>CM060894.1:88512500-90912500 GCA_030762935.1 Hymenopus coronatus | reverse complement strand
CCCATCAATGAAGGTTTAGGCACTTTTCCGGGACCCATAGCTGGGTGGGAGATTCACCAGGGCTACATTCTTAAGCTGTTTGATGGCTAGGGCAAACTCCTGCATCGTCTCACCTGGCTGTTGCAGCCTTGCCTTAAGCTGACCATGGTAGGCTTCGGCCAAGGATGGTTCCCAAAACTGCTCTCGAGGGCCTCCTAGATTTCTCCAGACTTTGCTGATGTTGGGATCACTTTAGTACTTCTGCTGCCCATCCCTGGAGGCTTGCCATCAGATCTGTGGCTTTCTCTTCTTCTGCTGACCATTGATTGTGGGTAATGATGGCGGTGAACTATTAACGGAAGACTTTGATGGTTGAAATCCCTTACTTGGGTGGCTTGACACGGGCAGATTTGTGTCACATTTGGGCATCTCGATTTTCAAGTTTTTCAGCCTCCTATTTTTCATCATGTGTTTAGTTCCTTGGCCCTGCTGTTGACTCTTCCCTCCAGGCCATTAAGTCGATCCCCAACAGCTTCCAAGTATTGGTCATGAACTTTCACCGTTTCACTAAGCTCTTCCACGTTTTTCTTCATGCCGGCCAGTTGTTCATCGATTTTGATCATTAATTCTGGTTTCATGTTCTCCATCGTTGATTCCATTTTGTCTTTCATATTTTCCATACCGAAGTTGAGTTGCAATTTTTCCATTTTCCCTATGCCGGATTCCAACTATCCTCCATCATCCTCTCCATTCCGAATTTCATTTCTTCCATTCCGGTTTTCATTTTCTCATCCATCTTTTCTATTGTGGATTCCATCTTCTTCCCCATCATCTTCCCCATTCTGGTTTAATTTCTTCTTTTATACTCTTTAGTTTGGTCTTCATTTCTGTCTTCACTGTCGTTATTTCACTTCCCATCTTGTCCATCTTCTCCAACAATTTGAAGCATCTCTTTCATTTTGGCATCTTAATCCCACTTCTGACATCAGTGTAACAAATGTGTTTATTGACTCAACAATTAGTTACAAACACAGTCTTTGATTCACTGCTGCAAATAATTCACTCAATATTTTGGCATGTAGACAGTTTACAGCTGCATACTATTCATGGCTCGCACACCTTCCCCCTTTAATATCTAGAAAATAACGTCACAAACCTTCTGGAAACTTGTCAAAGATACTGTAAACTGAAGCTTGGAGAAGAATTGAGAAGAGTCACATTTTCGTAAAAAGTCTCACACTCCAAAGGTTCTTGTTATGTTGTGCCGCTCCATGTTGTTTATGCATCCCAACTGCAATGTCTCATATATGAAGGGGAATGTGAGAACCATTGCATTAGATGGCACTGTCACAATAATATTACTCCATGTATATATATCTTTGAATTACTGGTTTATATTAAAGTCAATTTGCATCAGTTTATTACAATATCCCAGGTACATTCACATAACGTATGTAAAAAAATAATTTACATAGATGTATGTATAAATCCTAACTTTTTGAAGAAACACTTTATACATAGTATTAATAATATATAATAAATTACCCCTAGCCTTCAGAAACAAAGAAGTCGAATATTTTAAGATTCAGTGAAAAGAATCCTGCTACAGTATTGTTTTCATATACTGGAAGAATTTATGGAAAACTGCAATATATCATAAAATACCAATGCTATATTCTATATACATTTTTTTTTTTTAACAACTAATCACTGGATGTTCTGAAAAATGATATACATTGTTAATAATATTTTATATGAAGAATATTTTGTATCTAATATGTTTATAATGTAATTGACCTGATAACTGTGAGCCTGCATCTTAAATATTAATTATTTAAAAGAAGAATATTTTGTATCTAGTCTTTTTATAATTTGTTGAACTCAAAGCTGTAAGCCTGCTCATATATTATGAATATTTTACATGAAGGATATTTTGTATCAAGTCTTTTAACAATGTAATTGTTGATCTTAAATTGTAAATATTTGATATGAAGAATATTTTGGATCTAGTATGTTTGCAATGTAATTGTTTATCCGACAGCTGTAATCTTGCATTTTACACTGTAAATATTTGAATTTGACATGTTCAATAAGAATGTATATTGTATCAAAGAATTAAAATGAATTCATTCATTCTACTAATAACATAATGCTATTAATGCAAAGAAATTGAAGGGCAAAGGCACATCATCAATCATAAGTTGAAAACATCTGATGATTATTAGACACTTTAGTCTATTTTACACACACATACAGTTTTCCATAGAAAAATAATCACATGTGCTATAAAACTGTACAATAAATGCCACAAATACAGCAATAACAGAATAGACTATCTGTTTCAATCTTCTTTATTAATAGGAATTAACATATTTAAAAAGCATACTCCTTTAACTATAATAATTTATTTATTTCACTTCTGAAATCATTACACATTTTAAGGGTAACTGAAGCCAAATATTACAAAGAACTTACATTTTTATATTATTAAATACAATATTCACTAATTAAGACAAATAGAATGAGGGTGTTAATCTGGAAACCCTACAAAATTATGATACATTATTAAGCACTCCACTCATTAATTATGACATAACAGTATTTTTCTCAATGGAATGATTGGATATACTTTTTAACTCAACTGTGCTGTCTGAACCTATATTCCTTTAGGAAGAGTTTCTTCCAAAACTGTTTGATGATTGACTTTTTAAATTTTGCTCTTCTATCTCAGTTTGATTTATCTAACTTGGTGCATGTATATTATAAAATTAACTTCTAGCTTCTATGAGTCTGTGTTGGAAAGTCTTTTGCCAGAAGCATATCCTAAATTTTTCAGTCTGATACACAGCCAATGCATAGGTATAAAGCAATTCATCTTTTTTGCACATGAACCAGTTAAATTATACGTTGGAATGAATATATTGTCTTCTCATATGACCAATTACAGAAAGTAAACAAGGATATCAAATACAACAGCAGAAGCACTTACAGCTTTTAGGCAGTGCAGTGAAAAATAAACATTTGTAATAATGTTCCTTGATATATATCTATATGTTTAATATTATACATGTGTAGAGTTCTATTAAACATAACTGTTAAGTGTAACACTCTTATTTTGTAATATTCCACAGCAGTGGCTCGTAAGATTTTATGAAATATGGACATCTTGATATCATTTACAGTGGGAGTAAAACATCCCAGTATTTTGTTCTTTTCTTATAAAACATATTTGAATGAAAATGCAATTGTTAGGCATATAGGACATCGATAAGTGTTTCCCCATGATATGGATTATTATGTTCTCATATGAATTTTGGAATGTTGCCACATTATTATATTATTTGTAGAAGGCATCACAAATAGCAGTTTTTAAATTGTCATCAGCTCAACCCTTCCTTTGAATGTTTTTCCACAAGGAATTATCTGATGTTTTGGACTGCAATAAGGCCAAGGCATGTTTCCTTGTGGATTTCATCAAAGTCTACCCAATTAATTAACGAAGGCAATACAAGTTCCTGTCAAGTTGAAAGCACTGTTTCATATCACATCTTTAACATCTTCAGTGTTGTAGACTTTTTCTTGCCCTTTTAAGAAGGTACCTTATCAAACAAAATCCTTAAATCCTTCATGATGCACATAAGACATCTTGTGGAGTCATATGACAGCCAAAATTCTTTTATCCACAATATGTATAATATTACACAAAATTGAATAATACATAATTGACAATAAAAACTATATGCTTAGCACAATATTATTGTTCACAGCTTTTAATTTACATGTAATTATTGTGGTTTCCAAATAGACCATACTTTATTTACCAATTTGATTATACTGTTTAGGAATTTTGATGAATTTCATCAACAAAGCTGCAGAATTCATGAACCCTTGAAACAACTGAATGATTTATGCGTTAATGTGCTGCCAAGCATCTTCCTAAGGTATCTGCAATTTTGTCTAAGGACATCTATTCTGCAGTTAAGCATGAAAGAACAGAAGTGGCATTTGGTGTTGTTTCTGTGGTGGCTGGGCGAAGGGGCTCAGCAGTATCAAGCTGTAGATTCAAATATCAGAGCTGTAAATTCCAAATTTATAACAAATGGTTAACCTAGAATTTAATACAATGTTGTAAGTAATAGGAAATAAACTTCTGTAACTATAAATAGTTTTACTTTTCTTGAAGGGTTGATCTGGAAGAAAAATAAAAAATCTGATGTGTTCCATTCACATGACTTTCTCTACATCTCTGTAACAAATTAATGTTAAAAAGCTTAATCCTCTATCTACTTTATGATAATCGAGATAAACATTAACAGATATTGCCTTAATTACTTGCTTCCTTGTAAGTAGAAGGAAAATAAGGGAATATACCAGGCTAAAGTGAAGTCAAATCTTTTAAAAGCTGGTTGCCATGTGGATGAAAACCATTTCTATACAGGGCAAGGAGTTTACAACTGTCCAGGTGAGAAAAGTTTTTAGTATTTTAAATCTGAAACAAATAGCAAGGAATATCTCAGAAATGGTCAATTCCATGAAAAAACATATATGAAATAAATGGTGTGTTTTAATGCGATCTACATTTTTTGTGTAGTAAGTTTTTATCTATCACTTACAGTTTACCAGTTATGCAAAATTCATTCAAAATAAAGAGGTCTTTTGAGGCTACTCTCAGAAAATTCAAGATATACATTTTATTTACAATATAAATATCTTTAATATATGGTATTTTAATCAAAATCATAAGCACCATTTCTTAGAAAATCAAAATTTTTTCCATATAAAGGGTAGTTTGGGGTGGGGGGATTTTTTCAAAATCTTTGCGTCACATTCCTGGAAGGTACTTAACTTAAATACCAAGTTTGGTATTTTACCAACTTTTCATTTTTGAGTTATCGTGTTCACAGACACATGGACACACACACACACACACACACGGACCTTTTTCTGAAAATGCTTTTTGGACACAGGAGACCCTAAAACATGTATTTTTGGTGAAATCTCTGTATCAAATTTTTGAGTGGAATGCAATACCTTCTCTTATACACTATGTACATATATGTATTGAGAAAGTAAAAAATGTATTTGAGGAGAATGCAACCTTGTCGGTAGTTTTCATGTGCTTAGACATCTGGAATTATGCTGCATTAACAAATATAAAAATTTGAGTAACACTAAAAAAACTTTTGCCAAAATTGAGATGTGACTAAAAATTATTACTCTGCTAATCAGAAAAGATGGCCTTACAATGTGTGAATTTTGTTATAATAACATATCCACAAAGTTGTAATTAAAAAAAATATATAATGTGTTACGTTTACATAACTTTCACTACTTAAACTGCAGCAAACTATTCTTACAAAAAGCTTCTTCAGTTTACTTCAGGCTAATTGAGATAAACGTTAGCAGAAAATTGTTTAACAACACATTTCCTTTTAGATATAATGGGAAATAAGAGGATACACTAGACTACAGTGATAATGAAATCTCCTAAGAGGTAAATATTGAAATTCTCTTTTCTTTGCGCTAAAAAAATTGATGTTTTACATTTCCATGACTTTCACTAGCTATTCTGGATCAAACTACTCTTATAAAAAGCTTATTGTTCTATCAACTTCATGCTAATCGAGATAAACATTAGCAGACATTGTTTTATTACATATTTCCTTGTGGGTACAAGGGGAATACACTAGTTAAAGCGGCAATCAAATCTTTTAAGAGCGTGTCACTATATAACAACTTAGAAAATCCATTCTCCTTGCATGATTATCATAAAAAAAATCCCATTTGTGAGGGTATATGTACTATAAAATTGAAATCAATAACAAGGAATATCTTGAAGATAGTTTACTCCACAAAAATGTATTTGACATAAATTGTGTTTTTTAGCATGATCTACATTTTTTGTGTAGTAGGAGTCTGTATATCTTGTATGGTGTACCAGTTAGCCAAGGTTCTCCAGAATAAAGAGGACTCCAGGGGTTATTCCTAAAATTTTTAATTATGCATTTCATTTATCATGAAAATATCTTAAACATATTGTAGTTTAATCAAAATAATTAGAGCCATTTTTGAGAAAAGAAATCAAAATAAAATATATCTGGATGTGAAGGATAGTTTGGGGTGACATAATTGGAAGATGCTGAAATTAAATAGCAAGTTTTGTATTTACTTGAGTTTTCGTTTTTAAGTTACACTATTCTCTGTCTCTCTCACTCTCACATACACATGCACACACACAGGAAGGCAAACATTAATACCTTTTTTCTAAAAATGCCTTTTTCTTAATTCAGGGGTCCTCAAAACATTTATTTCTTATATCAAATTTTGTGAGTGGAATTCAATACTTCCCCTACTTACAATACATAGCAGAGATAGAAAATAGTAAGTGAATTTAAAAAAATGTATATCTAAATCTTATTAATATTATAGGGGTTTAAAAAATGCTTCTTTATTTTCAGCCTTTCTATATAATGATTTAAAAATTTTAAAATTCATAATAAAGCATACCTAATTTTATAATGAAATGGGGATTAAGTGTTAAGTTTGAACAATAAGGCAACTGTCAATTTCTAAACTGTGAACTGTTCATTAATTTCCATTATATACAAGTTTTCACTCCAAATACACATTTTGAAGTGCCTGACTTGCAAAAGAGCATTTTAAGAAAACTGAGAAAATGGTAACTAAAATTAATGAGGAAACCAAATAAACACCAAACTTTGTTTCTTAGGGTCTTTACATAAAATCAATAGAAGCATTACCTATATATACAATAATACTCTAGTTCTCCTAATGAGAACATAATTGCATGTATAAGTTGTATTTAAAAAATGTCCTGAAACTATATCCTTTGCACTCTTAAAAGTGTGGGTAAGAATGTAACAATATGCATTTTACTTTCTCTATTGAAAAAATATCCTGAGAACTAATTCTCTGAATGGGTACTTCAGAACAACTTCCAGCAAAGAAATTATTTTCTGACTAAGTTTGCTGGCTAAATTTAAATTAGAAATTTTAATTTTATGATTCTAGAGTGCTATATGGAGAACCTGTTTTAATGTTTCATTGTAAGCTATTCTTATATATCACTTCTTTTTTTTAAATACTTGTAGCACTCCATTACACTTTGAAAATAAGTAATGTGCAGATTTTAATTTTTGGCTCAATTATCCAGATTTCAGCTTGTCAAGATTATACAAATGATGACAACATATACATTAAGCAATGTAGGATATTTCATATGACTTTAAAAAATTATGTAGAGCTGAAAATGTTTTGTTTGTTTTTTTGTATAACTGAATTTCATTAAAGAAATGTTACATCTACAAGAAACTGATATATGCAAATCTACAGCACCTTTTAGCTTAAAGAGTAACTACAGAACCTGAAGGTGAAATGAGGCTGTGAGACAGTTTAAGAAATATAATGTTATTTCTGTATTTGAAATAAAACAAATACATGGGAATACAATGCAGATAAACATGCATATTAACAATTCGAGAAGTAACATACATAAATATTACTACAGCACATATGGGCAGAGAAGAGGCTTCATGGAATGTGTGAAGAATGAAATAGGTTGGGAATTTTTCAGACAGATAATGTGCACTGTAAAATGTACAGTGTTACCAACATTGCTGAGGAATACATTATACCATTTATAAAAATATATTTATGCTGCACTATAATCAACTTCAAGCTCATTTAATGCATGTTGACCTTTTCACTGTTAATGGTATATATATATATATATATATATATATATATATATATATATATATATATATATATCTGTTGAAATGCTAACTTCTCTCATGATTAAATCTGTGCTGAATGCTTATGTGGCTTTCTGGGAATGCACAGTAAGGCAACTAAAATGTGCCCTGCACAAAACATTACGGCCCTCCATCAGTTGTTTTGTTACAAACTGTATTACTGAAAGTCAATAGGAGTCCTGTCAGCATGAAATCAGAGGTAGCAGGCTTATTGGCAAATATAGCTGAGACAAGTAATATATGCATGGAGTTTAACTTCACACATATAATGGATGTGTTTGCTGAGTCAGCACAATATATTTACTACTTGCATGCAATAAATAGTAACGAGGTGGTTAACAAGCTGCATAGTGTGCCTAAATCCTGTGCTTATTTCTACATTCCTCCTGAGCCCTTTCTTTGTAATAACAGTTTTCTGTTTACACTTTTATATATTTGTAAACTAAAACATTGGAATTGACATACAACAGTGAAATAAAAGTATTTCTGTTTATAGGTAACTTATTTTTAAACTTATCTGCAGTTTGATTAAGGATTTTTGAGTTAAATCTCTACATACAAATGTAATAAAGTATTTGCATTTGTATTTTTTTAGAAATACCTGAGAAGTGCTTTTATCAATTCCTACAAAAAATAAAGGGTAAAGACAAAAATTATCTGAGCTTTTTTTTTCAGTTTTGAAAAACTGCATTTTAAGATTACAACATTTCTTCAGTGATGAAATGGAAACAAGCAAATGGTGAAAAAATGAGTGAATAAAACGTATAAGAAAATAAGTTAGGCACTGAAAATTACTTTTAAACCTTCTAAGTTTTACCCACCATCTTCTATTTTACAGATCCCTAACTAGCTATTTAAATATCTAGGAGGCCAATGAAAGATGGGCTTTCATTATTTCATTTCCTGCTTTCTTTTAATTTAAAATGTTTAATATTTGCTAGTCACTAAAACTCTATGACAATGAAAATTATTTAGAAATTAAAATTTGCTACAAATGATTTGAAATGTGTGATGATGAAATATGATTTTCAATGCCTTCTTTAGCCGAGTAAACAAAAGTTTAAAAATGTAATGAAATTATCAGAATTCTTTGTTTTGTAAAGAATTTAAAAAAGTGCCATCACTTTTAGATGCACTTCAGGGAGCTATTGCAAATTATTCATGTTGTTTTCAAGTGATTTAATGTCCATGTGAATTTTATAAATCAATTATACAAATTAAGATAATATTAAAATAGTTTAAAACCAGAAAGTTAAATAGTTCTATGTGGAATTAAAGTTAGTGTGAGGAATTTGGTAAAATTTAGAAGAACAGTGGGTAAATTTTTTAAATTCAGAAATTTCATTATTCCTTAATTCTTAAGGCTTCAATCACTAAAATGCTGCTCTCTGTAAGAATGCATTATTGGGTAAGGGTATATGTTAATTATGAACTGATGCATTTTTATACATTAGAACATTTCTCATATCATTGCACAATGACAACAATGAATTAGTTTACATCTAATTCTGTGAAGAAAGGGTATACCTTAATTAAAACAAAAAAAGTTTGAAGGTAATTTTATTAATTGTATCTTGTGTATCAGAGTATATTAAAATGAATTATAACTTTTGTTTGTCTCGAGTTTGTTTTGAGTTACATGTAGCTTTTTTAACTAACCTTCCAGTTAACTAATATTGTCAGTCACATTCAACAGTAAGTCAAATAATAGGTAATGAGAAAATATAGCTTGGAAAATAGAAAGCATACATTGGTTGGAAAAGTAGTCAGACTGAAAAATTCAATGCTATAGCTGGGATTTGAATCATTGATCTCCTTCTGATTGCTCTTATCATTGAGTGGCATTGATTGACTTAATAAAGCATACATGTTTAATTTTACAACTGCAATACTCCTTGTGTATATGTGTTTCTTTGACAAAATAATACATAATACACTAAACCAGAAAATGTTACTACAGCAAGAAAAAATGTAATTAGTACCTTAAGAGTACCAAATGAAGCTGATTATATATAGGTAACTGAACTGAATAAAGTGAACTTTATTATTATTATTATTTATTAATTAAATAATAATATAAATAATAGTAATGATAACATCAACAATAATAATAATGATGATAATGATAATTATGATTAATAAATGATAATGATGATTAATAAATGATAATGATGAATGATAATTGATGATGATGATGATAATGATAATAATAATAATAATAATAATAATAATAATAATAATAATAATAATAATAATAATAATAATGAATTGGAAGTGATACACTGTGAGGCTCAGTTAATATTTGTATGCAGCTGATGATGTAGGATAAGTGCTACAATACTGGTTCTGCTGTATTAGTGACAATCTTGATGAAGCCTTGTGTAAATGACTCAAAGTGCACTACTTGCAACTTCACTATTTACATAAGAAAAATTACAATACTTCATGTTTCAACTTCCTTTTATCCACGATTAACTGACTGCCAATTCTTCATCTGCGTTCTATGGATACCTCTTCTGAGGCTTTATACACTTGGTAAAGAGATTTTTTCACTATATTCAAACATTTAATATCAAATTTTGGTTTTTCATGATGAAATATACTAAACTGAAAAGCTTATTTGTAGCCTTTCATTTCTGGAAAAAAAGAAGACATTTTGAATTCTACTTAACAAACCATTTTGAAGAGAATATTCACGAAGAATCAAAATACAGTTATACATTTTTATATTTCCACTTAAACGTACTTCATCCCCAAGAGATTGAGAGCACATAGAAAGTGATAAATTTACTGCCAATCCATAGCTTAAGATGAAGGCAAGTGCCTTGGTGTCAGCATATATATTGCAAGTTAAACTCAGTTTTTCTGATACAATATTAAACCAGTGTTAAGAAGCAAATTAAATGTTAGTCTGCATAAAAATAATTAAATTTGCTAGGTTCTGAAATACTTGTATTTTGGTTTTATCAGGTCTCTGTAAAATAGTATCTGAGAAATGTTGCCTTAGGCTTCCTCCAGCGATTCTTAACAGTATTCAAATGCTCTCTTTCAAATAACCTTCACATATTCCTCATAGTGCTACTAAACAATTATAAAGATGAGGGGATAATTTTTAACGTATCATAATATCAAGAGAAACACAAAACATTTTATATTACACAACTGACAGTTTGAAATGATCAATTAACAATACAAATCACCAACAGCACAAATAAATGCACTTTGTTACTCAATGTTGTGTTTAATCTTCATATGTCTGCGCACATCAAACCTGCGACTCAAAGTAAGATTACAGATGGGACATTTAGTATTATTGGTATGGACATCCATGTGCTGCTTGAGGGAAGTGCGCTGACGATAGCTACAGCCACAGATGTAACATTTATACAATTCCACATCCTGTGAGGTTACATCACCCAGTTCAAGAGCCGCTGCGAGCCAATGTTCACCTGAAACAAAACATGCAATTGGTTAGTGTCAAGTCTGCATGTCTACTAACTTGGTCATCACAAGCAATATCTATACATGTCAAGAGTTCCTACAGCAATCTCAACTGAGGGCACTTGTTTCTTCTTCAGCTATCTGAAACATACTCAAGATACAGTTTATACTGTATCTTATAAAGATATTTCTGTTGCTCCTATCTCACAGCAGAACTTTTAATAAAGTATTACTAACACATAACAGAAAACTATAAACCAGATCATTAAAGGATGTAAAGTCAACATTTAAGACATTAATAGCACTAGACCTGAATGTGTTTTTGGCGATGGTTTGCTTCCAAGATCAGCAATTTTCCAACTGGTTTGAGCTGTGCATTGTGGCTGAAAGTACATAGTCTATGATGGTCTTTTTAGGCTGAGAAATAAATTTCCATATAGTCACAAATAAAAATTGTGTGTGTCTGTTCTCGACAAAGCATTTTCTCTCATATATTCAAATTTCAGATTCATATTTGTCTGGTTTATACTTGTCATGATTTCATTATTGGTAAACTAGAAGTGATAAGCATTGGCAGATTGTTGTCTCTGTTTTCATTTAAGGGACATATGAGATGTATAAAATATAAACAGACACAAAAATCTCCATACCTCTACACTTCTGTTCTACCAATCGTGAAATCATGTTAAATACAAAACTGAAACAAACACCTCAAATATAGATGCATGGGAAGAAATAGTTGATACAAAAATAGAAACCTCACAATATACTTTGATTTACTGCACAAAATACCTCTACAAATTCATCTCTCAACCTCAAAAGCCTTCAACAGACAATCAACTTTCGTCCACAATGCACAATTCAAATCAGCTGGGCAAATGCTTATGATGGAGACAAACTATTTGCAAAAGATGTTCAATTAAGTGTAAATTGTTGGGGTGTAAATGCCTCAAATAAATTATTTGTTCCCATAACTTATTTTAAAACTTAAAATATTTTTTTTTCTTCTCATAAAGTTTTAGCCTTAATTTACAAAAGCATGCTTTAGTTTATAACATTATAACAAATATCCAGAATTCATATATGAAGTGTTAAATAAGTGAATATATAAACAATAATTATACCACAATGTTTTAAAAATATTACTAATAAACTGATTAAACTTATGAAAGCAACATTTTCTTTTGAATATCTGGGTTATTGGTTGTGTGAAAGACATTTGGAAGAAATTAAGATACTCTAAATTAAATCTCTTTATACCATATATTGGACACTCAAAAAGTAAAAATCGGACATTTTGACAAGAATTTAGACAGGAACATAATGCTTCATCTGGATTATTTTAAACTGTTTAAAGTATGATTTGAATTTTCCATGCCCAGTCATAAACTTAATTAATTGGAAAGGAAGTTCATAATGTTTAACTCTGCCTTCAACTTAAATATTAGTTATTGTATTAGCACTTGAAAGAGATGTTTACACAATCTATTACTGAATTATATGATTAGTCTCTTCATTAGGTACACTTTACAGCCAAAGAAGATTATTTAAATGTTTGTGTTTTAAACATGGTCACTCTTAGTTATTATAATATTAAAATTGACACAGCTATCGGTCATTTCCAACTCTTCTTAAGGTGTAACAGTGATTTACATTAACCGCTACAACCACCACTTTTAGTATTCTAAGTTTACTTATTGGTTTTTTCTAATTTACTTCCCTTTACAAAAATTTTTTATTTTTTCTTTAATTTTTTTAATTATTGTTGATTTTTGAAAAGTTATGTTTGTATTGTAACAAAATGGTCCATCTATATCAATAATAGCAAAGAAAATATATTAGCAACTAATACTTATGTCATAAATGTAATTACGACAAGCTGTTAGGGAGTAAAGGTTAAGTAAATTGGAGGTGAATTATTTGGCATTACTGACGCATATTTTATTTTGTTAGCTTGATAAAAATATACAAAATTTTTTCACACACTAAAACAGTTACCACTGATTCCATATCTACTGTACACTTTATGCAAGTCTTATACTTTCCTGGTTCATACTAATTAACTTTACAAAATCTGATTGATATTCACATAATCAGATATGATGCATTCACATGAGTTTTCAGTAGATGATGCATTCACAATATTTGTTATACATTATAATTCAAATAAAAGCAACTCTTCTATCCATGTTACATTACACACAGTATAGTTTTACTTAGTAATGTCAAAGTAAGGCAATATGTGCTTAGTTACAACATACAGAATTAGGTAGCATTCAAATGTTTTTATAAGGTAACAAGCTCACTGAATGTAAACAAAGGAAATAAAAGCAAGAATTGTAAACTTTCAAGCATGTTTAGTATATAATGCTTGGCAAAGGTCTTAATTTGCAAATGGAATATTTAAAAAATGGCTAAACTACGAAAAAAAGTTTACATACACAGAGTATTTTGATGCACTCTAAATCTTCCTGTGGTTAGATTTTGTCAACCCTCTATGGCTTCCTATTATATAAAGTTATATAAAATTCAATCAAATGAAGGAAACTTCATGGGTTATTTACAAGATATATAACTCTTAATCGCAAAATTTATTTTTCTACATATGATGTTCTTCCTCTAATTCACAAACCAGTATTTATATCCCTTTCAACAGCACCACAACTGAAACAACTTGAACAGCATTGATTGATGTGCAATATGCAATGGATTGGCCTTCCATTCAAATCTGAACGTCGTCAGTTCAAGTCCCAGCGACTGCAGTCACATATTCCTGTGGTAAAGGATGGAGCGGCCCCAAGGAAAATAACCAGTGTATGGCATGCTTGGATGCTGACAGTGTTACTTTTGCCTGCAGTTGCATGGATTTTGCTCTTTTGTATTGAAAACACTAAAGTTTTATTGCAAAAATATTATTAATTTTACAATACAAAACAGCTATAACTGGCCTAATTTTATTGCTGAAGGTTGGTCTAATACCAAATTAGAAAAAAATCTACTAACATATTAAAAGTTTTGATTAATCATCTTTGTTGCATGTGTGCAACACCATGCAATTAAGAGTTAAAAAATAAATTGTTAGAACCATTTTTGAGAAAATAAAACTAAAGAAAATTGGCTTCCCTTTTGGGTGAAATTGTGATGTTGAGTTTTTGGGTGAAATACAACACTACCACAGGTATGGTAGATGAAGAACAACTGTGATTTATAACAACACACTGCTTTCTTCATTCATAATTTATTTTCATTATTCTACAAATGATTTATATAAAAGGTTATTTTTCTATCTACTTCCTGTTAATAATGATAAATAGTATGACAGTAATATAGCCATCATATTATACCTATTTGATATACACAGCTCAGACTCCAACAATATCATTTATAACGTATGCCAGTTATTATATAATATAATGATAGTATACACACTTTGCATAAGCTCATAAGAAACCATACAATTGCTACCCATCATTTTAAAACATACTACCCAAAATGTGGAAAAAATAACAAATAACTACAATAAATATTTTAGAAATGTTTAATGCCACAGAGAAGTTTATTTAACATTAATTTTATATATAGACAATATCTGCATTTTGACTTTTTCCATGATGTGCCAATCGAGATTTCACTAGAAATACCAAAACTTAATATTTAAGTTCAGTATGTTCCAAAGCTGTGACATAAGGATTTTCAAGAAAATACTCCCACCCCAAACATGAAAACCTTTAAATGAAAACATTGTCAATATTTTTGATTTCCATAAACATAGTTCTGTTTTGTTGGTTTATTAATTCTTTAACCTGATAGGTCATAATGGACAATGAATGAATAAGATGGATGAAATTATAGCTCAAATGAGTGTGGGGTCCAAAAAACTTAAAGCCACTTGACATTCCTATTTTCAGGACAAGGGAAAACCCTGGAAAAACCCATATCTGTGTAACTTATTCTGAGCTTCAAATCTGGGGCCTCTGAATGTAATGCAAATACATTACCTCCATGCCCCAAGGCATTAATCATTATGATTAAAATATCACATATTTAAGGCATTTATATTACAAATAAAATGCATATCTTCCGGCAATAGTCTGTGAAGTCCTCTTCATTTGGAAGGAATTTAGCATAATTTAGTATAACAGTAAACTTTAACAGATACATAAAAAGATAGATCTACACAAAAAATGTAAATATTTTTAAACCAAAGAGTTTATTTCAAATTCCTTCTTTTGTAGCTTCAGCCATTTCTGCGATATCCATTTTTATTGGCTTAAATTATTCAATACCCTTACATCTTTTTAAAGTGCATGTTGCTATACAGTCATTTCTTGCAATGGCATTGAAAATGTATTAGGCATGAAGTGCCTGAAGTAAACATTTGACTATTGATTCAGTTTCCTTTATTTCTCTTCTGCTTACAACCAAATTTAAACTATTATGCAATGATTTATTCTTGATTAATATCAAGTAGAGAAATAAACTTTTGTAAGAAGTGTTTGTAGAATTTAAAAATCTGATGTGTTCCATTCACATAACTTTCTCTAGCTGTTCATTATACAAACTATTCTTACAAAAGATTATTCTTTTATCTACATCATGCCTGCAGTAAAACAAGAGAAATGAAAACAGTTAGATAGTTTCAAACTTGAACCAATAAATAACAAGGAATATCCCGAAAACTGTAAACTCTGTAAGAAAAATGTATATAACATAAATTGTGTTTTAACGACATCTACATTTTTGTGTAGTGTATTTTTACCTATCTCTTATGGTTTAACAGTTATACAAAATTTAGTTTGAGGTCTTTGGAGTCTATTCCCAAAAAATTCAAATATACATTTTATTTGTGATGTAAATATCTTTAATATACACATTTTAAAATTGTTAGAGCTACTTTAGAGAAAAACAAAATTTTCAAAAGTTTTTCTGCATAAAGCTTAGTTTGTAGTGGGTTGGATTTTCTTGAAAATCTTCATGTTACATCCTTGGAACATAATAAACATAAATACAAAGTTTGGTACTTAACCATCTTTTCATTTTTGAGCTATGCTATCTACAGACATGAACGTGCACATGGACCTTTATCTAAAAATGCTTTGAGCTCAGGGAC
Organism: Hymenopus coronatus; assembly: GCA_030762935.1. NCBI lineage: Eukaryota > Metazoa > Arthropoda > Insecta > Mantodea > Hymenopodidae > Hymenopus > Hymenopus coronatus. Next base: position 90,896,195 of record CM060894.1, on the reverse strand, counting down.
CTCAAAACATATTTCCACTGAAATCTCGACATAGAATTTTTGAGTGGAATACAATACATTCTCTAGCTACTCCGAAATGGCTGTGCAGCGTTTTTCCATTGGGCATGTGGACACATTATTCAGCACTGCTGCTATAAATGTCACGCTTCTGACACAGTTTTGCTCTGTTCTGGATGTGCAATATTGAGTTGACAGTGATATGGTGTAGTTCAGTTATTACAGGCGATTTATTATTTTGTCCTGTACTTAGTCACAAAGTGAGTTATAGCTCAGTATGTTGTATACGACATAGCGTGTATTTATAATTCATATGTGTTAACTCAGTGGGCTCGCCAAGTGAAAGTACGATTTGCATAAAGATTGCGGAGAAAGGACTATAGGGTCAATTTTTTTTGAGTCATCAATTGAAGCCTGTGCATACGTGAATACAATTTTGCCCCCTTTTTTAGAGAAGTAACAGACAGGGAGTGTAATTTTGCAGTTCATAGGGCCAACCTTTCAATGAAAACAATTGAAAGTGTTTTTCAGGACAGAATTATGTAGAGATTTGTGGCCCCCCTAGTCCCCCGACCCAACCCACTGCAATTTCTATCTCTAAGGTAAATTAAAACATAAAGTGCACAAGACAAACCTAGGATTAAAACAAAATGTCTACCTGGAAATTGTTAGCATTTCTCAAGATGAACTATGGCAAGTGTTGGATAGTTTCCTAAAGAGGTGCTAAAAATGTATGGACAATGACAGAGGCCAGTTTCGACATCTCCTTTCATAAAGTTGGTAAATAAAGCCTTTAAAAGTAGTTTTAAAAATGTTGTATGGTTCATCTGCACCTTTCTATGATAGTGGCATATGGCAACAAGCGCTGAGAATGCAGACAAGCAAAACACCACGCAGCCGGTTCGTACCTTTTTCACTCACTCGTTACTATGTACATTGTGTGTACATATGTGATAGAGAAAGTAATAAAAATAACTTATAGTGGGCAGAGAATGTTAGTGAATGTAACACATTATAGAGTTTTTGGTAGTATGATTTACGTTTTACGCATTTTTGCATTTATATGAAATTCAATAAAAATTAAGAGGGCTTTAGAAGATACTTACATAAGATTCAAGATATAGGTACATTTCACTTACAATTGCACTACCTACATAAAAATATTATATTTTTATAAACACTTAATATCCGTTTTAATAAAATACCAATTAAAACTTGTTTAAAGTGTGTTTCAAGTGGGGGAAGTTTTCAGCAAATAATCTCTTTGCATACCTAAAAAAATGTCTTACTAACAAGAGGTCACTGACACTTTGATATTTCAGATCAAACTGGAATTTTTATACTGAAAATAGATCAAAAATAAAAATACCCATGTGACTTTCTCCCATGAGCCCAAGTTTGAGGAGGAATTAAATTATTTACTAATTAGACTGTTTCACCAATAATATTTAATTCTTTGCATGTATCAGTGTTTTTACCACATGAAATCTTGGGTGTAAGTTAATTTTAGTATGGTCTTGCGCACCAATACTTATACCCTCGTGGCAAAATTCATTATCAGTGCCTCATGCAACACCACACGGCTAATCGTTGAGCCAAGACAGACTAGTCAGCTTTACAATTTGAAACTTTATGATTTTTTTTCCAGCAACTACGGATCCTATAGGAGAGAAAGTCAGATATTGGCATTTTTATATTTCACATATTTCTGGTATAAAAAATTGCAACTAAATCTGTGACATCAATGTGACAATGTCCCCTATAAATTAGATTTTAATTAACCACCTTCTTGTTTTTGAATTTTGTTTTCTCTCTTCTAATAATGTTTCCTACTTGTTTATTTTTTTTTTTTTTCCCTGCATATTAGGTGGTAATTTTAAGCTGCACCTACCACATACGCATTTGAAGCAGCTCCAGGGCGGAACATAGTTTGGGATTCGTGATAAAAGCTGAAGTTTTGTTGTTCCATTGTCATTTCATTGTTGACTTAGCAGTTAATGAACATTACCTGCTGGGTGGCTCCAGCTAGTAAATGAGTCCAGCTATTGATCAAATGAGATATCCCTTAGGTCAGAGTAGAACATATGTGGAGCATTGGAAACAGCAAAACATTTTTATTTTTAGTTCTATATTAAGTATGCAAGTGATAGAGAAAGCTAAAGCCATCTATGATATACCTTTCCATCTTAAACTTAATAAAAACACTTTGTAAATTTGTGAGTGTTATTCAAAACTATGAATTTATGTATAAACTGGGTTACATATTACTTTGAGGGCACTTCATTTTGAGCAATAATTGTTATTACAAAATGATTTTCAGTGAAATTAACTTTAATTATTCTTCATTTAATTATTTGGATATAAAATTTTCAGTAAGTCATTAGTTAAAATTCTAAATGTATGTATAAGGGCCCTTTGATAAGTTCTCAGAATTATCAGCAATGGTCATCACTGGTGTAATGCTGTTCTGATGAAATAATTAGCCATCCTTTATGAGCGCCATGGCAAAAATACACAAGCTGAGGTATGATTTGTTGCTCCACTCTTCTTATTCACCTGATGTTGCTCTGCCAGACTTCTATCTCTTCCCTAAGCCCAAAAGTTTCCTCGGTGGTTAGAGATTATCTTCAAATAAAGAACTGATAGCCAGAGCTGATGAGTGTTTTGCAGCCTGGAGGAATCTAATTTTTGAGATGGAATAATGCCATTGGAACATCAATGGAACAAGCGCATTAGAGTACAGGGAGACTACATGAAAAATAAAAATAGTTTTGTTATTTTGTGTTTCATTCTGAGAACTTTCAAATGACCCTCACAAATGCAACTTATCTGATTTTAATTCAAATACACTTTCTAACAGCGCAGTTCTAAAACATCAAGTATTTTCTTATTCCTTCTTTTCAATAACTTTTATCTAAATTATGTTTTAGTATTTTATATTTCTTAAAATATATAATATATGCAGGTTGTTTGAAAATTCTTGTTGTAGCTTTCTTGTACAGGAACTATTGATTACATTTCGAATGGAAACCTTTGATAACAAAGCATGCCCAATTTTTGTGCTGAAGGTGCAATAATTTCAGCCCATTAACTCGCTGCAAGTATTCTTTAGTGTGGCAAAGGTACAGTTGTTGATCAGACAGAACACCCCAGATGTTTCTGTGAGTCACACGCATTAAAGACACAAAGGGTCAGACAAGTATTGAGAGGTCTTGTGAACTTGAAACACATCTCTACAAAGTCAGTAGCATGATGCCTTCCTAGAAAATAGTTGGAATCACTGATCCTGAAGGTATGCATTTTCCACATAACTTTAACAGACTTACAAAAGGAAGAGAACATTCTTGATAAAACTGACAAGTAGCTTTACTTTAGCTTCGCATGTGCAAGCATCAATTTTTATTTTCTGTAGCCTGTATGTACAATGTACATAGTGAATAGAAAGGGTATTATATTCCACCCAAAAATTTGATGTCAAGATTTCACTGGAAATATATGTTTTGAGGTCCGCTGAGTCCAAAAAAAAACATTTTTAGCAATTGTGTGTGTGGACAGCATAGCTCAAAAATGAAAAGGCTCTTAAAAACCAAACTTGATATTTAAGTTTAATACTCTCCAAGGATGGAACATAAACATTTTCAAGAAAATCCCCCCCCCCGCACCACAAACTACTCTTGACAGAAACATTTTTGAAAATTCTGTTTTTCTCAAAAATGGTTCTTACAGTTTTGATTAAAATACTGTATATTAAGGATATTTACATCACAAATAAACTGTATACTTTGAATTTTCTGGAAACAGCCTCTGAAGAGCTCTTTATTCTGGATGCATTTTGCAGAATTTTGTATAAACAGTTGAATTGTGAGAGATAGACAAAACTTAGTAACAAAAAATGTTCTTGTTAAAACACATAATTTATGTAATACATGTTTTTTATGTAGAGCTGGCTGTTTCTGACATATTCCTTATTATTGGTTTCAATTTTAAATACTTAAATTTTTCTCAAATTGGAAGTGACATTTTGTTTCATCTCTCTTGTTTTACTGCAGGTCATGCAAACTTCAATTGTTTCACATAGGAACAGCTTTTAAAATATTTGACTATCACTTTAACCTAGTGTATTCCCTTATGTCCTTCTGTTTCCAAGGAAGCAAGTAATAAGACAATTTCTGCTAATATTTACCTTGATTAGCATGTTGTAGATAAAAGAATAAACTTTTGTAAGGAAACTTGTTTAAGTGACAGCTAGAGAAAGTCATGTGAATCAAAATTTTGTATTCTGGACTGTGCCATTTAAATATTTTCTTTAGGTACACAATGAAAAGTGAGTGAGGTAGGATGGAGAGACATGTTAAGCATCACATGACATTAGGGATACCTATGTGACACACAATTAAATAACCCTTGAATGCAGTGTCCCCCCATCCTTCTAATAATAATGCAGAGATATCTTTAATTCGACAAGACAATTTCAAAACTTCTTTTGATTTGGGTTCTTGTTATATTCTCTTTGACCTTTGAAAAGCCTAAAGCAATTTCTTTTAGGAACACAATGTACACAGAAAGAAAGACATAGCTTGTATGCTTCCTTCCCTTCTTCTCAACCTCTTTACCAACATTCAAACATGCCCACAGAAATTCTTAACACACTGTTCACAGCAATACATGCATTACAAAAACATTGGGAACCTTAACTACAACAAGTAGACAACCATTTCATGAACTCAACAGAATAGATCAGATTTGTTGGAAGATTTCTGATGAATGTTACCTCTAAAGCTTCTTAAATGACAACTACTAGGGCATATAACAGAAATTTCTTTATATTTTAATCAATATATTTTCATCTCATAATACAAACCTATGGCCCATTGTATAATCTACTCTTAGGCAGACAGAAAATCTAAGTCATTTTAAAAACGTAAATAGAAACATTTACAAAATTAAAACTATGTTGTACATTGAAGCTCTACTTCATAAAACATACTGCCTTTATTGGTACATATCAATATTGTGATAAATTATTATTAAATACATTACTATTTTATATAAATCCTCTTCCTCTTTAGCCTCAATCACTGGCAGGCTATGAACCATTATATCTTTTAGCACTGAAATTATGTCACTATTGAAATTATGAAACTAGAAAAAATGCCTGCCCACAAATTCATATTATTTGAGAAAAGTCTCTTCTATCCTAGGATAAAAATATAAAATACACTGCCACAAAATTGTAGAGAAATAAAAGACAAAAACATATTTTTCAAAAAAATGAAAAGATCACTTGCACAAAAACCATACAATTCAGGAAAAGAATATATAAAAGACAGTCCCTAGGACCATGTTTAAACATAAAATTAAATGTAGTTCAACCATTTAAGCATAGAATAATAATGTAAATAGTTCTGTCTATAAGTTTTGATGTAAAAAGCTTTTGTGAACGTGTTGTTACTATAATTTCTGTAACGTTTTAGTTAAGACAAATTTTTGTTAATCTACTAGTCAATATACTAGGCTTATACAAATATATGGTACTAGGCTAAACCGGCAGTAAACGATTTTAAAATGTGGTTGCTATGGGATTGAAATTTGTTTCTTTGCACGCCCAGGAGTTGACAAGTTCCCATATAAGAAAAGTTAAGTATTTTAAAACTGAAACCAATAACAAGGAATATCTAAAAAATGGTCAACTCCATGAAAAAAGGGTATATGACATAAATTGTGTATTTTAAGGAGATATACATTTTTTTTTTTTTTTTTTTTTTTAATAGTAAGTTTATGTCTATCTCTTACAGATTATCAGTTATACAAAATTCATCCTGAATAAAGCAGTCTTCAGAGGCTGATCTCAGAAAATTCAAGATACACATTTTATTTGTCACGTAAATATCTTTAATATAGGGGATTTTAATAAAAATCATTAGAGCCATTTAGGAGAAAATCAAAATGTTTGAAATTTTTCCCATGTAAAGGGTAGCTGGGAGTGGAGGGATTTTCTTGAAAATCTTTGAGGCGCATCCTTGGAAGATACTGACCTTATATATCAAGTTTGGTATTTAACAGACTTTTTGTTTTTGAGCTTTGCTACACATGGACAGTTTTCTAAAAATGCTTCTTTAGGATTCAGGGGTCCCAAAACATATATTTCCAGTGAAATCTCGGTATTGGATCTTTGGATGCAATACAATATTTTCTCTATACACTATGTATATAGTATGTGTAGAGAAAGTAAAATGCTTTTTTCCAACTCAGGGGACTTAAAAATTGTATTTGCAGAGAAATCTCCTTGCATTCACCTTGGGAGGGGACACAGCCAAACACCAAGAAGAAAGTTTGCAGATTTATCCTCTTTCAACACCTCTGAAGCCTCCTAAGTCTTGGTATCTATACTGTTCTAAAATATTTAGATGTATTCTTTTGAGGATGACTCCAAAAATAAACAAGTGTCTATAAAAACAAACTGTTGCTGTGTATTCTAGCTAGAATCTTTTAATATGACCTTAAAATAGCAGTACACAAAAAGTCTACTTCTGTTAGGCAAAAGGCTTCAGTATCGAAGAGGCTATACAAGGGAAGGTTACAAACTAATGTTTCAAAGCCCATAATCTTGATGCTTCGTCTTTCACAGCAAACTTAGTACTGTGCAGTAATTCTAATATATGCGGTTGACAACTATGTAGAGTTTCAGCCAACTGCCGCCTACAGTGCTGCTGCAAGGTAAATGCAAATGGCCACTCATTAGAAAATCTCTCAATTATTCAATTTCTGTGGGCAAAACATGTAACTGTGGCTAACATTCACTGAGAGCTGATAGAGGTTTATGAAGAGACTGTAATGTCTTGCCAGCATGTCGCAGAATGGTGTTGAAAGTTTGCGGCTGGTAGAGAAAATGTCACCGATGAGGATTGCAGTAGCTGATCCAGCACGGCATCCCCAGATTTTAACACAGCTCACATGGAGCAGCTGATTCAGACAATAGGAGAATCACATTACAACATATGGCAGAGAACTGGGAATGTCTTTTGGAAGCATTCATTCCATTATTCACAATATTCTGCAGTACCAGATAATTTGTTCCCAGTGAGTTCCACGAAATCTGTCCAACCAACACAAGGAGAAGTACATGGGGCAAATCTGCAACTTTTGAAATGGTTCTCCAAGGAAGGGAACAGTTTTCTTCACAGCATTGTCATGGGTGACAAAACATGAATCCACCACTATATCCCCAGCAGTAAGTAGTCATCAATGAAGTGGAAACACCCTCTTCTCCAAAGATAAAGAAATTTATGGTGGCGCCATCTGCCAGGAAAGTGATGGTCACAGTGTTTTGGATAGCAGAGAAGTACTTGTGGAGTTTTTGGAAAGAGGGCACAAACAGATTGCTGACTGATACTGCAAGACCATGGCACAATTGCCATGGCCATGACTCCTCACCAAGGGTATCATCTTCCTTCACAGCAACATGTGACCTCATATAGCCCATAAGACCACCACACTGTTGAAGCAGTTTCCTTGTGACCACCTTCCTTACAACCCAGATCTCGCTCCAAGTGACTTTCACCTTTTCCTCACTTGAAGGAATACCAAGGAGGCTGATGATTTGCTTCAGATGAGGAGGTGCAACATTTTACAATGTGGCTGAACACTCAAGGACAGGTTTTTTACCAGCAGGGAATATTCAAACTCATCCCATGAAGCGACAAGTGCCTCAGCTGAGATTATGAGGAAAAATGACCTAATGTATGTACTCTCCGATGGCTGCATTGGTTGTACAAAATAAAATATACTCATTTACTGCAGGCTTTGTAACCTTAGTTTCTGATTATCCCTTGTTTTAACCACATATGAAGGGCTCAGAAGTAAACTTGACAATATTCACTCCTTCATTCACAGAGGCATTACACTGCACCCGGCCAGGATTTCATTGATGCTAATTTGGGCAACATGTGGTAGTAGTTTTGATTGAGGTATTTCTAGTCACATTGCTTCTTGTCAAGTCAAATGTCTCCTGCATGAAAGATGGAGTGGCTGTCAAGACAATGGTTCAGTTAACTGAAGACTACTGTATTCTACATATTAGCTAGCCCAAGGTAAAATTTACCTAATGGTTAGCAGCACCATCACATATTCACGTGGCATGTATGTATAACAACTCTGTTTCCTTATCATCCTCCCCACATGCTTACTGTTTCCAACATCCATTGCAATGTAGTAGATGAATGGTAATGGTCATTATGTATGTGGTGTAAATAAGTATAAAAACAGCAGATTCTATTGAGTATAACAAAACAGCTCCCAGGTAAAATTATTGCACTATTGAAGAATTGAAGAAGATGAAACATTTGTGTTTATGATCCTTCCAATGAGAATTAGAGAGGGCAATGAATAGAAAGTATTGATGCTTCACTTTTGAAAAAATAATTAAGTTATTTATGCATTACTTTAGTTTTCTGCTAGGACTTGACACTGTGTTGTTCAAACCCTGCAGAGGACAATGGATTTTTTTGGGCATAAAAATACTTAGCATGGCTTTCTTTGAAAGGGAATTAAAGTCATTGGATCTGTGTTGTAGATTTATATCACATTAAAAAGAGGTTTACATCACAAGCCTGGTAAAGAGGCTCTAAGCAAAATTAAGCATTCTTTCAAACCCAATAGAGAATTTTTTTTTTGGATAGTGTTTAATGCCTGCTTTTACTACTTGTGGCACCGTAGGCGATGACACTGATGATACATGGAATGCAATGGTGGGAGAAACGAGAGAACCTGGAGAAAACCCGCTCCTGCACTGCTTTGTCCACCACAAATCTCACACGCTGCCGCTTGGGATCAAACCCAATAGAGAATGGGATGCTGAGAACCTCAGTAATTAAAGAGCATCCATTATTAAAACTCCATTTCCATTTTGACACCATGTCCTGGGAAAGCAGCATATTCCAGAAATTTTGCACGAAATATACTGTTGTCGGATGGAAATATACTTTTAGTCTCCACTGCCATAGTCATTTTCACTTACTATTTTCTGAATAGCAATAAGCGCATTTGCTGTAATAAGTAGTAAACATATTCTCTCTGGACAAAATCAATCAGAAAATCTCTGCCTTGGTGGACACTATTTTTGTTTGATACAAGTCTCCACAGGCTCTGCATATTACAGATGTACGAAGAGCAATACTTGTTTATCAATTCCATGCCCATACTAAAATATCAAAGCATAACTGTAAAGTCACTACAAATTGGACACCATTTATTCTTAATTCCTTTAGTTTTAGCTCTCCATATTTTCCCTTTTCTTTTACCCCAATGTCAACATTACCATGTATTTTTTGTTGCCTCTTATTGGTTCCCTGGACTTGGAAACACCAAATGCAGTCTGAATAGTTCTTTATTTAAAATAATTATTAGGCATTCATATTAAAAACACTATTTAAATTTAATTTTTCTCAACACATGAATGCAAAATTGAATGTGATACAATTTGTGCTACCAATGACAAATTCACATATATCCTTATATATTATACTATTCACATAAGAAGTGATTCTTCTATCCATGTTACATTACTCCAACATATACACTTTTGCTTAAGGAATTATTTCAAATTATGCAACAAGTGCTTAGATACAAACTTACACAATATGGAAAATGCATTCAAATATTTATTTTTGGTAAGAAGTTCTCACAGTAGAAATAAGGAAGTAAAGAAAAAATAATGAATAGCAAACTTACAGGCATAACTGATAACTGTTAGATAATGTACTCACACTAGGAAATTAAAAAACTTATAACATGAAATATTAAAAAAGGATAATGCTTAGGATAAAAAAAAACAAATCATGTATTTTAATGAGTTCTTTCTGATGTAAAGTTTTTGTATATTTTAATATTTTCCTAGTTACATACAATTCAGTCAAATAAAGGGAGACTTCACAGGTTATTAATAGAGAATTAAAGATTTACATTTTATTTATTATTCAAACAAATTGAACATTTGGTATTTTAAAATAAATCAATAGGCTCATATTTGAGATATTAAAAAAATATAAAACAAGTAAAGAGCATTATCAGTGAGGGGATTTTTTTGAAAATCTTCATGTTCATATGGGGCTAAATTATAAGGTTACCCATCTCATGGCCTCTGTCTACTGCATGAGAGAACTGAGAAATGTTGGTAAAGTGATGGTGGCAAAGGTGCACTAAATTGCTTATCTTAAAGTAAATGCCGGAAATGTTGATATTCTGCTTCCAAATAACAACATATCTTGCAAAACTATTCTTGCTCATTCGCCTAAGTTAAGCAGCAGGAATCCTTGTGATTTCTTGCATGATATTACCACTAAGATACTATAGATTCACAAGGAATCCTGCTAAGCTTAGGCGAGTGAGCAAGAATACTTTGATATGCTACCTGTTTAGCAGCAAAGGGTCAACATGTTTCATCATTTACTTTAAGGTAAGGACTCCAGTGCACCTTTGCTGGCAACTCTTTGTTCTCTTCCACAGTGGAGAGAGACCAGGAGAGAGGTTACCTTATTATTTAATAACCCCTGTACCTTGGAATATGAACTTAAAATCCAAACTTTGTATTTTTAATTTTCACTTTCATACATGAACACACACATTTTTCCAAAAAGTTTTTTTTTTCTTATTTCTTCAGAGACTCTCAAAACGTGTATTTTTTATTAAATCTCAATATTACATTTGTGGGTTCATAATACTTCTTCTGCGTACTAGAAGTAGATGTTACAGAAAGAAAAATTGTGTACTGATGCAGTGACCATCTGTAGATTATACTACACTTCTGTGAAATAGGTATGTGGTTATCTCTCAAGCTTAAACTTATCATGGTGAGAGCACATGCATTCACTTATGGCTTGACCAAGTATATTATATGAAAGGCTGTAGTTTGTAAACAATGACTAATTCTCACAAAATGAAATAGGCATGCATTTGTTCCATAGTAAAGAATCCACAGCAAGTAAATGAATGCTCAAACACATAATTTTCATCTATACGCTACTTTTAGCATTTTCAGGCTGGTTATGTAGTCTAGGCCTTACTATGGCAGGTTAGCTTTAGCCAATCGGAAGAAAGGAACATGGAAGTAAACTGTTTAGTAATTTTACATGCAGGGTTTAACAGAAGGTACTTATATCACATTGCTTCTGATTACCCCATATGTAACACACAAGATGTCTAGAGGAAGTGCCTTATTCAAACTGGTAACACTCAGATCGGTGTTTGGAGCTGATGTGTCTCTTTAGATAGTCCATGCGACTAAAGACGACTCTGCAGAATGGGCATTCTGTGTTGCCTTTGTGAACATCTTGATGCTGGTAGAGAGAATGAGGATGTTTGAAGGACTTGCCACACTTATGGCATACATGTCGTTCTTGCTGTTGGTTATACTGCGAATGTTGACCACGCAGAATGTCCAATCCAGTAACTTGTTTACTTGTCACTGCCACTACAAATAAGAAATGCAACAAGCATTAGTAGGATAGTTAAAATAGACACTTGTACCACAACATTCCTTACCTGAGTGGTAAAGTATAGCAAGTATCTATATTAAGTTCCACAAGAGAAGGAATTACAGATTCACATATGAAAAAGTTATTTTTCTTTTCATATTATATTATTCACAATCAATTTTTTTACCACAAATAACCCAAAACAATATGGACTTGTTTGAATGCACAATGCAGAAAACCAACTCACAGCTGTTTGCATATCATAAGTCAATTTTTTATTACTAATGAACCAATATGGGGGAAAAAATAAGCTTATAGGATTATTCTACAAATGCTGCAAGACAATTTAATGCGAGTACATTTAAAAATGTAATAACTATTATTTTGAAAAAGCTAATACTGTAGAAAGAACTTTTGAAATAAACTGAACATCTGAATCAATCCTAGACTTTATAGGTAGTAAGTTGTTTGGTCCTTATGGTTTACCTATTACACAACAAACAAAATTCATTCAGAATGCAGAGCACTTCACAGACTATTCATAGAAAATTCAAGATATATATTTTATTTACCTTACAAATATCTTAAACTTATGGTACTTTAATCAAAATTTTAACCCCTTTTTTGAGATGATAACAGAAAAAAAAAGGGGGTAATTTGGTGCAAGGATAAGATTCTAATATCACATTTTTGGAAACACTTCCTCTACCTATTTGGTAAAAAGTAAGAGAGAATAACCAGGTTACATCCTTTAATTTACAATAAAGAATGTTTATGTCACATTTTCAGTTACCTTTATATTATGACTCAAAACTTGTTTTTCATGTTTATGGATCCCCAAAATCACCAAACTTGCAGAATACCATCAATCTATGGACGTAGGCTTCCACGACCTGTGTCTTGATGTGTCTTCTTAGCTTCCTGAGAAGGCTGCGTTATCTTGCATAGGAATGCCGACGTTTCGCTCATCTTGCCGTGAGCTTCTTCTGGGCTCTTCCTTCTCCGGAAGCTAAGAAGACACACCATCTAATCTAGTCCAAAGTGGATAAACATTCTCAAGACATAACAACTCTCATATAAATGCATCCAATGAAATTGCAATAAATTCAATATAAACAAGCTTTATACAAAAGCATGGTAAACCTTGGCATAGGGCCACAGCTTTGCGTGAAATGATGGGTGCGATGTAAATAAAATACCTTTAAACTTTCATTAAGCATTCCACTTGTTTAAAACTGAGATTTCACTTGGATTGCAAGATTGGCTGGCTGAGATGGTTTTGGTCCAAAGGTTTAGGGCTTTGGGCTGCTTGATTTTGTACTTGATGTATGTAAGATACATAATACAAAAAGCTGGTAACATCAGAGAGACTGAAAAGTTATTAGTTAAATGAATGGTTCAACATGTTGAACACAAAAAAAACTTCAATGCTGGAAAATAGCACTAAATATCACTTTGTACCCAAACTGTTTCATTTGTAAAAAGCACATCATTTCAGACAAAAATCCTTAACATGGCTTCATTTAAAAGGGAAGTAAAGCTGTTGTTCCCATGTAATATTATTTGCATGTAAAAGAACCTCATACCTTGAAAAAAAAAAAAATTCCCTGACTAAAATTCCCATTTTTCATGTTTACAAGTTATGATTTCATCCTTTAGTGCTATTATAAGAGATGAGTTGATTCCTCAGCACTATTAAGTGCTAGAAATTCCTGATCTAGAAACTACTGTAAAGGTGGCCTAATATATGCGACATTGCAGGGTGGAACTTGAACCTTTCAACCCTGACAGCAGAGGATATAAAATGGAGGAAGATTTCAGTACTGATGCCAAGGCTAGGGCCTATTCCAGTTACTATTCCTCCAGGAGGAAAGAATTGGGTAAGATAATATCGATGGTAGCAGACGTGATGATGGCAGATGTAGTGTACTGGGACCCCTAATGTTTCTAGATTGAACATTCTTGGCAAACCTCTGATGCCTCTCTTATCCTCAGATACTTGTAGAAGAAAATTCCATGCCTGGGAGAAAAGTTCTCTCCTCAGAGCTCATTCATTATATTATGCCAAACACCACATCTACTGCAACCCTCAAAAATAAAAGGAAATAAGGGAAAGGAAAATTCATGGTAATATTTAATCCACCCCAGAGAGTGTGTTAATAGTGCTTGTACTATTAAGATGTTTATTATTTGTATTACACAACTTCATTTAGCATTTCATAATAAGAATTAAAAGCTTTGCTAGATTGCACAATATATTTCCCTCATAATATTTGAGATAACCAATGCAAACCACTCAGTAATTTATCTTTTTAAGAATGAAAACTAGGTAGACCTGATAAAATCTGTGTATAACATCTGGAACATTGGATTAACAACCACCTAATTACAAATTTCTGGAATAATTCCAATTTTCAAGGAATCATAGTAGTTATGACAAAGCTCTGATGTTAAATAAGCTTTATCATAGCTAACTAAAAATGCTGACATTTCTTACTATTTGCTTTCTCTATTCTCAACTAAAAAGTGAAAGGACTGAATTTGTCTCAATTGCCTATTTTTATATTTTCTACATTAACTAGCTCTTAATATTTGGATTCAGATACATGTTGAATATCAGTTCTCATGTTAATAGCAATGGAAGTTATGAATTCCACCGCATTCTCATATCAGATATTTCCTTTCTGCTGCAATGTTTACACCTTGGCACAGCAAAGCCAAAAGTTACTTGCTGCTATTCATTTCCTACCATATTTCTCAACAGCAAGCTTGACAAGCTCAATCAGGTTATGGATGAATAGCAACAAGTGGTTCTTGACCTGCTTCCCAGATTTAGGTGTGAACATCTAGTGGCGGGCTAAAAAGTTTCTGGTATGAAACTGTGAGTGATGCCTTTTCCACTTGCTAAGTGGTTAAATTCTTACAGCTCTAAATAATAACGGTTACACCTTGAATTTTGTCTCCAAATATATCCCAAGAGAGTTGGTACATAAATATGTGGACTCCTGTAACATATATTTTAAGTAAACACCAGATGATTTAGAATGTAAGTGAAAATGAGTCAGCAGTTGTCTTGTTTAGTTGCTTCTGTAAGTGCAGAAAACTGATTTTTATATGAGTGAATGAGAATAACATTGTCAAACTTTCTCACATCATTCAGATCTATTTCAGTATCTTTATACATGGAACATGTGTCTGTAAACATCTTACTATCTAGCTACAGCACAAAATAACTAATTAGTAATGTTGACTCCTTGGCATAGCTCACTAAGAGGCTTGGCCTATCGCCCGGCCACTGTGTCCCCCATCTTGGTCCATTACAGACGTCATGGTTGGGGTGCAGTATTGGGTGAGACGTGGTCAGCGCTTCAATTCCCCCTGGCCAGTTAATGTGGTCCTCACAACCTGGAGCTGCTACTTCTCCATCAAGTAGCTCCTCAATTAGCCCCCCAGGGACCTCACGAGGCTGAGTGCACCCCGGTCCAATTCTCCCAGCGGGTAAAATGGGTAAAACAGCGGCAGAGGTTCAGAGTAAGGCAAATAGATTATTAGAGTTAGAATATACCTATTAGAGCTAGGAATGACACTCAACACAAATAAAACTGAATGGATACAAATTGGAATAAATCAAAATACAGAGTAACATATCACTAGCAATCCAAAATGAGAACATTTGCCAAGTAATGCAGACAAATTTTTTAGGACTACAAATCATGGAAGAAGTATACTATGCTTTCATATATTCACATGTAAATTATGGGATCATTTTATGGGGGTAGCGGGAAAGAAGCAGAGATTAAAAATATTTAGGTTACAGAAAAGAGCAATAAGGATATTTAAAACAACACAAATAAGAAATTTATGAAGTGAGGAAAATTAAGGCAATTGGGTCATACCTAGTAAATAATGCTTTCTACTCACTTGAAGAACATAAAACAGCATATGTAAATAGTAGTTATTTTTAAATTCAAAAGGCTCTAGATATAAACACTTAGTATTACCTATCTTAAAATGTATATATGCACAGCTTTTAATTTTTTACATTGATACAACCTTGCAAATTTGTTGCAAATGGTAAATTAAATCTAAATCTGAATTTATTCATGGTAAACAGCTCTCTTAATGGGAAAAAAATCTAAACTTTCAAGCTTAACCATTAGATAGCATTATGGAAAGCTTGCAACAAAGTATTCAAATGATTATTTTAATCTGTTCATATTTTCAGATTAAACAAATTTATTCAAAATTCAATTAAATAAAGGGAACTCATAGGCTATTTACATATAACATAGAGTCACATATTTTATTCCCTATGTGAATGTTACACAATATTTTCAGTTTTCATCAAAATTGTTAGCCATTTTTTAGGAAATTAAAAATTATGATACTTTTTGCATATGAAAGGTGGTTTAGAATATGCTGAACTTAAATGCCAAGTCTGGTATTTATAAGACTTTTTGTTTTTTATTTATGATACACACACCCACCCACGCACAACCCCACCCCCACACACACCCACGCACGCGCACACACCCACTCACACTCTCACACACACACACACAGAGAGAGAAGGTATTACTTTCAAACTAATGATTTTCTAACCACAACTGATAGATTTACACAAGTAAAGGATTTCATTCTTTATTTCATTTTTTTTTTTTTATTTTCATAAAATTCTTTTACAAAAGAGTATATGTTATTTTTTCTACAAAAGTATAATCTCAATCAAAACATATGTCTAAAAAAGAAATTAACATAGAATCTGCTTGACTCATTACAAATCTTGAAGAACTCAAGTGTATGAAAGTGGCTTTCTGCAGGTATAAGTAATGTCAAGCATAAAAACTTGAAAATCTATAAATGGCAGGGGCAGTACACAGTAGAGATGGGCAAAAAATAATGTAATGGTTACACTGTAAACATTATCTTAATCTAATTGTTACAGAAGTAACAGAGACAGACAATAATTAGTTACTCAGTACTCATTATACATAAAAACAACAAAAGTGATTAGTTACACAATAATGGTCCAGTAGCTATTAGTTATCTCATTAATGGTTTCTAAATTAATGAGAGGTTACCGAGTATGAGTGATATAATTCACTGCATGTCCTTGGTGTGGCATATTGGGAACTGGTTATCTCAGTCATTATTCATCAACCAAGATCGATCGCTATTGGGAGGCCAGAGAGAAGATGATGCTTTAACCACCACCAACCTAATATTTGCATTACACTGTAGATGTTATATTTCATTATTTTATTGTTAGTGTTTGTTTTATCTGCACGCTCTGTTGTTCTTGGTCAATAAATTGTATATTTAAGTACCTCTGCATTAGTAAAAAAGAAAATCTCAGTCACTATGTATTGTCAAACTCCTCCACGGGATATCATGGGTGCCATTGTCGGTCTAAGGTATCATCTGGCAAGAAAAATACCTATTTGCTACATATACGGGTTTCACTCCTAAATCCAGAGATAATTGTTTCACTAGGTATAAACTTAAAGAAGAAAGACAAATGAGCACATTTGCTAGATGATATTGCTTGGATGAAGTCATTTTACTCACTGTCCGCCATTGTTTGTGAGCTTACTTATATACAGCAAAGCAATGTCATATTAACTACATTATCTGCTATGGGCATCATATTAGAGCAGTAAATCAATGTTGCCAACCAATGAAAATGTATGTAATTTATAAGTTAAAATCTGCAATTGTTGGTATTTTGAGTGGTTCTGGAACTCATACATCCAAGCCTTTGCCATGGTTCACTGGGGCTTAGCTTCATAGATCCCTGGGCTTGCCCTGTTGTCACTCCGCATTTACCCTACTTCTCTCCTTATAAAACACATCCCTCGGCTACACTTTGCGACTTAGAGCCCTCAATTACAATTTGCAGCTTAGGACCCTTAACACCTCAGCAATGCCTTGTGGCTTAGGGCTACGCTTTCTGGCATAGGGCCCTTTACCCTTAGCTATGCTATATGGCTTGTTCCAGTATGTTCAGATTGTGAATATTGGCAATTCAGAGAGAGACAAGGACAGTAGAAGCAATGTTGCCATGATGTCTCGGATGGGAAGTCTATTACAAATATGAAGGAAAGTGATGCAGAAGTGGCTAAAGTGAAAAAGTTATGCTTATAAAGACATAATTGAAAAATATTAAGTGAATAAGTATTGGAAAAGTGTTATTAGTGTGTATTCTCCACATTTCGGTATTGAAATAGTATGTAATGCAATGGAAATATTGATTTGTAGCTGTCCACTAGGTTTGCAAGTTTATCCCATATATGTAACTCACTGAATTTATTTGCATAACAATAATGTGTTTGGGTGTTAATGTTTCTCTTCTCTAGCAACATAGCCTTTTAAAATGTTATTAACATGTTTTATCTTATATCCAACAACGATATTTAAGTTATTATAAGCTTAATGTCAGCCATGTCAATGTTACTGTAGTGATGTCCTTTCATTTGCATTCTTCACTGCATGAGTACATCATATAAAAGATAGCAATTTATGGATCCTATTTTGAGATAAGACTAAGTAGATTGTGACAGAAATTACACAGTTGATTCCTCTTGATAATTGTTAATAAATTTATTAATAACATTAACTCTGAATTTTTCAGAGGTGTCAATTTTGCATAATTTACAATTATATGTCTGTTTCTAACAAGTAACTTGTACAGCATACTTTCTTAGAATATTTATGTTTACTATACTGATGTTTATATTTAGGACCCTATATAGCTCAGTTCACCAATACAAAATGTGTACACATACAGGAATGCAGCAGCAACTGTGAATGCATTTTGCAGCTAACATATAAACCACTATAGTAATCAATGTATCACAGCTAAAGAAATTTATTTTTAAATTGCATCTAATAAAAGGTAGGTCTATATCAACACAGTTCAAACTGAAATGTAATTACAGCTAATTGCTACTCGTAACCATTAGGTTAATGTAATTGCAAATGTGATAACCATGAAAATAAATAAGTTAATCATTACTGAATAGCATGCGATCATTAAAGCAATGTAAATGCAATAGTGATAACCCAAAAATAATTGTTCGTCTTGTCCCTGGTGCACAGTATTTTAGAAGTTTACATAAAAGACACACTTTATATATCTATAATGTCTTTAAGTAGTTCTCTAGGGGCATACCAAGAACACCATATATAGCATATGAATAAAGATATTTTGCTTTTCATAGTAGCAGTAAAACTTCTCGTTTTTTAATGGTTCCTTCACCTTTGGAGATCAGGTCTTTATATAAATAGAGGGGGTAATTACTTTGATATCAGGCCTGCATATAGGGGCAGATTCAGAATTAACTAAAAAATAAGTTTTTAGTGATCATTGCAGATCAAACTAAAAGTAAGGTGTAATTTTTTGGGATCGGTTCTATACACAGTGGCACATCCAAAATTAACTAAAAGGAAGGGTTAACATTTGGAAGATCAAGTCTTTGAGAAATGGCATATTCAAAATTAACTAGTACTTTGAAGCTTACCGTGCAATAAAGTACAGTGCAGTGACTCAATGGATATTTAAAACAAATTCTGATAATGTCAATGATCCATTCTGGTTCAACCACAAAAACTCAAGAGTCCCCAAAAAATGATGACAGGACCCTCCATTGGTCTTAAAATAAAGGTGGGACCCATTAGTCATAAAGTGCCACATAATTTGTAAAATAATGGAATATACATTCTCCTTGTGAAAATGAAAAAATATAGGATAAAAGGAGTGTCCTTGAATATAATTAAAGCACATTTACATGATCGAAAGCGGAAGGTAAGAGGTAAAGAGTGTCAGGTTGTTGGTGTAGATATCGGAGTACCACAGGGTTCTGTATTAGGGGCAGTGTTATTTCTGATAATGATGAATGATGTTCAGAAATGCTCTATCTCTCATATGGTTGCTTATGTAGATGACACAACTTTCCTCAACATAAACAAAGATTTGGATTTACTTGCACAGTCTGTAAACTTAAACATGTAACAGGAGAAGAAATGGTTTGATCTAAATGGTCTTTACCTCAATGAAAACAAGACAGAAATTTATGTTCACACTAAAAAAAGTAAGGGTAAATTTAATACATTTAAAAGTGTAAAACTGCTTGGGATGAATATTGACAATAATCTCTCTTGGAACACACACATTGACTTTGTAGTAAACTATCTCATACAGTATTTATGATAGCTGATCTGAACAAACTAGTGGCAAAAGAATATGTAAGGGCGGCCTATTTTTCTTTCTTCCAAAGTATATGTAGATATGGTTTAATACTATGGGGTAGCAGTTCTAGGATTTCTGAAGTACTTATTATTAAAAAAAAAAGTTGCGAGAATGTTAACTGCTTCCTATAAAAAACAGCTTTGCAAACTAGATGACCAAAATCCCTCTGCCCCCCCCCCCCCATAAAATTGCTAACCTTTATGTATATGATGTTTTAATTTATATTAAAGAAAATGTAGATATGCACACAAAAGAAAATGAAATACATATACATCAAACAATAAATAATAACAAAATAGAAATGCCTCTTCAGAGCCTCCAGAAAACAGCCAAATTTTATAAAACCATTGAAATTCAATTATATAACAGCTTGCCCATTGTAATAAAAAATTACAGTTTAAATAGTTTTAAAGACAAAATGTATAAATGGCTGATAGAATACCCATGCTATAGTGTACATGAATGTAAAATGAATTGTGTCAGATGTCTTTCACTTAGTCTATAAGTATATAATTCCTAAGCTCTATTTAGGATATAGGACAAAGTCTATTGTAATTTTTATTGTGTGGATATGGGAAGAGGTCTATTGTAATCTATGTAATTACCTAATGATGGATAATAAATTATGATTATTGTAATTATATAGCACTACTGACACTGGATTCTGTGTCCTTCTTTCATTCTCCCCTCCCCTAATGTGGGTGGATTATAAACATCTGCATGATGAAATAATTAAGGCAACTAATACGGCTAGAGAAGTCTAACTGTACTGATATCAAAATATGTTTTACAAGCATTTAGTCTCATTCTCTACTGATATCTGAAGGCCAGTTTTAGTAGGTTCATTGGGTTCCATATTTGAAACATCTGGTGTCCTTAGCAAATGTTCATAATTGCAGGGAACGTATCATGTTCACAAACTGGTTCTTGTTCTTTATGATGAAAATATTTTCTCAAACAATAACAAGAGAAGTACCCCAGTTCGAATGCTAAACCCAAGCATAACTGCATTTAAAACATGGAGTTGTGTACAATCAATGTGTGAAGAATAACTAATCTAAAAACTAGAGAAGCACAACTACCGTATAACAGACCGTTATGACAAGCAGATCCACAAAATACATAAATTAGGTTATCTGGCAAAAAGCTACATTACATTTGCTTTACACAATATAACATATTAACAGATGCAGTATGCACCTTTCAAACTAGAAGATCCCGTGTTATGGAATGTTCTTCCTTTATATCATCAAAGTGCAAACGTGAAGTTTCAATGAAGTGATTGAAAAACAATGGAATGGCACAGTATGCCCACTTGACAAGGGCAAACATATGGACATATTACATTATCTTCAGTGTATCCGCAATGCAATAGTCCAATATCAAAAGCCACAGAGTCTTAATTATCAAATGATGCAACAGGAATATCAACATTACATCCAGACCTTTTTTATAATGTTTAATGCCACTTTTACTACATATAGCACTGCAGGCGATAACACCAGAGAAAACCCACCTCTGCACTGCTTTCTACCACAAATCCCAATGCGGTTGCCTGGAATCAAACCTGGGCTGCCTTGGTGAGAAGCAAGTGGTCTAACAACTTGGCCATGGTGTGGCCATCCGCAGACCTTTGCCACACATTTGTTAACATAGGTGCAGAAAGTTGTTTATAGATAACAGAGTTAAGATGATGAAATATAAATCATGTAATGTGATCTGTGGTTTGTTAATTTGCAAACGTACAAAATAAACAAGATGTCTGCAGTAGAGTTTGTACTTTATAAAAAAAATGCATCCATAGGTTAGCAGTATTTGGTTATTTTTGGTGACAGTATCTGAATATATTATTCTTGTTGGAAAAACATTCTCCTATCAGACTGTAGTCTTTGTGCCTTAACATGAACTACAAAGTAATAGACCTGTCCCACCAACATGTTCACAAAGGACCAAATTGGTAAAGCTTTTCATGTGCTGTTTGGTCATTTTCCCACTTTTACTTGCTTCAACATAAATGTCACATGGACAAATTGTTGCTACTTTTTTACAACCTGCGGACCACTTGTCCCCCATGTCTGATGAGTTTGGCTGCTCTCCACTAATGGGATATTTCTGGACATGAAATGGAGGCTGACTTGAATTAGATATTTGAGATATATATCACTATCTCCTTGATAAAATGATCTCTGAGAATTCAAATTTAAAAGAATTAAAAATTGGCTGTCTCTTTAACAGAGTAATTAAGCATATCAGTAGGATAAAACAATGATATAAGATACTCACATATGTGAGAAGCATGTATTAATATGAGATATGGTAACTATCCAGATGCCACCTAGAACAAAAATACAGCACATGTAACACTGCCATTTTTGGTCACTTATAGAAATTTATTTCACAGAACAAAACCTATATTGTCAACTGAAATCATTATATTAAACATAACTGCTGCTGTTTATTTTTATTTTATTTTTTTTTTAATTTGATGCGCATCCAGAGTAAAAGTTGTCCCTGTGTTGCCATAGTCAGCACTCTGTACTTGTTTTCGTGAGGATCCTGCTTTGATTCTAACTGAACATAGGATCCACTGAACTGAAATTCCCCAACATTTGTTTTGTATGGATGTTGGAAAAAGGCAGCAAAAATTTTACCCAGACAACTCACAAGATTTGAGCTCAGCTTCTCCAGGTTAGAATGAAGACTCCCAAAAATGAGAAAATATTTTTAAAAATAGTGTAATCAAGTCATTTGTTAATAAATGAAAAAACTTCCGTCCCTGTTTCCTAGCTCAGAAAATTACTTATGATCATAGAATAGGGTACAAAAACTTAACCTGAAAAATATTGTTTTGAGAAAAACTTCAAACTCACTCACTCACTCTCACACACACTCTCTCTCTCTCTCTCTCTCTCTCGCTCTCTCGCTCTCTCTCTCTCTTTTTTCAAAAGTCTATTTTTGAGTTTAAGATTCTTCCAACTCAGTATTAACAGTGTTTACATTATAAATTAGTGGGTTTTAACATTTTTTACATAGTGAAATCGTATCATCCATAGAAAGTCTAATTTGCCCATTTCACTCACATTTCATGCAGAATTTCTGTCTGCTTTTGGGCTTATGTACCAATCATGATGCAATAAAGGTATGCATTTTTACCTGACCTATAACTCAACCCTGACTCATAAGTGTATTTATTTTTGAAGTCAATGAGTAAAAAGAAAAGATGACTTCTAGTCTACACCACTTATACAGGAAAATTACCTTCATAGCACCATTATAGCACTTAATAGCAATAAAAACATAATTTGCATTATTTATTGTTGAGCCTTATGTTTATTTATAGAAATGCATTACAAAACAATTCCACAATTCTTTTAATACATTACAAAACTTTAAATAGACATAACAAAAAAGCTTATATTAATTGAGCATGCTTGTGCAGGATATGTCTCTTTAAGTCTGCCTTGCGACTTAAGACAGTACCACAGAAATGGCAACGGGTGTTGCCCTTGTGGACATTGCGATGGTGCGACAAAGAGAGGAGATTCTTGAAGCTTTTGTCACATTGCTGACACTGATACTGTGGCTGTACAAAAGGCTGTAGTTCAAAACTTCTGACAATTGTTCTGTGCTTGTATGATTGTCCACTCAGTGGCAGTGCTACAAATAAAAGATGGAACATATATTAGTACAATAACTGAATGCATATACATTACTATGAGTTATATAGTGAACTTGATTTGGCAGAAAAGGTTTAGGAGAGAGATTTTCACATGCTTTAAATAATACAAACCATCAATTTTCTTTTAGAAAAAATACTTTATTATGCAATTTCACATAGCTTTATTTATGGCATAGTCCATAGCTCTCTTCCTCTGCAATGTATCTGTTAAGTTTGGATTTCTAAAATAAGTAAAGGGCTGGGCAGTAATTGCCATTGAGGGACATCCCTATGAAAATCAGTTTAGTACACATTAAAAATGGTATTCTAAATAAGAAAAAAGTCTCAGGAGAATCATTTTGGCCAGCATTCAAGAGAATGCTTGGAAAATTTGTTTCTTTGAGTTTTCTACCACCTGCCTACATAGGTAGAATTATTATATTCCACCTAAAATGTTGATATTATGATTTTATTATATATATATGAGTACCCTAAACCCAAAATAAAATTTGTTTAAAAAAAACAAGTGTGTTTGTGTGTGAACTAATTAAAAACATGTAGTATAGAGGAATTATTGCAACCGAAAACCAAAAATTTGTTAATGAAATTCTACTGAAATATATTTTAAGGTCCCTGTATTTTTACAAAAACGTATGCTAGTTACTTGTATGTATAAAACTGAAATGTTGGATAAATACAAACTTTGGTACTTACATTCCATATCTTCCAAAGATGCAACTCAAAAATGTTCAAGAAAATCCCCCCATTCCAAACTATTCCTTTCTTGGAAAATGTTTTGGTAGTTTTTATCTTCTCAATGATTAAAGTACTGCAAAAGATAACTATGTTCAAGGCAAATAAAATGACTCGAGTTTTCTGAGAATATCCAGAAAGGGATTCTAGTTATTCGAAAGGAATTATATATAACTAGTAAGCCATAAGAATATGCAAAAATATAGATGTCTTTGAAGCATTATTTATTTAAAATAACTTCTTGAGATCAGCAGTTTACAAGAAATGTGTTTTGATTGGTTTGAATTTTACAATACTTTGTGATTCTTTAAAGTGCTGTTATCAGCCAACTGTTTCTCACGATGTCATGGAGAGAGTACATCATTTCAGATCAGATTGCAGTGATCCATTTAAAATATTGACAATCCTCATTGTATCTCTTATATCTATAACAACATTTTACAAGAAGCTATTTCCAAAACAATTTATGAAGCTATATAAAATTAAATGATATAGGTGCTCTCTTGCAACTACAATGAGATGAGTAAGGAAACCTTTCTGCAAAACATTTATCTCAGTTATTAACATGAGGTAAAAAAAAAGTGAGATAACAATAAATGTTAGTAAGGTGGGTGTAACTCATCAGATCACCACAAAAACAGAAATTAAAAATGAAAAATGAGTTTTATTATACTAATACACTAAGAACCTGCTACTAAAGTATTTAAAGCCACAGGCAAGCCATTTAACCAAACCCAGCTCCAGATACATGTTTATATTGAACATTGTAAATAGAAACATGACTGTTATTTTCAGTTGCTTATAACTATAACTCCATGGCACGACAGCTCACGGGGAACCTTGGCCTACCGCCCGGCCGCTGCGTCCCCCATCTCGGTGCACTACAGATGTCATGGATGGGGTGCAGTATTGGAGGGTGAGACGTGGTCAGCGCCTCGAGCCCCTCCCGGCCGGTTAATGCGGTCCTCACGACCTGGAGCCGCTACTTCTCCATCAAGTAGCTCCTCAATTGGCCCCCCAGGGACCTCACGAGGCTGAGTGCACCCCGGTCCAGGTCTCCCAGCGGGGGAAAAATCCCCACGCCGGTACTGGGGATCGAACCCAGGTCTCCCGCTTGGTAGGCAGCTGCGCTACCACCGCGCTAAGGAGACGACCTTTTCAGTTGCTTACATGTTAAATAAATAACTAGCATGCTGACTGTTTACTCTTAGACTTCACTTACTGTTAACATATATTTATGTTAATTTAAACAGAAGCTTTCTGAAACTGAAGCCGAGGTTAATTACTTGAGTATCAGAAGTCAAACTGGCAACACACTTGCTTCAATTATTTTGTTATTATACAGGATATGTTATGAAAGCCTTCAGTTCCATCATCAGCTGGAGGTCAACTTACATCTGATGATAGCAGTGAAGCAAATATGTTCCTAATTTGACTTCTAATGCAATTTATTTACAAAGTACTGCCACAAGTTCTGTCAGCAAAATTTAAATGCACTGTAGTATGGAAATTGTGATCACAGAAATGTAGCAATGCTGTATATTATCGTCCACATAGTCACCTTTACTACTCCACAAGAAACCAGCTTGCAGTGTGCCAGTAACAAGTAAGAGAGAAAGATGGAGTGGAGTATGTACAAAAATTGTATCACTGTATTGGTGTTATTTTGTTGTGGAAAGTGAGTTAATGAAATTTTTTCGACACTGGAACCTCTTGCCATCAATGAACGATTCGTGTTTCAGACATCAGCATAGTTTAGGTGCAACTGTTCATCACATCAGATCTGACCATCCTAGGTGTGTACACACAAAAGAAGTTGCGAACGCTGTTCGTGTAAGGATGATGTAATCCTTTGTGTAAACACACACTTTTGTTTCATAAAATGAACATCTCTTCATGTACAATGGCACATATTTTGAAGGATGATTTGTGCATATAAAAAATGTACAAGGCATTTGCTAACTGAAAAATTAAAGGAGATAGGCTGGGTTCAATCCCAGGCTTTGTTAGCTACAATGGGGAGAGCAAAAACCATGCAGCAACTGTTGGCAACCAATGTACCACAGTTCATCACTGCTGTTGACTAGTCTAGCAGAAGTCTGGACCTCAATCCATTGGATTATTCTCTGTGGCAGAAGCTCAAGGTAATAGCATGTCAAAAGAAACACAGAAATATTGAGTTGCTAAAAAATTCAACCACATCAGCTAACAAGAAAATTCCACTTGACATAATTTGTGCACCTATTGATGAGTGGCCTCAACGTCTTTGCCATTATGATGTCGCAATCATTTAGAATGAATGTTCATTTTGTAGCAGTTTTTGTGTTCTTTCAGAATGTGTGTATATTAATGGATTTGCATAGTTTTATTTAGTAGTATATGCATTGAAAGTTCTCGTAGAACTTATGGCATACTGTGTAGTTATTTATTCAAACAAAGTATCTAACTTACTTTAAAGAAAAGAGCTAAAGGAATAAAACTTCTCACTTGACTCAACACATATGAAAGTATCTGTGTTATGGAGCAGCTTATAAATAGTGAATACATGGATGCAAATCAGCTTCACATTAATGAGGGGACAGCAAGGACTTCCCAACTTTGTAGAATAATTTTCTTGGCTTGTCAAATTAACTTTATTCTGAAACTCAGTGTAATTCTTTACTTCCGAACTTTCTTGCCCCCATTCTTCTGCACAAACACTTAACTATGGAAATATAGAAGGGAGAGATTGTGTCTCCATTTTTTACCCAACAGAACCATTTTTCATTAATCTAATCTAATTCTAATCTATTTCTCTTTAGTGATTTTGATTTAAAAATTGAAAATGAGAATGGCTAAAACAGTTTCAATCATTAATAAAGTGGTTGAAAATGACTTTAGTGGCTTTATTTGAAAAAAAAAAAAAAAATATGGCTGTTTCTTCACAAAAACTAGATTAAGCCATAAAAACTAAGTTGGCATCACTGTCTAGTACTGCAGAAGAAAATTTGCCAAGACATGTATAGCTCAGGACAGCCTTCTACAGCATGAATGATTGAGATCTATCAGTCTTTAATAACCGAGTGTGGAATCTACCAGTAAATATGCCACTGAAAGCCAAAACACTAACCAGTCTGCTGTAAATCTAGGTGAAAAGACCACAAAAAAAAAAAGCCTCATTTTACAGCATTAAATTTGCCTGTCTTCACTTATATATTAGAGTATATCTCACTGTTCCAATAAGAGCACTCTTATTACGAATACTCTTCCAATATAATAGTAAATGTTTGCTCTAATTCAGTGAACATTCATTTTGGGATTTACATTTACAGATTTGAGTTTCCATAAATATCCCTCTTCGTACATCTTATTTTCAGAACTCTGCACATATGGATGAAAACAAACTTTAAAAAATGCAATTTTTTTATATTTACTAACATCACTGATTCATCCAAAAGAGAAAATATATAAGTTTTATTGTTATTATACATGAATTTTATTTTCTTGAATAAGTACAAAGTATTTTCTCAAAAGTATGCATTTATTTACAATCACTGCATTCCAATTCTATGTTTAACACTGATGTGAAGCTTTAGGTAGTGTGCACGACTGAAGACAATTCCACAGAAAGGACACAGGGTGTTACCCCTGTGGACGCTATTATGCTGATATAGAGATGAACGGTTCTTGAAGGACTTCCCACATTGTTTACATTCATGCTGTTGTTCATCATAAGATGCCATAGCTCTCTGTACTTCTTCCCTCATCAGCAACTCTAGTAAAATGAAAACATATATGTTAGAAACTAAAATAAAACAAAATAATTATAATCAATTCACTAACTGACCAGAGGTCAGAGTGTAATGAAGATGATAAAGATGAAACTGAACTAACAAGGAACGCTGCAGTTGTTTGAACCTGGGATTTTGTTCCAGATATATGGGTAGCTAGATGAGGTGATTTGCTTCTTGGAAATTGAAATGGGTTTAGTCCAAAGCAAACATTTTTGGTATTGAAGTTACAACTGGTTAGGTTTGGGTTGAGTTATTTTTCCAATCAGCTTCTCTGATGTTGTCAGCTTCTATTCTTACACTCCATGCACCAAATGAAGGCTGATTACTCATATTCTGATGCTTAAAAATAGTCCTAAATAGGACTCTGTGCCAAAACTGTTTCCATTAATGAAAAGTACACTCCTTCAACCAAGCTAATCTTGCAGCCCAACGGAAATCTCAGTTCTGAAACCTAGAATGTATCTTGTAAAGATTATGTAAGTTGTATAAAAGAATAAGGGTAACATGGAATGGAATAGTGTCCATGATATATGCCAAATTTTATGCATATTTAACATGTATGTATGAAAAACTTGATGTTTTAGAATCTTAGAAATTATACTTACAATAAGCATTATTAAAGCTTATTGTGCACTTTATATACTCATCTACTTTCATAATATCTTTACTGGAAAATCATCTTATATATTTCTTACTTACATCTATATTTTTGCAGTCTTATATAAAAGTTGCATGCATTTTTCTGCATTTGATTCTTTTTAACTCAATATACACTACATTTATAATCAAGGGTTTTGTGGGCTGAAGTTTGCTCATCAAATCAATTTTCTCTCATGTGTCCATAAAATTGAATTACTGAGAATTACTTGAGTTTCACTAATAAGTAAGATTTATTTACCTTCAAAGGAGGGAAAAACATAATAAAATTCTAAAAATTACGTTTTGATATAGTACCCTTTTAAGAGTCCTCATCAATAAAAGTTTACATTAGAGTTGTTTGACTAATGCAGTATACCATATCATGGATGGTACAGGTTCCCAAGTTAGGCTTTAGACATTTTCACATATCCTCCTTGTAAAACTTTGCATTGTTGTTACACCAATACATACTATAACCATCCTCTTTGTCACACCAGTCTCTGACAGCTGCTTGCAAGTGTCCATAAATTTGGCATGGACATAGTGCTGAGGGCAACATCTTTTGAGTACAAAGGTTGCAGCAATACAGTGAACCCCAGAGACCTCAGCTGCTTGAGTGTATCTGCATATACGACAAGCATTGTCATGGAGCAACAGAAAATTCTTAGCCTCTTCCGTTTGTAATATAGCTGTATCCAGTGATGCAACATCTTTGGAGGTATATCACTATAGATGCAGGATTGTCCAGGAGCCAGTCCACCATCAGGATGTCATTTTTGTTCCAGAAGACTGTTGCCATTTTGCTTTAAAAGTATCCAATGATCTTCCTTAGCATGGGACTGTCCTTGTGCTTAGATTTCCTTAACAGCTACTTCAGTTTGGTGTTTCATGAGGAAACGAAGATTCAACATTTAGTCATCTACCCTGCAAAGATCTATAGGCTCAGCATACAATGTCAGCAGTCTCCATTCTGATTTCTTTTTTTGTTTGTTGTAGTTTAACATCCTTTAACGTGGTTAGTCATATCAAAGGATGAATGAAATTGGTGATATGATGCTCAAATGATCTTGGGGTCCATTGAGCTTAAAGTTACTCGACATTCGTCTTCTCACGATAAGAAAAAACCCTGAATAAAAACCTTATCTGGATAATTCACCCTAAGCAAGATTTGAACTCACAACCTGTTGAATGGGAAGCAGACACGCTACCAATACACTACCAAGGCAGGCTGATTCATTTTTGTTTGGGTATCAAAGTGGAATCCATTGTGCACTCCAAATCATAAAATGTGATATACTTGTTTTTGGCAATAAGCTCAGAAATTAGAATGTTTGTGTAAGTCCAAGAGGAGGACAGCCAACTCTTCTCACTGGGATTTTTTCCTTCATCAAATCCGTTCACCCATTTGAACACGGTCATATGTGATGGGCACTGTCACCATGTACTGTATACAATTTGTAGGCCTGTTGCCTTTCTCCTACAAGAACCATGTAGTTACCCGACACTAGTAATCACCCTCCACAATCTGTCATTGATGACACAGTCTACCTGTCAGATTGTATGCTAGCCACACTAGTCCTGAACATGTACTACGAGGGGCATACTGAAAGTCACGAGCAACCCATTGTAAAAATTTAAATTTCAACAATGTAACGAAACGAATTGCAGGATCGTAATCTACAGACTTTAAGCCACACGTTGACATATTGTGACGTAATTAGCTTCTATCATGTGACCACAGATGGTGTTTGAAAAATGGCTGACATTGATGTTTCGTTTCGACAGCGTGCTGTCATTGAATTCCTTGTGAAAGAAGGAAAATCTGCTCCTGAAATTCATCTCAGACTTCAACGTGCGTATGGAGGTGTCTGCATGGGTGCCAGCAGTGTTAGAAGATGGGTGAAACATTTCAAAGATAAAAACACGAGTCTGCAAAATGCACCTCGTAGCGGGCGTCCTCGAACTGCCTCTACAGAATGCAACAAGGAAAGAGTTGATGAGCTCATTACAGGAGATAGGCGTTTCACTGTGAATGAAATTGCTGCGCAACTTGGAATAGGACATAGTGCAGTGCAAGAAATGATCCACAGCTTGGGTTATCGAAAGGTCTGTGCCCGTTGGGTCCCGTTTATTGACTGAAGACCACAAACTTCAGAGAAGAACCATTGCACAAAACCTTCTTCAGAGATTTCATAATGAAGGTGATGAATTTTTGACGTGTATTGTGACTGGAGATGAGAGCTGGACCCATCACTATGAGCCAGAAACGAAACGTCAGAGTATGGAATGGCACCACTTGAACTCACCATCGAAGAAGAAAGCGAAGACAGTGCAGTCTGTAGGAAAAGTTATGGGAAGTGTCTTTTGGGATGCACAAGGTTGCATTCTGGTTGACTTTCTTGAACCTGGACAAACCATAAATTCTGGCCGCTACATCAAGACACTACTGAAGCTCCGTCGGGCTTTGCGTGATAAACGCCCTGGAAAGAGGATCATCCTTCAACAGGATAATGCGCATCCGCATATTGCCCGTGCCACTATGGAGAAGATCAGGGCATTAGGGTGGGAAACTCTTCCACATCCTCCCTACAGTCCCAACTTGGCACCCTCCGACTACCATCTTTTCGGTTCTGTGAAGGAGCAGATGCATGGCCAACGCTACAAGAAGCTGGAGGATATTCGGAAAGCAGTGCGTCAGGGTCTGCGGGCAGCTGGAACGGAGTTCTATCACAAGGGCATTTTCAAACTTGTAGAACGATGGGAAAAATGTGTGCAAAACAATGGAGACTATGTCAAAAAGTGAAGGAAAGTCTATAGATTATGATGATGTATTTGGTTTGGCTTAAAAATAAATATTAAGATTGTAAAACAGTGTTGCTCATGACTTTCAGTATGCCCCTCGTATTTGTGCATCTTTTCTTGGGCACTAGTTTTACAGCGAAGAGAAATTGCTACATATGTAGAAGAACAGTATTGGAAGCACATAATGCCCAAAACAATAAGAAGGCTCATCAATTGTACTGGATTTCATTCCAGAATACCCAGAAAGAAGCCAATATCAGCAGAAAAAATCAAAAGCGTAGGTTACTGTTTGCAAAGGAATGTGTAAAAAATGATAATGTATTCTAGAGGAGATTTTAATTTGCAATGTGCAAAACACTGTTCAACTGGACATTTAAGAAAAAATATATATGCAAAAATTCAAAAGACTTTGATCTCACTTGAAGAAAATTCTCTATTGAAGTTTGTCAGCCCCCACTAGAGAAAAGAGGCCGACTGCCTCATATGATGTAGGACAGATTCTATGATACTCTGTGTAACAGCTTTGATGAAGCTTTGTGTAACAACTATGTGTAACGAGAAAGAAAATAACCAGAATTATTCCTTAGCTTCCACAGGATCTGGAAGTATGAATGTTGGAATGATTGTGTGTGCATTTAATGATATAAAATTATTAACCTAATAACAACTTACAGTTAATAAGTTGTTTCAAAAGTAAAAGCCCCTCTGATATGGGAGCTATATAAATGAAACAGGATAAAAAAAAAAATATCTGATGTACCATTCACATGACTTTCTCTAGCTATTCTGTAACAGATTCTGCTGATCCTTCTCTCTACTTTGTGCTAATCAAGATAAACAGAAGATAACAGAAATGGTTGTATTAATTACTTTCTTTTAAGTAGAAAGGAAATCAGGGAATACACTAGACTAAAGGAATAGTCAGATGTTTTCAAAGATGTTGCTATGAGGTTGAAATTTGCTTCTTTGCATGGCCAGGAGTTGATAAATTCCCACATGAGAAAAAGAAGTATTTTAAAAATTAAAACCAATAATAAGGAATATTTCAGAAATGATCAACACCATGAAAAAAAATATATATGGCATAAATTGTGTGTTTTAATGAGATTTACACTTTTTATGTAGTAAGTTTTTGTCTATCTCTTATGGTTTACAAGTTGTGCAAAAGTCATCCAGAATGAAGAGATCTTCAGAGACTCTGTTCAGAAAAAACATTTTATTTGCCATGTAAATATCTTTAATATACAGTACTGTAATCAAAATTGTTAGAGCCATTCTTCAGAAAATATAAATTTTTGAAATGTTTTCCATGTAAAGAGTAGTTTGGAGCGGGGATTTTCCTTGAAATCTTTGTGTTGCATCTAAACTTAAACACCAAGTTTGGTATTTCACCAACTTTTGTTTTTGAGTTATTGTGTTCACAGACACATGGACACCCATACCCACATGCAGACTTTTTTCCAAAAATGCTTTCTTTTTGGATACAAGAGACCCTGAAATGTGTATTTCCAGTGAAATCTTGGTATCAAATTTTTGGGTGAAATACAATACCTTTTCTACTCCTATGTACATTGTACACACATGCTAGAGAAAGTAAAAAGCACACATTAGTTCTTTACTATATTTTTCTTCTTAGCCAGTGGTATAGTCACACTTCTCCTAAGTGACAGAATTATTGATACACTTCTATTAGTCTTCTCAAAAAAAGTATAATTCCATGCAGAATACTGGCAAGAAGATGCATCTGGAAAATAATTTTTTTTTGTTTAGCATGTAAATAATCGTATAACTATAACATAAAAATTCTATAAACATCTTAAATTTTCTCATTCTTCACTTCCCCAAAATTTGGATGTTGAACATGAAAGAAACAGGTTTCTGGTCTATGATATGTTGAAGTGTTGATCCTTAAGAGAGCTACATTTCTAATCAGTGTCAATGATAGCAAAAGCTTCTTTCTCCATTGCTGCTGTCATATAGAGGGATCTGAGGTGGATGTCACAAGATGGTCATTTTAATTGCAGGGAAAAAGCATCTATATATTTACAATGTGAAGTTGACTTCTGGATCTAATGAAGACACCAGAATCTTTTCTTTGTGTCTTTCTAGGCGGTAGAGCACTTCTATTGCTTTGATGTTAAAGAGGAGTTTACTCTTAATATTTGAACTTTCTCTGGAAATTTACTAATGAAATTTGAATAGTGGGAGAACATGTCAAGCATCTCCTAAAAATGATGGAAAATTTTTTGGTTCAGGCAGCTCAGAGAATAGTGTCAGATATTTGAATCTGGCCTTATTTATTTTTATTATGATTTTTGTACAATACCTACAATAGTTATCCTTCAACCCGAATACATTTTATTTTTCCACAGATTTCTGTCTACATAGAAATAGTTTTCTGTTAATATTCCTTCATATTCTTCTAATATGGAATCATCTATTTGTTCCCAAGCCTTCCTATTCCTTCTCTTCATTATTTTTTATTCTCGTTACATGTCTGACCATTTCAATCTTTTTTCTTCTACTATCTCAATAAAGTTGTGTTTAAATTTTTTATTCCTCTAATTTTTCCCAATCTTGATGTCCTTGCTCCCTTCTGGCAAATATCCACCACTGTTGCTAGCAATTCACTCTTTCATGCTGTTACTTATGATGGGCCCAAGGAGTTAAATAGAGTGAATAGAGAAATAAGACTTGTTATACATTACTGCAACTTCCTGAACCTTTTAAGATTGACATCATATTCTTTTTAGTTTAGGCTGGAGGGTAGGCTATTGTTCTTTCAGATACTCGTCGACAATAATTGTGCCAAATCTTCCTTTAAAAAGCGTTACACCATTTATAACATTAAATAAGATTCTGGTAAACAGTCACAATTTACTGCAAGCCTCAAATGTGATGGGTTTCTTTATAGTCTATTAGTAATCTATAGCTATGTGCTTCTTATGATTATCATTTAACACAACCAAGACTTGGGTTCACTTGGGCTCCCTTTCAACAAATTTTAAATTTCAATAAATTCGGCATTAACACTTATGGAAATGGATTTACTATTAGGCATTAAGTGATGAAAATAGGTATGCAGGGGATCTATATCAACTGCAGCTGTAGTGTAAATGATGTGTGGATCTTAGCTCCTTCAATTTGAGCAACTAGAATGTAGCACCAGAATGTCATGGCCAATTATAACTGAGAACAAGCTGTAAAGAATATTTAAAACAACATTTTTATAAGTGTGCCCTTGGGGAGTCAGTTTAATGCAGGATTCTCTGATGCAATACAATCTTAATTACTAGTTGCCATGGAAACTTACTCAGAGAACAGGAAATTGAAATACATGCACAAGCTTTACCTAACAAAGCCTGAGGTACTCAGTATCAATAAGAGGTAAAACCAACTTTTCACTAAGAAAAGCATAAGCAGCAGCTCTTGATAACACTGTAGACACACTGTAGATAAAAGATTGACCTGTTGATCATTGATAACATACCTTCTCTTAGGGTTCTTTCTTGAAACATTTCCAGCACATAGCTTTTTCCTTAGCAGGGCATACCATTGTTGAGTTATTTTAGGCTGCAACAGTGCTGTTACTGTAACAGTCACCCATGTGCCTACTGATTCTTCTCTTGTTATAGTGGAATTTAGCTTTGCTGGAGTAGCAGATTGGCAAACAGATGACTGAGCTTGATTTGATGTAAAGTTGTGACTGGCTGAAGGATTATTTAATGAGAGATTAGGATTTTCAAGAAGTTTATAGCACATAAATGATTGGGTAAAACCATGATGAAAGTGTTGGAGATACATCTCTGCTTGTTTTTGAGTCACTGCTTTAAAATTGCATTCTTTGTTAAGTTATCTCAGCTCTTCTATAACTGTTTCATTTATCATGTCGCAAGCTTATATTGAGTATATATTTTATTAATCGGCTTCCCAAACATATTTTTCAGGATACCAACTGTGTTCCAAATCACTGTGCTTTGTTGATTTGAGCTGTAGGAGCATTCTGTAAAAGTGTGTAACAATCACAAGGGCTAAGATCAAAAAAATTATCAGATGCAATTGCTATTTATGTACTTAACATATTTAAGGAGCAAGCATATGCACACATGCACAGATTAATATCAATTATTATAGAAGAAGTTATACATCACTTTTGAAGTATCCGCATTTATACTGCTTAGCTTTAGCGCAAGGACCTATGAAAATAAATTTCACCAAATACAAAGGCTATTTACAAAAGTTATAAGTGCATAAGGAGCAAGTACAGTCATAAATAGTAAAGTTTCACAGCTGTATGAAGCGTCATTAATTATATTACCCATCTACAGAACAAAATTTATACATGCAGAATGTTAAAGTGATGCATCTGTAAAATAGAGAAAATCCACATATGTAAATTATCTAATTGAAATTTATATCACTTATTAAACAATAGCAATACTTTTTTCAATGTTATCCAAGTTTTAATTTACATGGTGCTTTAAATAGTATATTGTCTAAATTTGTTTGAATAAAAATCTGATGCATTCCATTCACATGACTTTCTCTACATCTCTGCAATAAATTATTGTTAAAACCTTTATTCTCTTATCTACTTCAAGCTAATCAAGATAAACATTAATAGAAACAAGCTTATTATTTGCTTCCTTGTAAATGGAAGAGAAATAAGGGAATATACAATAGGCTAAAACGATAGTCAACTGTTTTAAAAGCTGGTTGCCATTTGGTTGAAATCTGTTTCTTTGCATTGGCAGGAAATGACTAACTCCCTTATGAGAAAAGTTTTCAGTATTTTAAAATTTAAACCAATAACAACAAATACCTAAAAATGGTCAACTCTTTGAAAAACAGTATGTGAAATAAATTGTGTGCTTTAACAAGAACAACATTTTTTGTGTAGTAAGTTTTTGTCTATCTCTTACGGTTTGCCAGTTATGCAAAATTTATAAAAATTCATCCAAAATGAAAAGGCTATTTCCAGAAAATTTGCGTGCGTGTGTGCCACTTATGAAAAATGATATATCTTCTTAAATTTTTTAATTCAAACAATTTTATTTTCTTTAATTTTTTGCAACTTTTGGTCAAATTTCACAGATGTATTACCTTAAATTACAACAGCTATTTTCATACTTTTTAATAAAACAAAACATAGTAATAGTATAACTGGGGATTTTGGGCCTAAAAGCTCTTGCACTTCGACCTAAGGATCTTTTGTACAATCCCTCTATCCTATATAGGACTTCTTTTACAGAGATAGGAGGTAAAAAAATAAAAAATCAACTTAACCCTAAATATGTATTTTCATAGTTTCATATTAGTTATATATTTAAAATATATTTATCAGTTTGATGTGTTGTCATTTATAGACCAATCTACACAATAATGCCTTTTGATAGTTATTTTTAAGAGCAGTTTGAATAATTTAGCATTGTTAGTTAAGCCCTTCACATTATAGGAACATCATTATATTTAAAATGCATTCATAGTAATAAAATCTTTTTTGATAATGGGATAGTGTTAAAACGGTCTGTGTAGATTTTGTTTTTGCCTATAATTTTTGTCATAAATACTTTGGTTTAATATGAATTTTTTTTTATATCTTATGCAAATGTTAGTATGCTTTGTACATAATGGTAGCCTGTATAATTTGGAAGCTGTATTTGAATAAACAGTATTTTTATATTCTCTCCTTCTGTAATAGAAAGATGGGTTTGCGTTCAGCAGCGTTTCTCTTAAAAATTTGAACATAAATGGAAGAACAGGCATGTTTAACTAAAGATGATTTTGATCTTTGCCCTAGCTAGACACAATAAAATTTTGAAAAATCTTATGATTCTAGAGTGATGCCTAAATATCCAATGTAAACAAAACCTACAATGTTTTCAATTTGATCTTCAAAATATTAGAAATAAATAAATTGATATGAAAAAGGTTCATTTTCTTACTTTATTTAGCAATAATACATTACAGTGAATAAGATACCTAGAAACCAAATTAAATACCTGCAAAGAGTATTTAAAAGTAAGCTTTATCACAATTTTCAAGAGCAACTAAACTGCCAACAAAAATATCACTTTTGTTTGCAGTACCTACCAGCAATTATTGTGTTCTAACTTCAGAGACTTAAAGTTGCATAATCGTTTTTGCTCTATAAAAGTGCAGTTTTATTTTGTGATGTTTCAAGTACACCAGGTAGTCTAGTAACTGTAATGCAAAAATGTTGGTTTTTCTAGTGCCCAACAGGGCCAATAGACTTGTTTTTCCTGGATAACTAAAGATATGGAGGGAAGTTTACAATCTGCATCTCCCTGTAATGCTGGTGAAGAATAAAGTAAAGAAAACAATTGGTGCAAATTAAAATACCTACCATATAAAGCATCACATTATAAATAATGAAATTGGATGTGTGACTTTCATGTGCCTTTCTCTACTCATTTTCATATAAATTTTTCTTACAGAAGCATTTGTTTCTGTGTACATTACACATTTCATTGTAAGTAGAAGCATGGTACACTTCCTGAAGAGATACTCAAATATTTTAAATGCTTGCTACTATCTGCTACCTTTGAAATTCTAAACTTTTTGCAGGAAATTATAAGAAATAAAAAAGCAGTGATGCATTAATTTAAAAATGTAAGAGATTTTGGAGCATTTAAATCAATAACATTAATTTTAGTACTACAAAAAATTTAAATGAGATTTAAATGCATATGTAAATGAGATTTGGATATGTTTTATGTAATAAGGTTTTGTCTATCTCTTTAAGGAGCGCAAACTAGCAGTGGAAGGTGGCAGACATGTGCCAAAATAGGTCCACAGGTGAGAGGAAATATTGAAGCAAAGTATAGAAAGGGAAAAGGACAGTTAAGAAGTATATAGAAAATGGGGAGAAATTATGGAGGGGATGCAGAAAATCAGAGGAAAGAAGGAGGATATCAGTAGAAGGTACAACTCAGTGTATTTGGGATAGAAAAAAAAGGGAAAGCGACATGAGACGAGAAGTGTGAGAACTATTAGGCAGAAGACTAAGTATAGAAATGAGCAACTGCAAAATATGTGATGCATTTAGAATTGCGAAGAAAGAGGGAACAGACATATACTGGTGAAATGCATAAGTGTAAATGGTGAGAGACAAGATAAATCAGGCAAGAAAATTGATGGAACACAGATTTACATTAATAGAGATTTGACTTAATCAAAGAAACTACTATAAGAATAGTACAAAAAGGAATGGCTCTTAGACGAGGATAATTTGCATATATTGAAACTTAAAACTATAAATTGGTGGAAAAAGAGCAGAAAGAATATTTGAGCAAACATGGAAGGCAAAATCAGCAAAAGCTTATGAATGCAACAATATGAAACAAAGCAGATGGCAGAGGGGCAAAAGAAAGGGAAGTGATGCAGAGCAGCACATCAGAGTTAGAGTTAGGGAGGCCACAGAGCAGGGGAGAAAGCAGTTCTGGGAGAGGTGATGTGTATGGGAGAGAAGTACCAGGTAGCCAGGCCGATGGATAAGAGGAGTAAGGGATCAATATGAAAAGTCGAGGAGTGAGGGACAAACAGAGGAAGTTAGAACAATTATTTGCAAAAGAGAAGAGAGGCAGCAGCACAACATGAGATTTTTAAATGGAAGGACAAGGTGTCGAATGCATGTATTTTGTGGAAAAAAGTCAAAGTGAGTGGAATGGCAAGATACGAGTATAGAAAGATAAAGTAACAGGCAAATGGAGTGTTGCAGGTGGTAGGGTGCAGAGATTCACATTATGTAAGAATTGGAAGAGCAAAGAGAAAATAGGCACAGCATAGTGAGTGACAAGGTATAACCAAAAAGTGAGAAGACATAGATAGGAAAGAAAGAAGAGTAGTTAATAAGAGCCAAGGCAAGTACAGTGAGAACAAAGAGAAAAGGGGGAATACAAGTGAATGCGATAAGAGGCTAGTGGCAAGAAAAGTAAAAGGGGAGACTAAGGAATGACAAGAAAAGTTAGATGATGTTAAAAGTTATAAGAATACAGCTGATCATAAAATAAACAGAAACAGATGGAAAAAGGAAATCCAAAACAAGAGTTCAAATACAATGGGAATAATACATATGGCACACATGCGGTCTGTATATTACAATTGTTTATAAATATGTCAAAGGCTGTCCATGACATATGGGGAGGGTTAAATGTTAAAAGGGCAGCCCAAGTTATATATGACTTGTACTAAAAATAAATTCAAATTCTATTTTTAAGGTTTATCAATAAAATAAATTTCATTCAAATTGAAGATACACCTACTATTTTCATAAAATTCAAGACACACATTTTTATTAGTCATAAATATTTCTTAAACATATGGTATGTTAATCAAAACTGTTACGCACTTTTGGAGAAAAAAAATAAAAACTATACATGGAAAAGGAGGTTTGGGGTGAGAGGATTTTCTCTCTCTCTTCCCACATACACACACACACCCACACACACGCACAAGATCGCACCTGCACACACTCTCTCTTTTACAAAATAGTTTTTACTCCAGAACCTCAAAACATTTTCTTCTGCTATAATCTCTAATATATGATTTTTGGGTGGAAGACAATACTTCCTCTACCTGCTAGGGTAGGCAGCAAGAAAATAAATTAACAAATAATCTTTGAAGTTTGCTTAGAGGTTACAAATGTGGCTTTTTTTGTTGAAAAAATCCCAGTAGTGATAAATAATATGAAATACATCCCCTTTTCTAACACAAACCATTACGAAATCTGCTGTTGATCATAAATAAAAGATACAATCTAAGAGTGTGCCTATTTAAAATATTTTTCTTTGTCACATTTTATACATTTTTGTATTACCCTATTCATTACCCAATTCATGACCTATTTTTTTTCCTTACTCATCCTGTCTATCGTAACCTCAGAAACAACTTGTGTAGTCGAATGCTGAAGAGGTTTGTTAATACAAATTTATCAACCTTGTCTGCAAATGTTTTTATTAACATGCTTATTAACTTTGTTAGTGTTATTAACTAACTTTGGTATGGACATACATTCTCACTTAGGGCAAGTTATCCGGTTTTTGAGTGTTCCCTTATCCTGAGAAGAGAATGTTCAGTAACTTTAAACTCCATGGACCCCGAGATCATTTCATTCATTGTCCAACATGGCTAACAGAGTTAAAGGATGTTAAGCTACAAAAACATACATTCTTCACATGACATGAGGGAACCTGGTTAAGACTGTTCTTGTGAATCCAAGTATAAAAATTCACAGACAGAGTA
Source organism: Hymenopus coronatus (assembly GCA_030762935.1). Lineage (NCBI taxonomy): Eukaryota > Metazoa > Arthropoda > Insecta > Mantodea > Hymenopodidae > Hymenopus > Hymenopus coronatus. The sequence goes on along the minus strand of CM060894.1, from coordinate 90,855,590 downwards.
TGTTTTCTCTAATTCTATTACTGATCAAAGGTACCAAATATTTTACTATAAACTGATCAATCTTTCTTGGATCAAGTGATTTTGAATAGGAATTTTTTTTTCAATTAATTTTAATAATGGTGTGAATACTCTCAAAAATTAACCATTTCTTTATTTATAATATATACTTTACTCACAAAATGATGGTGCACTATAAACAAAACTATGTATACTTTCTATTTAAGGCTAATCAATATGTGTAACATTTTTATATGTTAAACCATGTTACTGTTTTCTATTGAAAGATTAGTTTTCATTACAGTTTTAATAAATTTGTTCATTAATTCCATTTTTTTTTTTTTTTTTTTTTTTTTTGTATTTAGTAAAGTATTATGCATGAATAAACTTTTAGTGCATTTAAATGATTTCATAAAAAAAGCTGGATCGCTATGTTCATCTGTTTCTAAATGAAGCCTATCAGATATATAAATTTATAAACATACTCCCATTGCTGTTAAAATGAATTTAAAGGTGCTGAAAATAGATTTCATTTTATATACCTCACATCAATCAACCCAGTAAGATCTGTTATTTTTCAGTACAAATTGATTGATTGATACAGATTTTAAGAAACTTATTTTGCACCATTTTATTTAAGCATAGAGCTTACAAATCTTCCTGACTCAGCTTCTTTAAGCAAACACATATTGCTGTTACACGACATGATCATATTATAATATTGCTTTTCTCAGTCTTCTGCTGCAAAACATTTAAACCTGTAGGCTGCCAGTAACATTTAATGATGAAATGTGTCATACTGAGTTTGTGAAACATAGGAAGAGAGGGATAGAAGGAATTGTATTATAATGAAAAAAGAAAATATCTGTGTAATGCTATATATTACAAAAAAGAACTGCAATACAACATTTTTTTAATTCTTAGAACTTTGTAGGCATACCGTTATTGAAAAGAACAGAGTAACAGTTTGCAACAAGATATATTCACCAACACAATATAAACTGTATAAACTCTTTCTTGTGATGATTATGCTCATAACATATCCAATCTATGTTTATTGTTGATATGCCTTTTTACATGATCAATGCGACTGAAAATGTCCCCACAGAATGGGCATCGAGTGTTGCCCTTGTGCACATTATGATGCAGGTAAAGAGAGTTACGATTTTTGAAGGACTTGCCACATTCCTGGCACACATGTGGATGTTGCTGTTGCTCAAATGCTGGACGCTGAAATGGGTGGACTCCTGTACTCAGTAGCAATGCTTGCTTGCCTGTCAACAGTACTAAGACACAAAAACAAAATATTAGCTAAGTTTTACAGTAAAGATTAACTAAGAGACACAAGGTCATAAACAGGTACATGCCTAGACAAATATCAAATGTTACATTTGATTACAACATATGTGAAGAATAAAAATGAGGATCATTAATCCTATGTTTATTTAAGCCCATGTCACTGGGTGTTCGTGTTTTTTTTCAATGTGTCTCTTTAAGTTTGGAATGCGACTGAAGATGTCCCCACAGAATGGACATTGAGTGTTGCCCTTGTGAACGTTATGATGCAGATAAAGAGAGTTGCGGTTTTTGAAGGACTTGCCACATTCCTGGCACACATGTGAATGTTGCTGTTGCTTGTATACATGGCGTTGAGGTTGGTGGACTCCTGCACTGATTAGCAATTCTTCTTCATCTATCAATAATGCTAGAAATAAGAGAAAAAAGGAGTATTAGTTAACGAGTGTAATAAAAAATATAACTGAAAGTACACCAAATACATGTTAATGCAAGGAAATTACATTAACATTTGATTACAACATTTCAACAAAATTAAAAACACATAGTCATACATAATTAAATGTTCATTTATGCCCATGTCATTGCATATTCATGTTTTCTCTCAATATGTCTCTTTAAGTGTGGAGTGCGACTGAAGATGGCCCCGCAGATATAGCAGCGTGTATTGCCCTTGTGTACGCTGTGATGCATGTATAGTGATCCACGGTTCCTGAAGCATTTGCCACACAGTTGGCATTTATGCAGCAGTGGCTGACTTTCGTATCCTGTATGTAAAAGATAAAAACCATTTATTAGTGGATGAGCTTCTGAATGCATTAACACTTCACTGCACATGTCTGATTGTCCTCACTAAACACGGAAAACAATTTGATGTGTGACAATCAGATGGCTTTTGTTCCCCAACATCATTTCACACAATTCAAAAACTGATAAAATGTTTTTCTATCCACTTTATACTAAACATAATAAATATCTATTGAGAAATATTTTCACTTATGTTATAGGTAAGCAAAAGTGGTCCTTTTGTGACTAGCTAATTATACTCAAGTTTATTATTTATAATTGATTTGCAAGCCACTTATTTTTGGCTTCAAACAATAGCAGGAAACTTTCCATTGATTTTTAATTTTAAAATTGTTTTTCAGAAGTAGGTATAATGCTTTATTTATTAACCAGTTCTATCACATGTACACAAAATATTGGACTGCTTGGTCTGTAATTTTATTTTACACAAATTACATTTTATAATTGTTATGTCTTAAGAACAAGATGTATTTTGCTTTATTCTAATAAAATACAAAAATATAATCATTCTGTAGAATTAATTATCTAACATTTATTTGTAAATTCATGATTTTTAGAAAAAAACAACACTCACTTAATGATTTACCTTCCTCCCAAAAATAGCCATGCTAAGGATTTTTATGCCTATCCCCCCTCCCCCCAAAAACACTATCTGTTGCTGAGTTTGAGCTTACAACTTTGGATAATATGAGCCTGCATATGCTATCTGCGTATCTAAAAATTACAAACACTTAATGAGATAAAAAACATATACTTGTTAATAAATAATGCTGTTTATTGCAACACTTACACACATCTAGGAAGCAAAAGGGGCAGGGGAGGGGGGGGGGAAAGAACATTGTTAACTTATGCGGAACATTCTTCCACCTTAATTTGGTGGTGAGCAAATCAAATTACATCAAATATAGTGAAAACAAATGGAAGTATCAGAATACACTGACAAATTTGATCTCTACCCCAAATCAAACATCTCACAACAAATTTACATTTGCTTAAGGTATACACTTTTTTGAAGCACCAAAAACTACCACCCTTATCTTTTAACACCTATTGTCTCTTCGTTAAGGCCATTTTCTGAGTCTTAAACAATTTGAACTCTCATGTAGTACACCACAAAAAAGTCAACATTTCTTAACAGCTACACTACTAGTACTTAATAACTCTGTACCAGAAGCATTGCAGGCTTATAGTATGTTAGTTTACTTTGGCTGTGACAATCATCATCTTTAATACCAAACTATGCAATTGCTCAACTAATCCTATCTTCTGACTCAACTTCAAGTTTTAGAAATTTCTAACCTAACTTTAGAATCCCTCCTGCTAACAAAGTTTGTGCTTCTTTACCACGCCCATGAGAAGTTCCTCAGGCAAGCATAATTCCACCACAAGAGTGCATAGCCACACACATATCAGCTTTAACACCTAGTGTTTCCAATGATCTTATCTGTGATTCTCATTTATCTTATAATGTACACAATGAATTTTTTTCATGATCTTCAATAAATTTTGAATTATTTATTCAGTGTCGTTGCAGAGGAAGCATTCAGCATACAGCTCTCTGACATAAACTTCAACAAGTAGATCTTATAATTTTGAATACTGGAAGTGGTACACTGTGAAGCTAGCAATTAGTTTTTAATTGGTAGTCGAATATACACACATGTGCTTCACAAAGACTTACTTTTACGCAGAACTAGTTTCGCATGCGTGTTACATGCATTGTCTACTTTCGAGTCGAAAGCAGTAGACAATGCATGTAACACGCATGCGAAACTAGTTCTGCGTAAAAGTAAGTTTTTGTGAAGCACATGTGTGTATATTCGACTACCAATTAAAAACTAAGTAGATCTTACCTGCCAAATGTACTTTTCTGGTTTTCTATTGTTTTATTATAGTTTTCACCTATAGGTGGAAAACTTTTTATCACTTCTCTGGCTACGGAACCTTTTACAGTAGCTTGCATTAAATACTGAAACTTGTCTTCTGAAACAATGTTTTTGGTCTTTATCAATTTTTTTGAACCAATCCCAAAATTGTAGCCAGTGTCCCAATTCACTGTCAACTTTAAGTTCTAGTTTTGGGAGCTTAAACATTCAATTACTGGCCAGCCGGTACTTGCTTCATCAGGAAAGTTCACTGCGAGGAAGACAATATTTCATTCACACCTACCTCTGTATCCAGGAATTGCTGCTGGTAGTCATCAGTGATGCAACACTCATCTGCTAAATCCTCCTGTCTGACATCTATTTTCAAGGAAGATCTTACCTTCCATTGAAAGTAAGTCTTTGTTTTTCTTTTGTAATACAGAGAACCAAACTTGAATATTTCTCCTTCTCTGTTCTTGGTTTAAACTCTTGTTCATGATCTCCCCTCACAATAAGTTCAACTGATGGTGAATGCCATGCATATAACTTTTCTTAATTTCAATGAACATTCTAAATCCTTTTCCATGGTGTTAAAATTAACAAAGACTTCCTTCGATACAAAATATTCAGAACACATAGGTCCTGTCATGGACATCAAAATGTTATGTACACGCTACCTGCATATCTACAGATTACAAATAATACAGATAAATAATACACACATCTTCAAAACTAATGGTGTTTATTGCAACACAACTCAAAGTTCTTTTTAACAACTCATTTTCTTAAACAAACAAAAAAATTAAATAAATAAAAAAAAAGAAGAATAATGAAACATTATATTTACATCTATTGTGAAATTTGTTGCTATGTCTTACTGTTTATGAGACAACTTGTTCCTTTTATGTAGCTTTGTCTTTTTTGTGTAATGATCCCTTCATTTTGCATGATTCATTTAGAAATGATGCCTTGCATTAAGTGAGCTTGATGTTACTATTCCTCAAAATAAGCAACACAAAGCTGTGTTCTTTTGTTCATGTCTTCTTTTTTCTCACTCCAAATTCTGTATTCCATTCTTCTTGAAATAAGAACAAAATAATAAAGGGTAATATTGTTTCTGGTTTTCAGCAACAAAAGCACATGTGGTAGTCATTTAAAGACCAACAAACTGTTCTACAAAGTAAAAGGCCCATATCAGGTTACTCCTGTACTTCTACAGCAATAAACTATAAGACATTATAGTCTGCAAAATCTACCATACATAAGTACTACATACTGCTGGAAGCTCTAGAGATGATCAATATTAAGGATGTACTGAGACAAGACTTTCGTAACTCTCATAATGCAAACTATGGACATCCCCTAAAGATGAATATTATAAGATTTAAAAGGATTTAATTTATTTTTAGGTAATATATATGAATCAAATTAAAAAACAACTTGTAAAAAGCAATGAAAATTAACTTCAAATAAAATATAAATGAATTCAAATCAGAACCAAGAAAAATTACAATACCATTAATATTCTCATAAATATTCAGTTAAAAAAATAAGGGGAAATTCTCCTCTACCATATTCACATCACATACATCCATTCTTCACCTAAATGTATTCACTTCCCCCTTGCCTTTCTTCATATGTCAATAGTATTAAGAAAATAATAACATCAACAATAAGAGAGTGTAGGTTTTCATGTGACTTGCTGCTGAAACTATATTTGCGTGTAATAGGTTCAGTATCCACATAATATCTAATATTTCATGTGTTGGAAATTAGAGAACAATCTATTGCTAATAAAAGAAATCCAAATCAACTAGTCGCAAGCCCCATAAGGAACAAAATGCAGGAAAAAATACATACTTAAAATGCAGAGGAAATTTAATCAAACTATAAACATTGTATAAACAGCAGATATTACAAAAATTTACTTGATATAAGGTTCATCAGTTAAGCTACCTTTTGTCTTTCATTTATGGTTTCCTTGATTCTGGGTGCAACTGAAACAAGTTCATCCTTTAAATCTATGACACTAAACACCATTCTGAGCAAGTGTTGTTATTAATGTTATTGCGTATTTTTAAATGCACAATAAAACTGCACATTTTCTGGTATTTTCAATTTAGTATTAACAACATTAAATTTCCTTAAAGCCAAAAATAAAATTTGTAAACTTTTGTTTGTATACATATGCTTGTATGTGTACATGAGTATGTATATTACCATTTCACACAATAGTGACATAACCAATTGTTATGAAACTGGTACATAACACATGTAATATCACTTTTGGGAATTAGACTATATGGCACCTTAATTACTTGATCCAAAGATGTTTTAATGGAATGCAAAATAAAAGGTTAAAAGCATTTTGATTAGTAATTTTTAATGCCAAAACTGATAATTTTTAATGCCAAAACTGATTAGTTCCAATTGCATATCAACTATGAGGAGGAACGTGTATTCCTAGCTTCCGGAGAAGGCCGGTTATCTTGGGTGGGTTGCCAACGTTTCGCTCAACTTAGAGTAAGCTTCTTCTGGGCTCTTGTGCAATTCTTGCTTTTTTGCTCTTGCTTATAGTGGCACTGCGGTGGAGGTTTCCCTTACCCCTTGCTTCTGGTTGGCTAATTACCCGCAAATTGACATGGGTGCTGCCCTACTCTTTCCTGGTGGTGTTGGAGAACCATTTAAGATGATGCAGCCTTCTCTGGAAGCTAAGAATACACATCAAGACACAGGTCATGGAAGCATACGTATCCATTTATGAGGAAGAAGTTTGTGTGCTCTTAAAGCTTTCACTTATATTTTTAATTTTTATTAACATCCTAGAAGAAGTAATTTTATTTACATTCATAACTCTATGTTTATTGTTACTGACAGACTACTTGGTATTACAATACTTTAAGAACTTTAAGTCTCACTTAACACAATCTACAGCTGAATTCTATCACTAGGCCAAATACATTTTCTCATACAGTTATCTGTACTGTGATATTTTCTGATTCTCGATTTTGTTTTTCATTTGTGAATGCTTTTGTTCCCATTGTTATCTTGTGATGCTAACAAAACCATGCTGAAATCAAAAAAACTTCTTCCAACACTTCATTGGGAGCAGTTTTAGTTTATGAGCTGATGTACTAACCACTACATTACCTTCAGGATATACCAGCTCACTATGAAAACTATTACAGACCAATCTCTTTTAAAATATAAATTAAATGCTGACTTATTATTCAAAAGAGCACTGGAGGTGTAGCTCCAGCATTTGCCTCTTATAAAGATGTTGGGAAGGATAACTACAATATTCTAAATTAATAGTGGAAAAATTTTAGATACTTTATTATACCATAAAAAAGCACTACAGCTTTGTGTAATGATTTTACATGTCACATTTTCCTTTAATGCTCCCTGAAATAAAAGCCAATCAAGTATATCTATGATAGTGATTCAAAAAGTAACTGCAAACAAACTTTTTTCAAACTGTATATTTTAAATACAGAATACAATATTATGCGATTCCTCTACATAATCATCCTTGTTTTCAATAAATTTTTTAGTTTGGTTAACATGCCTCCTCTTTGATCTATCACATCCTATAGAGGGGGAAGTAAATAAATATATTCAATTATCTTAAAAGAATGCAATTTCATAATTAGATCTTTTGAATAAACAATAATCATAATATTAAAGACAAAAATTATGAAAATACAATAGAGGGCAAACACAATAGCTAAGCATCATCCTCTCAAAGTGCCCTTCTGGGATTCAAACACAGGAAATCCAAAGAACCCAGATCAGGCTGTTTGGGAGATGATGCTAAGATCTGAAATCTCAATCTCTAAATGTCAAGAATTCAGTTGCATATGGAGGCATACACTGTTGTGAAGGATAAGAAAGCTCCCAAACAAAGTCCCATGTGTCCTTATTGCAGGCTTTTTCTCCATCATGATTCTGTACCAACCACCATTTATTTCTACATCCTTTGTTGATAGTACTCCCAAATTGATCTATTCATATAAGAGAGTAAAAAGGTTCTTTCTTGAGACTTGAACTTCTTGACAATACATGCCGCCATTCTGCAGATTGCCTTTTGCATTCTGGCTTATGGTGATGCAGCCAGGTTTTATACTCTATAATAATACAGTAATTTCCATTGTTATATCACTCCAAAAGGATGTGGAAGTCTAAGTATACAACAATTTGTTAATTAGTGAGCATCCTAGGCATCCACCTTACACAGACTTTGAAATACTTGAGTGTGTCGAAGTCCATAGAGCTAAATCTGTCACCATCTTGTCTGGCCTGTCCTTTCCCATTCATCAGGTCAGTCCTTCTATTGGCAAGTGACCTTCTCAAATTATATATCTTCACTTTGCTTGAGTTTGAAATGTTTGGAGTATTAACTTCATGTAATACTGTGATTTTTCTGTTACTTTTTGAAACATTCTCATATATATATGAATCAAAGAAGACATTTTCAAGGTTATTATGAAAAATTACTAAAAAAATGTTTATATGCAGAAATTATTTTATTAATAACCAACATGCATAAATAAACTACATTATACTTTTTACATTTCATTTCTTTTTAGAAACTTTCAATGTAATTAGAAACACATAAATATTAAATAGTGTCTCATAATCGCAACAAGTGGATGCAAGCAAATCATTCAAGTGACAGTGAAAAATGAAAAATGTTAAAAGTTTTTAAAGCAAAGGCTGTATGAACAAATGGACTGCTTTGTTTAGTTGTCAGTTAACATGACTTTTGTAGGATCTGGTAATTTTATTTAAGCACTAATATAATTTGAGGTAAAAACCTTCCCTCATTCATTATGATTTTCAATATGGGTAATCTGACAGTATGAATATCTCTCAGGTTTAAGCTCCTTAATCTATCTCTAAAAAAAGGCAATACTTTCTTTCTTGTTTGGTTTGTATGTGAAAAGGAATACAATTGCCACAATTTTGTGCAATGCTTTCTTTATGCTGTATTCTTCAATAATGAAACAAATAACAGTAACAATAAAAGATTTTATCATTTCACTCATCAGGTGATCCGAACCTGAGGTTAGGAGCAAAAGATCTGAAAACATAAATGTGAAGTGCAAAGTGCCATACACTGACTAGATATCATTTATTCACTTAATTGTAAACAACTCCTATTAACTAGACACAGATTATAGAATTTTTATCACATGGTAATTCACATATGGCTTAACAAAAGACCTTCATTAAGTTGTGGAAATAACATACCAATACGAGCTAGTGTTTTTGGTCCTTTGATTTACCAACAAGTAGTTCATGTTTGCTGGGGCAACACATAATTTTTCTTGTATTTTTTAGACATGACACAATGAAGGGGTAGAGGTTTAGGTTCCCTTCTTGAACCCTAAAAGAATTTTAAAAACATAAGCAGATGCTAACCAATCCCATCATTCAATTCACATTACAAAAAATAAAGACCTCTGAGTTCTAGTATTTCTAATGATTGATAAACCTGTAAGTAGAATGTGTGAGAGGACCCCAATTGCAGCACTGGGCTTCTCCCCCAATAATTTCTATGGATCAGTATTCCCAGTGGCCATTTCTCATCACACTATTGTCTATCCACCCTTAGAGTGAGCCCAGATATCATCATGGCATTTCACAACTCTTGGTAGAATGAAACTTACTACATCATGTGTATTATTGCTTATTTGATACATTTAAATGATGAATGGGCTGAATAAGCACTATAATTTAACTTCCAAAGCATTTAAACATGAGCTTAAATAGTTTACTCCTATTTATTGCCAAATGGCAGTTGGTACTTCCTCAGGACTGCTTCGTTTATTGCAGCAAATCGATGTTCTGGGACCTGTCCTCTTAGTAATAATACACATGTAGTGCAGTCATAATGGCAGTCATAATAGCATATCATAATAGTAGTATACAGAAAAGTAAATGCCGCAAGGCTTTAAAAATGGTACAAAGGTAATTATATTAAATGTGTTTAAGTTTTTTTTAAACATTATGACACCTTGGCTGTGAAAGATGTAACCAAATTGACGTCAGAAGCAACTGGTGTATCACAATGTATTTCCAGTGCGAGAGCAGAAATGAAAAAAAAAAATGTGAACTGCTCCTGATCCTGAGCTGGGTGTTGCACCTCTATCTGATTATCAGATTAACATAGGTTTGCACGTGCAAAATTATATTTCTAAATTTTCTTCACCCATTCCCTGAATTAGTTTAATTTATTTAGTATAAGCTGAGTGCAATTCTAACACTCAATACTGCAGCAATGGCAGATAACATGCTTTACGATAATCATGACTGAGACTAAACAGTTGAACAAGAGGGTTATCTTCATGCAGCTGATAACAGTGAATGGCAGGCAGCACATGTTTGTTGGTGGAGTAATACAACCAGCAATGTTTATGTGAGGACTAACTTTAAGCTCGGGGGAACTTTAAAATTTAGTTGTGAAACACAGTCCTGGAGCATTCAAACTCTTGACGTACTAATAGAACTGCCAATCTCAAAGATATTGTTGATTGTGGTAATGTTGCTGCATTGTTTGTTACTTATAAGAGTGGAAGAAAAACCCTTCTGAGTTGGGCCCCAATCATTTTAACACATGGGTGTATACCTAAGTAATTTTGTACCAATTTAAATTTAAAACTTGATACAAGCAAAATACTGTCTAAAATTTGTGAATGTTTAGGAGGCTCTCCATATAAACCACCTTTAATTTTATACTGAAGAAAATCAATTTAAATCAGCATAAGAATATTTTTCAAGCTTTAATATGTAAAATATCAACTTTGTGTACTGATTCACATAAAAACTATGCTCTTGGTATAAGCTACCCTTATTTTTGTAACAATCTCAACCAAGTTTCAACATCTAACTTTGATATATAAAATTTAATTCTGTAGATGCAAAAGTTACCCAAAACTGTTTAATTTTAAGGAAGTTTAAGTTTTGACTACTCTTAATTTGATAGCAATTTTAAAGTGCCAACAAATTACATTCACTCATATTTAAAAATGCAGTTGTTCTGAGTAGTATCATGCTTACAATTAAGCAACACTAATTAATGCTCTGTAGTAGCAGGAGCTAAATTAAAAGACAAAGAGGATTTAATTAACTTGAATCAATTGAAGAAACTTCAAACATAAAATGCATGCATTTGCAACCTGAATGGGAATAGAAATCACAGCTGTCAGAGGCAGCTGATGTAAGAAAATCCCTTTGAAACATAGGCTGGATAAAAAAAAATCCAGGTGGCAAAGTAATGTATCGAAATGCATCTCAATTTATTAATTTTTTGTTTGTTTTGTAGATTCATTTACAAAGTTTTAAAAGCTGAAGTATGATGAAAATTACCCACTTTTATATCTTATTGCCAATAAGGAAGAAATATTTGTGGACCAAGGATGATTTTCACTTTCATTTTAACTTTTTAATGGTATTTAGAGCAATTTATGAATAAAAAAGTAGCAAGTTAAATGGTTAATGTTTTAGTGTTTAGCTTTTGTGATGATGTTCAAATTAGTACTACACATAACAGTGATGGTGTACCTCTCCTGCACTCAGCATTTCTTTCTGGAATGATTTGGTCCGAAATGGTTTGTGCAAACCTAATTATTTCTCTTTCAATACCTATTATTGTTTAACATCAGTATTTTGTTCACTTCTATTAGATAATGTAGATTGCTTATCTGTGCCTGGCCCAATACGAACCATGCAGATGACGGTTATATATGAATTTGCTTTAAAAATGCAGAATTACGCTGATAACAGTGATAATTTATGTTTAGCAGTGACATGAATCTTTAAGTAATGCATGCGACTGAATACACTTCCGCAGAATGGACACTGTGTATTGCCCCTATGCACATTACGATGAGAGTATAGAGAACTGCGGTTTTTGAAGGATTTGCTACATTCATGGCACCTATATGGCAGCTGCTCTCCATATGTTTCATCATGGATCTCTGCAATCCCCAATGCTTCTTCAGTTGCTGATAACACTGGGAGTAAAAGAAAGAAAAAAAAATTATGTCAGTTCAGAAAGGCTGAAATTCTCTTTTTTATTTCAAACACATATTGCTGGTGAATTGCAAAACTACCTTCCTAACATTTTACAACCAAAGAAAACCAAATGCATTAACTTTTTCTGCTTGTAACACAACGATTAAAAATCATGTACTACCTAATAAATAATGTAGAATACAAAACTGCAACACAATGACTTATGTATGAACAGTAAAAGTAGCTGGATTTTTTCTTCTCTTGTAAGACTGATAACATTATAGATAGATGGTTTTGCAATTCAAAGACAAAATGTGTATTAGTGAACATGGTGGATTTAAATTAAAATTAAAATAATGCCAGAAGCAAATAGACACAATGTCCTACAACAAATACATTTACAATAATATAACTTCTGATTTTGACTGTAAATTGTAAAACCAGACACTATATGTGAATACAGAAGTATGGATATAAACAAGGGTATAGTAAATAAATCTAATGTACAAGTCACCAATTATTATTATACATATACCATAGAAGATTTGTGAAAAAAGTTTTTCCTTTCTAATCATAGTAAACATTACATAGAGATTATTTCAATTATTTATATATTCATTATGCACAAGAGGCTGAATCAACAGTTCACAAAGCAAGACTATTTCAGCTATAGAGCTCCTGAGAAACAATAATTTATTTTTAATGTGTTACATAAATCACAGAGCCAAGTTTAACAGCCAGAACATCTTGTTTAATCTGCTAAGTTTACATAATAAACATGCCTATTTTTTTATCTGCTTACTGTTAATCAGATAAATATTTAAAAAAAAAGCTATGTTAGTACCTAATCCTATAGCGACATACACTTTTTTACAGATATGCAAAAAGCTGAGACATATTTACTAGTACTGCTTAAAATGTGGAAGGATTTAAAAAAACAACAGATACTTGGGAATTATATCAAACATCTTTATTGAGTTGTGTATTCTTCTCAAGTTAGTTTTTGTCTCTCTCTTACGTTTTCCAAGTTATATGAAATTCAAATATAAAAAGTGAACTTCACAGCTTATGCAGTTAGGTATCATTAAATAGAGGTCCACTTGTAGTTTTACTAATTAAATTCTGTGAAAAACATACATATGTAGATTATTTGTCATTTTAGAAAATTGGGATTTTGTTTCAGAAGGAAAGCAATATATGATTATTCTGACAGTAATATTTACTTAATTTCCTGTAAGCAAATTGAAAAATAAAACCAGCTTCAAATCTCAAGGAGAGAGCGAATAATGTTAAACACTGTTATCTACCGCAGCTAGAAGACACACTAACATATTTATGTAAGTGACAAATATAAGTCCATGTAAACACATCCTACACTGTTCCTTCCCATATGTGACTTTAAAGGAATACAGGCAAAGGAGTCAATGTTAGGCAAGTTGCATTTTAGCCAGACATGAACCTAAATAAACAAAGCTCATGTTGCAACAAATGAAAACAAGTTTTTGGAAAAAGATGTCATGAAATATAAAATGTTAGGGTACACCTTATCTGGTAATAACCCTTAAACAGCTAAATTATAGGCTTTACTCCATACATGCTCTTTAACATAATATTCAAGATACTAATGTGTTAAACATAGGAGACTTGTCTTACTAATACTTCGATAAGCCAAGGTGAGCTGGAGACTAAAGGCAGATTAGGCAAAAGAATGCTTAGCTAATATTATTAGTTAAAACATTAATGGGAATGCACAGCGAAGTAACTAATCAATTAAGAGTAACAACATAGGTTACACACAAACTTCACTCTAGAAATAAAGTAACTTACTTTGGATATGTTTCAGAAGTTTGTGTGTTATCTATGTTTTTATTCTTAATGGATTATTAGTGTTCAATTATAAAATACAAATTGAAAAGTACAATCCATCCACTCTACAAAATCTCAGATGAAAGTGTTGAGATAATGCTTTTTTTTTTTTCCCCCTCTCCTTTAAATTGTAATGATTTATGAATGTTCATAATAATACAAATTATACTTTGATAAACTGTATTATTATGAACATTCATGAATCATTACACTATCACTATACTTTATATTATTATGAACATTCATGAATCATTACAATTTATAGGAGAGGGGGGAAAAACACCATCATCTCAACACTTTCATCTGAGATTTTGTAGAGTGGATGGAAGGTACTTTTCAAACTATATTTTATGATTAAACACCAATAATCCACTTGAGCAGCATTATTTTGTCAAATCTGCCTTTAGTCTCCAGCTTACCTGTGTTTATGGAAAATAATCAGATAGGCTAAATAGTTTGGCTCGAAAATAATACAAGTTGAGCACATTACTATCTAACATATTTAAGACAATGCATGCACAAACATAATTATAGATTTAGGTCTACCAAATCAGCTTGGATAAGATTATTCTTATTTATATATTTACACTCATAAAATGGAGATCTTATCTATTATGAGGGTTACTCAAAAAGTTTTTAGAATGAACACAAAGTTTTAAAAATTTAGATCTTTTCAAAATATTCTCCATTGCATTTTATAAGTGTCTCATGTTTTCAAACCATTTTTCAGATGCAGAATGTTATTGTTCTTTGAAGGGATTGCAAATACATTATTCTAAGCAAATACTGACTTCAGGTCTCAAATCATTGATCTCAAATGTTTTCTTTCATTATAGGGAATAGAAAAAAGTTATATGGGGCCAGATCTGAAGTGTGCAGGGAGTATGGTACATATACCTTCTGCAGAATTTGGGTTGTTTCTTGTGCAATGTGGGCAGAGGCATTGCCATGGTGCAAATTTCATGCAGAGCAGTCTTAGGATGCTTTTTTTTCAGTTCATTGAACACTTGTAGCAGACATTTTGTGCTGTACCACCTGGCAGTAACAGTCTTTCATCCTTCAAGCGGAATCATCACAATGTGGCCACTGTGTTCCTTGATGAGAAGGAACAGATCATCTTCTTGCCAACATTTCTTGTCTGCTTCACTTTTGTTGGGGATCTTCTTCTGGGAGGATCCAGGCAGATGGCTGTCAGTCTGTGGATCATACTGGTAAACCCAGGTTTCTTCTCCTGTTACAATATTAAATATAGATATCTTGCTCCATTGCATTTTTCAATCATTTACCGGCCCTACTGCAAATATAATAGTTTCTGCTCATTTGTGAGGTGGTGGGGGATTCAGCAACTGCAGAGCTTTCTGACATTGTTTTTCTTTCAGGATTGTTTCACTGCTGCAGATCCAGTATTTGGGGCTTCTTGAATCTGGCCATATGTGCAATGATGATCTTCCTGCAACATGCATGATGCTTTAACCACATATTCATCCATTGTTACTGTAGTTGGCATCCAGCCCAGTCTTCATCTTCGAGGGAATCCCATCCACTTCTAAACTCTACATACCATTGATAAATGGTGGAATGCAAAGGGTAAAAATTCCCAAATGCATGGTGCAATCTTTCAAGGCTTTTTTTTTCCATCTAAACCAATTTTGAAATCATAGAAAATCATAGCACGGATATGCTCTAAGTCGAGATCCATCCTAGCATATTGCATAGCAACACCTACTATACATACACACGCAGTGCTGGGGCACATACACACGCAGTGCAATGCACATTGTTGGGGCAAGTCCAGACTTCCACATGCTGCTATCTGAACTTCAATCTGAAGTTAAGAAAAGCTGCTTTGGCTTACAACTCATTGTTGCCCATTCTCATAATTTTTGGAGTGACCTTCTTGTTACTATAAAGTTATAAGTATTTATTTTGTTTAAGTGTACTTAAAATACTGAAACATGTTATTAGCAAACATTGGGAAAATCATGTTTTAAGAATGCAATGCATTTGAAAACAACTGAATATAACACAAACATATGATAATTGTGATCATGATAATGATGGCGGCAACAAAAACTGTAACAGAAGAACAACATAGCACATGCATATTTCATTAGTGTTTCAATTTGATTATTTGTGATCAGTTAGGGACATGGTTGAGTTATCATTCAGCCTTATGACTGCAAATTAGAGTATGCTACTGTTCATATATTTCTACTTCTTAGTGATGATAGTGGTAGAACATCTCCAAGAAAATTTTGTTTTTCATTTTATCCCACCTTACTCCTTTATCATTCCTCTGTCTTCCACCTTTCAGACATTGCCACCACAACTATGACAAATAATAAGTAGTTTCTTAACAACTTGCAGAGAGAAGTATTCTGATTTTTCTTGAATTGCAGTTACTCTTATACTTAAAATTCATTGGATATGATGGTGAAATATATAATTTTATATAATTTTCAGTGTTACATATTTGAAAACAATATTATGTCTTATGATTCTAAATGTCATCAACTAAGACAAACTTCAAAGTTATTAAGTTAAAAAAAAGTTTGTCAGCTCCAAAAAGATTACAAACAGCAACAAGCTTAGCTTGTGGGCATCAAACAGCTGGTTCAAGCATAGTAAATTACATAACTCATCAGGTATGATGGAATAACAGAACATATTTAAGTAAATTACAACCCAAAGCAGGCATCATCAACTCACTTTATTCTATGCCAGAGCAAATAGTCTTGCTCCAAGCAAGCAGTGGGTGAATATGTAACAACAGTGATTATCTCTCTTCCTTGCATAATGCACCGTGCATAATTTTGATCATTTATGCCTACCTAGTATTTATAGAAAGTGGCAGAATAATTGCTCAGTTTTGGCAAAGCTCTGCACTCTGAAAATTTGATTTGCAGCATTATTAAAAGTACTTATGATAGTTACCAAGGAGAATAACATTTCTTTTGTATTGTGTTTGATACTAATTAATTCTCATACTGTTAGCAAGACCATGTGACTACAATGGTATTACTGAGTTAAGAAGCTATTTGTTTTATTATGTTATTACTTTAATAACTGCTTTTTTTTTTTGCCATTATTATATTACTTCCAATTACTACCAAATCTATGAAAATATGTACAAGTTCATATCCAAAGTATAAATACTAATGCAAGAGACATAATAAAGCAATTGTTCTAACAATTATTATTAAACTATGAAAGCTGGATTAAGTATTTCAAATGTAAAATATTGCATACTACCACAGCACTAAAGGAATATTTGCTCTTTCTTTCCATGCAATTAGCTGCACAGTGCACAGTAGGTGATTCACAGGCATAGCGAGCAAAATTGCTCCCTTTGGTTTACTCAAAGGGCAACCAGTTGGTGCCTGCCAATCTAAGTATACAAGTTAAAACTCTCTAAAGCAGAAATCCTCTGAATATAAATTTATTTCCATGGCTTCACACACACACACACACACACACACACACATTTCTTAGAACCTATACAGCCACATATCAGTAATTAAAATGTTCAATTAATGCCTTGTATTTTATATTGCCATTTTGGGGTTTAGTAGCACACAATATATGCCACCTAAATTACCCATTTGAAACAAATTCAACTGAAAAATGCTATTTAAATATCAAGTTATATAAGAGCATGGCAAATTAACAGCATTAGATTGCCTTTCCTTCTAGAAAAATAAGTTAAGGTTACCATTTGAAAGTACTACCACTTGTTTTGCAAATATAAGCACATTACTAAGATTATGGCATCATTTTCTGGGGAAATTCCCCATAAGTTAAACAGATAGGTATTTATAATCTGAGATTCATGTAGATCATAATCCAGGCAACTAAAAATGTTATTTCTGGTTTGCATTTACATTTAGAATTATTAAATAAGAATTTGCAAAAAGAAATAGTTCTTTCAATAAATGAAAATATACCTACATAACCATAACACCAGATTTCTAAAAAGTATGCTTTCACCATTGGCAAATACAAAATTAATGGTCATGCTATGCAGTCATAAAAATGTTTAATGCACTCTTATTTTATTTATTTCACAGATTAAAGCTTATTTTACAATTTGCATATTAATGCATTGTGTAGTCAATTAAAATCTGAAGAGAATATACAATCTTTTAAAGCAAAAACCAAGCAGCCTTTATTAGAGAATTGTTTTTATAGTATAAGTGAATATATTTCTAAATACTGTGTACTATTCAGATAGTAATGTATCATATTCTAAATAACATGCATCATATTACTACAGTAGTTACATACGTTCTATATCTCAGCTGTATAAAATATATAATATTGATAAAAAACATACACAATATAATAAAATTTAAAATATTGAAGTAAATATGATGCAATAACATGACAAGAGTTAAAAGATTTTGCACCTTTGCAAGCAACAAAATATGCATACCTGAAAGTGAGATTTCTCCCGCTTTACGTATTTATACCATCTTATTTGTACAACTCATTTGTCTGGCATTCATTAAAATAAATTCACAGCTTTCTTTACATTTGTCTGAAAGAAAATACTCTCTTCTAGAATGAAGGTGGAAAAACATTAATTCATGCTACCTGCAAGGACATGGATTGCAGGAGTTGGTATATTGATTGAGGAGAATATTTCCAATCAAACTGTCATTGGCATTTTATCTCATAATAAAAGCATCTTAATGTGGAGGTGTTTGCAAGTGTAACAAAGATGGCAGAAATTATCTGCAGCAGTATATTGACAAGACATGCATGCTGGACAGTTTTTCTAAAACTTTTTCAACTATTTTTTTAATTTATTTTTATTCCCATTGATCATTTTGGCTTGCATTCTTATGTATGTATGTATGTATGTATATATATATCTCAGTGTTCTTTAGGCGTTAAGACTGTGCGACATGTATTCAAATCAAGAGCTGGAAGAGATACACTTCATGTATGGTAAGGCGGACGGCAATGCTGTGCTGGCTCATTGTTTGTACCAGGAGAGGTACCCACAGCGACAATGTCCAGATCGGAAGACATTTGTACGTCTCCATTCCCGTCTGTGCGAATATGGAACATTCACTTCTCCTGGTTTGGGAAGGGGATGACCAAGATCTACAACTCCAGAAGTGCAGGAGGAGATTCTGGAGGCTGTGGACAGGACTCCTTCTATCAGCACACAACGGTTAGCGTTGCAAGTCAATGTTCCTCATACGACTGTCTGGAGACTGTTGAACGAGTATCAATTGTATCCTTACCATTTGCAATGTGTACAGGCCCTGTCACCAGCAGATTACCCTGCACGAGTTAGGTGCTGTCAGTGGTTCTTGCAGAAGTGTGGTGTAAATCCGAACTTTTCTGCCATCGTATTATTTACAGATGAAGCACAGTTGACAAGAGATGGCATAACAAATTTCCACAATCAGCATGTATGGTCGCATGAAAACCCATGTGCAACTGTTGTATCTCATCACCAGGTGCGGTTCTCCCTCAACATGTGGGCTGGTATCATTGGTGATCGATTAGTTGGACCCCATGTACTTGTAAACAGACTTGCAGGGCAGGCATACACAAACTTCCTGGAAAACACCATACCTGACGTTTTCGAAGAAGACACTCCATTGATCAATCATCAACACATTCACTTCTTGCATGATGGCGCTCCTGCACACTTCAGTCTTACGGCTCGCCGGTACTTGGATCGAAGGTTTCCTGATTGATGGATAGGTAGAGGTGGCCCAATTGCTTGACCTCCACGCTCAACTAATCTGAAGCCTCTCGATTTTTACTTGAGGGGCCATTTAAAATCATTGGTTTATTCGTCTCCGGTGCCGGATTTGGAATCCCTTCGGAATCGAATTGTGGCAATTGTGAGGACATACGCAATACTCCTGGAGTTTGGGATCGTGTTCGCAGGTCAATGAGACATTGATGTGAGGTCTGTATTCAAGCAGAAGGTGGACATTTTGAACATCTTCTGTAATGACAACAACCTGCGGAAAGAAAAACGTTCCAGTGAATTTCAATGTTGTGAAGGCCATAACTTGGAAATGAAGCATTTCCGGACACATGTTATAATGAACTAATTTGATTGTCTACATGTGGGAAATACATACCTGAAATTATGCCCCGTATTTTTGAAACATCCTGTATACTGGGCATAAAGACCACTTAATTTTGCTCAGAGGCCTCTTTATCAGGCTTGAGGTTCTTTTACGTGTTGTAAATCTACAACATGAGACCAACAGCTTTACTTTCCTTCCGAATGAAGCCATGCCAAGGATTTTTATGCTCTAAAAAATCAATCGTCCTCTGCCGGGATTGAACCCGCGACGTTGGGTATATGAAGTTAGCATGGAGGGTGACACAACACCTACATACAGCTGCCATGGTGTCAACTACTGTTGACACACATTATTTCAATACCTACTCAATTATTGGTTAGTTTCTTTTATCTTTTCTCAAATGTAACTAAATATAGACCTTTAGGAAGGTAACATTAATCACAGCTACTATTACAGCTCTATCTTGGTAGTAAGTTGGGGTCTGACAGGTTAGTGGCCAAATTCCAAACTAAGCGCCATGTAGGCAACATGTGTTTATCTGAATGTGTACTTATCAAGATGTGATAATAAATTAAACAATAAAAACCACAGAAGAGTAATTTTTAATGTTATTTATGAAAGAAATAATTCAACAATAATTTAAGGAATGCTCCAGATATCTAAATTAAATAAACAAAAGGGTGAAAACTCCATGGACTGCCTTGAGTCGGTATTGCATGCACTTTAAAGTGCAGATTTTCATCTTAATTTAAATTAAACAATAAGAAAAATAAGTTAGTGGTTAAGAGAAATCAATTAAGCCTATACTTCTGATACAAGGCGCCATGCTTGTTTGGTGTGTTTACGAAAATCGAAAGCTACAGTAACATCTTGGCCTCGCTCGACCTCTAATTTTTACAGTTGTATAGACAATGCAATGAACAAGTAATAGATAATGCAATAAATAACGCAGCTGTGTAAACAAAACACAATAATTGCAAGCTGCGGCAAAGCGTATCACATAAGGATTAAAAGTAAACTATGAATGAACACATGTAATCTAGCAAGAAAGAGCAATGCAACAGGTCTGCCATGCTCACTTATTTTTCTAACTGCAGCATTTCTGTCAGATCCCAATTTATGAAAATAGAGTTATACTAACAGACTTTAACGTTAAAAAGTCTTGATCGTATTTCGTCTCGAGATTTATGGTAGTGATAAATTATGTGAGTTGGCATTGCGCAATGATGCTACAGGTCGTGAGGTGAGACATGACAATCTTGCACACAAGTGAAGTAGCTTTCCTTCCCTCCCTCTCTGCAATGCCTGAGAGGAGTAATGGACTCCTTAAGTCTGATGTCAGAGCTAGTCATCATGGAGATGCCCAGCCTTCTTTCTATACAACTCTGATTCTACTACAAGCCTGAGTACATATTTAGAATAGTTGAGGTGGGACCAAGGGCATTTTTTTCTTGGGATGGTTGTGTATTTCACCCTTGAAAGCTAGAAAATGACACTTCGCTACACTCACCTTTCCGTAATTGGTACTATACTCCGATATACATTAGTAAGACCAGGTATTATTCCAGAATTCCATGTTTAAAAATATTGTGTATCTTAGTTAATCTCAAATTGGAAAAGCAAACCTAACCTAATCATACCCATGAACCTCATGGCATTCTGGGGTTACCCAACCATAAGTGCAGTACAAGGTACAACTTACATAAATTTTATGTTTACAATTACATATTGCACAGATTAATAAAAATCACCCCATTCTTTAAATTTACTTCAGTGTTTGATTTGATTCTCTCTCTCTGTTTTTTTGTTTTAAAGGTTAGTTTAATGAGTTGAGTGTAATTAAAATGTTACCTCACTTGGAAAAAAATTAAATGGAGTTTTATTTATGTATGCTCTTTAATTACAGTAGTTTTTAGCATACCATTCTATACTGGATGTGTAAGACCACTTAATTTTGCTCAAATGTTGAGTCTAACATGCTTTATGGTATAGAAATCTGGAGAGTAACAAAGGTATGGCTAAAGATTGGTGTAATTCATAGAATGTTTTGCAAGGAAGTTTTGGGTTTATTTAAAAGTTCACACTGGGAGAGTTAGGAAGGATAGGGAGAAAAGGCATAATAGTGGTGACAATTTTGAAGTAGATGTATAAAGTTGATAATGATGATGATGATGATGACGACGACGACTGAGTTTTAAGGGCTCTATATCAATTTAGATGACAATAATATAATAAACAGTGCTTGAAGTTCCAAAAAGATTTAACAGCAAGAGGGTAGATGAGCATGATATTAGAGAAATTGGGAGGAGGAATATTTGGCTATTAGATAAAAATAATAACAGAGAATTTTGGAAAGAAACACAGAGAAGAGGTATGGGCAAGATTTGAGATGTATAACACAATTATGACAAATTGGGGGAGGGAGAAATATGTACAAGGTTAGCTGGAAAGTACCATTTCATTCTACTGCCATTACAACACTAATGTTGCAGTTGCACACTATCTCTCTGGTTCATTGTCTATACACTGCACAATTACAGTCGAATCTTGTTGTGTTTACAGTTGTTAGTGATCATTCAAAGACAATTTCTGATCCCATTGACTGTGAAGTGCATTCCATAATAGGTTTTTGATCGTGAGGGGTGTTAAAAGGTTAAACCACTTGCCCGTCACCTAGATGGCCTGGGCTCGATCCCAAGCAACTGCATGTGGGATTTGTTGTGGACAAAGCAGCACAGGGGTGGGTTTTCTCTGGTTACCCCTGCCATCGCATTCCACCGGTGCTCCATCTTCGTTCCCTGTAACAGTGTCATCGCTTGCAGTGCCATTTGTAATAAAAGTGGGCGTTAGACACTACAAAAAAAAAAATGGAGTGGATGGCCTTCTCTTGTCACTGATGATTTGGCTGAACAAGTGAATGAAGCAATTTGTGAAAGCAGACGGTTCACAAAGAATGTTTTATGATGTGTTTCCACAAATATCAAAAGCTATTTTGCATGAGATTGTCACAAAGTGCTTAAATTATTGCAAACTATGTTCCCATTGGGTTCTGAAGATGCTTAGGGATGTTCACAACAAAACGAAGAGATTGGACAGTGCTTTAACATTTCTTACCCGATACAGTAATGAGGGAGATGAATTCTTAAGCAAGATAGTGACTGGTGATGAAAATTTGGTTTGTCATGTCACTCCAGAATCAAAACAACAGTCAATGGAGCAGAGGCACACAGGTCCCCCAAAAGACAAAAATTCAAAACAACATGTCAGTGTGAAAAATCATGTACACTGTGTACTGGGACATACAAGGTATTCTGCTTGTTGAGTTCCTTCCCAGAGATGCAACCATCAATGTGGTATGATACTATGAAACACTGAAAAATCTTCTGTGCTCAAATCAAAACGTTAAGGCATTGTGTTGCTTCATGATCACATTCCTCCATGCCCGCTGGTGTCACACAAAACCTTATTCAAAAATCAGTTGGAAGCAATTCAATCACCTGCCATACAACCCTGGTCTCGCACCTTCTGACTACCATTTGTTCTTGAACCTGATGCATATGTTCGAAAGAAGGCACTTTGACAGCAATGATGGTGCAAAACATGGTGTTCAGCAGTGTCTGTCTTCATTGGCGAAACTTTCTTTGAAGAGGGCATTTCAAAATTGATTCCTTGCTATGACAAATGCCCTGAACAAAGGTGGCAACTATGTCAGAAATAGGTTTCATGTACAAATAAATGTTGTGCAAAAAAAATGATTTTATGCAACCAGTTCTTACTTTCCAGACATGCCTATTAGATATATCTACGAAATCCAAAAGAATAGGTCTTGTCCTATTGCATGGATGCTTAACAAGCATTATTGAAACAATTAGGAAATAATTGTACAGGGAAGTGTATTATATGTGAGCAATCAAGCAATATCTTACATTGCTTAACAGAATGTGAAAACGTTAAAAGATGAAATTATATAGGGAACAAAGAATGGGACAATTTAAAAGAAGAAACAACAATGATTAAAATGTTGGTGAGCCCAAGTGCAGAAACCATTTAAAATGATTGAGAATTATTCAGGAAATTTGGACAAGGATCCTCAAATGGGAATAACAGATTGAGAACAACTTAGAAACTGAAGAGTACTGTGCCTGCAAATAGACAGGAGCACTGTAAACATGATGCACAGTGGCATTATCTGAATCTGAAGTTGGCCGGCAAGAAACAGGTACATAGCAAACCTCAGTCTGCCCAGTACAGTGATAAAGTGAGTATCGCTCCCTGAGACACATAACAAAGATAAAAAAAGACTAAACAATGCCACCAGTAAATTACAGGGAAAAGTCTTGCACAGCTAATGTGTATCATTTATGATGAGAGGCTGCAGAGAGGACCCCTAATAAATACAAGCCTGCACAGAAGCGAATAATGGCAGCCACCAGTATGCTGTTTAGTTTGGTTCGTAGTATTAAATCTGAATTAGAACGTATTCAGTTAGGCAAATGCAGGTCTTCCTCAACACCTTGTAAAGAAACACCTAACATATTCTTAGAAAAGGTTATTCATTTATCTACACCATGCTAATCGAGATAAACGTTAGCAGAAATTGTCCTATTACTTACTTGATTCCTTGTAAGTAGGAGGGAAATAAGGGAATAAACCAAGCAATTGTGGTTAGTCAAATCTTTTTAAAATTATCGCTATGTGAAACATTGAAATTCGGTTATCTTAGCATGGCTAGGAGTTACAACAGAGGTATGAAATGAAAGATCATTTTCCGTTTGAGAATAGTTTAAGTAGTTTAAAACTGAAACCAATTACAAGGTATATTATGGAAATGATTTAACTCTATATATAGTATAAACTGTGTGTTGTAACAATATCTATATTATTTTTGCAGTAAGTTTTTGTCCCTCTCTTAAGGTTTACCATTTATGCAAAAGTTATCCAAAATGAATAGGTCTTCAGAGGCTATAGCTAGAAAATTCAAGACATGCATTTCGCTTGTCATTAAAATATTTTAAACATATGGTATTTTAATCAAAATCATTCGATTTTTGAGAAAATCAAAAGGGTAGTTGGGAGTGGGGAGGTTTTGTTGAAAATCTTTGTGTTGCATCCTTAGAAGATACTGAACTTAAGTACCAACTTAAGTATTTAACAGAGTTTTCATTTTTGAGCACATACACATTCAGAGTTTTATAAACATTTTTTCTTGGATTTTTGGATTCAGGGAGTCTCAAAACATATATTTCCAGTGAAGTCTGCGAATCAAATTTTTGGATGGAATACAACCTTCTCTATCTGCTATGTTGCATGTTTTAGTGCACATAAAACAATGTCTTCTAATAAATAAAATGCATATGTTTGTTGTGTCATTGCGGTTCTCTGCATTTACATACTGCATGGCTATCGCTTCCAGTCTCTGCATTCTTTTTCCCACTGCTTGTGCTGCGAAACTTGACTGCTCATGTCTATTTGCAAGGATAAAAGTGTAGTTGATAGTGTTTCACACTTTTACTACTATGGCACCACAGATGATGACACAGATGATGCAGGGAATGAAGATGGAGCACCAGTGGAATGTGATGGTAGGAGAAACCAGAGAAAACTCATCCTTGTACCTCTTTGTCCACCACAAATCCCACATACAGTCGCCTGGGATTGAACCTGGGCCACCTTGTTGAGAGGTAAGTGATCTAACCACTCAGCCATGGCACTGCCATGATGTAGTAGCTCCTCTACTCATTCATAAAACCTATGGGTTTAAGAATGGGGGAGCTGGGAGGTAGACACACCAGGTTTTATAAATTTGTTATTTGAGCGTAAGTTTTGTAATATTGTAGTAACAAAAGATGGAAATACATCATTCATTCATAGGCACTTATTTTACAAATCTGTCCTAACAAAAATTATGTTTAAATAGCATAAAGTTGGCACCTCTGCTTGGAACAATAACCAGTACAATTGGCATGATATGTGCTATCCTCATATCCCTCAGCACCCATACAGCTCCAGAACTGGAAGCCCTGGATTTTTCTGTGTACGTTTGAAATGCACAGATGTGATCCAGACAGTTCATAGAACAATAATTGCATCTTCTTCATTAACTCCTCAAAATAGCAACTTTTATGTATTATACATTGAGAAATATTGTTTTATTGTTATTCTTAATGTATATGAAGTAAAAAGTATTTGTTTTAAAATATACATTTTTATCTTGTTTTAGTTAACTACCACAGCATCCTCTTGCAGCTCTCTGCCCTCTATGTAAGCACTTTCCTCTTGTGTTTCTTTGTAAAGCAGAAATTTATGCTGCCCTTGTAAAATTTAAAGTCTGATAACTTTGTGGAATGTAAGGAAAATACTGACATATTAATGAAAAGCAGAGTATACAGGCTGTAAAGTTATTTAATTTGAGACTTAAGCAAACCCAAATATTGTGGGATCAATCTTTATTTAAAAGAAAGAAATAAAAACAATGTGAGCAGTTCCAAAAAGAAACAATAAAGCTGTCTTTATAAAAATATATAAAATGTTCTATATTCTAGGATTCTATTATCATTTAATTGAGAATATGCATTACATTATTTATAATATCTGCAGTCTGTGCTTCTTATCCATATGTCTCTTTACATGGCCTGTGCGACTGAAGACAGCTGCACAGATTGGGCATTGTGTTTTGCCTCGGTGAACATTTCGATGCAAATACAATGATTTGCGATGTCTGTAACATCGGCCACATTCTTGACATCTATATTGTTTCTCCTGCTGGTGCTGATAATGTAAATTATGGCTGTTGGCAATATCTGCATCCATCACCAATGTTTCTTCTTTCACAAACAACTCTAAGAAAAAGAAACAGTATGTTAGTAACAGCACAATACACATTAGAGTTCAAAAGAGTTACATTTGATTATCTCAGTAAATCAGTTTGTTACTAAATGGTCCTGAAATGTTAATGTCTAAAATGATTTGTCCATTCTAAGAAGAGATTAAAGTTGCTCCAGTGATAGGTGATACACCAGTAATTATTCATTGCTTCAAATCTATATTGTGCACACTGTTGTCATAATGTAAGGGGATCAAGATTTAGTCTCTTGTGCTATTGGAAGTTTTCTTCTACTGATGGGTCTTAAATGAACAAGTTCCTAGGGACTAAGAAGAGTTATTTTTTACTTTCTTTACCATATACAATGTACATAGTAAGTAGAGAAGGTATTGCATTCCACCCAAAAATTTAATACAGAGATTTCACCATAAATACATGTTTTGAGAATCCTTGAATACAAAAAAAGACATTTTAGAAAAAGGTGTGTTTGTATATGCGTGCATGTAGGCATGCGTGTGTGAACAGCATAACTCAAAAACGAAAAGTTGGTTAAATACCAAACTTTGCATTTAAGTTCAGCATCTTCCAAAGATGTGACACAAAATTTTTCTGGGTAATCTCCCACCTCAAACTACCCTTTACATGGAAGATTTTTCTGAATTTTTGATTTTCTCAAAAATGGCTCTAAAGTTTTTGATTAAAATATCATTTATTAAAGATATTTACAGTATAAAAAAAATCTATTTTTTTAGTTTCTGAAATAGCCTCTGAAGCTTTTCTATTCTTGATGGTCTTTTTATAAACTGTAAGAGTTAGACCTCATTAAAAAGTACATTATGTACAATACTGTTTCTTTTTTCTTTTTTTTATGGAATTAACCATTTCTGAGATATTCCTTGTTAATGGTGTAATTTTCCAATTATTTTGTAATTTACTCAAATGGTAAAGGCATCATTTGTTTTGTTTTTCTCACTCCTGACCATGCAAAGAGAACAGAATTTCAATGTCATCACTTAACGAACAGCTTTTAAAAGACTTGCCTATCGCTTTGGCCTAGTATATTAACTTGTTTCTCTTGTACCTGAATGAAATAAGTAATAAGACTATTTCTGTCAATGTTTATCTTGATTAGCATGCAGTAGATAGAACAATAAGCTTTTGAATAAATACTTTGTTACAAATTAGGTAGAGGTCGTGTGAATGGAACACATAAGATATTTTATAGTTGTTTATTTCACACTGTTTAGAAACTAAGTTAGAATATGATTCAAGTTCTTGAAAAGCCCAATACCAGAGTTGGGTTTCGGACCATTACTGTTCTTGCAAATGCTGTTATCGCTTGGCCTACCACAATGAGATCTCTATAAATGCATTAAACCTTGTTGTCTGATACAATATCCCAGTAAATTTTCAAAAGCATCTCAAATACTCAAGATATCTTACCTCAAAGGCAATTTAATTTGCTTTTAATTTCTGAGCTTTATTGTTAATTAGGGTTAATTTATATTTGATAACATTATTGTTCTTCACATTAGCTATGTTAAGACAAGAAACCTGTAAAATTGAATCAGATTTACTTACTTATCTGTAGATTAGCAATTCATTTTCTAAGTTACATTGCTGGGAGATTCAGTGTATGATTTATGAGATTCATGTGCCACCTCTGATACAAATCTCTAGCCCATGATGACCATATGAATGGAGATAGAGGATGAAATATCCTTGTAATAACCTGCTATCTTAGCTTCCAGTATCAAAAAGTTTTTTTTCCCCTTCCTTCTTTCTTTTTAAGTTACAAATACCTATTGCATGCTTCTAGAATCTGTCAAGAGGATACAAAAATCCATGTCTTATAATATAAGATTCCACGAGTAGGGATAGGAAAGACAAATCAACTTTCTCAGTATCCTGTTTAGCTTAAAGTACAAAGGCTACCAATCCTTTTGTTGACTGAAGCATTTTCTGGCAAGTTTAATGAAAAATAAATAATGGTGGTGCTGCAGTCTGAACTTATGCTAGTAGAGTCCTGTAAGTTTATGGGATCACATAAAATTTTAGGATTAAGTCAAAAGGAAGTGCTCTGCCCAAGTGATGATAAACTGTCACTGAAGTGTGGTATAGAGAGTTTTGTCATTCCAGATACTATAGAACCTTATTTATCCAGTGCTCTTTTATCTGGATCTTATTATTTATACATTGTATTATTACATTGACAGTGCTGCCACTGGATTATACCCTAAGCAGTGAAATAAAGTATCTATCTATATACTTATTTATTTAAAAAGCAGTGTTAAAACATGAAGCCAAACGTTTAGTATAAACATTTAATATGGAACAATTGTGTAACTACTTTGTGGACAGTGAAATAAGGCAATATAAATGAGGGAAGAAAGTAAATGGAAAGAGTAAATAAATATTTACAATATATGCAGCAGCTATATTAGTTTTCTGTGATCCATACATATAGGTCTAATTGTTCATTTTATTATTTGATATTAATACTTGTTGAAATTTATATAATTATATATTCGCTATACAATCTTCTTAATAAAGTCAAAGTCCTTAAATGTTTTCCACTTCTTGTCATTTGAGTTTATAGATACCTCATTACCTTCTTACAATATTAACAAATGTATTCAAGATCCTATTAAATAAAAACAATTTACAGATGTTGGCATGTAATTTGCTTCTGGCGTTATGGTATATTGCCAGAACCAAAAGTTTAACGTGTGAAATGGTAGTAGAGCGTGGTTTCGAGCCATGGACTTCTGGGTTATGGGTCCATTTGCATCTAGCATTAAGGCATATTACCAAAACTGAAATCTAAATGTGTCAGCAAGCACGAATAGTTTTTCTTAGCTGACAGTTTTCCTTTGGAATTTGATGTTAAGACAGGCTTAAATTGAAAAGTACGTTGGGATAAGTTTATTAACTTTTGCTAATGATCAGTTGCTGGGAGTAGCTCATTTTTAACTCCTACCCCAAGTGCACCCTGCCATCTAACAATGATGAACCATACTCCCACCCCTACAACACTCCTGAGTTCCTGTACACATATTAAACTCTCTCATCTGAGAGAGAGTTTAACTGATCCTCAATCAATTTTGTTCGTCATTTACATATGAAAATCCTGTTAATGCATTGCAATACCTAGTTTTCAGTGGCTGTGTGTGTGTAGAAAATTTGATGTAATTAAGAGTAGCAGACTCATGAAATATGTTGCTGAGAACCACAGCAGTTAAAGAGCGTCCATAAATAACACGTCATTTACATGTTTTGAATCATAGTAATGCATGCATAAAATGGGTAGTTTACTTACAGAAAATACATCAGAATACAATGCATTACCTGATACACTTAATAACAGGATCATAAGCAGTGATTTTCTTTTACAACCATTTTCTATAACTTGAAAACTATTGCAATTAATACATTTTGCATAGTATTTCATACCTATTTGTGAATGAATTTATTGGCATTCAAGTTTGAGTAATGAGGCCTTTGCAAACAAATGTAGTTACATAGTTATTTACAGAATAAAAAGTCTATAGTGTTTCCATTATGTGTTTTCACTTAGTTTGAATATATTGCAATAGAAGACCTCAATATTGTAAAATTACTGGAATTTCTTTAAAAAGCTTGGAACAGATGCCTATGTTTTATACACTTCTCCGTAAGCTACAAGAACAACTAAATCAACCTTTTTTTTTTCACAGAATAAATTACAGATAGCAGAAAGAGATATATTAAATATTGTGCACAATTTATGGGAAAAAAAAGAATCTGTTATCTGATAATGCATTTCTCTGGTCTGAAGAAAATAATCAGCTTTATTGCTGTTCTACAAACATGTAAACTAAAACAAATATATTTGTTTGTGATATAATTCATACTAATAAAAGAATTTTTGCTATGTAACCACATCTATAATATAATGATTGAGAATAAGAGGAGAAATAAATGCATTAAATTTCATTGAAGCTGAAGTTCACAAAATACTCAAAAGGTTTCATTCACTAAACTTATATAAGGAACATGTTTTTGTAGACTCTTACCCACATCATCAGCTGCTTTTGACTGCTTTGTACATCTAGATCTCTCATGATTGAATACATTTCCTTACCAGAGAAGCTTTTAGCAATTTTACATATGAGTTCATGTGATTGGAATTTCAAAATTCTCACCCATTTTTTGTTTTTTTTTTTTCAGCAAATATCTAGTCCTTTAATTTTTCTTGTGATTTTTTATAGTGTGACTTCTTATCATGCAATTTGTTTTCTAGAAATAATTGGCTACCACTGTTTGTATGTAGATATCTTATATTTCTGAAGTCTTGTCTTCAAATTTCTAGCAATAAGATGTACTTTTAAAAAATTAAGATAAGTTTGAAAATAAGACTAAAAAGAAGTTAAAAATATTAGATATAAACAGAGAAACAGACTAGTGGTAGTGATCATTTCTGTAAATCAAACCACAGAGTACATAAAGAAATTGTTGAAAATCATGAGGAAGTGAATTATAAGTCCACATAATTAAATATGAAAGAAGATTTCTATAAAGATGCATAAAGAAGAGGTGATGCAGTTTGAAATTCCTAATGAGGTAACTCATATTTGAAATTGTTCAAAACTGTTGCCAGGAGAACCATGACAAATACAAAACCAGCTGACAATAAGAGAAAATGATCCTGTATTTAGCAAGTGAAGCCTTAGTGTGCTTAGTAAGTGCCAGCATCAGGAACTTTAATTTAAATTTGATTTCCTGTATACTTTTTTTTTTTTTTTTTTTTTACATTAGTTACATATTTATTTCAGTTGAAAATGTGTAAATGCACAAAATTACTTAAAAATAAATATAACATATTTTCATTCTCCTAATCCTGCTGAACTATTTACATTTACTAAGCAAGGGGTTCAATGGTAACACTAGGGCTTGCATATGAAAGAAATAATGCCAAAATCCTTATGTCTGAATTTTTTTAATATTTTGTCCAGTTGCACGAGGAATGTTGGCTGGTCCACACCTACCATGATTTCCAAAGCCTATGTGATATTAAAAAAGTAATTCATCTAATATGATCACAGAAAAGGAAACTTAAAGATGAATTATCACAACCGGCTTGGATGAATTTAGTCTCTAGAATGCTGAAACATGATCATGGGACCAAGAATATAATTGTCCAGTTAAAAAACATATATCAACAAAGATTTGAAATATAAAATTAGACAAAATCAGAGACATTAGAGATCCCAAACTATTTAACAGAACAGTGAAGAATTTACTTATTGATAGATTATAACCTTATATACATATATATTTTGAGCTAATAGATTGTAACATTATCAATTAAAAACTGTTCCTACTGTATTATTGTGTCTAATCAGTTCCTACATAAATACTATATCATATGTAAATTGTAAAGTAAGCATAACATGTGATAATAAAACATCTTATATTAGCATATAAGATTATATTATCATCATACAAGCTGAAACATAATTTTGTGCTATGATAACAGTAAATATGTAACTGACAAATGATTCCAGTGCTACCTGTAATGATGATGATGATGATATGCTCATAAATGACAGAAATAAGAAAGTAAAACATATGTGGAAAATTAAAAATCTATTTGACCATAAAATGTTTTGTGTTTAAAACCTTAGTTTACTTATATTATTTTTTCAATTAATATGATTATTAAGCTACAATATTTGTATGATTTACAAACTAAAATCTAACTTGAATTGTTTCTTCCACACCAGCCATGCAAAGAATAGAAATTAGAGGTAGAATCATGCTGAAAAATTCAATGCCAATACTGGGATTTAAATCACAGCTCTCCTGGTTTCTGCCAAGTTGCTCTGACCACTGAGCCTCCATGGCAACATGCTGGATGCTGGCATGGCACTAAATTCTCCAACTGACTTGCATTTTGCTTGATAAACCATAAGGAGATCTCAAATTATTTTGAGATGTCAAACTATTAGGTCATTTATACTAAATGACCTAATAGTTGGTTAACTATAAAGCCCGGGACTTAAGTACTTAAAAGGTTTGTAAGTTGTCATTCAA
Organism: Hymenopus coronatus; assembly: GCA_030762935.1. Lineage (NCBI taxonomy): Eukaryota > Metazoa > Arthropoda > Insecta > Mantodea > Hymenopodidae > Hymenopus > Hymenopus coronatus. The sequence continues at coordinate 90,822,783 of CM060894.1, read as the reverse complement.
ATCTGAGATGGAAACCAGGAGATCTGTGGTTCAAATCCCTGTTATAGCATTGAATTTTTCAGTCTGACTCTACCTCTCCTAAAATCTAACTTTTCAAAAAGTTTTGAACATGTAATCAGAATTTAAATAAAACTAGTGGAAATAAGCTGTGACTATTATGAACTGCAACCTTCTTTATACATTCTAGAGAAGTTTTAATTTGTAACTTCCATTAAGTTTTTAAAATTTATATTTTCTATACCCTTTACTGCAAGTTTTATATCTATATGAGTGTGGAGTAAAGCAAATTCTGTTACATCTGAGGTCTCATTGAGAAACAGCAAATTGTGGTACAATCTGTTCAACAGTAGACTTTAATCTTGGTTTTATTAATTTTTACCACGAAACACTCACATTCACTCCTAAATACTAGTTCCAGACTCTGTAAATAGTAGGGAATGAATCTGGTTAAAGAAATATTCTCCTACTCCAACTAGGACTCAAATTTAAGATCTCTGGGTTGAGAAGTCAGAATTCACCTCTCAATCATAGAGGCAGTAAATAAATTCCTTATGTTCAACATTGTAGACACATTTTCCAACCATTTATGGTGTTACTAACTCTAAGAAAGTAGTACATTGTATCATGTGTAATTTAAACTAGCACACTGTTATTGCAACAGCAGATTTACTTTTAACACCCTCAGCACATCAGCTGCAGCAGTCATGCCATTGCTGCCAATCCATTTACTCTGTAAAGAACTCTCCATAGTGTTGCACTGTGTAGAGCAAAGTGAAATAAGCTGAAGTATAAAAAAGGAAGCAGAGTCAAGTAATAAGTAGCAAAGAATGTAGAATTGCATGGCTCATGTTGCAAAAAACTGTGTGTGTTCATAAAGAAAAAAAATGAATGCTACTGAATATCTCTTGACATATTGCCTATGGCTTGTACAACTTTTTCAATGTTGGTCTCACTGTATCTGAACATATGGCTCTGCTCTGAACAGCTGAGATTTTCTCAATAAAAACTGTAAGAATGAAATACAGGATTTATATGCATTAAAGAATAAGAACACACGAAGCAATTATTCACTTAACAGGAACCTGAGGACGATGTTTATAACAAATAAATTATTTAAACTACTAACTACAGGACTAGGACAGTTTTTTAAATACATTTCCATTTATTGAATTAAAACAATTTTATTTTAAGCTTCAACCAACATTACACATTATTCTAGGATAACATATGTTTTTTTACAATGTGTCTGCGCATGTTAGCAGTTCTGCTCAGCACCACACCACAGAAAGGACATTGTGTTCTTCCTCTATGTATATCCATATGCTTGTAGAGAGAGTCCCGTGTTTGGAATGATTTTGCACAGATGTTACAACAGTGCCGACTCCATGCTCTTAAAACTATAAAAAAAAAGAAGAAAAAGGCAACAATGTTAGTATGGTTAATGTGAAGTATTACTTCTTGTCAAGTTTTGGAACTCCAAATTATCATCTAAATCAGTACCAAAAGTAATTTGGTATTCAAAATATTAGAATGTTTCAATAAATGCTTCAAGTATAATTTGATTAGAAACCTCAGTATCTTTCCGCTACAAGCTAGACATTCACAGCTTAGTATGAGTGTTGTTCAATTTAAAAGATTTCATCCTTTCATCCCCCATTTCATTTCCTTTTTCTTTATCACCATACCAGGTATTGGGGGATATGCAATGATCCAGGATTTGCTTGCTCCTTGACAGACTACCAACCCAAGGCATTGACTTTTAAATCCGTGAGGGCCATAGAAAATATATATCCCAAAGAAGTGCCTAGAAAATTTAAGTATGATTCAATGTTATCTCTACCCACTATCCAATAGCATGTATTTTCACCAGTAGTTTACAAATTATTCATTAAAAGTTTGGTTTACTCCTTACTTCCAGTTAAACATGATAACTGACAACTCAAACAATTTCAATTTAGAAGTAACCCTGCAGGAGAGCAGGTTAGCAGTCAAATGTTTAAACAGAGGCTGCTGTATGCTGACCTTAATACTGCTAGCTCACTGTAACACCTCACTTGAAATAAATAATGGTGACCCAGATCTTAAAAAAACTATATCACAAAATATGGACAAATTCAAACTAAAAACAGCAATTATCTTGGATTAATGACTGTAATTTTTTTTTCATGCAAACTATATATTTTAATGAATTCTACATTTTTTCTGCAGTAAGTTGTAGTTTCCGTGCTACATAAAAATCATTAAAAATGAAGTAGACTTCACAGGTGGGTATATATTTCCATTGCTCAAACGTATCTCAAAATATTATCATTTTAGAGCACTTTTCCAGAAGATAAAAATAAAAATATTTCCATGAAAGGGTAGTTATGAGTGCTAACTTAATGAAAATCACTTTGATGGAAGATACTAGATTTAAATACCAGATGTAGTGTTTTTTATTTAGACCTATTTTTCCTTCTCTCTCTGTCATGCATGCACAGATATAAAACTTGCAAATACTATTTATAGCAGCTTTATATAGAAAACAGCAAATAATAATAATAATAATAATAATAATAATAATAATAATAATAATCTAAATGAAATATACTCAAAATAACTCAATCTCTTGAGGTAAATTAGAGATTGTACGGAACTGAATGGTCAAATAGAGGAGTGTGTTTTATGTCATATCAAAAGTAAATTTATTCATTAAATGAACAAACAGTATGCTTAATCCTGAATACCTATGGAAAAAGAACAGCTTACAATATTGATTTATACAGGCAACTAATATAAAAATCTGATGTGTTCCATTCATATTATTTTCTCTAGCTGTTCCACAAACAAATTTTTCTTACAAAAGATTATTCCTTTATTTATATCATGCTAACCTTGATAAACATTATCATAATTGCCTCCTTGTATGTAGAAGGGAAATAAGGGAATACATTAGGCTAAAGGGATAGTCAAATCTTTTAAAAGCTTGTCACTATGTGAAACAATTGAGGTTCAGTTTGCTTTACAAGGTCCTGTTTGAGATACATTGATTAGTTTAAAATTGAAACCAATAATAATGAATATCTTGAAAACGGCCAACTCTACAAGAAAAGCATATATGATATAAATTATGTGTTTTAACAAGATCTACACAAAGCCATTATGCAATATTCTGCAAAACTCAACTGGAATAAAGAGTTCTTCAGGGCTATTCCCAGAAAATTCAAAACATTTATTTTATTTGTGATGTGAATGTCTTTAATTTACAGTATTTCAATAAAATTCGTTAGAGCCATTTTTCAGAAAATCAAAATTTTCGAAAAATATTCCATGTAAAGGGTAGCAGATTTTGATGAAAATCTTTGTGTCGCATCCTTGGAAGATCCTGAACTTAAATACCACGTTTGATATTTAACTAACTTTCACAGACACAGGCTGACACACACAGACCTTTTTTTAAAAAAAATTTCAGACTCAGGGGACCTCGAAACATATATTCTGGTGAAATCTTAGTATCAACGTTTTGGGTAGAATACAATACCACCTCTATCCATTATGTACAATGCACTTATGGGCTAGAGAAAGTAAAAAAAAAAAATCTAATGTGTACCATTCACATGACTTTCTCTACATTGCTATAGAAAATTATTGTTAAAAAGCTTATTCTTCTCTCTACATTATGATATTAGAGATAAACATTAGCATAAATTTCCTTAATTATTTGCTTCCTTGTAAGTAGAAGGTGAATAAGGGAATATGCTACGCTAAGACAAGTCAAATCTTTTAAAAGCTGGTTGCCATGTGGTTGAAATCTGTTTCTGTGCATTGTCAGTAGTTCATAAATATCCAGGTGAAGAAAATTTTAAGTATTTTAAATCTGAAACAAATAACAAGGAATATCTCAGAAATGGTCAACTCCAAAACAAACAAAAAAAAAGTATCTGGCTAAAATTGTGTGCTTTAACGAGATCTGCATTTTTGTGGAATAAGTTTTTGTCCATCTCTTTCAGTTTACTAGTTACACAAAATTCGAAAAAATTCCACCAGAATAAAGAGGTCTTCAGAGGATATTACCAAAAATTTCAAGATACACATTTTATTTGTCATAATACATACCTTAAATATACAATATTTGAATCAAAATCGTTAAGAGCTATTTTTGAGAAAATCAAAATTTTCAAAAATTTTTCTATGTAAAGGATAAAGGGGATGGGGGGATTTTCATGAAAATCTTTGTGTTGCATCCTTGAAAGATACTGAACTTAAATGCCAAGTTTGGTATTTAACGGACTGTGCTGCCCACAGACAGACACACACACATACACAGACCAACATACAGACATTTTTTAAAAATGCTTTTTTGGATTCAGGGGGACCCAAAACATATACTTCCAGTGAAATCTCAGTATGGACTTTTTGGGTGGAATAGAATACCTTCTCTATACACTATGTACATAATATCTGTAGAGAAAGTATAAAGGTAAAGTGTTATTATTGGAACCAGTTGAAAAATTCAATGCCACAGCCAGGATTTGAACACGGTTCTCCTGCTCTCCATGTGGTTGCTCTAACCATTGAGCTAATGTGACAACTTGCTGGTATGCCATTAAATCTTCCAACTGATTATGTATATTTTACCCGGTTCAACCAACCAGTAGGTCTCACTTCAAAGAACTACTTTAATGGCAACTTACCATTATAAGTACTTACTATCTGGGTAATATTAAAATGGTAATGCTCCTTTCTTGTGTATATTCTGAAAGGTACACATTGAATTTTTCAACTGGTTTCAATAATAACTAATCGTATGGTAAGTTGCCTTTAAGGTAGTTCTCTGAAGTGATGCATACTTGTTGGTTGAACCAGGTAAAAATATAATCAGTTGGAAGATTGAATGACATACCAGCAAGTTGTCACAGTATCTCAATGGTTAAAGCAACTGCACTGAGAGCGGGAGAACCATGTTCAAATCCCGGTTGTGGCATTGAATTTTTCAACTGGTTCCAATAACTAATCATTACCCTGCGTACCTTTCAATTATACTCAAGAAAGAAGCATTACCATTTTAATAATAAGGTAAAATGTTCTTATACACACATATGTGTTTCAGTTAGTCCTACTTTTCCTACTCTCTCTGTCACACACAGGCCTACTTTCCCTCTCTCTGCCACACATGCAGAGAGGTTCAAAATTTGCAAATACTATTTATGGCAGCTTTATATAGAAAACAGCGTATAACACCACCACCACCACCCCCGCCGCCGCTACCACTAATAATAATAATAATAAATTGAATATACTCAAAATAACTGTATTTTATGTCATATCAAAAGTAAATTTATTAATTAAATGAACAAAGAGCATGCTTAATCCTAGATGCCTATGGAAAAAGAACAGCTTACAATACTGATTTACATAGGTAACTTAATATAAAAAAAAAGGTAAAATATTCCTATATATAAATGTAAAAAGAAGCTAGTAGCAGTGAAGAATAACACAAATATTAATATAAAAATAATAGTTGCAACAAATCTTCACTTATCTTTTGGAATCCTTGCTTGGACTAGTTTTGCAATGATTTCATTGCATTATCAACATATCCTTTTGGTCTCTTTTTTGATGTTTGTTTACACTGTTATGGTTACTGCTACTAGGTGGATTGTGTACTAATGCATTGCTAACTACTGGAATCAAAACAAATTTGGTAAGAGTGTCAATTGGAGGTATATCAAAATTCATTGCATGATTTCTATACTTTAATATAAGTATTTTCTCCCAAACCACTAAATCTATGGGCCCATTTAAGTGTTTTAATAATTTAACATCTGGATTTATTTCATGATTAAATTTCCAAAAATGTTCTGCTACAGCTGATTTATCAATTTGTTTGTATTTAATATTCCTAAAGTGTTCTTTTACTCTGGTTTCCAAATGATGTTTAGTCTTACCAATATAAACAACATATATTGTTTATATTGGTAAGACTAAACGTCATTTGGAATAAAAACAAAGGTATATTGTGTAATTAGAAACTATCCTCCTCAGATGGTACTGAAACACTTCATAAGTGACAGTTAATGCGCTTATTGTCCTGTCAAAAGATAAAAATCCAATCCCAGTGTAATAAAAAATAAAAGAATTTGAGTCGGTTTTTTGTAATACAAACATCACTTATTTTTACTTACTGGGGACCGGTTTCGGGTAACAGTTGTTCCCGTTTTCAACCCTTAATTCTGACTAAATCTTTCTTCGTTGGCGACGATGGGGTTGGTGGTGTATTACTTGTGGAGGCCTCTGTTGCTGGATCTATGAACTTCCAGAGGTTGCTGTAAGGTGGCAAATCGAAATTCATATGATGTAGATCTTCTCCCAGACATCTAATTCTGTGGGTTTATAAGCTGGTTTTAATAGTTTTATATTTGGTGTGATTTCGTGTCCTGATGTCCAAAAATGATAGGCAACTGCTGATTTTTCTATTTGTTTGTATTTTAGGTTTCTCATGTGTTCCTTTAATCTGGTCTGCAAACTTCTCTTTGTCCTTCCGATATACACCAGATTACAGTCTGAGCATTTAATTCCATAAATTCCCAGTTTTTTGCCTGTAGGGATAGGATCTTTTAAATTTCTGCACAGCAGTTTCTGAATGTTGTAGTTGTTTTTTGGAGCTAAGGTGATGTTATATTTCCTGAATAATTTCTGAAGTTTGTTGTGTGCCCAAGGATGATAGGTGAATTTTCTGAATTGAGGTTGGTCACTGGGGTTCTGTAGGGTGGTTGTATGTGATATGCGATTTCGCTTTTTGTATTTATGTATTTGCTTGTCTACTGCACTTTTTTGGAAACCGTTGTTGGTAGCTGTTTGGAGTATCTGTTGGTATTCTCTTTGGTATTCATTCTTCTCCAGGGGAATTTTTTTTTTTTTCTTTTTGGTAGTGTTTAACGCCCGCTTTAACTACTAATGGCACCGCAGGCTGTCTTTCTCCAGGGGAATGTGTACTAGTCTATATGTTAAACTGTTCAGGACTGCATATTTGTGTGTTGTAGGGATGTAGCTATCAAACTTTATGTGGTTATCTGTATTGGTGTATTTTCTATATATTCCAAACGTCAGGCTATGTTCTTTTGTTCTTATTATTCTAATGTCTAGGAATGGCAGGGCTCCTTCCTGTTCAGTCTCAATAGTGAACTGAATGGCCTGGTTTTGCAAGTTAAGAAGTTTGAGTGCATCGTTTAAGAGTTTTTCTGGAACTATGGCAATGATGTCATCTACATACCTATACCATTTTTTGTATATATGTGGAAATGAGTCAGTAATGTGTATTTCAAAATTACTCATGTATAAGTCGGCTAGAAATGGTGATAGAGGATTCCCCATTGCAAGTCCTGTTGTTTGTTGGTAGCATTTATTCTGGAATGTGAAATGGTTCTGTTTTACACATAAATTGGCTAACTGGACAAGATCTTCTATTTCTTCTGTTGGTATGTTTATGCTTTGTAGCCAAGTTTTCAGAGGTTTTTGTAGTTCGTCTATGGGTATGCTGGGGAATAGGGAGATGACATCAAAGGATACTATCTTATCTTTAGGTGAAACATTGAAATCTTTCAGGTGATTAATCAGGTCCAATGAATTTGATACACTTTTACTATTGAATTTTGGGAAGGAGTTGAATTTTTGTGTGAGCCATTTGGAGAGTTTATATGTGGGTGCATTAATATTATCTACTATGGGTCTTATTTTGTTGCCAGGTTTGTGTGTTTTTGGTAGGGCATACAGTGTGGGTAAGGTTGGTAAATCTGGCTTTAATTTGGATTTCTCTGTTTCTGTTATGGTTTTGCAATTTGCTAAAGTTTCTTGTAAAACCTTTATACTTTTATTTAGTGGATTGAATATTTCTTGATATTCCGGATTGTTTAGCGAGGATTCTACTCTTTGGTTGTAGTCTTCTTGGTCCAGTATCACTATTTGGTTGCCTTTGTCTGATTTTGTGTAAACAACTGGTTTTTGAGTTAAGGATTTTATGATTTTTTGTTGAGGATTTTTTCTACTTATTCTTGTATGTACTTGGTTCAAAATTGGTTCACATTGCTTCTTAATTGCCTTTTGGTCAATTTCTTTTAGGTGACTTGTGGCTATTTCTATATCTGCTACCAAGTTTTCTGTTTTTTTACAATAATCTACACACGTTTTTAGGCCTTTGTTGAGAATTGCTAACTGAGATTTGTTGAAAGTTTCGTTTTTAGATAAGTTTATAACATGGTTTTCGGAAGGTCTCTTGTGTCTGATTGGTCTATTTTTATTCTGCTTTTTGCAAAGATGATCTAATTTTTTCTTTAGCGTAAGCGTATTTCTGCTCATTTTTCCGCTTAAGATCGGCAGGAAATTTGCGCGCAAATTATCCCAAAGAGCGTGGCCTAACTTTTGCGGTAACGCTAAGTGCAGCTCATACAGTTGAAGTTCTAAACTATGTAATCTCGCATAGTGTTTGTTCTTTTCGGTTTCTATTACTTTTTTATCTGCGAGGCTTTGATATTTACTGTTGTTATCATATTTTACGTATCTTCTGACAACATTTGGTGTGACCTGAAGTTGTTGACAAAGATTTAAGAAACGTATGTCTGCCGAAATGTTTTTCCTCTTTTCTTCTAGTTTTAAAAAAAGTTTTAACACCTACCTTAGCTCCATCAAGATTTTCGTTGAATTTCATAGATTGCCGTATTACCTCCATTTTCCTGGTGTTAGTTATGCACCACGTGGCCACGTGTTGAGTTTTGTTTTCCGGGAAAGTTTGCTTCTAAACGATTTGTTAATCGGATTAAATTCAAAACTTGCAAATATGCATAGACGCTTGTGACAGTGATGTAATTAAATAAAAGAATTTGAGTCGGTTTTTTGTAACACAAACATCACTTATTTTTACTTACTGGGGACCGGTTTCGGGTAACAGTTGTTCCCATTTTCAACCCTTAATTCCGACTAAATCTTTCTTCGTTGGCGACGATGGGGGTGGTGGTGTATTACTTGTGGAGGCCTCTGTTGCTGGATCTATGAACTTCCAGAGGTTGCTGTAAGGTGGCAAATCGAAATTCATATGGTAGATCTTCTCCCAGACATCTAATTCTGTGGGTTTATAAGCTGGTTTTAATAGTTTTATATTTGGTGTGATTTCGTGTCCTGATGTCCAAAAATGATAGGCAACTGCTGATTTTTCTATTTGTTTGTATTTTAGATTTCTCATGTGTTCCTTTAATCTGGTCTGCAAACTTCTCTTTGTCCTTCCGATATACACCAGATTACAGTCTGAGCATTTAATTCCATAAATTCCCAGTTTTTTGCCTGTAGGGATAGGATCTTTTAAATTTCTGCACAGCAGTTTCTGAATGCTGTAGTTGTTTTTTGGAGCTAAGGTGATGTTATATTTCCTGAATATTTTCTGAAGTTTGTTGTGTGCCCAAGGATGATAGGTGAATTTTCTGAATTGAGGTTGGTCACTGGGGTTCTGTAGGGTGGTTGTATGTGATATGCGATTTCGTTTTTTGTATTTATGTATTCGCTTGTCTACTGCGCTTTTTTGGAAACCGTTGTTGGTAGCTGTTTGGAGTATCTGTTGGTATTCTTTTTGGTATTCATTCTTCTCCAGGGGAATGTGTAGTAGTCTATACGTTAAACTGTTCAGGACTGCATATTTGTGTGTTGTAGGGATGTAGCTATCAAACTGTATGTGGTTATCTGTATTGGTGGATTTTCTATATATTCCAAATGTCAGGCTATGTTCTTTTGTTCTTATTATTCTAATGTCTAGGAATGGCAGGGCTCCTTCCTGTTCGGTCTCAATAGTGAACTGAATGGCCTGGTTTTGCAAGTTAAGAAGTTTGAGTGCATCGTTTACGAGTTTTTCTGGAACTATGGCAATGATGTCATCTACATACCTATACAATTTTTTATATATATGTGGAAATGAGTCAGTAATGTGTATTTCAAAATTACTCATGTATAGGTCGGCTAGAAATGGTGATTCCAGAATAAATGCTACCAACAAACAACAGGACTTGCAATGGGGAATCCTCTATCACCATTTCTAGCCGACCTATACATGAGTAATTTTGAAATACACATTACTGACTCATTTCCACATATATACAAAAAATGGTATAGGTATGTAGATGACATCATTGCCATAGTTCCAGAAAAACTCGTAAACGATGCACTCAAACTTCTTAACTTGCAAAACCAGGCCATTCAGTTCACTATTGAGACCGAACAGGAAGGAGCCCTGCCATTCCTAGACATTAGAATAATAAGAACAAAAGAACATAGCCTGACATTTGGAATATATAGAAAATCCACCAATACAGATAACCACATAAAGTTTGATAGCTACAACCCTACAACACACAAATATGCAGTCCTGAACAGTTTAACATATAGACCAGTACACATTCCCCTGGAGAAGAATGAATACCAAAAAGAATACCAACAGATACTCCAAACAGCTACCAACAACGGTTTCCAAAAAAGCGCAGTAGACAAGCGAATACATAAATTCAAAAAACAAAATCGCATATCACATACAACCACCCTACAGAACCCCAGTGACCAACCTCAATTCAGAAAATTCACCTATCATCCTTGGGCACACAACAAACTTCAGAAAATATTCAGGAAATATAACATCACCTTAGCTCCAAAAAACAACTACAGTATTCAGAAACTGCTGTGCAGAAATTTAAAAGATCCTATCCCTACAGGCAAAAAACCGGGAATTTATGAAATTAAATGCTCAGACTGTAATCTGGTGTATATCAGAAGGACAAAGAGAAGTTTGGACACCAGATTAAAGGAACACATGAGAAACCTAAAATACTAACAAATAGAAAAATCAGCAGTTGTCTATCATTTTTGGACATCAGGACACGAAATCACACCAAATATAAAACTAAAACCAGCTTATAAACCCACAGAATTAGATGTCTTGGAGAAGATCTACATCATGAATAAAAAGAGCCATATCATGAATTTTGATTTGCCACCTTACAGCAACCTCTGGAAGTTCATAGATCCAGCAGCAGAGGCCTCCACAAGTAATACACCACCATCCCCCCCCCCCCCCCCCCCCCATCGTCGCCAATGAAGAAAGATTTAGTCGGAATTAAGGGTTGAAAATGGGAACAACTGTTACCCGAAACTGGTCCCCAGTAAGTAAAAATAGTGATGTTTGTGTTACAAAAAACCGACTCAAATTCTTTTATTTTTTATTTAATCACATCACTGTCACAAGCTTCTATGCATATTTGCAAGTTTTGAACCCAGTGTAATATTTTGAAGTTAAATTTAGATTCAATTGAAAATTAAATTAAATTTAAACTGAGATCCAATGTAGATATTTTTGTTTTTCTTCTTCTTCTTCTTTGTTTAAGTACAATAAATATATATATACATGGTCACTTGTTATTCAGATATACTTATTACAGATTGGTCATCCAATGTAACATTACAGGGGAAGTCAAAATACTGGACCTAAGTTCAGTAATTTATTGTGTGGAATCTAATGAAGGTATTGTATTATGAAACTTGTGGCTTGAAAGCTAATTATCAATTTTACTTTTCTTGCATTATTTCCACTTTTGCCCTCAAAGTGTCAGCAGCAGAGCAATTAAGGTAAATGGCACTGACTGAAGAACCAAAATCCTTCTGCATGCTTGATTATCACGTAGCAAACAGTGACTAGTGTTCAGCAGAATTTCCAAACCAAATATAAAAAAGACCCACCCACCCACTGGGAAGACTATTCCTAAGTCGTAAGTGTAATTCAGAGGTTTGGGTTGCATTTGTAAATGAAAATGCACCGGCCATCCTTCAACTGTGAAAGAGATAGTGGAATGAGTTCGCACCTACTGGGCAGAGAATTTAATTTTCACAGAAAACTGTGTGGCAGGTTCTTCGAACACATTTACAACTGAAACCCTACCATTTGTAACTGCTTCAAGCCTTATAAGACACATTATAATTACAGTTAAGTGAGTCTCATAATATGATACCTACATTATGTTACAGAGATCAAGTCCAGCATTTTGACTTGACTTGCATTTCTTACAACACTACAAAATATCATCATCTTTGTTGTCATCTTGTCATTCAAGTAATATTCAATAGTCAAATGATTTCTTACAAATATAGATACTTTTTAACACAATTTTATGTTTTGAAATTATCAATTCTTTTCCCTTGAACTTAGCAGAAAGGGCACTAAGTATTTTAATAGTGTCTGGGCACCTTTCTGTAAGCTTGTGAATTAATCCTATTTGCAACAAAAAACACTAACTTCCAGATAAATTTCAACATTTGGTAAAAACTATAGCAAATGAAGTAGAGCTATTAGGAGTCACAAAGATAAAACTCCCTTTCACAAACCACATCAATATGTTAGGAAATAGCATCAGTAAAATCCTGTTCCTTGTTCGCTCTCAAATACTTGGCTAAATATGTACCTAAAAACACAACCAAAATGATTTAGTATTCTTTAAGCCATTCATATCTTTCAAATGTAACTGAACTATGGGGAAACAAACCTATAGTCAACTTTAATAAAATCTTTGTATTGCAAAGAAAGCTGTCAGATATCTTGACAACCTTAAATACAATGAATCTTGTAACAAAACATCTCCACACTTAAAAATCTAAACTCTCCCTAGGTTATATATCTATCAAACTATTTTGATTTAAGAAAGTGCAACTTCTTCCTTTACATCAATTTAGACAGACATACACACACACACACACACATAGTACTAGACATGAGGATGAACTAGCAATCCTCTATCACTATTATACAATGCCCTTCCAAATACCATAAACTGTATAAGAAGAATAAAAGGTTTCTAATACAAAAAGCTTATTACAATGTTGATAAGTTTGTATATGACCATTAGTAGTAAGGATCATTTCTCTCTCTCTGTGCGAGTGTGTGAGTGCGTTTGGGCGTGGGCGTGTGCGTTTGTTTTTTGTGTGTGATGTGATGTGATGTGTACATACCATTCCTGTAATTCCTGATGATTCTGATATTGTTCTTTTGTGTTTCGATACTATACTAAACCACAATTTAAAAAAATAAATATGTATGAACAAAATTGTCTTGACACTAACTTGAGATTCTTCTCTCAGACTTGCCTGCCTGTAACTCTGTGTTTGAATAGCTTTGGGTCAGTTATGTCTGTGAGATCTTTTACAGTCTTTCTTTAATTTGAAAAAGTATAATGTATATAATTTATTTCCAACAAATATCATTCATTATTCATTAACTTAGAACTTTTGCTACATGAGGCATCATGGCCATCACAGCTAACACCACTATCCCCCCACTCCCGCAAAGAATAAATACAAATCTGAAGCTGCATACAAAATTATCATATGCTGTGCTTACCATATAATAAGTTCATATGCATAACTTCAATACAAGGTAGACTACTGCCAATAGCAGGTCAGAAAATAAAGTTGAAATATCACGGAATATAATTAAAAGTGTTCTTGGACTTTTATCAAGGACATTAATTGTTTTGGGTTCAGACTCTTCCTCTTGAAGATGAGGACAATTAAATTTGTGTGTTTCCACAATTCTTCAATTGGTTGCAAACCTGAGAATGCTTTAAATTATAAATTTGTCAGAAAAAGATATAGTTCAGGTTTCACATGGAACATATTCAAATACAGGCAAGAGACGAACATTTGCTTGAAATATATCCATAAGTTGCCTCTTCTGGTACATAATTGGGTTACTATGCAATAGGTACTGTGCAAACATTTTTAGAGAATAAGAACTGAAGCTTTCCTGGCGACGTGTTAATTCAAAATCTTCTCGGGCTTCTAGCCAGGTAAAAACTTGGCCAAGTTTTTACCTGGCTAGAAGCCCGAGAAGATTTTGAATTTTTAGAGAAGTCAACATAACAGCTTTTCAGAGTTTATGAAGATGATGAACAACGATTCGGGCTATATTTTTTTTTTTTTTTTCTTTTTTTTTTTTAATATAGTGTTTAATGCCCACTTTTACTATACATGGCACTGCAGGTGATGACACTAATGATACATGGAATGAAGACAGAGCACCAGTGGAAGGAATACAATGTCAGGGGACACTGGAGAACCTGGAGAAAACCCGCCCCTGTGCTGCTTGTCCACCACAAATGCCACATGCAACTGCCAGGGATTGATTCCATGCTGTCTCGGTGACAGGCAAATGGTCTAACCACTCGGTGCAGCCTGATCCAGTCTATGACTTTAAAAATAGTAATAGAATGGAAATTTTAAATACAGCAAAGGGAATATAAAAATCAATACTGACATCAGATAATAATGATGACATGACATTGAATATTTTCCCTATCCAAAAGTATGAGAGGAGTGTTAAACATTTTATTTAAAGCATGGTGTCAATATAGTAACCCTTGAATAGTATGCATTTGAGCCACAAATATGGTAGACTCTCCACAACACTAGAATTACCTTTTCAGAACCCACCACTATAATACTTGTTCCAGGTGTAAACTCTGCAAAATGAAATCCTCGCAGCTGTTTCTTTAAAGGTCTAAAAACACATTAATCAAATGGGGACATGTTGGGAGGATAAGGCCATGTCACTCCCCTAACGATCCACAGAATTTTTTTCTTCCTTTCCACATATTTAATTGTATATGCTTTTCTGTAACACACACTTTTAAACACTGCCTGTGATTCTCTGCAGTATTCACAGCTTTTACCAGCCATGATCACCCTATATAGTATCTGTCCACAAACTGACTGCTGGAGAAAACTTATATAATGTTTAGAGATCGCAACACTGTCCTGTTCTCTCACCAGGAACTAAACCTGCATCAGCTACCAATGTTTGACACTGAAAAACATAATAGAATATTATTGACATTGGGGAAAAAATAAAGTGTAAAGCAATGTAGTAAGCCTACATAAATAGCTACAGAGCTAGTGCACTATATGTTTTCATTTATGTTTTGCTCGCCTCTTTCATCATTTCTATGTCAGCTTTCATAGTCAACTCTTTGTTTTCTTCCAGACCTAAAGGTTTAGAATATATAAGAGCTAGGGAGTCTTTCATTTTTTTCTTCTATTACTCTTTCCTATTTTCCTCATTCTTTTTCTATGTTCTGTATAATATGGACAAGCATGGCATAACTGCAAAACATATAGTATCCACAAATAAACAGTTACAATTAATGCACCATCTTTCAAAATGCAATCACATAAAAATCTTCTAAAGAGCTATTATATCATTGGATTAAAAAGAATAATTACAGCTTTACACAATAACAAACATAAGGAATACAATGTACCAAAATCAACAGGAAAACAATGGAAAAGTTTATGCGAGAACCCATATAAAAAGAAAAGCTCTCAGTAGCAACTTTTGAGATTATATTCAGATCATGACAATCTTAATAAATATTCTATGCCGAAACAACATTGAAGAATAACTACTTACTCTTACTGTCTGTCATCTTGAGAATAGGACTAAGGTAATTTCTTCATCCAGTATTCCAATCTTCCTGCTAAACATTGGAATACAAGAGTGCGAATGACTTCATTGTCTATCGCTCAACTTTAGAATCCAACCAGATTACTATTTAGTAGTTAATCTTTTAGATCCATTAAATTAATTCTCAGACTTTTATACAATGGTAAACTTTATAATCTTTAGGCAAAATAAAAAGAAATGGAGGTATGACTCTAAAGAGGCATGTAGACCATGTCTACAAGGGAGAAAGTAAAGTCATAGCTATGTCTTCTTATTTTCAATATATTTCCACACAACAGATTTCCAACATGATCATAAATCAGATAGTGTATTCTTATGTGAGGCATGGGAATTAACAAGGACAGCAGTAGCATATTGCACTGGGTAATGTGCTCATACAGCCACTCAAACACAAGCATATATCAAAAGCTTTTATTTCCAGTAAAAATTATTACACTTCTGGAAATTAAGATGCTTGCATGAAACATGCCTACGTACATCTGCAATTCTACTCAACACCAAACCACAAAACGGACACTGTGTTCTTCCTCTGTGTATGTTCATATGCTTGTAGAGAGAATCTCGTACTCGAAATGATTTAGCACAGATGCTACATGAATGGCCTCCTGATTCTGTTGCAGCTGCAGGACAAAGCAAAACCAATAGAAGTCAATATTATTTCAGTACTTTGTGCATGAATAACATACATTAAATGGATTTTAAATAGGTACCAGATCTTAGGTTTTCAAAGTATAAAAATTGGGTTTTTTTAGTGTTATGCCCATGTAACAAAATGTATACACCAGGTGAATCACCTGTACCTAAGACTTTTTAGTTTATGCAACCTGCTTAGTTACAGATATATTTTAGGTATGTCTTCATTGTTACTCTATAGTTACTTTATATATTTATGTCCATAAAAAGCAAGGAGTTTAAGAGATTTAATAAGTGGTTACTGCAGGAAGAGGTCATCTCAGAAACACTGAGATCCTTTTCATCAGGCTTCTGGCCCATGTTATAAATGTTTACTTAACAGAGTACTCTACTATTCATTGCCAAAACCTCATAATTTGTGAGAAACCTATCTCATGGCTCCCATGTTTAAAAGATAAAGGTGATTCCAAAAAGAAGAAAAGCAATAGGCTGCTACCTGATGTGTTACATTCACAGGAATTTCTCTAATCACTTTCATTTATTTTTACATCCCTTCTGTACACTAATTGTATAAACATTTATTTTCCTGCCACTTCATGTTAATGGAGATATACACTTGTAGAAATCGTTTCATTACAGACTTTGTTATAGACATTAGAGGGATACAAAAGATTGAAGTGACAATCAAGTCTTAAGTGGGTTGCTATATGTTGACTTTGAAATTCCTCTTTGAATCACATCACAAGAAACAAACAAAGGCTACTTAGCAACTAAACATATTAAACATTGAAAACCTCAAATCATAATTACAAATACCTCCAAAATGTTTAATGTCATAAAAATATTTGATATAATTTGTATTTTAATGAGAGCTACTTATTATTATTGACAATACTTGGATCTACAGTTGAGTTATGAAAGTAGAGTAATTATTAGTGGTGTAACAAATACTATATACTGCATAAACAAAAGCTGCTATAAAATAGAATTTTAAATGCACATACACATGAGATGTTACCGCTTGTTACTGACACACACAACATAACTACGGAATACTATTGCATATCCTATAATCTCCTCAATCTATACTCTTTTAACTTTTTATTTTAGGAATATATCCTTCAGTCATATCAGAAAAGCTGTGCAAAGCAAACTATACAATTTTCTTTTGATAAACTTAAAATTATGACTATATATATATATATATATATATATATATATATATATATAATATTTAATAGCATATGCATTTATTGGGGGGGGGGGAGGTTCTGAGAAAAATAGACTTGAAAATTAATGTCAAGCTTTATCTGAACAATATGTAGAATGTTTATTTCAGCGCTAAGCAAATTACAAAATTACAATGTTTATGGGTTGATTTCAACTCAGCTCTATCCTAAGTCATAAACAGTAAAATAATATTTCTGTTGCTATTACTTGATTCAAACAATGCATACCATAAGTCCATACTCATAAAACCAATATTCAATCTTCTGTAAACATGTGATACCTATTTTTAACTCAATACAAATATTCTCCTAAATTCCAAAGTTGAGATTTATTTCCAAGAATTTTCTTTATTGCTATCTGAGAGCCTAATCAAACCCATTATCCTTTCTCCACTAAATATCTGGACATTATTATACTTAGGAATGAGAATCACCTTTTTACTGTATGTAAACAATGCACATTCTTATTCATATATTCATATTCTTTATTTACTGTAAAATTTTACAATTTTTGACCTCTCTAAATTTACAAAGTTCACAGTATAGGCCATGATATAATACACAGTTGAAATAACAGAATATAAAATAATTGTGTAAAATAATTGGTGTCATTGTATACTAAATAAAACATTTAAGTGCAGAATTAAAAACTTATTGCTGAGAAACAGTAATTTTAAAAGAACAGTTTTCTGTGATTCATCATGCCTTGGCTTATTTCTAGATTAATTATGCATTAATTTCAATGTGAAATTTGAGCTGACTTTAGGTAATCTATAATAAATATGCATGCAGCTTGCTTATACTCAATTTCAGATTTCTTCTAGTTCCATGAATTAAACCATACTAAACCTTCCCTTTGTTTTCATTATATATACATAAACTTCCTTCATAGATTCACTTTAATTCTTGATATACCTATCATCAATAAACTTTTCTCTCTCTCTTGCAGTAAGCACAATTTGTCTACTTATATCCTCAAATATTCCTTTAAACATCTATCAAAAATTGTTAAACCAACTCTTCCTAGCAATATCTCCAATATTCCATTTTGTGGCACTCAATGTGCCCCTTTACCTACCCTAAAGTGGATTTCTGAAGTTTTGAACATTCTTTCAGGATATGACTGTGTGCCATTTGTTACACTCTGAACCAATGCTGTACCTGAATGCTACAGGCTCTTTTGAATGGTCATTTGTCATTTTACAATGGATGATGCTAAGAAAATTGCATGAAATCACACAATATAAACATAATAAACAAACAAAAGAATCTAAATTTGTGCCATATTTTGTTAAAACTGCCTTAAAAAGAAGAAGACAATATCAGTTTAAAGATTACCTTTATTAACCAATCAAAGATACAGAGGAAACTGGTACTCATTTTCCATTTTATGGATCTGACGCATGTGTCGTGCAAGATGAGCAAGGCGACTCAGTACAACTCCACAAATGGGACACCGTGTCCTACCTTTGTGGAGGTTCATGTGTTTGTACAGTGAATCACGGGCTTTGAATGTTTTCCCACAAATAGCACAAGTGTGAACACTCCACGCTGTACCAACTGCTGAAACAAATATAAACAAATGCGGTTAGTAGTAGAATATATTGAAGCAACACTAAAAAAAATGAATGATGAACTTATCTGCAATTGATGAAGGAAAGGGAAACAACTGCAAACTTTGTAACCCGTGCAATATATTTAAAACTAGCAAATGAATTCCAAAGATAGTTAAATGGTGGAAAAAAATATGCCGATGAAATGAAATAAAATATACAAAAATATTAAAGATAAAAAGAAAATAGATTTAATATGATAAGTGTTCTCGTTTTGCTCACTGAGCTGGTATTATGGTAATTAAGTCTTAAATTATAGGATATCTGAATCCAATAGCTTCATTTGTGCTCTCATTCTGATTCCCAGGTGTGTCATAGCAAATTAAGTTGCCTTTTTCTAGGCCTTTGCCTCTGTCTAGTTCATGCATATTACTCTAACATCAAATGTGATTTGAAGTCCATGGTAAAAGCAGTAGGTTCCCTCATTCCATCATCATCATCATCATCTACCTACCATCAGAGATAGTAGAACATTGTATGCATGGTGCTCCAGCTATCGCTTGGTGAAATGATTTCCCTCTAAGGTCAAACATTGCAAGGAAAGCATTGTAAAAAGTCTTAAATTATTTAATGGTATCTTACATCTATTCTGAAATGTTATAACAACTCTAACATTAACCTTCAAACAGAGTTGTGTGTTCAAAAACAATACCAACAGAAAACGTAATATATGCATTTTATTTCTATATCTAAATAATTATCATTTATATTATCATGGGTATTTTGAGAAAATTAAAAAAACAATTATATGGCATTCAATTTAATAATAAATGCAAAATAATGTGTTACATGTTACTTAGATTTTAAAATTTAACATTTTACAATATATATTTTATTCTTTTTTATGACATAATTCTGCATTGAAAACTTACAATGGAAAAGAAAACATTTCTCACATCCTTTGCATGTAACAGCCTGACATGGCTAGCACAATGGATAGTAATTGCTATAATAGTAATGATTAAGTCTTCTTTTTATTTGTGTTACTACCAGGCTATTTCTCTAAAAGACTAACATAAAGTTTGTTAATTCAACATCAAGTACTGAAATATTTTTAAGATCAATAGAAGCATATTTACACCACCAAAAGCACATTCACACTACCTAACACAAGATGTGAGAATGCAACTGGAGATATATATGTATTGCAAACAGTACCACTCACAATTTTAGTCATATAGACAACTAATGGGGGTCATTTGATCGATCAACCAGTAGCAGGTTACCTTTGATTAATAGGAAAGCTGAACTATATGAAGATTTCATGAAAAGAAGGAAGAGTAAACAAATGCTAGGGGTGAACAGTTTGCTGGGTAACAAAAAGGCCACCTTTCTTGAGGATTAATATTTTGTTGTTTACTACATTATCTAAATGATAAACAATAGTAGTAATCCAATTGGATACCTCAATGATCATAGCTTCTTTGGGTTGAAATTTCACTAATTTATGAAAGTTTTACATTTTTAATTTTTGTTTTTAGAAATTATCACTTTCATATAGTGTCTTTAGTCTTGACTTTTTAACAACTTTTAAATGCATTATTAAATCTAACATATGTGACATGTAAACATGTGATCAAAAAACCAAAACATTCAAAGTGGTACATGGTGAAGCACAAATTATAATAAATTGCAAAACAAGTAGAATATACTCTTAGTTGCTTCACAATAAGTTATTAATAACTTAGCTAATAGCTTACTTAATGAAGCAGCCCAGTGTAAATTTAACTCATTTTACAATTGATGTACCTACATATGTAAATATGCCTCATTTCTTCAATCTTATATATGTTTGGTGGAGCATTCAGAGTGAAGAAATAAGCATACTGATGTAAAATATGCAATAAATATTTTGCGGAAATAGAATTAAAAAAAAAAAAAAAATAAAATAAAAAAATAAAAAAAACCCATACACACATACACACAAATGCATACACACACTTTCTCACTCCTTCCACACTCTTTCTGTTTGAACCCCACTTATAGGCATGTTTAAAAGGTAATTTTAATTTTTAATAACAGAACATTAAGAGAAGACCATAAACTACAAAACTTTTCCATATAAAAAATAATCATATATGGTAAATTGGGAAGTTAAATGATGTATCACTGAGGCATATTTATTATACAAAATGGGCAACATTTTAAGCGGGACAACCTTAGAATTGTTTATCTGGATGTAAACATTTCAACTCTATTCTTATATACAACATGAGTCATAATGATAAAAGTAATTTATCTAAAATTTGATCCTCACAGTTTTGAAAAATAAAATAAGTATCGTCAATACTTTGCTTCTAAGTAAACATGAAAAACCAACTGAAAACTAGCCAAACAATGTAATTAAAAATAATTATTTTAAGTGGCAATTAAAGCAGTCACAGAGTCTCAGGAAACAATATGCACATGCTGGTTATATGGAAGGTAAGATCAGAGAGTTTAGTCAGATTTTAGAATATCACTTTTGGATCTTCAGATTCTAAATAAACATTATTCAACTCCTCTTATCTAAGTATCAAATTATTTTGAAATCATATCTTAAAGGTGGCCTACCAAGGAAAGCTGAACAACCATGATTCAAGTTTGTGTGATTTTTAAAAAAATTTTTAGCTTTCCAAACATCCACTGACAATGAAGGTGAACTCTTTGAAATGCATCTGGGGAAAAAAACTAAGTAAATGAAATTATCATGTCAATATTTGACTCAAATTACTTACATAATAATTTAAAAGTTTCACTGTAAATCACTTCATATACATACTTTGTTGATAAAACAGAAGTATAATTACTGCACATCTTCCGGAAACTGTTATTCATTGTAGTCTGTGAACAGTGTGCTTTAAAATTATCACAATACTTATTGATCCATAGATAATTAAACGGCCACATTACATACATAAACAGCATCTTAGAAGTACAAAAGGACACTTCATAGACAACCATCTTGATTGGATTTCAACAAGATATGTAGGCTAAAAATTAGCAGAAAAGTAACTGAGGAATGATTTCTTTTCTTCACTTGATGTAGCTCTATAAAACTATTATAAATGGTGAATGTGTGTGATTATTATGTAACTAATTTGAATCAAATATGGACATTATAGTTTCACTTTTTTTGCTGGATGCATTTCAAAGATTTTCATCTTCATCGTCAGCGGGTGTTTGACTGGCTTCAGAAGGGGAGATTATATTCGTAAATTCCTCTGTGCTGCCATCTAGTTTTCTTGGAGGTAATCTTAAGGTGTTGTCTGCTGGTGGTATTTCAAAATTTGTAACTCTATGCATGTTTTTTCCTAATGTGTATCCTTTGCTAAATTGCTAGTTCAGATATGGTTTTTACATGTTTAATAAGTTTGATGTGATACTGCAGATTTGTCTGTTTGCTTGAGTTTCATGTTCCTGAGGTGTTCTTTCAATCTTATTTGAAGGTTTCTCTTAGTCTATCCAATGTAAATTTTGGGGTAATCCTCACAGTTTATTTGGTAAATGTCAGATTTTGATTTGTTAGTTTCACTGTATAAAACACTTCACATCATAGCTTGTTGATGTATCTGATTATTTTCATTTGCTAAAATCTTATGAGAATGGGTTCTTAAAAGTTAAAGATCAGCTTAAACATTACTATTTAGAAGGCAACATTATATTTCTCATTATCTTGTATAAGGTGGAAAGGATGCATAATGAATATGTACATATCTTTTTAACTCTCTCCCTGGAGATCAATGGTCAAGATGCAGCTGCAGGCAGCATTTGTCTGAAATTGTCAGCAAAAACATCATCACATCTTTCACGCAAGTTCTTTTAGCATACTGACTCACATGTATCAGTTACTTATATGGCAATCTACTCTCTTCCGAAGTTTTAGATTTCTTTAAAGTTTTATTTAAAAATACTAGTATTGTTTTTGGGTATAATTCTACCTGGAAAATCTGACAAATTTTAATCTTCTCTTTTCAATGTATTAAATTTCAATAAATTAACATTTCCTCTTTCTAATTTTGACACCAATTTACAAAACTTTTATTATTGAGGTTTATACAATTTTAAGGCTAGGTTATCTTTATTTGGTCTCCTTATGAACAGTATTTCTGTTCTAATATTTTGAGATGCTGATAATCATGGGCCTGAGAACAAATGTAAGTAGAAAACAATATCAGGGATATAGCTGCCTCTGTACATGGATTTTTTTTTAATTATAAAATAATGCACATCTGAAGCAACTCCACTTAAATCACCATATTAGCCTACAACCTAGGAGTGGCTGAAGAGTGCTGACTTGTGGTAATATAGTAACACATTGATTCAAACCATGGGCAATTGATCACGTCAAATCACATTTCAATGGTGGCAGATACAGTTCAACAGTTGCATTGGAAGTTTGAAGCTCACTTGTTTCATGTTGATCAAAATCACCAAAGTGTAAGAAAATTTATGGTTTATAATTTTTAATATACCTAAATAGAACTATAAATTTATGAATGAGCTGCAAAGAAATATTCCATATCTAAAAAAAT
The DNA here is from genome assembly GCA_030762935.1 of Hymenopus coronatus. Lineage (NCBI taxonomy): Eukaryota > Metazoa > Arthropoda > Insecta > Mantodea > Hymenopodidae > Hymenopus > Hymenopus coronatus. The sequence goes on along the minus strand of CM060894.1, from coordinate 90,799,277 downwards.
GTGCAATTAAGTTGATCATGTGCGATTTTATCACTGTGATTTGACGCTCTCTGTAGTACATGGCATGTTCAAAGACCATCTGAAAAGTACAAAGCATAATGAGGTGGTCTTCAGAGGCTATTCGCAAAATATTAAAGATATGTGTTTCATTTGTCATGAAAATATATTAAAATATAGTATTTTAATGGAAATTGTTAGTTTAAAATCAACATTTTCAAAAAAACATACCATGTAAGGGTAATTGAAGGGGAGGGGGAAGATTTTCTTTTTAGCTTCAACTTCAAGAAGTGAAAATGTGCAGTAAAGAGAGAAGAAGGATATTTATACAAATAATGCTATAATAATATTGTACATGCAGTGGATATTTAGAGCAAAGATGTACATGTCTGTGATTTGTTCTGCTTGAACCTTCCTACCCTGGCAGATAGGTTCACCTATGAATAACCAATTGGATACGTCAAGTAAAACCTTGCTTATACTAATTGTCAACAGGAAAATAGTTTTAAAGAAGATCTGGAAAAATCTTGTTTCTCATACTTCTGACTGCTGGTCAACAGCCTAAATGTTATTTCATGTGTGGCTTTATGTTACAACATTACTATTATGTTTGAATTATTTTCCATAATTAAATACATGCTCCAAGCTGCTATGAAATAATTTCATATGAATTATCTGGAAAATTTCCATTGAGGTTGTTTCAACTATTATGTTCACCAATCTTACTGGACATTTGCAAATATCTTTTCTGCTTTCTAAGTTGATATATTTTTTTGAGTGATTTAATATTTGAATATTGAGAATTTTTTGCACCTTTTACAGCTTCTCTATGCTAATTTCAGGTTTTTGAGCTTATTAAACACTTTTGACATTTTTACAAATGTATATTATTTGAATTATATTTGACATTTTTACACTTTTGTCAATATTTTTAAAATGTATAAAAAAAATGTACAAATGTGTCACTCTTACACGTTTTTCAAAATTTTACATTTTTTATACTTTACAAGCTTTTCAACCCTACATTTTAGAATGTGTGGCATATTTGGCACTTTTAAAATGTTCATTTTTTACAGGTTTTTGTAGTATACAAGTTTAAAATATTTGTGGCTTTTACAACCTTCTGACACGTTAACAGCAGTCAAAATGTTTCAAATATTCAATTTATAAAACCTTCCTTTATTTGAAGTTCCAAGCTTTGAGTATACATTTCGAACTTAGGTATGATTAACAACTCAAATACAGAATTTTAAAATAACTTTCATTTGGATAACAGCTATCTTGACAAAAAGTTGCTTTTTTGTACTCAATTACATTTTATACGAAGGCCGTTCAGAAAGTAGCCTCCGATCGGTCACAGTGCGGGTAGTGGGGGGAGTAGCGACGCCATCTGTGCATTCACGCACTCAGCAGGTCAGTCGGCATCAAGCCGTGGTCGAGTGAAAGTCGTACCTGCGCTAGTTTAGTGTTTGTGGCCGTTTGAAATGTGTACTGCAATAGAAAACCCCGCCAAATGTGAAGTGCGTGCTGTTATAAGGTTTTTTACAGCCAAAGGATATTCTGCAGCAGCTATTCATCGTGAGCTTTGTGCCGTGTACGGACCAAGAGTTATGAGTGAAGGAGTGGTCCGTGAATGGGTACGTTTATTTAAAGGTGGACGAGAAAACGTTCATGATGAAGAGAGGAGTGGTAGACCATCATTGGTCACGGACGAACTCGTTCAGACAGTTGATGCAAAAGTTCGTGAAAACCGACGTTTCACAATGTCGGAGTTGTCTACTGATTTTCCACAGATTTCTAAGACTCTCTTGTACGAGATAGTGACAGCAAGATTGGGTTACCGTAAGTTCTGTGCACGATGGGTGCCCAAAATTCTTACCGACCACCACAAAACTCAAAGAATGGCTTCTGCATTAGACTTTCTGTCACGTTATGAGGCCGAAGGTGAACCATTGTTAAACAGAATCGTGACCGGGGACGAAACCTCGATTAAGTACGTGAACCCTGAGGCAAAAGAACAATCAAAGCTGTGGGCACATTCAAATTCGCCTACCAAACCAATAAAAGCCCGGCAAGATTTTTCTGCCCAAAAATTGATGGCAACGGTGTTTTGGGATGCAAAAGGGGTGTTGTTGGTTGAATTCATGGAACGTGGGATGACCATTAATCAAGACGTGTACTGTGAAACACTAAAACAATTACGACGGGCTATACAGAACAAACGCCGTGGTATGCTGACTTCCGGTATCGTTTTTTTGCACGATAACGCCCGTCCTCACTCTGCTCGCAGAACAACAGCCCTTCTTGAGTCCTTCAAGTGGGACGTTGTCAACCATCCACCTTACAGCCCAGATCTGGCGCCAAGCGATTATCACCTCTTCATGCATATGAAGAAATGGCTCAGGTCCCAGCGGTTTGATGACGACGAAGAGCTCAAAGATGCGGTCACAGGCTGGCTCCAGGCACAAGCGGGTGATTTTTATGCAGAAGGAATTTCAAAGCTTGTGAACAGATACGATAAGTGCCTCAATCGTTATGGAAACTATGTAGAAAAATAGTGCAAAGATGTAGTTGTAAGATGTATATATTAAAATATTTTTATTTAACTTGGTGAATTTCTTGCAATCAACCGGAGGCTACTTTCTGAACGGCCCTCGTAGCTTTGTCTGTGTTAAGAGTGAATATAAATAATATCAGTTATTTTTTAAATGCATTGTTAATTTAAATAATATAGTAACATACTTCATATGGTTAAAAAATGGTGTTTTGATTTCCAATCAAAAAGTCTATAATAATTAGAATAAATAATTCAAATCTTAACTATTATATCCTTAATCGTATTAACAATCTCCTTTATGGTAATCAAATGAAGCATTATAACCAGAAAGAGCAGCATAAGCTCAGACTAATATTCAAAACAAACAATCAATGTATTTAAAATAATAACACCTACTATGTTTCTATATAAAGTATACTTTCAATACCTCAAATAGTTGATTTTAAACATAAATTATAGCAAATACTAAAAATATAAATCAACAAATAAAAAGAGCCTAACACTTTCTTGTTAACAATGTTTATATATAGACTTTTTGGGGTTATATAACTCCTTGGGCTTCTATAACCTCTAAAGGAAACACTGTTTAATCTTATCCCAAAACCACATTGCACAGCACTTGCAGCAACTTGGTCGTACTGCTCAGTGAGCAGGGGAAAGTTGGAGAAAGTAAAATACTGCCTGCCTCCCCTCCATCATGACGTGATGTTGCCTAAGCAAGCTGGTATAGGCAGGAGTAGATAAAAAATGTACACCTCTAGTCTACTGAATAAGTGGCCAGGGCCAATTTCAGTATGCAACCCTATATACTGTAAATTTCTTAACACTAAATACGTAAATAAATAAATAAATTCAATGCATGGCATTTGTCTAAATCTCTAAAAAGTCTAATGATACAAATTAAAACTATACCAGAGCTGAAGCCATGGAAAGTCAATATATGAATACAATTAACTATTTATGGTGAGCTGCACAAAACAATAAAAAGAATTGTGGAGTTTTAATTGAGCAATTTGTGTTAATCCCTCAGCATATTACAAATGAATATAATTGCTGGACAACAGCTAATGGAAATCTTATAAAAAAGATGGAATTACTGTAAGATAAGATTAAAAAAATTATGCATTGAAGAAAATTATTTTGGATAATAAGTAATGTATTACAAGATTTGTTCATATTCAACATCCTATACCTATGCAATTTAGAAAGCTATCACAATCCTCTTCTCAGATATACTCAACTTAGGTGCAAGGTTGCAATGCTTGATCACAATTTAATACAAATAAAAACAAGACTGATACCGAAAGGTCAGTACCAAAGCATCTGGTTCTTGTGAAAAGTAAGTATGAGGAATCTAAATAATAATAATAATAATAATAGTAGTAATAATAATATATTGAAGAACTAAAACATTACGTGTTGGATTGCCCACTTAAATTGGCCATGGCCACATTTCAATGAGCAACCCATCAAATGTTACAGACTACATTATGCATCATCACTTAGTTATTTATAGACTCATAAATTATTGTTCCTTTTCTCTTTCAACAGTCTATTTCCATTTCGTGCAAAATAGAAACTGCTGATAATGAGTGAAATCAAAAAGTTGTTTTACTCATAATGTGTGGATCCATTACCAGACACAGCAATTGTTCTGTCACTACCAAAGAAATAGCTCCTATGCCTTCATCACCAGAGTTATTACTAGAAGCAAACTATTCCTCATGTTTTCAGAAAGTTCATCATAGACACCTGACAATTTTATAATGATGACAATAATGGTTTAATTAAAAAGTTACTAATTTTGTGTCTTTTTATTAGTCAAGCTTGAAGTCTACATATACTCTATTGGGTTGTTCTATCCAGTACTCTCCATGATTTTAATCATGCTGAAAACTGTTTGTAGTAGGAATATTTCCAGGTGCTATTAGATAATGCCAAACATATTTATATTTATCTTGGGATGAAGATGGGATTGTGCATTTTGTTAATTATTCCTGATGACACACAAACTAATGTGATGAATGTGAGATCCACTTTTTGTATTTCATTTCTCTTCAAGATAAGTAAACATTTATGGTTGATCCTAATTTTCTTAATGTAAAATTTTCAAGTTTGAACACATACAATTTGTAACAATGTCCCTAATGTAAGGTATAGGTGTGTAATGTAGGAATGAAGGTTGTTCTGCACATGCATGCCAATAACTAGGGAGAACTTTACCCCACTGCATACCTCCTTCCTTCACTAGGCACATGTGCATAAACAGTGAGCACGTTTCCCCTATAATAACGATGACTGATAGTGAGTAACTGGCTGGTGGGCAGCATGGAGGAAGAGACAGCAAGGAAGGGAGTGATAAGAGTGAGGGAAGCAGTTCATCAGGAACAAGGGTACCTTCCCCCCTCAACACTCTTTTCTAACTGTAAACATATAATAATGCTAGTGTTTTGTTTTAGCATATACTTAACCTTCTTTATGCATACTTTGTTTTTTAAATCTCCACAGTCATTCATTGCTATGTTTCAATAAAGTGAGGTAAGTGCAGCTCTTCAAATAAAATTAAGGGAAACCTGTGCATGTAATGTTAACAACACAAACTCTCTGATTCTTAAACAGCATATTGCAATATTTTGTTATACAAAATAAGTCAACAGCAGTGAGATAATCTTTTCTACAACATTTATTTTTTTATCATATAATATTTTGACCAGTCCAACTGGGAACAAATTGTTATGAATAAATTATTGTCTCACTCTTTTCTTATACTGTCACATTAGCTACGAACCACTGTAAATTTATGCACCACTTGTAAATGTCTCTCGAGATTAGATTTGCGACTCATTACTGCATTACATACTGGACAACGTGTTGTGCCTTTATGCATCTCTTTGTGTGCATTCAAGGAGCATCGCTGGCGGAAACCTTTGCCACAAACATCACATTGATGCTCACCTAGAAGTAAAAGAGAATTATCACTGTAGTTGATGAACAGAACATTTAAATTCACTTTACACACTGATAAAGCTAGTGTACTGACCTATTTTGACACACAAGCTTCACTCAGCTCTTCAGATTACTTAGGTGTAGATGCAAAATACTTCCTGTAGAAATTTCTAATGCATTTATAATCTGTGTTTTTCTTCTCAATCTTGTACACTTAAATAAACAGTTTGATAAGTATTTACATATTATTTTTAATGAATTAATGAAGCCTATTTTACATGGTCTATTCTAAGCATACACTACAATTAGAAAAAAAAAAAAAAAAAAGTGATGCAATCATCTCCTATATGAAAGTATGTATGCATAAGGGATTCTTAAGAGGCATGCTTTCCAGTTTAGCTCTCATGAAACCAAACAATCTACATTCTAGGAATTTCCTGATATTTTTTAAATAATCTAAGATCAAGCTTTAATAGAGATTGATGCTTATATGAACATGTATATATTTTTTTAAATATGAGTATACTGTCTATGTTACTTCCACCTACATTTAAACCTTGACCTCACTAAGGTGTGCAATGTAACAAAAATAAATGCGTGTGTTTGCTCAAATTCAACATGTCATGAGTTTGAATCTCATTTAGGGTGACTTACTCAGATAAGGTTTTTTTCTGGGGTTTTCCCTTATCCTGAAAAGAGGAATGCAGAGTAAATGTCGAGTCACTTTAACCTCCATGGACCCTGAGATCATTTCACTGATTTCATTCATTGTCTGAAATGATCAACCAGGTTAAAGGATGTTAAGCTACATTAAAAAAATAAATAAAAAATAAATGCAGTTTTTCAATGGAGAAAGCTACTAATACTGCTATTTATTTAATACTTTTTTGAAGCTTGATTGAAATTATATTCTTATAGTTGAGATTGCCACTCATTTGTAGATATTAGGATTAACCACTGTATTTGATGCCAAAATGCACCATTTATAGCTGCATCATTTTACTAACCTAAAAAGCCTTATTACATCACAGCTAAAGATATCGGGATATTAGGAGAATTTAAAAAGTAAAGTAAGAATATATACTGTATTTATTATTTGAATTCACAAAGAAAAATATTTTTTCCCATTATTAGTTTTCTGTCCATTACAAAAGAACATTAATAGTTAATAGCATTCATATATTACATTAATAATGTACTTATACCATAATAAATACATGGTAGAAGGACTATAGATGTCCATTGATTCTGTGTGCTACATTAAGTGAAATATTATAGTAAATAGTTTTCCTTTGAGGAGTAAATTTTCTGTAAAAATAAGTTTATATGAAATATAAATCACGCTATTACCTGTGATGTGTTCAGTATAAAACCAAAGTTAAACTTATTGATAGAAATAAATTGAATTAATAAATTGAATTCTGATACACTCTTTTTGTAAAATCAATATATTTTCACACTGTGAATTGAAATTTCTTCAGAAATATTAGTTTTGAATGTACATCTGACAATGTTGAAGACAGATACTTGGAATATGTAACTCAATGCTGAGCTGCATTACACTGCTTGTGTTTGGAGTTCCAATGACCAGAAGCTGCAATTTGCACACACTAGATCAGATCATGGTATAAAAATGTGCTGTGTTACATTCACATGACTTCCTCTACCCATTTAATAAATTATTCTTAAAAAAGCTTATTTTCTATCTGCTTTTTGTTAATACAGATAAACATTTGTATAAATGTTTTATTAAGTTTCCTAGTAATAACACAGAATAAGGGAATACACCTGGCTTAAAGTGGTAAAATATTTTAAGAACTGGTAGCTATGTGATGGATTAAAATTCTGTTTTCTTTCCTGACCAGGAACAGAAAACCAAATAACAACATCCCATTTATGAAAATTGTAAGAATTTAAACATTGAAGCCAATAACAAGGAATATCTCAAAAATGGTTGACTCAAAAAACGAAGTACTTGACGTAAATTGTGTTTATTAATGAGATCTATATTTTTGTGTGGTGAGATTTTGACCATTCCTATGGTTTATCAGTGATGCAAGACTCATTCCAGAATGAAGAAGACTTTGGAGGTTAATCCCAGAAAATTACATATACATTATTTATACATTTCATTTGTCATGAAAATGATTAAACTATGGTATTTTAATCAAAACTATTAGAGTCATTTATTTTAACCAAAATTATTAGACCCATTTTTGAGAAAAATATTTGAAAATTTTTGCATATAAAGGATAGTTTGTGGTGGGGAGGATTTCCTTAGAAATCTTTCATGCCACACCCAAGGAAGATGTTGATATTGAACTGGCCTTTCATTTTTATGCACACTCACACATGTGCACACAATAATTCTCCTAACTATATGTTGAAGAGGAAGTAAAAATATTCAACTGTGAAGTCTTCCACATATTGTGGAAATTATCTCACAAACTGAGGTGCATCTAGAATTTATCACTTTGAACCTTCTAGCAGAAGACCCCCAAGTGATTTCTTCATGTTGAACACAGTGTTTGGAAATGCAAATCCTTGCAACAGAAGAGAGGACTTTAAATACCATCCAACCAGTCCTGTATTTAGATAATGCTATGCCCATGCACCCAATACTTTTTTTTTGCCTCCCCAACAACAAACTTAGTAAATTCTGAAAAAAGAATTTTAGCAGCAAAATTGTAAACAGGTCATTTAAAATAGGTATGTATTATTATTTACAGAAGAAATCTTCAGAAAAGGAAAATACTGTACAGAATTATGCTAACCAAACTTGAGTTCAGATTGTTCTGGTTGTAGCATGTCCAAAATTCAGGATGAAGATGCCAAACATAGATGCATCAAGTATGTTGGAGCTCAAGCTTTAATTTAATGTGGTATTAGCTTGGTGCTTTTATTAAAGATCCATACATTAAAGGAGCCATACTGTACAATAAATTACCAAATTATATAAAATCTGCACAAGATAATTCCTTTAAAATATTGTTAAAAACATATTTAGTAAATAAAAGTCTATGAAGAATAGATGAGTTTTAATATTTTGTATAAATGTAGGTAGTGATTAGTATAAGTGACATGTAAATGTGTAAATACATTATGATTTTGTGTGGCAAGAGAAAGAAAATGTATCCTAGTAAAATTATAAATATTTAGTTAATAGTATCTATTATGGTATTGAAATGGAGAGTAATAACATAAATGTTAATAATTCAATACTGTATCTGTGTATAAAAAAAGAAGTATGTCAGAGCGTGATACATGTATATCATGTCTATGGATCAATAAAATTATTATATTATTGTTGTGTGTGTCTTTCCCCGTTTTATCAATTTGGTTAAATTCCCATATGCAGTAAAAATTAATATAGATAGTAGGAAATGTGACAAGTGGCTCAGGCTACAGAATACCAATGTGAACTTACTAAAATAATAGACATAGCTACAGAGAATAGATTCCGGGCAGAACTGGTGTACAAAAAAGTTAATAAGGTCAAAAATAGGAAGAGAATTAAAGAAGTCAGTACACTCACTCAAAACCAGAAAGAAAACAAGATCTACAAGAAGTTTACATACCACCCTACAACTTTCTACAAATTCCAGAGGATCTTCAAACGACATAACATCATTCTAGCCCCTAAAAACATTTACTCTATAAAAAACATTTTAAATTCTAAATTAAAAGATGATTCAAAATCTTCTCGGGCTTCTAGCCAGGTAAAAACTTGGCTTGACACCAACGTTTCGAAGAAGTGCATCTTCCTCGTCTTCAGGGTGAACTGATCGTTGGTGTCAAGCCAAGTTTTTACCTGGCTAGAAGCCCGAGAAGATTTTGAATTAACACGTCGCCAGGAAAGCTTTAGTTCTTATTTTAAAAGATGATATTCCACAAGAAAACAAACCAGTAATATATCAGTTCAGCTGTAATGACTGTGAAAAAATCTACATTGGCCAAACAAAGAGAAATATAAAAACAAGGGCAAAAGAACGTCACAGAAATATTAAACTCAAACAAGAAGACAAATCTGCAGTAGCTTGGCATTTTTGGAAAGAGAAACACACCATAAATAGAAGCCCAAAAATCCTCAAAAACATCACAAAGAAGACAGAATTAAAGGTTTGGGAAAACATATATATTTGGAAAAACAAGAACCGCGTTTTCAATTTTGAAATCCTGCCAGGCGATCCACTGATTCAGAGGTTCATCAAACCACCACCAGGGACAGAGGCAATCACCACAGCAAGCAATGCCGGCAGTTGACCAAAGGAATTGACAATGGAAGCACATGGCTTCTGAAATATGTTTTCCGAAATAAAAAGTGATGTAGTGTTAAAAAATTGACTCAACTAACTTTCAATTGTTACAGAAAAGTAGTTGAATAAAAGAAGAGAGGAAGAGGGAAAAGGAGGTGTTAAATGCCAAAGTTACATACATTTTTCATTAACAAAGGATTAGATTCTGTAGCTGCAAGTTCTTCCTCTCCTGAAAAATTGAAACCTACAAATGATTCACAGTATAGTGGCAATTGCGGTGAAAAGCTCAACATTAAAGCATCTGAAATTGATAACCAACATACAAACTATGCCACAGCAAGTGAACCAGAGTAGCCTAGGGGAAGCTTCATCAGATTTTACAGTTAATGAAGATCCCTTCTTTTAGGAAATCAGTGAAAAATCACGAGATTACATAGCAGGAAACAGAATTAATTAGAGTAGAAACCATGTTTTTGTAAAGTCAGAATGAGAATATCCTGATAAACAAAGGTATCCTTCCAAGGATTTGTTTGAAAGGAAATTGTTAATTTGAGACATTGTGCAATGCAATTACTTGATTTCCTCTCCCAGTCAGAGGTCACTTTGCTATGCACTAATTGTAGATAATGATTGTAGTTTCAAAGAAAGCGGAAATACTCTGTGAGTTTGATAAACAAGTTAATTCTCAGTTACAAGAAGAAAAAGTATTGGAGAAATGTACTACAGAAGAAAGTGGCTATAGTGAAAAAAACTTTCTTAAAAAAAATTGCCATTTCATGGAGATGAGCAGTTTGGTTCCTTAAGGAATGGCTATATTATGATGTGTTTAGAACTGATAGCTGAATTTGAGTCATTATTAGCACATCATACAGCTAAATATGGTAACCTGGTAAAGGAAACATCACATATTTATCATTTAATACTAATGAAGAAATTATAAATATAACACAGAGATTGTCATAGAAGATATCAAAAAGGAGATAGTTAATGCAAAGTATTCCTCCATTTTGTGGATTCTACCCCTGATGTTTCACACTGTGATCAGTTAAGTTTCATTATATGATGTGAATAAAGATGGTGTACAACAAGAGTGGTTTGTAGAGTTAATGAGAAATGCTGGGCATATCAGGAAAGAATTGACAGATGCAGTACTTAAGTTCCTCAACTCCCATGGATTAGATATAAACAGCAATGGCTAAAGTTATAATAATGCTACAAGTATGGTGGGAATCTAATTTGGTCTACAAACCCAAATTGAGTCCTTCAATTCCTTGGCATTTTTCATCCCTTGCTCCATTCATTCTCTGAATCTGGTAGGATCAAGAGCCACATGCTGTAAAATGGCTACACACCTGCTACACACGATTTACAATCTTTTTTCAGCATCTACAGAATACTGGAAAATACTACAGTCAATTTTTGAAGATGGAAGCTTGAGTTTAAAGCTCTCTGTATTACAAGATGGTCAGCTCAAGATGTCTGCAAAAGCATAAATGCTAACTGGGATATCAATAAGCATTTAGGTATATTTTTGAAGAGAAAAGCAAGGAAGCTATGATTAAATCAGAAGCAACAGGGATATTGCAAAAGCATAACTCTAAAGATATTGTACTCATGGCTACAATATGGGGGAGTTTTTGAAACTTTTCAATGCAATGAATACAACACTACAATCACAAGAAGTTGACAAAACTGCAATAATGAAACTTTATGCTTCACTTCTAACTTTCATAGACGAGATGACAAAAGTCTTTTGAAGTGTAAAAAAAGTTGGAGAGAAAACTGGAGACTACACAACAATTGTACGAGTCAATGAAACTAAAGAAAAATATATGAAGAAACAAAGAAGTTCTATGATTCAGATTTCAAATCAGATAATGAAACTATTGTTTTGCAAATCTGATGGTAACATATTGAAGATCAAGTATTTAATTTTGTTAGACAGACTATCCATAGATCTCAAGAAGCATCTACAAAGAGCTTTCTGAAAAGCTCTTGTTCTTAAAAAAATGAACTTTAATGAAGTCTATAATGTTGCAAACTAATTGCACCATGTTTACTTTGAGGATACAAAGGAGTCTTTTGGAACAGAATAAGTCCACCTCAAAAGCTTCCTTTTGAGTTCTGGACATGAGAATGGTCCTTCTTCGTCTGTGTAAAATAAATTGCTAAAAGAGAAATATCCCTTTGATATTTTATCCAAACATCAGAATCACTCTTCAAATGCATTTGAGCACACCAGCAGTGAACTGCTCTGCTAAAAGTTCCTTCTCACGTCTAGGAGGAATTAAGAACTACTTGTGTGCTTTTCAGACTTGGGAGCATTTGTATCACCTGGCTATACTACCAATAGAAAATGATTTGACAAAGAAACTGGACTTTAAGAATGTGATAAATGTGTTTGCTGAAAATAAGGCAAGAAGAAAAACATTGAAGTACTGCCTTTCTTTGTTGAAATACTAATCCTAATTTGTTTTTTGGTTGTTGATTTTTTTCTCTGTTGATTTCTACAGAGTTATCTTTTATGTGTATGTATGTATGGTTATTGGCTAATAATATTGCACAGGCTGTTGCAGTTGCATGATGCGCACATCTCCATCCCTCTATCTACAATTTGCTTCTCACTTAAAAAAATTCCTGCTACTATTGCTGTTCTGTCTGTCTGTCTGTCTCTCTCTCTCTCTTTACTTTCTCTAGCCCCATATGTACAATGTACATAGGGATAGAGTAGGTATTGTAATGCACTCAAAAATTTGATACTGAGATTTCACAGGAAATATATGTTTTGGGGTCCCCTGAGTCCGAAAAAAGAATTTTTAATAAAAGGTCCGTGTGTGTGTGTGTGTGTGTGTGTGTGTCTGTGGATAGCATAACCCCAAAACGAATGTTAAATACCAAACTTGGTATTTAGGTTTAGTATCTTCCAAGGATGGGACAAGAAGATTTTCAAAAAAATCCCCCTACTAAAAACTACCCTTTACATGGAAGAAATTTTGAAAATGTTGATTTTCTTAAAAATGGCTCTAACGATTTTGATTAAAATCCTGTATATTAAAGCTATTTACGTCTGAAATAAAATGTATAACTCGAATTTTTGGGGAATAGCCTCTGAAGACCTCTTTATTCTGGATGAATTTTGCTTAACTGCTAAACAGTAAGAGATAGAAAAAAACTCACTACACAAAAAAAAGTACATCACGACAAAACACACAATTTATGTCCTTTACGTTTTTGTTGTGGAGGTAACTGTTTCTGAGATATTCCTTGTTATTGGTTTCAATTTTGAAGTACTTAAACTTTTCTCAGACAGGAAGTGTCCACTATTCTTTTGTTCTACTCCTGGCCAAGCAAAGAAGTGATTTTCAATGACAATCGCATAACGATAGCTTTTAACATATTTGACAATCACTTTAGCATAGCGCATTCCCTTATTCTCTTCTACTTATTAGGAACTAAGTAATAACATTCTGCTAATATTTATCTCGATTAGCATTGTGTACAAAGAATAATAATCTTTTGTAGAAGGTTTTGTAGAGCAGCTAGAGAAAGCCATGTGAGTGTCACACATCAGCCTCTTTTTTTTTTTTTTTTTTTTTTTTTTTTTGGCACTTAAATGTTTTTGTTAAAGAACTTGTGCCCTGGGCCTTAGACCATATCTAAATAATACAGGTATGCATCCAATTATTCTTGATGCAGAAAAATGTATTCTGCACCTGAGAGTGAAATTTACATAGGATAACAGCTTGGATTGTTGGAAGTTCCTTCCTGAGTTATTCTACCGCTAACATAAATGTGATGCAGATAAATGTACTTATCATTACAAATGTGACAGTGATTCTGAAATATGACAGAAATTATTAATAACCACCATAATGATCCTTTTCCACAATAAGATCAAAAATTTGTTCATAAAATACCAGTGGCAAATGAAGTGTGATATACAGAATATGGAATTTTAACATGTTTGAAGACAACCATTTTTTCAAATAAATTTGTCAACAATTTATCTCAATCTTCTATTTAATTTTTCTGGATGAACTGCTAGGTGTCTGATATAAATATTTATTTATTTTTACAATATACTTTTGGAGTGATAACTTTTTCCAGTCACTTGTGATTACAAATATTTAAAACATAAACACTTCATACATTCTACCCTATCCTCTGGATAGGGTATTTACTCCATTCATACACAGCACATTTGATATTAGTTGTTATACTTGCATTATTTATATTTATACAAATTATTTATATTTGGTGAAATGAATCAACGGTATGAGGTCTTACTTTGTTCCTTTCAATGAAATCTATTCATACTTTAAAGGTGGGTGGACATCTATACTTCTTCCATCCTGAATGCATTCTCTCATTAAAGCTAACAAATATATTTTGCAGGTTATTATATTAACTATTGTTAATAATGAAAAACTAAATTACAATGCTATAAAACTATAATAAGTTGCTTAGCAATTGTGGAAAGCATAAAGCATTGCTTTCACTCATAAAAGAGTAATAAATAGAACCAGGGCTTTTTTGCTGGGACTCTCAAGAGGGAAGTAAATATACAAATGTTGGAACTCATTAAAAGAAAAAAACTTACATAAAATATAAAGCAACATCCAAACTTTAGAAATGTCACCATCTTCTTCAGTTTGTGCACGGACCTTGCTTTTGATGTCAACTGCCAACTGCTGGATGATGTCCTTTAAGCAACTATATCTTCAGATGCAGAAATAGATATTGTTTTCAAGGTACTCTGAAAAATTTGTATATCTTTTGGAACTTCTTCTCCCCATTTAAGGTAGTCTCTAAAGGCTGAATAACCTCTCTTTCACTGAACTGATATCTTCTTGATAATCTGCTTATTTCTTCTTCCCTATGTAAGATATAGTCCTTCAAGTTTTCTGATCAATTGTTGGAATCTAAAACTCTAGCACATTTTGACAATATCAGATCTTCTTTTTCTTCTGATAGCAGCCTTTTCTGAACAGAAATATTCAGATGTCCATAGAAAGAAAGTGGAGAGATTGGTGACTCATCTATTCTTCTTCTTCTTTTTTTGTGCAATGAGAGTGGTTAAAATGCAAAATACTACTTGCCTCAAGTGCTTGCTCATAGTAACAACCTGGAATATATTTCTGCTTCTGCTTTTCACAAACATCAGCAAGATACTTACTCTTGCTATGTGCTTTGTACAAATAAGCACTTCTTAACAAAATAGCCGGAGCATCAAAATGAATTCAACAGACCTTTTGTACACTTTCCTTTTTTATCTCTACCACTTTTTGTTTTACCCTTTTCAAAATTAAGTGTTAGGTTTTTAACAATCTTGCCAAACAGCTGTGACAGTCTTATAGTTAGAACCCACCTTATGGATAGGATCCTTCCTATTCTTAAAAGCTGTAAAATTCAGCATTGCTGACTTGACTGAAGTTGTCTCACATTTTGAAGATGCATGATATGTAGTTGCTTTTTGTCCATGAAATTCTTGAACCTGTTAATGCTAGGTATTTCTTTCATCACAACATATCTGATAATTCCAGGCTACGGTTACCACAATGCTGTAAAATAAAAGGAGGGAATCTGTTTTTGAAAAATTTTGCAACACCTCTTTGTGATCCAAACATCACTGGAGCAACATCACATATCACTGAGACTAAATATGCTTTTAAAATTTTATCATTGAGTACAAAAGATTATACTTTTAAATATACCAGTTGTAGTTGCATCTTCTAACTCAATTAAGTCAGTGAAAAGATTCACAGGTTCCATAAATCTACTTCTTAAATGTGAGTGCACATATATAATATTACAACTTATTTTTAGTAACTGAAGGGGTTCACTTTTGAATTGATAGTTTTTTATTTTTATTTCATTAGTGCATTCTCAGTTAACTGTCAATGCAATTTACAGCATTTACTGAGGAGTTTGTAGGATGCAAAATTCTAACCATATCAAATACTATTAAATTCTTGCAAATCTAGTTCGGTTGAAAAATGACTGAATAACAGATTCTTTTAGCCACCTTATAACCAGAATGAAAAATTTTATTCCTTTCCAATGACATTGGACATATTGATTTAAAGTTTTCTTTATTTTCTTTCTTTATATATTTTAGCTCCTGTTTTATAATCTACACCTTCTTTATGGTCAAAATATTTTTTGCAAGCAATGTTAGCTACTGTTTGCAACTGTAACCTGTTATCTCACAGTTTATCCATTTTTTCGATATTTGGATACTCCCCTTTTTGGGTTCCTAAACTTCCAACATATTGTTCAATATATATCTTATAAAATTTCAGTCATCAATCACTATTTTACAATTTCTATTGTACACTGAATGAAACACTGTAACAATTGAATATTGGTAGCATGTAATATTACTCCAATGTAATGGAGTATGCTGTGAATTAATAAATAAATAAATAAATAAATAAAGTCTAACATTCTTACAGACTTTGCAGTCTAACATGCCAGCATAAAATAACAACCAATCATTCCTTTTCATAAATTAATTTTTGTGTTCTATTATCCAAAAATAAGATCAGGCACTATGATAATTTGGTTTCAATTGGAGAGCAAATTGTTTTATTCTGAAACTGAGCATCTAAGTAGTTGTTATGAGATTAAACAATTAATTTTCGTTTGAGCAAAATATGAATCCATAGATTATTTCAGAAATAATCTATGCTCAGCTAGCTCAGTAAAGTAATCTGAAATTCTTTTTGACTTGATCACTCACTATCTGGTCACTGGTTGGCACTAGTCCACAAAACTTCTCACTTTTAACTTTGAGTCTGTCATTACTCCAAATAAGTTTTATGTTTTACTACAATTGTAGCTCGAGAGAAATAAAAAATAACTGTTTACTGTTACAAAAGAGATTGCAACACAAATGAATGTTGCAATCCAACACATAGACAGCAAACCAAATCAGCAGACAGAAACAAGAATAATGAATTCTCAATCAAGTGTCTAACAATAGTTTATGTATCAATTTTAAAAATAACAAAGCAATATGCAAAAGTTCCCACTATTACAATTTAAAACAACTGGCATGAAAAATATTTTAATGCAGGCTTCTCAAATAATAATTTAATATAGGTAATTTATGAACTTTTGATTTTGAAAGTTTATAAATAAGTTCCAAACATGTTCCAGTACAGTGTTCTGTCAGAAGAAAAAATAACAAACAAACAAAAAACTGAATATAACAGACATCCTGAGCAAGAACTGTAATATTTTACATTTGCTGTATTGCTAAACTTATGAATTGAAAATAAAATATGAAACAAAGATTTTAATTATCTTATTTTCTTTATTCCATACAAATACAACACTTAATAATGTTTATGTACTGTATGCAAGTGTCTCTCTAGATGGGATCTGCGACTCAGTACTGTCTTACATATTGGACACTGTGTTGCACCTATGTGCAAATCTTTGTGTGCATTCAATGAACATCGCTGTCGGAATCCTCTGCCACAGATGTCACAATGATGCAATGATTCAAACAAATGTTCACCTAAAATTAAAAGGAAAAACCTTTTTATGTTTGCTACTTATAAAATATTATATTATAGCTTTGCTTTCATAAAATAGGAAAACAAGCACACTAAGTTAATTCAATAAACTTAAATCTCTCTATATATTTGGATATATTGAACTCTAAGGAGTTTATATATAACTACTTGAATTGGAAAGCCAACTTAAGTCTTAAGTTCATTCTAATTACTTAATGACATGAGTTTTCACTTTTTGGTTTAACCCAGTTGAGTGTGTTCTTATTACCTAAAAACTTATACAGATATTTGTGTTGTCACATTAATAAACAAAGAAAAACTCACTCTATTATGTGAATATATGTGCACGAGTATATGCATGACAAGTCATAATGTATAGGTATTCTTCAAAAGAAGTTGAACTGATTTCTTCAACTTTTTTTTCTTTCCTTTCTTTTCCAGAAGCGCAATTTATCACTAACTTTATTTAGAATCATAATTTTCATTGTGTACTAGACTGAGCAATGTATCAGTTTGTAAAAAAAATAAATCAAATCTCATTTACTTAAGAGAACTCTAAACCCACAGTAACATTAAAAAGTGTTGGACACCAATTTTATTGATGTTGAAATAAGATTTTCTTCCAAATGCTCATAATACTAAAATGTACACTTTGGGATGGCCAATATCTATGCCAAAAACATGACCTGTGTATCCTGATATATGGTGGAGTTTGAGACAGTAGTGTCACTACATGTAGTGTTACAAAATCGACTCAACTAAATTTCAAAATGACCTGTGTAACTTGCTTGGGTTTGGGGTTCAAGCAAATAACAGCAGTTGTATCAGATTTACCGTGAACGAATCCATTTGTTAGAGCAGCTAGCTGTTTCACCCTTCAACAATATTAACAATGTAAAAACATTGTAACAAAAGGTGTTTGAAACAATGCTCCTCTGCATCTATACTTGCCTAGCACCTGCAGAACACATTTTTGAACAATGAAATTTCTGCAGCCAAAATACTGGAAAGTGCATGGCAAGTACTGTCTTCTAATTTATTGAGTATATGCATATTTTTGCATTAACTTTAATTTTAAATACTTTCCACAGAATAATTGCATGATTTTGATCTGAAAAGTGAATAGGCCAGCTGGTCATTCTATTATAAGAAAATAAATTAAAAAATAATAATGTAAGGCAGTGATTTAACTTCTTTTCATTACAGCCCTATTTTCTTTTTAGCACAGTTCCAAACTATTAAAATTATTCTAACAACCTATAAGTAGTAAACTTGTTAGGAACAGTGACACCATTTGAGCAAAACATCACAATAAATGCATACTGATTTTGGTATATATCATTCTATATATAATTAATAGACAACCACACTTAATATTATTCCCACAATGCATCATGTCAAATGTTACACTCCTTATGTGTAGGCCACTACAGAGAAGGTCATTCAATCCAATACCTGCAGTTAGATTCAGCAGTCTTCAATTCCACCATACCAGTTAAACCCAGTGATTTACAGCAAAATGAAACTAATTCAGAGTGTACAATATCAAAATATTAACTAAGAAGCCTTTCACATTTTCATTAAGTCACAACTTATTTTTTTAGTTGCAGAACAGAGACCAGCATTTGTGAAGTTAAACTGTGTAGAAGAAAGTATGATCTCCTTGGTTTAATGCAGGAGATGTGAATGTTTCATCATAAAAACCACAAACATTTTGAAAGCAGAAAAATATATTCTACTGCTAAAAAGAATAGCATCTGAAAACAAATAATAGCTTAAAATTTCTAACTGAGTTATTTTATGAACATAATATAATTGTGATGCAGGCAAATGGCTTTGTATTATCAACATATCCATTTGATTCTGAACTATAGAGTGTGTTTGTTAATTACTACTATATAAGAACCTACTATGGTGCGAGGGAAAAATTGGGGAAGTCAGTTTTCACAACAATGTTTTGTGGGCAGATGAGAATGAGAATTGCTTGGCTAAAGGGAAGTGTATATTCAAGAAATGATTTTATAACAACTTATATGTTAATGTGTCATTTAATTCTCCCACGTTGTTTAGATATTGATATTTAAATATTTGTTTTACACAACCTATATGTAAAATTTTACTGAATTAGTCATGATTAAATATCAATGTAAATATGTTAAATTGTAAATGATTGTTACAAACTATCATCTTCAACCAAGAGAGAAGCTGTTTACTTCATTTACAGCTGATGTGGGACAAATTGCAAATGTAGAATCAGATTGAAAAATTCAATGCCATAGCCAGGATTTGAACCACAAATCTCTGTTTATATTGCTCTAACCAACTGAGCTACCATGGCAACCTGCCCTCACAAGGCTTGTGTGGAAAAAACAATTAGCAATTTCAGTCTGTTTCCCTACATTAGCATCAATCAGAATGGCAAATTTCTTTTTGCTTTGCCACTCGGAATGCTTGCATTCTTGAACTTGTAACTCATTGGAAGCTACAATTAAAATTGAGAGATATTAACAATGATTATGAGTAGCTATAAGACAAAGAACATTATTATCATGTTGGTAATATTGAGTGGCAGCAGGGATGCTTATAAATTCTCAGATAATATCAAGAGGGCTGTTTAATAAATACCTATGCTGTTTCAAGATAAATAATGTTGCTAAGGCAAGTTGGTGTTACCATTATGCACTGTCATTTTTATACATCACCAACACAAACTTGGTAATGATTCATAGGTTAGTTATGCCAGTTATTTCAGATAGTGATTCAAAGTGTTTTCGCTAAAATGGAAAAAATATAATATCATTCAATATTCACTTTTTATTTTTGGACAGGAAAACTTGCAAGGAATAGAAGTGAAATTGCTGATTTTGGAGACTTTTTGCCATGGTTCAACAACATTAAATGTGGTTGATTTTTGATGAGGAACACCCAGAACACCTGGTAAATATGGTTACTGAGGAAATCACAAAAAACTCCATGATAAGGCTCTTTTTGATCGTCAAACGAAAGTTTATGAAGTGGTAGAGGTCATAAGGTGTGTCAATGGAAATGAATGGTAATTCATATTTTGTATAAGTTGGAGATGAAAAAGTTGTCCCAATGGGTTATTGCTCACAGTAGACAATAAGCAGGTGCAACTTTCAACTTCAAAACTGTTTTGGAACTGTTTAAGCAAAATTTAAAAGGTTTTATGCATAAAATTCTCAAATAATCAAAACAATGGGTTGCTTCCAGTGAATCTTCTCCAAAGAAGGCAAAGACAGTCCCACTGGCCAGAAAAGTGATAAAAACAACTTTTTGGGATGTAAAGGTTGTCATACTCATTGACTTCTTAGGAAACGGAAAACCAATTACTGGACAATACTACAGTGATTCAACAAGCAATTGAAAGAAAAGCGGCCTCAATTGATGAAGAACAAAGTGCTGCTTCACAACAATGCACTACAACATTCATCCATAATTATTGCCATCAAGCTGCATGAATTGGGTTGTGAATTGCTGCCACACCCCCATATTTGTTCTACCTGGCTCAAAATGATGCCTTCTTGTTCCCAAACATGAAGAAATGGCTCATGGGAACAAAACTTAGATCAAATGAGGTCACATCAAGATGGAGGCTATTTTGTAATGCTTGACAATTCCTATTTTTTGGAGGGATTAAAAAAAATAGTAGGATTGTTGGGAGAAGTGTATATCCTTAAAAAGAGACTATATTAAGAAATAAATAGTTTGTATTTTGAAAAACAAAAAAAGCATCTTCATTCCTATTGTGGGTACTTATTAAACTGCCCTGTCTCTCCCCTTCATTTCCCAGAAACCTTAAGCTAGTGAACAAATGGTAAAGGATTTTTACACTGTCACTTTTCTTTCTTCAAAACTAATTCTTGACAACAAGAGAACTTATATCACGTTCCCAATTTGGTTTGATAACGCCTATGCCAGTTACATACTAATTATACTTAGAATGGCAACAGCTGGTAAAAATGATAAAGGATAAAACTCCAAAAGAGATGAGAATGTTTAAAATTTTTATTAACTTTTAATCTTAAGTACACAGTAAATGGTGTTAAATTTACTCATGCAACTTTTGGGCAACATAGATCACATTCCTGTCTATCTGAGCTGCATTTATTAAGAAGATAAATTGGAAAACTTTATAATGAGAAACACTTGTAGGAATTCCACAAGCCTTTATTGTCAGAAACATATTACACGACATATTATCTATTCCAGTTTGGATGGATATGATTCATGTGTCTCAGAAGATGTGCTCGGCGACTCAATACCAAGTGACAGATTGGACATTCTGTTAAGCCAATGTGTATATCTTCATGTCCTACTAAGGAACGCAGTTGGCGAAATGCTTTACCACACATCTTGCACACAAACCGTGGTTTATGTGCAGTAGACCAAACTGCAAAATAAAAATATTGCTATGGTTAGTATGAGCATCAATGGCATCCCATATAAAACAAAGGGTTCTGATAAATGATAAGATTATTTGATTATTTGCAATGAATTTTTAAACATATATAAATTAACAGTATTAAAAACACTTAAATTTCACAATACACATTACAGTTTATTAACTTAAGGCATTTGCTTACAAATCATATTAGGTTTCTTATATTAAAATTTTACACTTACATTCAAATAATCACTTTATGGATGGAAGATGAAAATAAATAAACATACACATTTTTTTAATAATAAACTATGAGCAAGAATGAAAATAATAAACCATTTGATGCTGCAGCCTATGATGGGTCTGAGCTTGCCAATTCTACAGCCGGCCTCACATTCCACACACAGTAATGGGCAATCATCCAACCAATAAAAGCAGGTGATGTGACCAGCATGCCTCAGCCAGAAAGTTATCTCACAAGACTAGGACCACTGCCCATCACATCTCCTCAGGCCTGTGCTAATTGACTTTATAGTTGATTAACTATGTGTATCTGGGAATTAAAGTACTTATTAATTTGCAAGGGACCATTGATCCATGTTATCTCTCATTTGAGGCACTTTGTGGTCTACCAGGAAAAACTTGGGTCAGTTGCAGAATTTAATATCACATCAGCAAGGAAAACAAGAGATTGTGTTCAAATCCCGGATATAGCATGAATTTTTCAGTCTGATATTGAAGATTTCTATACTTAAACAATTCTATCACACTTTATAAACGAAAATAATGAAGTGAGCAAGAAAGGAGCAGACAACAGGTTCCATTTAACATTATGAGATTAACTTATTTACATGCATGTATGTAAGCACACATACTTCTAGTTAGTAATTATTATGCTCATGATTTCTAACTGTTTTAGTGATAAAATAACTTCTGATGGAAACGCATACTATAAAAAAAACTTACAAAAGTAAATAGGGAAAAGAAAATGAGAATTTTCTTTTGGGAGGAAAGGGGTAACTTAACATACTTTAACCTGGTAGTTTATATCAGACAGTGCACGAATGAATGGTAAAATGCTCCTTAAATGAGTCCAGGATCCACAGAGTCTTGTGTTGTTTGATACATGTCTTCAAAGATAAGGGAAACCCCACCCCCAAAAAAAACTGTATCCAGATAATTCATCCTGAGATTCAAACTCAGGACCTCTTGAATGGCAGGTAGACAAGTTACCATCATACTATAGAGGTGGGGAAAATTAAAATTTAAATATAAAATGAAAAAAAATGAAATATATGAGAAAATTGCAGGTAAAATGAGGTAAGAAATGCATTTATTAGGGACAGCTTAAGTATAGAAATAATAGTTTAGATAGTAGAGTACAGAAATTTGAAATGGTATGGATATGTGATTAAAATTAATGAACAGTATGAAACAAAACAAGTTTTTAAAGTAAGCAAAGAAGAAAGTCTACAAGGTACACAAATGAAAGAATGGGAGAAATGTGTCATCAGTGAGTCATAAAGAAAAGGGAAATGGAACCACAAGCAGTAAAGAAATTGAAATGGGATCAGAAACGGTGCAGAAAATGGATGGCCCAAAATGCAAAACACAAGTAAGAAGAAGAAACAGCATTTAGCAATTTGGATAAGTTAACAATTCAAAATGAGAAAACACTGCACATTTACACATTTGTGTTTATACATGCCTAAAGGTTTATAAAATGAATAGCTCTTCTAATTAACATTTATCTTTTGATTCTTTTTCTTTTTCCTCAATGTTTTTATGAACGATTAAGAAAATAGTTTTGCCATATCTGCCTTCTTCAGATCTTGGTTCTTTAAAATTTCTTTTCAGTGATCTGCTTTATAACTTTTTCCTACCAATTATACAGGTGGCCTTGGTATGTACTTGTGAATGGGAGGTTTGCTATTCAAAGGTCTGCCAGGAACTGAAGGTCTGAATGAGGATTTATACAGGGTTTCATTAGTCCTGATAAATAGCAATTGTCTAGAAGGTATCCTAAACTTGGACCTGAGTCTTCCTCCTCAAATTTTGTTTACCATTTATAATTTCAAACATGTGTTGTCAGTATACATCCTTGGGTGCTTAATGCAATAAGAATGGATGTCAAACACTACAACCAAGAACAAAAATAAGATGAACAGACCTTTATAATTTGTTTGTACAGTGTGTATAATGACTGAGAAGTCATTAAATAAATGTGCAATATATTAATAAAAGCCTGCTCTTACTCAGCCCCAAGCATACATTTGAAATAGTGGATTTCTGAGAGTTCCACTCACACTGGATTTTAAATCTTCTCCCACAATCACTTTGCCTTCATGGCAAAATTCTTTGATAGAGAATTTGCCTTAGGCTGAAAAGCCTGCCTGATTTCTATCATAACATTTATGATTATGATTTCTATCATAACCTTTTTATATGAAGATGTGACAGATCATTTCAAAATTATAGTAATTATTATAAATAACTTAAACATTAGTTCACTGCTATGACAATCTATACCACTATTATATTCATTATAACAATTCAAAAAACTTTGGTTATCCCTCATTGTAAGTGTGTTTTACACTTGATCTTATTCTGGCAAATTGACAAGAGAGATTTCAAATTCTCCTGGCATACTCTTTTGCTCCAGGCAGGATGAAAGCAGATGTGACAATAATTAGTTTGTTTTTCCACTCTTCAATTCTTCCACTTCACAAAATAGTGCAACTATCAATACTTTTTCCTTAAATGATTGTTCTGAGGAAACAAAAAGAAATGAAGGCACACCATAAGCGAATACAAAAGAACAACATTTTTCTCCTATAAGGTACAGGTTTAAAAGTGCAAGGCCAACCCAAAAAAAAGGAGAAAAAAAAATGGAAAGGTTATTAAAACAAAATAGGACAAACATATTCCAAAAGATCTGATGTATACCATTCACATGACTTTCTCTACATCTCAGCAACAAATTATTCTTAAAAAGCTTATTTTTCTATTTACTTCATGCTAATCAGTAAAAACATTAGCAGAAATAGCCATTTTACTTGCTTCCTTATAAGTAGAAGCGAAATAAGGGAGTACCATAGGTTAAAGTGATAATCAAAAGCTGGTTCCTATGTCATTGAAGTTCCTTTGTTTGTATGGACAGCAGTTGACAAATTCCTGTATGAGAAAAAAATAAGTTTTTCTTAGCAGAAACCAAAAATAAGGAATGTCTCAAAAACAACGAACTCCACGAAAAAAATGTATATAACATAAATTGTGTGTTTTAACGTACTCTACAGTCTTTGTTTAGTAAGTTTTTGTCCATCTCTTACGGTTTAGCAATTATTCAAAATTCAGTAAAATTCATCCAGAATAAACTACTCTTCAGAGGCTATTCCCAGAAAATTCAAGATAAACATTTTATTTGTCAGGTAAATGCACGCACGCACCCACCCCGACATGCCCACGCCCCGTGCCCCCGCACGCACCCACCCGCGCACACACCCACACACACACGCACAGACCTTTTTCCGAAAATGATTTTTTTAGATAAAGGGGATCCTAAAACATATATTTCCAGTGAAATCTTGGTATCGATTTTTGGGTGAAGTGCAATACCTTCTCTATACACTATGTACATAGTGCATATAGAGAAAGTAAAAAAATCTGATGTGTTCCATTCACATGACTTTCTCTATATTCTACAACAAGTTATTGTTAAAAAGCTTATGCCGCTATTTACTTTATGCTAATTGAGAAAAAATTAGTAGAAATAGTCTTATTACTTACTCCCTTGTAAGTAGAAACAAAATAAGGGAGTACCATAGGTTAAAATGATAGTCAAAAGCTGGTTGCTATGTGACTGAAGTTCCTTTGTTTGTATGGATAGGAGTTGACAAATTCCTATATGAGAAAAGTTTTTCATAGCTGAAGTCAAAAAGAAGGAATATCTCAAAAACGATCAACTCCACGAAAAAACTGTATATAACATAACTTGTGTGTTTTAACATGTTCTACATTTCTTGTGTAGTAAATTTTTATCTAAGTCTTATGGTTTAGCAGTTATGCAAAATTCCATAAAATCGTCCAGAATAAAGTAGTCTTCAGAGGCTATTCCCAGAAAATTCAAGATATACATTTCGTTTGTCAGGTAAATATCTTTAATATATGATATTTTAATCAAAATCGTTACAGCCATTTTTGCAAAAATAAAAATTTTCGAAAAAAGTTCCATGTAAAGGATAGTTTGGGGTGGGGGGATTTTTCTCAAAATCTTTGTGTTGCATCCCTGGAACATACTAAACTTAAATACCAAGTTTGGTATTTTACCAACTTTTCGTTTTTGAGTTATCGTGTTCACAGATAGACTGACCTTTTTGTAAAAATGCTTTTTTTGGATACAGGGGACCCTAAAACATAAATTTCCGGTGAAATCACTGTATCAAATTTTTGGGTGGAGTGCAATACCTTCTCTATACACTATGTACATAGTGCATATAGAGAAAGTAAAAAAATCTGGTGTGTTCCATTCTCATGACATTCTCTTTTATTTCATGCTAATTGAAATAACATTTAGCAGAAATGGTCTTATTACTTAGTTCCTTATAAGTAAAGGGAACTAAGGAAATACATTAGGCTAAAGCAATAGTCTAATCTTTTAAGAGCTGTCACTAACTGGTTGACATTGAAGTTTGATATTCTTTGCATAGCCTGGAGCAACACAAAAGAATCAGAAATGACAAATTCCTGTTTGAGAAAAGTTTATGTACTTTAAAATGAAAACTAACAACAAAAACTTTGAGTATTTTAAAATTAAAACTAACAACAAGGAATACCGCATAAATCTACTAAACATTTATGTAACTTAGATTCCGTGTTATCTACATTTTTTGTGTAGTATGCTTATGGTTTACCAATTAAGCACAAGTGATTCAGATTGAAGAGGTCTTTAGAGGCTATTCCTAAATAATTCAAGAAGTAAATTTTATTTCTTATGTAAGTGTGTTTAATATATGGCAATTTAATCATTCATAGAGCCATTTTTAGAAAATCAAAATTTTCAAAGGCATGGGTTGGGGGGGGGGATTTTGTTGAAAATCTTCAAGTTGCATCCTTTAAAGATAACAAACATATCTATTTTGGTATTTCATCGAGTTCTTGTTTTTGAGTAATCATGTTCTCACATGCACGTGCACGCACACACACACGATGCTTTTAAAAAATTTGGGGGATACAGGTGGCCCTAAAACGTGTATTTCCAGTGAAATATCAGTATCAAATTTTTGGGTGGAATGCAACACCTTCTCTACCTATGAACTATGTATGAAATAGTAAAGGTAACAATACTAAACCTAAAATTTTGAGATAGTAAAATGTTAAGAAAGGCTTTCATTTTTAATTTCATTTATTTTAATCCTTTTAAATACATTTAAAGGGTATCTCAATGTAGGTATTTAAATGATGGATTCACAAAGTTTCATACAGATTTCCGATATTTAAGTTCCTTTATGCTATAAAACTATAAATCTTTAAAAACATTTTCCATTTTTCTTTGTGTAATATTTCCTCGTAGCATAATGCCATAACTCATATGTGAGTAAATGAATGGTTAAAAAGTGTGTTTCAGGATTTTGTTTCCACTATGCTTCAAAATGGTTTCATCATTAGTACATATCATTATTTATGTTTTTGGTAATGAATGCTATATGAGATTCTCAGTTTTTATATTTGCCTATTATTATTCTGAGTAGTTTGTAGAATTTAGTTCAAATACACTTTTACTTTCTATGTTAATTTTGATTTTTAACTCAAAACATATTCCAGCTGTCTCTTAATTTTCTCAAAATTTCATCAGTAATACAAATTTTGAGAGGCAGAGCGAGAGAGAGGGAAAATGAGGGAGAGAGGGAGAGAGAAAGAGAGGGAGAGAGAAAGAGAGGGGGAGAGTCGGAGAGAAAGCGTGCAGATTAGCTAAAAAACAAAAATATCAACCTTGAAGTTTAAGTTCCGTATATCTCTATCCCCTCATCCCAAACTTCCCTTTACATGCAACAATTTTTGTTTGTTTGGACTTTATTAAAATGGCCCAAATGATTTTTATTAAAATACCATATGTTGTATTAGATATTAGTATAAGAAATAAAATGAAATACATATGTTGAAATATTCCGGTAATAGTTCACTTTATTCTGAATGACTTCATATAACTGGTGTAAAGCAGAACAAATATACAAAATTCTCTCTAAAAAAAATAGTAAAGATCCTATTAAAAACTCCACTTCTTTGGTTTGATTTTCAAATAGCTATTTGTATTTTTATCAAACGGCAGGTTGACATTGTTATTTTCTTTACATACATGTACGAGTGTATAGAGAAGCTACTGTATTGCACCCTACAATTTGATACCAAGATTTTGCTGGAAATATAAATATATGTTTTGAGACCTCCTGAATCCAAAAAAAGCATTCCATTTTTAGAAAAGTGTGTGTGTGTGTGTGTGTGTGTGTGTGTGTGTGTGTGTGTGTGTGTGTGTGTGTGTGTGTGTGCCTATGTGCATGGGGGGAGGGTGGCAGCTTAGCTCAAAAACAAAAAGTCTGTTAAATACCAAAATTGGTATTAAAGTTCAGTATCTTCCGAGGATGAGATACAAAGATTTTCAAGAAAATTCTGCCACTTTCTACAACTCTTTACATGGAAAAATTTTTGAAAATGTTGATTTTCTCAAAATTGGCTCTAATGACTGATTTGATTAAAATATTGTGTATTAGAGATATTTACATGACAAATAAAATGTATAACTTGAATTTTCTGGGAATAGCTGCTGAAGACATCTTTATTCTGGATGAATTTTGCATAACTAGCAAACCATAAGAAATATGCAAAAACTTACATAACAAAAAATGTAGAGCTGGTTAAAACACAATTTATATTATATACATTATTTTTGTGGAGATGGCCATTTTTGATTCATTCCTTGTTATTAGTTTCACTTTATACTTTTCTGACAGGGAAATTTGTCAACTCCTAGCCATATAAACAAAGGAATTTCAATCACATAGCAACTATATGTTTTCGTAAACTTCCACGGCCAATATTAAAATTATCTTGGTCCAGAGTTTCCGGTGTAGACCGCGTCTTAAGGCTAAAATCTGCCCAGTTAGCCCTGAGGAAGCCTTATCATAAGATGGGCGAAACGTCGGCAGATTTTAGCCTTAAGACGCGGTCTACACCAGAAACTCTGGACCAAGATAACATAGCAACTAGTTTTAAATGATTTGATTATCATTTTAGCCTAGTGTATTCCTTTATTTCCCTTCTACCTACAAGGAAGCAGGTAATACAATCATTTCTGCTAATTTTATCTTGATTAGCATGATGTACATAGATGAATAAGCTTTTTAACATTAATTTGGAACAGATGTAGAGAAAGGCATGTGAATGGAGCACATCAGATTTTTTTTTCTTGTGATCATGCAAAGGAGCATGGAATTTCAAAGCCCTCACATACTAATCTGCTTTTTAAAAATCTGACTATAGCTTTAAGCTATTTCATCCTTCTTAAAGCTACCTACTATTACACATGTTACAAAAACTTATTTTGATTAACAAAAATTAGACTATATTCAAGAAACCTGGATTCATCTCAGGGTCTGACCAATTTGGCTTTGTGTTTTTTTTGTTTTTTTTTAAGTGGTTTTTCTCAGTAGTCTAGGTAATATAGATTGAATATTTAAGAGCACAACCCAAGGTGCCACCTTCAGTTTAAAACAATAGTAAAACTTAAAGTAGATGATAATTGTGAATGTGCTGCCATCTATTCACAAATAGTGAAAGTAGTAGACTAAAAGACACCCTAACCCTACCTTCTTATTATAGAGCTAAGTGCTAAGGTGTAAGAAGATCAGTTCTTGAAAGCTAGCTGCACTTCGCCATCTGACTACAGATTGTAGAGCAGCTATTTTAAACAGCACTCTAGCACAATCTACTTGGTGTATAGCAAGAAGTAGTACAGTACGGGGATGAAACCTTGAAAGTATACCGTCCACCACATACTGTAAATGAGTTATCTTACCAAACAGATCCATTGTGATATGAGCAAGTTGATAACATTATATAATATAACAGAGTTTAAAAAAAAAAAAAAAGAATTAAACAGAAAAATAAGCTTTTGTAAGAACAAATTGTAGATGAGTAAATACAACATGTAAGATATTTTTACTTTCTCTATACGCACTATGTACATAGTGTATAGAGAATGTATTGCACTCCACCAAAAAATTTGATACCGAGATTTCACCGAAAATATATGTTTTAGGGTCACCGGCATCCAAAATAAGTATTTTCAGAAAAAGGTCCGTGTGTGTGTGTGTGTGTGTGTGTGTGTCCGTGAACATAACTCAAAAATGAAAAGTCGGTAAAATACCAAACTTGGCATTTAAGTTTAGTGTCTTCCGGGAATGCGACACGAAGATTTTGAGAAAAATCCCCCCCACTCCAAACTACCCTTTACATGGAACTTTTTTGAAAATTTTGATTTTCTAAAAATTGGCTGTAATGATTTTGATTAAAATATCGTGTATTAAAGATATTTACCTGACAAATAAAATGTATTTTTTTTTAATTTTCTGGGAATAGCCTCTGAAGACTACTTTATTCTGAGTGAATTTTACGGAATTTTGCATAAGTGCTAAACCGTAAGAGAGAAACAAAAACTTACCACACAAAAAATGTAGAGCACATTAAAACACACAATTTATGTTACATACTTTTTTTTGTACAGGTGATTGTTTTTGAGATATTCCTTGTTTTTGGCTTAAGCTATAAAAACTTATATTTTTCTTATACAGGACTTTGTGAACTTGTGTTCATACAAACAAAGGAACTTCAGTCACATAGCAACCAGCTTTTGACTATCACTTTAACCGATGGTACTCCCTTATTTCGCTTCTACTTACAAGGAAGCAAGAAATAAGACTATTTCTGCTAATTTTTTCTCGATTAGCAGGGAGTAAATAGAAGCATAAGCTTTTTAAAAATAATTTGTTATAGAGATATAGAGAAAGTCATGTGAATGGAACACATCAGATTTTTTCCCCTATATTTATCAAATCCAGTCTGGAGCAATATTGCTTTATAATATTTAAAATCAAGTTTGCTCTGTTTTCTACATCTTCTACTGTCTGAACCCAACTATAAACATGTCATTAATGTATCCAATTGCAATGCTATCTTTTGTTTGTAGCAATTCCAATAATTCATTTAGATACATTAAAGATAGGAAGAGTCCTAATTTTGAATCTTGTGAAACTTCTTGGTATACCATTTTAAAATCTCATTATTTTTCTAACATACCATTTCTATTTTAAATTATTTATTTTTACATTTGTGTCTGGCTTTTAGGTATTTGAATTTGTGCCAGAATTTAAATTCCAAATATTTAAAATTTACAATCAGAATTAGACAGAAGATGCATGATTATTGGGCTATAAAAATAGATTCATGGTCATTAAGAGCTCTTATTATAATATTGTTTGCTTTTCTATTGCCTTTAATTTAATTTATGCTGTTGAAAACTTTACTGACACACCAATTAATATTTAATTTTTACTTTCTCTACTTTGTATACATAGTAGGTATACACGGAATTGCATTTTACCCAAAAATTTGAAGGAAATACTTCACTATAAAACAGTTTTGAGCACTACTATATAATAAAAAAAAAGCATTTTTAGAAATGTGTGATAGTGACTTGCATAACTCATAAATGAAAAGTTGGATAAATACAAAACTTGGTCATTTATGTTTAGTAACTTCCAAAGATGTGATATATAGATGTTTTCCCCCGACCCCAAGCAATCCTTTAGATGGAAAATTTAAAAAAAATTTGATTTTCTCAAAAATGTTCTTAATGACTTTAGTTAAAACACCACATATTAAAGCTATTTACATAATAAATAATATGTATGTACTATCTAGAATTTTCTGGAAATAACCTGTGAAGTCCTCTTCATTAGGAAGTAAATTTGTATAATTTTGTGTAACTGGTAAATATATATTATGCAATAGATGAAAATATAGAATACAAAGATGTAGATCTCTCTAAAACACATAATTTATTTTAAATTACTTTTTTTATGCCCTAAATCATTTCTGAGATAACCGTAATTAATGATTCAAATAGTTCACTACTTAGGTCATTCTTTCAAAGTATTTTTGATGCACAGCTTTATGCTCAGAATTAATTTTGAAGTATTTAAATCATTAGGTTTTCTTCACCATGGAAGCTACATCTATTTAAAGTATTCTGAACCTCCCAGAAGAGGAGTAAATCTTTCTTCAAATTCATGGCCACAACACTAATGCATCTATGGGGGTCAGTTAAACTTTACTCACATGAGAAACATTTCTAAAGGAGAAGCCAAATGAACTAAAAGGTCATTGCAATGGAGGAAGGATTAATGAGAATGGAACTGTTCTATAAAATAACAAATTATTTGAAATTATCAATTTTCAAAATAACAGTCCTCCTAGGTTGCAACAATATGATGAATATTCAAGTATTTTATAACTAGTTTTAATGTGTAATACTTGTAACCATATCTGCTTCTGACTCCCAATAGAGGGCAATACCCACTAGCAATGCTCTCGTTAATCAAGGCTTAATTACTGAGCTCTTGTGATACTGTTATAACAATATGGAAATAAATATTAGCATCATGAAAACGTACACAAGATGGTTATTACAGTGGTGGATGTGAATTCCTTTAGCGTGCGTTAAATGAAAAGTATTTATAATAACATAGAGCTGCATTGTTATTAACAGTACATTGAATTTGTGCATGCACAGTGGAAGGAGAGAAGGAAGGGAGAATTGTTTTTTAATACTGAATAAAGAATCACAAAACAATGCAAAAGAACCCAAGTTAGGCAAGCCATATAACAATGGACCAGGAGTATCTTGCTGTTATGTTTTTGCATATATACTTGTGAATATACCTGACTGTTAAATATATTGGTGGCTGCTTCCAGTATTCGCCAGGTTGTCTTGTAGCTCACATTTTTGCTGACATTTCGTGCACTGCTCAGAAAAGAAGCTCAACATACAATGTGTGAAATGTTGGCAAAAAATGAGTTATAAAATAACACGGCCAATACCGGTAGCAGCCATCAATATATTTGACAACGGCCGTGGAAGGCTACGAATTTATACCTGACTGTTATTTTCCAACTGGCGTTTATAATACAGTATTTTTTGGAACTGGGATGTGTTAAATAAAAACAATGATTTTTCTTGTCTCTGCACTGCAAATTATTTAAATCTAAGCTGAAATCCTGTGATGGTATAGTTAGTATACAATGCAGATGAAAGAGAGAAAGTTAAACTGCAGCATTACACAATTCACAACCCTTTCTTCTTCCCAAGTGGACAGCAGGCTGCCTCATATACTCAGTTTCTACAAGACCTGTTTTGTTAAACATCCTTTAATTGGGTATTCAACAATAAACTAACAAATGGTTGAAATGCGGTTCAAATGGGCTTGAGGTCCTTAGAGCTTAGAGTTACCCAACTTTTGCTTTCTCAGGATAAGGTAAAATCCAACCCCCCCCCCCTCCAAAAAAAAATCTTATCCAGATAACACACCCTGAGATTTCTTGAATATAAGGCAGATATGCTACCACCACACATGGAGGTGGGAAAATTTGCTTTAATGCAACTTAAATTTTACAGTCAAAGCTGACAATTTTCTTTTTGGTAGAGGCATTTGACGTTTAAGTTAAATTGATTCTGTTGCAAAATTGGAAGGCAAGTTTCAGTATGAAGGTTCAATACTTCCCTCGTCCAGCTGGTTATAAAAATTTATAATGAAGTTTGTAATTAATGCAAATGATATTCTAATTGGTTGAGTGTTCACATTACACATGCTGATTTTTGAACCCAGAGTGCCTGGATTTAATTTTCTTTAACCATATTCATTACATATCCTTTACAAAATCTGGATGTATGAAAAAGTAAGGGGGAAGATGGAAGGGGTCCCTGCAATTAGCATAGAGTACTGCATGAACTCTTACGGTTTCTATACTATGACCCCTGGTAGGCAGAGATGAAGGGACAGACCTGAAGGGCAACTAGATCCAG
Source organism: Hymenopus coronatus (assembly GCA_030762935.1). Taxonomy (NCBI): domain Eukaryota; kingdom Metazoa; phylum Arthropoda; class Insecta; order Mantodea; family Hymenopodidae; genus Hymenopus; species Hymenopus coronatus. The sequence continues at coordinate 90,765,463 of CM060894.1, read as the reverse complement.
ATTATGACAGGTGCAAGTATGGACAGTGTTCTTAATGTTTATAAATCAAGTGCACCCAATGCTGCCTGGGCTTACACACAAGCCCAGAGGCAGTGGAAGTCCCCAGAAGGAGTTCACCTGTAATAAATAGTCTCACAACAATGCTAGGGGAGAAACCTCTACAAAGTGCTCATCCACCATCAAGCCACAACCCGCCAAATACTGTCAGCTTGTCCTACAGCTCTGAAACAGGTGACGAAAAGTGAAGGATGCAAGAAAGTTGTGATAAAATATGAACCACCCCAGCATTTGTTTGTTGACCTGGAGAAACCACACAAAAAACACATGATCAGAGAGTGCAAATGCCTAGGATCAAATCTGGTACCTTAAGAATGATAGAAGCATTAACTACTGGGGCACTCCCTTACTCGGTCTAAAAGTATGAAAGAGGGAGTGAATGGATATTAATCACAAAATTGATTAAAACCCAATAATGACCTATAATTTGAGTTACCAATGCCATCACCTGTTTCTCAAGTTCCCTATATAATTATAAAAGCTAAAGGGTATTATATAACTGAAACAATCAAAAAAGCATGAATGAATGCAAGCAGCAGCAAAAGATAATATGCACTCCTAGAAATGGAGTAATACTTATAATAAAGTTTCCAGAACAGTTTTTAATTCACAATCTGAAAGAAAGTTTCTTCAAGTATCATTTCAAAATTTATGAAACATCTATTGATAAATTGTTACAGACTTTTCAAATATCTACATTTAATTAATATTCTTTAGAAACATTAATTGATGCTTGGTGCTTTTTCAGAAAGAAAAATACCATCTGCATTTTTAAGTAACTGAATGCTATTTTTATACATTTTATTTATAATGAAAATAAAAATTTCTTTCTATATAAATTAAAAAAAAGTATGAGTCCAATGTGGATGTATGATAGATCACTATATATGGGACATATTTTAAAAGCAGTTGCTTTCAACCTCAACTTCATGTCGACTGCTAGTGTTGCATTTTCTCTAGTGTTTTATGAATTTGTTAATGGGGTTGAACTTGAAAGCACATACTTTTAGACCTAACCCAAACTAAATTTTTAAATGCCTTTGCTACTGTGGAACACCCTTTAGCATAAACACCTATTAACTTCATGCAATATGAAGCACACATTGTATGAAAACAACTTCAATTTGGTTGAAATGATATAAAGCACATGCACAAAGCTGAAATGTTATACACAAGAGTTTGTACAAAATGTGTCATTAAATTTGGTCGGAATCTATACAAAATTGTGGATAGTTATATAATGAATCTCCTATTTTCTTTTTTTATTTTGCAACATCACTTTAAATTTCAGATGGCAAGAAATATTACACAGGTTCTTTCCTGTTTCTAATAATGAACAATGTTCTTAGAAAAGTCCTATGATTGGTTGAATAATAATATATAATTGCATAATGCCATTATTCATAAGCAACTATTTTGGAATTAATTTGAAACAACACTTAGTGGTCCTTTGAAGATGGTTACTAGAATTTTGGATATTGTATATGCTATTGATATTGCAAGTACTACACATATAAACAAGTGAAGGAGTTAAACAAAGTTAGCAAGTGAATGAATATTGATGTAATATGTGTAGAGCTAATAGCGGTATCAAGAAGGACACAAAACTGAACTTTCATTTTGTCTCAATAGCAGAGAGAAAAAATAAATAAGTTGTTGTCGAGAAGAAAACTATTATACATTTACTTAAATAAAAACTTCAATTCCTTAAAATTACAAATGTTATTGTTATAAAGTAACGCTTTAACATATTGGTGATCCTGACATGATAACAAGCTTATTCCCAGAGCTACATGGTCATTAAAGAAAGAGACGTATTAAGCAGTTCTATTTTTGCTAGTATGTACTGGAACTTATCCTATTTTTAAATTTGTGCTGAATTGATATACATTAAAAGGAGATTATATGGAGAGCTTTCATAATCAAGAATGCAAGATATAAAAATTCCAAATGTATCTGAAATTAAATGCTATGCACACCTTTATGATCTTAGTTTTTAACTTAATATCTACATCAATGTGTTTTGTAAATTTGCAAATTGCTCATTTAGTAGAATGTATAGCAATGCATGCATGTATTGAATTTGGGTTGCATTTAATATACTTGGACTGTTATGAATACATAAAGATGCCTTTCTAAAAATACTCTGCCAATGGATTCATTTGGTGCCTCAAATGCAGGGGTTTTAAAAATAGCTTGCATAAAGTAATGGCATATCAAATAACAAACAACCACTTGACACAACCGTTTTTAATGTTCAGAACCTGAGTAGCATTGTCCCTTAAGAAAGATACACAAATTTAAATATTACTGTGCACAGACTATTAAGAAGCAGCAAGAACAAATGGTAAAAAACCAATGTCACATAAAGAGCTCACTAACATCCATCACACCAACAAACAGAGATACATCTTGCAGGCCAGCAAAGTTTGTCGAGTCTAGCAACTAATTATATTTTTGTCTTCTCATCTTTCCACCTTGTGCATCATGCTCAAATGGCGCTTTAATGTAAACACACGACTAAACACCAAATGGCATATGGGACACCGAGTTTTCCCTCGATGCAGGCCCCTGTGATGTGTTAGTGAATCAGCCCGTGTGAACCACTTCCCACAGATATTACATATAAACTTTACTCTGGAGAATGGCATCATTTGTCTTATTTCTGAAAAAAGAAAAAATCATATTACTTTAGAAAGTGAAACATGAAGCAATACCAACAATTTTCTAAGGACCTACTAATGTTATTTTACTATGAGATGATTTTATTTTATGCTTTATCTTACTAAATATTTTAAGGGTTCCTAGCTATAAATTCTTTTTCTTTACATACCTAGAAAATTATTCCATACTTTCTTTACGAGAGACAAATCTATTCATTCATGGATTACCTTATATGGTTATACCTTATAATAAATTTACACTTATACAAAAAAAATTACACTAAAACAGAAATCATAAAAACAAAGATTATTCAAAATTCCTGATTACAGTTTTTTGTACATGTGCGCGTATGAATGTGCATGCACACACAAAGATATGCCATCTGCTCCAGCACACCAGTGCATTCCTGTAGTAGTACTATGGAAGTAGTAATATAATTCATTTAAAATTCATGACATGTTATCTAACAATTGAAGAAATTTATGAATGAAAGACTTATAGATAAGAGGATAGGAGAAATATAACTTATCTATAAAGCACTCAGTATCAAAAGTTGTAGAATAGTTGCCTGTAAATTATATTGTTACTTCCTTTATAAGGCATGCTCTCCACTTTATGTTTAAGAACTTGGCTATGAATCAGTGTTTATGATTTCTACTATAAGAAACATATTAACTGATAAATGAGTAACATTGTATATTATATGATCAAGGTTTATGGCTTTTCTTAGTGTTTGTGCATCAAGTTATTTTTACTCTTGACCTTAACATATTTTCCCCTTTAGTTTCAGGAATAGATAACTGTTGCATAACAATTTTAGTGTTATGTAAATTTAGTTACTAAACTACTTAAAACCATATTACAATCCCTGAAATGGTAGAGAAAGGAGGGAATAAAAACGGCTTGAAAAAAAAACATGTTGAAAAATATATGTGGGACATGTTTCAAAGTATGGCATTTATCAAAATCATTAGAGCTTTAAAATAAATTTTAAAAAATAAAATTGTTCCATGGAAATGGTAGTTTGCTCTATGGGGAATTTCATATAAATCTTTGCATTACCTCTTCAGAAGACACTAAAGTTAAATACCAAATTTGGTAGACATCAAATTCTCCATTTTTAAATGTTCTCTCTCTCTCTCTCTGACACACCCTCACATACAGAAAAAGAATTTTCTGAAAAATTCATTGTTGGGGGAGGTCAAAGATCGAAACATGTATTTATAGGGATATATTTATAACAATTTTTTGGTAGAATGCAACACTTCCTCTCCCAATCAAGAGGGTGGAGGAGGTAAAAACTAATTCCTAATGGATGGATTTTTTACTATAAAACACCCTTAAACAAAATAAGAAAAAGTAAAACCCATTTAGTTCAATTTAATTAGCCGCACCAATCCATTACAGGCATTAAACAATATTTTATTCAGTTAATGACTTTTTTATACTGCTGCTTTCTCGAAGATTACTGGGAGTCCCCTGATTTCTATTGCCACTCTTATTATGCATGTTACAAGATTTTCAGGATTAATGGGGAATAGGGTTCAACCTCTTTCCTAATTTCAGTTCAAACCCAATGCAAGTGTATATCATTATTCCTGCTCTGAAAAGAAGCCTCAATGTCTTTGGGTTTTTGGCACGTAGTTACATGATACACAGCACATGGATCCTGTCATAAGCTCTGCCACAAAAGAAATACTACCAGCCAAACGAAGACTGCATGTGCGAACTGTGCAACAAACCGTGTGAAAGATACCACACACAAAACTGCAAGAAAAGACAAGTGACAATAACAATGCTAGCCCTAGAATAATTCGATCAATTTTATTCTTTGCTCATTGTGCACACAGCTAATAATGTCTTTGGGTTACTTAACAACAGTTTATCCAATCATAAAGCTTGTCAAACTAGTTTAGAGACATCCAGCATAATATCAAGCTTTCTCTCTAAATACTACTGCACTGTAAACTTTGCAAATTACTGCAAAAACTTTTTCCAAAAAAGTTAACATAATATAAACTATATTAAAATAGTTACTCACCAGCAATGTAATACAAGCTTTCTAAAAGACAAATAAAATTTGAAAATTTCATCTCACGAGGGTTCAAACCACAGATCATACCAACTGAGTGCAACTATGAATGGTGCAGCTTGGAGTGCTGAGCACATAACTCATTGCATTGTCCTCTATTCTCAATGATAGTATTGATTCAGGAGTACCAGGTCAGTTTACACTGTTATTCCATAAAAGTTGGCTTTCAGTTTTTTCAGTTAATGCTAATATCAGAGATGTTTAATGATAACCACGAAATAGCAATGAATAATTTTATTATAGCCAATTATTTATGTCTGGCTTCTCAATAATAAATACATCTGAGTGTGCAAGTTTAATAAATCATTATTTTAATTTTACATATATTACAAAATTCATTGCACTCACATGACATTCTTTACTCTTTTTTCTAAAAACTATTCATACAAAAACCTTTTCTTCTATGTAATTCATGTTAATTCAGAAGAACTTTTAATTCACATTTACACATTTCATATAGGATATGCAGTTAAAATGATAGTCATCTTTTTAGAGAGCATGTTGCAATATGATGGCTTTGAAATTCCAGCTCCTTGCATGACCATTAGAGAAAAAAACTGAATAATTTCTTTTCAATCCAGAAAAGTGTATACATTTTAAAATTCAAACCATAACAAGAATAACTCAGAAATAATTAACTTTACAAAACACATTTATGACACAAAATGTGTGCTTTAATAAGATCTATATTTGTTGTACATTAAGATTTTGTCTATCTCTTATTGTTTACCAGTTATACAAAAGTCAAGATTTTATAAGCTATTTCCAGAAGCTTAGAACAAAGATTCTAAGAGTTCTAAATGTAATAAGAATTGGTCAAAATTGCTATATATGGGAATCTTTATATGAAGAAAAATGATGTGATACATTCACATAAATTTCTTTACCTATACTGCAACAACTACTCTTACAAAGCTTCCATCTACTTTATGCTTATCAAGATAAACACAAACAGAAAGGTTTTTGTTACATATTTCCTTATACAAGAAGAATAACGAAATAAAATAGCTAAAGTGAAAGTCTATGTGATGGTTATGAAATGCTGTTCTCTTTGCTTGACCAAGGTAAAGAAAAATGGATAACTTCCCATTTGAGAAAAGTTTAATTTTTGCAGAATTGAAACAATATCATGGAATATCTTCAGAAATCATTAACTTCATAAAATGCATTTGATATAAATTGAATGTTTTAAGACCTACATTTTTTTGTGAAATAACTTTTTGTCTATTTCTTACAGTTTACCAGTTGTGCAAAAGTCATTCAGAATTAAGAGTACTTCAGAGTCTATTCCCATTTGTGATGAAAATATCTTAAATATATGATATATTAGTCAAAACCATTAGAGCCATTTTTGAGAAAATCAAAATGTTGAAAAAAGTATCCATGTAAAGGGTAGTTTGGAGTGGGAGGATTTTCTTGAAAATCTTAAGGGTCACATCCTTGAATAATGCTGAACCTTCACACTAAGTTAGGTATTTAACAGGCTTTTTGTTTCTGAGTTATGCTGTTCTCACACACAAACCTATAACAGTATTTTTCTTAACATTTTTTGGGGGATTTAGGAACCTCAAACATGTAGTTATGGTGAAATCTTGACAAAAAATTTAAGTGTGGAATACCTTCGCTACCAACTATGTACATAGTAGAGATTGTAAAAAATATGCAGTTTTGAGAAAGAAAACTGAATGGCATCCACTCATCATTAGAAATGCTGGGCACTCTTCATGTATAAACACCAACTCAGAATTTAAACATAGCACAGGATAAAAAATTATACTACTTTTAAATAGAGAAAGAAGCAAACTTTTTTATTACAACAAACAAAAAAAAATCACAAATTGACTCCAAAACCTCAGAACTTCAGTTTACTGTCCCCTTTAAAAGTTTTATTGAGTAGTATTGATTGCAAATGAGAAAGAAGAAAATCATTACAATTGAAATCTACTTATGATGAGTTGGAATTAGTAACACTAACAATCTTATTTTTACTCATTTCAGAAAACATGTTTCGGGAAATGATTGCTCCTATCTTCAGAAGGTAGCTTCCCGAAATGTTAACTGAGGTGAATAAAAATAAATGATGTTAGTGTTACTAGTTTCAACTCACCTTAAGTAAATTTTAATAACACATCACTGTTTCTCATCTATTAAAATCATTACAATAAGAAACCCAACCAGAGAAATAAGAAATTCTTTAATATATTTTTCAATAATTTTTATATAGTAATAAGAACAAGTCTAAACATGAGATTGGCTAACATAAGATTTGACAAAATGTACGTCTAAAACAAGCATCACAGCAGATGCGTTTACACTCTATGAAATCTGCCATTTGTGAATCTACCCTTTGATTTTGCATTTATAAATTAAAATCATGATGGAGTAATCACAACAACTAATACCACAATTTACAATAATTGTAACTTATTATCTATAAATTTTTTATAGAGACATAATAAATCTGTCATGGAGATAAATCATATTTTTAAAAGATTCCATAATATGAAATTAAACACAAAAAACATTTCAGCAAATTAGTATCTTTAAGGCAAGAATTTCATTTTACTTCAAAAGAAATTATGTACAGAATTCATACATTATGTACAGAAATCAATTTACAACTGTTAATATTTTTCAGCCTAAGTTTGGATGATCAATTTTAAAACTTTAATTCATCACTAGGAATATATACATATGGTTTACTAGTAGTCTATTATTGTATTTTCATAATTCAATTAATGCACTATATAACATTTTTCTGATTTTTAAGTTTTCAACATGAATATTGTGTTACACATTTATGTGAATAAAAATAAATAGTAAATATATACCATAACACTAACTTAAAAATTAAACCTTAGAATTCTATACAGATAATTTTCCGAGGCAGAGCGCAGAAAGAAAGAAAAAATATAGAGCATGTGCATGCATATACAAAAAATGGTGACACACACACACATATATATATATAATTCCCTTTTGTCTAAAACATTACAAACCTTTCAAACATGGCAGCTAAATTCACTGTTTTTTTTACCATTTTCTGAAATATTTTGACAAAATTTTGAATTCTTTATTGACAATAATTGCAAACATAAAAGGCTTGTAAAACAAGTATTAGCAATATAAGCAATTAGCTCTATATGGAAACAACCAGTGCACGATTCCAAAGTAAGTTCTGGTCATATCTTATGCCATTTCCTAAACTTGTGAGAATCCCTGGATGATGTCAGTCTAGTGTTTTCTGTGAAAGTCAGGAGTTTGCACATCAATTAACCCAGAGAGCTTCATTTATCCAGAGATTAGCAATTCAAAATATCATATATTCTTTCTTGAAAGTAAATAGTATATTCCAATGTTTTAACGACAATCAAGTTCCAATTTTATAGATTTTAATGGAAGCAAAGCAATGCATAAACTCAAATGAACAACTTTGGTGAATTAATAAACCAGGTTCTATTTTCTAAAGAATTCACCATGAAACATCACTCAAACATTTTTGACGGGTTAGGACAAGAATAATAGTAACAGAATCCATATACAGTTTCATTCCATGAATATGGTTGCTATACAACATTATTAAAATCATGTAATTAACAATTACAGTTTACAAACAACAGCTAAACCTGCAGTTTGTTATTTATATGTAGTCAACCTTTGAGAGATTAATACAATTCAAAAGAATTAGATTTACAATAGTAAACTATCAAAATTGATTTCAGCTCATGAAGGTTCAGGGATTACATAAGAAGTGCTAATAGTCTATTGAAACTTGGAAATTGCTTCTGACTTAACACCTTTTTATGACAATATTTTTTAAAATATTTAAATCTTATGGAGACTTCTCATTGGCATAATCATATAACATAACAGCTGGCTGATAAGTTGTAATAAGGTTGGTCTCATGAAGAATTGCTGCAGTAAGAACAGATGGTGTGCTTAACTAAGGTTTTCCTGCAAAATCTGTCATCAGTTGCCTTCCCTCTTCATTATAAGCCACCCCCTTTAAATCAAGGGTTTCTCCTGTAGATATGTAAGGATGAATATACAACAGTATGCCCTGTCTTCATACATATTCCATGTGACTAGAAGCAGTTTATTCCTCCATGTTTCTCTTGTGCTACAAAGGTGCTGAAAGCTTTTTAGGTCTATTAAAATTTGTTAAATTGTATAAATATTTGAGTTGATAATCTATTTAGAAAATATTTTTATGGTCCAGTGGAAATTGCTCACACTCAGTGGAAGGTATAGGATGAAACTGTTAACTTTTTGTGATATTTTTAAACAACAGTAACATTTTAGAGATAAATTTCCAGTACAATACCTATATCCTTTAGAGTGAGCTGTCATAGCCATGATTCCACCAAAGCAGAAGATGCAGTAAAAATACATGCAAGTACGAGGATCATTCTAAAATTTTTAAGAATAAATACAATGAAAGATGTATTATTAACATTAAATGTTTTAATAGTCTAAAAATAAAACATTGGTCTTGTAAACCAAAATTAAGTGTTACTTTTGAGGAATAATTCTTTTTACTGTCTCAAAATTCTTTTTCTTTGTATCATTCTTTTGAACATTTAAATTTTTTAAAAATGTATATTTGATCGTTGCATCTTTTTTGCAGTCCATTACAGTCTATACAATATCTTATCCTTTCAAATCGGTTTTCGAATGCTGAATGCCATTCTTCTTAGGAGACAGTGCAAATACCTTTATTGTAATAATCTATTGAAGCTTCAGATAATTAGAATCTTTGACCTCAAACTTTTTCTTTGATTTTGGGAAATAAAATAATATCATGGGGTCAATTCTGCACTGTAGGGAGGAAGGGACAAATATTTAATTCTAACTTCTGCAGAAATTGTGTTGTTTCTAGTGCAGTGTAAGTAGAGGTTCAACAAATCTCCATGCAGCTCAGTCTTAGGACAATTAGAATCTTTGACCTCAAACTTTTTCTTTGATTTTGGGAAATAAAATAATATCATGGGGTCAATTCTGCACTGTAGGAAGGAAGGGACAAATATTTAATTCTAACTTCTGCAGAAATTGTGTTGTTTCTAGTGCAGTGTAAGTAGAGGTTCAACAAATCTCCATGCAGCTCAGTCTTAGGACACTTTTCTCAGTACTTGTAGCAGGCATTTTATGGTGTACCAGCTGGTAGTGACAGTCTTTAGTCCCTCAAGTGGAAATGCTGTAATATGGCTACTAGCTGAGATGAGCTAACATATCATTTTGCCAACATTTCTTGCTCATCTTGCTTTTTTTTTTGGGGGGGGGGGATACTCCTATCCTGTAAAGACCGAAACTGATTATGTTGCTTAGTTTCTGGATCATATTTCATGATATCCAGCTTTTGTCACCTGTTACAATACTAAATATGTTTTTGAATCTTCTTCCATCAAATCATTTTATGTTTCCTGGCACCTTTGCACATCTTCCTGTTTCTGCTTATTTATAAGATGGTGAGCGATTCAATGACTGCAGAGTTTTCTGATGTGAAGTGTTTCTTAAGGATGATTTTCACTGCTGCAAATACAATATTCAGGGCTTGTTGTATCTGTTAGTATATTCAACAATAATCTTTGTGCACCAGGTTCATCACATTTTCTTCCATTGTTACTATAATTGGTCATCTTTAGTTTTTTATGTGATTCCTTCATCTTTTAAGCTCTATGAGCCATTGATACATTGTAGATTGTAAAGTGTAAAGATCTCTGAATGCTGATGCCGACTTTCAAGTCATTAAGTTTCCACTAAACTGACTTTAAAATAATAGAAAATATAACATGGAATTGTTTTCACTTGAGAGTCATCCCAGCATAAGGCATAGCAACACCTGCATGCATATGTTATTATCTGAACTTCAATCTAAAGGTAAGAAGCCCTGCTTTGGCTTACCACAACTCATTGTGTCTATTCTCAAAACTTTCAGTGTGACCCTTGTAATACTCTAAGCGTCAGGGAGTCAGGGAGTCTAGCATTGCATTTCAGCCAAAACACTGGACTGACATTTCCTACCAGCTTGGGAGATTACATACGTCATGACAGGCAATTTTAAGACACATGGATATGTTACGAGTAATTTTTATTGCAATATTTATCACATTTTCATACACGAAATAATTAACTTAAAATTTATTTTATATTTTTTATATCATTATTCTGTTTTCTTCTATTCTGGAGCAACAATGGTGTTCTATACATTAATTCTCAACCTATGCTAATTCATATGTGTGATTTTATTTTAAGGAAGCAACCACTACCTTTGCCATCCACACAAATTTATATATACAAATTCAATTTATTATCTTTATTTAAGCCTAATAGTATATACATGTTCAGTCTCATAAAGCACAATGATATTAATTTATATTAATAAATATATTGCTAAATTTAAACATGTTGAATATTATTAAATAACTTATACAATTAAAAATGTTATACACTAAATTTTTATTATCATGGATAATATACTCATTTTTCTTAACATGTTAGCTGAAAACATAAATACAATTTCAATGCTGCTGCAAAGGGTTACCAATTTTTCATTACTGTTTTCTCCCAATAAATGGGACTGAAAGCCACAGATGCTACCTGCCTGAGTATCTCATTTGTTACATGGTTGTTGTATATATTCAGTATTGGCAAAGCTGTATTTGTATTTGCTGAGGTTTGCTTGCTACCAAACAATGTATTTAGCAGATTAAAATTAGCAGTTAAGTTGGCTTATTCATTCTCACTCTAAAAGGTAGGCAATGTCTGCACTACATTATGCTGATGTTACTTCTCCTTGTCTGTTGTTTCAGCTTTTGAATGTTCCTCTCAGTTTTAATGCAATTTCTTTAGGTTATATATATTTTGCACTGTTATTTTAGCATATAGTGTATTTTTGAGGCAAAATACTATATTTCTAATATGATCAAACAATATTTGACCTATTCAATATCTTCTGTTAGTTTATAACGAATTAACAAATTTTATTATTTTATTCCAATATTTTGGGGATGTAAAGATATTGAAAATTTAAGGAGAGAAAGACTAATTTGGTTGCACCTACTGTGCTACACTGTGTGCATGGTGCATTCCCATCCTGCATTCTCAGAAACCAACAGTCAACATTCAGTAGAACTTAGTTGTTTATCTGTGAACTTAAGTATAGGAATAGTGCAGCTACGGATGTCAACAAATGTATTTTGTTAAACTAGTTGGTGAACAAAGCTATGAAGAGTGTTTACATAAATATATTATATCTAGTAATTTTATGGTGAATTTTAATGGTGAATTGGAACCTTAGAACACTGAAACCACTTATATTTCACTTGAACATGCTTGGGAATATATTTTGTTAACATTTTCAGCAGGGCCTGACCAGTTTACATTGATGGTGATGTTGTCAATGTTGACAGTAATGATGGTCTGTTATAGTGGCAAAATAATTTTCCAGGTGGAATTTTATGGGGATAGGGACAAAAATTTTGAGTTTCTTGCTTCTATTTCCACATATTTTCTATTAGCAAATCGCATGTGGTAGCCCAATAAAAACTTTGAATTTTATTTTCTAAGAAACTAATCAAAATAAATGTCTGTACTGAAAATGGTTGGTTATGCCATAACACACAGCCATGTAAGTATGAAATTAAGATTAAAAATTTAAAGAGAACACTAATAATTGTATTATATTAGTTATTCATTTTATAGCATTTTAAGCATTTTATTCAGTATGATAATTGTGATAATTTTTGTAACACTTTGCCTTGATAATTGTTTTATACCTTTTCTGGTGATGTAGCTATAAACACAATGCTTAAAACTCACTGTGCACTATGTCTATGGACAAATAATCATCATTATTTAATTACAACTTGTAAGCAATTCATATGAAATGCTTATAATTATAAACTACATTTAAAACATTACATAATGCATTTTATAATCACATTTAACAAAAAATATTCTGTTGGAACAGAATTTTTTTTGTTAAACTTTCATGGGTACCTGGCCAAGTTGGTGTGCGTCTAAGAAACTGATTTGGTTTTGGCCCAGAATATACTTATGAATGTTTTTTAGTTTTGAGCAGTCAGCCTTTTTTTCAACTACAAGGGAATGTAGGAATAAGAAATGCTGGCATAGTCAGAGCACATGACAGCCTAAAAATGTTGAGTGACTGGTTGCTGAAAACTTAAACACCACTTTAGGCCAAAACTGTTTCAATTTATGAGACGCTGCCACTTCATTTGGCTATGTGTGCAACCTAAATGAAAACCTAGTTTTAAATGAGTGGAATCATCCCTGCAAGAGATCCATTATAACAATGGTTTTAATTGTAACATATGCTTTTACATATGCTTTTGTTTTAGAATCTTCAAAATAGAATGCTGGTTTCTATGATTAACATTAAAAAATTCACTGAGCATGAGAACATATGGAAAGGTACAATTATTTATACAGTTAACTTTGTTTCTCAGAATGAACTATGGAAAGGTGTGCCATCATTGTGTATTTACGAGAAAATAATTTATGACAGATTGGGCACTGAGTCTGTCCCTTGTGAATGGACTTGTGGTGTGCAAGTGAATCATTACGGTTGAACACTTTGCCACACACATTACATACATACTTGGCTGGAACTCTTGCTGCTGCCATGAGAAGACTGGTGCTGACTGATGCTGCCTCATCTATGCTGCCCCATTGTGCAACTACACAAACAAGCACATATAAACAAACAATAGCAACTCTGATATCATTACACCATGAAATACAATTTGTGAATACAGCAACATTTTTTAAAATTAAATTATCAATCTAGTTCATTAGCTTTTATTTTACAAATTTTCACATTATACAAAGTGTGTTATTCTAACTTAAAACAACATTAAACATGTGTTAGAAAAGAGTACTTAACTTGAATCCCAAAATTAATACCTTTCAAGATATCAATAATTTGAAACTACTGTTTTAACATCATATCTACCAGCTTCATGTCCGTGCTTGGTTGTTTTTGCACAGTAAACAAATTGCTAAAAGATGTGTAATACCTTTACAGTATACCATTTGTCTTTAGAAGTCTGCATCATACACCTGTGGTGGCAAATAATGATACATTTCTATTAAAATAATTATAATTGGAAGAGATTTTTGAATTTACACTTTCTTAATCACTCTAATTCAGTAAATAAGTTTGCCTTTGAAGAAAAATGATTTTATGTTTTGTTGCATGTTTGCTTATCATATTGTATACATGGCAACATGCCATTGTCTGTTACACACAAATAAGCTGGAAACAAATACATTCTACAAAATAAGGGTTCTTGTTTTAAGAGTTTATTTATTTGACTCATCTAGCATTTGTAAGTGATATCCCCAAAGAGTACTATAGCTCTTATGTAGGGGATATCTACAAATTTGTGTACTACGTCTCTGCAGTAAATTCTACTTACATATCAGTTGCAAACCAAAATTATCTTTTAAGTAGTAGTTCTCAAGAAATGGTCCTTAAAAATCAACCACTCAGGATTGGGTAGGTGCCAAACCCACGACACACTTGAGCCAAGATTTCCCAAGTTTGCTTATCACTCTTCAATACAGATCAAGAGAAGAGTCTGCATTAAGCAGACTTGAAAATGTGTGGTTAATTGGATATCAATGAAACAAGAAAACATGCTAATAGTACATGCAGCTATCTCTAAGAAAAATGTAATCTTCCTGTAAGTAATAGTCAGTCTGGAAAAAGCGTTAACTTTTAAAAAATTATTGAATGAAAGGTCAGTTCTATTTTTACTTTCTCTGTATGCACTATGTACATAGTAGATCGAGAAGGTATCTGTTGTATTCCATCGAAAAATTTGATACCAATATTTAACTAAAAATACTGTTTTGAGGCTCCCTTAGTAAAAAAAAAAAAAAAAAGCATTTTTAGAGGAAAAAGTCTTGATTAGCATGATGTGGATGAAATAATTTTTCGCAAGTATAATTTGTTTACAGAACAGGTAGGAAAGTCATGTATATGGAACACATAAGATTTTTTCAGAAACCACTTAAATTATAAATGTTGGAGTCTTTACGGTACCTTAAGACATTCTTTTTCATGTCATTGAAGTAATAGAATTGAGCTATTAATAACATTTAGAGGCTTATCATATTCAAAATGAAAATTTTGATATTCTTTTAAATGTTAACCATATTGTACCTCAGTATGAAAAGTTTCAGCTTGTAGCTTTTCTAGTTAAAAAAAAGAAAAAAAAAAAAAAAAAAAAAAAAAAAAGAAAAAGAAAGAAAAAAAAAACCCAACACCACCACCACCAACAACAAAAAAAAACGGGTATACATGTTTAGGAAAATGTAGTATTGAGATAATGTAAATTAAAATTTGCTTATAAAGTACAATCAACTGTCATTTATTACTCATTAGTGATATCCTGTGTAATAACCTGTTTGACCAATGAGCGCATGTTAAGTTTGAGACTAGAAAGAACAATTTAATTTCCCTCAAAGTTTCTTAAAATGCACAATGAATTCCATTTAAGGGATGGGTCAAACCAAATTTGTAAAAGCTTTATTCTACAACTCGATTTATTGTACTAATGCTAAATCTTTAGGCACCCAATAAATTTTATATTATATTCTGATTCAGGAAGAATTACAATATTTATATTCATTAAAAAAAAATCAAATTTAATAATTTTATACTTCTAATTCTGTATACTTGATATTTCAATATTACAGCTATTAAATTGTACCACTGTATTTCCAAATATCTGAATATATTAAAAAAAAACTGTGTTTAAGAAAACTAATTCTACTGGCCAATATCCCTAGTGTTAGAAGGTCTTCTCTTACCAATATTAAATTTGAGTGTTTATCTATTGATCTATTGAAACAGGGAGCTGGAACACCTAATGTCATCAATATTTAATTAATTAGCTTTTTGTACCTGTTGAGGCAGAATCATTGAGCCTACAAATGGAACTGAGTTTGGTGCAGATTTTTTTGATTGGTTATGCAAAATTACTTCACTTATTGCAATTGAGCAGTATGAACAAACTTTGGTACTTTTCTGATTTAAATCTTTACATAGTATATTAGCACTTTAAATTTTTTCAGCCTTAACAATACTTCCATGCATTGTTGAATTCATAGCTGAGCAATCCAAAATACGGTGTGGATTGGATCTGCTGTTTCGATAAAATCTGTGGCTAATGGAAGGGGAGGATTTAAGAGTATGACAACATTTTTTTTTAATATTGTAATGAAAGAGTTTTGCATTTCTTTAATGAAAATTAGACACCAGTATTTTATAAATTTCAACGAATGTAAGTACAAAGTTACTGCTTTACAGCAACATACATTCCATAAATCCTCATCAACTCTTACATTGACAAGCCCTTCATAGTTAACAGAACCTATATTTTTTAACTTTCACATGTAGAAAGTGGTTTCCACTTTCTCATTTGGTGCTGTCACAATTTGCTCTAGACAATGCAGAATTGTATTTACACAACATACAAAAACTGATAGCAACAATTCTGAATGCTACATTCCTTTTATGCAAAAAACTAAGTACAGTTTTTTTTTTTTTTTTTCTCAGGAAAGCAGGGGCTGAGGAAGTTGAGAAAACAGTCTTCAGTACTGGCAGTAAAGATTTAAGCTTATATTGTGCAGTCTTATATTATTTGACAGAAGTATACAGAAACAATATATCAGTCAGACAATATTATATATCTGTAATTTAGTTGATAAAAAATATAAATACAAAATCACAAAACTACAAACTATCAAGTAAACAATCCCAAAAATTGTATTTGAGATCTTGGAGGACACATTTATTGTGTATTCCACATAAAATATTCCATAAAAGAAAAAAGTCACTTCAACCTGATACAGACTATCTGCAAAATGAATACAATTTTTCTTGTGATTCTAAGGGGCATCTATGTTGTACTTGCACCTTTGTAGCAAGTATAATGTGAACGTTCTCACGCACCCAAATCTGCAGTCATTTTATAGACCTTGGTGTACTAATTAATTTCTATTCCTCAATTTCCTAGTGGCATTTATAAATATCAAAAAAATCTTATTTCAACTGCAAAAAATTGTTTCTTCCTCTTCATTAAGGGTTGAAGTATTAAATGATTTTAAATCCTGAATGGTTAATGCAGTCATTCACTCAAGAACATCAAACCATTTTTGAAGGTGAAGTAATATCAGAGGCAACTTGCAGAATTAAACATTGCTGAATCAGTATTTCATGAGGATGATCTACTAGATGGTCAGTATAGAGCAGAACAGGTTTCTTGGCTTTTAGCAGGCCAGCAGTGTGGTGTAGTGCAAGCTTCAGTGAGAGCTGAACTCAACTTCATATGTTAGTTGATGCAATACAGTGTATTAAGTACAATGGCTCTATCCAGGTACCAGTATTCTGTTCCCCAAAAAGTATTAATTTATTATTCATACATGCCCACAGAATCTGCAAGTGGCCTCCATCTTTCCCCAATTTAACCCCCTGCAATTTTTGTTTCTCAGTGGGATTAACAGAGAAAGATTACCAAAAATCCACATGCTTTAGAGGAACTTAAAAATAACACTCGACAAGACATTACTGCCATTTTTCAGAGAGAACTTCAGCAAGTAGGGGCCATTTCCTAAGCCAGTGCCAGAAATGCTTGAACAACAAAGGGAGGCGTTTCCAACATCTCCTGGCTTAATAAATGTGAGTACTTTTATTTTTAAGTGTTACTGTTTGTTTCTTTGTTAAAAATGACTTACCCAACCGATCATAATATATTTATTGTGGATGTGCTGTCAAATGCTCAGCAGACATAGCAAGCAACAGTGTTGGTTGGCTAAGAGCAAAAACTGTTCTGCTTTATGCTAATCATCCAGCACTGCAGACACCATTAGCAGAAATAGTCAAGATATAATCAAATAACATAGGCCAGAATTTAGACACCTTTGCTCTTAAGTGTGAGCACAACACATGAATTTGTATGAAGGATGGATTCCACTTATCTGGTAGAGGCTGAAAAATAACATAAATGCATTGGCTGATTCAAGAAAATACAAAGATTCTTTAGCAAGTTCTCCTTTAATTTAAAACAGGAAAATTTATGTTTATGGACTATAAAATAAAATACTACTTAGCATATGGAACTGTCAAGTAGAGACAAATACTATATAGTTAATTCTCAGTTATACATCAACAATCCTTAGGAACAGAACATTTTAAATAAATGTATAAGTTTTATCATACGTTCCAATCTACACACCAGATAGTAGCCTTTAGCAACAAATGTTTGTAAAAATACAACATATTTGCCCTAAAACCTACACTTATACTAGGCTAAATGAACTGAAGAACTGCAACAGTTTACATACAGCATGATAAACTTAAACTCATTCTGGCTCCCATTGCTCACTTAGCTGTGTGCAACAATCAGAATTGTAGGGGAAAGAGGCAGCTGTATATATAACATACCCTTGTAGGAGATGCAGTTGCATTGATTCATTCCCCTACTGATAATATTGTGGCAGTTTCAAAATTTCAAGTAATTGGTGTGTAGTGACTCAATTTTTCAATGTAGAGTGATGTCAAGTGATCTTTAAAATTGCATTAATGCCATATAGGGCCTTGTGTTGCAAGAAATCTCTTATGAGGCATTGTAAGAAACAATGAAAGTTTTTAACCATTGACCACCTTGAACTATTAGCTGTAACTTCAAGTTTCTCAGATCTCTTAAGAAATTTCTGAAGGGCAAACACTCCCACAACGCTCATGGAATATGTCATGGACCAACCACTAATGCTTAACACAGCGATTAATTTTTTTCCCTTCAATCCTGCTCCAGCTTGTATTTAATTTTATTGCATTTATGAAAGAATTTAGACAATTTTTAGCTAATGCGTCACATTTTATATAGAATTACTGACACATTTTAAAAACTTTCCAAAAACAGGCTTAGAAATTCAGGAACTTAAATACTGTTTTTCTTTTAATTTAACATTATACAATAATAGTTTAAAACACGCAATTCTTTTGCAAAAAGAAGTTGCAAAAGTACATTTAGCACACTGAAAAAATTACTAAGCGACAAAATTCTAAATTTTTTTCTTGTGCACCATTGCCACGTGATACTTCATGGTGTAGATTCTACTGAAAACTTTCTGGCAAACAGGGCAAACTGTTTGTCCCTGGTGGCTGCTCCGATGATGTGTCAATGAGTTACGATGCGCAAATGATTTCCCACAAGTAGTACACTGGAATGGAGTTGCTGACAATGTTGCTGTGCCTGTATTTTGCCATGATGTGCTTCCTCCCCAACCTGCACAATTAAAATGTTATTTGTTATTATCATCATATTGTTATTAGCAACAGCTACACATGTTTACATATTAACATGGACAGACACATTCGTAAATCATTAAGATGCCATTTGCATATACTTTATCATATTTATTTGAACTTGCTGCAACAAATAATGGCTAAAAACAAGCATGAACATGCAATGAGCTAGATAAAATACATGTCATGTATGAGAGTGCCATTCAAATATCTTATATAGAATATAACACTGTTATGGAGATAATTATCGTCTTTGAATATTTATTTAAAAATATGTTTTTTATTTTTACAATGACAATGTACAATTTTATTTAAACTATATAAAAAATTAAGATGCAAATGAATTTTAACCACTTGAATAATAAGTTAGCAGCTTTTGTGGAGAACAGAAAATTGAAAATGATGGTAATGATATTTTGTACAGTTAATTATAATATAAAGATTTTTAATGTTCCAATGAAAAAAAAATAAGCACAGTATTTGCTGTATACACTAAACTTAACTATAACATATATTTTGGCTTCTAGACATGTTAAGCTGTACAAACGTCAGGCATGATGTATAAACAAAACTATCTCATACTAAGCAAACTGCCTCAGTCAATAGTATCTGACTCATATTTGAGACACCACTGTTCAAATTCCATACATCAAATAATCATACCTACTTCTCTCCCACTTTACCAATTGTAGGTAGAGGATCCAAAAGTCTGATATCAAGATTTCATCACAAATTCATATTTGGACTTAAACCTCTTGAATTATAGGTTAGTAGTCATTATTCGATCAACACATTCTCTTAATTGAAATATTTAATTCACTCTTATCAGTTCTTGAGGGGGATGGTGGATCAGTTGTTGAGGGCAAAATTTAAAAACGCCATTTACATTTATTTTAAGTAAAAAGAAACTAGGAACTCTTCTCCCAAGAGAATGTCTTTATCATGAATTACATCAAAGATCTCGTGAATGAGCTTCTTAATATATTTATTCTTATTTATTGTTAATAAAAATATTATTTCAAATTTTAATAATTTTATATAAAAAAATATATATATGTGTGTGTGTGTGTCTGTTTTTTGGTAGTGTTTAACGCCTGCTTTAACTACTTATAGCACCACAGGCGGTGACACTGATGATACATGAATGATGATGGAGCACCGGTGGAATGCGATGGCGGGGGAAACCGGATGTACCCAGGGAAAACTCGCCCCAGCGCCGCTTTGTCCACCACAAATCTCACTAGAGTCGCTTGGGATCAAACCCCGGCCGTTCGAGTGAGAGTCGAGTGGTCTAACCACTCGGCCTCAGCGTGGCCATGTGTGTGTGTGTGTGTGTGTATTTTTAAAAAAGGGTGTATATGAATGAGAGAGAGTAAACAGAAGTGAGTAGATAGCTAACATAACTTAAAAATTACACAGACAGATGAATTGTCATTGTTGGTATTTAAGTACAGCATCTTACAAGAAAACAAACAAAAGAATTTCAACATTTTTTTCATGCAAAATTATTCATCCTTTACATGGAAAAATTATTGTTATTTTTTACTTTCTATTTTAAAGAATTTGGATGTAGAATTTGGATTAAAGAATTGAAAATATATTTGGCATACAGAAATGAGAAATAAAACACATATCTTACATTTTCTGTGAACATTTTTTGAACATTCTGTTAATTTTTTTTATAAATAGGAAAGTATAAAGATAGACAAAATTTATTTCAGAAAACAAATGTCATTAAAATATACAATATGTGTACATTTTTGCATAATATTAGTTTAAAAATATTCCTTTATTACAATTTCTCATTGATGGAAGAAGTTTGAAAGTTTCTGGTTTTTTTTTTTTTTTTTTTTTTATATTGTTCTGTCCAAGATCTCATTACCAGAGTACAAATTTGTAATGGGTAAAAAAGATATATAATGTATTTACTTACATCATATATACACAGTATTGCCATAACCTCTGTCAGTACTTTCAATGCATATACTATTACATAAATAAAACTATACAAATCTGAAGAACACAAAAAATGCTACAAAATGAACACATTCTCATTCACAATGTGTGGCAATACAGCAGCAGAGACGTTGAGGCTACTAATCAATAGCTGCATAAATTTGTGTCCAGTGGAATTTTCTTGACAGCTAATGTGATTGATTATTTTAGCATCTCAATATTGTGGTGCCTCTTTTGATATGCTATTTCCTCGAGCTTGTGCCACCTAGAATAATCCAATGGATTGAGGTCTGAACTTCCGCTTGGCTAGTCAACAACAGCGATGAACCAACCACTGCTGAGCGGTTTCTGCTTTGTGCTTTCCCCCAAATGTTATTAACAAAGCCTGGGGTAGAACCCAGCAAATCACCTTTCATTTTGCGTTAGTTAGCAAATTTATGCATCTTTATCTTTTATATGCACGAATCATCTTTCAAAATGACACTGTACATGAAGAGATGTTCATTTCATGAGACAGAAGTGTTTATTTACACAAAGGACTGCATCTTTCATCATCCTCACGAACAGCGTTTGCAACTTTTTTTGTGTGTACACACCAAGGACAGCCAGATCTGACATGATTTAATAGTTTCACCCATTTCTGTACAATGTACTATTGTCTGAAACACAAATCATTCATTAATGCCAAGAGGTTTCAGCATCGAAAAAATGTCCTTAGCTCGCTTTCCTCAGTGAAATAGCGTCAATACAGTGACACAATTTTCCTACATTTCACATTCCATCTTTCTCACTTGTCGGTTACTGGCACACTTCAAGCCTGTTCCTCATGGCATAGTAAAGGTGACTTTGTGGGCGACAATATACAGCGCTGCCATGTTTTTCATTCACAATTTCCATACTAAAGTGTGTTTAAATTTTATTGACAGAATTATGGCAGTACTGCGTATACATAAAATTTCCCTTCAGTCTCTGGAGTGGATACTTATAACACCATGACAAAGTTCAATTTCTGCTAAAACATATTTTATATTCAATACAGAAGCATTTTAAACACACTTTTGTTAGGGATCTATGTGTAAGAATATGATTCATACTACTCAATATGGCACCTGAAATCAAGGAAATGTCTGGATCTTTGAGATGGTACAACATAAGATGACATATTTATGAAATTTGCAATGTCTCCGTTTTTTGGGACTTGCTATTGTGATGAGAACATAGTTAACAAATGGCTTCAAATTGCTAATTTAATGTTGAATGTCCATTCTCTTTGAGTTTTTCTATACATCTACATCTTTCAACTTTCTCTACCCTCCATTGTTACAGTGACCACCTATACAAACTATTCATATGAAGTTTATTTTCTTATTTACTTCATTTTAATAGAAACAAATTTTTACATAAAAAGCTACATTACACATTATAAATATTAAGAGAATATGTAAATTATAATTTAAATACAAAGAGAATAGCAATAGCCAAATATTTAAGAACGGGATGGTATAGGCTGGACTTAGTAGTCCATTCTCTTTCCATGCCTTCATGAGAAACAACTGAAATAGAACCTTGTATTACACAATGTCTCTGTAGTATGGGGATAATGTGTCCGTCTCACATTCAAGAGGTCCTGAGTTTGAATCTCGGTTAGGGTGAGTTACTAGGATAAAAAAAAAAAAAAAAAAAAAAAAAATTAATAATGAATATTTGGAAACAGCTTATGTTACAATAAGGACATTTGGAATAAATTGTGCTTTTTAAAGATCCGTACATTTCTGGTGTAGTACATTTTTTCTATCGCTTAATCTACCGCCCATGCTTACAAGATTTTACAAAACTCCCTCTAAATTAAGTAGTCTTCACAGGCTATTCCAGAAAACTCAAAATGTGCAGTTTATTTGTCGTGTAAATAAACTTAATATATGGTATTTGATTAATAACAGTTGAGAGATATTTTTGGGGAAATAATTTCATCAACAATTGCAAAACAAATGATTTTTAGCACAGCCATTTTTATATCAGCTGGATTATGGTTAAGCTTGCATTTTTTTTTTCTCTCTCTTTCTCTGTTCTCGTGTGTATGTATATTAAAAAAAATGGGAAAGCTCATATACACATTCAATTTCCTTGATTTTATTTCTATAGTATTATATATATTTCAGATGATGGATATTGCATAAAGCTCATTAACAGCTGTATTGTAGATTTCCTCATGACTCCACTCCATTTCCTCATTATTAACAATGAGTTAAGCATGGGCCTGTTATCTACAGGTTGGGTCAAAGTTAGCTTGGTACTGCACAAAGTTTGCCGAATATGTGATGTGCTCAACATGTTTTCCAGTGCAAGTAGAAAACAATTTTGTTTAGCCAAGACATATTGAATAACATGTTTTGCAAAACTTGTTGACCAGTGGAGACACTCGTTAACTGCCAATGTGTTGCACCTATCGTGTCGAATCAACATATTTTGACAATTGTTGAGGCAGTGGAGACCCACCTCAAAATAATCTATCAACAAGTCATGAAAGTAGCTTTTATAGGTAGGATATTCTGCAGCTAATAGTTCCTTCCACTTAGATCTGTCTTGCCTCTCCTCACAACCATTTATTCTTTCACAAACAAAACAATCCTCTTTTGACAGTTCAGCCAAAGCAGATGCATACTCATCTCCAAGCATTCTTCTAGATGTCATAGTTTTGCTTCGGAGTTAATGTTCATTAAATTTAAAGGTACCAGATCATTATTAATTTAAAACAATCATTGAATTTAACATAAACCACAAAGAATTTTTATGCAATGATGGATCATAAAAGAGGGTGAAAAAAGATTGGAAAAGATTTACATGAGAATATATGATACCTAAGAGTAAACAGAATAAAACAAGATACAGAGAGGTAAGTTTTGAATTAAAGCTTCCTTGTAATTGTATAAGGCAGTAAGACTGAGACAGGGAGAAGTATGTTTAAAGTTTTGATATATGAAACAGGAAGAATATACATGGATGCAGATATCCAGAATTAAACGAGATCAAGCACTATTGCCAAAATTGAACATCCATCCTATTAGAATATATGTCTGGAAACAAAATAACACCCATAGCACCCACCAACAACTTATAACCACCTATAACAATATCTTGTACAGAAATCTAAATTGCAGAAGTTAACAGTTTATCCATCATAAATTCATTGCAACTAATAAATAAAGTTGTAGGCCCCATCAAGATGAGCTTAGTTAATTGCATAAATGCACCCACCTACAAATTAACTAAAAATCTTGTACAGAAATCTACATTGCCAAAGTCAACAATTTAACCATCATAAATTCATTGGAGCTTACAAATAACATTTCTATATACAAATTGGAGTCAGATGATAAATTGGTATCATTTGATGCCCTTTCAATTTTTCCAAGCTACCCAACAAACAAACTAATTCTTCTTCTCCTCAGGGAATAGTACAATAAGATTGGCATCACTACTGAAGAAACAGAAGACCTGAAGAAACTGTACTATGAACTAACACTGTGCAACCACCAACACCACAGGTTCTGGGTGTCAGCAGCTGCCCCTCCCCTGCAAATACATTGACCACAATACCAAAAACAGCATTCACAAAGTACATACATCTGGGTGCCACCTGCCAGCACTGTCATACACCATAAGTCTTAGGAACACCTGAAAGATAAGGAAATGATGGAAAGGAAGTTATGGAGAATATGCATGCCAACATTCATCTAAGTGACAAGGGAGAACCATTTAGAAACCCCAAGTCAGAGTATGTGGTTGGTGAGGATTGAACCATGACCTCACGTATGCAAGTCACACTTACACTGCATGCCACCTCATTTGGTAACAGCAGTTTTATTAAACTTTTAAATGGCAGCATGAAACAAAAACTAGAATAAAAATAAACATTGTATTTTATTTCAGCCATTATGTAGGTATGTAAACTAAGTTTACTGTTACTATTTGTTGTGTAGGATAATGTAACAAATCAAAAACATTGTACAAATTCAGCAATACTATTAAGAAGTAAACATCTACTTTAGGCATGTTTAAATTTATTTTCAAAGATTACAGATTTGTATACAAAAAATAGATAAGTAAACAAATAGCAACTAACATCAGGAGCACCATTTCAGTCTCTACTTGAGGGGGGGGGGGGGGGGGGGAATATTGGTTAAAGCAATTTCTTAAAATTACATGTGAATTGACACATTTAGCCTAAAAGAAAATATTCTTAAAATTATTTAATAAATGTAAAATATTTGTATTAAAAGTACAGTTGTCATAATGTTTCTTTAGGTACGGCAATAATAACCAGTGGCGTATATATTTCTTGCAACTTAGGGGGAAGCAACTGACCTGCTACCTTCCCCCCCCTCCTCCAAAATGACACCCCTGATTAATATAAAATATCTTTAAACATTTATAAGTAGACTGAGATAACATTTTGTAACAAACATTTCTCTTTAAAAACCTTATACTGTGCAGTTTGTATATGGTATTGTCTCCCCATAGTTAAAATCACAGTTGTTAGATTAAACAGTATCTATTGAAAATGGGCAACATTAGTTGATGTATTAAGACAAACACTAAATATGGTAATTAATTGTTCTTTAACACAAGCTGTGTGTAGAACAAGTTTGGAAAGGTAGATCTGGGTTAAAATCCCAGCTGTAGCACTGAATTTTTCAGTCTGATTCTACCTTTATAGTTTTACCTATTAAGTTTTGCATTTATAGTCAAATTTCATTTCACAACATTATTTCAAGGCAAACAACATTAAGGTAAATGATTGCGTGAAGCTGGCTGCATTTTATGTACTGATGCCAAATGAAGGTTCATGTTTCGGACTCTCCCAAATACTTTCTGACACACGGGGCAAACTGTTTCTCCACGATGTTTGCTGTAATGGTGAGCCAACGAAGTACGGTGAGCAAATCCTTTTCCGCATGCGGCACATTTGAAACATTTTCGTGCTGTATCCATTGGAGCCTCATCTGGCCAACACAAAGTACCTTCCCAACCTGCACAATAAAAAGATATTTGCTGATTTCAATTTTGTTTCAATAAAATGCATATTTAATGTGTATATCTAAATCAGTTTTTCTTGTATGTTCAGTGAAAGCTGTGTTGATTTGTAAGTACATTAAAGCAATAACTTTTAATTCATTCCAGAAATACTTAGAGTTTAAACAAAGACCTTCTCTTACTATTACAACTATGGTGTGTCGTTAAACTTACTTTTTGTTTTTATATATGTTTACCACAATACATCCTTGGCAATCTTGGCTGTAGACTTTATTTCTAGCTATGATATTTACACAATATACTTAAACCAACAGGGACAACTGTCTTAATATCATATTGGCAAACTTTTGCGTAACGAAAAATATGAAAATATTTCATTATTCTTCCTCGGACCTGCTCTAGTGGATAAGCATTAACTTTCTTGCAGTTATAAGTGTGCCTAGCAACTATACACAAGGTCTTATTTGTTCCTCCCTGCAGTCACAGAAAGCCATATGAGCCATGTCATCTTTCAGCAGAGTCTTTTGGCAAATTTAAATTAAACAAACTATTCTTATCTGTATACAATATATGACTTTTTAAGCACTTATTAGCTGAAAGATTTAAAAGTATTTTTAAAAAATAATGTGTAAATATGCCAGAAAGATCAGCCATGATCAAAAGCCCAGATGGAGCAGACATAAAATGGTAATATTCACAACTGAATAGAAGCAGCATGAGAAACACATGATTATGAACATTTTCCTTCTTCATTAAGCTATATAGACTATCAGCTACTTCATTCAGATATCACAGCGAGAGGGCATTAGATACTGAACATGAAATTAATATTTAGTTCTATCTGAACATAAATATTAATATGTGTCCACATATTACCAATATATTTTATGTATTTTCATCCAAAAATTTAAAGGTGTGATTACAAACTGATTTGAATTTCAAAACAAACTGCAAGATAAATGTTATTCTGAGATTCAACAGGTTGCATTTATCATTAATAACTAACACTGAATCATTTCTAAGGCTAGTGATAATAAAGAAGTCCTTAAAAAGCTTAATATTATTGCTGAAGAAACAATATTGCATTATGAAATGTGATTTTACAGTAGAAGGAGAAAAACAAAATACTATGTGCAAGTCACAAAAACCAGGTTCTCAGGTTTCTTAAAACCTATAACTTGACTTTAAACTGCAACAATTATGCAAATTTCACTTTTTCACAAGAAATAGACCCAAAGTTATACCTCAATAGTTGTGACACACTTGCATGGCATTTCATTGCCATTCATGAGGAAAAAGAAACAAACTGTTCTACATTAGTCTTTGATGTCATTAACTCAAGTATTGTTTTACAGGATATTTTACTGGTTTGAAAAGAAAACTAAGGTACATATGTTCATTATTGTAAATTGTACTCTCATATGCCAAGGGGAAGAAGAAAAAAGAAAGTAATATACACATATTATATATTTAAATCTTAAGTTACTAGTATAGTTTCTTCAAAGACAATATTTTAACATCACAATGGAAAAATGAGTTGTGTTTGCATTGCACTTGAAGTATAACAAATTCATAAAAATGGTAACATCACAAACATGGATAGACATTACATTAACTTCAGTGAAAACAGATATGAAACATAAAACTAAAAACTATTGTGTGAAAGATTTTACTGGACAACATAGAAATATTCTGAACAGCAAATAGAAACAAATTAAAAATACAACCAATGCCACAAGCTCTCTTCGTTGTACAAAACCAAGAATAAAAGATACACAAGAACAAAGAAATGCTATATAAACAAGGGGAGCAATGATCATTTCCTTTCTCACACTATATAGAAAGTTTGTATAAAGTCACATTGTGTTAAGATTCCTTTAATTGTTTTACTTTTACAACCCAACTTGACGTACATTTTGAAATCATTAATCAGTGTGCAATATGAAGGAAACTAAAGCATACTATAACATGCAGTAGCTAAAATATGTGTGATTATCTATGGATTTAAAAAAAAAAAAACTTAAACAAACATAGTTCAAAACTTTTAATACAAAATAAGCTATACTAAAGAAGTTATAGTTTCCAATGATACTGATGATCAGTTGGTGAGGGGATAAACAGGCTGTTTCTAAAAGTGCTGAAGATGAAACTGAGAAGAGATACAAAATACTTTGTTTACTTAAAGTCTGGTTCTAAAGCTGGATAATTTGCTGGTGTCGGGGACTAAGTCAAAAAATGTAATTTTTTCAGCAATTCTCTAACAAAAGCTGTTTCACATTTCAGTAACTTTATTGGCACCAATTATCAGTGTGACAATTGAAAGCTGTCCAATTAGGATTAGACTTTTTTTAGGTTAATTCTGAAAGTGTAAAACATGATTTTTAGACTTATGTATACCCTTTTTCTCAGGCACCAGCGGGGGGGGGGGGGATAATACCTAATCAGTTACAGAACTCTCACTTAAATTATATTTTTTGTTTTGAGTTTTCTGAATAAATATCATTTTTTTGGTACTTGAAAATAGTAATCTGATTTTGCGAAGGTCCAATGTATTTAGGACATTGCAACATTAAAGATGATTTATTCTCAATGTGTACAAACCCCAATGCAAAAGCAACTCAAATACAGAAAGAAAAGTAATTTTCAGAAAATAACTTTTAAAGTTGTGATTCAATGCATGGATAAATGCAAGTTCCTAGTATTTCAAGTGATTCTTATATATTTGAGGTAACATTCTAGTTTTTGTTACTGCTCCATTTGATAAGAATGCTCAGATTTATACAGTGAAGCCAACACTTGACTTTTTGAGTTATATGAATTTTGCACTAATATACAACTTCACATGCTACCATCATTTATCCAAGATTTAACATCCAAAAGTGGGTACAATGATTAAATGTTAAATAAGAATACAATTTTTTTACAATTCATGTAACTATCAACTACAAAGTATATCACATATACTGTATATGCTGAGGTGGTCACTTATTATGACATTCACAACAAAAGGAATAAACTTGCTTAGAGATCTATTGTTAGATTTTTTAATAAATAATAATAGAAACAAATATGTGAAGAAAATGCATTAGTAACAGTACTTGGAAACAGTGAACTATTTATTTATCTATAGATCACTTTAGGCTTATTCCATGTGAAAAGAGACATAATGGTGTAAACAGAAGTATTTGTTTGTTTAATTAATTTGCAGCATAAATGATCAAAGTTCAATTACTTTACTGCGCCATGGTAAAGTTACCATTCAATGCAAATGCTGGTTCAGTAAAGTATCAAACTTAATGCATTTCAATTAACTGAAGATGCACACATTGTGATGATTACTAAAGACATACTCAGAGTTATCCAAACATTACTTTCTGATATAGTGTTTTTTACCCCTAAATAAGGAATTTTAATTATTCTTTCCATTAATTTAAAACATTAATGTTAATCACAAACACTTAACAATATCTAACACACCAGAATATTCTGTGTGTTTTATCCTCACAGTGTAACATGATTTGCTGAAAAATAATATGTATGCATTATACATAAAAATGCCATAGAAAAAGCAAAATTCCTAAAGCATCAAATCCTTTGGTTTGATGCGAGTTACTGTAAAATGATCCTACGGTGATTTGGGACACATTAATATATGAAATGCAATTTGTCAGAGAGAACAACGAAAGCTACGTTTATTATTTATATTCTATGTGATTATATTTAGAGAATTTTAATATAGAACAGAACAAATTTTCTATATGTTTCTGTTTGTAAATTTTTACAGAAGTGATTTTCCTTAGATGTTTGGGCAGACTGTTAAACAATATCAATATACTAAAAAATTTGTAAAACAGGGTTTTCATTTCAATTTAATCATTTATTTAATTTGAATTTGATTTCAAAAAATAAAGATTCAATTTAGATACTGAAGTGGATGTAAGCCAGGTTTAGTTTCATTTATTTTTTCATTCCCTCATTTCCAGTTTCCTCTTCTTTGAAATTTCAAACTATACCCCTATATTTGGATACTCGAATGAAAGATCAGTTATTTGTTAGTATAGCTCATTTATTTCTCATTTCTTTTGTTTTCACTTTTCTTGGCAACCCATTATTGATAAAAAACCAATTAAAATAAATCACAGACTACTGAACATTATGTAACAGAACAGCTGTGCACAGAGTTCTGAAAAAGGCTGAAATTGCTATCTAGCAAGCAATCAAGTACAGTTTGAAAATTAGTAAACTGAATTAATTACAGGCACGAAATAAAGGCACATAATTAATGGCCAATACAATGAAGTAAAGAGAAGAGGAGGTAAAAGAAGAACACACAATTCATCCTTTGTTTAAAACCAGATGGTTTCAGGTTGACAAAATGATATAAGACTGTAAGGACAAATGAAAGTTCTTTAGAAACATATGCTGTTTTACATTCACATTACTCTGCCCACTCATCTACCAACCATCCTTACAATATTCTTTTATTGACCATTTGTTCACTAAGATAAAAGTTTGGAGAAGTCCTTTTATTATACATTTTATTACAGGTGCAACAGGGGCAACAATAGGCTGAAGCAACAGCCAAATTTTAAAAAGTGGGTTGCTATGTCATGACTTTGGAATTCCACTAGTTTTTGACCATGAGAAAAAAGAACTGCAACTCAACACTTGCAAATTTAAACCAATACCATAGATATACATATTTTAATTTCTCTTCTCTCTTAAGATTTACTAATAATGCAAAACTTATTCAATATGAAGAGGACTTCACAGGCTATTTGCAGAAAATTCATGAGATAAACTTTATTTGTCAAGCAAATATCTTTAAACATATATGATATTTTAATCAAAATCGTTTTAAGAAAACAAAAAATAATAAACATTTTTCCATATGGAAGATGGTTTGCACACATGTGCGCACACACACAGTTGGATCTTATGTTTACAATACATTTTTTTTCAAGGAGCCTCAAAATGTATATTTCCAGTGAAATCTCAATATTGAACATTTTGGGTGGAATATTATACTTCCCCTACTTACTATGAGTTATTCTATGTCAAGTTTCACAAATCTTCACAAAATTTGACTATTTTGTCTCTGATTTACTTGAAATTTGTCCATGGATTACAAAAGCAAAATGAATTATCTTTTAATTTCTTATTTTTTTAAATTACAATATACTAAAACAATATTGTGGAATGCTACTTGTGAAAAATGGCACACCTTTCTACCTTTGAATTAGAACATCACACAGATGATAAGTGATAAAATTATGTTATAAGTTGAATATAAAAATTAATATACAATCTTGTAGTATTTATTATAATCTATATAATTAATAATTACATTAATTTTTAAACCCCAAAATTTAAAAACTACTTATTCCTGTTACGTAACTCACTAATAAAAATAATGCCTTTAAAATGTTGTATATATTTGCATAAAACAAAGATGGGATATTATGTGTTTAATTTAAAATATTTTAAAAAGTGGTGCATAACAGGATTCCAAACTGGCGCATCTGGAGAGTAGCAGGAGCAGGCGCAGTAGCAGTATCTGTCATTGGATACCTTGTCTATAATTGTTCAAGCACTTTAGTTGCACTAATTGTTCATATGTAACTGTTAAATATGACATGTACAGCTGAGAAACTTTTGAACTTTCAATCTGATCCTAAGAGAGGCAATTTAAATGTAATTTAAATACACACTTTACCCTTCTGGAACAAATGAATATGTCTGGTTATTTATTACCTTTACGCAGTTATCCTCTATGGCAATATTCAAAAGGAAATTAAAAGAGATTCTCAATTCTAAAATGCTTTTATTCAGTGAATGAATATCTGGAAATGGAGTATAAGTATATTTTGTGATAATATTATGTAATTCCTATTGACGAAACCGATATTTCTGTAATGAAATCATATGGTGAATAAAATTGATTTGATTACTAGATTATTGGTATATGGACTAAATGAATGTAGCTTTTTAAATTATCAGAGAGCACTTTCACATTGCGGTATCTTGCCTAAAAATGATTATTATATTCCTAAATTTGATATTCCATGAGAAACATAAAGCTTATGTTCTTTTACCCAAATTATTTTTTGGGAGTTCTAATTGGATCCTGAGAGGAATGGTGATTGGCTCTCATTGCTAGTCTTTTAATGGCACTTCTGATACCATCACATTCCATGTGACATCACAAAGAAATGTCAGTCAGCATGAATGCTAAGTCAATCTCGTGGTAGCATATATTTTAAACAGGCACTATCAAGTGTTGTTGTCATACATTAAACACTCCAAAATTGAAACAAAGATCAGGTGACATCATTCCAGTTTTCTTCAACTTCTTTGAGCAATTTGGAGCATGAGCTCCAATGGGTATCTGTTGCAGTGGATATATGCCTCTACAGTGGTGTCTAAGGCATACCTTCTCTTGGCAGAGTCATGAAAAACTGAAGGGATTTCAGCAATATCAGCTGAGAAATCTGTCCATGGTGCTTTGTATGACTGAATCCAGCCTATGGGCTAAACAATGTATAAAGACTGCCTGAGGTGCAAAAAAAGTCCTTTATCCTGTTTTGGAAACCATTCAAATGTCCAGACATGAAACTGGTGCCATTGTAGCATTGTCCTATAAGTTGAGACTGATAGTCAAACGGCCTCAACACAAAATCAACCAAGACAAACAATACTTCCGATGCTCTTATCACAAGAGACATCAAAGAAACCCAAAAACCATTCAACTAGCTCACCATTGGCATCTACCAGTCTGACACTTATAGAACATTGAGATTTTTGTATGAAATTTGTAGTATCAACAATTTGTACATAAAAAAAGTTACTGTTGCATATTTCCAGCTTCATATAATCAATCTTAAATGTACTCCAGTGTACCCCAAAATACAGTCAATTAACTTCTCACTGTTTTCAAATCCCCAGTGAAAATACATTTTATTATAGTGCGTCTGAATCTATAATGAACTTCAAAATTAACGACAGCAGTTCTTTGAAAGTCGCCCTATTAGATGAGCTTTTGTCATTACATGAAAAGCAAGTTCTTGTCTGGCCAAATACAGAAATGCATTAATCACAATTTTAAAAATGAATCTGTTCAGACTTACATTTCCATTTTACATACAACCAATTGTTTTCTTTCAGAGCATCGATATTTGTGTTTTCATTCTTTTTGAGTTGCTTCAATTAGAGTGTACACTTGAGATGTTCATCAGATGTTTATGTAATGACTAATGATGTTCAAAATGTCAGAAAAACTAGCACTGTTCCACACTGTCATTTTTACACCAAGTAATAAGCAAGGACAACGAAATAGTTTTTCCATATAATAACTAGCGCACAACCTCTCCTCATATTCATTGTACCACAAACTTTTAAAGTACTTTTTGTATCATTCTACACCTTTTTGTTTCATTTTTTGTGCCAATAAATTAAAAATTGGGTTTGTCCTCTTGTAAGTAGCACATCCTTTTTATTGTAGTCAGTCCACAGTGAAAATGGTGTGTGTAATATACTACACGCTATATCATTTTATGGATTTATCTCTCTACCAACTTTAACTGAACAAAACAGTACATGGAAATAAGAAGCTGCAAGGGAGCTAACATCAGTAAAATAAAAAGAACATGATGCATCTAGAGTATTCAAATGCACAACCACTTTATGTGTACAGTACTTTTAGACTGTTGAATGTTGGGGAAATGGTGCTGCCAAACATTATCAGTAAAGAGGTGACTTTCAAAAGACTGTTTTTCTTTAATGAGTACAATAAAACCATGGGCTAGCCTCTGTAAGAGGGTTTCGTGGTTCGCTAAATTCCTGTACTGATAGCTTCACCATAGCAAAATAGGCATTTTTGGTAATAACACATGAAATATCAAGTTTTATTTTGTTGTCATGGTAACTGGGTGTAAACATACAACTACATATTGATCAACATAAAAGAGCTGCAAAACCACAGCCATCCCTTCTGTCCCTTTGTCCCGTTAACAGCCTCTTCAAGACTATCAGGCCAGAAGGCAAGCATTCCCCCACTCCAATGCTCTTTCTTTACTCACAGATATATTACTGGTTCTTTGGGTATCTGAGCATGCAAGAATTAAACACATATATTCAGATTTAATACAACTAAAAATAAATGAAATTGAACTTCACTATTTTCACCTTGCTGCCACTGTTAGGAAAGAATCTTGCAGTACAAAAGCATAGCTTTCTGAAAAATCAGAAATAACCATGCAATCTCCTTCCTCACAGTTTTTCAGAAACAAAGACTGTTGCTGAGCTAGAAACATGAGATATTAAATTATTTGGTTTATTTGATAATCTATCCAAATACCCGTACACTGAAGATTTTAAAGTTTCCAAATTTGTTTCCTGAAAATAATTCTTAATATGAGTATTTTATGTATTTCCAACATTAATGACCCATATGACAAGTTTTGGCATGAAGTAATATTTCCTATAGGCACCGTGGTCATAGTGCTCAATTCCAACCTAGATGCCCTGGGTTCAATCCAAGCACCTGCATGTGGGATTTGTGGTGGATGAAGTGGCATTCTTCGGGACCTTCAGTTTCCTCTGTCACACATTCTACCAATTGCTCCATCATCACCTTTCCTATCATCCATTTCTCTTGCATTTCATTTCATCCACTTCCTCATTCTCATGCCTGGCTACTCTGACCCTAGGCATCCGCTTGTAAGTCCTAGGGAGTTGCCAGTCCTAAAATAAGGGGGGGGGGGGGGTAAGCCAACTAAAAAACAAACAAAACAAAACAGAAACAAAAATTCCTTGATTGGCACATATTTAAAGCTTCCTATTGTTATCCTTTCTTGGAGTGTTATATATTATCTTTAAGGCTTTCTTTTGCAGTTTGAATATAATGTTACTATTTACATGATTTCCACATAATGGCAATGATGTGTTAGTGGGTGGAAATTTGCGAAATAACAGAGTTCTGAGGTTACAGTGATATTAGTTAGTGGAGTAAAAAACTCTCTCAGTTAATGACATAATTTAATAATATATTCATAGATTTCTTATTTATTTCATTGCAAATAGAATCTACCAGACCATGCATACATGTGCAGGATTTTTATACTTCCTTGAGTAAAATATTAACAAGCATTCTATATCACATTTTTAATTTATGTGCTAATATTAGTGGTTAACTTGCACACTGTGACCCTTAATATATATATATATATATATATATATATATATATATATATATATATATATATATAATGCTATATATATATAAATAATGCTATAATAACTATAAAAATGAATTAATGCATTTACACAAAATTAATTAATTTTATCAATTGACCTATACAAGGGAACTGAAGTCTTTAACGGTGTTTATAAACACCTAAGCAGTTTGGAAATAATAACAATCAAATATAATGTAGTTGTTGTGCAGAAGTTAACTGAGATATGTATCTGAATTAGAGATCACCGAGCTTAACACAAGAAACATCACAAAAAGTAATTTTACCTGGACATGTGATTGGAGCATGTTAAAGATTCAGTGCATATGTTTCAAAATATTATCTTTCACGATGTCGACTGTGTTACAATTCCAACTCGGTAATTCCTAAATCAAATATACGTTTACAAATAAAGTACGTCAGAACTAAGGGAGCTTGAAAACCACTGTTACATTAATCCACAAAGAGATAAAATAATCAACAAATTAAGTATACTTTTTCAATGGCTGGTGATGAACAAAGTTTCAACTAATATCAGCACTGAAAGATTACACCATAAAATAGGCAAGTGTAAACAGTTTGTAAACTTATACAGCACAAAGACTTTTTTTTCCTTTTTTTTTTTTTTGAGTGAAAAATTCTGAAACGGCAATTCTGCTGCTGCTTCTTCCTTACACTAATTTCAAAGTCATTTTTCTGTGGGTGTGTTTTAATAGAAACACTTGTATCAATAGATATTTCTTTTCATCACTTATAGAAACAAACTTTTCTCTCCCTCTGTTATTACATAGCTCTATACCTGTATGTTCACTTTTAAGAATTCTTACCCAGAGAGCAAATTTAACCTTTAAAATATTAAAGGCCTATACACTAGCACAAAAATATAATTGTATTATGTACATTTTTAAAATATAGTTTATCTCACAACACTTCGTTCTAAAGGATTAACATTTGTAAGACAATCAACTATAAAATATCTCTTATCCTTTCTTTTACATTAACTAGTAGGATCATCAAATAAATAAGTCTCCCTATTATGAGAAAAATATTGAATTAATATTTTTTAATTTTAAAACAAATTCAGCAATATTTTGCAATTCCTAGGCTACCTTTCTACATAATCATCATCTCTGTTCAAACATTTTTTTTTTTAATACCTTGTCTGTAAAATGCCATGTACTGTTTATACGGCACTTTTGATTTTTACTTAACCATCATTTTCAAATTGCTAACCTCAGGCACTTCTTGAGTTGGGAAAAGATGGCAATCATTACGGAGATCAAGAGAATAGTGCAGAGGACAGAAATTTTCTAGTTTTCTAGAAGGTCCTGAGCTCTTTCAGATAAGCACGTGTGAGGGTAGTATTGCAGTAGCAGCACTTTGTGGGTCGAAAGTCTGGGGAACTTCCATTTGGATGCCACATTATCCATCAGCATTCATCATGATTCTGTAAGCCAAACAGCTGAGAACACCCTGTCAGTTTGAAAACATTCCATGACGTTTCTCTTGGCTTTTTGGGGCACTTTCCTCTTTCTCTTCCAAACCACTCCTTGCCACTTCATCTCAGGTGCTAATGTTGTATCCAGCTTTCATCACCAGTAACAATGTTTTCTATTCTTAGATTCTCCTCTCTTATAGATACTTAAAGGCAAAGTCTGCTCGGAAGCCGTATATATACTACACCAAGCCAGATCATCAAAACAGAACCTGACATGAGAAGAAAGACATGCACTCAAAACCTTAAATAGTGATACCTACATTGCCATTTTAGATGCCAATAAGGGCAGTGCCATGCTTGTCATGGACACAGAAGACTACAGGAAAAAGATAGAACAACTAGAATTCGGAATCTATCAGAGGCTGCAGAGAGATCCAACCAATAGAATTCTACAGATGACGAATTAGTTAATCAAAGAGTCAACCCTCACACAGGAATTTCAGAGGAGTATTGTCTCCAGTGAAGCCGTTACTCCTCGTCTCTACAGCCTGCCTAAGATTTATAAAGAATCCACACCACTGCACCCCATAGTGAATGCTATAGGATCATTTATGTACTCATCAAAATATCCAGCAAAGTTATTACAACCACACATCGGCAACATGGAAACACACATAAATAACTCCATGCACTTTATTGAAATACTGGAAGAGTTTAGGTTGGACCCACTAGATCAACTTATAAGCTTTGGAAAGGGCTTGTTGCCCTTTCCAAAATCTTTCTAGATGACATCACTACTCTGCTCTGTTACTGCCTCACTACCAGCTATTTCCAATGGAATGGAAACTTCTACAAACAAAAAGAAGGAGTTGCAATGGGAAATCCTCTCTGTCTGACATTAGCTAACTTGTATATGGAAAAGTTTGAGAAACAGCCCTAGAGTCAGCTGTTCTTAAACCCAAAGTATGGTGGAGATATATCGATAATACCTTTGTTATCTGGCTATATGGAGACAAAGAACTAGAAACATACTTTAAATCATATCAACCGCATCAGTGACAGTATTAAATTTACAATAGAAAAGGAAAATGATCATTCCATTGCTTTCCTGGATAATTTAGTAATCAAAAGACCTAACATGACACTTGGCTACACTGCATACAGAAATCAACCCATACGGACTGATATCTGCAGAATACGTCAAACCAACATCCATGTCAGAAGAGAGGCATTATAAAGACTTGGACAGAACGTGCTAATGTCAGAAGAGAGGCATTATAAAAACTTGGACAGAATGTGCTAAGCACATCTGTGAACCGGCCACATTAGAATAAGAACTAAAACACTTACAGCTAACATTAAAGGCTGATGGGTTTGGACACATGGAAATGATTAATTGATTGATAAATGTAGATAGATATACAAAGATAGATACAGACAGACAGATAGATATATAGATAGATCTAGGTATCACACCCAAAATGAACTAATAAATGCATAGAGAAACCAACACAACAGAACATAGCCTGCTTATCATACCTAAGCAAAAGGATAAGCAAACTTTTACAAAAAGTAAATATAAGAATAATTTTCAAGCCCACTAAGAAGATGAAACCATCTCTGATCGACAAAAGACAGAAAAGGGGTTTACTGTATACCATGCAGTTGCGGTATTGTATACATTGGTACTACCAAGCGTACTGTATGCACTTGCATAAAGGAACATTGAAACAACTGCTGGCTGGGACATAGTAAAAAATCAGCGGTGGCCGAACATGCACTGCTGGCGGGTCACAATATTAGATTTAATGATACTGAAGTGCTCGACAGCACAGTCCAATGCCACTCCAGAATTTACCATGAAGCAATACAAATTCATAAACATAAAAATAATTTCAACAGGAAAGAGGAAGCTGCATGGATACACAAAATATACATTCCTGTGTTGGGAAACATTAGGATCAAATCCCACGGGACAGCAGCTGCACTATGATTGGTGGATAAGCAGCCAAAAGGGAAGTGACCGGTCTTTCTCCCACTATAAATATGACTGAACCTCCTTGACAGTTAACCAATTATGAGAACTTATGAAATCCTGCAAAAAGACTCAGTCATATAGGAATATTGTATTCCATCCAAAAATATTATAGAGATTTCACCAGAAATATAGTTTTGAGGTGCTCTGAATAAGAGAAGTATTTTAAGAACAAAGTTTTTTATGTGTGCGCACGTGCACAGCATAACTCAAAAACAATGTTGGTAACTACCAAACTTCAAATTTAAGTTCAGTACCTTCGAAGATACAAAATAAACACTTTCAAGAAAATATTTTCACCCGAAACTACCCTTTTTGGAAAATTTTGATTTTCTCAAAAACAGCTCATTAACGATTTTGATTAAAATATCTGTATTTAAGGTATTTTTCATGACAAAATGTGTATCTTTAAGTTTCTTAGAATAATCTCTTAAGGCTTTTTCATTATATATGACTTTAGCATAATGACAGAAGACAAAATTTTATTCCACAAAAAATGCAGATCTCTATAAAGTACTTACGTTAAAAATCATTTTTTGTGGAGTTAACCTTCTCCAAGATATTCCTCGTTATAGGTTCCAATTTTAAGTACTTATATTTATTTTCTAACAGAAAGTAGTTATTCACTTTTTCTTTCTTCCAGTCATGCAAAGAAAACATAATTTCAATGCCATCTTAGGAACCAGCTCTTAAAAGATTTGACAATTGCTATTGTATTCCCCCATTCTTGTTGCATCTACAAGGAAATATATAATAAAAGCATTTCTGCAAATGTTTATGTTATTAATGAGAGATAGATAGAAGAATACACCTTTTAAGAATAGGTTGTTGAAGAATAGGTAGAGAAAACCATGTGAATTTAACATCAGAAAAAATGTTCCTCAGATTTTAAATAAATGAACAATTTATTTAATTTTTACATAATTGAAAGCATGTATTAAGTACTTTTTTGCTTTAGTAAAGGAAAAGATGCATAGATGAGGACGAGCAATATTTTTGAAAGGGATGAGGGGCAATGAATTAGAATGTTATATTTTATGCACGGAGACAGCACTGTTCACTGTATAACAAAATGTAAAGAGGTAGGAAATTGGAAGAAACAAATTTTATTTTTTTATTTATTTATTTACATAGAATCTCCCAATGAGCATATTGCTCTAGGTAGGGACTGCCCTTTAGTGAGGCGGTAAGCCTCACTAAAGGGCAGTCTAAGTTCTAAGAAACAAAGAATAAAACATAAATGGGATTGTGTACCAGGAGAGATGGTAGCAATAAAAATGTTAAGTGTCAAGGGAAGAAAGAGAAGAAATAAAGAAATAGGGCAATAGGTAAAAGAAAAGAGGACAAGATAAAAGAGAGAACGAGAGAATGGAGAGAAAACACAGAGATTGGGATGGAATAGGCAGCACAAACCAAAGGGCTACACTCTTCTACAACCAGGGAGCTATGCGGATGTAGTGCCTAAGCAGTACTCAAACCTATGCACATTACGATAAGTAATATAGCTTAAGTAACGGGACATGATTTATAAATAATTGTAAATGTAACTGAAGTACAATAAATATTAATTAATGTTAATTGCACTAAATATTTTATTGATATCAACTTTATTGAACAATCTGCAGCCCCTTCAAAATAAATGTCAAGTCAGTACCTATGGATACACTTCATAGTGGATCTCAATGGTGTCTGATAAACCACTGCAAAAGTAATGCATACTATTAAATGAAACGAATTCTGGTTGCCAACAAATTATAATAAATTGCTTATTATCATAACAATCATTGTTACTATTTGTTCTTTAGAGACAAAAATTAGGGAAACCAATTTATTGGATGAACCTTGTATTTTACTAATGTTCAAATAATAGCAACTGTTTCACTTTGTAATTGTCGAATTAGTTCTTTACTCTTATGTATGTTTACAATGCCTTTCAATTTAAATAACTGGAACTTATCTTCTGGTTCTTCAATATTTTATACTATTTTTTTTTATATATATTTTATTATATAACACCAATTTATAAGCACAATAAAGTTTATCTAACACAAGACATATGTACATAAATGTTTCAGTTTTATGAACAATTCCAATTTAACTTATCCAATTCCATGCTGACTCCATGCTGATTGGCCATGTGAACTTTGAGGTAATAAATGCGGCTAAAGTCATTTCCACAAATATAACACCTGGTAGCACCTCTGTGTTTACTGCGATGATGTTTCATTGAATCCGAATGACGGAACACCTTACCACAGTCTTTGCAATGATAAACCTTGGCTTTTGGCAATCCTATGGGAAGAAACCATGGTTACTGATTTTTTTTTTTAAAAAAAGAAGATGAGCATAAAACATATTTGCTCCTCTGTATTCCAGGATGGTACTCTCTTATAAAACTCTGCTCTGCATAAAAGCTACAAACCTAAGAAGAAAAGAACAAAAAGAAAAGTAAAGAAAATTTCAGATTCCTGAGTACCTTTCCAACAATGTTGCTGTGCTCTACAACCTTCAGCTAGGGTTTCAGAGTAGGAGAGTGAGGAGTAAATCACACTAATGCTCTGCTATAAAGCATGTATTTAAGGAGATGGTTGGGCACTTGTAAAATGATATACTACACACATAATTTTGATGGGGCTTTAGTAATGAAGTGAAGATAACTACTTTTTTTCATGCTAGAAAGAAAAAAATAAAAAAAAGAAAGGGAAATGTATTTTTTCTTTCTTTTTTGTTCCTACAACTCTGTTATTTTATAGAATATGGTTTTGCTAGGCAGTTACAGTCTCATAAATATACTGCTGCAAAAATACCAGTGACTATCATATAACAAGCAGGAAAATGCTAATTTATTTTTTGAAACTTGAGTTCTATTTTTTACCAACACATTAAATTTTTATTACACATTTAATTGCTTTTGTCTTCAAAAACTCTTACATTTAAAGTTATTTGAAAACTTAAGGCTAGTCTTCCATTTAAGAATAAATGTTCAAAATTAAAAAAAATTGGTGTTTAAGGGTACCAAATTGGGGAGAAAAAAATAAAGAGTTGGGAATTTTTTTTTGATAGTGTTTAATGCCTGTTTTACTACATATGGCACCGCAGGCAAGGATTGTAATATGTGGCATGAAGATAGACCCCTGGTGGAATGTGACTGTTGGGGAAACTGGAGAACCCGGAGAAAACCTGTCCCTGTGCGGCGTTGTCCACCACAAATCTCACATGCAGTCACTTGGGATCGAACCCAGGTCGCCTAGGTGAGAGGCAAGTGGTCTATCACTCGGCCATGGCACAGCCTAGATTTGGAAACGAACAGAAATTGAAGTGGTCAATAAATTTGATTATATGAATGTCAAGATTCAATAGTAGTAGCTGTTGGAGTGAATCAAAAAAGAGCATTGCCAAAGGCTATTTTGTTGCTTGACATAAATTATCAGGAATGCATATAAAGTGGTGGGAGAGAATATATATACTACACAGTGTTTGAGACAAATGGTGTATAGAATGGAAGTATGGTGTATAGAGGAGCAATGGAAATATGTGATTTTAATTCACAGGAACACAGTCTGAAGAGTAAGCAGCATTGAAAAAGTAATAGTGAACATTTTAAAATATTAGTTTATATTAAAAAATTTAGATGATCAATATATTTTGAAACAGTGTCTGGTTTTCCAGAACAGTACTTACTATGGCACTTGGTTTAACAGAATTAAAATTGTTTTGATTAAAAAAAAAAGTGAAGGGACAACCTAGAGAGAGAGAATTAAAACAGTTTTTGAAAGGAAATTAAATTAAGAATTTATGATATTGAAATTCAGCAAACACTTGGGAGTTACTGAGAATTAAACTTAGAATGTGGAAAGAAAAATTATATGGAAATCAGACATACTTCATAAAGCTGCCAAGGAAGAAACTGCAGGGTTAGTAAAATTTAAAGGTTAAGGGAGAACAGGATTAGATGAAAGTCCAATGTGTGGAGTAAAAGATAAT
Organism: Hymenopus coronatus; assembly: GCA_030762935.1. Lineage (NCBI taxonomy): Eukaryota > Metazoa > Arthropoda > Insecta > Mantodea > Hymenopodidae > Hymenopus > Hymenopus coronatus. The sequence goes on along the minus strand of CM060894.1, from coordinate 90,722,632 downwards.
TATCAGCATGTAATTCTTGATGCTGAAGAAACTAAAGAGAGGAAAATTAAGGTTGGAAAAATGGGCTAACATACCAATAGATATAATAGGGAAAAAGCTGTTTAGATTACAATCAGATAAGGGTCTTAAGGAGACTGTTATTATAAAAGGATAAAAAGAAAATGGATGGGAAAGTTATTCCAAAGAAGATGAAGTAAATTTTATGGAAATAGTGGGTAAATATTCTATGAATGGACTTTTTCCATTAGCAACATAACCATAGTGTTGCAAACTTACCAATAGAGTAGTCAGCAATCACAAGTGTGGGTTACAGTATATTCAGTTAACCAGCTGAATATAATATGCAAACATTATATTGAGGAAATATATCTATTTGTGTGTCCATCATTGTTTTCTGATTTCATCAAATTGTATAATTCCTAACAGACTGATTATAATTCAAAAGGTAATTAATAATTATACTCTACATATATCAATGTTATGAATGATAAATGCTGCTATTTATGTATCTGTAAAAAAGTTAAGAAATGAAATTATTGTCAGAACCTTAGGTTTAAAATAAGCATATTACAATTTTATGAGCAAAAATAATTTCATATGTTAATATTTGTTTATAGTGTACTGACCCTATAATTCAATCCTTATTTTCTTACATTATATTCACAGGTTTTTTTTTTTTTTACTTTTCTTCTTTTTTTTTTTTTTTTTTTTTTTCTTCTTTTTCCTAAATGTAACTGTGCCATCTTGTTGCCCCCAGGAAAGAATAACATTTGAACACTGTTCTTCCAAAATTGCTAACAGCAAATTAAATAAATAACACATAGTGGTACTGAAATAAGGAACAAAATGTAATGCTTGATACTTTTATTGCCACAGACATACAAGCAGATTCACATTTAAGAGCTTTGAGGTTAAATTTTATAAGTTTAACATTGCATAATACTTTCTAGATAATGAATATCACATTAAGGTAAATGCTATTAAGAGTTCTCAAGCATTTGCATAGCAAGTTTTAGTAACAAGCCAACTTATGGCATTGAATATTTATTATTGCACAGGGACTGCTAACATAGCATAAATAAATAAAAAGATGGAATAAGAAGTTTCAGTCAGATATGACAGACTGATGTTGTTTCCGAAGATGTAGCTTCAGTGTGTGAATGCGACCTAACACTTTGCCACAAACGGGACATTTGGTGTGGCCACGGTGGGAGCTTACGTGATGGTGCAGAGACCCCTTGTTAGTGAACAGCCTCCCACACTCACTGCAGGTGTAGTGCACTGGAGAGCCAAACTTTTCTGTCCAGGGGATTTCCTCCACACTCCATGGAATGCCTGTGATGCAACAGAAGCAACAGTGGTGTCAGTAAAATGTATTTTTTGTTCTACCATCCAAGAAAAGGAAAAAAAAAATTCAAAAAATTTGTCTCCTATACATTCGCCATATATAAACATCTTAACTGTATAAAAGTATTCACTTCAAGAATGCTTTGCATTTAATCTGTGTAACAAAACTTAAAATAATTTGATCAGAGCTTAAAAGATTATTGTAAATCTAAAATGTTTCTGATAAATTAATTTAACATTAAAAACCTGAAGCTTTCCCAGTGCTGTTTAAAGTTATGAAACAGATCATATTCCAAGTGTATGATGAGTATAGACTGTTTTAGTGTGAGAAGATTTTGCCAAGAGATAATGACTTCCTCCTCTTGAGTTAATAAGAAGTGAATGGTTAAAGAACATTTCTTTATCAAAGATCAGTATCTGAGCATGTAATGCAATACATAATTAATAGCAGTATATGTTTCTCTTTCCCTGATTATCTGAAACTGGAGCTATCAATACCTTGGAATATGCTTTTAACATTAACTTGCAGATATTGTTAGCTACCTCTTGAATCATAGTTATTTATCAGTTTACTGGAAGAAAGGTCATTATTACATATGGAATAAGTTTTTTCAGGAAGGGTGTCCTGCATCTCATCATAGCAAGTAGATATATAACGCCAATTACAACTCTGAAATAGTGTAATTTTAGTTTAAAAAAATATTTTATACACTTACAAACATCAGTGACATTTACACTGTTAGCTCCTGATGTATTCCCTATTTGAAGACTGCCACCTTAAAAATGTGCTACAGAATGCTGCCTGTTGTTCTCCTTTCAAATCCCTTTAACGTCTAATGTTGCGCTAATATTCTTCTTTGAAGCATTCCTCTCTCAGATATAGTCTATCTTGTAGAGTCCACTGATGGTTTCTCCATATTTAAAACATACATTTAAAAAAAAACAATGTCTTGAATTAAATTAGCACTGGATTAGGAATGTTTGTAACTTTGCAGTCCTAAAAGGCATATTGGGTTATATATATTTTATGTTTTAAGATTCGTGTCTTCAGAACTTTTCAAACAGGTTCTACTTTGAATAGGTAGAGTCAGACTGAAAACAGCTTGTGTGGAAAAATAATTAAATTAACACTAAAGGTTCTACTTTTTTAAAATTCAGTATTATCAAATACACATTTTTTCATTATAATTTGTCACAACTTCCTGGGCTATTGTGCATAAAAATCATAGTCATCAGCCATGCATGCCAGCCCTCAACAGCACTGCTGTGACATAGTGAACTATGATGTCTTATAACACTGAATTTGTTGGAAAAGAGTAGGCAATGTTGGATTATTCTTTTTACAATTTCTGTATATATTTAAATTCAAATGTAACAAAATTTCATTGTATTTTGATGATGCCATAGAATCTGTATTTCTTCAGGCTGATAATAAATCTTCTATCTACTTTAACTACAAAGTGATTGTACATATAACTCTTTTCCATTCCACATACTTTCCATGTTCTATCCTATATATCGTTTATGTTATCTCATTTATTTTGTTTGCAAACACAAGAAATGACTGGATCTCAGAATGTCTTTAGTTCTTTATTATTACTAAAATAAACTATTTACAGAGAGGAAGAGAAGATTTCAATATTGCAACAGTACATTTTCTTCAATACACAGCAGTGATATCTGCAGTAAGATTTAGAAAGATGCCAAATACAGATTTAAGTATATGACTCCATTTATACATTTTTACAGAGTTTTAACAGATGAGTATCACAACCCAGAAATATAAAGTTTAAGCTTGAATGTCAAACTGACCAGCCATGGATCACCTTTAAATATGCCAAGCACTGTCCTTGGCAAAATGTCGGGAACTTCAAGACCCACTAGACCATGACTTACAAGCCCCCAAAACAAGTTTGATATTCAAGACACCTTCCATGAAAGTCTCAGCTTGTACAATGTTTAAGTTTGTTTCAGCATAAAATTTAGAATCACATTCTATTACACTCTCAACATGACTCCTTAGGTAATCACAGGCTCTCTTGTTCCTTTAAATATTATTTAAAGTAATGAAGAAAAACAGAAGTACTTATAATAGTTCTTATAATAGTAATAATAATAATAATAATAATAATAATAATAACAATAATAATAATAATAATAATAATAATAATAATAATAATTTTAATAATAATAATAATAATTTTAATAATAATAATAATAATAATAATAATAAGAATATATCTTGTAAAGCTGAGGAATTTATTTTACAGGTATGGGTTTAAAAAAAAAAATGTTACATTCACATGAATTTTTCTACCCATTTATCAATAAGTTATTGTTAAAGAGCTTATTCTTCAATCTGCTTCATGTTATTCAAGTTAAACATTTGTAGAAATTGTTTTATTACATGTTTCCTTATAGATACTATGGAATAGGGAAATACACTAGGTTTAAGTGATAGTCACATTTTTAAGGATGCTCACTATGTAATAGCAATGAAATTCTGTGCTCTTTGCTTGGCTATGAAAGAGGATAAAACAAAACAAAAAACAAAAAAATAAAAATAATAATAATAGTATTAATATCTTCCTATTTGAGAACAGTGTAAGTTTTGGACAACTGAAACCAAATAAAAAAGAAATATCTCGGAAATGGTTTACTCTACAAAAAACTGCATTTGACATTAATTTGCAGTTTACTAAGATCTGCATTTTTTGTGTGTAGTTTTTGTCCATTGCTTGCAGTTTACCAGTTGTGTAAAAGTCATTCAGAATGTAAAGGATTCGGAGAGTATACCCAGGAAATTGAAGATATACATTTTATTTATTATGAAAATATCTTAAACATATTGTACTTTAATAAAAATTGTTAGACTTCTTGAGAAAATAAACATTTTCAAAACATTTTCCATGTAAAAAATAGTATGGAATGGGGAATGAAAATCTTTGTGTTGCATTCTAGAAAGATGCTGGAACTTAAATATCAAGTTTGGTATTTTTAACTTTTTGTTTTTGAGGTAGGCTGTTCACAGACACACATATGGATCTTTTTCTAAAAAGACCCCCCACCCCCTGTTGTTGTAGTTGATCCAGGGGACCCTAAAATGTGTATTTCCAATGAAATCTTGGTATCAAATTTTTGTGTGGAATGCAATATCCTTTCTACCTACATGTGCCTGCCTGGGTAGCGTGGTGGTAGCATGTCTGCCTCACGTTCAAAAGGCCGTGAGTTCGAATCTCGCTTAGGGTGAGTTACCCGGGTAAGGTTTTTTTTTCGGGGTTTTCCCTTATCCTGAGAAGACGAATGTCGAGTAACTTTAAGCTCCATGGACCCCGAGGTCATTTGAGCATCATATCATCAATTGCATTCATCGTCCGATATAACCAAATGAGGTTAAAGGATGTTAAACTACAAAAAAAAAAAAAAAATACCTACATGTGTACATGGTAGAGAATGTAAAAATAAATGTAAGAAAATCATAAATTTTCCATGCACACTAATAACACTTACATAGAGGAACATAAACACAAAAATTACTAAAAACAATGATTTTAACTTAGTTCTTTGAGGAATTAGCAAATAAAAAAAAATTAAGAAGAAAAGAAATAATTTATACAGAATTAACTTTAACTTTACATGGGTAACTCAGATATATTTGTTCTTCTTTTATTAACTGCAGCAACAGTAACCAATTTTCACAATGTTTCATTCCATGTACTGAATGCACACATTTGATGCTTGGTAGCTATGTGACGCCTAAGGTTGGAAACCCTGCTGTATGTTACTTTACATACTGGGCACACTGTGGTACCAAGATGAATGTTATGGTGATGCTTCAGGGAATCTTTATGAAGAAATGTTTTACCGCACACTGAGCAGACATATGCAGAGATGTCAAAATCCATATTTCTGCTACAACCTGTGGGAAACAGAAAAGCTGTTAGCAAGTACTCTAACCATACTCAATATCTTAGAGAAAAAACAAAACACCTTTGCTTAATTAAAACATGCATTAAAAACACTTTACAGGTAACCTAAACCTGTACACCTTCTACCAAAGCTAATGAGCATAATGAGCAGAAACTTTGAGAAGTAAAGCAGAAATGTCTGATTTATGCACAGCAAAGTTATAACACTTTGTGCATACAATTCTAAATTGGTTGAGACATGAGCTCAGTATTACTCAAAAGTATCTCATTTTGCTCACGTATATAACAGTTATAATAGGGCAAATAAACTTGTACACAATACATCAGCTTCCTTTGCAGTGTACATTTAGTGATTTCTGAAGACTTTATTGCTGACAGTATAAATGGAACACTAGAATTCAAACTGTGCATTAAGTTTAATGTGTTCAAGTCTAGGTAGCTTAAAAGTACTGGGCTTTTATGCAACTGGCAGCCACCGTCTAATTCATAGCAAGTGTTGGATTGGAAGACCTAGCTCTATGGTAGTCTAGCTCACGCTCTATAGAGGGTAGTCAGCAACTCTGTTTATACTGATGTATAATAGAAATAATGTTATTTGAACCTGTCTATTGATTCTGTAGAGTAACACTGTGTATACTACAGAACAACATGTGTTTATGTGTTTAGTTTTACTCATACTCAGCTGAAGTTGCATGCTGACTCTCAGCTTGAATTTAAACACATTTCTTGGTGTCAACATCTTAACAAATCCACAAGTTATAGGTTGTTACAAAAAATAAACAGAGAGTCTGTGCTGGACAAAATTAACATAAGGCAGTGAATAGTTCTAAAGTATTAGACAAAATAGGGAATGTGATGGAAAGAACTCCAAAAACTTGTTGCCTCACATTACAATGTATTTTTTGATGACAGAATAATTTATTTCACTTGTACGAAATACTTAAAGTTAAAATTATAGCAACAATTCCCATTCTCTGATGAGAGAGAAGATAGTATTTAGCTGGCATTTTTCAAGGTTTCTGCTATAGAAATTTGTCAAGAGTTCAACAATGTGTAATGTGCAAGGCTGATAAGAAACAAAGAGGGCCATAATTTCATACATTTTGACTATGACTAAAGCTAAACAAAACATATTCATATTATTTCACATCATTGCCATATTCTAGGGGCGAAGCAGTTGACCACTGCTACTGCATAAACAGATAGAGCAATGGGAGCAACAGACTGCTGGTCAAATCATTCAAAAGAAACCTGGAAGCACTGGTTTTGCCTGATGAAATGTTGGCAGCAAGCAACAAATCATAGTAATCTCTACCCATAATTTCATTTGGTATTCATTGATATTCCTTATACCACTGATTCATCTATCCCTTTTACCTTAATCATTATAAAAAAATATTTGTCCAGAGATTGTTTCAAATTAGGCCACACAGGGCCTAATAGACCCATACTATGTTTTTGTGGTTATATGTCTGTATTTATTATTTTATTTCTTTTATTTTTGCTTTTTTCTACAGCTAGCTTTATTGAAATTAAATATACATAAAATTTATAAGTATTATTATATTACATAAGATACCAGTTTAAATATAATATGAATACATTAAACACTATAATTTGTATTAAAAAAATGTAAAGAAACTACAGTAACATTTTCAGATATACTGCTTGAACCTAATTTGAAATGTTCTGCTACTCAGAATTATCTCCTAACTCTTCAGTGTTTTCCCCAGACTAAGTAACTATTGCAAATAATTTCACATGCTTGCTCAGAGTGGATTCTTGCATTTCCAATGTGTATATTTAGTTTTGCAGTATTTTTGTCTTTATAGCAGAGTTTATAATGTTTCCTTTCAATGTGTATGAAGGTGTATTTGGCAAATCATCGGTTATGGGCTCTTCAGGTTATATTCTGCAAGAAGGCCCTTTCAAGTACTGCTCTACTTTGTAACTGTTTTGACAGCAAAGCTAAGGCAGTTTTTCAGATACTTCTTCCCTTGTGGAATATGTTTTTGGTTTCAAACCTCATAAATAACACCTAGAAACCCCACAGACAGTAAAAAATTACAAATATAAATGTCAGCATATGCAACGAGAGTAAGTGCGCAGGGTCTAATTGACCTAGGTAACACATAATTGCTGAATATAGTCAGTTTTGCTCCCTAACAAGCAAATAGATAAGGTTGCCACTGCAGCAAGCAATCAAGCAAGGTGTATATTAGATGTCCTAGCCAGGCAATTGCATAGGTATTCAAAGGTGCATTCATTAAAATTATAGTATTTAAATAGTCAGGCATCTAGTGAGGAACAGCAGGTTCAAGGGAACATTCTCTTGTTTAAAATTGAGTTTCTTTCGGTTTCAAGAATCACTGGTTGAGGAGATGGCCTAGGAACTGATTTTGTTTTGACTCAAAATGAAGTGTAAAAGTTGAATAGTTTGCTTTTGCCTTGTGGTAGAAACATGAACATAAGTCAGAGACATCTGATAGCTTTCTCAGGTGAATGGCTCAATAAAGCCAATAGTCAAAGCTTCAGAGCTTCAAAATGGCCCATAATATCACTTCAGAACAAAATTCTTTCAATTTCTAAGTAGCACACCACCTAAGCAAGTTAACTTGCAATTCATATCTCCAGTTCCACATTGGAGTGTGGAGTGTTCCCTATAAATTTATTTGTCCAAGGTTAAATGCAAGATACAGAAGTGACAGCAGTTTATACAAGTCAGTTTTTATTAGTGGCAGCTCAATGAAGAAAGAAAAGCAACCGGGGGTGGGAAGAATAATAATTGCTCGGGTTTAAGTGTTAATGGATTGTGACCAATCTAGACTTCAGTCTGGTGTTTATACATCAAGTTCTTAGCTCTCTTATGGTTTGCAATTATATAAAATTCAATCAGCATTAAAAGGATTTAAGCAATTCACAGAAAATTCAAGATCTCCATTTTATATTATTATCTCATTCATATTTTAATCAAAATTACTAAAGCTGTTTTTAAGTAAATGAAAATAAGAACATAGGTTCCATATTTGTAGTGGGGGAGGATTGCATCAAAATGTTTCCCTGTATCCTAGATAGACACTGAATTTTACGAAGTTTAGTTTCTATTAACACCACTTATAGCTGAGAATAGAGACCATTGTTATGAAATATGTGTTTGCTCCGTTCCAAATTAATACAATTTTAATACATTATTGTTCATTGCTTCTTTCTTACATAAGGACAAAGTTTTGTCTTTATTGATTTGGAATGTTACTGTCCAAGGCTAAAAAGACAGATGGACAAGCCTTTTCTTTTGAGCTCAGACTGCTATTGGGGAACAGTTTTCCCCAACCTCTAGAAAGTAATATTACTAACAATACTTCGCTTTTGTTGGGTGACAGACCTACAAAATCTGTTTACATCATACATAAAGCCTTACAAAGTTGATATTATTTTCTGCTTATAAAGAAATATAAAATTCCCATCTTATGTGAAGGGAATGTTTTTGATGTAAAACTTTTTTTTTCCAAAACAACCTCAGTTTTTCTGTGGAGTATATTCCATGACATTGCATAACACCAGTATGCAATATCATATAAAATTTTCTCCTGTCAAGATTTACCATGATCAATAGTATTTTTCAAGTATCTGGCACAAAGTTTACAAGGCATTGTCATTAAAATTCATTAATATAGACTTTATTTTAATGAGGATACATATCTGTCACTGAGGATAGATTAACAGGAATTAGGTTATAATCTTAGTGGTGTAGTATTCTAGTATTTCCACAAGGAAAACTGATTTGTGAAATAAGAATAGTGAAGTATAAATACTAAACTATATAAATTAAGATGAAATATTCTTACGTGTTGCACAAATGAGAAAAGCTTCCCAAATCCTATGGCACCAGCTTAAAAATTAAAATATTTAATTTTGAATGGAGAATCATAACATTGGAATCCAATACAGTGATAAAAGGTGAACACTGCCTTGCTTCTGAAGCACTCAAATAGTCAGTTGCCTAACAATGTTTCAATTCCAGCTTAGCTCTCCATATACAAGGCAGTATCAAAGCAGTAGTGCAATTGACTAGTAGGAATGAACCCATCTAAACCACCTCATGAGTTCTGAAATGACACTCTAATTTCATCTAGTTTAATTTTCAAGTCAATAAATACACCAGAAATAATGAGTGGGACTTGTTAATACTGCATCACTTAACTGCATTTCTTATTAAACATGTTTTGGACACAGTTTGTTTCCATCATCGGCATTTATCCGACTGAGTTATAAATGCTAACTATGAAACAAACTGTTTCTGAAACATGTTCAAGTAAGAAATACAGTTAAGTGATGTAGTGTTATCAAGTCCCATTCATTATTTTTAATGATAAACACATCACTGTTATTAACCTTCTACTTAATAATATCAATAAATACACATTCAACAGGTGACAAGTTCGAATTTCACTTAAGAGTGAGTTACCTGGATAAAGTTTTTTTATCTCTCTATCTTGAGAAGATGAATGTGGAGTAACCGTAAGCTCCTCAATATACACTGGGCAGAAAAAATAATGTGCATAAAATTGTAGAGTAGAAAGGTAAAGTGAAAACAAACATTTTTAAGAATAGGAACAAGGGTTTGCAATTACTAGGCCACAGCAGTCATCATTGACTTGGTTATACTCTGAATATGAAATAAATCTCTGTGGCTTGTGAGATGTAATAAAATGCATTCTAGTTACTATCTGTCTGATTTGTGTTGTAAAGCCCGCTGGATGGGTAATACCATTCATCTTGTTCAATACAAACAATATAGTACACTTACATAATACTTAGTTTCTCATTGTACACCAGTTACTCACTACTTCTGAGAGTACAAATACATTTTTTATATTTAATTTTGATTGGAAAATGAAAATCCTTCACAAAGTGTGATTTCAATAAACACTAATATAGACTTCTGTTTTTATGCTGCATCTGCTAATACATGGTACTGCCTTTCTACTCTACTATAATTTTCTGCAGATTGTTTTTCTGCATCCTGATTATGTATACATCTATAGTTGGTGCTCCTAACCTCAAAATGCTTAGATTGGTACTGCCTTTCTGCTCTACATTATTTAGCACCTGTGTGTGCACGCATGCAATGTGTGTGTATGGGTAAAAACTTGCTTAGAACTCTTAAATAAGGTCTGACAAGAAATACTGCAGATTTTTACAGTGAATAACATTTATTTATATCCATTACTTATTGGTATCATCAGTTTTAAATAAATGCATAAACATTTCACAGCCCACACTTGATAACAATTAGAGAGGAACATTTCAATGCAAGAGCACAAATTCAACGGTCCAGATGTACACAACAGCATATGATAAGAGACTTTTTGCAAATGGCACAACTGGCAGTATGCCTTTTGCTGAAGTCATTGTAATAGTCTATGTTTAAAAATTACTGCAAAGCTATTTTTTTATTCATTAAATATGTTTTAAACAGAATCAGTCAGAAGTATTAGTTGCAAATATAACAATTTCATCTTATTCATCACTGCTGAAACTCGGTGAAAATTATAGTACAGACTTAGTTATGTCAACAATATATTTTTTTAAGGCTACAAGTATGACTAACAAAATGGCAATAAACAGTAAAATTGTAATAACAAATATTAACTGCAAAATCAAATTGGATATTTCAAATATTCATTTTCTTTAATTTTAAACACAGTTGTAATTTTTAACTTTTTCAAAAAAAAGTTGCAGTGTTACTTACTGAACAGGTTACAAGACTTTTTTCCAAACCTGTAACCTGTTCAGTAAGGCTAAATGCTACAACACTTACACTAGTTACTTCTTCTTGCTTTACGTATAAAACCCTTCCCTTATATAAGCTGCATCTATCATCTCTTAACCACATTAAATTCTTTTTAACTGTGTGTTGAGATGAATTTCTTTGCCTTTAAGAATATTTCATTCATCAACAGCTATATTCAAGTGACATAACTTCATATACTTTAACACACTGAAATGAATAAAACTATCCATGCCAGTTTATTATGGTGAAATCAGGGTTGGGACATTAAATGTAAAATATTGTTTTTCTACACACAAACATAGACAATGGTTTGGCAAATGGTATAGAACAAGTACAATATCTCTTACAAATTAGTTTAATAATAGATGATAAAGTACAGTATAATGAGTTATTTATAGGTTTATAGTATATACCATTCTATGACCATCATATATTTTGTTTTAATTTAATGCATTAATTTTAAAATGGATTTTCATGTGTTACATAATATACAAATACTCTAAATCTTATGTTCAGCATTCTTAAAGAAACGGGCCAAGTTGGAGATAAAATTTCTTCCAGGCTTGTAGGTCATGGTTGAAAAGTATGAATTGCGCCTGATCAGCTTTGAGCATGTCAGGAGCAATTCCTACTTTTCAACCATGGCCTACAAGCCCAGAAGAAATTTTACTTTAAATGAAAAATGCCGACCATGAAAGCCTAGCATATACATAAACAAGCCAAGATTTGACAGATAAAAATAGTTGTTAAATGTACCTACAAAACTTAAAAATATATCATCTGATGAATATTAATGAATTTAATAAAAATTGTGATAGACAATGCTGCCATTATTTTTAATACTGATGAGAAAGCACAGCCAGTCTTTCAGTTTTTTAGCTCATGCAGGTTACTCTCAAATAGTTTACTTCTAAAGTTCGTGAAATATCAACTCAGTAAGGTTTTTACACTGTGAGAAACGGATAGTGGCACTGTAGTATTCCATCAGATAAATACCAATAAACTGAATGAAAACTGTTATTTTTATCATTATATAAAACTATATTCTTACTACAAACTGTTATATTTTCATAATCTTGACATTCCTATAATATAACTGTAAATTTCAGTAAGATTATGTATCAGCAAGGGCTACTCCTTTTATATACTCAGCAGTAAATATATGAGAGAATATGTATTTTCTACTGACCCAACCCTGATTAGAACAATAAGTTGAGAAAATCCATTTAAACATCTACTCTATATAAGAATGAAGGCATGCAAGATTTTCTGTAAAACAGTTCCAGCATATACAATTTATCCCTTAACTCAAGAGGTGTGGTCTCTCAGAACACGCAATAATTTTGTAACTCGTTCTCCAATGTCAATTTTGGCAGAATGCCTTCCTTAAATGGTAAATGCAACAATGTTTTATTGTTGACCACATTATCGGCTTCTTTGTTCATTATTATAGGTTGGGGTTTCCTAGATTGCGCCTCATTTCTACAGTATAATACAAGATGTGTTCGCAGGAGCATGTCAAATTTGATGATCCTCAGTTCAATGAAATTATTAGTCTGTGGATTGATCAAGAAATAGACAACGATTTAGCAATCGCCAGTGATCACAATTCTGCTAGTGAACAAGAGTATGATTCAGAAGATCTTCAGGACAATGGTGATAGGGACCAATCTATTTCTTCTGACTCAGCTAAGGCTGGATTAGCCTCACAGAAAGAATATTACCACAGCAAGAGTGGTTTCAGGTGGTCAAGGGATCCTTACTGAAGTAATTTTCAAGAACATTAAGACATAATATTGTCTTTGTCCTACAGCCAGAGCTAGTATGTGCGCTACCATCGATGAAATGCTAGTGTCCATCTGAGGGAAGTATAGATTCAAGCTCTACATGCCCAATAAAACTTTGCAGATATGGCTTAAAAATTCAGAGCCTAATTGACTGCAAAACACATTATTTCTGAATGGATATATTTACATGGGCATGGATTCTGATAGAAGGACCTTTGCAGCAGAGGATAAAAACTATTCACTCTCCACTGAAGCATGCATCCACTTCTTACACAAATGTGATGACTGAAATTGGTATTCTTCTGTGGAACTTGCCCAAGTGAAGGAAAAAAATGGGTCAATGCTAGAGGGAAACCAAAAGAGAAATGTCCAAGGAATTTTAGCTTAACAGAAGACTTCCTTTACGCTTCAATCAATATGGGTTCATAAGAAGCATGACATTACTTTTGTATGTTTCAAAGAAAAACAGAGCTGTTGTACTGCTGTTCAGTATGCATCTGGTGCCAGAAACAAATGAGGAAACAAGAAGCCAGAGATTATTCAATTTTATAATGGAACTAAAGGAGGAGTAGACAGCCTTGATGAAAAGTGTTCTGTTTATAGTTTAGGAAGGAGAACTTGTCAATGGCTAATGGCAATATTTTACAGAAAATGTATATATTAGCTGTGTCAATATATATATATATATATATATATATATATATATATATATATATATATATATTGCACAACAGCTATCCAGATAATGAACTTGTAAGCCGCTGAACTTTATGAAGAAACTTGCAAAGCAGCTTGTGGAAAGAAGAATGGAAAGAACTAAAAACATCCATCTTGCACATGAACTGAGAGCTTGTATTGGGAGAGTTCTGGGAGTTAGTACAGAAACTGTAACAGCGGATACAGCAGATGACCATCTTGACAAGAAGAAGATATGTAAACTTTGTAATCCAAAAAAAAGGAAGAAAATGCTGTTCTTGTGTAAAATGTGCAAGATTCGCATTTACCTTGAGTACTCCAAAAAAGTGTGTGAAAATATGTTTCAGAGCTTCAGGTGTGAAACACCAAAGCCTTCAGTATTCAGTAACATTTCAAAATACTGAGTTCTTAAGTATTCCAAAAAATAATTAAAAGCATTAGTCAAATTAATCAAATGTATTCTAAGTGGTGGTAAAGAATAATTTAGATCCCAGCATTGAATGTCAGTTTTGCACACCTCTTTTTTGTACCCAATTTTTATTTGAAAGATTTAAACTTTGGAATTTAGTTATCTGTGAAAATTTACTTGCAGCAGACATACTATATTATTTCAGAACATTTGATAACATTTAGTTCTCTAACAGTTGGTTTATGTGTACTATTTAAAAAAAAGCACAAAAGTATGCAATTTCTTGTCATAAAAAGTAAAGTAATGTAGGCTTTAATTAATAAATAAAATCAACAAGTATTTAACAACAATTACATAATTGTGAAAAATAAATATTATAGAGCTTAAATTAAAATATACAAATGATTTAGCATAAAATCTTGATATAAATATAGGAGGACCCAGAGACCGTACTTCGTAGTCTACATTACCAAAAGTCATCTCATGAGTAATGGGTGCTGCATTTAGAAGCTACGCTGAAACTAAAAGTATAGCAGCAATTCCTCCATTGATGCAAGGTTTATAAAGAGCAAATTTTGTCACCAGTATTGTCATTTTGTGAGTGCTATGCAAAGTTTGGTAGATTTCTTAAAAGAGGAATGACTTTTTCCCCAAAATGTTTTCCTAAAGTGAAGATTTCAGACATAAAGTATGGTAAAAATGCTACGCGTTTCTAATTGTAATCTACTTTACAACTAAAGGAATGATTTCCGCAAAAAATGACAAGGAAAGAAAAAACTATTCATCTATTGAAGATCTAACAATTTGTATAATTTGAAGGGTTTAGTAGAAAGAACGTGCAAAATGCTTCCAGAAATGGTTAAAACAAATTTCTAGAATGCTTAATGTTGATTGTTACTCCAGTGAAACAAATACAGTATTTTAAGGATTCCTGACTGACATGAGCTTCAAGAACATTTTCCAGCTTAGATATAGGATATTATATATAATATTATTGGACTTTCACCATAAAAAATATAGACAGTATTTATTTTTTAATTTATTTAAATAATAAAACGCTTTGATAATTGTGTTTTCACACTAGCATTAAGCTGAATCACACTTAAAAAATTCAACTTGCTGCTTATATATAGTAAATGTGAAATAACTACAAAACATATATTAACCTTAATATGGTTAATGAGATTAAATTTTTATAAGATGGTATCTGTTCATCGATAGCTTTGTTTATGAAAGCAAAATAAAATAAATCAGTCCAAAGGAAGACTGAATGGTTGAGTTGAGGTTTTTACTAACAAGATAACTTATTTTAGATAAGGGATCAGAGATTTTTGACATATATAACTTAACATCTGTATTTTGAAATGCATGTATGTGAGGGAGAGGGAGGGAGAGAGGGAGAGAGGGAGAGAGAGAGAGAGAGTAGTCAGAGATGGTCAAAACCTGTGCCACTCTTGGGAGTGTGGCAATAAAAATCTTGTGTATCGAGAACTAGAGGTCATGAGCGAGGCGACTCGAATATTCTCATAACTACAGGTGAAGTAGGTATGATCTGTAGTATAAATTGGTTATGTAATAACCAGATTTTTTAGGTTTTAACTAATTTTCCTCCTTCTAAGTAAATTAGAACATTTCAAAGTACTTTTATGTTTCAAGCCATTTGGGTGCCAATGTGTAAATCTTATTCAACCTATAAAAAGCTAAATAGGACATTAAAGCCTAAAACTTGTTAAAACTTCAAGTTTTTTTAACCTTAGTAAAAAAATTTATAAATTTTTTCTTCAATTATTTGAATTACAATTACAATTTTTTTTTTTTTTCCTTTAAACAGTTTGTTTAGTTTTGTTATGTGTGTACATGTGTGGTTAGCCAGGAAATTAATTCATTACTATTTTAATTTGGTATTGAAATTGCTTATATGAAGCATTGCCAATGACTTCTTGCGATGTTGAAATATCTTTTCCTGCCTACAGGAATATATTAAAAACCAACATAAAATTGGAAATGTAGCTAACTGTGTACAGCAATGTGCTGAAATATGAAGTTTGTTTTATGTGAGTGCTGTATATTAAAAATACATGCTGAATTTTTTAGTTAAAATGTTCTAGTACGAGTATACTGTGTAACAAATTGGTTTAAATTACATTACATATTAATGACACTCTTCTGTGAATTAAAATAGTTTTCATGTTTTTATCTGTATTAAATAATAAAGGCATTTGTTGTCGACTTCCTTAAATAGGTAGGAAAATTGTTTAAAAACCTAAAGAGGCTAGTAGAAGATAGTAAAAGGTTAAAACTGCAATTATAAAAAGCTAGAAAGCTGGGCTTTAGTAATAAAATAAGATGATGTATCGATTAACAGTACATATATCCCAAAGGTGTTTACAGTAAACAGTTTGAATCAGCATATTAGTCATTAATAACATACCTACAATTTGTGTGCTAAATATATAACTTTACTTATACTCAAAAATGTTCAGACTGCAACTGAAAATAGAATTACTTCTTCCAACATAAATGTCTTAGGACATTTATTGTAATAAAAGTGGAGACCACATACACACATCTGCAGATTCTGTCATACATTTAGTTTTTAACCCTTTCTCTAGTGTGGGTTATTTAAATATCATCCTATTTGATTATTTAAAACTTAAATCATTTAAACAGAGGAAATAACAACTTAGATAATTGATTATTTGAGTTTCTGCACATTACACCACAGCCTTGCTAATTAACAAGACTAATGAGTCTTGTGAATAATCGAGAATCTTGTAAGCTCGTTGGTCAAGCTCTCTCCTGCCAGCTGTGTGTTCAGCTCCGTCTACTGGCTGTGAGAGGCACGCTTAGCAGCAGTGAGAAACATCTGAGATTGATAGCTGACTTGACCGGCTCTAGGCACAGTACAGAAAATTAAATCTCCTCAATTCTAGTCTAGGCTGTGGCACTAAGTTTTAAAAGTCTGATTCAAGTTTCTAACAAAGCTTTCATTCCCACAAGACATTTATTTATCTACTTGACATTACCTGCAGAATTTTCTTTTCTTTAGGGTTTTTAAGCCTTTGGAATATGCTGAAGAAACTCATGTCAAAAATTATAATAAGGCAATAAAATTATCTTTCTTATCTTTAGGTGTCTTCAAATATTTCTTCATAAAGCTGAAACAAAAATCTATGCAATGATATTTTAAAGACCATTATTCTTTATGTACTGTTTTCAAATGAATGTCCTGAAACAGCCAACCTTTAAATCATAAAATAGCAGAGTATTGGCAATGAAGCATTTAACAAAAATGTTTTATTTATAAAGCTAGCATCAGGCAAGATTTTAAGCTTAGCCAATGGAGCTGTCTATGCCTTAATGTGCCCGCTCATTTATTCCAATTTATGTTTCAAACCAGATGCTTATACCTCATGAAATATTATTTCATCAATAGGATCAATAATTTCATTTATTGCACCTTGCATACCTTGGGCAATCTAAAGAGAAACAAATACTGAATGGTTTACACCAACACCAACTTTATTTATTTATCATCTCTAAAGTTGAAAATAATGGTAACTATATTGTGACTGAATACTGATTTTTATTGGAAGTGACACATTTAAGGAAGTTAAAGACGATGTACAGTAACTAGGTGTCTCCTGAGATTAGCTACTCTACTAAAGGTGATTAAGCAAATTGGACAATGTGTGTCAACACGATGAATCTTGCGATGATGGAAGAGCGAGTCTCTGTGTTGGAAGTCTTTGCCACATTCATCACAGACATAGACGCCACTTCTGCGATTCCAGCTTCGTGCTACAGAAAAAAACAGAACAGTGAATATTAATTTAAACACATACATTATTTGAATGTTTTACTAATGTCAACAGTGTCTAACATTTAACTTACCATTTCTAAGGAGAAGAACTACCAGAAACCATCATGTAGAAGAATAAACACACAAATATATGTATAGTATTAAATTCAAATGCATTTGCAAGAATAAGGTGGCTATTTTGCAGAAAAGCTTCTAAAATCTCATTTAATTATATGAGACTCTCTACATAAGCTACACTAATTTTGAACCAATTTTAATAATATTTGAAATGAGTTAATGTATTTTCTCAACATTTTAACTCTGTACAAGCAGCAATTCATGAGATTCACAACATAATTTAGCAGACTTTAATGAAAATATGAAATGTATTATCTAAATATTTTCAAACTATAACATAAAACTTAGATGCAACAGAAAGATTTTCAAGAAATCACAACCTACCCAAAAACTATCCTTTAGAGGAATCATTTTTCGTCATTTTTCATTTTCTCAAAAATGGTACTAATCATTTTGTTAAAAATACTATATATTTGCAATATTTAGCTGAATGCATATCTGGAAGAGCATGTAAAGTCCTTCATTTGAATGATTTTGTATTACTGGTAAATCATAACATATAATGGAAATGTAATACATAGTTTATATAGATCTCATTAAAACATACAACCCTTTTCATTGTTGCTCTTGAGTTGAATTTTCAAATGCTTTACATTCTTTTGACTGCTACAATACTAGTCATTTGTTTCTCATGTTTTGCTAAGAGTATGCAGCGAGCATAAATAATTTACTTTTATAAGATTTAACTGTTGCTTTAGCCTCTTGCATTTGGTATCTTGTAACTAAAACAAAATATGTAATAAAAATATTTCTGTAAATATTTGCCTACTTGAAGTAGGTAGAAAAATAAGTTGTTACAAGTAAGGTTTGTTGAAGAGAATTAAAAACATACAACAGTGGGTGAAAAAATTGATTTAGGTGTAACACTTCTAATTTTTTATTTTGCTATTTGAGAAAATAAAATGAAATGAATTGATAACTAAGCTGGCAAAAGAATTATCTGTAGCATTCATAATTGTGCTTCTGAGTCATAGTTAATATTCCAAAGACATAAAATTGTAGGAGCAGCTATAGCAATGGGAGCGAAACATATATTTGCAGTCAGCATAACTATGGACTATATTTAGGCAACATTAAATAAACAAGTAATGATACAGACAGGAGTTTCAAATTAACATATGCAATTTATAATCAATCATTGTAAATGCATGCTATTAGAATCCACTTTTCGAAAACCCATTATTTTTCAAGCAAATTCTTCATATATTAGTGCCCAAATATTATCACTTGAATGTTTAAGTAAGACGCTTTCAGCCCCCTACTACAGAGGATTGCAGTGGTGTTACCCAAAGCATATTAACAATGCAAATATGCAGTCATCATTTTCTTTAATTTAATACAGCAGAATGACAATACTATACACAAACTAAAACCTGAGTAGGCAGATTATGTTTCTATTCTTATATAAATCTGAAGGGCCACAATTTCAAAGTATATCATCATTATTACTAGGGTTCAGAAGTTAATAACCTAACAGTTACTGAAACATTACCTATATGATGACCTTAAATTTATGGAAGTATAACACACAAATGTTAAAAAAATTACTTATTGAAACTATAGACATACTTGACTCAGCATTGCAGTAAAGAATCATAGACATTTATAGTGTCTCAAGGTCGAAGGAAAACCCCCTGTCTTGAACATTTCTTATACATTGAAAAATATTTCCACTTCAACTGAAATGGCAATGTCTCCTAGCAAAAGTATTCAAATACACAGTCTAAATAACTTTATCCATTTTACACTTTGGTAACCAAAGTTCCTTAATAGCACATTTTTAATTTTCTTGCTTGATCATCCTGACCAATTTTTCCCTCATGTCCCAAATGCTGATTGACCCTTCGTATCTTCTCAAGAAATGAGTGTATCTCTCCCTGTTTTTTCTAGCCATGTTATGGGTGTTGTCAGAATAGAAAAGTTACTACTAATTATGTGGAACATTTCAAGTCAGAATTGAACTAGTAAGTCTTGACAAATTCTTACTGCTACATCACATTTTCTATCAAAAATGCCCTTTGCTAAACATTTTTCACAATAACGCTGATGAACCAAAGCCAGAATGACACATAGAGATAACACATCACCTCATATCTATGGAAATGCGAGACTGCTTTATCTACAATGTTGAAAAACTCTACTTTAATAGCAAAAGAGGTAAAAATGCAACAAAAGAATGAACATTTCCTAAAAGATGATCAGTAGATAATAAGAAACTGAAAAATACAAGAAAGTGAAAAATAAGATTAAGCCTTTTTATTCATTTTGAGATGAAACAAATTTACATCCCATCGGCATTTTCTATGATTCTTAAATAAAGATGGCATTTTATCAACTTATGAGCCCTAATTATTACCATCATGTGCACAGCTACTAAAACATCCCTGATTTCATTATTAACCATTATTTTAAAATCCACCATAATTCCCATTAGGCAAGCTAGAAGACTTTTTGTTGCGAGAACAAAATCAAAACCTTTAGATCCGGCACAAAAAGTGCTAAATTGGCAACCCATTTGTAATGGCTTTGAATTATATTACATTTTAATTGAGAAGTCATACAAAAAGAGAGCCTGGCTTGTTCAGGGGAATAATGAATTACCCTTATAGTATTAATAAACTATTAGACTATCTGGTCAATTCCAGTGCATAGATGGAAGCATGGTCAATTTAAAAGGGGTTCTTCACTCAAACAGTACAACCCAACGAAGACTGTGAAACTTGGTTACGCCTGTTGTTGAACAGATACGTCTGGCTACATATGTGAGTTTGATGTTTATCAAGGGAAAATATGCCAAGAAAGCAATAAAAAACACATTTTGGTCTAGCAGGCACTGGTGTACAAAAATTATCGTCATCACTGTTCAATGGAAATTATGTTAATAAACACAACACAAGAAATAAGAATAGAGTAGATATACCATATTTAAGACTTCAGGAGTCATCTACGTACATATTAAATGGCATAAACATATTTAATTCACATTCTTTGGAAATAAGCATATAAACACGAATAGATATAAGAATAAAATATATAAATGGCTAATAAAAGAATTCCTAGATATAAGTAAACATGACATGCAAAACATATGTAATATTACCATTTCTTCACTGTACATATATGTATATATAAGCTATAGCCTATTGTAATTACTAAATGGTGAATAAACTATTATTATTATTAATACTACTTTTACTACTACTTTACATTTCTAGAACTGTTTGGATATCTGATGGCTCAAGGTTTAATCGCATATGGGACAAGTTAGCTTCATTTTAATCATGTCAGGCTACCTATATTAGTCAAAGGAATTGATCTGAAAAAGGGAGAAGTTGATTTCTGGATTTCTGCATTTCTGATCAAGGCTTTGCTTACTTCAGATGAAAAGATAATTGTTGTGTCCCTATCTTCAAATATCATGGTACCAAAACCACATTTGTGAAATGTACCCAGAAGAGTCTTAAGCAGAGCACTGAGCAAAACATGAGGCCAACCCAAGCAGGAATCATCTCCTTTACTGCTTACTAACTAACCCACAAAGAGAAGGAAGGCTTTCATATTAGCATTAGGAAGGAAATGGGTTACGGTATATAATTTAGTGGAGACAGTTGATTGTATCCATTTTCTTTGTTTATCTTTTAATATTGTACATCTGATACACTTCTTTCATTATTAATGAATTCAAATTCTGTGCAGGCTTTCATACATTTCTTACATTAATTAATACTACATCAAAACATCAAAACTGACACATGAACTTAAAAAATAAAAGATTCAAATTAAACGAACTGTGGAGTACAAAAAGTACTTAAGGAACAGAATGTGCTGTTAATATGTGTCGTTTTAGATTGGAAACCCTACTGAAAGTTACCAGACAAACTGGACACAAAGTTTCACCACGATGACTTTTGCGATGATGAAACAAAGATTCTTTATGGTTAAATTTACTGTTGCATTCATTGCAGGTGAACTTAATTCTTGTTTCATCTCTCCAGCCATGCCCTGCACAAACAGAGAAAAATGATATTAGTGCCAAAATAAGCTAGTCAAAAAGTGGCATCTCTGTCAAGTTAACATTTAACTTACCATGTGGCACCCCCCCCCCCTCTGCCCCAAAAAGGATAGTGTGTGTCAGAGAGGGGCAGCATCTTAAAATTCTCAGCATCCATCATCAAGGCAGTGTAATGTAATAAACTAAGCCTACTTGAAGCAAAACTAATTTGCCTTTGTTGCATAATGGACAACTATCATTTATTCAAATAAACTCAATCTACATTAAGTTAAGGTGTTGGTTTATGATTGTGACACATTCACATTAAAATAAAAATAATATTTGTTAAATTCACATGGCTTTCTCTACCTACTCTACTTTAAACTATTCTTATAAACAATCTTACAACTACAAATTATTCTACTATTTCAAGTTAAGGGAGATAAACATTTGTAGAAATATTTCCACTGCTTATTTTGTTGTACATGCTCCTCAGTGAATGTTGATGAGATAACTGTTACTGATCTGTGGGTCATGTGCTGTGAGTGCTCAGAGGAAATTGGACACGAGATTGAATAACAATCCCATCATAAAAGATGCTGGAAGTGCTGGCCATCTGTCTTATACATATTTCACACCTCATCATGAAATTAACATTCACACGAATCGGTTCTTCTACACTAATGGACCTAACTTGCATTAGAAAGTTTTATTTTCTACATTAAAGTGGTCTGTCAGGAAATTTAAGTCTAAATTTTCATCTAGCTTTTTCTCCAAATTCTTATTTATTAAAAATGTTTTTACATGTGCACGTACTTGCATTGTAAATAGACAATTACATTATAACACAAACATGTGTAAATGCATTCACTCCAAGGTCTAATTTCACACTGAATGTGACTGACTTGTAGCAGGGAAAGCTAGACAAGAAATCAGAGTGCTTGCACACCAGTGTCACACCAGACCCATAAGCCAGTAACAGTTATCCCAAACATATTCACTGAGAAACACTGTAATTACAGATGAATATGTTGAAATGACAGTCAAATTTTTAAAAAGTAGGTCTCTGTATGTTGACTTGAAATTCTATGCTTTGCATGATCTCAAGAAACAAACCAATGACAAAGTTACCTCTTCATAATTCTTCAATAAAGTATCAAGCTTCTGAAAATTCAAACCAGTAAAAGAAATCTACCTTTATGGTTTTCCAGTTATATAAAATTGTAAAAAATTCATACAGAATGACGAGGACTTCATTCATCACAAAATATATAGATTCTCACAAATATCTCACACATACAGTATTTAATTAAAACACATAGTTGGAAACATTTTTAAGAAAACGGAAAAAAGTAAAAAATATTTTCCATTAAAGTCATTGAGAGAGTTCCTTGTATATGTTTATGTTGGATCCTTGAAAGATGCTGAACTTAAATACCAAGTTTGGAATTTATCCAAAATTTCATGTTTTGAGTTATGCACATAAACTGCACATATAGTATCCCAAAAGAAATCTTGATGTCAAAATTTGGGTGAAAGACATTTTTTTCCCTGACTGCAATGTAGAGATGTTTTTAATTCTGAATTAGAAGTAGAGAAAACGATAATTTCAAATGGGAAAATGAAGATTTTCAAGTCAGTTTTCAAAATGTTTAATAATGTTGATAATGTAATCTTTATATTGTCATTCAACATCTTCAATAAGTCATACTTGTGCAGTAAAAAAGTAATAACCTAGAAATATTCTTTTACAATATTAAAAATTATCTTTCAAAGTATTGCTTAAAAAAATAATTTACATTTTCTGAATACCCAACAGATAATACATTTGTATAGGTGAAAAAATTCAGTCAGTATTTGCATGTGGCTACTTATATAGAAAGTAGATTAAAACTGAATTAACAGGCTGTTAGCATTACGATTCTTGCACAGCGTATTCACATATGCTATCCCTCCATCCATTCTGTAGCAATTCAAAGTTTATAAAGTTTCTTGCTGTGTTTCCAAAACACTGTACATACTATAATTTTATTCTTACCTTCACATTTTTTTTTTCTAACTTGGATATTGATTCATTTTCCTTTACAACTGTATCCGCTCTAGATTTTCCAAATTAACTCGGTGTGTTCTTGGGCTTCTAGCCAGGTAAGTAGATGGATTGACTCAAATGTTTCAAAGATGTATATCACCTTCGTCTTCAGGGCGAACTGATAACTTGAAAGTCCAGATTCACATATTTATAGAGTCTGAGAGCAGCTAGCATCTGATTGGTCCGCATGCTATTTTTGACCATGAAGCAACTGATATTTAATATGACTGAGGCATGGGCATGGACCTTGTAGAAAACTATATATGGCAGTTTTACGCCTAATGTATTCAAACAGGTCCTTGCTCGAGTTCAAATATTTTACACATTTGAGGTTTTAATCAAAATCATTAGCCGCATTTTTGAGAAATTATAAAATAATTAAAACTTTTCCATTAAAGAATAGTTGGAATAGTGGAACTTTCTTGAGCATTTTCTATAGTCTTGGAAGAAGCTGAAATTTTCCTTTTTGAGTTATGATGTTCAGAGGGCATCATGGACTAAACAATACAAAGACTAAATGTTTTTCATAAATACCAGAAAATTAGCTTTAGAAATTTGTGTATGTAACATCTCCATAGTATGAAATAATTTGTCAATGATAAGGTATAATTTTCTTAAGTTTTAAAAATATTTCTGAAGTTGACCATAATATCATCAAATTCTAAAAAGCTGAATTTAACACTAAAAGTTGGGATGAAAAAGTTCATGACTAACATCAAATCTAACCTTTTGAAACTGTCTATCCTTAGAGTAATAGACTTAGCAGCATCAAATGCAATTGGAGCATTTTTATTTACAAATGTGGCCAAAATATATATGTTTATCCCCTCAGTTTTTGTTTTCCAACAAGTAATTTCTTTTATCAATGTTGACTGGCAACTTAATCTGTGCTACACAGAACATAAATGAAAGTTGCCTCTCAAGCAGTACATTGTAAGTATTCATGCTGTTCAATCTTTTACTACATTGCTAACATTAGAAGATCTGGCAGTTTTGCAATGTTTCTGATTCCAAAGTGTTAACATCTGGCCACCAAATTAAACTGTGAATTACAAACAATGCATATACCATCTTTATTTCTACTTTATTTTTTTCTCTTTAGTAATGGAAACTCATTTCCTAATTCAGTTGCGAATATACATTTCCTCTTTGAAATTTAAGAATTTTTAGACTATCTTCCTTACTTTTTTCACCAGCTTACAAGAGAAAAGAATGTTACTGTGCCAGAGTGGAAATTTTGATATTCTTAGACAAGGTGAAGGAATACAGGAAACAGATGTAAACTTGTTAGAAAACTACTGTAAATGAATTTCACCTTTGATGGATAAAACATTTATATGGAATTGTGAAATGATGCATTAATGCACAAGGCAAAGATAACTAAATCTTTGATATAAGTTAATGTGATCCTGTGTCATTTAGTACCCAAAATTTAAAATAATTTTCTTTATGCATTCAAATGTATCCACTAGGAAAATACAGACATTTTGCCATTTTTGTTTTTTTTTAATATGATATGGGCAGGTACATAGTTTTAATATACTAATTGTTTATACGAAATATGGGCATCTGACATTCCTATATGTTCTCCGCTATCCATATGGATTTTTGCCTAAAGATGCACTTTCTTTCTTCTTTTTTAAGTAAAGATACTCAAACCATGTATTCTGTAGAAATTTTGGTGTCAAAAATTTTTGGGGGAATAAAATACTTCCTCTGCTTAATATAAGAGGTCAAGGCAATAGGAGTGCTCATATGAACCATGGTGCAACAGAGAAAGGTCTGCAACTCCATCCCCCCTCAACAAAAAGGTTTGGTTCGCTACAAGAGTTAACATGTTTGCAAATGCTGTTCTCATTTGCCTGATATAATATTTTGTATCGTTGCATAAGGCAAACTAGATAATTATGGCAACATGTTCCTAAAACTAAAGAAATCATTATTCAAAGTTATCTGAAAGAAAAGGTTATAATGCAAATACATGGCTTATTTAAACTTGGGATTCTGTGATTAAAACAAATACATGTACTAAGGAAATCTTTAAGGTTAATTTAGTGTAACCTAACAAATCTGTCATATCAATACAATTCAAAATTGTATTGTTTATGGCAATGTAAAAAGGAGGTACTCCTAATACAAAGACCTGTCTAATAAATAACAAATAATTAACATGCTCTGCTTATGGTCATTAAAATCACAATTCTTAGACAAAATTCATTTAGTCTGCGCATAGGTATGGCTTTTCAGTGTTTACTTTTTCACTTGTTCTAGGTGAGTACAATCACAATGTAGTTCGATTCCAGAATACAATTCAAATCTAAAAATTGTAGCTTTGTCATCATATCAAAGGCCTTTATATATCTGTACATCTCGCCTTCTCTAACGTCTTTTTGCCTCAATTTGTTTCAGTTTGGTTTTTCTATGGTTACTATAATCATAAATTAAATATGACAACATAAAATCACTGTGTTTCTTTATTGCACTATCTTTATTTATATTTCACTGTATTTCTTTATGTACTATAAAACAACAAAGGGTTTATTCATTGCATAATTTGTGTACATTGCAGCTAAATCATCAAAGTGAGTCTCTGCTAATCAATAAGTCAATGAGCCAAAACTGAAGAATATAAACTTTGTTTCACAGATGTAATCTGTAATCTTTAACAAGCTTTCAATAGCACTCCATTTACATCCTTATTGAACTGGATTTATTGTTTAAGAAATATTTTCAATACTTTGTCCACTAAGTACTAATGTAAGTGTCTAGTGTTTTAAATCAACACCAACTGTCACCTCTATGATGCTGCTTTTCGATGTTGTGAACTTTTACTAGATGCCTAGTGACATCATACATGCGACTGAACACTCGACCACATTTGGGGCACTTTGTACGACCTGAATGTGATGCACGATGAAGACCTAGTGATACACGATGGCGAAATTTCCATCCACAGTCTTTACACCAGAATGGCCCTACAACACCAAAAACATGTGTGTACAAAATTATGTTAGCTCACACTGTGGTTAAGCAGCCTATGTAATACTTAAATTAACTACATTTAGTGCTTTTGTTAAAGTTGCTTTAGGCTCATGATAATGAATTTTCTTTATAGTAAATATATTATTTTATGCTTCATCCTCAGGCTGTTGAAACAAAATCTCAGCTTATATCAACAAAACAATATCCTGATCCCTTCAATTATTCCCTAATTTCCTTCAATATCAATTAGTTTCAATTTAACTGCATGAAGAAGTTAGATTTTAAAATGATAGGATGATACACACAGTAGAAGTGACATGCTGTTCTAGAAAATTAATAAAAATAGCTTTCATATATTCTAAAATGTATTCTTGTTTTCTCAAATAGGTAAGGCTTAAACAAAGTTAAAATAAACTGTATCCATTAATTCTGAGTTGTAAAGACGAAAAAACAAAATTTATTAGATCTTTATACAGTAGCTATATATAAAACTTATTATACTATTTAGAAATGAACCCTGACAGACAAATAAGATACAGAAATAATATAAAAGCATGGTTCTTCATGATTTTACAATACCAACTTTTCAATTTAATTAAAAAAGCATAAAACTACTATTAACTTACTTGCTAAGTCTATACATTTTCTGTAGTGTACCAATTATTGTGTATCAAAATACTGATAAATCAATTGGATAAATATAAAGCTCAAGAATACAAACAACTTAATATAATCAAATAAAAACTTTCAATAATAGAAAGATTCAAGCTGCTTATATTACATGACAAAGTTTGGGTCTTATTGCTTCCATGGCAAAAAAATTTTAATTATCTTAATAATGAATTTTTGGTTGGAATGCATTACTTCCTCTACTGAAGATAGGTGATAAAAAGAGAAAAAAGTTAGTGTCAGCTACAAGACACAATGTTGAAGTTGCACTTTTACTTTAATGCATGTACCTTCTTAACCAGAATTAACTGCAGAAACTAATTAGCATGCACTATGCAATTATGGGAGTGTTTAAAACATTTTTCTCTGTATTTAACCAATCTTGCTTTTGATTTATAAGTACTGCAAATAAAGGTTTACATAAAACATGTTTCACAAATTATACTATACTGCTTTTCTGATGTTATTGAAACAAAATGAGTGCGAATAACAGCCAGCTGCAGAACTTGAGGGAAGTTTACAAGTAGATAAATGTACTTTTATTTCTTATCAGAAATGCTGTTTCTCTACATTTTCGGGGGATGGACCTTGATATTCTGCACACAATAATGAAAGCATTTCTCTCTGTTGGAAAACCTCCATTTATTTAATCCAGCGGAAACTTGAGTTGTTAGTTCTATTTCAGGGATGTTAAACTGGGCATTGTAAATCTGTCCTTCCTTCATCCCCAAAACTTCACTCAGGAAATGGCTAAACTAGATTTGTCTACTGGTCTATATATAACTGGAAAGCTTTTCAGTAACATTTTTCACAGTTTCAGTTCTGAAATAATACTATGTTACAAAATAATGCTCTTGAGCATTTTTGCACAATCATAACAGCAAAAAACTCTTGATCCACTTTTCGGTTATTTACATAACTTGATTTTTTTAACTTCAAGTGATTATTGCATTTCCAATGACATTTCTTTCCTTCTCTTTCTATCATGTATATGCAATTTATATGTACAACTATATAGCTATTAAGGTCAATCTGAAACTAATGCCTCCTATTTTTTGAGTGCCCAATTATGTTGGTCTAGTACTAATAACTGTTGAATCTTCCTGCATATGCTCTTGGTTTCATTATCCTGTGACAGATAGCAACAGCAGAGGAGTGTTCCAAAATGGTGTCTAATATTCAACATGTGTATAAAACAGATATGTATCGCTGAACAAACTGTGCCAATTAAAATCCATCAATGCTTACTAAAAGTGCATGGAGAATATACTATAAACATAAGTAATGTGAGACAGTGCATACAGAATTTCAGTAGTGGTGAGAAGGATGTGCATCACAACCTATGCCCTAGTTGACCTGCTCACGTGCCATTCCACGTAACGAACAGCTTCTCAATCAACTCATATGCGATCAGCAGATTATGACCAAGTAACTGTGAGAGTAGATGAATGTTGGATGCCTTAGACAAGATGTAATACAACTTGATTATTGCAATGTGTGTGCAAGGGGGATCCTGCAGATGTTCAAACAAGTCATAAAATGATAATTTAGCAGGACCTGCTGGACTAGCTGAAGGTGACAATTTTCTGTACACCATTGGAGATGAAACATGGTGTCATCACTACAAGCCAGAGTCCAAAAAACAGTCCACGAAGTGGCACCATCATGCAACTCCAAAAAAGGAGTTTAAGACACAGCCATCTGGAGGCAAAGTGATGTGCACAATCTGCTGGGATAG
Source organism: Hymenopus coronatus (assembly GCA_030762935.1). Lineage (NCBI taxonomy): Eukaryota > Metazoa > Arthropoda > Insecta > Mantodea > Hymenopodidae > Hymenopus > Hymenopus coronatus. The sequence continues at coordinate 90,693,261 of CM060894.1, read as the reverse complement.
TCAGGGTGTGGTTCTTTTGGAAGCTCTAAATCTAAAACCACTGTCAGTTCAAAACACAAGATAACACTATACTGAAATCTTGAGTTACAAAAGGCAAGCCAGAGAAGAAGGCAGCAAACTTCTGCTTGCAACAAGATAACGCCTGGCCCACACCTGTTTTGTGAAGTCACTGCCACATTTGGCCAGACTGTCCTACCACATCCACTGTATAGTTCTGATTAGCACTTTCGGAGTTCCATTTCTTTGGGCCTATGAAAGATGCATGACATGGCCTACATTTTCCAGAATGCTGTCATCAAAACTGTAAGACAGTGGCTAGCCTCAGTTGAATCAGGTTTTTACAAGTGTGGCATGCAGACTCTTGTTTATCTTGGTAAAAGCTCATAACAAATGGTAGTGACTAAGTAGAAAAATGACAGTATGCAGTGAAATGTTGTTCTTTTTAACTATGTTACTGTGCTTTCTGTATTGTAATTTACATTCCAAGGTCTCAAATGATACACACATTTGTACCTGTGGTATTATAATGCAACATACTTTCCTAATTCAAAGCCTATTTCTGGAAGGTTGCACTCTTTTTTTAACAACTGCATTAGCGCAAACTTGCAGGAGTGTAATTTTGGAACTGTATAACTGGACTTGTGATTATTTTTTTTAAACAGTTTCATTCTCTTGGGTTTCAGGAGTTGTATTTTTTTCTAAATCTAGTTTGCAAAGCCTGAGTGTAAATGACTGGTTTGATTTGTGAAAAACAGAGCTCACCTGCTAAGCTTTTAAATATCTGTACAAAATGGGTGAAAGTAGCTGCAGAGAATATTGTTTCAGCCTTCAGCACCCAGTAATGCAATTGTCGGCTCTAGCAACAATGATATTTACATTGAGAAATTTTTCATTGTTATCCACATGCAAATTTCCATCTTTTGTGCAGCAATATATCATATACATTATATAAACACTTAATACAAAAATATAATCAAATAAATAACAATATGTTAAGAATAGAGCTTTTAAATGTTCCTAATAAAATACTGAAATTATTTCAGAATATCAACTATTTAGGAACTATCCCTTTTCTTGTGCTCCATTTATATATACATAAACAATTTCAATATACATTTGTACCTATACAAAATGAATGTGTTTTCCTGGGAAGGTGGTTTCACATACACTTTTTAAAAGCATACTTTACCTACAAAAAGGGATCAAGTTTCAAATACCGGATAAGGTAAACAATAATTGTATTTGTTCTATTTTTATATATGTACATTATTTGGATAAAGCGAAATATTTATTATGGAAAATTTTTAGATTACAACTTATTTTGCTTATTATATAAACAATTTGGCACATTTATAGAAAACCTCTTTCCAATAGCTAGTGAACTTCTGACCCTCATAAAGCAAAAAGATTGATTTTAAGTGCTGCATGGGAATAAAACCTGCAAAACTTATTAAGAACATAATTTTTATGATGTAAAGCTATGTTCTTTTTCCACAACTAAGCAAATGACACCAGTCTCTGTTTTAATTTTTGAATTTGCTCTCACAACATCTCAGTGTTTTCTTTTCTAATGCTTCCTGTCAAGCACAAGTCCAATATGAGGATTTAAATGAACCTAAAACACTGTTCTCTATATTTGGAAAAGCTCCAGAAAATAATTTACCAGGCATTAAGCTTCAGCAATACTGCTGAAACTGTTTGCATGAAAGGAAAAAAATCATAGCCACAAATTGTTTAACCTTTGCAAATATAGATAAAAATGTGATGCATAACACTCACACTACCTTTACCACCCATTCTAATAACGATTCTGCAATTTACTCACATAATTTTATTTTAATCTATTCTAAGTTATAATAAACATTTGGCAAAAATTATTTAAAAACAAATTTGAATTAAATGACAAAAGATACAGAGCTAGCTGTATCGTACCTGCTAGTGCACTCAAAGGTCATGAGAAATAAAAGAATGAGTACTGAACAGTTTAAAGTATACTACTTAACTATTAGAAAATTTATTTAAACAGCCTGAGCATACTACTTCATCTAAGGTGAAAGGAGACCTGCATTCAACTTTATGTACTGTTGTGGGGATTTTTCCCTGCTAGGTGGCTTGACATGGGTGCACTTTGTCTTAAGAGTCATCCTCTTGTGGTGTAATGGTTACCATACTAGATTCATATACCCAAGGTCGCGGGTTCAAACCTGGCAGAGGATGATTTTTTCGGGCATAAAAATCCTTAGCATGGCTTCCTTTGAAAGGGAAGTAAAACTGTTGGTCCCATGCCATAGATTTATGGCACGTAAAAGAACCTTAAGCCTGATAAAGAAGCCTCTGAGCAAAATTACACAGTCTTTCATGCCCAATATAGAATAAGATGCTGAGAACCACAGTAGTTGAAGAGCATCCATAAATAAAACTCCATTTCCATTTTTTTCCCCCTTAAGATGCCATAGAAGACCAATTCAGGAAATGGAAATGTACCAGACCCTGTATTAGAAACAGCCCTAAAGGCTTTGGACAGGGGGAGGGGGAATGCTTAATACATGCCATCCCATTTCTGCACTCGCCCAAGGTATCCTCTCTGGATGGAGGAAACGGATACAGTGGCTATGTGGGAGTCCCTGGCTTACTTTGGGCTGTCATGTCAGGAGTTTATCTATGAAACACTTACATGAGCAACATTGGATATTTTAGGAACCAAATCTCATGGTTTTGCTTTTAAATAAAATTCAGTAAGAATTAAGATAACCTAAGGGCTATTTGGAAAAAATGGAACATAGATATACATAATTCCATTATTTCATACAAAGATATATTTAGCAAAAATAATTAAAGTCGGTTTTGAGGAAATCAGGAAATCTTGATGGATATAACAATTTTAGTTTGAATGTGACATTTCCTATGCTTTAGTATTTAAGTGATAAAACGAGCAATAACATTGGAGATTAACCTATTACATATCCAGGAAAATAGCTGCCTCAACTTCATCTCCCCCAAAAAAAGATGCAAGTTTATCTCTAAAATTATTACATACTCTGAATTTTTTAACTAATATTTTATAAGTGCTTACATCAGAAAACATTTGGTTGCTTGTAACAGATCTCTTAAATCTATGCAAAGTAAAAGGTATAATTTTATTTAAATGTGACTTACAATCTTAATGCCATTACACAATGATCTTATTGTGCGTTTGCAAGTAATGTGTCCTGGATACTTAATTATCTTATATTTTGTTCATTAATGAATCTTGATACTATATAGATCTACAGTTGCATTTGATTTGTTTTTATAAATTATTGATGACAGGTTTCATTGAGAACAATCTCTTTACTGTAAACCTCAATAATTTATCCATGATAATGTAGATTAAAACATGTTTATCTTGCAGTTGTTACAACCTTGAGAACTAAATATTCTATACATTAACCATTATTAGCAAAATGATCTGTATCTATCAAAATGATTCTGAAATTCTGTCAACATTTACTTTAGAGCTCATCACTCGAACATACTAGCTTCCCCATTACAAATGAAGGCCTGCAATCTGAAAAAACTCTGCAACACCATTGGCACATACTTTCTAACTGAATCTGCTTGATATTTAACAGCAAAATTTGATAATTTTGAGCAATAAATTGACTCCATTGTGCACACAAACTTCAGTATTCTAACCTTGAAGGAAAATCCAGCAGATGAATATAAGATAAGTTAGATATTCTGTACACAATGCCTTAACATTTAATAACAAAATATTGTGTTGCTCAGTTTGTGCCAAAGTACCATGTGATTGCAACCCCCATTGTCCTATTTATTGCTTTTGTACATGAAAGAGACTATTTTAGTGTTCCTAAATGCTATTGCTTCTTTTACATTTTGATATCTTAATTATTATTTCTTCTCAACAAGAGTTAAAATCATTAGAGATTAAATAATACTGAGAATGGTTCGATTTGGTTCAAGTTTTAAAACTATCTAGAAACATCCCAAAATATAAAAATTATTTCAAGCAATATGGATCTAAATTTAGGATACAATAAACATATAAACATTTTTCAAAACATTTCAGTCAGAAATAAACTCTACTTTGCAACAAAAAATGTTGCATTATGTATTCCAGATCCTAAATAACCATTTCAACAGTTAAAATATACATGCACAGCCTAATTCTACTAGAGTAACTTATGTCATTAAGAGGATTTATGTAGAACGGCAAAATAAATACTTTTAAACTTCAGGTGCACACATACAGTTTTAATCATAATTTGATACTATTTATACAGCCTTATAAAGCATTTTTTTTAAGAATGTTTTAAGCTATGTGACCTAAAATTTCAATTTCATTCCACTTAGAGTAAGATAATGTTTCAAAATGAATTTTCCAAAATTACAACCTTTTTTCTTATTTAGATGAATATTTCTGAAATATAGACTATTACTATGAAGTACAATTCAGAATTATTGTTATTTTAAAAAAATCTGGTTTCCATTCACATGACTTTCTCTAATGTTCTACAAACTATTCTTACAAAAGATTATTTTTTTATCTACATCTTGCTAATCAAGATAAACTTTGGTAGAAATGGTATTATTACTTAGTTCCTTATAAATAGAAGGGAAATAAGGGAATACACGATGCTATAATGACAATCAAATTGATTTATTTCAATGCTAAACATTAGCAGAAATGCCTTTATTACATATTTTCTTGTAGGTCAAGGGGAATAAAAGAATGCAATCTTTTAAGAGCTGATTACTATGTGATAGTTTTGAAATTCTATTATGTTTGCATGACCAGGACAAAAATAGGTGAACAAAAACTTGCCATTTGTGAAAGTATAAGCATTAGAAAATTTAAACAATAACTAGAATATCTCGGAAATTCTTAAGTCCACGAAATATATATTGGACAAAAACTGAATGTTTCAACGATCTCTATATCTTTTGTGTGTAGTAAAATTCTATTTATTCCTTATGGTTTATCAGTTATGCAAAAGTCATACAGAATGAAGAAGGCTTCAGAAAACTGAAGATATACATTTCATCCATCATGAAAATATCTTAAAAGATACAGAATTTTAATCAAACATTTTTAAGCAACTTTTGAGAACATCAATTTTTTTGAAAAAAATTTCCATGTAAAAGATAGGGATAGAGGGATTTAACTTTGGAATATCAAGTTTGGATTTAACTAACTCTTTGTTGGAGTAGGCTATTTTTTCCCTTACATGCACACCTCTTTCTGGAAGTGTTTTCATTTGGATTCAGGGAGCCTCAGAAATTTTTGTTTAAATCTTGAGTTCAAATTTTTGGGTGCAATACAATAAATATTTCCCATAGTTACTATATTTAGTAGAGAAGGAAAACTATTAATTTTAGTTTGGAACCATATTAATGGCAAAGAAATAAAAATATAAAATAAACTAATAATAGAAATATCATAATCCCTCATAATGTAGTGATTAACATTTTAGCCTCTAATACCCAAGTTGTGGATTCAAACTTAGCAGAGGGTGATAGACTTTTTTCGGATGTAAACATCCTTAGCACGGCTTCCTTTGGAAGGGAAGTTAAGCTGTAGGCCCTGTGTAATGTTTACCTGCATGTAAAAGAATCCCATATCTTGAAAGAAATGGTCCGTGGGCTTAATTTACCATGTTAAATGTCCGCAAGTCGTCATGATTTTGTCCTGTATTGTCATCTATGGGTGGTGAGTTGATCCTTCGTCTCCATGTGTGCATAGTGGTGAACTCACAAATTAGAAATTCCCTGATCAAAAAAGCACAGTAATGTTGGTCCAATGTTTTGTGCTTGCAAACAGATGTGAGCGCAGTCAACATGATGCGCAGTGGCGTGATCTGATGCTGTATTGCTATGGCTTCAAATCTGTGCCTCTTACCCTCCACTCCTTGTACTGCACAACTGAATTCTCTCATCTATTTGCAAGCATAATACACTAACATGTCATGATGGAACTTGAATAAATGTCATAATACTCTATTTTAAATGTGGTTTTGTTTAGAAAAGCTGATTTAGAGCATTCAAATGGCCTTCTGTACCAATAAAAACTCAGCTATATCTGATTCATATTATTAATATAAAACAAGATTTTTCTATCCAGTTAATTACCACAATAAACTTGAGAATAATTTCAAATAAGCAAGAAAAGCTTAACTGTACAACTGTACAAAACATACAGACATTGTGGTAACACATTCTCACAATTGTAAGAAAGAAACAAAGTTTTAAGCATGTCCATTAAATGACATGCACCTGGGAAAACTGTAAACTTGTATCACAGAATATTTCAAAACTGATAGTTGCTAAAACAAAATATATAAAATGTGTGTTTTAATGAGCATATATTTCTCCTCAATAAGTTTTTTTTCTTCTTCTTTTCCTTTATTGTTTTTCAATTATACAAAATTCAAGATATGCAGTTTATTTGCTATTAGATACTTAGAATAATATTTTTGAGATCATTTTTTCAAGTAAAGGTATTTTTTTTTATAAATCCTGTCATATATTTGGAACATACTGAACTTTTACTACTTTGGTAATTATCCATCTTTTGTTTACTTCTTTCCCTGCCCCCTTCTCTCTGTGGACCCCAACATACATTTCCAGTGAAATGTTGATATAAACATTTTGGATGGAATGCAATACCTTTTCTACCTATTACATGTAGATGATGAGAGAAAGTAAGAAAAACACCTAGAAGAATTCATGTTTGAATTTATGTTTGATCTGTATGTTTTAAACTATCTATTATGATGCTATATAAATATAATCAAATTCTGATTTAATGTCTTGTACACCAGCAGTTTAAATACAGATAAGTCTTCACATTGTTACATTGATTCAAATACAAGTTCCCCTAACTTTATACAAAGTATTGTGTGACTTGCAAAAATTGAATAAATAAGTAAATGTATATTACCATGTAATTCAAAATAAAGATTGTAAAAGTTACAAATTAAGTTTGTGAACTTGATCAAATCTTTAACATGCCAACTGAACAAAAACACGCTACAAAATACCATTAAAGTCTGTATGAAATTCTCAAAAATCATAGACCAAGTCCCTTACTTTAGGGCCGATTTCACCAACAATGATAATTTTACTTAACTCGGGTTAAAGATGTTAAAACAGCGTTTTGGTAAAACACCTGTTTTACCAAACAAAGTAATGATTGAGAAATCCAGTTAAAGCCTTATCTACCATTTTCCACCATTCACAAATCCAAATTGTAGTTAGCAAACCAAAAAAGAAACATGGGGCAGCAATGAATAATACATATAGTTATGGAAATGATGATAATGTATAAAGGTATTAATGATAAATAGTGTGGTACAAGAGAAATAGAAGGCAATTGGTAAAATTCAGATAATGAAGCAATTAGTACTTCAATGTACATTAAGAGTAAAATTTGTGATGTGGTCCCATCTTACGCACCATTATCTTAATTGCTTTCATAGCCGAATGACTAGCATTCTGCGTTCTCGCCCAAAAGTTTTGTGTTTACATACTGTGAGCTGCAGTTAATTTTGTTTTAAATAAGTGTCCCCAAGCACGCATGTGGAAGTGTTTCAAGCTGGAAATAAATGTTTACAAGCTATTGTTAAAATAATAAGCTACAATGAACAAATTGTTTTTTAAGTAAACGTACCTGTTAGGACTAAAAGTTATGAAACAAAAAAGTGCTGTATTCTATTTTAGAACAAGGAGCAAGAATTGGAAATCCTATCCAAAATATAACCAGTTAAATATTAGAATTTGCATTATTAATTAAAGATTTGAGCAAAGTGAGGCATCTATTTCTTTTGCGTCAGTACACAATATATTGGCTGCAGTGAAATCCTTTTATATGCTTATTTTTCATTAGAGGCAAGAAAAAGCTATTAGCCCATTCTGCATCTTTTTTCCCTGAATGGACATACCAAACTTTTTTTTAAACATTATTTTTGTTCTCCAAAACGTGAAAATGTTGTTTTACTAATCCTAAAGAGTACACTTTTCTGCACCAGCCTTGCTTGTTTTTGTTTTTTTTTCTCTCTTTCTTTTCCTTTTTTCTCCTGTGGACATTTCTCCTTGCTGGTAACTTAATCAACACAAAAATTAGATAATTCACAATTTAATCCTGTGCATCCACTGTTTTATTTTCAAAAAGGAGCCAAAGAAGGAAAAACTGGAAATGGTGGATGATGGTTCTCATTTGTTATGTATGAGAAATTAATGGTTTATGTAGTAGATGTACACCAAGTTGACAATTAAATTGTCCGGTTTTATAACCTATAATATTAGCAATTATATAAATTAGGATAACAGGAAAAGTTATCGTTGTTGGTGAAACCCGCCCTTAATATCTGGTTCTAATTAACTCTAATGCCCATTTTCTTCCACATCTCAATAAAGCTAATATATTATACCTTAACAAATTCCAACTTGAGGTATTGGTTAAAAGCTTTGTTGTTTCACTCAAGAATATTGAGGGCAACAAACTATTATTTTCTAATATCACCTTTCATTTCCCCTATACCATAATTATTAGCTTTTTATTCAATTTTCATTAACATGTGTTGCCACAGCTGAGCCATTACAAACTAAGTTTTATATACATTGAATAAATGCAAATTTAGCATAAAATAAAATCTGATGTTCCATTCATATGACTTTCTCTACATCTCTGTAATAAATTATTGTTAAAAAACTTATGCTTCTATTTACTTCACGCTAATTGGCAGAAATAGTTTTATTACTTGCTACCTTGTAAGTAGAAGCAAAATAGGGGAGTACCATAGGTTAAACTGATAGTAAAAAGCTGGTTGCTCTGTGAGTGAAGCTCCTTTGTTTGTATGGAAAGGAGTTGACAAATTCCTGTTTGAGAAAAGTATAAGACTTTCAAAGCTGAAACCAAAAACAAGGAATATCTCAAAACGATCACCTCCACGAAAAAAAGTTTACATAACATAACTTGTGTGTTTTAATATGCTCTACATTTTCGGTGGAGCAAGTTTTTATCCATCTCTTACAGTGTAGCAGTTATGCAAAATTCCGTAAAATTAATTCAGAATAAAGTAGTCTTCATAATCTATTCCCAGAAAATTCAAGATATACGGTTTATTTGTCAGGTAAATATCTGTAATATTCAATATTTTAATCAAAATTGTTAGAGCAATTTTTAGAGAAAAAAAAAAAAAAAACCCACACACCCACACATACACACACACCTTTTTTGGATTCAGGGGGACCCAAAACATGTATTTCAGGTGAAATCTCGGTATCAAATTTTTGGGTGGAATGCAATACCTTCTCTATACACTGTGTACATAGTATGTGTTGAGAAAGTAAAAACTGGATACCTGCAGAAAAGGAACAATGAGATTTAGGAAGATAAATAAACAGAAAACAAATCATCAAAGAACCTCATTTTACTGAACTAAGTGGGAACAGAGGCAATCTGGATTAATGAAAAAATGGAAACAAATGATTAAATATAAACTACTACTATAACATGAACTTTTATTTGGCACAAACAAGAATAAATAAAAAGTATAGTAACATTATATATTGTTAGTTTGATGTGTGCAACCAATGATCCTTATACCATATGTGGCACACACATTGCGACCATATAGAACACTGTATATATTTTTCAAAGAGAGAGAGAGTGCGTGTGTGTTTGTGTGTGCATGTGCGCGCGCGCGTGGGTGCTTGCATGGGTGGGTGCGTGTGTGTGTATAATCCACATAAACCAGAAATCCAGATTAATGAAGGCTGGATAAACAAGGTTGTAAAATAAACAATGATAGTGTTGTAAAATATGAATCCATTTCTTAAAATCCATTTGCAAATGTTTGAACTAAAATACTTGAAGGAAATGACAAATGATTGCCTGTTACCTAGAATCCTAAGCTAGTTGAACATAATTATAAACAATCCTCATCAGCATAGAGATTGATGAGAGAGAGTTGTATAAATCTCCACTCCCCCCCCAAAAAATAACCAGCTTTTGACATAAACTATAATTCAATATTTCTAGCAGAAATACCTAGTGATGTGTGGCAGAAGCATCCATCACTATGTGGCGCCAATATATATATATATAAATCAATGCAAGCTATTAAGACACACGCACTATAACATACACTGTTAAATGCTCAGAACATGTTTCAGAGGCTTTGGGACGAACTACAAAAATGGTTAACTCTTTTTTGTGCACTTCTGCCTCAAAAAAGTATGGATGAATGTGAATACTTTGCTATCTATAGTTTAGAACACTGCTGCATTTGAAGACTAATTAAATTGTCACACAATTTCTTTTATTTGTGTGTGTATTTCTCAAATATGATTTTTTATGCTTTCAATAACTGTAATATGCAAACCAAGCTGTTGTTTAGAGTGTAACATTAAAATTCAGGTTTACACAGAAAACCTAGTAATAACACATGGTTGGTGCAAATTATCATTTCCACTGCTTTATAAAATTGCTGTTTATGGTCAAATTTTAACTTTGCAAGCTAGAGAAAATAAAGCACATCATCTCATGCTTTTGATCTTTAACTTTCTCAAGGGAACATGAATACCAAAAAGTTTTAAGTATGGTTAAAAATCTGAATTTTCAGCCTTCTGCTAAAGCCACTCTTAATACCTCCCAACTTTTCTCTTTGCAGTGTGTAATAGATAAGTAAATGTGTTGGATTCACATGATTTCCCTGCTCACTATTCTATATACAAATGTTACAAACGCATATTATTCTGTGCACTTCTTGTTAATTGATTCAATTCACATTTACACTTTTTGTTGGATTTGGTAGTTAAAACAATAGTCAGATTTTTAAAGAATGTCCTCTCTTTATATATGATGATTCTGAAATTCCATGCTTTTTGTGTGACCATAAGAGAAAAAACAAACAACTCCCCAGCACAAGCATTTGAAAATTCAAACCAATAACATGGCCTATTTCAGAAATTAACTCCACAAAGATATTTATATGGCACAAATTGTATACTTTCATGAAGTCTATAGTTTTTTGTGCATTAAGATGTTTTCTATCTCTTATGTTTATCAGTCTTCAGAAAAGAAAGGACTTAGAAGAATATTCCCAGAAAATTCAACATATTTGTCATGAAAATGTCTTAAATGTATTATAATCATAATCATTAGAGCATATTTGAGAAAATAAAACATTTCCCTTGTAAAGAGTAGTTTGAGGTAGGGGGACTGCTAGAAAATTATGTTGCATACTTAAAAATACTAAATTTAAATAGCAACTTTGATATTTAACAAACTTTTTTATTTTGATACTGTGCACACAAAATGCATAAACATACATACACATACACATGTGTGCACACTTTTTTCTTTATTTCTGGATTCAAGAGCTCTCAAAATGTATAGTTCGGGTGAAATCCCCATATTAAATTTTTGGATACAATGTAATACTCCCCTCACTTACTATATGTGACCAGTAGAGAAAGTAATTATAGCTGGATATTATCAACATAGAGCTCTAAATACTAGAAGAAACACAGAAACAGGTCCTGTGTGATAAAAGTGTGATGGATGATTCTTTAGTCCACCCTTTTATAGCAGTAAGTAAACAAGATCTGTGTAGTTACCACACTTTCCAACTAGTGTATTATGATTGTGCTGGATTATAAATATAATCTCCATCAGAGTGTTATGAATATTGCTCATGTGGTCACTAAACATGGAGTGATGCATTATTGAAGATAAATTATACGTTTTCTCATTGTTTATTCATCCCTTCTTGAGGTTTTATTTATTTCTTTATGGTCTTTTCTTCTGTGATGCCATGCACCAATGTCATATGCATTCTCAAAGTGAAGGTGCGATTCAGGACCTTATTACACACTCTGCATGTTGTCTCTCCACTGTGTACCTTCTGGTGGTTCAACAATGAAGTCTGGTGACCATATGACTTTCCACATGTTGCACAAATGTGCCTCACCTTTTGTTGCTGCTGCACCTGGTACCACACTGAAACAAAACAATCATCTACTGCCCATGAAAAGCTCCAGTTTGTAATAACACTTAAGCCCTTAGTCTGAGAAGATCATTAAATATGACAATTGTTGGGCGACTTAATAACTTACTTTACCTCCACGTTTGTGGAATATGTGGAAGCTGCAGGCTGCTTCTTTGTAAAAAATGTTTCTGTAAAGTGGAGTATATAGATTTACACTTTCTAAAATAAGAGAGTGTAAAGGTGTAAAAATCATTTGGATAGGGTGACTTTGACAGAATTGCATATCTCCAAAAACAAAACAAAAAGAATATATATACATATTAATAATAATTATTCAGTAGCAAATTTTCTATTTGTTTATTAGCACAATATTCACATTACAGCATTACAATGTGTTTATTTCTTAAAATCTTTAGAATAACAACACTACTAGCTCTGAACCTAAGGTATGCAGTTGTCTATACAAGTAATTCCTTAGAAGTGTTTATACCTATATGCAAGTTTACTGCTGCTTTCTGAATTTCAAAACAGCAACACTCACTCACTTTCTTGTACTGTGAAACAGAAACAAAGTCTAGGTATGTCTCAGGCGCATGTGGACCCGCATGTAGTATGTGCGGCTGAACACCTTGAAGCAAACAGGACACTGGGTGTGTCCACGGTGAAGTCGACGATGCATTGAAAGTGAACCTGAATGTCTGAACACCTTTCCACACACCTGGCACACAAACGGTAGTCCCAAGTCTGCGTAACACATAACACATTCCAATGTAACGTTCATTTTTATATAAAGTTAACATTTGTTATAGGGGTGGTCTTGCCACTGTGCCTCTGTTGCAGTATAGACTCTGTTAAATCCAACAAACTGTGATCATGATGAGGTTGCATTATAAAACAAGGATACAAAGCTGTGACCTGGGCAAAATGATTAAAATAAAGAAAATGAAACATAACCAATTACAGAAAGCAGATTTTGGCCATGTTAAACATGCTAAGCTTAAGTACATATGTAGAAGGAGATTCTAATTGATACTTAATGCACAAAGGCAAATTGTATCATTTTCTCCATGCAGTGTTTACTTTGTTTGTCATATTGATGGATGAGGTGGAAAAATGCACTCAATTTTATATAACAATGTAAATACTTCTCATTCCAGAAATATAAGCAAAAATGCATCTCTCTCCAGAATACTAATGCATTATTATTCACAAACCCAAATAGTTTTATAAGCTATTGCTTAAGAAAAGCAAGTAGAAGAATGCAATCTCATTCATTCAATAGTCAACTCTTATTTACTTTTGCTTTAGATTATTTTGATAATGAAAGAAACACAATCTATATGTAATATTTATTGCTATATCCTTTCTTAATCACAATTCTCTGGCAAGAATCACACTCAAAAATTTAATACTATTGGTGGAATTTGAACACAATTCTCCACTTTCTGTACAGTTACTCTAAACACTGAGCTTCCATGACAACATTAAATTCTTTAAATGATTCAAATTTTTTCATGTAATGCCCTAGCATCTTATTTCAAATGTAACACACTTGAATGGTGACTTACAAATTATTAGTAGTAGAAATCCTTAGGCCGGATTGAGACTGTGTTGTAGAAGCAATCAATATACAAAAATTCTTAACTTTCTAATACTCAGTACAGTTGCAAAGGGATGAGATAGCTTGAGACGTGATCTTACGTATAGATACTTTCAATGTCTGGAATTCCCTTTTATCTTAAAGGAACTAAAAGATATTTTGCTCTGCACAGGTGTATCCTTTCTTTTTCACTGGGTTCATATATCCTTGCATAGTTTAAAACACAAATGCTATTTGCAACTTTTTTTTTTTATTGGTTCTAACTCTGTAATTATTCATATCAAACTAACCTAAATAATAATTTTAACATCCTTCAATTGATCATTCAAAATGTGGCAAGTGTCTTTACTTGTTTACTTAATACATACTTTTTAGCCTAAGCAAAGAAATTATGACTTTATAAGAATGTAGTCACTTCTTGATCATTTACCACAGTGACTTAGAATAATGTGTAATCATAATTTAAAGCTAGATATTGTGTGTGAGGTATGATGCAAATCATTTATTTCTTGTCTCATGGTGACACCTATCTTAAATATCAAAACTATGAAGATGACAGGACATGACTTAAGCTGCTTGGCACAGAATACAAAGTACATGGATTATGCTTGCAAGATCCTGAGTTTGATTCCCTGCCAGGCTTATGAAATTATAGAATATCTATTTGAAAGACTTTTTTTTTATATGTTCAAATACTTTCACTTTCCGTTGGTTTTTGTTGGGGGGGGGGGACACCTCTGAATATTAACTGAATAGTTGGGTCTCAAGTTTGTCACTGAACAAATGTCTTAAAACTACAAGTTTTGTCCGTGCAAGTAGCTTTAGGTACGATTCCGGCTAGGGTATGGGAATTTTTCTTTAGCCAAGATTAGTCCCTATCCTTCCCCACAGTCTGGAAGTATGAGACTATGAATGTGTGTGTAATATAATGTATAAAATCCAAAGATAACTACTCATGAGTTACCAGCATTGCCAATGGACAATATGTTCTAAAGGTAAAAGGCTGCTGATATGATCATTACAGATAAAGGCAGATAAATAGAATTTTTTATAGAAGATAATTTGTTAAAACAATATCTAAACTACCGAGAAAGAATTTGCAAAGGATGGGTTGGATAATGACTAAGAAATAACTTAGAAAATAATGGACTGGGCATATATGGAGGAAAACAGAGACAAATAACAAAGCTTTTACGAAGAATACCAAATGAAGCTTTAAAGATATTGATATACAAAAGTTGTTTAGTTGGATAATTGAATAAAGGTTATTAGTATTTTATGTTACAATGAAATATAATGGGATAGAGAGAGGTTATAGAACAAAGCAATATCCCCTTTGTCCATAACCATGCTATTTATTGCCCCTGAGTAGCATGGTTAAGGACAGGAGTATGGATGCTAAAAGGGCAGCAAAACAGCTATTTGTAATGTGAATGACCACTATTGGGGGGAAAAGAAGATGTACAACACAAACATATGAATGCAGGAAACAGAGATTTGGAGAAAAGAAGGTGTACTGTCTAGAATGACTAAGAGTTTTACTAATATAAACCAAATTATAATTAGAGGAATTAAAGAATGCTCAAGTGAGCTACCCTCCTGAAGTGACCAGGAACAAATTTAGGGGACAGAGTACATATGTAACAACCTAGTATTTTAAAAAATTATTCTTATTTAATTAATTCAATACAAATGAAGGAGTTCAGAGCCTATTCACAGATAATATTAAATTTGTGTCAATATCTCTCTCTCTCTCTCTCTCTCTCTCTCTCTCTCTCTCTCTCTCTCTCTCTCTCTCTCTCTCTCTCTCTCTCTCTCAAAAACATTGATATTCAATTTCACTATCACTCTCAGTGTGTGGATGCTGGTATATAGGTATATTATGCACTTATATATTCACACTCAATTAGCGCATTACACTAAGGAAATATTTTATTTTTTTTATTTATTTATGCTAAGCTTATACAGGTGAATATGACCGGTGTTCAGCCCTGGCTCTTTACTGGTCATACTCATATTTTACAATAGTTTATTACACCATTTTGTCTATTTACTGTCCATACCCATTTATTTTTCACTTTGTATAAGAATTGTCCAATCTTCTTACTATCTTTTTGAAACATTTCACTGCTACATTTCTACCTATTTTAAACCATTTCTTATTAATATACTCTTTTCTCCAAATTTCAGTCCCTTTACATTTAAATAAAATGTGTTCCATATTTTCATTTCTGCCACATATAGGACATTGGTTTTGTGGAATACCTTTCCTTAAACCTTTTAATCTCTATACTCCTGCTTTCAGCTATGCAATACCTTCTCGCTCCTCTTTATTTGTCACATCTATGTACTTTTCCCTTCCCCATGAGACTTTCATTGGTATATAGAAAACTAAAGATCTCTTTTCAGTTATCTCACTAAATATTTTTTGTATTTCTATATCCTCAAATCTTTTCCTTGCCAACTTCCAGAAGTTATTCACATTATTTTCTCTTCTTCTCCACATCTCCCCTAATCCACTACTTTCCAGGTTATTTCTGAGACAGTCTACCCATCCCTTATTCTTTAAACTTTTCTCTTGATATACTAAACACTGTTTTAATAAATTCCTTTCTTCCAATTTCAATATTCTATGCCAAAATTTCAATGCTCTTTCCATAATTGTTCCCTTACTTGCCACTCTACCCAGCTCTATTTGTGCTACCTGCCTAACAGTTGCATTTGGTAATCCAAGTATTTCTTTGCAAAATTTCCTATGCACCTCATCTATGACTTCCTAGCCTCCTTCTAATCCCCGTACTTCTATCCCATATAGCATTTTTGCCTCAACCCCCATATTGTACACTTTTTCTAACCATCTAATATTTATATTAGGTACTTTGTATTTGCAACTTCTAATAGCTGATAAAGCTCCTTTTCCTTTTGCCAATGCAAATTTCTTTTGTTTTTCCCAATTGCCACCACTGTCAATTTTAACTCCTAGATAAATACATTCTCTCACTACCCTGTACTCTTTTTTATTCTCATTCTTCTATTTTTCATACTTGCCCAATTTCCCCCCTTTTTTCAACACTACAATCTGCATCTTGTCCTGGTTCACTTTTAAACTCCATTCTTTACAGATTGTTTTAAGTCATTCACTGTAATTGCGCCTATAACTAGATCATCTGCAAACAGTAATCCTGGAATCTGAATATTATTGGCATCGAGTTATTATTTCTCCCAATTTCTGTTAATACATCATCTATATATAAATTGAATAGGACTGGACTTAACTTACATCCTTGTCTAAGGCCTTTCTATTGTTACAACCCCTTCCTCCACTCTTATACAAAAAGTATTTTCCTTATATAATGCTCTAAGGGTGTCCACCATTTGTTTACTCACTCCTTTAGTCAAAACTTATGCCACAGCAATTGAAGCTCTATCCTATCGTATGCTTTCTCTAAATCCACAAAAGCCATGTATAACTTTCCTCTTTTGTCTTTCAAGTATTTATCTACCAGTGTTTTTATAATAAATAAATTATCAACTGTCCTCCTCCCTTTTCTAAAGCCCATCTGAAGTTCCGAAAGAATATCATACTCTTCAACCCATGTTTGTATCCTGCTTGCCAAAATACCAATAAAAATGTTTCCTACATTTGATAATAATGTTATGCCTCTATAGTTGTTTGGTTTGAAAATAATATACAAAAAGAAATGGAAAACATTTTAAAAAGCATCAGAATAATAGATAAGATAAATAGCAAGCATACATGCAGAAACTTATTTAAGAACCTAAAAATTTTAACTGATCCATGCATACATGAGGAGCATTTTTTCTAAACTCAATAGAGCACAAATTTTGAGAAAATGAGTTATATATGGGATCAATGTCTTTGATGAAGGCAATCAGTCTGTGAAATCAGAACTACTGAATTCTGCAATCCCATGGAGTTACCAAAGTTCTCAACAGGGACTGGCAAATCAAAACACTGAAGGAGACTACTCAGAAGATTATGAAAGAAATGCTGCCATTTAACATAGGAATGTGATGTGTCATATCGTACAAAAAGTCTTCTACAAACATGTGCAATGTTTCTGTAACTGTGCAGAATACTTACACTGCGTCAGCTCTGGAGGTTTCTATTTTCAAAACTGGAATTAAAACATGCCACAAAGAAATGCTGATATCCTCATGTCTACAGAAGATGAACATGGTGTCCAGTGAGAAGATGAAAGATGTAAACAAACCTCATTCAATTTTTTGAAATTCCAGAAGAAGCAAAAGGATTTTATGAAGATGTTCTCAGAGACTGTTAAGATATGAAAATAAGTGTACACATTATTACTTACTAGTTTAATCACTTTGTAGTCTTAAATTAATTTATTAATTATTTATTAATTTAATAATTTTTCAATTTTTTTTTTACATGCCGTTTATTTCATTAATGTAATAATGTTGATTTAACCATTTATTAAATTTGTATACTGTACATAAAAAAATAAAGTATGAAAAATGAAAATAAAATTTAACAGTAATAAAAACAATAAAATTAGTAACAAATTCAGATTCAGTCAAATTCGCTTGTTTCATAGTCCATGTCTTTTATTGAGTTTTGTTTTGAAAAAACAAGCGTTTTTTAATGGCCAATACTATGAAAAATGTTTATCCTCTAAGAGTTTCGCTGTTGTCTAAAATTGTTCCTTTTTTTTTTTTTTTTTTTTTTTTTTTTTTTTTTTTTTTTTTTTTTTGGTAGTGTTTAACGCCCGCTTTAACTACTAATGGCACTACATGCGGTGACACTGATGATACATGAATGATGATGGAGCACCGGTGGAATGCGATGGCGGGGGAAACCGGAGTACCCGGAGAAAACCCGCCCCAGCGCCGCTTTGTCCACCACAAATCTCACATGCGGTTGCTTGGGGTCGAACCCCGGCCATCTAAGTGAGAGGCCAGTGGTCTAACCACTCGGCCACGGCGCGGCCTAAAAAAAATTCCTTGATAATGTCTAGCATTGCCAAAAATAATTTGTATAATGAAAGGTTATATAGTGAATAAAAAAAATGTAATTTCTGTAAAAATATCTTTTTGTCCTCTTACGAGTTCTGAAAAAATGCTCCTCATATTGAGAGTACAAAAATGTTGCACATAAAAACACCAAAAGAATTGTAATGTGCATTCTTATGGTTTGGGAAATAGTGACAATCACTTCAGAACAACATTTAGGGGAATATTAAATAATCAATAGAAATTGTAGGAAAGGAATTATTCAATAAATGAAATGAAGAACATAAACACACCAATGATGAGTCATAAAAAAATAGTACTCAAAATGCATTTTATAGTGTAAAAGAATTTGAATATGGAAAAGCTATTTAACGTTTTTGTATATAATGTATATAATATGTATAGGATATACTGATATTTCTTGATATGTAGGTATTCAAAAGGATGAAAATAAATTGAATTGAAAGTGTTTTTCACACTATATGGCTTGTATTAATGCTTTAATTTTACTATATTTAACTTTTGGTTGTTATTTTTATTAAAAATGTTGATAACTTTAAACATAATGAATATAAGAAAAATGTGTACCACAAAATAACTGCAAAACAGTAATGTGTTTCATAGTATTGTTATTTCATGTTTTATTTTATTTCCTATCCATATCATGGTGCATTGGCATTACAGACTCATTACATGCTTCTTTAGTTTGTAAATGACAACTTAGCACATATTGCTTTCTTTCATCAATTGCCTTCGATCATTAACATATAAACCTTTCTGCATCAACTGGTGAACAGGGAATACAAATAGCTTTTAATATTGTATTTGCAGAATCCAAATATATTAATTTCAGAGCCTGCAATGGCTACATAATATCAAGTTAGGATTAATATGCTTTACAATTAAATCTTTCAAAACTAAATACCCTACAATATCACATTCTGGAAGCAGTTTTAAGTGACACAGTTGTTGCACTTTGATATTAACCATTGAAACATTTGAAATGCTTATTTGCAAAACATTACTTTGATAAAAAAAAAAAAATCAATCAGTAGTGAAAATTGAAAGCATAATTTGGGGAAATGTGTTTTGGAATGTTCTGCACAACCATACTGCCCATATTTCTGAGCAGAAGCCTGACATCTTTTTGCAGTGACTTGAAAACTCTTCAATAATATTGTAAATTAATATCCTAAAGTGACCAGAAATTATGACTTCCATCCTACTCTTCATTTCACTGATGTTTGAAACCTGCACATATGTGTATGGGTATTTATTCACTTCTAACTGCAAACACAACTCACAATTTTCAAAAATGAATACTGCCTGGGATTTTGCTATACAACAAAATATAACCATTTATTTCAACCAATTTGCTACTGAAGCTGAATTTTTTGATAAATTATTAAAAAATCTTATGTGTTACACTCACATGACTTTCTCTAGCTGCTCTACAGATAAACTTCTTACAAAAGATTCTTCTTCTGTCTACACATGCTAATTGAGATAAACATTATCAGTATGTTCTTATTACTTAGTTCCTTATATGTAGAAGGGATTTAAAAGGATGTGCTATGCTAAAGTGAAAGTAAAATGTTTTAGAAGCTGTATTTATGCAACTGTAATTGCAAATTGCTTCTTTGCTTGATCAGGAGTAGAACAAGAGAAAAACAGACACTTCCTGTCTGAGAAACTTTACAATGGAAACCAATAATAAGGAATATCTCGGAAACGGTTACCTCCACAATAAAAACGTAAAGGACATATTTGTATGTTTTGATGAGCTTTACATTTTTTGTGCAGTAGGTTTTTGTATATCTCTTACAGTTTACCAGTTAAGCAAAATTTGGTAAAATTTATCCAGAATAAAGGTTTTCAGAGACTACTCCCAGAAAATTCAAGATATACATTTTATTTGGGATGTAAATATCTTTAATATATGGGATTTTAGTCAAAATTGTTATAGCCATTTTTTAGAAAATAAAAATTTTCAAAAATTTTTCCATGTAAACGTAATTGTGGTTGAGAGATTTTCTTGAAAATCTTTGTGTCGCATCCTTGGAAGGTATCAAACCTAACAGTATTTAACCATCTTTTCGTTTTTAAGCTATGCTGTCCACACACACATAGACCTTTTTTTTAAAAATCTGAGATGTTCTATTCACATGACTTTCTCTACATCACTGTAACAAATTGTTAAAAAGCATATTTTTCTGTCCACTTTATGATAAGATAAACAGCAGAAATTGTCTTAATTACTTGCTTTCATGGTAGAAGGAAAATAAGGAAATACACTAGATTAAAAATAGTAAAATACTTTAAAAGCTGGTTGATTAAAATCTGTTTCTATACAGGTCTGAGTTTACAAATTTCTTAGTGAGAAAAGTTTAAGTTTTGAATCTGAAACAAATAACAAGGAATATCACAGAAATGGTCAATTCCATGAAAAAAATGTGTATGCCATAAATTGTGTGTTTTAATGTAATCTCATTTTTTTTATAGTAAGTTTTTGCCTATCTCTTGTGGTTTACTAGTTACACAAAATTCATTCAGAATAAAGAGGTCTTCAGAGGCTATTCCGAGAAAATTCAAGATATACATTTTATTTGCCATATAGATATCATTAATATACAGTATTTTAATCAAATCGTTAGGCCATTTTTGAGAAAATCCAAAATTTTTGAAATTTTTTCCTTGTAAAGGGTAGTTTGGGGTGGGGGGATTTTTTCCCAAAATCCTTTGTGTCACATCCCGGAAGATACTAAACTTAAATACCAAGTTTGGTACTTTACCGACTTTTCGTTTTTGAGTTGCACACATGCACATACACATGTGCGCATGGACCTTTTTCTACAAATGCTTTTTTTTTGGATATAGGGGACCCTAAAATATATGTTTCTGGTGAAATCTCGGCATCAAATTTTTGGGTGGAGTGCAAAACCTTCTCTATCCACTATGAACATAGTACATGCAGGCTAGAGAAAGTAAAAATGACAAGAGAATGTCTAAATTTGCATGCACATTTTTAGCTGCTTTGAACTTCCTCAACTAAACAACACAGGCTCAAGATACAAAGGAATTACCTTAAATGAATGATTTTCATGTAAATATAAACAATACTTGTGTCTGATTTTCTTGGAAATGTAGATACAGTTTTTTGTCAAGACAAAAATTATAACTGCTCACAAATTATTTTGTAAGACTTCACTACATTTATGGGACCAGCAAGTGAAGTAAACCAAATGTTCTTCCATAATTCCCTGCAACCTCACACATTTTAATATATATGCAGTGCAATCAATGACAGAGTATTTCACATTTTCATGATCAATTTTGAATTCATGCAAAGTACTCAGGATTTCTTGAAAACATGTCTTGCTGTTTGCAGTATCTATACACACACAACTTATAAAAAATATTTCTTGTTCAAAAACTGCATCTTGAGTTTTCACCAACATTGCAAATACACAGCAACCTGCTGATTTGGTTTCATCACAGATTAAAACCAAATTTTGTTTTCCTTCCAAAGATTGGCATTTGCTCAGAAATTTGCACAACGAAAAATGTATTCTCTCCTTATTTGGCTGACTCTAAGAAGGTTACTAGATAAAGTAAAAGAAAAAATCTAGAAAAGGAGTCTTAAAAATCTAAAGCAAATGTCTAAATATTAGCGCTATAAGTGCATTGAGGTGTATTTTCCTAACGACCTATATAGGCATATTATAAGTTCTTACCAAAAACATGCTTTTGAAGCCACTCATGTACTGAAGGATCATTTATCTTTTCTATTGTAATGTTGGTTTTTAGCAGGATTATTGAGGTAGTGTCATTTATAAATTCAGTTCTTTTAATTTAGCCTTCTTCTTCCTATTGAAAGGTCTATGGATGTCTGGCATTTTACAGCTGGTGAGTTTAGTTTACATTTCTATTGTTCCTTATTTTTTAAACAAGGTTTTGATAGTGTCTTTTTTTTTCTCCTACTCAATTCGAACATCACAATATTTGCACATCAAAACACATTCTAACACATACAAATCCTCATCAGCAAACTTGTTTATCTGCTGTGTACTGTAATTGCACCGTCAGACCCATCTTTGCAACTAAATACACATTCTAAAGAATTCTTATTTAAAAGAAAATAATAAAAGGCCTGTGAAGAAATAAGTGCAAACTGTTTGGTATTCAGAATTCCCTGTTCTTTTGTACTTAACTCATTTCTTGATGTGGTCAATAATAAAAGGGTTGATTACCAAGCATGTTAACTGTCCTTGGATAGTTTCACTGTCATTAGAATTGATTTCCAAGAATTTTAAACTATCCTATAACAACCAGAGAATTTTATTATTTGTAATTGACAAAGTCTATCCTAAGTATTACCAATAAGTGTAAGACTTAGTAGTTGAAACTTTTTATGCAGCATTTTTTACTATTTCACCCCAGTGCTAAGTGTAACTAAATCTTCAAATACAAACAGCTTGTCACAGGCAGGGTTAAGAGTCGCACATAAACAGGTATCTCTCTTTCAATGCACCACAAAATTATGATTCTGAATACATGTTATATCAAAGTAGAGAAAAAGTAATAATTTCAATTTATGTTACTGCTCATGCTTTTATACTAAAACAGAATGTAATAAATGTCTTACACAAATGTTACAGCAAATCTAGACTCAAAGAAAATAAAGTTTTAAAGTTCAATGTAAAATGTAGAATCACCAGTTAAATTGTGGATATCTATGACCCTTTCAGCCTATATTCTTTCAAAGATCTGAGTGTACATATAAAAATAGAAACAACTAATTAACGTGATGTATGAAACTAAAAAAGCAGAAATAAAATAAAGTTATCAAGAAATTGCTTTCTTTATTTTTCATAACAAACTTAAAGAAACAATGAAAATCAAACAGCAGTAACAGGAAATAACCATTATTTGAATATGTCCACCATAAGTTGCGCATTTTTGTTGTACATAAGGCAATAACACCATTTGAAAGTTATTTTTAAATTTTATTCTCTTTTATTTTATTTTAATTTTAGATTTACATTTTATTCAAGTTTTACCACTGGAAACTAACTAAGCACTTTGGATTTCTGTCCGATGCACAATGTACATGTGGCGCCTCATGTTGTAAGTACGACTGAAGATGACATTGCAGATGGGGCAACGGGTGTCCCCTCTATGCAGAGTTTTATGCAGTGACACTGAGATCTGATGTCGAAAACCTTTTCCACAGATGTCACAGTAGTATTGATATATGGTGTCCTCTAAACTTGATCCTAAACAAAAAGATGTTTTTGTCAAACTTAATTCCCCCAAAAATAAAATTTACATTTTAAAACTTAGTAAACAAATTAACAGCACATAGGTACTGCTTTTTTTTTTTTCCCCTTCCCTATCCCACTCCAGTTAATCTAACTCTTAACTTAAATTTATGGGTTTCATAAATATTCTGATACCCTGCAATGTCCAATAATACTTCAGCTTTTAAGTCTGTTTAAAACATACCTCTTGTTAGCACAACAATACATTTTGTGAATTAGTGGTTATTGCTTCACCCTTCGGTCATTTAGAATAAATTCAATCAAGTCACCGTACATTCCTTTGCCACACTCACAAAATCACGACTGCACAGAAAGTATTAGATTATCTGATAAAGTTGTCCTCACAGTTAAAGTGTGATCATAAAGTTCAAATCAAGTTATTTAGAATATAAAAAGGTGCAATATCCACTTTACTTTCTAAATAATGTGATATTACTGACACCATCAGCATTCACTTGGGGGAAGATTAGAGATTTGAACTCATTGCTGGTTGCACAAACGTTTCAATTTACTGATAGATCACTCACATAATACAAAAATGTATTATCTTTCCTTCAACACTTAAATTTAATAGAGAAGTGCAAAGATCTTTAATATGTGCAAGTTTTAAAAAGCTATACACAGATCTAAAAGAAACCCTATAGCATCATTCTGGAAGACACAAGGCAAATGAGACTTCAGTATGTCAATGCATATCAGCATAGGAGCAAAAAAGGAAAATGAAAGATCTGGAAAAAATGCTGAGCCTTATATCTAAAAGCAACTGCTGTAATGCATCAATTAATGTTTCAGTGGATGCCTCTCTTTGTTATTTATTAGCTTAAATACTAGTTATTTAACATTTATTTTAACAACTTGGATATGTAGAAATGGTGAATGAAAATTATGTTCAAACAGGCCTGGAATTCTGAGAGCTAAGACTTACTGAACATTTAGCTTATGAGGTAAAGTGAAAAGCTGGAAATAATTATATCTGATGACTCACCCAGACCTCCGAGTTGAAATGAAAACATACTACCATGGAGGAAATGGGGAAAGGTTTGTGTAACAATTGATAATTTGATAAATTTTCATTGTCATGGAATCCCAAATAAAAATAAAAAATATTATTATATTTAAAGGAAGGAAGAAGAGGCTCTAAAACTAAAATATCCAACAATAATAATACTAAAAATGATTTAATGTAGAAAGCTGTGAGTAAACAAAGAAAATCTTTCAACAAAATGCCATGCATAAGCATGTCACTCATATAAATATAAACGTTTATATACACAAATTTATATGTTTATATAAATATAAACAGACCTTACAAATGGCAGATTTGGTAAGGTTACAAGAGAACATACTCTTAGTTGTTCTCAGACTTCAAGCCAGGTAAGATAAAGCTGAGGCGTAATGTATCAAAATCCCTTACCTGGCTAGAAGCCCAAAGAAGTCTAGAGTATATTGGCAAGTTACTTGATCACTCCTGATGTAAAGGAGGTATACCAAAAAATCATTTGTTTGTTAATGATGCTGCTAATTGCCAGGACATCAACCCTGTCGGCATGCTGGAATTTCATCACGTAGAAGTTGTTTCATATGTCAGTATCTACTGACATGATGCTGTCGCTTTTAAGCATACTTAAAAATCATTGGCCTGGACCAGTCTTGAACCTGCGACCCAGAAAACTGGACCCTAACCAACTGAGCCACATATTTTTACATATGGACTAAATATTTTGTAAAATTTATCATTAAAATGTGTTTAACCTACAGGGGCAAATGTGCTCCTGAATCACCTTTTAGCCAATACCATGGTTGTCATAAAGTCAGTCCTGAGTTTTTTGAAGCCAAAAATTAAAGGACATCAAGAGCCTCAAATTTTTGGAGCTGCCCCCTATGAAGGAAATGGGTGATAGCCTGGAACAAGCTGCAATTATATCCTAGTGTGGGGTGTTACTTATTTTGTTGTATTACTACTGTCAGCTAAATAAGATATTTCTGTTATAAAATCCTCCTATGTGAATATAGAACTCAGGATTATTAATCTCTCATTCTAACAATTAATTAAAGGCTACTAATTTCTCCACAAACATAAGTTTACTACTGAATTATTTTTTTTTTTTTTTAATTTCAGCCCTAGCAGGGACTCAATGATTATTGGAGATTCAGAACATTGCAGCAATATATCCATTTAATCAAATTTAAGAATTCTTTCAATAAATCGATTATCATCAATGTAACTGCCAATATGTCATGATTTACAACTTTTGTAAATTTTTTGAGGATCTTTGTATGATAATGCAGTGCATCTTTAGATGCATATAGTTCTTCTGATGACCTTAAATGCTTTTTCATAGGTTTTCTTTCTCAGCTCTGCTTGTGTAATCAATGTGCATGTCTCAGATACAGCTGTGTTTGGTACTTCCTCCTTTACCGAAAATTGTAACCATCAATACAGGCATAATCACTAGGCATTCAAATTTTATGAGTTGAGGTAGCATCTTTGGAACCATGTTTCCAATAGTGCATCAATCTTAAACTTTCCATTAGAGATAAAATAAATTAGCATCTAATAATTGTTGTATATTTAAATAACACAATAGAAGTCTTCATTTAATTCCATTTTATTTTCCACCAAAATTAATGTTTCAAGTAAATGATATATCTTAAGTACTTGTAGTGTTAAACTACCACTGCCTGTTCTTGGGCTTAGGGCCTTGATGACTAAAGCACTGAACATAGCAAGCTTTTCAATACAGAGGTAGCTGCATTAGAATCCTTGCTGTAATGTTAGGAAGTCTATGACATAGGATGTAGTGGAGTAAAATACAAAACATTCAAGTCATGTTAGCTCTTGCCACTTCTCTGGCGAGAAAAATCCCAACTACTGAACACCTACAGCTTAAGTGCTGTGTAGGCCGATGTGTTTCTGGTCAATGCTTAGACAGATTGAGGTGTATGCAGTAAAACAGGTTGAAATCTTGCAAGTATGCAAAGAAGCTTGTGACAGTAATGTGACTAAATTAAAAACAATCGGTTTTTGTAACACAAACATCACTTCGTAATTACTTATCATTATACACCAGATGCTACTTTACATTTTCAGGGCTGTGTGACTAAGCTTTGTAAACAACCAAATATATACTAAGCCATTATAGATCAGAATAAATTATGGAGATCTCAGGAAAGAAGAAGAGATTTGAGATACTACATTCAAAAGAAATTTAAAAAACCCAGAGCAAAGACAGAAAATCATGGAATGAAACAGGATATTAAGTCAGCAGAATGTAGGACAGATGCTAAAGTACAAGATGTAAAGTTTGCTGCACTTTGGATTAACAGAATTAAAATTCTAGCTTAGCCAGAAGCCTGATAAAATTTCGAGTTAATACATTTCAGGAAAGCTTCAGCTTTTACTTTAGAATTGTAATTTGTTTTAGAAAAAAATTGGTGAGAAGATGACCTGAAAAATATAGAATTAAAAGGTAGAAGCTTTTGGAAAGATATTAGATTAAGAATTGATGATATTGAAATTTAGGATAACACTTAGATGTTTTAAAAGCAAAAAAAAGAAGAAAAAATAATATGGAAAAATGAGATAATGCTAGGGAAGGAAATGCACGAGCTAGAACAGAGATAAAAAAATTGAAAAGTGTAACAAGGAGAAGATACTTACATGAATGTCTAAAGTGTGAAATGACAGATAAATTATTGATATGTGATTCTTGAATTTGAGAAATTAAAGTAACGAGTAGAAAATTTAGGTGGAGAAATAGCCACTTTATCAATAAATACAATGGGAATAAGGTTGTTAACATTACAATTAGATAAAGATATTAAGGAGATTGGTAGGGTAAAAGGAAAATGCATTAGACAAATTATTCAAGGAAGTTGAAGTAAATTCTAAGCAAATGGATTAATGGATATATATTCTTGGTGCATAGTGGCTTCAGAAGCAAGATAACCACAGCGTTGCAAGCTTACCACAGGATCAATAGAGTAGGCATCATTCACAAGAGCGGAGTACAATATATCCAGTTAATAAGAATTGCATTAGCTCATACTTGTTAAACGAATAAGTAATGAGGTTATCCAAATAAATATTAATATGCTCATGTATATTATGTATGTTGAAGATATAAACTTATGCATCTACCAAGAAAAATTATGAGGAAAAAGAGTAAAGAGAAAAAAATCTAAATAGAACTTAAAGGAAATAAAAAATTATTTAGGTAAAGTAAACGTAATGCCTCAGAAAAATTATACGTAAACAGATAAAATTGCTATGGCTATTAGGTATTAGATTTAAAGAGAAAGAAGGTCTCAATGGCTAATAACTAATGTTTTGAGAATGCTGGGCTTCATGGGAACTCAGCAATTTCATGCAATGGTTTTTGATCTGATTGACTATACTTATTATAATAAGCATTTTGTTTAACACTGAAACTAATGTAACAATTTATAAGTATTAGTAGTGAAATACATATTCATAGTCATAGAGCACAGAAGCTGAGTTTTTCTGTATAGAAATCCTAAAGTAGACTTGATTCATCAATAAATTTCATAACAGCTATTCATAAACTACATTGAGTTTGCACAATCCTTGTAGAAATAATTCAACTCAAAGTCAGGGAAATTATATTATATTTAATACAAATACTTTTCAAAATAAAAACATCAGTATACAAAAATGCTGAATACTTAATCAATACAACTTGAAAAACTAAAATCTCAAAACAGATAATTAACAGATCTATTGAAACAAAAATCCTAAAAATGTAGTTACAAATAATCTTGTCAAAAGTCAACACTTTTAGGATTACTGCAACATTTGAAGACACATTATAAGAACATTAATACAGGTACATATGTTGAGCAGTGAAATATTTAATTTTCACAATGACGAACACAATAAAAAAAAACATATGCTTACACACTAAATACATTTCTAAGCACATTTATCCATGTATTTATAATAAATAACACATTGTGGTGCATTTATACTATAGTATACATACATAATCTGGTTGCTTCATAAATTAACATAGTTTACAAAGAAATTGAAATGAGAACATTAATTTGCTTATTTTTACATTCTCACTGTTGAACTAATAACAGTAATTAAAAACAAGCCATCAATCAGTTATTTGATTTTTTTCATATTTTTATTAGCTGTGCCCAGCTCAGTTACACAGTCCTTTCTTGATTTGTTCACTTTAATCTTTTTATAGAAGCTGTTTTGTTTGCACATCTAAACCAAAAACAGGTTCCAACAGAGAAACAGGTGATTTTACATTATGCATTTTCTCTTGTAACTCATTGAATAGCACAAAAACTGCAAGGCATTCTGTTGCTAAGACAATGCCATTTGATAAACATTGATCAGTGGACAGGTCAACAATGTGCTTCTACAGAAAAATGTTTTTATGAAAAGATAGTTTTGAAGCTCGTAGGTGCAAATTTTGTGGTCATTTTAATTTAGGATGCCATGTTTCTGTTCCATCTGCTCATTTCATAAAAATATGGAGTAAGCAGAAGGACCAGGAGTATGCCAGAGAAAGTTTCTGCACTAAGAATGGCTGTCATGAGAAGTCCAATGTGCTCAGCAGTGAAGCGTTCTGCTGCAATGATCTTATCAAAGAGTACTAAAATCTTCATTTTCATCCCTACAAGCTTCAGAGCTGTTAAAAACTTGTGATTTTCTCTCATGAATAACATTTTGCAAAGAGATGTTAAGTGACATGAATGAAGATGAAGCAATTGTTGACAAATTACGGATGTCTGACAAATCACATTTATATCTGCCTATCTCATTTCAGATATTGTTCTTAAATATCCTCTTCAATTACATGAGAAACCATCACACAGTGAGAAAGTAACCATTTGATGTGCTGTGCTATCTTCTAAGATAATGGGCCCTTTCTTTTTTGGTGTTGATGGGAAAAGCATCTACTGTAACGTCAGCTAGATATGTGAATATGATTGAAACCTTTCTTAATAGTGAAATTGCACAGTTTAGTCAAACGTGGTGGCCTCCATGAATGCTGCATAGAGATTTTTCCCAAATCTAATCATCTCCATTAGATGCAACATCATCTGGCCAGCAAGATCCCTGGAGTTGACCATGTACAGTTTCTTCTTATGGAGGTATTTGAAAAGTGTCTTTGAAGGTTACCTGCAAAATATTTAAAGACTAAAGGCTAATATTTGCAATGAAATCACTAATGTTCCACTAGACATTTTGCATCACTATATGCACAACTTGTGGCCAAAGTTTGAAGAGTATCTATGAATGAATGGTCACCACATGAAAGATTTATTTTAAAGAAATTGATGGCATATTATTTTGGGTAAGAACCATATATTACACTTATGAAAAAATGTTTTCTTATATAGAATAAGCATAATTTAAAATTACTCTGTTTCTCTGCCAGCCCTAATTAATTCTAAATGTACAATCCTAAGTTTTCTGAATATCTGTCTGATGCACATATTGTATGTGCCGTTTCAAGCTGTACGTACGACTGAAGACAACGTTACAGATGGGGCAACGTGTACCACCTCTATGGACATTTTTGTGCAGTGATACTGAGATCTGATGTTGGAAACCTTTGCCACAGATGTCACAGAAGTATCGATGCATAGTCCCCTTTGAACGTAATCCTAAACAGAAATACATTCTTGTCAAGCTTTGGATTTCCCAAATACAAGCAGTATCTTCACAAAAAGTTACATATTTCATTGTGAAGATAATGACAATTCAAATTGCATAAATGTTCTGAAATATACATGGCATAACACTTCACAACCATCCAGTTTTTATCCTAAGTATGGTTCAGCATCCAGGTCACTTGTAAGGTAATCCATGTGATACTTAAAACAACTGAAGGTATAAATGCATTTTTGATAAATATATTTGCATCTTTCTTGGCCATGGATTAATCTTGGGTACCTACAACTGAGGCTATGATAGTTGCAGAAATACAAATTATTGTGTGCACTGTGTCAGTTGTAATGGAATGCTATGCATCAAGCACTTACCTATGAAAAAAATCCTTTTTAGAATAGGTGTCTTAGTTTCCACAGAGTGTGAGTTCCGATATTTCAAATTGGGTCAATATTGACAAGGCATAGATTTGTTCTAGTATCAGCTTTAGAATATGACTGCAAGTACACAAGAAGGCTATCCTATGCCGGAGAACAAGCATGCAGTTCAGACCACTTCTTAAGTGAATTGAAGTGATCAGCTATGGTTTTGAATACTTAAAAAACCTAAGTCTTGTTGAACTTCTGCAGCAATAAATGCCAAAAGGATTTTGTAAAAAAATAAAATAATTCAACTTACATTAAAGTAATATCATTTGTATTTGAAAAGGCATAATTCTTTTTGTGTATCCCATGCTAGATATTACTAAATGATATGCACACATTATCCGCAAAAAAGAAAAAAAAAAAAAAAGGAAAAAAAAAAAAAAAAAAAAGTAATTTTTTATTTTTTATTGTAAGGCATTTCTTCTTCTTCTTCTTCTTTTTCTTCTTCACTATTTGTTTATTTAATATTATTACTATTATTATTATTTATAATTGCAGATGTATATGGGGATTAATAATTTAAAATCCAACAATTATGAATGGTATGAGAATGGCAAATTTTAATTCCCATGGACCAAAATATTCACTGCAGGAGATCACAAAAATTTATGTACAGGGAAAATTCAGAAATTGCTTATGTTAGACACCATGGAAATTTGAAATGGTCCATTATCTCTAGAAATCTCTTTATAGGTAAACCTGTTGCATACTGTGTGACAGCACACAAAATAATTATAACTATACTGCAGAGAGAGCTACAGAAACTAGAAGACAACAAACAAATAGAATAGAGGGGTATAACAAATTGTCCTTTCAAAGTTCTTACTCAGATTTGCTTATAAGCCAGTAAAAGGCAAGACTGATTAATAATCCACCCCTCGGCATATGGGAAGAAAATATGTGATGTTGAAAATAAACACTTAGTACCAAATTGTATCCACTCTTAATGATATGAGTATCATCCAATAATGAAATCATCTTGAACCTATATTTATACTAATATTATAAAGAGAGAAAATTTCTGTGTGTACATGTGTGTGTGTGTGGGAGAGGAGGGCGTAACCTCAGAAACCACTGAACCACCAATACATAGGTGGTCATAGGTTATATAATGTTTTAAAAATTTTGAAAACTGAGGGTTACGGATCTCTTTTTGATATTCATTTCACCAAATTTCAAACCCATTTTGTTGACTACCAATATCGCAGAACTACTTCTTACACTTTATTGCAAATATGACAAGAGTTTTAATAACTTCTAGCCCCAAGGGGTAAATAGGGAGGCTTTAATATTTCAGATTTGAGTTTTATTTTAGGAGGGTTTATAGGGGAGGATTGTATTTTGTTCATTCACATTTTTCTCATAGTTCACAGTGTTGTGAAGTAATATTTTTGATACGATTGGCAACATTTGGATTATCCTAGAAACTGGAAAAAAATGCTCCCTTTTCAATCCCAATTTGCAAACCTTAATATATAAACCAGCATTCTTGGGGATATCTACATGAAACTAATTAAGCTTAATTTGTAGGACCCAGAAACTGGAAAAAAAATGCTCCCTTTTCAATCCCAATTTGCAAACCTTAATATATAAACCAGCATTATTGGGGATATCTACATGAAACTAATTAAGCTTAATTTGTAGGACCCAGTGAAAATTAAGAACTACGGTACAACTCTTAGCAATTATTCCTACCCTATTTTCAACCCCTTCTGTAAAAATCTATACTGTTTAAACCATATGGTAGAAATCAGTGGCAGCTGCTATATAAAAGAACAAGAGCATGTGTACACTCTACCTTTTGACATCTTGTGGATTTATTGGATATTTTTTCTTTGAATGCCATTAATTGTACCATAATGCATTTAAATCTGCCACGCTACTCTGCTAAATTTGAAGAAACATGGCATTGACGTCAGTAGTGCATATTGACTTCTGCATATTTTAAACAGTTTTTGTGCAAGTGCAACTGGTATGAAGTATTTACCTTATGGACCAAAAACATATGTGGCGTGTACACTACAAAACATGCTCAAATAACGAAACATATTTTCCGTGCTTCATCAGTACAATTGCCATTTGTGACACCAGATGGTAGCTCACTACAGTAAAAGTGAAGGTTGCTAGAGGGCTTAGCAATATACTTCTAAACACAGTGGCTACAATAGTGCATTAATCCTGCTATTTTGCAACATGGCAGAAATAGGTAAGGTACATGGAGAAGGATCCACACATTTCAGGCTGTCCAAATTCCCAACTGCAATTTAATTTACATTCCTTTGTTCTTGCCTTAGCCCTGTATTTAATGATGTACACTACAAAAATCTGCAAAAATATCGTTCTTTTGTAAGACAACTTAAGTACAAGTATTATCATCATTATTGGAATGGTGCAGTTCTATCAACTTGTTCATAATCATAACCATTATGGGGCAGATGCTATTCACATTTCTAGGGTTATCCAATTCTCAAACTTTTCTGAATACTCAGAATGTTTACTGTTCAAAATATTGCACAAGTTTAAAATATAAGTTGGCAAAAATCATAACTTACATAAAAACTTTAAAAACTACCAAAATTGTTATTTTGAATTAAACAAGGCTCAACATTTTTTAAAACCACCCTTACATTATTTTCAACCTCTTACAGATAAAGATGTAATGCTTGATTAACCCTTAAGTAAAAATTGTCTCCATTTGACCATCTGCATAAAACTTATGCACAAGAGAAAATTGCAGACAACTTACAAGGTCCAAAAGATCACTATATAATCAAATTATTAAGTTTCTTTTTAATAGTTTTATTTAATTTTTTTTTTTCAATAACATAGCTTAAGCCAACATTCACAAAATCCTATCACCATTAATTTACATGGGCCCACATAGTCCTTTACCATAATTTGATGTTACTGGAAATCTATCTAACTTTTGACATTGCAATCTGAACCAATGATGTACCACACTGACTTATAAATCATAGAATTTGTAGAAAGGGGATTTCACAGGCATATTTGTGACATACTGCCATATTTGAAAAACCACTTGTGATTCCAAATAAAATTGGTCTTAAAAAGTTATGTGAAATTAATTTTTTCACTTCAAAAGAAATTAGCAGCAGCCACTTTTTCACTTGAATTCTTGCTTTTATAACTTTTGAAAGTATTCTTTTTTATGACAAATACACTTCTGCACTCATTCAAATCACTTTGAAAATGCATCTGACCAAGCTTCTTTTCTAAACTCCAATGACCTCTTTATGTGATTAAATATGGTGACCTTGGAGCTTTTCTTTGGTTTTTCGAAAAAGAGAAAACACATTTGGAGCTAAATGCTGTGAATAAGGGTAAACTTCCTGATGTTTTGATCAGCCAATAAATTGAGTGTTCTAGCCATTGTAAGTGCAGAAGCATTATCATAATGAAATAGCAGGTGAGCAGTCTTTTATCATCAGTGCTTAAGTTTTCATGTTGCAATGATTGATGGCAAAGTTACTCACATACTACTTTACAGTAACTGTTTTTAGGCATTCAGGTTGACCGATGCTAAGGGACCAGTTTTTGAGAAGGAAACCACAATCTTCTTTCCTGACTTTTACATCTTTGCACTTTTATTGATGGGTCATCACCTGAAAAGCCCCATATCAAAGTTTGCATGTTTCTAGAACATAATAGTATATTCAGGGTTCATCCCCAGTGACAATGCTGAGGTGCTTCTCCCATTGTTCAATTTTTTCGCATGAAACGGCACCATTCCACATGAGCTGCTTTCTGGCTGTTTAATAATGTGACATCTAGCAAGAACAATGTTTGCTGACTTGCAGAGGTTTATGAATGATCTTCATGTCATTGATCCGATGTTAAGGGTACTCCGAAGGTCAACATAGGTGATATGGGGATCCTTGATTAATTTCTGTAGTTACAATGGTTTCTGGAGTAACCGCTGTGTGAGGGAAACCTATGCAAGGCTTGTCTTCGAGGGGTTCCCAACCTCTTTGGAACTCCTGAAACCAGTTTCCATAGTTCTGGATGGTGCAGACTTCCAATAAACATCTACTAAGGATTGGCAACACTGCTCTGCTGTTAGACCCTTTTAGAAGTCATAATAAGTCATGGCACGAAAATCATAACATTTGCCTGCCTGTGCAACATTAAGAGTGCACCCAGCTGCATTCTAACTAAAGCACTTGCCACATTGTTGAGTAGTAAAATTTACTTTATAGCTGTGAAGTATTCCTTTTTTGCAATGAAAAATATTAAATTGCTGCCACTTTTAAGGTTTAACAGCTACTAGAAAGTTTTGGAGAGGTCCCTCATATTATATATATTTATTTACTTGCAAATGTGTTTTCTATTTATTTGTCACTTATTGTTATTAACTATTTTGAGGTAGAAGAAAATGTGTGCTATCCTACTTGTCCCATTATATTTCTTGTAGCATTGCTAATTCCATTTAGTGTGGAACGGCAACTTGACACATATTCCTTAAATATAGGAATACCCAAAAAATAGATATAAGAATGACACATTATACTCATAATTGAAGCACAAAGAGCCAGGATGACAAGAGAAAGGCCAACTGCAAGAAACTTAAAATTGGCAATATGAGGATACAGTTCTAGAAAAACCTGACATGTTACATCACATGACTTTCTCTAATCATGATTGTTTATATTTAGATTTCTTCTGTAAACCATCCTTACAAAAACCTACTTTGCCATCTTTTTTATGTTGAACTAAACATTTGGCAAAAAATTTTCCTCATACTTACTTTTATAGATACATGACCAACAAGGTTAAAGGACATTAAGCTAAATAAAAGAGGAGATACAGGAAGTGAAACAATAGAAGTCCAATCTTTAAAAAGTGGATACTTATTTTGGCATTGAAGTTCCATCTCCTTTCTATGTCTTGAGAAACTACTGAATAACAGCACTTCAAAAAATGATGCAAAGTATGAAAAATAAGTAAAAAATAAACTATGTGGTTTTACGAGATTTATATTTCCTTTTAAATGTTTTGTCTCTCTCTGACAGTTTATCAGTTATACAAAATTTCTTCATAATAAGTACGAGTTTACAAACTATTTAAAGAAAATTAAAGTCACACTTTGTATGTAAATACTTAACAATGGTATGTTAATCAAAATCTTTAGAAACATAATTGAGAAAATAAAAATCAACAAAAGTGTTTCTAGGTAAGAGGAGTTGGGATGGGAAATTTGTTCAAAATGCCACATCCTTGGAAAATAAACTAAATAACCAAGAACAGTATTTATCTTATGTCCACCCTCCCTCGTTCAAAGGCACTCACTCACACCTTTTCCTGAAATTGCTTTTCTTAAAACAAATACTTTTCACTGTTGAATTTTAAGAAAACCCCTCCACTTACATGTTCTTTATAACAAGCTAGCAGCTCAGGAAGGGAGTAAGGATTTTCTTAAGTGAATGCCTCAACATTATTAAGATATCCACCAACTTTAGCTATGTTTGCAACTTCTCGCATACAATAAATTTGAAAGAAACCAACTAACTGGTCTCCGATTACATCTGAAATACAACTTTACTAGTTTGTGCAAACAAAGTAGGAAATCTATCTTGGTGATTTATTGTTTCCCCAAAACCACTAACATAATCTTCAGGTTTTGTGATATGATATAAATACTGAACATGGCATTCAACATAGTAGCTGTTGCTTTCCACATATTTGATTAGCGGACTCAAGGATAAAGAACAGACCATATATATTTTCTCTAACCTTTATTTCTTCAAGAGTTCTTTTATAGCTGATATTGTCTATAAAAATATTATATACATTTACTAAAGATGACAAAAGGAATGATACAGTTCACATTTAACATCTTATATAACTACTGTGAGATTTTTACTAGTTAAATGAAGCACTAGCTCAAGTTTGTAATTAAGGATATAGCTTGTGTGACTAATGCCACATTTTAGGGTCAGCAACTGCATGAAGCAGAATAAATGGAAGAGGAAATAACTGCCACAAGTATATCTCAATTATCTAACTACAGTGTATGAATAAAGAGATAACATGTGATGGTTTAATTTGCAATTATACATCTATATTTTAATACAGCTTTGCTATTTTATAATATCCTATTTCATTTAGTGGAGTTGGGAGCTGTTCCACATTACCTATAATATTTGAAGTGCTTAATATCTACATACATATACTTTAATTTTAATTAAATATACATCAATTAATAAAGCATATTGTTCAAATTTGGTAAGGTTTGCATCTGACTCATAAGTAATTAATTCTCTTGCTATACATCTAGATTAAATTCTCTTGAAACAAGTTTGTACATTATTTAACAATATTCACCCAAAGATACAGGAAAAATAATTCTTACTTCAGCTAAGATATCAAGGCATATTATTAATAAACAAGAGCAAGTCATTCATTATCTACTGTCTCTCCAGGGCCTTACATAAGTTAATGTGCTTGTTTTCTGAGAAGTTGCACTCCTATCTGATGTATTACGTTCACACCAACTTTATCCACCAATTAACTATTCAACAAACTATTCTTAAAAAGCTTATTCTTCTACCTGCTTTGAATTTGAGATAAACACAGAAGTGGTTTTTTCCTTATTTCATTGTGGATACACGAATACAGCACGCTTAAGTTCAGTCAAATCTTTTAAAAATTATTTTCTAGATGATGGTTTGAAATTCTGTCTTTACTTGACCAAAATAACAGCGACTTACTATTGGAAAAATGTATAAATACTTGACAATTAAAATCAGTAATAAGGAATATCTTGGAAAGGACTAATAGCACACCAAAAGATTATTTAATACAAACTGTATGTTTTGAAATTCACATTTTTAGTATATATTGTTACTATTCTGATTTACCAATAAGTAATTTAGAAAGAGGAGAGGTTTCACAGTTATTCCCTAAAAATTCAAGATATACATTTTATTTCATGCAAATGTTTAAAACATGTGATATTCTAGTCATATCATTAGAAGTCATTTTTGAGGAAATTAAAAATAACAAAAATGATTCTATGTAAAGACTATTTTGGACTGGGGTATTTTCTTGAACATCTTAAAAGATGCAAAAATTAAACACAAAGAGGCCCCACGCACACATGTGCATGCATGTACTTGCATGCAAAGGACACATATCCTTTTTTTTTTGCATTAAGCTGGTCTCAAAAATGTTTTCACTGAAACTTGAGTATCAAATTTTTTGGTTAAATTCCATACTTTCCCTACTTGCTATAGACAGTAGTAGAAAAATTATAAACGACTATTCTAGTAGGAAATCTGCCCACATAGTAAATTATAAATGGCATTAAGGATGGGAGTTTTATAATTCTCAAGTCAAAGAGAACAGCACTGTGCTCTGTGTGGATGAGCAAATATTAATCTTTTTCTTCCCATCTTTTGATAAATACTTAGGTGGAACAATTTCAACTTTTAAATTAACACACTGACAATTTCCCATTTTGATAAAATTCAGCCTAATATTTGGAATCAAGCACTAACAAAAGTTTAAGACTATCTTAACAAATGAAACATTTTAATTAAAAAACAACTTAACAAAATGTGAATAAGAATGAGCTGAATGTTACTGAGTTATCACAAAAGTAAGTTTCATTTGTGTTAACATTGCAATATAATGGATATAAGCAGAACAAAAGTAGGTAAACAAATTAGGAGTGGGCACAGGTTTCAAAGGAATTGCAACCTATAACATCAATGTATAAGCAAAATGGACGCAGAAATGATTCCTGAACCTTGTTGAGCATTCCTGGTGCATTGTAAATCTCATCACTGACTGCAATAATGCAGGCAACCAAAGTGTCTTCAGAATCCATCTGTGAGAATACACCATAGTTTGAAGATTACTCCATGGGGTTGAGATCCAGCAAATGAATTGGCCAGGGCATGGTAGGACTGTCTTTTCTGATCCAGTGATTTGGGAAGACTCAATTTAGATGCCCATATGTTTATAGCATAATCCGCAGGATATGTGTTGGAAATGCTGTTGAACCCAACCATCAAGCACCGTTTCTTCCAACAGGGCTGGTGGTACATACTTCAGAAATGATTTATGTTGCCACACAGTCGAGGAAGAAGGTATGGTCCAATGACAAGGTCAGAAACAATGCCAGCCCATATGTTCACCATAAACTGCTGTTGGTGGCTCTTTTGAACAATGGCTTGGGGTTTTTGTATGTGACTATTCTTGTAATTAAGAATTGGCCCATCCCTGGTAAATATGGTCTCATCAGTCAACAATACCAATGAAAACAATTTTGGTGGCTGGAATTAAGCTTGCAGCTTTTGCAGATGGAGGGGGTAGAGTTGCTCCTCATGTAAGACTTGGTTGGCTGCCATTGCACATGTAATAGGATTGGGTGCTAGTTCACAGTTCCTCTTACAGTCTATGCAATATGTTTTCCTCAAACTCTGGAGTGTGATGATTACATTTTCCAATGCAATCTGCTTTGTTCTACACCACAGAACCACATTCTCACAAATGCTGATCTACAGATTCGAAAGTAATCTAATGGGGCACCTTTTTTTTTGTAAATCAGAGAACGATGTTCTGCTTCACCATGCACAAGGTGCATATCAGAGAGTTCAGCTAAAAAGTAATTTTGCCCCAAGTTCCCATAGTACATATTTAACTGTTTCAACGTGGTCTTGTGTACAGCAAATACGACATGAGATTTGGGAGACTTGATTACCAAACACTTGAATAAGAAACATTACATATGGTGAATTAGTGTGGCAGCAATAGGCATTCATCATACTAACACAGTGTTTCTCAACCATTTGAAGTTCACGGCACCCTTGGGAATAACATTAAACACTAGGGGCACCCTTCCTTGAATTAAAAGAAAATTAAGCTTAATATGTTAATTTATTGAAATATTATATAATAATAACGTTCACCATAACATAATACAGTAAACTTTACTACAATCACTGAGTAAAAATACATCAATAAATTTTGTTCGATTAATGATTAATGTGAAACTTGTGATTGATGCTTAGAGCACAGATATTTGATGTCGGGTCTTACAGTTAACAGTGAAACACGCAAATCATCCTCAAGGTTATTCAGTCTATTTCTTGCTTTGCATTTTATTGTCACCATAGCAGAGAAGGCTTGCTCGCAAAGATAGGATGTTGAAAAGGGCAAAAGTGCATTAATTGCTTTCTTCTTTAGGTTAGGGTACTCCTCTCTCCGTTGAAGCCAAAAACTAGCCACCAACGCCTCACTCTTGGTGAACTTGCCTTTGAGTGTGGAATCAGTGCAAAGATCAATATATTCATCTCGTTCGCAAACAGTGAAATCTATTTCCTCTGCACCACCTACGAAATCAAATGGTGAGACAACCCAGTCGAGATTCGTAGTGGAAATAGTTGGAAAGTACGCATCTATTGCATCTTGCAATCTTGATAAGTGATCACCAATGTGGTCTTTCAGCTTACCCAGATCTTTATCTCCTGCCACATTAAAAAGAGATGGAAAGTTCGACAAATCTCCTTTTTGAACTGCAGACTTCCAAGAACTAAGTTTTCTTTTAAAACCTTTCATTTTATTGGTTGAGGAGATTATTGTTTCATGTCGACCCTGCATCGAAACATTCGGTTCATTCAGCTTATAAAAAATATCTGCCAGATACGACAGTTCAAAACACCAAGAATCACTTAGTAAGAGCTCATGAAATGTGTTTTGATTTTCATCCTGAAAAAAGTTTTTAGCTGTTCTTTAAATTCGAAAAACCGGTTCAATACACGACCCCGCGACAACCACCTTACTTCTGTGTGAAGTAACAAAGAGGTATGAGCTGCATCCGTTGCGCGACATAACTGTTCAAAAATTCTGCACTTTAAAGATCGAGACTTCATATAGTTCACCATTTTCACAACTTGGTTAAACACTTCAGGAAAATCTTCATTACACGCTTTCACGACTAATGCCTCTCTATGCAGAAAACAGTGAGTAATAATAATGGATGGATTTTCATTGAGAGCTCTGGCAGTAAAACCTTTAATTTTCACACACATAGTTGGTGCACCATCTGTACATATACCACAACAGTCTTTCCATGAAAGATCATGGTCATTGAGATAGGAATTAATAGAAATGAAAATATCATCGCCTGTGGTTGTAGTCTCTAGCGGTCTACAGAACAGAAACTGTTCACTAATATCTTTTTCATCAATATATCTGATAAAACTAAGGAGTTGCGGTTTGTCACCAATATCGAGACTCTCATCTACTTGCAAAGCAAATGTTCTATAAGTTTTTATTTTCTCCGTAACTTGTTCGTTGATATTGCATGACATTTCAGATATCCTGCGGCTGATTGTGTTGTTGGACAGAGGAACTTTCGAAATTTGATTAGCTGCTCCTTCGCCAAGTATTGTTGAAACTATAACTTTACATGCAGGGCCAATGATTTCCTCTCCAAGAGTATGAGGTTTCTTTTTTTTTAGCTATCAGTTCTGCTACTTCAAATGAGGCTTCAAGAGCAGTATCACCTATGGTCATTCTCTTTACCATTCGCACAGCTGTTTTCTTCTCCCCTTCTAATATATGTGAAAAATATATTACACTTTTCTGTGACACACTAGGATGCTTTGTTGTAAGATGCCGCTTCAGTTTGCTAGGTACCATGGCCTCGTAGCTAAGTGTTTCGCCACAAACTAAACACACAGGGATAGAGTTTTCCGCGTTGTTATTCCACTTAAATCCATACGCTAAGCAACTGTCCTGGTATGTTCTTTTCTTTCGTTTGTCTTCTTTATGTGGTGAATTCGACGGTCCGGGAGAAACTATAAGATTTGGCTTCTTAAAGCAAGCAGTATGAGCCGAGTGTTCACTTTCACTGTCCTAGCGTTTATGTTTAACAATGAACTTATCCTTAGCTAAACACTGTGAATCAACGCAAGGAAGACAACTGAAAGCGCCAAGCAGCGTACACTTTTATATATTCATCTGTCGAAGTCTCGGGAATGTTCGTGAGGAAGCGAGTAGTCTCGAGAATGTTCAGCAGGGTATAGCTGTAATGCCATCTGTGGGATACTAGTATAACTGAATTATTGAAATGAATCGACCACTATCACCATCTGCCGTGCATGAAAGTAATTGATTTGACTTATTTTATTTCAAGACCTTACAAGACTTAAGGCTTCAGTAGAAGGTATTTTTTTTTTGTTTATCTCAATATCTCGCGGCACCCCTTAGCCAATCACACGGCACCCTAGGGTGCCGGGGCACACCGATTGGGAACTGTTGTGCTAACACATACTCAGCGCCTCTTTTAGTGAGTTGTAATACTTTGTGCATTGATTATTGACAACCAACAACTCCTGGGCAATGTCAATACTCAATCCTCCAGCCTTAGCCATCAGATGTGAGAGGAAGCAACAGTAAGCAATACCCTGTGCATTGAAAATTAT
Source organism: Hymenopus coronatus (assembly GCA_030762935.1). Classification (NCBI taxonomy): domain Eukaryota; kingdom Metazoa; phylum Arthropoda; class Insecta; order Mantodea; family Hymenopodidae; genus Hymenopus; species Hymenopus coronatus. The sequence continues at coordinate 90,650,822 of CM060894.1, read as the reverse complement.
GGTGATAGTTTGCAATTTTAAGGCATAAGCATAATACAAATTAAGATGGAAAACAAATGAAAAAGAAAAGTTTGCCCATATGAAGGTTTGTACTCAATTCCTCAGGTTTACAGCCAATTTGCCTAACCGTGCAGCCAAAGTACCATTTTTAGAATTTCGCTACATTTCTTTAGCCATTTGCCACAATCCGTTATTTATTGCAGTGGCATGCAGCCTCATATTAAGTCTACAATTTAAGAGATTTTGGTAGCATTAAAATTTAGAAATGATTCTTCAGAGAGATAAGAGACAGGCTTTATAAGTGCATATTAAGCTCTAGTTTTGTTTCAGATGGAGACTAATTGCATACTTCTTTCTGGTTATGGTTTATTGATTTCAATCTCTAATTACTTTGAATCTGCATAACTTGGTAACTTGACTTTATAAATGATTGGTTTCTTATTTCAACTAGGAATCATCCATTGCCAGTAAAATTCATGCAATGTTATTCATTTACACCCTGTATACAACACCAAATCAAAGAAAGATGATTTCAGTCAGATATCCTATTATTTTTATTGTAAAAAATATTTAACTAATAAATTATAAATTTAATTCAAATTAATATAATTAAAACAATAACAAAATAAGATTTTATGCTCAGGGCCAATTTTTAGCACTTATTCTAGACTTCTGAGATTTTCTGATACAGTTCCTGGATATTTCTTGATCAGATTAAGATCTGGGCTACTAGCTGGCCAAGGCAAAAATTAAATTTCTTTTTCAGCAAATCAATCCATTGTTGCTCTTGATTTGTGGCATGGTGTGTTATCTTGTTGGACAACAAAATAGCCATGGAGGAGATTCTCCATGGATGGCAACATATCCTTTTTTGAATTTTTCGGCTGGTTCTAACAGTAAAACATACACGCTTGGTAGTGTGTTAATATTAACACCACCAATATTTTAATGTTCTTTATATGACAATATATCCTTGTGAATCCACTGACCCATCAATGAATTTTAATATTCCTGTACCTTCAGCAGAAATACAATTCCAGATCATGACAGCGTTGCCTTCTCCCTGAACAGCTGGTATAAGACATTCAGGGAGGAATTTTTCTTGTGTCTTTCAAAATCTAATTTTTCAGGAACTGTACAGTTCAAATCGAGACTCAGTGCTAAAGATAACCTTACTCTAATGCTCTATATACCAATTCCTTCTACTTCTGCATCACATTCGACAATTCCTCTGATGTGTTTTGTTGAGCAATGTTTTTTTTTTTTTGTTTTTTTTTTAAGATGGATATAAGAATTAAGCACACATTTCCTTAAAAAATTATCATTGTTGTCAAGTATTATGTGTTGGATCTTCAAATTCATGCTTTAGTTCTGGAAGCAAGCTCTTGCGGTTCTACTTCAACAGTCTTAACAATGTGATAGATTTTACTTATTGAAGGAGCCCTTGCCATCCACAGTGAGAATTATCAGCTTCTTCTTAAAATTTTATTGTGTTGTCACACTTATGTTTTACTGATGCCCAATGCTAATGCAATTTCTCTTTGAGTTTTATTGCACCTGTACATACCAATAATCTGCCATATTAACGATTCTGTCTACACTTTTTTTCCCCACAATTTTTTTATTTGTCAATCAAAACTTTCTGCCTCCCCAGACACGATAACAGAAACTATTTGTATTTCAAAAGATGCAGCAAGAAAAATAATAAATTTTTATGTTCAACCGGTTGAGTGAAAGCTTAACTGATGATTGTAACTTGTTTGATTATGATAGCTTGATTGGAGATAAAGATAGCCCTGCATGAACATCTGTCATTATTTGGTAGATTTGTTTTCCATTTGCAAAAAGTATTGAAAAAAATTATACAATAAGGACATTTTGGGGACTTTTTTTTTCTAGGAAAAAATGTACACTAAGAAATACAAGATAAGTTTGGTGCCTACAAATTAATCCATATTAAAAATATTTGATTCTTTCAATTATAATGTTGTAATAAAAAATGTAATAAAAAATAAATGTTCAGCACAAAATTCCTTACACAAATATATGTTTTTTTTTTTTTTTTGAAAACCACAGTACCATAGGATAAATTGTCCCACTTTCATAAAACTTATTAATCCATCGCTAGGAAACAGTAGATAATATGTATGAGCTATAAGGTAATTTTGAGATAATTTAAACCTTTTTCTAAAAGGCTGTAAGCATTATGAAATGTATTGTATTTTATTTCGGGCTAAAATAGACCATCAATGTTGGTAGCTTTGCCCACATCAAATATTCCTATCTTAAAACATTATGCAGATTTTTGGTCCAATAAAACCCACTGGTTTAAATGAAAAAATTACTCTTATATCAATACAAACACATACTCATGCTATTCATTCACAACTTATGATGTATACTGGTATTTCCTTGAAATAAAAACATTTTAACCAATCAGTAAAGAAAAAGGAACCTCAGTGTTCTTTAAACATAAGATTCAACAACATCAGTCTTATTAGAAGTCTTACTATGTGTGGTCTTAAAAAAAAAAAAATCTTATGAATTCAAAAACAATTTCTAATTCTTGATTTTCAATATTTACAGAAAAAATTCCTTTTTCTCAAGCATTTTGGAGGCTAAATCACTTTTTCAATGTCACACCATTTGTAGAAAAGGATATCCTTTTCTTTAGGCCAGGCTACTTCCAAGCCTTTTTTGTGGGCTCCATGCAGTCACAGTATTTACAAGGGCAATTCAATAAGTACTCATGTTAGGAATGAAGGTGCCATTTTTTTTCAAAACACAAATTATTTACTTCTCAACATAATCCCCTTAAAAAAAAAAAAAGAAGAAGAAGAAGAAGGAATTGTCAGGACTCTAAAATATGCCTCATCTTGACAACGGCCTCATTTGATCTAAATTTTGTTCCTGCAGGTCATTTCTTTATGTTTGGGAACAAAAAGAAATTTCAGGAAGCTAGGTCGGATGAATATGGGGGTTGGAATATGGGGAGTGCGTTGGCAATTCGTCATGTGATTCTTGGCAGAGACAACTCTGGATGAATGTGCTGGTAGATTGTCATAGTGAAACAACATTTTCTTCTTTGCCAAGTGGGACTGTGACTCTTTCAATTTCTTGTCAAATTGAACTTACTGAAGTATTGCCCAGCGATTGTTATAATTTTTCTAAGAAAGTTAATAAATATGACACCCTTCACAGATCAAAAAATTGACACCATCACTTTTCTGGTTAAAGGAACTGTTTTGCTTTCTTTGGAGCAGATTAACAGGAAGCAACTCATTGCTTTGATTGTTGTTTGGTTTCCATATTATAGTGACAAATCCAGGTCTCATCAATGGTGACAACTTCATGTAAAAAGCATTTTGGATTACGCTTAAATAGCTCCAAGCTTCAAAGTTCAAAACCACACCACTTGTCCACTTCACAAGCTTTTGTTCAATGAATCAGTAAGAATATCATCATGACTTTTTCAATGATTTCCTGGTTGTCTTGAGTGCTCATCAAAAATGACCACATTTAAAGCCATATCAATATCTAACTGTTATCATAGTCAGCAAAGGTTCCCAAAAACAGCATCCAATTTCACTTCATCTCCTTGCAAATCCTATCATCCAAAAGCAAAAAGTAAATTGCCAAAAAATACGGCATTTTTTCCATTTTAGCAAAAACCCATTAAAAAGTGAAATGCTGCCAAATCCAAACTAAGCTAAGAATCAGTACCATAAATGTTTTTAAGACATGTAACAAATTAGAGTACCTGATGTTAACACCAATTTTCTTTAGTAGCACCATTTATTTTCAAACAAGGGTACTTATGAACCACCCTCATAGTGACTTGTCACAGTGCTACCAGTTTAAGAAAAGAAGCATGGCTATAGCCATAGTCTTTATGAAGAGCTCTATGTGGCATGTTTCTTTTGCAAAGCATATTTTCATTTCTACTTTAGCTGTCATGAAAGTTGGTGTTGGATTACCAGCTTGGGATATAGAGGAACTTAAGCATAACAATGAGCTGGCTTTTTAAATACCATACTTTCTGTTTGTACGATTGTAGTAAATTCTTAAACACACTATCACTTGTCACTATGGCATAGTGATTTAGAATGCAGTGTTCCGATTCTTGGCCATGGAAGTGATCTTTCAAGCCCAACTTTAGGCCAAATATATGCAGGACAAGTATCCACTCAGTACCGCAGAAGCTACAACTGGTACTGATCTCAATCTTAAAACCAGCTTTCTCACTAGGGGAAGAATTTTATTCACCTTTCTGCATTGTTTGGACCTGCTAGATGCATGTGGGACTGGCACGGATTGGTTATCCTTGGTCCTTCATAGGCTATCATGCTATAAACATATCAGTGCAATGTGACTTTTCCTTATCGCTTCTAGTGAGATTTCTGTGAGTCAACCATATGTAGTGCATTGAAATGTCATGCAACCATTTTAGCTGACAAAGATGCAACACTTTTAGTATTTTTATATTCTCTAGTTCCAAAAGCGTAAATCAAATTATTCAAAAGATTTAAGAAACTTATGGGAGGCTTGAAATACAACAATATTACAAATACAACAATGGGATATGGGTTAGGAATGGAGGACTTCAGTACTGCATCCAAAACCAGCACTATTGTTCCTACTAAATGTTCAAGAGGAAGGAAAGAGGCAAGGGAACACAAAGGACATAAGATTTTATGCCAAGGATGAAGCAGCTCTCTCCCTAAAGCACATCCAATGTAAATGCTGCACACCACTGTCTAGTATTTTTAACACTGCAACCCAGAATGATAAAAGGAAAGAAATGAAAAGAAAATCAATGGTAATTCACCCTAGCATTCACTTACAATCAGGAAAACCCTGAAAAATATCCTAAGTCCTGTCCAAAGAATCAAACCCAGAACTCTCTGAATATGAGCCTCAGATGCAGTACCCTCCCCCTCGGTATATTGCTATCACTGTCAATGAAACTGACTAATTATGGGCAAACATAGCTTAAGAACTGCAAATAATAAGTGGATTACAGTAATTGAGCAGAAATTGATTGACTTGCTCTTGCAATTACACTTTCTCTTATTATTTAAAATATATATACTCTCTTTCTCAAATATGAAACATTTATGTAACTAGAATAGATCTTTAACAGTGCATACATAAAAATATCACACATGGATTCATCCAAATGCATGCAGTGCATACATATAAAATCTTTGTTCAGCAATGGAATAACATATTTATATAACGAAATATTTCTCTAGTATTCATTTTGTATATGTTTAATTAGGTGACTAATAAGAAATGCTACATTTTTACTAGGTTAAAAAAAACAACATTCATAATGCTAAATATATCAGAACAAACAAACTGTGACTATTCCAAAAGCAATTAAAAAGTCAATAATTTAAATACACAGGGAGTACGGAAGTTATGATTTTTGCCTAATGATTTGTATATCTCATAAATATTGACATATATTTGACCCTTGCTTTCTGCAATAGCTGAGGAATGTAATTTTAGAGGAAACTGTTTTTTACTTAGCTCATAGAATGAATGTCTGTTTCTTTACTCACTTACATTCCAAAGCAGACCAAATTAATCTTTTCTATTGCTTAAAACTTCATTTATTGTATGTGTGCTTTATCTGAATTATGACTTTTCTGAAAAAGTCGATTAGAGGCATTATTAGGAAGAACTTACCTAAATGTGATATGAAGATAAATAAAAAAAAAGTTGCTAATTTAAGGTCCATTTAAGATGCACTTACACCATAAAATAAAAAACATATCATCCATGGTTAGACCTGAATTGCTTCTATTTCCTGCAAGATATTTACAAAGCAAAAGAATGAAAGAATAATAGAATAAAATTGGGAAAATAAAAATAAGAATTAAAAAAAGTCTTGATCCACAATGATCAATGAAAATTAAGTTACATGAGAATGAAACTTGACAATTCATGTCAACCCTCCATTTAATATATGTATTAGATGTTTATGATATGTTAAGTCATGTTAAGTTTAACTGACTGTAAAGCTGGCTTAGTGAAAATTATTATATTCTGTTCAAAGTCTCATTAAAGGTGTTAAGTATATTTTTCTATGTCCAATAATTATCAACTTTATAACCTATTTTGATCTAAAGTTCATTCATTAATACCTGTTTAAACATAATATAATTGGTTTAGTGCTTTCCCATACTATATTTGATCATTGAACTGAAATTAAAATTCCTGCAAATAATTTTTTTTTTTAATACAGTGTGCAACATTTTTCAACTGCGAATTTTTGCTTCAGTATAAAATGTTTAACTTTAAGTCAAAGTAAATAAAACTTTTGCTATTGCCCAGTGTGCAGCAGTTATCAACAGAGCAGTTAAACACATTTTTTTTAAAAAATCAATCGGCTAATGCCATTATGCATAATGTATAAACATGTGATTTTGTTAGTTTTTATATTCTAGTATTCAGTATAAATCAGGGCATACTTTTAAAATGTTACTATGAATATTTACCAAAATGTTATTAATAATGGAGAACTGTTCTGTTAAGATGATAAAACAAGAGCTCTTACAACATAAAGAAATATGAATAAGTAGTATTTTCAGTGAATACAGTTGCAATGGAATGATGGTTCTCAAAACTTTCAATGCAAACAGTTGATATATTTCCAAAAAGTTCCCTTATCTCTTACTTGTTTTACAATTATATGAGCAGCAATATTATAGTATATAGTTCTGCTTATGGGTTCAAACCCAATTGATACCAATGGCTTATTACTTTGTGTGCATGTTTATATAAAACATCTTAGTATGGCTTCCTACATTAGTCCCATAGGATGTTTGTTCACATACTCTGAGGGAGAAAAAAAAGTGTTACATTCACATGATTTTCTCTAACCATTCAACAAACTGTTCTTACAAAACCTTATTCTTATACCTATTTACTTTAATGCAGACAAATATTTTAGAAATTGTTATACAATTCCTTGTAGATACAACAGGAATGGAGGAATACAGTAGGTTTAAGCAAGTCAAATCTTAAGAGATGGTCACCATGTGATGGTTTGAAATTCCATTTCTTTGTATTACCAGGAGGAGAAAAATAAATATAAAATAACTTCCCATTCAAGATAAATGTAGCATTGGAAAGTTCAAACCTATACCAAGGAATATCTCAGAAATTGCTGATTTAAAAGATATTCTGAAGTTTATGGCTTTGAAATTCTGTTCTCTCTGCATGGGGGCGGGAGGGAGGGATAACAGCTTCCCATTTGAGAAAAGTATAAGTATTGGAAAATTTCCACTAACAAAGAAAATGTAATAAATGGAACTGATATAAATTGTGTACCTTAATCAGATCTACATTTTTGTGTAGTGGAGTTTTTCTATTTCTTACAATTTATCAGTTATGCAAAATTATTCACAATGAAGAGATATTCAGAAACTATTCCCACAAAATTCAAGAAATACATTTTATTTGTTAAACAAGTGATGTTTTAAACAAAATTCTTAAAACTATTTTTGAAAAACTAATATTAAAAAAAATGTGATGGGGATTTTCTTGAAAATTTGGGTGGAATACACCACTTACCATAGTTGCTATGTATATGACAAATTGCATGCTCTAATGAGATGTACATTTTTTTTTTCTCTAGTAAGATTATGTTTACCAGTTACGTAACAGTCATTCAGTATGAAAAGAGGCTATTCTCAGGAATTTAATCCTGTGTATTTATCATCTTTCTTTCAGCCAGGCTACTTCATTTGTGGACATTTAAATTAAATGTTTAATGTTGTGACGTTCCCTCTTGTTAATGCAAAACTGGCTTATGTAATGTCAAGAAATGAAATACAAAGAATTGTGTGGAAAAAACAATAATTAGCACTAGCTGGGACTTAGTTAGGCAACCAGGTATAAAAATATTGACTTAGGAAACTATGAAAGTTAAATAAGTCACCTTTACAGCTATACTGGTTCATATTTATCCATCCCTTGAGCAAAAACTGTCCATTGTTTGTTCTATATAACAAGTTTTCATATATTTACTCTGTCACTATTATGTTATTGCTTATAGGCAAGTGTGTCTTTGTGTTTATTGATCATTCTTTTTCACTTTTCCCTTCTACCCCTCTCTTAATGATGTTCAAGGAAGCCACATAAGGAAATATTACAATGTTGATATTTATACCGAGTTTGAATATTGCAATCTGATTTAGCCCCCCCCCCCTTTTTTTTTTTTGCATTTTATGCCATAGTAGTCCTTCCATTGTTCAGGGAAGTCAATCCCCAACCCTTCAAAATAATTTATGACTGTAATGGGGCAGGGGGTCTTTTTCTCTCTCTTTCTTTACCACTTTTCTCTCTCTACCACAGAGTTTGTCCTTGGATCTGAAATAGTAGAAAGTAAAGCTAATCCCTATTATCATGCCACACAATGGCAGTTATGTCATATCACCATGCTGCAGTTGCAGTTGAAAATGCAAAACATATCAAAGAAAGGCCATAAAATGTACCCTTATCAGTGATGATGCTGCAACCAACTATCTAGTATTTCTCATCACAAGGATTCCAGGATTTGCATACAATCATTCAAAGCCGTTAGATTGCCTAAGCGTGGCTAAAGAACTCAAATACTCTTTACTATGATATAAAGCACAAGGGGTAAAGATACATGTCATTTGTCACAAAAAATCTAAAACATGGTGTTTTAACCAACATTGTTGGTTAAGAGTCATTTTTCAAAAATCAAAATTTTCAAAAAATATTCCAAGTAAAGGGTAGTTTAGGATGGAAGGATTTATCAAAATCTTGTGTTGCATCCTTGGAAGATGGATAATTTATAAAAGCCAAGTTTGGTATTAAATCAGTCTGATTTTGAATTAAGTTGGACTCATGTATGCACATACATGCACATGTGTAACCCTACTCTCTACTCAACTTTGTAAAAATGCTGTTTATGGGTCACCTGGCTTCAAAGCATATTTCCAGTGCAATCTCAACATCAATTTTTTGGGTGGAATTCAAATACTATAAGTAGACAAAGTGAAAGGGTTAGCCATTTTCATATCCAATCAAGCACCTGCTTCTCCAGAATGACATCTAGCACAATTGCATTATCAGGCATAATTACAGCTCTAGTAGGACTATTAGGAAGTTGTTTGCAGGGCTGCTGAGAAGATTTTTGGGTTCCTATTCAGAATTATGCTCAGCCCTCTCTATAAACTTATCATTACTAACCATTGTCAGCAACTGAGCACAATAACAACTTCCAGAGAAAAAAATATATTGCAGTCATTCATTAAAAACATATTTTATTTTGCTGGAAAGTTTCTAAATTGATTATATTTTTATAAAGAGTTAGAGAATCTAAAGAAAAGCTATGCAAGCCGATAAGTGTTAATTTTAATTAACTACTAAAATTAGGTAGCATTATTAAACTTCACATTAACATATGGCAAATTTATAATACACTACTCATAAACCATTAATTGCAAGTTATACATAAACTTCAACCAATAAAATATCCTTGGCTCCAATGATGCAACATCATTATTTGTCATTACAATTTAATGGCCTAACCAGGTCATGTTTCATTGTAAGCAGACCAAGCAAGGTTTCTCAATCTTTCCTACCCCAGAATTGATCTGAATTCATTTTTTATCTACTTAATTTTGCTGAAGGATCGTCAGCTTCAGCAAGTGTACAGAAATTGTATGGAATATTCTAATGGCTATGCAAATATTTGGCAATAAGCTGTCTAGTCTTAATTCTCCCAGATGGTCATTAGTTTCAGAGGTTTCAATGCTCCTGGCTCTAAATTAGACGAGTGAATTCACTTTAGACATTTAAGCTCATCAGTGATCTCCATTTAACATCTTCATAATATTTTTCATGCAAAACAATACCCATATTTTCAATATCATGTTCTTGAATGTTTGGTTATTGCCATAAATACTTAAATGTGCCATTTAACTTAACCATCACTGCAAAATTATCAGTAAGTTACAATCTTTTGCATCTTGGCTCGTGAGTTTTGCCCAGGATTAGGATGATGATGAAGTAATTGTGGTCATAAAAGATTTAAAGACTCTTAACACCATAGCAGTATGGAATGGAACAAAATGGATGGTATATTATTACAACAGACAGCACTAATTTGGTTTGGCTGCTTTTTTATGGCTAGCAAAGGTTCTAAAGCAAACAAGAACAAGTGAAGAATCTAGAATCATCATGTTATGGGCTGACAGAGCCTCAACATCAACTGGAAACTTGCCAACAGCTTGCTCCAGCTGGTATTGTATTGTAAAGTACAACAGCATGGCCGGCTATTCCTCAGTAGTTATTATGCCAGAATTGTTAATACATTAAGTCCACAGGTATGCAATGTTTAGCTTTCTGCTGCATTTTGTATCAAATAATATGTTCTCATTAGTTGCCAAGTGGGAATATTAAAATCAACAAATTAAGTGCTTATGCAATTATAAAGCTTTTTTTTTTTTTGGTGAGAAAAGTACATCTGCACGAAACATCACTCATCTTTAATTTTAATCTGACAGGCTTTTATTATTCATGAACCACTATGCACTTTCTGCCCTTGACAGTCCTGATTGTTTATCTTACTAGCGATCTGCATAATTATGCACTAGTACAGCTGCTTGCTGCTCTCAGAATATCAAATTTGACTTTCAGCCCTAAAAAGCTTTTATTCGATGAGCATATTTCACTGTACCTAGAATCTCTTATGTGGATGTGTGCATGCTTATTTTTGGTTTAATACCCACTTCATCTATCTCAGGACTACTGCTGAATAGATGATTGGGCTTAAATCATTCTGTATTAATATTTACATAACCACAACAATATCAAACTAATATGTGCTGCAGTGTTCGCAGATAAAAGAAAAATGCAAGAAAGAAAGGAAAAGCTGATGTGCTGCAATCACTTTCTCTACTGAACATAATTTACTTTTATTTATTTTCTGCAAATTATTCAGACAGAAAAGCTTGCTTTTATACTTCTTGTTAACCATAATAAATGGTTGCTGAAACTGTTTCAAAACACAGGTTGGTTGTAGCTATATAAAAACATACACAACACTAGTATGAGTTAACTGTTTAAACAGAAGTTAACTTTTGTATGCTGAACTTGATATTCTGAATATTCCTTGCATTAGCCTGGTGAAAAACAAAACAGCAAGACATAAAATTTCATAATATTGGATAATTTTGACCAACATCAGGAAATATCTCATTAACAACTAAAACTACATATAAAAACTGATTGAACAGAAACTATATAGTTCTAAACTCTACATTCACTTGAAGTTTTTGTTGCACTCTCCTGATTTCCCAGTTTGACAAACAATGGCTATTCAGATTTTGTTCCTCATGCACATATGTCAAACTATTTCAAAATAACTTGAAATTACTACAAATTACTTGAACCATTTAATAGGAATTTGATTATCTTTGTGGCACATACTTGAAAAATGCTGAACCTAAATAAAAGTGATGGCATCTATCTGAGCAAAATGGGAACACAGTACAACATACTTGACGTTGGTGGGGATTATTGATTCTTAGTCATCGACAGCAAAGAGGAGTTGTGCTAGTCTTTCTATGCTGTGGCAGAAAAGACCATTCTTTAAAACAAGCAAAGAAAATCTAATACCTTAGTCTCATTTTTACTTTTAATACAAACAAATTTGAGTAGTTACACCTAATATGGTTTAATGAAATGCATGTATATATTTTACAACACAGACACAACACTGTAACTCCAATAGTGCCACATTGTCTAATCAATCATCATGTAATATCTTCTGTCACTTTCGTAACTTTTGCTCAGACACTAAATCCTGTCCATGGGGGTCTATCACAATTTCACACCCAATGAACTCTTGCTCAATCTTGTTTGTTTTGTCATACAATGCTTTCCATAAGCTGAATGTGACATTGTGAAGGGCAATGCATTTCTTAACAATGGCCCAGACTATTTCATTAGGATAAAGCCCTGGTTGATAATGGAAGTCAATGCAGTGCAGTATGACCATGCTGAGATATGTTATATTATACTGCATAGCACAAACAGAGGTTTTTCTTAATTTAATCAGGTCATAGAGCTCCATCTTGGTTATGCTTTCTGTGAAATTAATGTTTCTGGCATCCAGCTAGTCCATCATAGCATCTTTCCTGCGGTTTGTAACTTTATTATAAGGAATTTTTAAATGCAAAGGTACTTTCAAATTATTTAATCACAAACATTTATTATTCTATGTTTATGCTCATTTGTAGTCCATTTTCTTAACAGATGCATCAACATTTCTTTTTTGTTGACCAAGTTGGTACAATTTTTCACTTCTTGAAAAACAGCAATTAATGTTGGTATTTTCTTATGATTCACATGAAAATTATGATTCTTCTAATTACTTCATCAAAAGAATAGGTTTTTTCCAGGAATATTCCTATTGGGGAATATGAGATTTTCCCAGGGTGTCAAACCACATGTTTTTGCCCTTGTCAATGTCTTTCCCTTCCTAAACAATATGTCACAAAGTATGTTTAGTTACCCTGTAACTAAGACTTTTTATGTCATCACCCTCTGCTGGGTTTGAGCCTACAATCTTGGGTATTAGAGGTTAGCAAGTAACCACACATAATTCACAATGCTCTTACTAAAGATAAACACTAACATTAAAATGAATATACTAATTAATTATAAGAGAAACTGTCAATAGTAACACAAGTTAATGTTCTGAACACATAGTATTATGCGGAAAGGGACAAGAGAGAGACAACTGCACTATGGTATCAAACTCCTTACTGGCCAGTCACTCCAATTTCCACTGAAGGTAGGAATTTGGTTTGTGTTGGTGCCATGACTTCAGAGCCAAGCTATATAAAGTTCACTGGAAAGGACTGTTTCTCCTTGCCCTGGATTGATGACACCCTCAACACTTGCTGGTGCCCAGTGGTTCTAGATTTCAGACCTGAAATTGGGATACTGGCAGTTGACCTTTGCTATAAATCAGACTTCTCATTTTTGAGTTATGATGATCTCCCTCTCTTACACGCATGCACAAGCTGTGCTTCGTTGGGTTACAGGGACCTCAAAATATGTAGACATTTCCAATAAAATCATTATAAAATTTTTGGGTGGAATGCAGAACTTCATCTACCTACTGCTGTTAAATTGTAGAGAAAGTTAGAATCAGAGTAAGCTGTTTATCAATATCAGTAGTAGCATGGTAAAACATGATACTTTATAAAGTTTAAGCTGTACATTTCACACAAAAATCATTCAAGAAGCCAGATTGCTCTTTTATAAAATACATGCTTTGAACTATTTGCAGAATACTGGTATGCAGTCTTTGAAACCATGTCTTTTTTTTTTTGACTGTCAAAGTTTTTGATATGATAAATGGAATGGTTAAATATGGCACAAATGAGTTCCAAACTCTTTGGCACATTACAATACCAAATATTTGTCTTTTCAGATTAAAGAAATCTCCTATAAAAACCAATCAGATAATTGTTATGAATCTGGGACTATCAGCTTAAGGTCAACATTAATCAAATATACAAATGTACTTTTAACATTGTGAAAGATTTAGTTTTGCAATGCACACTTAACTGAATTTGATTAAGCTTTTCATTTTATTTGCCTACAATGATGTAAAATACACTTATTTACTCTTTTTATAACTAATACATAGTAAAATGCTCTTTTGTGTTTTTACTGTAGTGGTATTAAAATTTAAAAGAACTATACTTATAAAACTAGACAAGACATTGTTTTCCTACATAAGATTCAAACCGTGTATTAGTCGAATATGTCTTTTCATGTTGCTTTTACGACTGAGAATCTGTAAACATATTGGACACCTTGTTTGTCCGAGATGCTGAGCAGAGTGATACCTAACAGAGCTTGTGTGTTGGAATGCCTTTCCACATTGTTTACAGGAGTATGGTTTAATGACAGGTGCAGCCTGGAGTTTGGGAACTGATGTTTCAGGACCTCCTTTACCTGAAAACAAAACAACTGCTGTAGCTTGTGTATCTTGCTAGTAAATGCTGCATCCTGTAAGTGAAACATGTTTGTCTCTCAGCAGGGAACTGAACTAGTTAAGCAAATATAGATAGAAAAGTACTGCAAAGTCTTCTAACCTATTGCATGTTTCAATGTTACTCTCCTTATTTCTTCATTGTTGTGTTTTTAATAGCAATGCTCTTTACCTTCAACACTGTCATTCTGCTTATTTCTTCATTGTTGTGCTTTTAATAGCAATGCTTTACCTTCAACACTCCACAAAAGACATTTCACAATTCTACAATCATTTTTAAATCAAGTATTTTCTTAGTAAAATATTTGTATTGCATAAGTGATTGTGCAATATCAAAACCATTTATAATTATTGAAAGTGCCCAGTCTTACTTCAATGCCACGACCACTAGTAGTACAAATATTCTTATAATTAAAAAGTACATAATCCAAGAATTACAGCTATATATGATAACAATAATAGAAGAAACACTAGTCAGGATTTATTTCTAACACCTAAATGTATAAATGCTTGTAAGCTTTAAAAATAAAAAAAATGAAATTTAAGATGACTCTGTAGCAAAAGATTTACATTTAAATGTGAATTACCTGGAATATAATGGCTCACCCTATTCCATTGGTGGGTGGTGGTTTGCATTAAACATTCTGTATATGATGGTACATAAGATTCTTCTTTGTCAACTCTATTCCTTCTTGCTACATTCATGTTTTGTTTCTTTTAATACATAATAGTAGCTATATTTTTTCACATTTTCATTACTATTATTGGAGCCCAAATTCTTAATAATTATATTATTTTATTACTGCTCATATCTCAATAAAAAAAAAATAATTCACACAATAATGTATATTTTACCACTTTATGCTACAATATTTTCTTCTATTTTTGAGATGGTTTATGTTTTTTTTATATTGTCTAATAACAAAACTTCATATGTAAATTTAAATTAGCTTTATATAAGCTATGCTTGGAGAAGGATAGTTCAAATTGTGCCAACACTATAAAGTTCATATCCCTAGATCTCAACTCTGATGTAAGCTTACATTACAATAAGACATTATATGTGCCACTTGCAAGTTATTTTTGGCGGGAAGGGATAATTATCAATAGTTTAGGATTAAGGCATATTAATGGAGAAGTCACCTTCACATTGAAACCTTTGGAAACATGGCACTTAACCTCATTGTGCATTGCTGGAAGTGTCATAAAGTTTTGTACACTTAAAAATGCAGTGCATGATAAACTTTTTGTAACTATTTTTAATTTTCTCATTGCTAAATTCATATGTTACATATTTTGTAATTTTTTTAAAACTCTTCATGAAGGTAATGCCTCTAGAAAAAGATGGCAATGTGATAGTTGGTGTTTAGGGGCACTTGACTACTATGGCCATTAGCACCCTTATAAAAACAAGGTCCATGAAATACACCACAGCTAAAACCATGTAAAAGTAATCACATTGGTTATAAAATGAGTCGAATTTACACTCGAATTGCTTCACTAAGTAATAAATTACCTGAACATGTTTTGCAGGCATATGTTGCCCACATCATCAACAGATAATTTATTACTTAGTTAAGCAATTCAATAAAATTTGGCTCATTTTATAACCAATGTGTAATTATGCTTCACTGTGTACCACTTCCAGTATTTTGATTCTTTTGAACATGTAATAGTAAAGCGTTAAAATAAAGTTTAGGGTATAAAATCCAGGGAAACTACTGATGATGAAAGCCACAGTTCTGGTAAAAACTGAATAAAAAAGGAAGCAAACACGTCGGAAACAGTGACTAAAAACCTGGGTTAACAGATCTAGGGATAAACATTTAAAAACCCAGAAATGATGATGTAATGATTAGGTTTTAGAGCACTCAACTGCTGAGTCATCAGCACCCAGAGAAACAAGATGGAGCAGGGTAATTATGCTCTAGATGTTTTAAGATCTCAATTCATGTGAATTGCTGGTGGAAACTTTGAATAAAGAGGAATTTTAAGGGATTCAAAACAGTGCTCTGAATTAAGAGTAAACTATCCAAATCATTGGAAGAATTCACATAATCAAGTAAGCAATTAGGAAAGATTTAACCACATAATTTGATGTTTTATTAAGCATATTATTCTTATCACTAGTAAATTATCTCTTAAGCAGCTTCTGTATGAACCAACACAAACCATTTGCATTAAAGCTTTCACATTGTTTTATTTATTTTTTTTTTTATTATTTGTTCTCTGAATCCTAAGTTAATACAACATTTGTTATTAACTTATTACACCTCTGTCTGCTGCCTAAATGAGTAGTCAAGGCGTTTGGGTAGGCTGATGTATTTCCTTAGTATTTGAAACCACTCATTTATACTTACTAGCTCAGAGACAAGAATTTTGCTGCATTTTCTATGAGCTATTAAACTAATACAATGTCAGTCCCCTGGCTTTTTATATATCATATAAATGACAAAATGTGCATTTTTAGATACTTTCAATAAACACATGACACAAAGCATATTTTCACTGTTCTCTACCTCAGTTCAATTCCTGGCTGAGGCAGGAAAATTTTTCTTTAATTAGGATAATTCTTTACCCTCTGCTAGGTCTGGAAATACAGATGTGAGAGTGAATCAGATTATATTATTAATTGGTTTTATTCTTGTCAAGTATAAAACCAATTAACCTACAATTTAACAAGTACTACCAAAAATTATTTCTCAGATCAAAGCTCCAATATAAAAAATAAAATATTTGCTATTTAACTCCTATAGTTAGTCTACGCCACATGTTGAAATTACCATATTAATGCTAGGATTCTTGTTTTACTTGTATCATTAAGTGTGCTATCTTTCTTTACCTTCAGAGTAATCATATTAAAATATTTATCTATTTTATTATTTCACTTAATGTTTTGTATTACAGAACTTCACTTGTATTTTCTTTCATTAACTGATTTTTATTTCTTCTGACTTAAGCAAAGGAAATCTTCATTAGTTATTAACTCTACAACAAAAACTCTTTGTATTTTCTGTTCTTTAATGCTAAAACTTGCAAGTATATATGTGCCTCACTTATTATTACAAATAGGCTGCTTCATTTTGCTTTATTTTTTATTGATCATATCACATGTTTTTGAACAGGAATTTGTGTCAATCAACAGCACCATTTAAAATATTATCTCATATAGGTTAATTAAAAAAGAGTGGTACAAAAATGTAACTTGCTGGCGACTATTCTAACACATTTATTTCACAAAACATGAATACATTAGAGGATAAATCTCAAACTTTCTTAATACATTCACAGATGTACAAATATGGGTGCCCTAAGTGACATAACAGCTGTAAACTCAATTTCATTGCCAGCATATTCTGATCAACTGAGTCCACCAATACTACATATTTGCAAATCCTGAGAAAGTGGGAACAAAAACACTTTGTCCTTCTCCTGCTACTAAAAATGTTGCAAGGCATTAAGGTTGCAACATGGGAAGTGATATCAACAGTACATCATGTGACCAGCAAGCAAATGCTGGTTAAGGAAATGTGCCTCTATGCATTTGAAAAAAAAAAAGTTTATCTTTAAATGCTACAATAAAACTTGGATAGTTATACCTTTTGTTTAACAGGTGTATTTGTGAGAAATTCTTTACAGTAGCCATAGAAATGTGTTCATTTTATATTATTAATTTAGGAAGAAGACAGCTGAATGAGGAGGAGAAGGGAAACGAAAAAGATGTCATGAAGGCAGCAAACATTCAGGTCAAAGATGTGATACCAAAATCAAGCAGAGAGAAGAGAAAAAGGAAAAAACGAATTATGCAATCAAACCATGGGAAGATGAGGGCACCAGTGTTGGTTAGGAGTGTGCAAGCGAAAAGGATGGGAAATTAGACAAGGTGCCAGTCTGAAAATATATATCAGAGAAAAGAATTGAAATAGAAAAGATGCTATAATATACATGAAACTAAAGAAAATAGGCAGGCCACGACAGTGAAAAAGCAAAAGAAAAGGTAGAAAATCATATATATATATGGGGCAAGAGAGTTTATGTGAAAGAGCAGAGATAAATATACTGTAGGTGGTGAAAGAGGGAAGGAGGAATGGGACAGGATAAATGAGAGACAAAATTCTGTGGAAGCCATGAACACTAAGGAAGGCAAAGCTACAATTGTGTTTAAAATATGAAGAGGGATGTCCTAGGCCAAAGGAAAGGGCCAAGCTTAAGATGTGTTTGATTACGACTACATAAATTCATTCACAATATTAATTTCCAAAAGGAAAATTTGGGAAGAACAAGGAATATGCAATACACACTAAAAAAAAAAAAAAAAAGAAAGGAAAAAAAAAGTGAAAATAACTTGAGAATTAAGATTAGCATTTAACCATATACTTTATTGTGACAAAGTGAATTACATGCATGATATACTATCAACATATTCACCAAACAGCATCATCATAATTGACACCAATTCCATGAATGTGACGAAGATGACGTTTCATATTGCCAATTCGACTCAAAACAAGGGAACATATGTGGCAAGTTGTCTCCCCGAAGTGCATGGCCATATGAAGTTTGCATGACTTCTTGTGGCGGAACTGTCGTCCACAGACTTTGCATGAAAATGATGGTTGTTGAGCTAAAACAAACCAATTATGAAACTGTGTTATAACAAAGCTAATAATTACCTCCCTGTCAAATGAACCATTTTTGACCAAAAGACAGCAGCAACCCCAAATTAATACCACTGCAAATATTTCAGTCTACGTCTAATGGAGTATAAGTTTAAATCTTTATAAGTCTTTCCAAATACCACACAGTTATGCTAGTTTTAACATAGTGCTACTCTCTGCTGTGATACAGTACTCTTAATTATTTCTTTAGAAGTGTAGAGCAGCTACATGAATAAGCTCCATTTAAATTAATTTTCTCTACCACATTGAAGGATGAAGCATTGCATTCCATACAAATACTCAATATAAAAATTTCACCAGAAACACTTATTTTGAGGTCCATCAATACTATAAATAAGATGATGATGATGATAAATTATAATAATAATAATAATAATAATAAACTACTTATAAAAAGGTCCATGAAGAGACTAACTCAAAAAATGAAAGGCAAATAGAAAACAAACTTGACATTTTTTAAGTTCAATGTTATTCAAAGAAGCAACATAAGAATTTTCAACACAAAAATCTAAGAAAATCCTTCCACTACAAACTACCTTTTGAATGGAACCACCTTTGAAAAATTGGCTAACAGTTTTAATTAAAATAATGTATGTTTAAAATATTTGCATGACAAATAAATTGTATATATTCAATTTTAAGGAATAACTTCTGACGTCCTCTTCATTCTGGATGACTTGCAAAATTGCTAAATCAAAACAGATATACAAAATCTTACTATACAAAAAATCTAGATCTTATTAAAGCATATAATTTATTCATTCCTTATTATTATTATTATTGTTATTATAATTATTATTATTTATTATTTTCTTATACTTATGCTTTTCTCAAATGGCAAGTCGTTATTCGTTTTTGTTTTTCATCCTGGTCATCAAAGGAGGACAGAATTTCACAGCAATGCATAGCAACCATTCTTAAATGATTTAACAGTGCTTTAGCATAGTGTATTCCCATGTTCCCTTTGTACCTACAAGAAAATATGTTATAAAATCATTTTGAAGAGGGAGCTTTTATAAGACTGGTTTTTTTTTAAGAATAGTAGAGAAAGTCATGTGAATGTAACATCAGATTTTTAGCATAACATAAACAAAAATGTACCATATGCAAAATCTAAATCTCATTAAAACACACAATTTATATCAAATATGCTGTGGTAATGGTAATGAAAACTTGCTCCTGTGAGAAAAATTCAAGCTTCACCAATAATGAATGCTAATTTCTGAAAAATATTTATTTTAAACCCAATTTTCAATCTGCTGTATACAAACTTAAAGGCTTTCTGCCTTCAAAATATACAAAATAAAAAATGTCCTTAGTGTAAAAGAATGAGATAAAAAAAAAGTAAATAAAATGCAAAACATCTTGGAATATTCAGAATTATGAAAATTCTCAACCAGTTCTAGAGAATTATGTACAATTGTATTATGAGATGACCTGCAAAGATAGTCAGTTATGCCTTTGAACAAAATTTCTACTTTTCACTCTTTGATTTTTGTGACCTTTGCATAGGAATAGCAGACCTTTATAGAAAGTTTTCAAGGGCAAGCTCTTTAACAATGCCTTGCTGAAGTTACTTGAACTTCCTTTAACTGGGTGGATCACACTGAAGAGTGAATAAAAATGAGTGACATGATACTCAAATGAGTCATATCCAGATAAACTTCTGAAAATAAAATAAAAGGTGACAAAAACACACCCAAAATGAATTCACTTCAGAACCTCTGTAATATGAGGAAAAACATTCCCTCAACATAGAAGGTGAAAGCCTTATGCTACCAACAATGGTTTGCATATTTTTATTCACTCAGATAATCAAAAGTGTTTAACATAAAGACATGCTTGAGCAGCAAAAACATTCATCCTGGTCTCTCAGAGTATTATTTACCCTCAAGACATTGTTGTAGTCAAAAAATGAAACCTGAGGATATATTTTCAACAACTCAGCTCATCATTTATTACATTCTGTTATACAAGATTAGAACATTTTCCACAACCTACCTCAATTCTTTTTCAAAAGTGTTCATTTACTCAATGGATGTCTGAAATTCAAAGAGAAAATATCTACTAAGTGCTTAGTTGACATACTTTTAACATCTTCCAGTTGAGAAAAATTCAAATTTCCTTAATGTTGTATATTATTAGTCTTCAAATCTTCGGCTTCATAATATATCTAGAATACACATAGAGCGTGATGCATACCTAATGCTGTGTCCAGCCCGGTCAAGTTTTTTAAATTGTCCAATTCTTTCAACTTTTTAGCTTTCTAAACATTATTAATATCCCTACTGACTTCACCCTGTTCTCTGAGAGTAACACAACTTTCATAAGAATTAAACCACTTCTATTTTAAGGGTAACCTATCAACCTGCCTAAGTTGCTCTCCAGAACTTTTTATGTACTTTACAATCTACCACTATACAGTGCGTTCTGTTGGGATCCTGTACTCCAGACAAATTTAATCCCCAACCATATGGTGGCAATAATGGCTCAGGAGGACAGTCTTCTTGTTGCAGCACAAACCTCACTGGCACTTTTGAATACCTTTTCAGACAGAAATAGCAGCAGATGGCACAGATGTTTATGAAAAATGCTATTTGTTGAGTAATAAGTTTTATTAATAAGTCCAGGTGAGAATTATGAATGGCTACTAGTGGCTGTTGATGAATACAACATTCACTGACTTATTTTAAAAATTTCAATATTATAAATTGCTTCTCAAGCTGTGTGATACACTTCAATTTATGTTACTTAGTGGATTGACTCAATCAGCAAATGACTATGAATGAATATCAAAGGTTGGTCAAGTTTCTAACTTATTCAAGTCTCTCTGATCAAACAATACCTTAAAATATCTGGACTGGGGAGCATATAGAATTAGCAAAAGTGTCAGATTTTTCCCTAGATACCTTCCAAGTTTTTCCCAATAATTAAACAATCTTTTGAAAGAAACCTTCATTTACCATTGGTATTGCAACATTACTATATATATATATATAGTGTGTGAGAGAGAGAGAGGAGAGGAGAGGAGAGAGAGAGAGAGAGAGAGAGAGAGAGAGAGAGAGAGAGACATAACATTTATTTGCATCGCATCCATGGCTTCAAGTTTTTGTTCACTTAAACTTTTTGTCTCTATTTATAAAAGACAAGCTCTGATGTGCACGACTGTTTGCTGTCACACATACACTTAACAATGGTTTCAAATTACATATGAGATGTGTAAGCGAAGTTTTCTTTTTCTTCTAAATACTCACCACCTATCTTGGCCAGCACAGTTAATTGACTCTGAAATGAACCAGGAGAATGTTGCTAAGCTGATAATTCTCACCCAAATTACAAGATCTTCTATATAAGTATTTTACATTCTAATGCGTAATTACTAATTACCCTATTTTAGGGTGCCTTGCAGGTGGTTAGCAAAAAATTCACTAATTACACGCTGTTCCTTATACCATTGCTCCTAGCAGATAAACAACAGCTAAATTACATTTTTTCAATCATAGGTCCTTTATTATAACTGAGCTTATCATTATTTGGCCAGGATGAGAAACTGAGGGAGAACATCTGGACAAGCTTTCAAAAATATTAACTCAGAATATTGTTTATTATCTCTTATTTTATTTACATAGCTTTACATATTCTTCCCCAACCATAGTTAATTTCAATCATTTTAAACATAGGAACTCCTTACTTTCTTTTACTGTATTCAAACAATTTTAACATTGTTTTGTAAATGTAATAAAACAATAGTATGTACACATTCCTCATAGGGTTACTTGCTATCTTAAAATTAAAGCTTATACTTTACAAAACAAATGTGTTATTTATATTAAAACAAATTTTCAATGCATGTTTGCAGTTAACATGGAACAATAAATGATTACACAGCAAGTCTCAGATAACACTGACGGGACAACTGCCTCCTACCAGTCCAAGGCATGGCATGATAAATCCTGGACCCACATGCCATGAGCACTTGGTATTTATTGTTCATTTCCGGCTTCTTCTGCTGTAAGACACACACACCCACCCACACCCACAGTGAGATAGTAGACCTTGGAGTGAGTGGGTACACATTAAAATATTTTCAGCTTGAAGAATGTGTGCAGAAAAACTGAGGCGAAAATGTAGGTTTAAATTTCTTAACAGACCCCTTCCAACGGTCAGGATACCAACAGAATAAACAGGAAACCAATATTGTATCTCATGGATCGGTTTAACAAACCATGTTTTGTAATTAAGGCAAAAAGACAACGAACCTATCACGTTCTTAGGAAAAACTTGATGAAATCAGTGCTGCCTTTAATCAATTTCCAACTACTGACACATCCAATTATCTTTTGTTATAATGTGTGCATTGTAATTGGCTAAATACTATAATTACGTAGGGCTTTAAATTGTGTAATTTTATTGCTCTATGATCTTGAAATTACTGTATGCTGTCCTAAACGCCACAAAGATTTTCTTGCACTATGTTCCAAGGCAGCACTGATTTTGTCAAGTTCTTCCTCAGCAAGAACCTGATGGTTCGTTGCCTTTTCTTGTTATTCACAAAATCTGTTTCATTAAACCGACCCACAAGGGACAATATTGTATTCCTACATGGAAGTGGGAAATTTAAACCTAGTTAGTTTTTCTATACAAATTTTTCATTCTAAAAATACTTTTAACATGTACACATACTCTTGTAGTGAATATGCAACCATACTATATTTTGAACATAGGTAAATACACACTCCAAGGTGTAGTCTCTCACTGAGTGTGTGACTTATAGCAGAATTAGCCAGAAATGCACAATAACTAACGAGTGCTCATGGCGTGCAGGAGGGATTTGTTGCACGAGGCTCTGGACCAGAGGGTGGCAATTGTCCTGTCAATGTTACCAGAGACTCACTGTAATATGAGATATAGCTTGCCAGCTAAAATATACATCTTACTGCATGCTTACTGCTGCCAATAATTAACCACTGCATATGTAAAACCATGTGTATTACCCAGAAACAAACATATATTTCCATAGTTATACACTGTACACAAAGTATTTAATACTATAAAATAAAAGTTGATCAATATATACAAATTGCTTTTAGATACAAATTCAAAATCACTTCAATGCTTCAACATCAGAGACTTTATACAATACTACGCCATTATGAATGTTAGCTTATTATGTATTAAGAATAATTATTAAGTGCTTTAATGGGTCACATCTGCCACTGGTTTGCTGTAATTTAGTCCTGCATGAGTTCATTTACATATCAATAAATCTAGTGATTTAAGGCTCTCGTATTTGGATGTTACTGTACTGGGAATGTTCTTTTTTTTAATGTGTTTGTCAGTTTTAATGCATAATTCTACAGTGCCTTTCTTTCACTCTGTAGCCACAACATGGCAGTGCATGCATCAACCACCAAAACTCTGACTCCCATTGAGAAAGTTATGATATCTGTGCAACCACCACACATTCTCAAAACAACATAGAATTACAATGATGAGCACATACCTTAACACAAGAGATGATGGAAATGTTGTCCTCTTCTAACCACACATTTCTGTCATTGTTTCAGGAAAATTTTCATTTACACTGGGGAGTTCAATAACTGAAATTAAGTGAATTCCTCATCCGACATTTTCCTTAATTCTTCCAATGTATGAAGTTTGCTTCATTTACTATATTTTTCACATGACCATCAGATTTCATTAGATAGGTTTGTTCTACTGTAAAATAACAGATACTGAAGCAAAGAAAGGTCTATTCTTACACTACATTTCTTTGCATGAGGCGAAAATTAGTATGGTATGCAGTAACTATATAAAGAATAATAGAATCTATATTTTCTGAACAAACAATAAATTTAGAGGGATACAGACATGACTTACAACACTTTTTCAGTAGATGACCAAAACTAAAACCTATTTATTTTAACTCAGTAAATTTTTTAAAACACAGCAATTATTAAAGGATTATGGCCCTCAATATCCTCCGATTTAATTGTATGTGATTTTTATCTATGGAGGAACTAGAAAAATAAAGTAAGCTAAAAAGCCTATACATTGAAAGGACTAAAAGAAAACTATTTTCAAATACTGAACTCTAGTGTGAATGAAAATTTCCGAAACGATACAAGAATGTGTGGATAGAAAAGAATAACATTTCCACATCTCTTATTCTAAGGTATGTGTAATAAGAAGTATGAGAACCGAGGTGGTTGTGGGGATATAACTGTTTCGGCAGTAGTCCAAGTTGTGAGGACTGGCATGTGAGTAGCTAAGTATTGAAGGCTAGAATCTTTTAAACAAAGTAGGTATTATACATCAGCTGTAAAGACCCACGCTGTACATCAATGTGCAGCAGGACCACCTCGCTGATAATGTTGACATGATAAAACATATGAAGGTGACGGTTCAGAGTCAAGTTGCTGGAAAACGTTGCATTCAATTCCTGACTTCAACCAGCAAGTTATTGAAGTATTTGTTCAAGCAAAAGATCAAAGTAGATACTTCAAACATAAATAGAAAGGTTAGTGTATTTATTACAAATTAGCATTGCATTTCAACTGATAGTTTTTAGTATCCATTAATTTTAGCAAATCTCTAGAGTGTGCCTCACCAGATGATTTGGCCATGAACCGCCTCTGTTCAAGAGTGACTTTCATTTTGTGAAAATTTCAACTTCAATACCTAAAGGTAGCTTTACAAATTAAACAAGAAAATGAGATTACTTTTGTTTTTGTTACTTTATCAAGTCATGTGTTATCTTGGATTGTACTGTTTATTTAAGGTTATGATTTAAAATTTTAGCATAGTTTTTATGATTGGTGTACAAAACACACACATTATACAGAAACCCTCCCCTAACACTCATTCTGAAAATGCTTACTTATTGGTTAATGGATTTTCTATAGTATAAAAGGAAAATTACACATCTTGTACGGAAGATATGGGTTTATAAACTGGAAATGTAACTCTCTAAGGATAGTTGTCGAAGCAGTAGTCTGAGGCTACTTTGGAGCACTCCATAATCAATATACTTCCTTAATTGTAAATGTAATCATCTTTGTTCTTGCTGCCATTTCTACCCACATGTTTGTATACGTTACATACATGTGTTACATCTAGTAATTATGGGCATTTGAAATGTTCTGTAATGACCCTGCTTTAAAAATCACCTATTTTGCAATAAGGCTGAGGAAAGAGTAATTTTTAGTGATCACCATGCTGAGGATGGAAACCAATGTCTTCAAAAATGTTCCAAGAGTTTACAGTATGATGTAAGCGAAGTGTGTATTATTAAATTAAAACAACAACATTGTTTAAGATTCACAGCATGTATAACTGAGTTACATTATTGAAGTTTGCTTACACAACATAGCAAATATCGAACACTAAAGATGTTATAAAATACTTTGTAAGGAAGATATGAATGTAACAAAAATTTACATTGATAAGCCAAATATTACATATCATTTTCAATTGTTTTCAAGTGGACCACCAAGTTCAAATGCAGCTGTGAAAGCAAGTAAGATGGTGCATTTAGAAGATCAAAATCCAGAATAGAAAATTTCCATTAAGACGTAAAATGATAATTCAGGATCACTAAATGAAGGCGTCTAAACTGCTCAAGCTCTGGGTATTCCATGATATTGTCTTTTACATTCTGAGAGAAGAATTGGACATAAAGATTATCTCCAAGGTGGATGCCACGATTGCACACTCCAAGTCAAAAACAAATCAAGAGTGCAAATCCCTGAACAAAGCCTGGCTCATTTTCAAAGAGAACTTTATGTGCCATTTCATAAAAAATTATTAAACATAGATGCACCACTGCACACCTAAGGCAAAACATGAGCCTAAGCAAAGAGAGCACCAAGATTCCCACCATCAAAAAAGGTAAAGTGTGTGAAATGACCAGAAGAAGAAGAAGAAGAAGAAGAAGAAGAAGAATAAGAAGAAAGAAGAAGTTGTGTTATTCAAGGACGCTCTTTAACTACTGTGGTTCTCAGTGTCTCATTCTAAATTGGTCATGAAAGACCATTTAATTTTGCTCAGAGGCCTCTCTATTAGGCTTGACATTCTTTTATGTGCTGTAAATCTACAACACTGGACCAACAGCTTTATTTCCCTTCCAAAGGAAGCCATGCTCAGGATTTTTACACCAGAAAAAATCCATTGTCCTCCGCCAGGTTTGAACCTGCGACCTTGTATGAGAAATGACGGAGAACATGGCATTGTTTTCAGGAATGAAAATGGTGTGTTACTAAATGATTATCTTCTTCCTGGAAAATCTATCACCGACATCTTAAATTACCAAATTAAGCAAGGCCAAGCTTAGCAAAGAAGCAGGTCATCACCATCTATAATGACAACACTCATCCTCATATCAGCTTTGTTGCAATGCTAACAAAAATGACAGAAATCAAAGTGGAGCATGCTGTAATATTCACCTTATTATTCTCACTTAGCTCTATCAGATTTCCTTCTGTTCCCTCAACTATGAAAGTCCCTTGGGGAACGAACGTTTATCCAATTAAGAACTTAAATCATTGAGGCGTATTTTGTAGCCTTAGAGGGATCTGACTACTGACATGGGAAGACAATAAAACATCAGTGGACTAAGTGCAATGATGTTAGGGGAGATTAAAATAACAATTTTAAAAATCAGTGGCAATAATTTAGTTTTCATTCCTTGAACTTTTCAAATGATCCCATATAACATGCTTCTAAATCCCATAGTATGGTATACACAAAACTGCTAAGATTTTGAATGAATCTAAAACCACATTCACATGGAAATGTACATACATTCTCAGTTCTTGATACAATTCCTCTTTAACACTGCCCTGTCCATGTCAGCTGCATGTAGCTTAGAAGTAGCAATGAGAGAACCTCAGTTAATCTCAAGTTACACACCAATTGCTAGGATAGTTTATTTAATGATCATATGAAGTTAGCACATTTCTTAGATTATTTGGCAAAGAATCATCACCATCTTGCCTGGAATGTTATTCAACTGAAGGGTCACAAGGCTATTTTTGGCACCATCACAGTCATTCCACAGTCTCCTTATATTTCTAGCACTGAATGTACGACTAATATTTCAAAACTGTTACATAAATACAATATGACTGGAAAGAGCACAAAACAAGAGGATATTGCTACCTTACATTCTGAAATAGCTCAAATTTCTTACTTTAAATGTAATCTTTGTTGCTCTGGCCAATAACAACAATTTCTCACTATGACGACGTCATCCGCTTAAATAGACTGGTATGTTTTCACGTGTTTGAGAATTCCTACAGCCACTAAAAAAAATACTAAAGCTACAGTAATGATTTCAGTTTCACTTCCCACTGAATAACACAATCTTTAATTATATTTAATTCTTCTATGCTTGACATATCATCTTCTGTGGATCAATGTCTTCCTCATAACTACTTTCCTTCCCATTATCAATAACAATACTTTCTTAGCCCGCCTGGGTAGTGTGGTGGTAGCGTGTCTGCCTCACATTCAAAAGGTCGTGAGTTTGAATCTCGCTTAGGGTGAGTTACCCAGATAAGGTTTTCTTTTGGGGTTTTCCCTTATCCTGAGAAGACAAATGTCGAGTAACTTTAAGCTCCATGGACCCCAAGAACATTTGAGTATCATTTCACTGATTTCATTCATCGTCCGATATGACCAAACCAGGTTAAAGGACGTTAAAAAACACTTTCTTCCATTAGACCATCTTGCTCCAATCTTTTGTCATCTTGTCGGTATGTTATGTTTTCTTTCCAGAGTCACAAAAAGTAATTTTAAGTTCTATGAACAGTACTGTGCCAGACAGCAGTGTCTGCAGCAACTTACATCTCTTTGAAAAGTTCAAGAGAGTATTGAACCTTATGCTTGGTCTGTTCCTTCCTTCATGTATTGATAAACATTACCAGTCACCTCCAAGTTCCACTATGAAGTGTTTTTCCTTTTAGGTTTGAAATTAAAGGATCATTATCATAAAATAAAAACACACATGTAAAAGCACACTAACTTCCATACCATAATAGTTTACACTCAATTGTACTTGCAGCAGACGATTCACGCTGTGTATTGCATCAAGTAACATGAGTCATAAGTTTGCTGAATCCAGAGAGAGAAGTAGATCCAGTCTCACCTATTGTTTTCTGGATCAAGGCCATTGTTCAAGAATCAATGCGCCAAACGTATCCATTTTTCCACTTTCTTAGCTTTTCAGGAACAGTCACAGGCTTACAATGACTTTGTTACAGCAATAAATATTTACAGCAATTTGCTTATAGTCTCTTCATTTTTAGGCATTAAATGTTCAAGAACTGGCACAGCTTATTAAAATACAAGGAATGTGCTAAGGAGGTATCATGTTTTTGTTAGGACCATGTATACCAGCAAAATCATTGTATATCTCAAATAGTAACAAATGAACTGTAAAAACAGTTTAATAACAGGTATAGAAGTTAATATTCATATATAAAACTAAGGGGTAGAAGTAAGAGATAAGGGAAATTGCTTCAGAGCATGCAAAAGCTACTGAAGCAAACAACAATTAGCAAATAAAGCCCAAACTGAGCTTTAGGAGTAACTTAGGCTGTTATAGGGCTTTAATGATACCACTCTCAATTCAACACTTTGGAACTTTCAATTTTACGGTGTAGCAAACCTTATTGCCACAAAATCCAAGGGCTGGCAGTAGCAACACCCATTTGACTGTGATACTCTGCAAAACATGGTTCTCTACACAGAGACACCTCGCACTCCCAGCACTTGAAGCGAGTCTGGCGACGCAAGCCCTTTGCTGTAGTTCGTTGATTAAGTCTGCAGAGAAGGCACAGTTTACCATGAGTCAGAGCCTTTGTCAGGTGGTGCACTTCCACCTCACCTGTGACAAGAAGTGCCAACTTAACATCCCATTCCCAACTCTGCAAGTATCTAACCATATTTAATGTAACATCAACAAAGAATGTATAATAAAATATTTTGTGCAACAAATTTCAAATGAACAAGTTATTTGTGCAATTGCTCAAGTTTTAGCTCTCTTTTTTTTCCCCCCCTTGATATATGACTTACCACATAGCACTTTAAAGTGCAAAAATACTCTAAGCAGATGATATGCTTTCACTTTTGATATGATTTGATTATGGCTTAAGTTATTGCACCATCAAATGGCATAGAGGCAGCATATGCTTGTGGTCAGTAATTGAGATCACATACATAATTACTCATTCAGTAGAGCTTGTAGCTGTCCAACATGCTTCTAAAGGCACTTGTTTGTATACTTATAGTATAACCTCTTTCTTTTGACAATAATTAATTCAATGTTTATAAGAGGGCTCATATTAAACATTTTTATTTAATTTATATGAGACAACACATTACACCATTTTGCCCCTCACAGATATTGCTGTGGAAAATACAATACCTAGATTAATTAAATTAATTGTAGATGGATCCTTACCTTCATGATAGCCTAAAGGATAGCAGATGCTATACAAATTAATACATTACAATTTGAGACTAATAAGCTCATACCATGTTCACATTGTGGAAGTCTTTAAAAAGGCCCTCGAAATCTAGCCATTCATTTTAGTAGCGCACATCCTGCCGTTCATAGAGAATCCATTATCTCACATCGGACAAGTTGGAAACCCAAAACACCTTGTTCTCACAATCTTCAACAAGTACATCTGGCCCTTCATCAAACTCAAATTCAATTGAAAATGAAGACATAGGGCTTGGTAGCCATGAAATACAACATGAAGGTTTATATACATACAAACAGGATCTATTAAAATGGAAATCACAATTTCAGTGTTTAGATTCAGACACCATGGAGGACTTTAACCATGAAGTTAAAGATTTCATAAACCTCCTTGCCAAAGTCGTTCACTAACTTCCTGGACATAAGCATCCTTCCACTTGATTTTTCGAAGTGCACACTAAAGAAAAACACAACTCCAAAATAAATAAAACTATCAGAAGTCAAGCAACCCACAATATGCAACCAAAAGGGTTAAAAAAAAGAAAAAAAAAAAAAAAAAAAAGAAAAAAAAATGAAAAATGTGAATATTGAAACACAATTTTTGTATTACAAACAGAGGAGAAAAGCCATGAGAATGGTATTAAAAATTAAAAATGCACACTGCAAAACCAATTTAAACAGAACACACCAGCTCTTGATTATCCACTGAAAATAACTCCAAAAGGCAAAAATATTCTCCCATGCCATCTGATGTCGACCAGCTTATATTTGACAAAACTGAAAACACCATCCTCACCAAGCAAGAAATAGCTGGAGCCATTAGCAAACTAACCATGGATACATCATCTGGTCCACATCTTGTGCTGGTAAGAGTGTTAAAGGATGACGTATGTTACAAAATCATTGCCATTTTAGCCACAACAATGCTAACAAGAACCATAATGCTTCCAGAAGTCCAGAACAGTGCTAATTCATAAGGGAGTTGATGAACTGAACTTGGATAACTGGAGACCAAAAACGATTTGCTCAGTGGTAAGATATGTCATTGACCGCATCCTCGACAAGCATCCAAGAACCTTCATAAATTTCATGAAAATCAGAGAGGCTTTACAAACAACCTAGGGACATTAATTAAAACAACCATTTTAGACTCCATTCTCTCAGAAAAATAATGTAACTGTAATATTTTTGGATATAAGAAAAACTTTGACAATATTGGACACACACATCTGGAAAAGATATTGCTGTCTTCCAATTTACCCAAGAGATTATCGAAACCTAGCTCCAGAAGAAAATGTCACTCAAATTTAAACCAGAAAGGGTAAAACAAAGCCTATAGCAATAAAAAGAGGATCTCCTTTATCTCCTCCTCTATACAACCTTTGTACTGACCATATAATGCAAGAGCTTTCTTCGGACTACAACCTCGATGAATATGAATAATTGTCCTTCCAGGTACACCTATTATCACATCTATGGGCTTTGCTGATGACACCATTATAATAGCCAAGAACACACTTTCAGCACAGATACTGAGATCTGCGTTAAAAATGACAGCTGATGTATGCCCTCTGCGCACATTACCAGGAAGATCCCAATATGGCAGCCAGTGACGACACTGTTGCAGTGAGATTGAAACAATTGGCCATGTCTTGGGCATTTGTCATCACAGCAAAATGCTAAGAAATACAAGAGACAGCACTATTTGTCATTAATTGTCAAAGCTTTGGGAGGAAAAAAAAAACAGCAATATCAAGTACACAGAGTTCCTGGAATTGCATCAGATGGTTCCTACAGAAAGATAGACACGATTGCCATACCACCAAGCTCATCTTCTGGATTTATCATCATCCCACCATCAGGACTGAATCACATTATATAAAACCTGAGGTGGTTCATCTCGAAAAATGCAGCATGTACGAGCCTACAATACCACATTATTTAGAAAAAGACCAACTGAGCAGTATAAAGATTTATGGGTTAATAATTGGTGATAGAGGTACCATTCCTTAATTTTTTTTAAATGTTGTAGGTAGTTCGGCTCAAATATTAATTTTATATGAACATTGCTATTGCAGCTTTAAAAAGTTCCCTAAATATTTTGAAAAACCATTTATAGTCAATACAATAAAGATTGTTTATGAATAATTTTTAACCTATAATCTTTTGTACAACTGCTATTTTATTAATTCCATTTTCAATGATTATTCACTGTTCACTTTCATACTTGTACGTTAATGTTACACATTATTTATTACTTTTTAATTTTTCATTTGTTGCTATGTTCTTGTGGAACCTCCACAATGTAGAAAGCCAAAAGCTACGTCTTTCAAAATAAATACAGAATTAACCAATGTTTCAATTCACAAGATCATAAGTTTAGGTCTTGTTTTTGGTATGCTAACATGAGTATGAAAACCGCATGTAAAACAATGAGTAGTTGATGTATGTGGATGTTGGCAAGGCTCTTGCAGGATAAGAACATAGAACTCAAAACTATTAACCCCAGTTTAACATAAACTATGAAAGATTTCAGATGCCCAGATGGATGTAATAGTAAATTACTTGTTAATATCTCCCTGGAAGTCACAGCTACAAAAAAGATATACACCATTTAGTTACACACAGACTTTGGATCAAACTCATTGTCTTACCATGTTTTTTTTTTTTTCAAGCAAAGAATAAATATGAAAGCAGAGAGATTGCTAGTTAAATATTTAATGCAGCCACATTTTTGGACCTGTCAGATGTTATTGACAGATTGATATTAGTACTTCAAATATTTGTGGCAAAGACATAACTTGATTTTGCTGCTATGAACTTGGTCTAAAACTACTGTTGAGGTAGCAAAAGTTGAAAATTACTATTCCATTTAAAAGAACATGCTTAAGAACATGTCTCCTATCCTCACAGTTCTGGTATCATAAGCACGTAATTTGAATTCTTTCTTGCAATACCTGCTACATAAGTTAATTATCAAAATATTTCTTGTAAAAAAGGTAAAGGTATAATGCACTATTCTAATATCATTTAGAATTGTATTTTTATTAATCTTTAGAACAGGGATAAGTAGGAAACACAGAAGCTCTTTCTCTTAGTCCCCCCCCCCCTCACCCCTTCTCCCTGTTAAGTCTAAATCCTCAGGGAGCAAAATTAGGTTGCCAACTTTTTGTGTGTTACCTCTATCCATGTTCGTCTTATGTTATTTTCTTTCCAACTTGAAAATCTAAAACAAACAAGCAATACAGAATGCATCTGTTGATATGGCATTACAATTTTGTAAAGTTTACTGCCAAAAAGTAACTTAAAATTAGTACATTAATCTGTGCACTAAAATATTCCATTTTCCTCTTGTTATAAGAGAAATTACAACCAAACAGCACATATGTGTTGACCATTATACTAGTTTGAAATTGTAGTATAAATGCCTAATTCAACACTTCACATTACAAAAGGTTATTTTTGTAAATATGCAACTCACAGGAAAGTTGCATCTCTAAAAAGTATGACAAACAATGATAGCCATGTGCAAGGCCGGTTTCATCAGCAGCAATATGCAGGGACAGAATCTAATCTCTATCTGTGGTTGCAACTATGCACAACAGGTGATTGAGAAATGAAAATGCAAAACTATAATATGTTCTTGTTGCTGCTCTGCTACTACTCTTCAAAATCTATACTTGATCAACTTTACAGATTAAGCAAAATTATATAATAAGCATATAATTTTTAATTTGTTTGTACATCCATTTCAGAATTACATAACTGCTATTACATATAAGGATTTTCCTACAGATTAATAGTCCATCTCCCAATAAAATGTAAATGTGGGTGCATATCAAAAAATGCTTTATACCTCCATATAAACACACCAGAGATTATAAAAATCTTGCTCCAGATAGTTTTGGGCTTTAAGTTATCTCGCATCAAACGAATATGACATCTAATGAATGTATTAAGATTTCTGCAATTGTATGAACATATTGTAGACATCATAATAAGAAAAATAGGAACCATATTACCATATGCAATGCGAGAGGTTAATTCTCTAAGTATATTCAAACGAATAGTATATTCAAACAAAAAGTTATTACAATTGATACAGATGCGATGAAGTGACTACTGTTTTATGATGTCACTATCTTTACAGCTTGGATACATTCTAACTAATATAAAAGGGAATATTTGTATTGCTTTTCTTCTTCTGTGAAAACTAAAGAGGTGTAAAATTGCAGAGAGAATTAACTATATTATTAGTTTCCTTGAGATTCTAGGCATGTTTGCAGTTTCTGTTCTTGCAAAACAAGCACACCTCTGTACAATTGATCAGATATAAGTCAGTCTCTTGAGAGACACTATCAATGTACAAAGGTAGAGAACATAATGTATTCCATCAAAAAATTTGCTACCAAGATTTCAACAAAAATATGTTTTGACGTCCCCTGAATCAATAAAAAGTATTTTAAGAAAAAGGTAGGGTGTGTGTGTGAGTGAGTGTGCGCGCGTGAGAGAGAGAGAGAGAAAGGGAGAAAGAAAGAACAAAAAAATCCATTAAATACCCAAACTTGGTATTTGAGCAGCATCATCCAAAGATGCGACACTGAGATCTTCAAAAATATCTCTCCAACCTAAACTACCATTTATATGGAAC
Organism: Hymenopus coronatus; assembly: GCA_030762935.1. Classification (NCBI taxonomy): domain Eukaryota; kingdom Metazoa; phylum Arthropoda; class Insecta; order Mantodea; family Hymenopodidae; genus Hymenopus; species Hymenopus coronatus. The sequence continues at coordinate 90,615,948 of CM060894.1, read as the reverse complement.
ACTTTTAGAGAATATTGATTTTCTCGAAAATAACTAACAACTTTGATTAAAATATGCACGTTTAAGATTTTTTCATGAGAAATGAAATGCATATCTTTGAATTTTATGGGAATAGCCTCTGAAGTCGTCTTCACTCTAAATCACTTTTGCATAGCTGGTAAACCATAAGATATAGGCAAAATTTTACTTTACAAATAATGTAGATCATCTTAAAGCAAATAATTTATGTCAGATACATTTTTTTCCGCTTTGCACAATTAACGATTTGAGATATTGCTGGTTATTAGTGTAAATTTTCAAATTCTTAAATTTTTTCAAACAGGAAAGAATTCATTATTAATATTTCTTTTGTTTTTACTTCTGGGCGTGCCTCTGCAACCTGTTTCAGATTTGACCATCGCTTTAGCCTAGTGTATTCTCTTATTTCCCTCCTACTTACAAGGACCTATGCAATAAGACCATTTCTGGTGGTGTTTTTTCTCAATTAACTTATGTGGAAGAATAGTTTGCTGCAAATAGGTTGAGAATCTAGTTTTTAATAATACAGTGCAAATTATGTAAATTATAAGCACATATCCTTGTATCTGGAAAGAGTTACTTTTTCAGTTTTTGCTTTTCAGAAGATGCGACTGGCACTGAAGTACTGGAACACTCCTTTTCAGTTAGTAAATGAAGCTGTTGGTCAGTGTTGATCAGGGCTATCAAAGTCATAATATAGACAAGATTCAAATTATAATTCTACATTGATTCAAAACTAGACACAGACATTGCTAGTAGTAGACCTTAGCAATAAATACTGTAGTAAGTTCCATTAGTGACAAATAAAGACTTAATGGCAAGCCAAAGGAAGCAAATACACATAAATAACATTACAATAATTACTGCACAGTTGAAGAAAAATTTGAGCAAGTTCACAGTACAACTGACAATCCTGAATAATATGTACAGAGCAGATTCAGGATTTTGGCAGCTTCAAAAATTTAGACTCTTAACTTAACAAAATAAATAATCTTTATTTGCTACTATAAGTTACATTTGAACCACTAAACAAAAAATGTTACAGTAGGAGATATATAATAAAATAGTTGTGAATGCACCAATGTACAGTAAAAACTTCTAGTATCTTTACTTACATTTTAAACAAACTTCTTCACGTATGCAAAAAAAAAAAAAACCAATATATATTGTTACTTAATAAAAAAATCCATCTTTCTCCCAAATCTATTTAGAAGACAAAGTATATAACCTCAACTTATGTAGAACTAGTCAATGAAACATCAACTTCAGCACTCATTCAATCTCCTACTCAGTACTATCAAATGATCAATGTGTAAGTGCAAAGCAAACAAAAAGCAAATGTAATTGTTACAGAATGAACAGCACAACATCAGTATCATGTTTTAAATATTATCCTCACTCCTTATCGGCTCAGCAAACCCACACCCAATAACCATCAAACACATCCCTATTAGGTTAGGCAGGAAGAGTATTTTTTTTTTTAAACCAACGTTAATCAATTTTACTTCAGTTCATGTTTATTTTACTGGCATTGTGTTCAGGTTTTTTAACACTTATTTGAGACTTATTATGTTAGAGCCTATAATTTGTTGTTAATCATACTCTTGATGAGGCAGGCCCCCCCCTCTGGATCTGCCCTTGGAAGATTTACATTTCTGGAGAATACCATCCCTTAAGTAAGGCCAGTCAGAAGATATGATTGCAGTTTGCAAAATAATATAATTAAAAATACTGAGTTCTGGAACAGACATAAGTACACATAAAAACTTCTTTGTTTATGAATAGTGTACATTACAGCCCATGCCACAATCTGCAAACTGCAATCATGTTGAACACGTTTAAGAAAATACTACCTGTTCCAATACTTTTTTGCAAATTCAAGTAAATCTTTATTTTTCATGAATTATTACAAATAATGTTATTTTGCTACAAGAACAACCAATCAGTGTATTAAATGAAATTATCATTTACTTTACAATCAATTTTTATTTATAAAACTATGCAAATATGATTAAATCACCTTGTTCTAATATTTATGTCTGTGAATATTACAAACTGCTTCTGTTGCACAAAACAAAAAGGAAACATGGAATTGTACATGTTGATAGCACATAGTATTCAGTTTAGTTTTTTTTTCTTTCTCTTCTTTTTCTTTAATTTAAAAGTTACTATTAAATTAAGAGCTAAAGTATCAACCTCAGACTATAAATTTAACAACATAACAGAATTTGTTTTTTTCTTCCATTCTTTTTGTTAACAATGCAATATTCAGTTATCACCAAAACATCTGTCCTTTAGAAAATACCTATGCACCACAAACATTTCTGATATTACTGAAATTAATCATTTCCATTCAACAGTGTCAAAGGCTTAAAAATTTAAAAAGAATGTATTATATCTTCTTGACAAGAAAACCTGATTATTGGGTCTTCTTAAACAGTTATTTTCTGAATCTAACTCCTAATACCTCTCAGAAACAAGAGCAATTATGCATATGCTTTCTAAAAACACCACAACCGTAAAAATATAACCAAAACAATATATTTATAAATATAATGCACTATCAATAAGCTAAAATAAAATTATATTCCTATAAAAAAAGCTAAGGTTCATAATGAAGCAACCTTTTAAGATGTTACCTATTAGGCAAACTAGATAGGAAAATAATAAAACCTAAGTACATTTCTATTATTGCACTGCAATTATTCTTTTCTTTCTATCTCATGATGTTCTGTGGACAGAACGTGAGTAGTTCAGGTATGACAAGACTAACTTTGCACATGTGCCAAGCCTTCATTCTCACAATACCATAACATCAGCTTCAGTTTTCCATGTAAACACTCCTTTATATTAATGCCAAAGAGGAACTGAAAAACTATAGGATGCTTTTTTAAATATATATGCAATATACCAATACTTTGTGGTTAAACAACCAACACAGAAGTATGCAGAATAGTAGGGCAAATCTGTTTCAGAAAAGGTTGAGTAGCTTGCATAGTATGGCTCTGAGCTTCACACGATAAAACAGTAAAACTCCAATTATCTGGATTAAATCATACCAATCCAGAAAATTAAATCATGAAAAAGGTAATTTCTTAAAAAATAAAATATAGTAGTAGTAGCAATAATAATAATAATAATAAATAAACAATAAATGATATAGTAAATAAACAATAATAAATAAATTATAAATAAAAAATAATAATAATAAAAAAATTATGCATTTAGTGATTACAAAACAATACTGTTTACATTTTGTGCAGTACTGTACTTATATAAAGTGTCACTTATCGAGAAGGGCTCAATATGACTCACAACTTAATTGTATTCATTGTTTGCTCTAAGATTTTCTCTCTTGATACATTCACTGTGGACTGACTTTGTATGAAAAAAGAAACTAACAGTACTTTGCAACTATACCTGTCAGATTTTTTTTTTAATGAGAATGAGAGACACAGACACTCACCCCCAACCTGGGTTTGAAGGCCATTGGTGATGCTGTAAATACTGACTTGCAATTTCAAAAGAAGGCCCAGGGTTATTTTACCTCAAAATATATGCATAAAAACAATACTTTTACACTATTTTTATTTCTATGCAGAAATGTCCTCTAATATATAATAATTATAGTCTGATAAGACTATTACTTGAAAATTTTCATTGCACTGTTCAAATAAATTGCATTATTCTTAAATAAAGTCCTAAACACCCTGACAAGCTGTACTCTAATTCAGTGTGATTTTCACTTAACGCTTTATCAAATTCAAACCATATTTACTCCTTTCAGTGTTTACCTTTTTGTTTGAAGTGGAAAATATTACCCCCACAAAGTTATGAACCAGGAACATTCAAATAAATATGTTAATGTACTTATGATGTGGATATTCATCAAATGCTATTGCTGAAAATTGTTAATTTCTTTTCCAATTTTGGGCCATTCAGTAACAAACTATACCAAAATACAATAATTGTTCATAAAATAACCCCCTTGCACATTTCCTAAGAAAGCTCTACTTAGGTTCTGCTCTGCTGTCAGTTTACTTATGTAGCTGGAATTGACACCAAACACATGCTGAATGAGTTACACATCACAATAGAAACTATTATTATTGTGATTTCATGCACTGTGACCGATTGTTCTTAATTTACTGTTTTTCCTCACAAAATAAATTGTTATTCTTCATTTACAAGCAGCTCCACAGCATTTCTATGATAGATTGTAGAGGGAAATTCCAAGTGCAACAGAAAATTATCAATGGTAATTGTTACATTGTGCTTCGAAAGTGTTATTTTACATGGGAATAACGAATACTTTCATTTTAAGTATTTTTAAATGAGCATATAGTCATCTTTTCTTACAAGAGAAATCAATCATATTCTTTCAATAATTAGCAAATAACAAAAGATACAACCACCATAAATCCTGTACACATCTTCCCTCTTCGCAGTCTTTTGGCAACAAAGTTTGAACACGTCACCCTGTGGCATGACTATGTCCACAAGCAGCTATTACAACACTACACTGTTACCATGTGACCAGCAATTATCAATACCATTGTATAGAATATATACTTATTTGAAAATATAAATCTTTAAACAGCATAAAATATGGGAAAATATGGGATTCTTTTACATCCCTTATGGCAGTAATAAAGGGCACTATTCTTCCTTCTTGAATATGAGAAAGAAAGAAAGAAAGAAAGAAAAAAGAAAGGAAAAAAAACATAATATGGGATTTCTGGCAAGTCTATTTACACTATGTACTCTTAATAATTTCAAACAAAACCAACTTGTTGGTTTAATGAATTAATTTTGGTCATACAATTTTTTTCTACCCTTTGGAAAATGGCAACCTGTGTAGTTAGAATTTAGATAATTGGAGCTCTTCTGTATTATGCATTTTTCTGTATTTTTAAAATGCATGAATGACAACATATCTAATCACTCTCATTTGCTGTAATTCCTCCCTCAAACTGATTTCTTCCTATGTCAAAAATGTGACATGCGTCTTCCTTGAATTTTGTGAACAGGTGCGCTCTTACAATTAAATTTTTGGAGAACTATGTTAAACCACCACATGTAATTGCTTAGTATTCCCTCACATGTGGTTGAAGCCACTTTGAAGTAGCCTTAGGAGCTTTGATGTATCTTTGAGCAGTATATTTTATCTTCATTACTGTTAAATTTGTGTGAGAAAAATTGCCTTTTTTAAATACGTGCAATTGTTTTTATTTTTATTTTTTATGGTAAAAGCAGCAACCACAAATATATATAAAACAATGCTTAATTGCCATTCCTACACTTGTCCTTGTTGTTAATCATAACTTAAATTTCATTTGAATGCTTGTGATGAAAGCAAAGTTTGTAACACTGACATAATAGCTGAAAATTATCACACACTACTCTGCACAGCACTGCAATAAAATGTTAATAAAACATTAAATATTTTTTATAATAATTCAGGTAGTTTGCTTTAGTCAAACAGGTTCCCTTCCAACTTCGTTCTTGATGATACAGCCAAACCTTATCTCCATATTTCATTTACTCCAGCAGTAGGAACACCCATATGTATATGATAGTTCATAAAACAAGGTTGTTTACACAGTGGAACCTCACATTCCCAGCACTTGAAGCTCGTCTGTCTATAAGAACCCTTTGCTGTTGTTTGGCGTGTCAATCTGCAGTGAAGACACAGTTTGCCATGTACGCTCGCTTTAGCCAGATGGTGCACCTTCGGGTCACCTGTGACAAGAAGCTTCAATTAGCCTGAGTCACCATTTTACATTGCCAACTTTTGAAATGTTGAACCAGTTCAAAATAAGCAGAACACTAGTCGTGAAGTGATGGTAAAAGCAATTAAACATCCTGAATGCATTATGTAACACATTTTTGCATCTGTAACAGCATAAATTTAGTCATTTCAAGCTCATCCATTTATAAAGGGAATGAGGAAAAGGAATATAAAAACATATCCAGAAGTTGTTTATCTATCTTCTTGTAGGCAATAAGTTAAGCACTTAGGAAATGTTAAGATAACCTTAATTTCTTTTCAGCCAAGCACAAGCCACATATAAGGCTAGCGTTGTAGAACTAAAAAGGATAAATCTAGTATTTTCAGCTCTGCAGTACAACTTGATTAAATATTTTGTGAAGATTACACTATACTAATATTGTTAACACAAAAGTTTGCATAGTACTCTTACATTTCCAATAAGTTACTTTCAGCTGAAACATGGCCTTTCTCATCAATAGTCATTTTTGCATCATGATACACCAAACTGATGAGCAACATTTGTATAATAGGCTGCATACAATGCTATTATTATTTTATGACTTTGAACAGACAAACAAGCATCAACTGTTCTCAGAGTCAACATGCATTATATCTTGATTATGTAGTTTTTGTCTTAACTGAAAATGAAATCTAACTTGTCAATTTTCACAAATTCAATTATGCTAACTAGAGTTTAGCAAAAGTTGAGCAAATATAGAGGAACAAAAGCAAAATAACTTTTTTACAAATAACATGGGAATTAATTAAATTTTGTGTATTTAGAAACAGTACTAATAATTCATTTCATTCAGGTATGGATTTACTTGCAGTTGCAGATTATGATGACCAGTTTTATCAAAATAACCATTATAATTTAATGACAATTATATAATTGCATAATAATCTCCCATTTTGGGTTTATTAATAGAATTTCTTTTATTTTGATATTTAAAATTATTCTGATACTGCATCAGATTATAAAAGTGCTGCTTGAGTACTTCATGAGAAAAATAATTTGTTCTTTCTACTCAATAAACAGTTTAAAATGAGATGTTGTTAACAGAGTTTGTTGTAGAAGAACTAGAACAGAGATTGTGTCCCCAGTTACAACAAAAAGAAATCATACTTTGAAACCAATGTCTATGATATGACTGTTGGACCTTGAATCACTGTTTAAAAAATCTTAATATTAACAGTGTAAGTTAATTTATTTATTTAAAGAAACAAACCTCTCTCATCCAAAGCAGAATGTACTATAATTGAACTGTAATATATATTTTCTAGTTACTGTATATCACTTTCAAAAATATTTGGCACATGATCAAAGATACAAGACCTTTGATCACATCCTCCTGTACATTGGATCAATACATAATACCATTATAAATGACAATAGTTTATAATTTTACAATGTCTTTTAACATCAGATTGTTGCATACACTTGAATTAATTTATAAATTATAGCAGTATTTTCACACTGTAGTTAAAAATCTGTATTTGAAACCACAACTGTTCTTTTACACGAGCAGAGCCAGTCGATTTAATTGGTTTTGGAAGTTTAAAATAGTATGTGCTGCTCAACCTCAAAACATCTTCAGATTCAGAAATAAATTTATTGCTTGTAAAAATTTTATCTGAAATTCACACACATCTTGGAAGACTATTTTTCCAACAATGGGGTTTTAGGATTTTCAATGGGACAAACAAAATGTTTAGCTGATCTGTATTTCTTTGTAAATTGAACTAATACATTATCTCCTTCTGTAAATGTTGCTCTTTTGAATGGCAGTTCATCTTGTGCCTCAAATGACTCATTTAGAAGATCCATTAATGTAACATCTTTATCTCTTGTTCTGTCTTCCATAGGGCTATCTATGTCTTCAGAATCTGATTTGCTGTTGCAGATTAATTCCTCAAAAGCTTTATGTTTACATCTTTTTTGCTGGCCTGAAAATACTTTAGCCTAAGGCTTGGAGTTTTCCTTTTCCTTTGTTGTTTTTTTTTGTTTCTCTCTCTCGGGAGTGTTAGTTACTATTCTGGTGCGGTTGGTTTTCTTCCCCTCTTATTCTCTCTCATAGTGGCTTTGAGAAATAGTTGAATTTGCTCAAGTGTGCTTTCAACTGTTTTGCTGGATGTGGCCAGAACCTGCTGTATAAGCTGACCTACTAGGTAATGTGTGGGAATGCAAACTATTGATGTTGATTAACCAGTTTGAGGCAGTTCAACTTTATCAGCAAACATCTAGTTACAACTCTCTGCACTGGGATGATCTGGAACTGAATCAGCTACAAAGGATAGAAGAAAATCACTATTTGAAAATACACCTCATCCACCCATCTTTTTTTAGCCACTTATGAAGTTGCTTGCAGTAAATGCCTGGGGGGGGGGGGGGAGAGTATATTAGCCTCACAATGCAGTAACAGTCCAGTGGCTCAGTTTGTGTGATGTATGCAGTGGGAATGTCAGAATTATAACTTCAGCTTCAAAGGCCCCTTCTATGGCTTTCACTGAAAGTAGTGTTTCATGATTTTTGATCAGTAACACAACACACTCATCTTTTGATGGTTTTGTGTGTTTTATAAAGTGTCCTACAAAGGTTAAATAAAGAGAATCATTCCACCAGCCAGATGGGTTAGCTCCACAAATAGTTTCCCCAAGAGGGGTTTCTTTCAACATAAGATCTTTAAAATGCAAACATATGAATTAGCATAATGGAATGTGTTTCCCAATAATTTTTATGCATGTATTAAGTTTTGTTAAGTTGGCCACATTCTGCTGAAGTTGAAATGCCAAGTTGTTTCACGCCTTTTGCTCCCACTATTTTTGTGGAATTTAAACAGTCATAAGGCCAGTTTCATCTTGGTTTCAAATTCTTTCCGGAGGAAATGGGCCAAAACACTCGTGTAAATTTTGAAGACTGTCAAAAATTGAATTTGTTGAAGCTCATAGATTGAGACAAAGTAGTAGCTTCGGACTTCCGAATATATGGATCCTTGATGTATGTTTCATGAAGAATCTTATCTATTCTTCACCAGCAATTTTCTCTCCTCATCCTATTTTTTGGGGATATTTCTTTTTATTTATGAATGCAAATTTGTAAGTAAGCTAACGAACCCCCTTTCCTACAAGTCCATACTGCACTTTTGTAATTGTCTGAATATAATGTACTAAGCATTGCTCTTCATCATTAAAAACTCTTAAGCACACCATTTATTCACACCATAAGAAAAATTTTCTTTCCCAGAAGCCTTGAATGACTGAAGATGTACCAGAGTGGCCAGTTTCACATTTTATACTCTGCATGCCACTCTAATTAAAATGTGTTTATCTAGTGGTGAGCAGATAGCTGCAACAGTTTTCATCATTGCCTCAAGATCACCAGGAGCCCTTTTCTTTCCAAGTTTGCTTCTTGGCATTGTTACCTACAACAAAATGTAGAAGAACATTAACATCATGCACCTTGGAGCAATGATCCAAGTTACAGGATGTAGCTGTAAACCAAGGTACAAGAGGATGCTTGTTAAAAAGAACAAAACAAAAAAAAACAATGGCCTATCTTTGAGGTTAAGCTTAATCCTACAATAGAGCTTATGCTTATGCTAACCAGATACTGAAGAATTTACAGGTGTATATTGTTGTTAATCCTGGGTACATTATCACCACATTACAAAATGGTTTGAAAACCAGACAACAAAGCTGTGAGAAACTCATTCACAGGTTACCACTGTCCTTTAGAGGGTAATAAATAAACTACTAAAGCTAAACTCCCCTACGTAGCAGTACAAACTAAGAAATGGGCAAGTGATCCAAGGAACACTATGCTCAAGGTACAACAGTATCTCCTATTAATGACTAAGCTTTTGTATCACAGGAAGCTTCCCAGAAAGTTACTGAAGATATACCTAATATTGACAAAGCAACTGTTAGTAGAACAATTCATTAAGTTATCAGAGAAATTGCAGGCAGTAAGACCTTAATTCATTAAAATGCAAATTGCAGAAATTGAGGTTTAAAAATTTATGCTTGAATTTTACACCATTCATAAGTTTCCAGATATTATAGGTGCTACAGACTGTACACAAAATATATTCCTTGAAGATAACTATGAATAGGTCTTTAGAAATTGTCATTGGTGGCTTTCATTAAATGTTCAAACTATCTGTGATACCCATTTTAAAATGGAACAATTGATTTGTTAAGCACAGTCTGTGTGAAATATCTCAATTCATGATCACCGGTATTATAATACAAGCTGGAGTTAATTTTATACAACATGAATATCAGTATTTAGCCAGTTAACTGCTAAACTATGATTAGTGGTCTTTACAGAACTGGCCTTTAGTCAGTTAATTCTGATGTATTCAGAAAACTTTACTGGAACGTATCAATAATTGAACACATTAGGAGAAATATAAAATTAATTTCATTAATCCACCTGAAATTTATACATGCTCTGCCATCCTCTGCATTTCATCGTTCATTTATTCATCATTAATTCCTCTAATGATACTTCAAAAAATACAAGTCTTCTTAATGTGCTCATGCTTAAGTCATTACACCATTTATTATGCTCTTTCAAAGTCTCTGAGGATTTAATTTATCATTAAAATTCTCACATCAAGGACTTCAGTAAACAGTTAACTTTTTTCACTTGTATTTTCTTATTTCCAAAATTGGAGTGAAAGAACTGATTAATGAATTGAGATGAATTTTTATGCACAACTGTGCTATCTGGTTTTTATCAATAAAAACATGTTTCAAGGGATGATCATCAAAGTTAAAAATCTGTCTTTTTAGCTGCCATTAGAGCAGCAATGAGTTCAACACTTGCAGATAGCATATCATTTTAGGAAGAATCAGGGACCTGTTAGGTTTGGAGGTGTGGAAATGAGGTTTGCACCGGAACCCTTTTCTCAGGGTGCGAAGTTCTTCAACAGGCAAATTATGGCAAACATAAAACACAACAGTGGATGGCAGGAGGAGCTGGTATGCATGAAGTCCAATGTGAGGCTTGCCCTTTTTGCAATGTTATCTGGTTAAGAGGCTGTAAATCTATGCAATATAGCCAGTGATACACATTTCATTTGCATCCACAAAATTTACGTGTGCTCCAGGAAAGAGAATAACTTGTTTACGAAAAGCCTTCCATTTTGAAGCTTGTATCCTAAAATCCAAATTACTACCTTAACTGTTGAAGAGAAATAGCTCTGCATTGAACTTGTCCTACCAGTATAGGTAGGAATTGGATTTTAGAGTACAAGCTTCAAAATAGAATGCTTTTTATTAACAAGTTGTTCTCTTTCCTGGAGCGCAAATAAATTTAGTGGACACAAATGATATTTGTATCACCGGCTTAATAGTATACAAGAGATTTATTCCACCAAAAAATTTGTTGTCAAGATTCACCAAAAATATGTTTTGAGGTACCTGAATAACTAATAAAAAATGTATATAAAAAATCATTTTTAGAAAAAGGTATGTGTGCATGTACATGCACACATGTGTTGTGTGGGAGAGGGAGGGAGGGAGGGAGAGAGAGAGAGAGAGAGAGAGAGAGAGAGAGAGAGAGAGAGAGAGAGAGAGAGAGAGAGAAGACAACATAACTCAAAAAAGAAAATTCAGTTAAATACCAAAGCTGACATTTTAAGTTCAGCATCTTCCAAAGATGCGACAAAAAGATTTTCCAAGAATATCCTCCCATCCCAAACTACCCTATTGTATCACTTGGCAACCAGATAGCATTAGCCTAGAGTATTTCCTTATTTCCCTTCTACTTACAAGGAAACAAGTAATAAGACCATTTCTGTTAATGTTTATCTTGGTTAGCATGAAGTAGATAGAAGAAAAATCTTTAATAAGAATAGTTTGTTTGCATAACAGGTAGGGAAAGTCATGTATATGGATCACATCAGACTTTTGAAATTTCTTATTATTACTTGATCTTTGCCTTTGCTTACCCCACCTCAATTCATACTTCCTTTCTATATCACACAGCTGTTTTCACTTTCTCTGCCACACATATGTGGTAAGCAAAGAAAGTATTAAATTACAAAGCATTCTGTATTAAGAGTTAGGTGGAAATGTACAACTTCAGGTTCATTGAAAGAAAGAAAGAAAATTTTATGAAAGTATAGGTTTGTAGATTAAATAAATATAAAAACAAACAAAGAAAAAAACCAACACCTGTGCTATTTGTAAGAAATAATTAGGAATCAAATATCTTCTTTGAGAATTTTTGTGAGGAATCGTAAGAGATAGGCAAAAGCCTGCACCATGATATGTAGATCTTATAAAACACCTATCAATTAGTTTACAGTCTTAATCAATTATGAAATATTCATTGCTATTGGTTTGAATTTTTCAAAACTATATATATACACACACACACACACACACTTTTTTTTTTAAAGTGTTAAGTGTTTGGCCACTTTTCTTTTTATTTCATTTGGAAACTTCATGCAGCATACAGCAACCTATAGAGAATGGAAAGCATTTGCAATCATGTTTTGTCCAATACATTGATACCTAATATGCAGTGTTGCCAATAATGCACAGCAACAATAATGCTAGTTTCCACATTCTCTCTGCCTCTGTCACACAATACATCTTGCACAGTCATGAATTGAAGCAACAAACAAACGTAACTACATCTTGCACAGTCATGAATTGAAGCAACAAACAAAAGTAATTAAAACTTAACTTAAGAGAACAAAACATACACATTTTTTTTTTTTATGTACAAAGTATAAATAGAAAAGCAATTACTGTTTTACAAAAGTAGAAAATTGTTTCTAAAGAAACTGCCAAAAACTGATTGTAGTTGTAATCTTTACTCTTGTCATATTCACAAGTGTTTGATCAGATTTGAAGTCCTGGAGGTTAATAATAACATTCTGCACCATGTCCTCCCTTGTAATTTCTTTACAGAAATGTTCTTCCTAAAACTTTTAGATGTGCTACTAAAGACACCCAACCCTGTCTGTAATTCTGTCAAAGGATTAAGTTTTGTTGCTATTGGTACAAAGACTGCATTCTGTTACTGCAACCATTCCTACTCACAAACATATAAATGTAAGGCAATTGTTTATGGAAAAAGACTTAGGATGTGCCACTACTTATTTATTTAGTGCTAAGAAATTTACAGTATATAAGGTTGGCTACTGAAATTGGCCCTGGAGAAAAGAGAGGTATAACAAGGGTGAGAATGGGCATGTGGGGGTTATAAGGTAAAAAAAACCTTACTCAAGGGGAATGCCCATTAAGTGGATGTAAAGAACTTAGAATATATAGTGTTTTACTGCAAGGAAGCTGAAAACTGGAGAAATGATTTCAGTTTAAAATAGGACAAAAGTGCATGGTCGTACAGAATGTTCATAAAAGAGGGCCATAAGAAATGGAAGTGAAGAGATAAGAACAAAATTTATACAAACAATAAATATAGCATATGTCACTACCGAAAATCAGTTTGACATGCACGGGCTGTTTTCGTCTTGATATCTCTTCAGGTTTGTATTCAACCTCAAAATGCTTCAGCTCCATTTCATGGCAATATCAAATAAATTCTAAATGTAAGAGATTTTATGGTCACAAAGAAATAAGTGAAGCTTATTGCCTTAGCAGGCTAGCATATTTCTTCAACCAGCATCACAGTAATCTTACTGGTTAATAGGCTTTCATATCATTGCCAATTGTTCATAGATATTATGCTTCTGCTTTAAATGGCTATCTTTTCAGCCTCCTGTATCAATTGTCATTTACTTACAAGATTAATGTATTATGAAACCTATTTTTGCAAATGTTTATTCCAAATGGCATGATGCAGACAGAAAAATAAATTTTTGTAAGAATTGTTTGAAGAGAAGATAAAAAATAAATAAGAGAGAATCATGTGAATGTAACGTGCTCATTTTTAAAAAGAGATTCCAAGCAACCATTTTAACATCTGAAGAGACAATGAATTTTATTAGTTTTAATTAGCACAGCCAGCAAGTATATCATGATGCAAATACTTGAACTTTAACAAGCAATCCTTGAGATCCACACACCCTCTCTTTTATTCATTCGATCTGGATGGCACAGTTAGAACCTGATTTTCTGATCCCAAGATCAAGTGACAGTCCCATGACAGTAGATTTACTGGAATGTAAAATAACTCCCAAAGAATGAATTTCAGCACATCTGAAGTGCTGATATGATTCTGGCAATTTACAGTGCCATTAAGAAACAAAATGTTTTTTTTTTTTTTTTTTTTCTATTCATACACTTTACTGCACCCTTCTTTGGTTGTTATTTCATTATTTGGCTTGTTGGACCAGAGGCCCAAAACTATTGCTTGGAGAGGGATACTTAAGAATACTGTCTGCCAATGGAAATCCACTGAATATCATTATTGATTTCTGAACATACATTATTTGGTGCACATGCCAATACATGGCATAAAAGATAAGTGAGAACCAATGTGCACATTCTTGAGGATTTCAACTTTCTATTAAATGCATGACCCTTAATAAAAATAGTTTTTAGAAAAAGTTGTAAAATGGCAAAACATGAGTCACTGGCATAATGATAATGTATAAATAACATTATATATGATCCAACAAGACCTCCAAAGCTAAATATTGTCTTTCTGCTTTTTATTCAAATGGATCAGGCATCATCAAAATATGCATTTTTACTCTCTATGCACATTCGGATATACAATGTACATAGAAGCTAGAGAAGGTATTGTTTTCCAACCCCAAAATTCAATGTCGAGATTTCACTAGAAATGTAATTTTTTGAGGTCCCCTGAGGCCAACAAAAGTATTTTTAGAAAAAGGTGTGTGTGTGTGTGAGCGGGCATGTAGCACGTGCACGCAGCATAGCTCAGAAATGAAAAGACTGTTACATACGAAATTTGGTATTTATGTTTAGTACCTTCCAAGGATACCACAGAGATTTTCAAAAAAATCCCCCACCACAAACTACCCCTTACATGGGAACATTTTGGAAAATTCAGTTTATCTCAATTAGCATGATGTAGATAAAAGAATAATCTTCTGTAAGAATAGTTTATATTTGGAACAGCTAGAGAAAGTTATGTGAATCGAACGTATCATTTTTTTTATCTAAGTCAAAGGATTATAGGTGTAATCTATGGTCTAGCTCGACTGCCTGTGAAACCCAAATAATTTGAGATAAAAAAATGTTATTAAATTTTTAAACAACAAAGAATTTATTTCTAATCTGTTGGCATTCTTGCTCATTCCTAGAGCATAAAATGTGCTTCTTTCGATAAAACTTGATTCTATTCGCAATGTATATTAACCTGTCTTCTTAGGCGGGAGCAGCATTACTGACTGATGTATAATGGGCATGTAAGTGGGAAGAGATGAGAAGGGGCAAGTTGCTACAACAAATCTCTCAGGTCCTTTCTCTTGCCACATGAAGCCTAAATGACAAGACTTGAGGAGAGCTGAAGCAAACCAATATGCGTTTTATAGCCAGCTTTCAGTTCCATTTTCATTAAGTTGTGGTCTGACAGGTTAGCAACCAAACTCAGAACTAAGCGCTATGTTTCCAATGTGAGTTGCACGTGTTCACCTGACATGTGAATGCAAAAGGACATAATAAATTACACAGTCCATAAAGAGACAGCATACAAGAGCAACTTCAATTATATTTATCAAAAAAAGGTAATAATTCAACAAAAATTGATTTAAAGAATACTCCAGAGAGCTAAAATAAAGAAATTAAGAAAGAAAGAAAATCCATAAATTACTTTTGAGCTAATCTTGCATGCACTTTGTAGTGTCAAGGAGAGGTAACATTAAGGTATGAGAAAATAAGCATAGGTAATCACAATCTTTTTCATCTTAACCACAAATTAAATAAGGTAAACAAGTTAATGGTTGAGAGGAATGCAAAGAAACAAATAACTTAGGCATACATTTCCACTACATGCCCCCATAGCATTTAAAAATTGGGAGCTACTAATATCTACATTTTGGCCTCAGTCACCATCTTAGAAAAATAATTTTCACAGCTGCACAAACAATGAAAAAAATAAATAACAAATAAGACAAATAATGCAGATGCTGAAAACAGGAAAAACAAAATACAGTGACTACAAGCTGAAGCCAAGGAGGATTCAGCATGTGGTAATCTCAGCAACTCAAACAGCAATTATTATACCAACAAGCCTGCCATTTTCACTTGTTTTTCCAATTGCAGCACTTCTGTCAGATCCCAACTTAGGAAAATAGAGCTACAGTGATTTTTATTACTGAAGATAGGTGTTCTTAATTTACCTAAAGGACACAAAATCATAAGTTAACCGTTTCAAAAATAGATGGAAGTGATTATTTTATATTTTTTAAGGTCTAGTTAATTTGTTATAATTGTTATATTTGTCTTTGTATTATTATTATAATTATTAGCTGTATGTATTACATTTCATTGAAACTATTTACATTGTCAAGGATAACTTTAATTATATCCTGAACAAAAATGCATACATAATTTGTCATTTACTAAATGCATGTACCATCAACCACAATAAAATATAAATGAAAATCAGTCCTTAATAATCAAATAATCTTTTCACCTTGTCTACTCTAGACTATTCTATCGCTTTATTCATAGAATGGATTAAAGCTGCTAAACGGCTCCTAATTTGTGCACATTTATATAACACAGGGTCTCAGAATTGTCACCTTGATCCTTTGAAACTTAATCTATATGCAAACTAAGGACTACATAATATTTTAAAATTGTTTAAAATTTACTTGGAACAATGTAGCAATGCATTTCCTCCAAAATTTAAAGGTCAAAAGTAATTATGTTAAATTATATAGAAAGAGAATATATAAATATGCACAGTAAGTTACCATTTTCTCTCATGCACCTTTGTAATAATGAAGGAACACATTTGTTAATAAAGTCCCATATAGTAAACATTTAATACCTTTGCTGTAATACAAAATGTTCTAAGCTTATTTATGTAAACTAATATTCTGTTACAATTCACAAAGCATACCAAAGGCACTATTGTATTCCGTGTACTATTCGCATGTGTCTTCTCATGTTTCCTTTGCGACTCAGCACACAGCTGCATATGTTACACCTGGAGGTCCCCTGATGAATTGCCATATGGTCATAACATGAGTTCTGACGGCGGAAACATTTTCCACATATGTTGCAAGCATACATTCCAAGTCCGGTGCCATCATCCACCTTTGTTGTACGACTTCCAGTAACCTGGGTCCAATTAAGCGCTTCTCCAGCAACTAAAAATAACAAAAAATCTTCTGTATCTTTTTGCAAACTCTAACATGGCAATCAAAATATCTGTTCAACCTTTGCTGTGTTTTGATCCCAACACTATATCACTACAAGCTTAATTTCCAGTTAATTCTCTAAAATTTTCAATTCTTTAATCAGTACCAATTCATTCTTCTGCAAATACTGCACAAAGGCAGCAAATCAGTTAACATGACAAGTTGCAATTAGATGAAAAAAATAAATGGGAAAACTTCCAATTAGTCTTTTGATAATATTTACTTTATCAGTTGTATTTTGGCTATTTTATGTTTTTTTTAGCTATATGCTCCAGCAGAGTAAAAGCGTAAGATAACATTAAGACTTAATTGTGACTTAACTCCAAATGTCAACTCATAGTTTAAAATTAAGAATGTATAAAAATGCAAGCCATATTACTTAAATTAGTTGTAATACTTTTACATTTTTGTGCTACAAAAGCATACTTGGTTATGTAATATATTCAATCCTTGTATTAACTACTAATTTACACTATGTTTTATGGTAAAGAATTCATTATGTTGCCAGAGAAACAGCACCTCATATCTGCATAACACCATGAATTTGACGAAGATGGCGCTTCATGTTGCTCTTCTGTCCCAGCACCTGATGGCAGATAAGGCACTGTGTTGCACCTTCATGCTTAGCCATGTGGTTGTAACGAGAATTGCGATGTTTGAATGTCTTGCCACATATCTTACAGATATATATCTCTTCTGTTTGTGGGATGCATGAGAGAATGTCCAAAACCTGTCCTGGACACAAAGCATATTCACATACACAATTACATTGTTACTAATGTTTTTTATATTAATCATAATTAAGAATGGATAACATTGAAATTCAGGAACTTGATACTTTTAACAACAAAAGATAACTGAATATCTAAAGGAAGTCAAAAGTAGAATGGAAAAAATGAGATAAAGCAGGCAAGAAAGGAATTGCATGGGGAAAACGGGTAATAAAATTGAAATGTCTAGGAGGTGGAGGGGACATTGACAAATGCCCATTGGGTGGAAGGCAGGTTAATTATATTGCCATGTGATGTTGGAATGCAAAAAAAACTAAAGAAATGAGGGATAAATTAACCCTTAAAGTGTGCTATTTTACAAACAGATATAGGGGAAAAGCTACTAAAATGTAAAATTAAATAAGGATATTAAAGGAAATTAGGAAGGGTAAAACAAAAATAGATGATAAAATTATATAAGCAAAATATATTGGCATACATGTAGATAGTATGCAAGTAGCTCTGTATGTAGTGATCCCAGTAGCAAAATACCATAGTGTTGGAGCTTGCTGGGGGCCAATTGATTAGGTATCAACTAACAAATTAGGATCCTTATTCATTAATACTTACAGACTAAAGTGTTGCATTACTAGAGACAATGGAATGTAATTATGTATTTAAATATGTGGGAAAATAAATATGAAAAAGTTATTCACCATAATTTTACTTTTTTGAATGCTTGTGCACTATTCGATGCAATTTATAAAAAACATATTACCCAAAAATAAACAAGTAACTACTTGACAAACCCATATGTTATGTTTGGAAGGTGTACGACTGGCAATGTATAGCTTCTCTCTCGCTTCAATAAATGTCATCTCCAGTGTACTACTGCATTCAGATCTTGCTCAGTGCATCATTAGTATGTTAAAGATTCCACAGATTACCACTCCTGTTTCAATACCTTTAATTACCACATAACTGCAAGGTATTTGGTACATTTTTTTGGCAAAATCTAAGACTTTCTCCTGCTATGAAAGATGAGATTAATTGCATTAGCAAATGACATTATACTGTTAAGTAGTCCGCAATTGCAGTAAAAACCAAGGAGTACCAGATTTTATTACATGTTCTGCTGGAGCTAGCTCAACACAAAAATTGGCATTTTTTTTTTGGTGTCATACACATGCATATGTTAAATTTCAGTGAATCCTACTAAGTGAATGTAGTGATTAACTTCTGCTTCTAGTGAATCCAAATGGATTATCTGTTATTGAAATCTTAGCCGAAAACAAATTTTATTTACTTCTGTGCCATGGTAATTTATCTTCTCCACTGGCATGACAGAAAGTATTCATACTTGTCACTTCTATAACCTAGTTTTAATATTCAGAAGTAACTTCAATTCTCTTGGTTTCTAAATGCAAGGTAAGATATGTTTGGTATTGTCATTTTAAGATTATTAAGGTGAGGCATCTGTGAGGGCAGGAGTAAAACAAAATAGATACAAAATAAATAAAAGCTTCTTTTTCAGAAAACTATATTTTAAAATTGAACCAATAATAAGGAATATCTTGGAAATTATTTAACTCCACAATAAATAAAGGATATTTCATAAATTGTGCATATTAATGTGTTTTCTAAAATTTGTTATTAGTAAGATTTTGTCGTCTCTCGCAGTTTACCTGTATTTCAAAAGTCTTCCAGAATGACGAGGGCTTCTGAGGCTATTTCCAGAAAAATCAAGGTATACATTTTATTTGCCACGTAAATATCTTTAATACAGATTTTAATCAAAATTGTTAGGAGTCATTTTTTGATAAAATCAAAATTTTTGAAAAATGTCCCTTTCTAAAGGGTATTTTGGGATTTTCTTGAAAAATTTGCGTTGCATCCTTGAAAAGTGCTGATCTTAAATATTAATTTTGATTTTTAACAGCCTTTCGTTTTTAAGTTATATTGTTCAGACACACACATGGGCCTTTTTCCTAAATATACTTTCTTTGGAAACAGGGGACTTCAAAATATGTATTTCTGGTAAAATAGCGACATAAGAATTTTGGATCAAATATAATACCTTCTCTACCTATTATGTACACATATGTAGAGAAAGTAGTCATTGATGATTTTAGTTCTCAAAATAAACTAATAGGCATAAAAGGGAGGTAACTCCCAATTAATCTATTTCTACATTCTCTATCCATACTATGTACATGGTAGAAAAGTTATTGTATTCCACCTAAAAATGCTGATGTTGAGATTTCACCAGAAATATATGTTTTGAGGTGGCCTAAATATAAACTGTAAGTCATAGACAAAAACTCTATACACAAAATATGAAGATCTTGTTAAAACACACAATGTATGTCATATGCAATTTTTTTATGAGTTAACCATTTCCAAGACAGTTCTTATTTGTTTCAATTTCACAATGTAAACCTTTCTCAACTGGTGAGTTATTATTCGTTTTTCTTTCTTCTAGTTAAGCACAGATAATGCCATTTCAAAGCCATTAAAATTTGCATTATTTGCTTATTAGGTTTTCAAGTTTTGTAACCATTGTAATCTTTATGTTTTAGCTTATATTGAAACTTGTATTATGATTTTCTATTCAGATTCTTTCCTCCCATGTATACAACAGCCTGTAACTGCAACACTATGGAAAAACACTATACTCTTGATGCCAGGAAATTATAAATTTCCAATGGTGAATAAAGACATACATACTTTACTTAGCAACCAGCTTTAAAAAGATTTGAGTATCTTTTAGCTTATAGTATTTCCGCATTCCTCTTGTACAAAGAAATAATATGTAATAAAACCATTTCTGCTGATGTTTATCTTGGCAAGCATGAAGTAGATAGCCTTGTTGGGATTAGCTTGTTGTAGCATACATAGATAAAATTATATGAATGTAACACATACAATTTTTTTCAAATACTATTGTATTTTCTGCATATGTTATGTAAAGGAAAGTATAATTCTAATGTAATGTTTCAAAATACCTCTAAGTATGCAATTTTAACTGGATAGCAGATCAGAAAATAGACACACCTACTGATTTCCTAACTTCCAATAGCTTCATACAATGTAATTTTTTTTAGCAGTTTCTCTAAATATTCAATCATGATATTAAAGTAAGCTGTGAAATATAACCACTGCTTTGCATTTCTTTAACTTTATTTCAGTATTCTGAAAAACAAAAGTACAATTTTTTTTTCTTTAAAAAATTACAAAAGAAAATTATTTTTAATCATTACTATTTTTCTCCCATAATAAGGGAGCACCAAAAAATCCACATGGATACAGGTAATTAGTAAATTTATACGAGTATGAAAATCCACATACATTATGATATTTTTAAAACTGCACTGAATGGGTTATTTTCAAAATCATTTTAATCTGCAATATAAAAAAAAATAATATTGAGAGATGTATTAAGAGCTAAAATGCTGAAATTTGGTATTAAACCATCCACTACTAAAAAGACTCAGTTTTGATGGATTGTGAGAATAAGGGGGTTTTGGTAAAGAAGTTTTCAATGATGGTTCTGTTTTAATTTTAAAAATGACATATGCCACATTACATCTTATTATTATTGAGTTTTGCCTACTGATAATAGTAAAGTTAGATAATACTTTTAGATAATAGTAATGTTATGATTAAAAACAGTATCTCAGGTTGCCTTTCGTTTGCATATTGCAAGAGCTTTGTCTTTCTTACTCTGTTTACCCTCATACCAGCCCCCCCCATCCCAAGGACTTAATAGTCAGAGCCTGGGGTTCTCTAGCCTATTGAGCAGAGGCTCTGGATCACAGAGAAACCTTGTTGGATGACCAGCTTGATGCCTGGTATGAAAATGATGAAGTGGATGATATGAAATGGCAGTAAAATGGACGACAAAAGATGAGGCAATTGGTGCAACTGAATGGCAGGAGAAACCAGAGAATAGAGAAAATCCGCCCAGATGATGTTTTGTCTCACACGTGGTCTCCTGAGATTGAACCTGGGCCACCTAGGTAAAAGGTGAGTGGTCTAACAACTCAGCCAAAGTGCAAGAACTCATTGACATTACTAAATATTGATTGGCTGAAACATTTTTCAATTCCAAGGTCTCACATAACAAATAATTGTAGTTATTAGTGCCATTATTATAACAAGTCAGCCGGCAACATTGCATCTTCGTGCATTTACTTACTGCATTGCTATCGCTTGAAGACTCCACTTCTTTCCCCATTTCTTGAACTGTGCAACTTGACTTCTCTCATCTATTTGCATGCATAACATAGCCACTGCCTGGGGTCAGATGCCTATCGAGGAGCAGAGGCTCTGGATCAGACAGAAACCAGGATGGATGACCAGCTTAATGCCTGATATGATGGAGAAGTGGATGATATGAAATGGTAGTAAAATGGATGACAGAAGATGATAATAAAGCAACTGGTGGAATTGAATGGCAGGGAAAACCAGAGAACTGACCACAAGTTGTTTTGCCCATCCCAAATCCCACATATGGCCTCCTGAGATTGAACCTGAGCTGCCTAAGAGAAAGGCAAGTGGTCTAACCACTCAGCCATGGTGCAAAAACTCATTGACACAATTATATATTGGTTGGCTGAAACATTTTTAGTGCATTGCTCTTTACTGCAACTTAATTGTAGTTATAAGAAACTATTATTATTATTATTTTGTTGCCTAGTTTATCTTTTGCCCTTTGCTACCACAAAATTACTTTTGAAAAACAGCATTTTGAGATGAACAGTAAGCTTAATACTTTATTTGGTTAGTGTTGTTTAATGCCCATTCTTACATGCCACCACTGCTGATGGACAATGATGATACCTGAAATGTGTTTACGATATTTGGAAAAAAAACTTTAATTTCCAAGCCTAAGTTTAGGGTATCTCCCAGGCATTTGCCAGAGGACTGACAGAAAAAAACCTGGGGGGGGGGGGGGGGGAGAAAATAGAACAAAAAGAAAAGCAGTACGATTCTGACAAGATTTGAACTCCTGAATGCAAGCCTACACGTTACCATGGAAGCATCTCTCTTGGTGAGCTTAATACTGAGTTGGCACGTAATGTGAAGATGATTCCACTGCATTATCTCTATTTATTCACTCATAGTATAAATAATACAGAAAGTATTTGTCCACTCATTTAAAAACTTCTAGCACCAAACTTATAAAAATTCTCTCCTTTGTAAAAAAGGAAATAAAAATGTAGTTTATTTGTTTAATAGTTTTGAATACTTTGTATCCATTAGTTCTATCATTTTTGGAAAACTGTCACAAATTTAAATGCAGTATTTTCACATTTGACTTACTTGGGTTTTGGAGATAGATACATTCAAGAATTAATGAAAATTAATGCAACTACAAGCAAAAACATTTGTAATTCACAACTTCAACATTTATTTCCCTGTCAATGTAAACATTTTTGACTTCTCAGATAACTTTTTAAGAGACAAATTACACAGGGAATTCAAATTTTTAAGAACTGGGTACTGTCTACTGGCATTAAAAAGCCATACTGTCTCCAATCAATCTTAATAACCAAGTGAATATTGAAAGAACTTTAAAAGAATGACAAAACACTGAACAATTATGACCATTAATAATGGTTATGGCCAATGGCTAATGTCACAAAAAGCTATTTGGAATAAATGCATGTATTAGGGAGATTTGCATTTTTTGTGGAGTACATTTTTGTCTATCATTTCATATCTATCGGGTATGAAGTTGGCCTTTGATACCATTTCTCACGAAATACTCTTAAAGCACATTTACCTACTATGGTTTTAACAACACTAATGTTAATATTTGTGCTCATATTTAAGTGACAGATATCTGGCAATTTATGTTACTGGCAGAAATTCCAAATTCAATATTAAGTATAATGTACCACAGGGCTCAGTCCTCAGACCTGCTTTCTTTTTAATATTTTGATGATCTCCCTGAAGCCATTCAAGATAAATGCCTGAAAACAGTTTTATTTGCTGATGATTTAGCATTAAGTTCTGATGATATTCTCACATGAAAAGTTAAAAAATAGTAAACTTCAGGCATGATTCTAAGAGATTAATACTTAACAAAGTTAAGAGTCAGGGTTGAAACACATAATCACTTTACACTATTTGTACCCGACAGGTTTCAAGAGCTGTTGCTCTTATCTTCAGATGAGTCTGATTGGATGTTCGTGTTGCCATCTGTAGTGTGGTGGTTAAGTAGACTTCTGGTGTGGAGTGACGTACTTCCAACTTGGTGGTGGCAATTCAAAATTCATCAATCAATATTTATGTTTTATAATGAATACCTTTCCCCAAGTATACAATTCTGCTGTGTGTTTTGTGGACTTAAATAATGTAGGTAATGTTCAGTATGATGTGATTGCTGGTCCAAAAGTGATGTGAAACTGCAGATGTATCCATCTGTTTGTACTTGATGTGTCTCATGTGATCTTTCAATCTGACTTCCAAGCTTCTTTTTGTTTTTCCTATATATATTTTGTCACATTCTGTGCAACTGATTTGATAAATTTCTGCCTTTTTGTAAGGTATAGGGTCCTTTAAATTGTTGCAGAGTAATTTTTATATACTGTATTTATTTTGTGAAGCCAAGCAAATGTGTGTTTCTTGAAAATATCGTAGAATTTATAGTGTGTATTCGGATGAAAAGCAAATTTTCTGAATATTACATTGATTTTCTGTTGGATGAGTTTAGTAGTATCTTTCATGTGCTTTTGTTTTCTGAATTTTGTTATTTTTTGTTGATTTGTTCAGTGAAGCCATAGGACATTGCTATGTTGATTATGTCAATATTCCTATTTGTATTCATCATCATCTGTTAATGGGAAGTACATCAATCTATGCGTTAAACTATTTAGGATAGTATGTTTATGTGAGATTTGGTTGAAACTATTGTTAAATTTAACTTTATATTAAATTTAAATTCATCTCTGTTATTAGCTTTCTCAAGTATTATACAGATTAATAATACTTTATCAAGCTAAGTTTTAGTAATTGTGCTGCTAACACTTCTCCTTCAATAGTAAAATTTTTGGGCATTCATCATAGGGTGGAAATCCCACATAGGTTATACCTCTGATAAACTAAGCAAAGGGATCTTTGTTACTAGTACTGAGACAAACCATTAACAATACATCTTTACTGTCAGTGTATTATAGTAATATATATTTACTCATGAATTATGGTATTTTACTTTGGGACCACCATTCCTATACTAATAAGCTTCTTATTTTACAAGAGAGCAGTAAGAATAATGTGGAGTTCCACCAAAAACACACTGTAAACCACATTTTACTGAACTTGGAATTCTCACTCTTCCTTGTATATATATTTTAAATTGTCTACTATATGTTAAGAAGAATATACAATATTATGATTCCTGTGAAACTGTACATGATTATCCCACAAGAAGCAGCATTAATATTTATTTTAGGACAGTAAATATAGTAAAACACAAAACAGTTATGAAATAGTATCCATTATTTTATTTAATAGTTTACCTAACACAATTAAGAAACTTACTTTTAAGAAGTTTAAGAGAGGGATTCTAATTATTTTGAAGAAAAATCCTGTCTATAAGGTCCAGGAGTTTTATCACACTGAATTTTTGTATACTTTAATTCACGTTGCTATGTATGCATAATACTCTTAGCAATGTACATTTATGTACCTAATAAATTCCTTCCAAATGAATAGAACTTCACAGGCTATCCCCTGAACATTCAAGATATATATTTTATTTGTCATGTAAATAGCTTTATTATGATATTTTAATCAAAATTGAGCCATTTTTGAAAATTTGAAAAGTTTCTAAAAATGTTCCATGTAAAGGGTAGTTTGGGAAATTTCAACACTATCACATAGTGACCAGTTTTTAGAAGATTTGACTGCCACTGAGCTTATCATACTTCCTTTATCCCCCCATGTATAAGGAAATAATTTTCTAATATTTTGCTAATTTTTTTCTTCTTAAGCAAGAAGTAGATAGAAGAGTATGTTTTTGTAAGAATAGTTTGTTGCAGCATTGGTAGAGAAAGTTAATGGGAATGTAGCACAACAGATTTTGTTTTGTTGTGTTTTGTTTAATATCCACTCAATCTCAACCTCTAAATAGATGTTGTGTTAGGAATGGAAATAATAACATTCTAATGTTACATTGAGCAAAATTAAACATGACACACTGACTTCCAAAGTATGCCGCAATAACTAGACATAATCCACTCTTCCCAGTATAATCATGCCATAAATGTCAAGTGCATTATAGATACTGCTGTGCTCCATAGTTGCATGAACTAGATAGTTCTAGGAGGGGGGATTTTCTTGAAAGCTTTGTGCCGCATCCTTGGAAGATACTGAAGTTAAATATCAAGTTTGGTATTTAACAGACTTTTTTGTTTTTTTAACTATGCTGCAGACAGACAGACAGACAGACAGACACACACACACACACACACACACACACACACACACACAGAAAGAGAGACCTTTTTCTACAAAAAAAAATTTTTTTTGATTCAGGAGGTCCCAAAAGGTGAATTTTTGGTGAAATATTGGCATCAAAGTTTTGGGTGCATTACATTACCTTCTCTATGTACACAGTACATGTAGAGAAAGTAAAAAGTTTAATATTTTTACCTTACAATTCATTGAAATTGATTAGCACAGTCAAAACTTCAGCACCACGTAGAATCATTTGGGGTATGGGACTGAGTTATAACAAGAATGAGAGCTACAAATTATTGTAACGCAACTCTCAATCTTACAGATACAAAAATATTTACATGAAAACATCGAACTGGACTTAAGGCAAAATTAATTTTTGACTAACTGTCCAAAGATTGAACTTCCATTTCAATACAGCCACAGTCTAATGTCTTTCACAGCAATACTTACCACTGATTCTATTTTTTTAAGACTTTCTGATTACTGCAATATATTTGACATTTTATAATGGTAACTTAAAGGGTGCACTTTATTCTTGTCATTTTATTCTCTGTTTTGTCAGAAACTTACGATATTATGTAAAAGAATCATACTTCTGATTGTCATGGAAGGCTGATAATGGATAGGTTGGTAAATGGTAAAGTTTGGACATTAACTGCAAAATTGCATGCTTAGAGTGATTAGTTTTGAACTAAGTTTTAAAAGGAATGTATTAGAAAACTTATAAATCTTGCTATATGCAAAATTCAAATCCCAATGATGAATTATAAATATATATAAAAAAAAAACAACAACACAACAACAAAAACCATTTAAAAAAAAAAAAAACATTATTACAGGTATATTTATTTTGCATTGAATATATTTATAAAATCTGGAATAGGTGTATTTTTTTCTCATTTTCCCCAATTGGCATAATTGTAGTCATGAATAATACTGCATGGTTTATAGACAATCATTTTGAGATAAGAAATTATGGTCTATGAATTCAAATTACAGAGTTTTGCCTTTTGCTAGGTCATATGTACACCACTGATCACACCCACTTCTGTACGGTATGTTTATAAAACAGGTGGAAAAATGTGGAGTCTGTGAGTTTTGCTATGGTGGGAGAGTGCAAAAGCGCATATCCATTAGAATTGCAAGTTTGAATCCCCATGACTACAGATATTTTTTTTTCTTTCTTTCCCCCTCCCCTTTCTTTCTTCACTTAGTTGATAGTGCTTTACAGGAAACATTTGTGTTGTGCTGAAAATGTTCATATAACCACTGCTGAAGCTTTTTATTTCAAATTCTTTTAACTATATCAACATTTTCATGACCTGAATAGTTGTCACATACTAGAAACTTAATATGTAATTAAATGAAGAGTAAAACACCTTAATGTATTTGAATTATTACAAAAATAAGTTGCATTGGTATTAATATTGCACGATAATAAGCAGATATAGGCATAACAAAAGTAAGCAAACAAATTAAGAGTAGGCACAGTTTCAATGGAATTGCTTAAAATGGTGGCCTCTTAACACTGATGCATAGATGATATTGACGCAGAAATGATTCGTGAGCTCTGTTGAGCATTCCTGATGTGTTGTGAATCTCATCACTGGCTACAATAATGCAGGCAACCAATGTCTTTTTAGAATCAATTAGTGATGAATGCACCAGAGTGTCAAGATGACCTCAGAAATAAAGGCCGTGGGGTAGAGATCCAGCATATGAGGTGGCCAAGGCACAGTAGGTCTGCCTCTTCCAATCCAGCGATTTGGGAAGACTTGATTTAGATGTTCCCATAAGTTTATCGCATAATGTGCAGAAACTCCATCATGTTGGAAATGAGATGAGCCTGAACATCAAGCAGCACTTCTTCTATCAGGCCTGGCAGTACATACTTCAGAAATGTTTTATAAGTGTAGCCATGCAGTGGAGGTATAGTCTAAGGAGGTAGAGCCTAATGACATGGTCAGAAACAATGTTGGTGACTCTTCTGAACAGTGGTATAGATGTTTTTGTTAACACATATGCGACTATTCTTTTAATTAATTAGTGGCCCATCCCTGGCAAACTTGGCCTCATTGGTGAACAATATCGATGAAAATAATTCTGGTGGCCAATTCACAAAACAGCAGGCGTAAATTACAATCCTCCGGAGTTAAGGTTTACACCTTTTGCAGATGGAAGGAGTCAAGTTACTTCTCGTGCAAGACTGGTCATATACTTGTGCGGATGGTGCCCACTGCACATACAATAGATGGGTGCTAGCTGGCAGTTGCTCTTCCAGTCTACGCAATACATTTTCTTCAAACTCTTAAAATGCGATGGATACATCATACACCGCAAATTCCTTTATTTGACACCACAAAATCACATTTTTGTAAAAGCTGATCTACATATTCTAAAGTAGTCCAATGAGGCTGCCCTCTTCTAGGGCACCTTTCGCAGTATATCCCTGCAGCTATTGTAGAACGGCATCCTGCTTTGTCATACTCAAAGGTGTAATCACCAAGTTCAGCAAAAATGTAATTTCGCACCACATTCCCTGAGTACTTATTTAATGGTTTCAACATAGTCTTGTTTTGTACAGTAGGCAAATAGGAAATGAGACACTGAACACTTAAGTAAGAAACAATACTGTATGGTTGTGTTAGTGTCTGCCAGGGATATCAAAATCATCTAATAGTAGCATTAGGCATTCATCATTCCACCACATAGGTACTTGGTGCTTCTTTTCAGGAGTCATAGTACTTAGTGCTATTGGTTACTGCCAAGCGACAACTTTAGGTCAATGTTAATACACAACCCTCCAACCTTAGCCTCAATTGTGAGGAAGAATCAATAAACAATATCCTGTGCATTGTAAATTGTGGTGATATTTTGGGATTTTAAGGTATAAGCATAATATGTATTCAATATAAGATGGGAAAGAAAAGAAAAGAAAAAAGTTTGCTCATATACAGGTATCAACTTGGTTTCTCAGGTTTATTCAGGTTCACAGTCAATCTGGTAACCATGCGGCCAAAGTACAACCATCAGAATTTCCCTGTTACTTTAGCAGTTCGCCAGAACCTGTTATCCCTTGCAGTGGCATTCAGCCCCATACTAGGTCTGCAATTTAAGCAATTTTGATAACGTTAAAATTTAGAAATGGGTTCTTCAGAGAGATAAGTGCATAATAAGCTCTAGTTTTGTTTCAAATGCAGACTATTTATATATTTCTTTCTAATTATGATTTATTGATCCTAATCTCCAATTACTTTGAATCTACATCAACCTAGTAACCTGAACTTGTAGACCATTTGTTTATCTTAAATTGATAAACTAAGAACCATCTACTGCCATTAAAATTCATGCTGTGTTATTAATTAACAACCTGTTTATTTTTAACATTTTAGCATGCTTTAAAAATGAAAAAGGGAGAAATCAAGCAATAGCAGTTTTCTGGATGCAGAGGGACCTTATATTAAACCTAGTAAAACTATAATTTCACATTTAAGATATATTTCATCATTTGCTACTTAATAAGCTTAAGATGTTTATTTCCCCCTCAATCCTGCCAAGTGCATCAACTTTAGTGACGGATGGAATGAGTATTGATGTTATAAAATACTGCTTTCAATGGAAGTTGTGCTGTGATTATTTTAAAACAGCACTTTTGCTTAGATCAGAATGACATCACTTTGTCTAATTAACAAGAGATTCTTCACCACTGTAATTATCATGCTGATACACAATATATTCTTGCTGGTCTACTTCAATTTCAAGTAGCTGATATTTGTATAGCTTTTTAATCTGGTGAGCAACCTTGAGGAAGGATATAATTTAAGTGATCATCATATATAGCTCTCTATGTATTGTTTGGTTCTGTGAATACCAATTACTGCAATCATGTATGATGCAAAATGGCATCAATGAAATTACAGCAGTTAAAATTAACATTCCTAAATATTTATTGAAATAAATAAGACAAACGCCCATGTTCAATGTTCTAGATTGAACTTATCCACATTACAAGCCACTGCCACTTCTTTTCGTTATCTGAAATAATAGACCATTATATCATTTTCCCATAAAATTACAAACAACAGCACCTGTTAGATGCAACAGAACACTCTGAACAAACACTGGATTTCACTCACTGCTGCAAGACAGTGTTCTGAGTCTGACTGGCCAGAAATTGTGTTGGGAGGACTTAAGTACAAGACAGCTGATAATCTATGATTGTAAACATTCACAGTCAGTGTCAAACACCTTCCAAGTGGGAATACTGTGATCAAAGGTTAAAAACATTAAAATTTGACCTCTAATCTACAATTTTGTTAGGACAGGTGAAAGTGAAGACAACTGCAGCTAACCTGGAAGCACCTTGATATTCAAATGGTGAGAGTGGTGGCAGGACTACTTGGAAGTTACTTGGAATATGGAGATGTAATATGGGGCTTCAATTGGGTCAAGTTCTAGTGTTTTTTTTACCTTCAACCACACCATCCAACTCAGATGATGTTTCATGGACTGATATGCAGGGATTTTAATTTTTTTTTTTTTTGTTTTTTTTTGGGAGGGAGGGGGGCACTGGTAATTGAGTTCAGATACACAGGATTGCACTTCTAAGCAATGACTTGGAGCTTAGATAGCTGAAAGCTCCCGAATGAATATAAGCATTACTCAGCAGCAGTGCCATAATTCCCCATCAAGAGAGAAAGCACAAAATAGACTTTACATAAGATAAGTTGCACCATAACAGAAAGAATGTGAGCAATCTGGGTGTCAGAGTTGATTGAGAAACAGACTCATGAATGGGAGGTCTGCAATTCAAAATCCCAGGTGTGTCTCCCACGATAGGTTTTTTTTCAGCATTTATCTAATTCTTACAATTTGCAAATGCTGTCAAGGTACCTTTATCTTATATGTGAAATGCTTTCTTCCTAAATTTCTTCTACCAATAATCATTTCATTTATCATCGGTATGCATTGCCTATGGCGTCAACACATGAAGAATGATTTAAAATTAAGAACAGTAGCAGTTGTATGGCTTTAGAGGACATAACTGCTATGGTTATTAGTGCTGAGAATACAAAACTAAAAATTAAAATGATTAAAAATGAGTAAATAACAGCTGCATCAATGGTACAAATAATGGTAATAGAAAAGAAAAGCACCCAATGCCAAACCAAAAATAAGGTACTACAACCACAGAAATGGCAGCAGCACCACTTAGAGCATGATAAAACCAATAGGGAGATACATCAAACTGGATCAATCAAGTAAAATATTTATTTAGCATAACAAGTGCACTTGGTTTTCAATCAAAACAAAAAGAATCTTAAAGAAAATTAAACCCAACAGCACATTTCATAGCAGTGAGGAAAAGCAAAATGCCTCTCACAAACAAGGTTTATCAGCCAGTATACCATGGAGACAAGTAGCCAAACACAAGTTGTATGCAACACAGAGAAAGGATGGCATTAATAAAAGATGACATACCATCACACATCACATGGAGGAGTGGGTTCCCCATATAATAGATGTGCTGAACCAGTAGTGCCTATTATATAGTCATGCTAAAATCACTTTGTAGAGGTGATAGTAGCCCATGGGACAAGGAGAAGCTTAACTTCCTGAAGCTTTGTAGGTGCACAACCTGGACCATTCCTCACAGGCAGATAAACACAAATATCACCTAGAGGAATGGAGGAGCATAAAACATTTGGTGGTAAAATGGCAGACTTGGCTGCAACATCTATTCCCACCCACCCCTCTCTCTCTCTCTCACACATATACATACATACATACATACACACACTAACATACATACACACGACTTGGAACCCAAATGACATTACTGATGCCAGTAGAAGCAAGTGAATACAGGCAATCCTGAATGCACTGTATCAAAGGATGGTGGGTACAGCTCACAAAGCCTATGTAGAGCATTGACCTGTATAAATATATACAGATAATAAAGTGGCTCAATAAGTTCTGTGGTAAAAATTGAATACTGTCCAAAAGGGAAAAGGTATAATCCATGAATTAAAACCAAAGGCACATTCCACACTATAATCATCCTTATGAGTCATCCGTGAAAATATAACAGTTGTCCCAAAACTGGGCTTGCAGCTTCAAAAATGCAGAGTAGAAGACCGAGCACATGACAGGATCATCACTTTTGGCATGGAGGTCAACTCAAGGAGGAAAGGTGTAGTGCAGCACAACCAGGGAGGAAGGAAGATTCTCCCAGTGGCAACAGAGCAGTAGTCAAAACATCCAAGAGCCAAAGAATTAGAGGAAAATGAACCCCTGGAGGAAGTAAAGTGTGGGAGTTGACTGCATACTGATGGTCAAGAGACTTTTAAAAAAACTTGAAAGATGGATGTAAAGACAGAGTTGGCTACCATATTGGGACAAAAGGATGTAACGCCTATGGTAAAGCAAAGGTTTAGCAGTTTCTGAATACAAACTGATAACTGGGCTAGTTGAAAAGACACGCAGCGCTAAACAATAGTGAACTAGGTCCAAACAAAGCTAAACTGAGGATTGGGCTGTAGAGTACACCATATACCCATAATCAAGTTTTGAGCAGCTGCAAGAGCAAGGTCTGAACACCTCCTCAGGAATAAAACATGTAAAATACATCAGCCACAACTATCGCCCTCCATGGTGTAATGGTTACCATGCTAACTTCATATACCCAAGGTCACTGGTTCAAACCCGGCAGAGGATGATGGATTTTTTCGGGTGTAAAAATCCTTAGCATAGCTTCCTTTGGAAGGGAAGAAAGCCGTTGGTCCTGTATCGTAGATTTACGGCACGTAAAAGAACCTCAAATCTGACAGAGGCCTCTGGGCAAAATTAAGTGGTCTTTCACACCCAGTATAGAATGGGACACTGAGAACCACAGCAGTTAAAGAGCGTCCATAAATAACATGCCGTTTCCATTCCTATCAGCCGCATCTAGCTGCAAGAGAAGAGCTATAGGACACCAGCCAAGCTTCTTATCGAACTTGCAAAAGCAGGGCATGACCAAGGGGTAGGAAAAAAAGAGAGTCATAAGATTCCCTTACCAGAATTTGACAAAAACTATCTTCTCGGTAGAAAAACAGAAGTCATTTTCAACATTTCAGACACAGAACATGTAGACAAATTTGCATACTGTTCCAAAATGTCTGCCAAGAGCTACGACAGATTGAAAAGTCAAATACAGAATTGATGACGATGGAATCCTACCATATGAGGGTATAACATGATAGACATGCTTTTTCTGACAGCTGCACCACCAGTCACATTAATTATCATGGCACTATGCATACTTATTCTTTTCTGTGGAGTCTTGAGTCCTAGCTCATTCAGCAAAACCCACAAGAGTTAATACAGGTGAGATGCAAATTTGTCCCTCTTCTCATTTGCAATAAAGTTTCTTGGTTTAATGCCTCATGGTCATAGTTTGACATTTACCGACAAGACATATTTTTTCTTCAATTGTGTGTCGGCATCCAAGCATACTATTTTGTGAGAAATCACTGTTCAATATGAATGTGATATACGTAATTTATAATAGTGACATGCACAAGGATAGGACATTAAAAAGTGTTCTTTTGGGGTAAAATAATAAAACCACATTATTTTTTTGTTTAAAACATGTTTATAAAGAAAGCTCTGTACATGTCTCAATGGATTAACACAAGATTAGAATCATTCCTGCAGACATGTTCCATCCTGGCTTCTAAGTGGCGACTCAAAATGCCCGATTTTTCACAAACAAGCTATTTTAGTTTCATAATGCTTGTATAATATACAATTTTACTGTTAGGTTTTTGTTATTTGGATAATAAAATATCCCAAATAATGACTACAGTTTTGTACTATGCAAAAAGCAAGACACTAAACGTCCAAGTAAATACATAGGTAACTCAAAACTGAGTTCACACTTTAGAAGCTAGGGTGTGATTATACATTAAAGAAAAGAAAAGGGGGAAAAAAAAAAAAAAAAAAAAATGAATCACAGCAACCAATATGAGCTGTTCTGCATCTAAACCAAATAATCTAGGCTGATTATTATTTGTTGCTATAGCGCATGCCTTTAATTTTTCCTTAACGGTTTTCCTTCAGCATTTACCAAATAACACCTGAAAACAAGAACTTAAATTTCTAGAGGAGACCTGGCATTAAGGGATGTATTTACATTGAAAGTAAGACTATTTTTTTAAATTCCTGAAATCTGGTCTCATACTTTGCAAATTCCAAAAAGCAGTCCTTTATGCTAAATTTTACAACAAAAACAGCCATGTAGCAAGGAATTAGCATATTTTCTCCCCTTTATTTCTTCACATTTAAAATTTACAGAATGTTTGTATTTTCCTACCTAAAATGATCTAAGCTTGACATTATAAGGTAGAGACTTTCTTGATGCTAAAAAATGTATACCACTTTGAAATTTTTGGCTTTCAAGAATACTTACACAATTCCTGAGGAATAGAGGAACACACAAGTTCAAAAATATGTTGATATTACTGATTGATTTACTAAGTGCTGAGAAAATTGACATATTGGTAGACTACTGAAATTTGCCCCTGGCCAATCTATTCAATAGATACCATTATAATATAATTTTAATGAGAGGTCATGTTTCTTGTTCACATTTATTTCTACAATTTTCTGTTGAAAACGGAAATTAATTAATCTTGAATTAAATAAGTTCTTTCTTCTAGCTTTGAACTCTTGTCCATTTATACAATATTATACTTAAACATTTTTATGAGTAGGGTAATTTTAATCTCATTATTTTTCAACTTTTTCACCTATGTGACTCATAGCCCTAACTCCTTAATCCTGTTATGTCAGTGCTAAAAGTACTATGGATTTTTTCATTCCTAACCAAAATTAATATATATATATATATATATATATATAGTGTTACATGGGAATAGATCTTTTCCATCTGCTTTAATATCAGAAAGTACGTAGAAACTGAATGTAAAATGTTTATGCAATCCTAAAAATCATAAAGAGGTTCTTTATGATGGTCAAAATTATTCAGTGTTATTTTATGGCAGGATAAAATAATAGTAAGTCTAATGAAATTAATGTACTCATAATTGAACCCATCTTAATCTGCAAATTCTAAGGCCACCTATAGCAATATCCTTGAATTCCTTCTGATTGCGGACAAATGTTTCAAATCCAAATATTTGACTCCATGTCACTATTACAGTTACAAGTTATCTTCCTAGCAAGTTTTGGCCAAAATAGTCATGGTGTTAATCCAACATTTGAAGGGTCTGCCCAAGGATGTTTTTCCTGATGGTAAAACGAAAGTTGGTGTGGTATTCTTGTTTGACTCATTCACCTTACATGAGATTTGCAGTTGGTTTCATATTTTTGGATGTATTAGACATTTCATTAAAAATGCAAATTACTTACAGACCTTTCTTAAACAGTACTTCCATTCGTTGCTGAATCGATGAAAATTAGGTGCAAACTTGTATGCCAGACGATTTTAAAAAATTTGTGTAAATAAAATTTCAACATTTTACATTTTTCCAATAGAAATGATAACTACCCTTGCATACTGAGAATAACAATGATCAGTACTAAGTATCGTTTGGAATTCTGCACAAATGCATGTTTAGATGAACATAACACTCATCTCATACTTAAAAGTTAACAATTTCTTTATTTTCTGGCACATCATATATGTACTTTTTGAATGTATATTTACATGTTTTGGCCTTTTTGGGGATAAAAATACCTATAATGCATATTTACAGAATTTATACCTTAATCACATCTATAACATACATCTTATTTAGTTTAAATGAATGTTTCAATGATTTTGAGTGGAGACAAGTTTTTTGACTTTAGTCTTTTTATTTCAGGAACAGGATTGAAAAAGAAAAGAAAATGGAAAAATATAGGAAGTTTTTCTGGACTTTCTCTGTCCCTTATAGACACAATATCAACAGTTAAATAATTTCATAGATACCTCTTATACCTGAAGGAAATTGGATGTAGCAAAGAACTGGACATATTCATATATGGAACCTAGATTATTGATTCTTTTGTTCAGATAAGATTATTTGTGGCAAAAACTCAAATGAATTTGAACTGACAACTGTCACAAAATATATTTAAGTTTGCACCCTAACTTCTTGTGGTGTAGGAAGATAATTTTCTGTCTACAAAAACATGTTGACATATGCAGGAGCCTCACAGAAACCAATTTAGAAATACTGATATTGAAAAACCATGTAGAAATGAAGCGAAATAAAAATTTGGAACAAAAATATATATATTTCAATATAAGGTATTACAAATGTTAGTTATCTGTGAAGTGAAATATGCAAGTTAAAAATATATTTGGAACAATGAAAGTGCATACTTTAATGTATTTTTTGTTTGATATTGCATAATACTCTTACCTCTGTAATTAGTATAGAATTGCCTTAAAAACAATGGCACAATACATAGCTGCTATCCATTTGTATCTGCAGTATCTATTTGCAAGTTTATTTCTATAAATTTACTCTTGCACACAAAAAATATGCAACTCATATTTTTTTTAATTTCTCTACACGTACTATGTACATAGTGTATAAAGAAGGTACTGTAATGCACCCAAAAATTCCACAGCAATATTTCACTGGAAATACATGTTTTGAGGCACCCTGAATCCAAAAATGCATTTTGAGAAAAATGTCTGTGCATGTCTGTGGGCAGCATAGCTCAAAAATAGAAAGTTTGTTAAATACCAAACTTGGTATTTAGGTTAAATATCTTCCAAGGACACGACACAAAGATTTTCAAGAAAATCCCCACACTCCAACCATCTTTGAAATGGAAAAATTTTCAAAGTTTTGATTTTCTCAAAAATGTCTCTAAAAATGTTGCTTAAAATAGCTTACATTGAAGATATTTACATGGCAAATAAAACGTATATCTTGAATTTTCTGGAAATATCCTCTGAAGGCATCTTTATTCAGAATGAATGTTGTGGAATTTTGCATAACTGATAAACTATAGGAGATAAGACAAAAACTTACTTAACAAAACACTTAAAACACACAAGTTGTTATATGCAGTTTTTTTTTTTTTTTTTTTTTTTTTTTTTTTTGCGGAGATACTGTTTTTGAGATATTGCTTGTATTTGATTTCAGTTTTAAAATACTTAAACTTTTCTCATATGGGAGCTTATCAACATCTAGTCATGCAAAGAAACAGATTTCAATCCTGTAACAACCATATTTTAAAACATTTGACTGTCTGTTTAGCCTAGTGTATTACCTAATTTCCCTTCTACTCATAAGGAACTAAGTAATAAAGCCATTTCTGCTAATGTTTATCTCGAATAGCATGAGATACAAGAACATGCTTTTTAACAATAATTTGTCAAAGAAATGAGAAAGTTGTGTGAATGGAGCATCAGATTTTTTTTATGGCACCCCAAATTAACTTGCATCATAATTTAAAGAATCACACTTGTAACACAAATATGATAAGTTGATTACCTTTCACTATGACCATTGTGCTCTACAAGCAAATTACAGTTGCCTGTGAGGAAGTTCTGAATATCAACTTGAAGCATTTTAATGCTTAAGGAAATGTGTTAACGCTGTTTATGTGGCAGTAATTCACATTCTAACCAGTAAGTCCAATAACTGGTTTTTATTTTCATTTTGTTTGTTTTTATCTACAGAACAAATTTATTATTTGGTATCCACTGAGGCTATATGACTAATGCCTTCTATTTTCTAATACTGGATGAAATCGACAATGTTTTATTTTATTGATTTAACCATCCAGAATCATGACCAAGTGCTAAGAGTGCTTGCCTCTTACCAAGGTACACCAGGTTCAATCCCACGGGACTGCATGGTGGAATTTGTGGTGGAAAAAGCTGCATCTGGGCAGGTTATCTCCAGGTTCTCTGGTTTCCCTTGCCATTCATTCCAATACTTGCTTCATAACAATCTTTCCACTCATCCATTTCAGCAACATTTCATATCCTCTTCCTTACTCTCATAACAGGCATTGGGCTGATCACCTATCCTAGCTATTCTCTCGCTAGACTCCATCTGTTTATTAGACATCTAAGCCCAGGCACTGGCTTTCGAGTCATGGGGGGGGGGGTGTAAGTCCACCATAAGAGGGTATACAGTAAAAGATGATTTAACCAACCACATTAACTAAAAATTATTTCTACATCCACCCTGACTTTGAAATGCAATTAGGCGAATCATTTTAAAATGGTAATACCTCTGATTTTCAACGTTAATTGATTGTATTGGCTCCAGAAAGTACTTTGTTCGCTTTTCACTCCCAGCTTTCCAGTGCTTGGATTTGTATGCCTAGCAATCATAACCTTCCCAGTCGAGTCATTTATCCAAATGAGGATTTTCTACTGCTACATGTGCAATTGCAGTCGTGCAACTAATGGCTATGTTGAGATTGGTAAGCAATGAAATATCCTGGCAGACAAATACACTTTACAGTAATTTTTGTAG
Source organism: Hymenopus coronatus (assembly GCA_030762935.1). NCBI lineage: Eukaryota > Metazoa > Arthropoda > Insecta > Mantodea > Hymenopodidae > Hymenopus > Hymenopus coronatus. Next base: position 90,577,166 of record CM060894.1, on the reverse strand, counting down.
TATTATACTTCATAAGTTGCATGTGCATTACAGAATAAGAGTGGCGGTTATGTGCACAAGATCATGCTGTACGTACTAAATAAGCATAGCAACTCTTATTGTGTGAGGGTTGTACTACTGCCTTAAATTAAAAGGTCTAGAGTTTGACTTTTGGGGGGGGGGGCAGCAAATTACAAGAATAAGAGCTTTTTTAGAATATTCATCCTCAGAGGAATAGGCTTATTCTGTTCTACAATATCATACTTAATCAGTGCACTAAGCCGTTTTTTGCACCATTTTTTATTTTCTCTACACATACTGCATACGTGTATTGAGAAGCTAATGTAATGCACCCAAAAATTCAATACCGAGATTTTACCAGAAATGCATGTTTTGAGTCACCCTGAATCCAAAAAGTGAATTTTTAGAAAAAGAACTGTGTGTTTGTGTCTGTGGACAGCATAGCTCAAAAACAAAACAACTATTACAAACCAAACTTGATATTTTAGTTGATATCTTCCAAGGATGCAACACAAAAGATTTTCAAGAAAATCCCCCCACTATAAAACTACCCTTTACAGGAACGTTTTACGAAAATTTTGATTTTCTTAAAATGGCTGTAATGCTTTTGATTAAAATAACTTAAGTTTAAGATATATTTATGACAATTGAAATGTATATCTTGAATTTTCTGGGAATAGCTCTGCAGACCTATTCGTTCTGGATGACTTGTATAACTATTAAAACCCCAAGAGATATACAAAAACTAAAAACTTACTTCACAAAAAATGTAGATCTCATTAAAACACAGAATTTGTCATATACATTTCTTTTAAAGAGTTAACCATTTGAGATATTCCAGATGATTGGTTTCAATTTAATCACTCTTTTCTCAAACAGAAAAACTTCTTTTTTCACATTTTTTTGTGTTTATTCCTGGCAAGCCAAGAGATTGAAATTTCAATTGTTTTACATATAGACCGACTTTTAAAGCATGAGACTATCGCTTTAGCCTGTATGTTTTCTTATTTCCCTTCTACTTACAAGAAAGCTAGTACTAAGACTAATTCTACTTATGTTTATCTTGATTAGTGTGATGTATAAAAGGTTTAATGAACAGCTAGAGGTCATCATGTGAATGGAACACAATCAATTTTTTCCCTTCTACTTATAAGGAACCAAGTAATAAGGACAATTTCTGCTAATGTTTATCTCTATTATCAAGGAACCAAGTAAAAAGGACAATTTCTGCTAATGTTTATCTCTATTATCAAGGAACCAAGTAAAAACGACAATTTCTGCTAATGTTTATCTCTATTATCAAGGAACCAAGTAAAAAGGACAATTTCTGCTAATGTTTATCTCTATTATCATTAATTAGATAGAAGAATAAGCTTTTTAACAATAATTTATTACAGAGATGTAGAGAAAGTCGTGAATGGAACACACCAGATTTTTTTTAGTAAGATTAGTTGCCCAAATGATGTTCTTTTAGTCATTACTTCTTACACTGTATATAAAAGATCTTATATGCAAAAGAATACCTAGTAGGGACATTCCATGTCAAGTGATCCAATGCAATTTACCTTACTGCAGTTGCTTGGTACTTTATGAGAGGATCTCAAAACTAAAATGTTATATTTTTCTCTTTTCTTATGTTTGTGTTATCAGAGTTCAAAATTTAAAAAATTTTAATTTTTTTCATTTGCAAGAATACTAGGTTTCTTATTTTCTCAGACTGTAATTGAGATATTGAAACAAATTAAAACCCATTTTGCTCAGAATACAACAGCCTTTCATTTGATGTGTAACATGAATAGATTTGTGAAGGTTTGAATTTTAAATTATTAGCCTCAAAATTCTAAATTTGGTTTCCAAAAAACATAAAACTAAAATTTTTCAAAAAAATATATTTTCTTCTTCGATGTTTTAAGGTCATTTTTATAAATTTTGAATTTGGGATTGCAACGGAATGTTCTGTTTATGGATTTTTGTTTTCTGGTATACATTAGAAATTCTTATGCATTTCTCTGCCAATAACCTTAATACCCATTTTTCTTCATGTGTTTCTCTTTAATTATAAACAGAATTGTTTATTATTGATACATTAAAATTTTAAAAAAATTGTTTGAGGAAATAATTTACACCAGATAAGTCAATATTAACTATGCAATTACAAACACAAAACCAGAAAAATAAAATCATAGTTAAAATTTTAAAACTTATGGATATTAAGTCCATAGTTGGCTTTTAGAGTTTATCTCCAGAAGACCATTTAATAGCTAACCTAGTTTCTGGCATTTTGGTTGTAGCAGACATCTCAGTTTGGGTTAAAGCGTAAGTTCTCCCTGTTACAGTTCTTGGTTGAACTTGTGTTAGAATTTTACTTCTTTTTAATCTTCAATGTATGTTCTTTTGGGACACAAAAATGAATGTGCTGGTCCTGGGAGTTCCAAAATAGTGAATGTTACTTCTTAATTATCAAAGTTTTGGGAAAGAATACAAGCCAGTCACCACCTTGAACATATTCAAATGTCACAAAACCAGTAATTTAATCAATTTGCAAAGTTTTTGATACTCAGTGGTACATCTGTAACAATTTTACTTTGACATGGTGATGGAATGAAGCAGTTAAGTCTGTGTGTTCCCTGAATCATTTTTGCTTTTAAAAAGCAAGACTTAAAGCATTTTTAATCATCAAGGTGTTCTTGATTTGTGCAGAAAATGAATTCAAATTCAATTGAAGAAAGTTTTAAATTGCTCCAGTTGAAAAGTTGGAGAGGTATCATTATATGGTCTTCATAAAGTCTTTGAAGGCTTGCCCTGGGTGCAAGACTGTCCCTCTCAAGCCATCGTAGACCTCTTCGCCATTAGCTGTTGCTTAGAAATGACACATTGCATCAACCCCAAAATCTTGCTTATGGTGACAAAGGTTGGAGAAGTCAGATAAGTAGAAAATATTTTGTATTGTAGGCAATATTTTGTTCTTTAGGAATGAAAAAAGTTTTCTTTGAAATTTGTTCTTTAGGAATGAAAAAAGTTTTCTTTGAAATAAGTATTCAGCTTCTGTGTTGTGTGTCAAGCACTCAGAAATAAATATGAAACTTTTGTACTTTATTTCTTGTTGATCCCTATAATAAACTGCACAGTGATGTATCGTTGCTTGATTAGTATTCCAATGATACAATTGAGCTTCATCCTACAATACAAAAGAGTAGTTTTCAGAGAAATCTACACTGATTATGGCTTCATTTACTTTAATGTTTTCTTTAATATGGTTGCAACATGTATTTTGATTTTGAGCTGTATATAGGAGTGTACTTTCAATGTTAAAAGCTAATAACAGAAACTATCAACAAAATCTTCAGAATTTTTCAAAACAGTCTCAAAATTGCATCTGTCAACTGACACCCATTGTCTATATGTAACACTTTCTATCATTTCTTCTTCCAATATGTTCATTGTTTCAATTGAATATTCACTGGAAAACTGTTGCATTCATTTAAATGACACACTAGAGTTGAGGCAGGCGCATTATTTTTGATAGGAATAGTTTAGACACTCATTGATTCATTATTCATTACCATACAATGAACTTTTTCTGCAATATCATTAATTTAACACTTTGATGAACAGTACACATACACACTTAATTCAGAGAATTTGTCTGTTGGATGTTTATTTTTTAACAATTCATATGTTTCTTTTAGGCTACTCAGATTTAAGTCTTCTCTGGAAATAATCACAAGTGTTATGTTTTGTTTTCCTGGACACAAAATCTTTTTACCGACATGACTGCTTACCCCATCGCTATTGTAAAAATAAATTACTTTTTCTGTGCCTGAATCAGCTAACATTTTTCCTGATTTTGGGTTAGGGGTGGACAATATTCCATTTTCTTTCACTAGGGATTTTGCTTTCCTAGCCATTATGTTGCCAATGTTGAATTCATTTTCCATTTATTTACATGACCAACTTTTTGGAAGAACCAGACTTTGAAATTTTGTACTCTGTTTTGTGTTGGCCTGAACTTTTGTTTTAACTGCAGAAGAATTTCTGAATCTGGATAATTTTCTTAACTTTCAAAACATAGAACTTCCATTTACCAATTTTGTAACTAAGTTCTTTGACACTTTTTTCTCATTTTCTTTTCATCACCCAGAACTAGACATTTGCCTTTTTGCAATAGGTGATGCATAAATAGATTAAAGGGATTTATTTAAATATTCAATAGACAAATTACAATCAACAAACTCTTCATTTGCTGAAGTTCCTTCCTTGAAACTTCCATTAATTGTGTTTCCTTCTTTTATCGTTTTCTATAGCTGTCACATATATTCATGCTTGGTTTTTGTGTAAGTGTTCACTTCAGTCATCCAGTTTTGAACTGGTCTTAAAATTTTATTAGTTTGACTTCTCAAAGGGATTACAACAGTGTATATTAAAATTGTATTTTGACTTTGTTTTGTATTGGAGACTTGTTTACATTGAAATTTAATAATAACAAAGTCTACAGTCTTTATCTATAAAAAAAAAAGAACTACTGATACTTATGTAACTACTCCATATGCAAATCAGCCTCACATTAGTTTACTTGCAATTGTTACTACCACCAGCACGTTCAAAGTGTTCAGACATGCAAATGAACAAAGTAAGTCTACCATATTAGAGCACTGAAAAACAAGTGAAATAAACTGCCACTGCAACATCTACATAAATAAAAATGAATTGCCGAAATGTATAAACGTGCATCACTTTCGAATGACTGCACCAAATTGAACAATTCTTTTTTTGTGTGTACGTTATAGTCACAAATTGTATGGGAAGGTTTTCAAAGTCTCAATCTGAATCAGCATTCTGTGCTAAGGGAATGCAATCGGTTATTAACCATCAGATGGCAGTGGTACCACAGTTATTTGTTGCTAAATAGCAGTACTGCTCTATTTTTCTTCCCCATTCAGTGTTAAGGTAACGCTCCAGTTAATCAAGACAATGACACAACACAACAGAGAAATTCAAATACACTTTTATGTATTAGCTGTTCTTTCCATACTCCTATCGTTTAAAATAAAGAAGCAAAGAAGGTTTCCTGGCAATGAACATCTAGAGTGCGTACTTATTTATTTGCCACTAGATTGCTGTAGTACTCTCTATTTTTTCTTACCCAGTCAATGCTAAGGGAATGCATCTGGTTATGGAGTCAATGATGCAAGATACAGTGAAAATCAAATATATTTTTATGTATATTATGGTCCTTTCCTTATTCCTGTCGTTTAAAATAAAGAAGCAATGTAGCTTTACTGGCAACGAACACTTAGAGTAAATACTTATTTATTTCCTGCTAGATTGCCATGTACTGCTATATTTTTCTTCCCCGTTCAATGCTAAGGGAATGCACCTGGTTATACAGTCAATGATGCAAGATAACAGTGAAAATCAAATATATTTCTTACGTATTTAACTATCATTCCCTTTGTCATATCATTTAAATAAAGAAATAAAAACGTACTTGTTTCATGTATAAAGCATATTTTTGTTGTAATTCTTTAAAATGATCAAGTCATAAACTATGCACATACCAATAATCCTTCTTGGCATCTGAAATGGCGGAGAAATGATGGGACCCAGATAGTAAACTGTTTTAGGTTAACTTCCTATTGCAGATGCTGGTTATTTGAGGTTATGTGGTACATGAATTAACTAAAGGCGATTTCATCAGAATATCAAGATACCACCTCACCATCACACTGCAATTGCGGTGCTCTTAATATATTTGATCCAGTAATATTTTGGCTTAAATGGAGAAATTTAATACACAAAGCTATCATTAAATAACAATTTACCAATTGCCCAACCAGATCCTCTTGCTCTTTAGTTATGTCATTGTTAGCATTAAAAATGGCTGCTTTGACATTAGAAGAAAACTAAAGGTGGAAATCTGTAGGAGTAAAGACAAAAGATATACGGAAGAAGCATGCATGTTACTTTGTGTCTTTCTCCTTGATGTAATTCATTACCTATTTCAGTATTTACCCACCACACTATGGAAGCGCTGCCATTACTGTTATGTGTAAATGGTATCCTTGTTTACCCATGCTGTTAACTGCATAGGTCATCCTTTCCACACTACCTTATGGGTGCGCCGACTTCCTCCTTTTCACAATACCAACTATGTATGCTACATTATGCAGATTATTGCGATTCATTGTGCTTTTCAGATGCAAAGGCATTCTTAGACATTGGCAAGGAAAATTCCTGTTGACACTTCTACTGGCCTCATTTCGCTTCCACCAAATTTTTGTCACTTCACAGTGTCAAAGGAAGAACTAATATCGAAAGTGTTCCTAAATATTGGTGCAAATTACAAAAACAATGCTTGGTTGAGCATACAAGCCAATTTAGCAGCAACTAAAAATTATTGGACAAATGCATCCATTTAAGTAGATTGATTCTATTACCGATCCAAATGAAGTTATCAATTATGTAACTAATTCCTAAATTCATTAGATTTGCCAGGATTACCACCACACAATTTACTGCTCAAGCTTGACTTGGTGATAATTATTCTACACAATCTGAATCAGCCAAAATGATGTAGCAAAACAAGACCACCTCTTCAAAAAGATGTGTAACATTTGATTTATGCTACTATAATCATAGGAAAGTTCAAAGGCAAGGGATGTGCTTATTCCAAGAATACCATTAATGCCAACAGACTTTCCTCTTGAATTTAAGCATGTTAAGTTTCCAGTGCACCTTGCATTCGCAATGACAATAAATCCCAAGGTCAAATTACTAGAAGTGTGCAGAATAAATCTTGAATTGCCATGTTTTTTGCATGGGCAGTTGAATGTTGCATTGTTGAGTGACAGCAAACCATTGGCATACGAGCCAATTTAGCAGCAACTAAAAATTATTGGACAAACGCATCCATTTAAGTAGATTGACTGATCCAAATGAAGTTATCAATTATGTAACTGAATTCCGAAATTCATTAGATTTGCCAGGATTACCACCACACAATTTACAGCTCAAGCTTGACTTGGTGATAATTATGCTACACAATCTGAATCGGCCAAAATTATGTAACAGAACAAGACCACCTCTTTCCAGCAGGAAGAAAAAAAAAATATTGTACAAGTCATTGCAATTAAGTATTGTCAAATTATTTAATTGTAATTTTATTTCATTGCATGGTCGTACTGTAAATGGAAGATTTTGTATCAGTTTTTTCATTAGGTACACCACCCGTGCAAAGCTGGTGCGAGCAGCCAGTTAAAAATATAACAGAATTATTTCCATTTATTTAATTGTATTGAACTATAATGTATGAAAAATAAAAGAAAATTTTGTTTCATACATTGCAGTTAAATATATTTTTTTCATTAGGTTATAGTTAATAACATAAGGGAGCAAAAAAAACAAACAAACAAATTCATTGACATCCCAACTTCATAATTTATATGAATGATATAAAGCATTAAAGGAAAAAAAAAAAATAAAAATAATATATATATATATATTTTTTTTTAAATGTTTAGTCATATGTTGTTTTGAACATCACATTTTGAATTTTTGGACCAACAATGTAAAATGTAAGTTTTCACAAATATAATCATGTTACATTCAAATTAAAGCCTATAAAAAACTGAGCAAAAAGAAAATTTTGTTTCATACATTGCAGTTAAATATATTTTTTTCATTAGGCTATAGTTATATAACCTATAAGGGATCAAAAAAACAAACAAAAAAAATCCATTGAGATCCCAACTTCATAATTTATATGAATGATATTAAGCATTAAAGAAAAAAAAATAATATATATTTTTAAATGTTTAGTCATATGTTGTTTTGAACATCACATTTTGAATTTTTGGACCAACAATGTAAAATGTAAGTTTTCACAAATATAATCATGTTACATTCAAACTGAAGCCTATAAAAAAACTGAGCAAAATGGTTTTTATTTCAGAAAAATATTTCCATCCTGGCCGGAGGGAAATGAATTTTTTGTTTATGTGCAAAACCAAAAACATATGTTTTTTAAAATTTCAAGCCAGTGTACATTGAATATGGGGTGAGTAAAAATAGTGAAATTCAAAATTAACACTCAGTTCATGCCAGTCTGTTGTTATGCAAAATTTCATCAAAACACAAAACCTACAATAAAATTTTAATTAAAAATTAGAACACTTGAAATGGAGCAACCCATTAGTTATTTTGCTTGTGCTTAATTCTAACAAAAAACCAGAACCAAAATTACACTTCTGCTAGCTTTGTCACATGTGAAGATCCTTCAATCTGCACCCCCCCCCCACATACCACTGTAGTCACAAGCCTCTCTTGCCTGTTACCTATGCAACTTACAGGAATATGATGTTTTGAAAATTTGTATTGGAAGTGCTTTTCCTAGAGTGCTGGTTAACTTTAAAAAGTATTTCACTTTTGTGAAATAATCAGAACTATACTGTTACTCTTACTAATCAATTTATGTATAATAAGAAGTGGATGCTCCTAATAGGATTTTTTGGAGAGAAGGAAGAGGCAGATTGGAGGACATGGATAAGCATGTGCACAGATGACAGAAAAAGTATTACAATGGTATAGTGATATGGAACTTGAGAAAAGAAAGAATATCTTAAGTTTATTATAGAAATGAGAGATTGGGGATGGCATAATTTGACTAGAACTATGGAAGGTGAAAGGTTTGAGAGGAGTGAGGCAGGAACTAGGTCCAATTTTTGTAGGGGGAAGGATGAACTGCATATGTTTAAATGTAAAGGGATGAATGAATGGAGAGTGGAGTTGATTAAACAGAAGTGGCTAGGGATAAAGATTTTCAAGAACCAAGGGCAGCTAAGAGATTTAGGGGGTTTCTTATGGAAAGTTAAGATGAAATGGACAAGGCAAATAGGTATTGTTTAATTAGTGAGAGCACATTGTAACCAATTTTAATGTACAGATTATATGGTGATTAAGTATATATGTATAATGGAGGTTGGTGGCATAACCAGACAATGATCTGGGCCACAAGAGGTTGCCACCATTGTATTGAACTTAGTACTTGAATAAATTATTATTATTATTATTATTAAGAATGCTACCAAGAAGAATATAAAGAATATAACTTCTTAAATATTCATACTATAAAAATTTAGGCAGTTACAAAGCTTATTAGTAGATACCAGATTATATGCATTTGTATGTTGTATATGCAATTGCATATTTAGCTCCCTTTCACTGATTATTGCATATTTTAACCAAAAACCTGGTGATGATGCATATTTTACCCAAAAACTGGTGATGATGCATATTTCAGGGCTATATTTACATTTAGAAATCTAAATGGGTGAACTCAAACTTTCTTTTGTTTTGATATTTTATAATGATCACAACATAACTGCACAAAGTCAACATGCCTGATGCCAATGCTCCTGCTTGATCCCCTTGCCTGTCTTAGCGCATGGGTCTGTAACAAAGAAAGCACATTGCTGGTCTCACGTCCATTGTTTCAGTTTAGTTTTCTATTTATTTGAACAAAGTTCAACGGGTAATGTGTAACTGCAGTGCACTATGCCACCTGAAAAAGAAATGCGATTTTGTGGCTAGCTGGCCATCCTGGAACATTTAGTAATGGCAGAAATAAGTTATACGGTCGAGTCTGCAGAAAAATCCCTTTCTTGCACAAAAAAAAAATTCCAAATAGACCAGCATGTCAAGACAAGTCTTCATATTGCAGGAATGCAAAAGAAAGAATGACAACTTTTAACAACGGCAAGTAACAGTAGAAATGATTTAACCTCCAGAGGAAACCAAAAAAATTGCCTTAACATGGAGCAATGTGAAGCATTACAAACCCTGTCCTCAAAGGTTTTCTATGCAAATGTTGCTTAAATCAACGTATACCAGACAAATCAACATTGGGTAAGAATTACATGCCGAAAATTTATCTACATGTTCTGGAAGAAATACACAATGAACAAGGTTAACATAATTTAGATTTCAGCTGACAATTGTGCCCGTTAAATTGCTAATTTATTTGTTGGTGCATTAAAACAAGAGCAGACTTCTTTTTATTATCATTATTATTTGGTGACCAGCAAAGAATTACAAAATGTAAATCATTCTAAGACCGCCAGATTTGTGAATGAGGGCATTAAAAAGATATTTACAGAATCTACTGCAGATGAAAGGATGTTTGCGTTTCTCTCAGATGCTGCTCAGTACCATACAAGCGGGTGAATCTGATCAAAATTTGCATATAATTTAATATTTAGAAATTAAATACTTTGTTTAAAGTGGTGAAGCATGGAAGATATGTACCTTCACATTTGACAATAATTATACATAAATATCGTCATTGACTGACTTCAACAATAGCATATGTATTTAATTGTTTACCGATCGCTATCACCTGCATAGTGCGGGTGGCGATCACTCATTTATTTTCAATGTTGTTTTATAACTTTAACGTGGTTGAATGCGATCACAACTGTGATTTTTAAAAAATAATTTCATAAATTACACAAAAACAACAAACAATGGTATATAAATTGTGCATTTATATTCATATTTATTTTGTAGGACCACAAATGTTTCAGCATATGTGCGTAACCAAAGGTCGATTACAGAATATGATTACAAAGAAGAAAAACACAGTTCAGTTTATCAATAAACAGGTTCTCATCATTGAAACGGTCCATTAAGCAATTTTGTTAATCATATCATCTATGTTTCTGAACACGTAACTTCCTCTTCTTTGAGTTTCATATTGGATTTTTCGAATTATTTCACTTCTCTCTACTTCTGCAATGTCTTCAGTCTCTGGAAAAATGAAATGCATGTTCAAGTTAACACTTTCTTTTTTTCTTAAAAACTTAACCTCAAACAAATATTTTATCAACTTCTTCCTCAATCTTTCCAATAAAGTATCTAACCCTCTTCTTCGTTGGGAATTTTACAACAAACTCTCCTCTTGAAATTTCTTCAGTTTCATCCTCACTTTCCTTAACTGCTTTTGATGCTTCATCATCATCATCATCTCTCTCTGCTGGCTCATCTACACTGGTTCCTTCACCCGTAATGTGGGCATTTTGTTGACTCTTTAAGATCTTCCACAACCACCCCCTTACCTGGCGCCACATTCAAATGAGTCTTATGAACCACTTGTTCTCTTAGCTGCTTCTCCAGTACGAGACTTCTTTAAGTGATCTACAAATGTTTCTGTTCATGACTTTTCCATTTCCTGTGTACCATCATCATCATTTACATCTACAACTTGAGAGAACTTTTTCTGGGCAGAAGGGAACAATCTCTGTCTTGGCAAAATCGGATATGATATTGTTTCTTAGTATCTCCAATTTCATCAAATGCCTTTTTAAGAAGGCAAGGAAATTCTGATTTTAGAACTACACCTCTGTTATGTTTCCACTCGTCAAGAATACTCCTCCAAGCACATCTGAGTGGTCGAAAGAATGCTACATTGAGTGGTTGGGTCAAGTGGATGGTGTTAGATTGCAATAGAACAAATTGCACATTGTGCAACTCAACTCTGTTTGATGACATGTAGAGAAATGTGGCTTGTTAAATTATCCCCCTATTAGCAACTTTGTCTCTTCTAATCTTCTTGCAAAAGGAGCCAGAATGTCCGAAAACCACGCTTCAAACATACTCATATCAAACCATCCACTCATATTTCAATTATAGCCAGCACCAGGTATACCCCCTTACAGCCATGATGCTTACTCTAGTACACTGTATACGGAAGAAGCAATTTTCCATCTGCTGTAACTGATACCATAACGTTAATGCTGTTCTTTGAAGAATCAATTATTCTTTCCGGGTGTTTCACACCACGTTTGATGACTAACATGGCCTGGATCATCTGAGAAATTAGTGTCATAATTAATGATGTTAGATGGAAGGACTCCCTCCATTGATGTCTCTAAATTAGAAAAATTTCACAACTGTAGTGTAACAGCTGCTCTGGCCCTCTTTACATTTTCACTTAATCTTACACTTAGTTCCTTGTTTCTTCCAAGGAACCCATGTAACCATTCCTTGCCAGGTCTATTGTCAGTAAATCTTATTTCTATTTTCCCTATTCTATTTAGATAGTTTGAACTACTTTTCTGATATCTTGATCTATTAGCGGGAAACCCCATTTGGCACACACCAGTAATTCTTCAACCAAAGTTTTTTCTTCTTCTCTACTTAAAGCAGTTTGTCCTTCCATTCTGAATTTATATTTGTTATTTATTTTATCATTAAGGGTGGTATATGGTACATCATATTGCTCCGATGCTTTTCGGATGCTTAATTTCCCTGATTTCACAGCATTTACCGCGTTAGCTAAGTATACAGGATTGTAATTACATCTACTGCCAGGACCAACTTTCTTTTTATACTTCAACATGCTGATCAGATTCACCCTACAATGTAACAAATTTTAATGTCAGACGAGCTACCATTAAAACAAAACGAATTTGAATAGGTTTAGTTACTGATATTACCGCAAGAAACATGAATGAAATAAATTATGACACGTTCACTTGAATCTGATCTACTGCTATAGAAAACAATAATAACAGTTCCAATGCAACAATGTTGTGTTCTAATTGTATTCTCTTTCTGAACACACGATGCAATAATTAAATCTAAACAGTTGCTCTGCCGTTTATTGTTGTTTTCAGAGTAAAAGAAGAAACGATCGGAATTACCTGCCTATATCGGATTCACCCGTTTTTACGGTACATGAGCAAAGCAAGAAAAGTCCTCCAAGTATTTTGCATAAATATGATTCATTTGATGTGCCTCGCTGAAGAAGTGATATCCACATTTGGGAATGCAAACTAATTGATTTCATCAACAAAGAAAGTTTCTTAAGGCACCTGCTCACATCAAGACCTACATAAAAAAAACTTCAAAATGTGCTTTTACCTCCCGAACCAGTTGTAACTCTGGGTACCTGGGTCGAAGTGAACATTTCAAGGCCGAACAGGGCATAGTAAATGACTTTGATAGTACAGAGGCTTTGGCAGTTTGTCAGTGCAAAGAAACTTCAACTATTTCAGTATTCAGAAAAGCATTGCTGTGATTGCACTCATTTTCCCCATATACCTGTGAGTATCAAAGAGCTTGAAACTCTAGGTTTGGCATTGGCTGTATCTATTCAAGTAATGAATAAAATTTGTCTAGTGAACTCCTCCTTGCCGGAGGTATTCCAAAGGAAACATTTTGAATAATAACCCAGGCTTTGAGCCTTTATGTCAAATTGATAGTTTTATTAACTTTTATCAGAAACAATAAGTGCTAATATAGCACCAAAATTCAAATACTGTCCAATGACCTCTTCTGCTTATAAAAATGCTTTGAGTGATTGATAAACTGAGTACCTAATTGTTTCTGTTTAAAATAGTAGCAAAATGTAAAAGAATTTGTAAACAATATTTTTTTTAAAAAATATATATATTTTGATGAAGCAAATAATAAAAATTGCTAATTGAATGTTGTTTTTGAAATAATATAAATATATATAACTAATCATTACTTTGTTTTTATTATTTAATGTTGAATATTTGGCACTTTTCATGAATATTTCAAGTTTCTTATGCTGCATATAATCTGATCTCTACTTATTAAAAACATTATCCTCCAAACTTCTAAAAAAATGTAAAATCCTAATTTGGAGGGGGGGAAGATGCTATGCACAGTAGTATATCTCAAGTGAATGTTGATGGGATAATATCTGTAGGTCTGGTGCAACCAACTCCCAGCCTTGTGTGTAGCAAATACATGGTAGAAACTGGACACAAGATTAAATAACAATGTGCATTACTCACCCTTATCATAGAAGATGCTGGAAGTGCTGGCCAAGTTGTCTTATACACACACATACACACACTTATGTATTAAAAGCAACTGCTTGATTAGTTTCATACGTGAAAGTATGAAGAAAAATCTGTGAAACTCAAAATGAAACTTGTTGCATCTTTTTATTCCATTCTTTAGTTTTGCAAGACTGGAGACATAATCATGTGCCCAAAAATAAACAAGTGCCACTGTCACTATATGGATTCTTCCAAGTTCAAAAAGGCACAATTTTCATTGTAAATTTTAGACCATTCATCTTGCTGTTTACACAACAGTAAAATTGTCCAACTTTTAGTACCTAAATTTGTGGAGCCCAATTAGTTTTGAATGAGGAAGATTAAAACAAAAAGTGTTAATTTTCATTAAATTGTTTATGAAGACTTAAAAAATTATAATGTAACAAGGATGCTGAATGTGCATCATGAAGATGACAGATGCATGCTCCTGAAGCGAGTCCTCCACCAACAATTCACTTAGCTTGATGCCAAAATCCTCTAAATTATAAACATTGCTAGGAAAGCTTCAACTCTTTAGTCATTTACTCTCACTTCCTCTTGAATATTGCTATTTTTTGAGGTTTGGGAAGATTTCTGCATGTGCATGTTTTGTGTAATGGTAGTAATCATTAACAGTGGTTAGACAAAGAAGTGAATGTTACAAGCTCCAGAATAATAATGCTTTGGCAAATGAGAAAATGTTTGCAATAAGACTATAAAGTGTTGCATAGAAACAAATATCACAGAATAACAGATTTGCATAGTTAAAATAAGCCTGTCTTTAGTCTTATGTACTGTATTTATTTTTTTTTTCCAGAATTTGGAATTAGGTAATATATAAACATAAATTAACCAGAGATGAAGTAACTAGTTAGAATTTGCAAGGCAATTATAGAAGCAAAAATGAATTCATTGGAAGTATGGTGGATATAAAAAAAAAAAAGTAGACCATACATATATAGAATGATCTGTAATGAGATTTTAGGGCTAAACTTAGCAGCACCAAAAGGGGTAGCAATGGTAGAATTAGGAAGACGTGGAGTGATTCTAGAGATATAGGTATATTGAATATTGGTATAGGCGTATAAAGATCTAAGATGAGAACCTGCTAAATATAATAGCACAGCTCGAGATAATTAAGAATGGGAAGTGTTGATGGGGGTAGCTAGAGGAAATCTTGACAAAATAGGGATGCAAGACATATGGAGGTAGCGAGAAGAACATGAAAAAGGATTCTGGAAGTTGGTGACAAAAGGATAAAAGATATACAGAAACAGGAAATATGGGGTTAACTAGATAACAAAAAGTTGCTTTGTTTATACCGAAAAATATAGAAAGGATGGTCAAGAGAAGGGTACATTCATGTAATAAACAAGAGAGGGTAGGATTGGCTTGGATGAGGGCAGGAGCATTACTTTTGAAAGCGCAAAGAAGCAATCAATTAGAATGTTGTATTTAATGCAGAGAGAAAGACAGTATTGTTCACTATATTGGTGGCTACTTCCGGTATTGGCCATGTTGCCTTATAGCTCATTTTTTTAATGTAAAGAGGTAAGAAATTAAAGAAAATAAATTTGAGAACACAAATGAAAGTGTGCCAAGAGAGGCGATAGTAATGAAAATGTTGAATGTCAAGGGAAAGAGGAGAATTAAAGAAATAGAATATTTCAGAGAGGTAAAAGTGGATGTGAGAGAGAGAGAGAGAGAGAGAGAGAGAGAGAGAGAGAGAGAGAGAGAGAGAGAGAGAGCAGCAGCAGCAGAGAAAACAGAGATGGAATAGGTAGCACAAACAAAAGGGAGCCATGAGGTTCAAGCACCTATGTGATACTCGAACCTAATTGCACATTAGGAAAAAAAAAAAATACAGTTTAAGTGATAGGATATGATTTTTTAAATAATTGAAAATGTAACCTAAATACAAAAAATTATTGCTATTATTATTTTACTTTGACAGTTAAATTTGTGTGTATCTATAATGGTCATGTATATGGAAATTCACTCAAGTTAAGGGATTAATGAATGGAAATTTGGTGAGAAGTGAAAAAGAAACCCTACAGCACATGTGTATTTTCAACATTGGAGGCACAACTTACAACTGGTCATGAATGGTTCACTTGCTCCTTTAGGAGTTCTCAAAATTATGCTGCACCTAGTTTTACTTTGTATTAAGAGGAAAGTACTTTAATCCATACAAGGGATACAGAATAACCTGGCCTATTATCCGATTCAAATAGTTCCACATATACTGTTTAGCTAAACCTATTATGAGCATCCCCCTCCACACCCTCAATTTTTCACTTTTTGTAAGTTACATATTCAAAGGATAAAAAAGTAAATAAAATCACTGGCAAAAATTCCTCAATTCATTATTACACAAACTAAGAACATATTTTTAACTGGACAAAGGAAGCAGCTAAAGATTTAGCAAACATTTTATACCATTTTGTTACCCATTATTGCCTCATTCCCATAATATTGTGGGAATATTATCAAAACTTAATTTACATCAATGCATTCTATTAATTTAGAACTAAAATCATCAAATGGAGAATCTCAGTTGAACTCACTATGGAATTACGAGAATGCTCTCAATAATCTTATCTCAGCTAATTATTTACAACAGATCCAAATTTGGACAGGCAGAGTCAGACTGAAAAATCTCAAAAATGTAATGCCTATCTGACTCTTGCCTATCAACTCCTGTCCTACACAGTTTCTGTGAGAAAAACAATTAAAATTATCAGATCCAAATTTGTTAGTAAACCAGAGCTAGTAGAATGTACAGATATAAAGAACCATTTTCTCCAGTACTCACACGTATTTTATTACTAAAGCAATTTCATTGGTACATCATACATCATATGAATTGATTCATTGGTTCCCCAGCAAAGAGGGAGTCAAACCATCTGAACAATGTGATATTACTATGATTAGGATTTTCATGATGCAGCACATACTTTTGATAAGACTGACGAGTTCCTTTTATTGTCATATTTATACATATAAGGCAATTTTTTTCTGATAGAGTATATTTAACAAATAATGTCATATTTTCACTCTTACATGAAGTGAAAAACTTTTCTTGTGCAATTTCTTTCTCATGTTCAATTAAATTGCTAAGTTACTCAGAGTTGTAAATCACAGTTTCTTGAAAACTATTTTTCACCTCTATTTAATTTAAATTTGTCATATGGACTTCACCCTTACATATCAGCAAATTTCTGCAGCCTATTGTTTGCTACAAGTAGGTAGCAATTTTAAGTTGGTCTTTTATAACTGGGGCACCAAACTACAGACAAGCGTTTCATTTTGTTATTGAATCTTGTTGAATTTCTAAGTATGTGTAGCATAGCTAGAGGGAAAAAAATATCTAAATTGAAGCAAAGTATTTATGTAAAATTACAGCAGTTTGTGTCCCAATACAGCAAGAAAGCATTGTATTGTAAGCTGTGTAATATGATAGGAGAAAACAAAGTATATCATATGTTTGTTTCAATGATTTTGATTCAAAATTAGATTCAAATGAAACTGTCATTTTAAATATACCCCTTTTCCAGCGATTGAAGTACAAAGACATTTTTCAAAAAGCCTGTACAAATCACTGTGATGTACCCCCATTCCTGAAGCATAAATGTACAGCAGCTCTGACCAGCCCACTTGCATAATAAGAGAAGTGGGGGTCAGCATTCCACCTGGTTGAGTGTGATGATTACTTCTAAACCAGTTTTGATTGCTGTTTGTTAGTGCATGTCCTTGCAAATTAAGCTTTCAGTATTGTTTACAGTTTGTGTATGTGACTGCCTACGAGTTCTGATATCACTTCCAGTCCCTTGCTCTCCCGCCACTTTCACCCTTCTCTCGTGCATATGGCAGGTTAGGACAATTTGGACGAACTTTCTAAAGCTTTGTTGGCAGACAATAGGAAATTTGCCTGTCTTTGTAGCGTGCAAATGCATTTCTCACATTCAAAGAGTTTCCTAGTTTATTTCTCAGATTAGAATGAATTATATGAATAAGGTTTTTCCCAGAGTCTTCCCTTATCCTGGAGAAGACTACCGTCAAGTAACTGGCTCCATGAACTCTGGGTTCATTTGAGGATCATTTCACCAATTTCATCCATTGTCCAACTTGACCTACAGGTTAAAGGATGTTAAACCCCTCCCCTCTCAACTCAAAAAAAGAAAGGCAATTTCCTTTATTTGAAAATTTGCATAAGGTATAATTGTATTATGTGACTTAGGGCTCATAAGCTGAAGTAAAAAGAGGTAAATGAGATCACATCTTGCATTAACTGTATGTTATATTTTGATGTTATTATGCATATTTTAGGTAATAACCTATCTTAACTGTAGGTCATAAACATCCTAGCCCTAGTTACTACCAACATCATTGGTCAAAACGTGTAAATTCTGCACTTTTCAGAGTACAATGTGACTGTTGAAAAGAGACTCCTCTGCATAGAACAAGATAGTAAATGTACTTGCAGATTTCAAATGTTTTTTGCGAAGGAAATAATAATGGATAGTTTTTAAATAACCCTAAACCTCTTCAAACTTTACAAAGAAAGTACATAATTAGCATACCACTTTTGAAATGATGATAAAAATAACCGAACTATCATATTAATAGAAACTTGGGAGGACTAGCTTTCTGGGAATGTGTAAGCCAACCTAATCAAATATAATATAGTTCTCTTATACGTAACAGTTCAACCTCATGTGTCCAGTGATTTGACAAAAAATAGTACAGAAGTTTTTCCAGAAGATTTTCCTTCGCTTTGTACAGATTACAGCCATATCTAACGAATAAAATTTTTCAAGAGCAGTTTAAATATCTCATGCATGCCACGAACTAACACTGGTAAAAAATGTATCTAAAATCATTGGAATTAAACACAATTTAAATTTAAGTCACCTTGTACCGTGCAACTCAAATACATCTGAACCTCTGCATAGTGTTTGTATGGTGATATCGTGTGGTTGAGTTATTATCAGTGTGCTTATTATTTTTTCTTGTAGTCACAAAGTGTATTATGGCTCAGCATTTGTTTTCTACTGCACATTGTGTATTTATTTATGATTCGCATGTGTTAACACATTTTGTGAGTGGACTCTCAATAGTGTATACAATGGCAAAATTGGCCCACATTTAATCTTTTTTAAGGACGAGGCTTGGTTCCACCTTCATGGATACGTGTTATTGGAGCTCTGAGAAACCTAATATTGTTCATGAAATACCCCTTAATGATGAAAAAATTGGTGCATATGCACCATTAGTGGAGAAAGAGTTATAGGCCCAATTTTTTTCGAGTCAACTTATTTTGCCCCGCTTTATTTAGAGAATTAACAGACAGGGAGCATGATTTTGCATTTTTTCAACAAGACTCTACAACAGCTCATATTGCCAATCTTTGATGAGAACAATTGAAATGTGTAATTTCTATCTCTGGGGTAACTTAACAGCATTAAGTGTACATGACAAACCTTCACACCCGGAAGAATTAAAACAAAATATCCACCAAGAAATTGTCAGCATTTCTCAACGTAAACTATGGCAAGTGATGGCTAGTTTCCTAAAGAGGTGCCAAAAATGTATGGACAACAGTTTCAGCATCTCCTTTAATAGCATTAAAAATGTCAAAATGGTTTCTTCATTTGCACCTTTCAATGATAGATGAGTGCAGATGGCAATGAGCACCGAGGATGTGGACAGGCAAAAAGCCATGCAGCTGGTACGTTTTTTGATCACCTGGTACAAATGCTCACCAAGCATACCTGATCAACCTTTATAAACAAGAGGAAAAATATGCCGCATTTCTTCAATGATTAACAAAATCATCTTCACCTGCTTATCCTGCTCACATGAAGGACTTCCAGCCTCTATAATTCACAAGTGAATGACTGCAGTCAGATGCCTATTGAGATGGGGGGGGGGGGGGAATCAGCCAAATCCCTGGTTTGAATGTAAGTAGTTTATATGAAATGTAGGCAAAAACAAACAGAATTACTTCCAAAATTAGTAGATGTTGGAGAAAACTACAATCTACAAGCATACACAGGTCCAATGCTTAAAACAAGGTTATCCAGTAGCATGAAACTATTTTTACGACTGGTTTCTTTGGCCAGTGAATGAAACTTTTAATAAAAGCCTAACAGCTTTTGTTCTTTTCTGACAATAAGTGATTCCACCTAAATCAGGAGCTCCCAACTTTATCCTTTGATGGCTCCCTTTGAAAAGTGGCAAGTTATAACACCCCATCCACTTTTTAATATCTTGAAGAGTGAATGTGAGCTAAGACAAATATGGCAAGCACAAGTTTAAATAAACACACCTTTTAAAAATATAATATTACATTAATTAGTGAAATTAATGATTGGGTCACATTTTTTTTAACACTCAGTTTAGCCATTTAAGGTTCGATTCCCAGCGAAGGTAGGGATTTTGCTCTAGCCAAAATTATTCTCTATGCTCCCAGAGTATAGAACTATGAATATCAGTGTGAATGTGAGAGCCCTAATAATTGTATAAATCAACATCAGTGAATAAGTTAACACATTGCAGCTAGCCAATATGTCTCAAATGGAAATGCTGCTGTTAGGATCATGCAGTTAAAGGCAGGGTATAAATGGAACAACAGTAGTTGTCACTATATCAGAGAGATGGTTTGACACTGTTACGCCTTAATTAGACCATCTATGCTTGCTTTCAAATTTGAAGATTGGCAATGGAGATCACTAGCAACATCTAGCAGATGTTTTCTTTTAATTAGTCAAAATACAGAATCCTGACTTAAAAATATGTGACAAAAATGGCACTATAACAGTCATTGCTATTCTGATTATTTGAGGATAAGTGCAAGATAATTTATCCAATCCAATCGACTTGAGGTTTGTTTTCTTTTATTTTTGAATCACACATGTTCTATGGCTTCTTTCAAACTTTAAGCTCAAAGGGATTTCTTATTAACATTCAGGACCAGTTATAAAATTATATATTATGGACGTAGATGTCCAATTATTTTGCCAAAGAATCCAATTTGTGGCAAGGTTCATTCCCAACGCCTTCCTTGACAGGCAAATTTATTCAAGTTGTTAAAAGGACAAAAAGTTGTTTTCAACTCTGTATCCATAACTACAGTATTTTCTAGGAAGGCAACAAAGCAATCAACAAGCCATCATTTTTAATTACATCCATGATAGCATTCTTCTAAGATTTTAAAACATGTCCAATTTTTTTCGAGTGTAAACAAAAAATGTATTAATACGAAAACAGTTTTGTCCCCAGATTAGGAACCCCTGAACTAAATGTGTGGATACTCACAGGTCAATACTAGAATTCTGAAAACCCACATTAAACACAACAAATTCCTTATTATGAGAGTTTGGTGTGCTGTTACAGCAAGATGTATACATAATTGAGGACTCAAAATGCCAAATGAGTGAAGTACAAATACCATGGTTCTAAAGTAAACAAAACAAACTTAACACATTCATTATGTGCACAGTACACAACTTGAGTATATCACTAGGTGCACATTGTGACAAACTAAAACAATCAATGCCTCGGAGAAATAAATTAAACATAGTAAACAGTGGTTTTCAGAATGTGTTAGGTATATTGTGCTTTAAAACTACTCAGTGATATCTGCTGATAAAAATACAATCAAAACAAAATTTTCCTTCTAGTGATGTAGTTGCTACAAACACTTGCAAAAATAAACTCCTTTGTGCTTATGTAATCAAAGCAAACATAAGTTACGACATGCAGCAGTAGAGCTCGGATCCTTATCTAATTACATATTCTATTTCTTTATACAAGGACACGTGCAAACGGAATTGAAGCATGTACATAGCTATATTGAAGTTTCATTGTACATATTTTCAGTGCATATTATATATTTTGAACATTCTTACATAAAAATAAACATTAAGCTGTTTCTTTGTTTAATTATTTATGTTTATATTCCCTTTCTATGCCTACCTATATTCTTCTTTCTTTAAAAAGCGAATAAATACTTGGAATCAAAGTGTTTCAGATCCAGAACCTCAGCTACTTTACTTTCCTCACTCTACATAAAGTGTGAAGAGTTATAGCCTATGGGGGACAGACCTGCACAGGATAAATGATTATTCAAGTACAGTGCTGTGACATCTTGTAATTCAAAAGAACATTTTATTCATACAGGAAAATGCTATCTGAGAGAAGAATTCCTTTAAATGAGAAAGTGTAGAGAGAGATCTTATTGTGCAATATGCTAGGAAATAAAAAATAGGAATATGCGTTTCGAATTCATTCTTAAATTCTTCAATTATGTTATGGAGACTGTTGTTTAACAAGCATTTTAAGTGTTCACTATATACTATTAAAACTGCGAAAGTTAAATTTGTGAGAGGCAATTTAAATTAATAAAAGCCTACCCTTCAAGCGTGGTGGTGCAAGGAATGACAGATGAGTGAAATACATTTTTATTCTAAGTTTGGACTTGTAAAGTAATTTTAAATTATGTGTTATGTATTCATAATTACATATTTTTATTTGATATTACAGATTTCATTACATATTTTAGCACATTTATTTACATATTTCTCCGGTTTATATTACATAAAAATCTGGGCTCTACTCATCAGTAGTAGTTGCCTTTTAATTGGAGCTCAGTAGAGGTCGAAGTAAAAGGGTTTATACTGATTATCCATATAATCCTATACATTCACAAGATCATTTTTTTTCTCATGTGAAAGTTCTTTTATCTTTCATGACCCTGAAACTGAACATTATCATCAGCTAACTTTCCTTTTCTTAAAATGTTGCGTCTTTTCCAGCATGCAATGCTTTCATAAGTGCTTGGTAGGATGAAATGGCATTGGTTTTCTTGACATTTTCATTATATAACTCCAAATAACCAATTTTGGTACTTACATTTGGCATTTCCAGTCCTCAATCAAACATTTCCTGTATATTTCGTAAGGTAACATTTTAAAACAAATTCTAAGAAGAGTAGTATAGATACAGGAAAAACTGACGCCTGCCCAGTAGCCACAGTTAAAACAATGCATGATCAGCAAATCAATAATTCTCAAGCTCTACTATATCAACTGCAGCTGCTTACTAAAGAAAATTCTAGCGGATAAGAAAGGAAAAGAAAGAAATAAAATTAATAATAATGGGGGAAGGGAAAAAATCTGAATCCTACATAAAATACTACTATTCTATGTGTATGGGAAAAGTGTGTTTATGTAGTTTAGCCTGAACATGTGCCAGCGTTACTGGTTACTAACATAAGCTCACATACTCACTGGTAACAATTTGCACTAACCTTACATTTTTTCTTTCATTGTAGTATTGTATACACCATATTTCTCAATAAATGCTTCTAAAATTTGTTATGTAGAGTATGGATGATCAGTTCACTTCTATAATTGTTCCACTCCTTAGAACCCAACTTGATGCAAACACACTACATCATTAACAAGCCTGTGATAAGCAGGAAGCAGATTTTAATACATACACTCCCACTCTTTTGAAAAAATTAAATTTTGGGGGGTAAATATGAAATTGCAAACTACACCTTATTTACGCAAATTGAACATGTATTTGTACTGTGCCAAAATATATAAATTAATATGCAATATTTTAATCAATTTTTTAAATTTATTTTTATAACAGATAAAGGTCTCCCTAATATACAATTATCATCTCTTTGTCCTAATGGACTACCCTACTTCATACTTTTCTTTGCATTGACCAAAAGAATTTACATCATTCTTTATATCATAAAAACTCTGTTTCACTATAATTCAGATGATTTGAACTCCATACTTTGTCAAATTCAAACAATTTTTAATGTTCCATGTTCTGTTAAAACTGAAAATCTTTTTTCAATACAGGCATTTGTGTAGGATATTCAATAAATATGACTAACTTGTATGGCTTGGGTATACCCAACACAAGGTGATGTCGAAAAATGCTCATTTCTTTTCAGATAATCCAATTTTAATAACAATCTCAAAATACATAACATTCTTCATTAAAGAACATCTCTTGCATTTTTCTTTCCCAACATTCTCTTCTTAAGCTTGTACTTTGGTTTTGTCACAGGCCAGTTTACTTATTCTGCCAAAATTGTCACCAAACACATGCCTAATAAGTTACACATTACAATTAAAATGTTATAATTACTATTTTACTTTACATTGTGATGCATCATTGCAATTTCACTGGCTGTAACTGACTGTTCATTACTATTCTTCCTCACAAAGAAATGTTATTCTCTGCTTATAAGAAGACTATACTGCACTTCTCGTTTTAAATGGGATTCACCATCATGTGCAATAGAAACTTCAGATTTGCAAATGTCACAGCACTTTGAAACTATCATTTTTCACAAGCCATAACCATGAATACATTTTCCTATTTTGTTAAATTATCCCAAAGCTGCCTTTTCTTTGGGTAGGAATCATTCATATTCTTCCAAAAAAATAGCAAATAAAAGCAATTCCTTCTTCAAAAACATGAGTAACAGTGACCCTGTGACATGACAATGCATAAAGCAGCTACCATCCGGCATGACCAAGCGCCAAACCAATGTACCAAATGAACATGCGCCCATTTTAAAAGCACAGTGTTCTTAAGTTTTGGTCGGTTTAAGAGCATATGAGGGTAGTGTGAAAAAATAAAAATGAAATATGGGATTTTGTATGTCCCATATGACAATAATGCAGGATATGGTTCTTCACCTATGAATATGGGAAATCCCGTGTAATTCAGGATGTCTGGTATATCTATCAGGAAATCAAACTACACTACAGAACTTCAAATATGTGCAAATATCTGTGCGTTTTCAGGAAATATTTAATCACATAAGAGTTCAGTACAATATTGAAATAGTAAATATCAATTCTAAAATTAAAGGAGGTTGTAGCTTCCATTTAATCCAGTTTGGTGTAAACAACCCCTCCTCTGCATTAATGTATTGAGCAGTCAGGGATAAAAAAAGCAGCTGCGCTTACAAGCCCTGTTTAGTGTGATGAGTGAAAAGGAGAAATAATAAGGCACTCTAAAGGTAAGCCATTAAACAGGCAAGAACAAATTATGTTGAGGGTTTTCAACAAACTAATACAAGAGAATTCTACCATCATTATGAACAACTTTGTTGAACTGCAGATTATACAGTATTTCCAATTGGAGTGATGCTTGTGCACATCAAGAACTAAAGGAAAAGAGAGTATTGAGGACACCAGGAAAGAAGAAAGCAGACCTAAGTCTGGATTGGATCATACTTTTCCAAATGTGCTATTTATCGGGAAGTGCACAGCTTTTCTTTAATAATAAATGCTAAGATCACACAAGCTTTAAATTCTACTAACAAATGATGCTAATTTGTCAAACCACCTTTCTTAAATTATGGTAGAAATTAGATTTAGGTTTGTATCGAAAAATAAAGGGAATATAATTATAAACAAAGAGGGCATTGTGTGATGAAGACCCCAATTTTACACATCTTCCCAATAGTGATTCACCTCAGATTAACAGGTGTTATAATTATCCTGTAGCTTAAAGTCAGCTTTTATTTTGGTTATCATTATTAGACCAATAGAATAGTTCTGTTACATTATAAACACTAGGAATACGTGCACATGACAATTGTTTAATTGTTTCTATATATACTAATATAAGCATGAGGCTAATGCAGAGGGATACAAAATGTTTTGCTCCCATCAAGTTTGGTTCAAAGGCTGGATCAATTATACAATTCATCATAATATATCATAATTTCACTATTTTTGTGCACAACTTCAAGTTGATTGTACAATGAATATCTTAATTGCCTAATAAAATAACTGTTCATTCTAAAATTCATAAAATGGGAGTGCATTTTTAAAGTCTGAATTATTATCTGTTGTATTCTGCAATTAAATGTGAATTCCAAAACCTAGTGTCTCTGATATGAATGTCATGAATTTTTAAGCGCATTTGCCTCGTTTGTAACTCTTACAACATCCTGAAACTCTTACTGAGAGAAACCAAGACAGACTACATGATGTTGTGACGTCTGCGCAGGTGGTGGCGCAACTCGTACTTGCGATTCATCATCAAGCCACACACATGGCATCGAGTTTCACCCATGTGGAACTTCATGTGTTGAGTCAGGGAACCTGGATGCTTGAAAACTTTCGAACAGAGTTCACAAGCATGCATCCTTGGAAGACTTCCTGCATCAGCAAGTGGATCTGGAGAGCTGTTCCAACCTGTATAAATATAACAATTACTTGCACCTCACTGGGAGCACGTCTAGGAGTTGAAAATACCCTCACCATGTCAGCCAACATGGTTAATTGGCAACATGCAGATGGTTCATGCTGCTTTGTTGGGTTTTGGGAAATTGGAAGCACGGTGGGAAAAATAATCAGAAATGGAAAGGACAATAAAAATTTGATTAATTAAATAATTTACATTCTTTTTGGAATCTTGTTTATAGCTTTATTATCTTTTCTTTGGTACATTTTAAGAATTATATACCCATGTATTTGCAGAAGCTACAAGAGATCAATCCAACTAAATGGATCAAGCATACTACCAGCACTTTTAAAACCACATGAAAAGTAAGCATTCTAAGACATTTTTTTTTGTTATAAATATAAACATGCTGGTATTAACATCTAATGAAATTTTGTTTTCTTGGTCAAAGAAGTTAGCTAGGAAATTAACTCCAATATCACAAATTAAAGTCTCCAAATTCTTTTCTCTTAGAAACTCCTTTAGGACAAACATACTGTGAACCCTGATAACTGCTTAACATAAGCTGTTTCATCAAAATTATTTAGTTTATTGCAAATACACAATTAATATGTAAAACATCCTTTTTAACTTTTTAGAAGTTGTATTTTGCTTTTAAAAGAACATGGACGTAAATTTTAAATACAATTAAATGTCATTTTACTTTTAATTACTACACATATAACTCATTTGGCAAATTTTATGTTAATGTTTAGGACTAGTACTGTCCCTAAAACATACTTTATGACAAATGTAAACATGTTTTTAACTTAAGGTGGGGTTAGGCAAGCCTGCAGAGTAACAAGGCAAAGCATTTTACAAAATATTTTTAAAGAAGCATGCTCACTGTGGCAAAACAGTTAATTGTATGTTTGAATTTCTCAGATAAAGCAATGATACTATGTATCCAATCTAAAGCTGTCTGTACAAAAGCCAGTTTGTGATTTATAGCTAAAAAGATTCATACTGATATTGAACTTGTCAAGAATGAAGCATCCCTGTCATCCGCATTTAGAATAGACATGCCTCTGATCTTTATCTGTTAAGAATAATCCACCTTTCTACTCTTCTATTCTATTAGTGAGCTCATGGATAAAAACATATGCTGCATGAGCAAATCACATAATAGTGATAAGTAACATAGTTCTGCAAAAGCAATTAGAACTGTGATTTCCATGTGCGCAAGCAATGTATGTATGTATGTATGTATGTACCATTCACATGACTTTCTCTATATTCCTGCA
The DNA here is from genome assembly GCA_030762935.1 of Hymenopus coronatus. Lineage (NCBI taxonomy): Eukaryota > Metazoa > Arthropoda > Insecta > Mantodea > Hymenopodidae > Hymenopus > Hymenopus coronatus. The sequence goes on along the minus strand of CM060894.1, from coordinate 90,549,802 downwards.
ACAAATTATTCTTAAAAAGCTTATACTTCTATTTACTTTATGCTTATCAGAAAAAAATAGCAGAAATAGTCTTATTACTTGCCTCCTTGTAAGTGGAAGCGAAATAAAGGACTTCCATAGGTTAAAGTGATAGTCAAAAGCTGGTTGCTATGTCAATGAAGTTCCTTTGTTTATATGGATTGGAGTTGACAAGTTCCTGTATGAGAAAAGTATACGTTTTTCATAGCAGAAACCAAAAATAAGGAATGTCTCAAAAACGACGAACTCCACGAAAAAAATGTATATAACATAAATTGTGTGTTTTAATGTGCTCTACACTTTTTTGTGTAGCAAGCTTTTGTCCATCTCTTACAGTTTAGCAGTTATTCAAATTTCAGTAAAATTCATCCAGAATAAACTACTCTTCAGAGGCTATTCCCAGAAAATTCAAGATATACATTTTATTTGTCTGTTAATATCTTTAATATATGAAATTTTAATCAAAATCGTTACAGCCATTTTTGAGAAATTCAAAATGTTCGAAAAAAGTTCCATGTAAAGGGTAGTTGAGGGTGGGGGGGGGGATTTTTCTCAAAATCTTTGTGTCACATCCCTGGAAGATACTAAACTTAAATACCAAGTTTGGTATTTTACCGACTTTTTGTTTTTGAGTTATCGTGTTCACAGACACACGGACCTTTTTGTGACAATGTTTTTTTGGGATATTGGGGACCCTAAAATATTTCTGGTGAAATCTCGGTATCAAAATTTTGGGTGGAGTGCAATACCTTCTCTATACACTATGTACATAGTGCATATAGAGAAAGTAATAAAGTCAGTTAAATATCAAGCTTTGTATTTAATTACAGCATTTTCCAAGTTTGTGACACCAACTTTTTCAAGAAAATTTCCCCACCCCAAACTACCCTACATGACAAAATGTATATATTTTTAAATATAGCTCTAATAATTTTGAATAAAGTACGTTTTCATACCAAAATGAGCATCTTGAATTTTCTGGGAATAACCTCTAAATTCTATTCATTGCATAACTGGTAAACTGAAAGAGATGAACAAAAATTGCCCACACAAAAACCACATTAAAAATTCAATGTCAACCATTATTTGGGGGGGGGGGGGCACCCATTCCAAATTTATTGGTTTCAATTTTAAAATTCTTATATTTCCTCAAACAGCATATTATTAGTTTTCCTTGCTTCTATTCGAGCAAAGAATTAGTCAATTTCAACAGCATTACATAATGACTAGCACATGAAAGAGTTGATACCTATCAATAAACGTAAAGTAGTTAAAAAGAACAAGCTTTTTAAGAACTGTTTGTAGAATGGTAGAGAATGCAGTGTGTAATACATAAGATTTTTTTTTTAAGAGACTCTCTGAAAGGTATGCAATAGTATGGCTTTCAACCATAATAAGAAATTGGCCTTGTTCAAGGAATTGCATTGTGAGGGCGAAATGTGCTGAAAATGGAGGCATGCCCAACCTTTAGGTTTTTAGAGTACTACCCAGAAGCGCACAGTGTATCTAATGAACAAATGCTTTTAAGCTGTTTGCAAATAAATTGACTGAGGTAGCAGCAATACAGTGATATTTGATATTACAGTTTGAGCTGACCAAGAATCGCTGCTTTTGTTACATTGCTACAAATAAGAAACTCTGCATATTGGCAGAATGGTTACCTCTACTTGCAGATGTCTCCATTTCTAAGGTTTGCATCATTTGAAGATGGTGCAACGAAATATGTTTTGTGTAGTCCATCACATCAATCTGTAAACTTAGTTTGACCTGATACAATACTCTGTGACAGCTTTTTTTCGGTTTCATAGATATAAATTTTTGGCTTTCCAATATCAAATTTTCTCTTCCATAAATTAGACTTCATTTACATATGCTTTTTCATGTTGCTAAATAAGTGTGACATTTATTTGAATTGAATGGAAAAATGTATATCACATGACCACAATCGTGCATGATTTGGTGTTGCACAAACTCAAAAACAGGTCACATACTCCAACAGTTCAAGCATACTGTGATATGCCGCAGGAGCATGGCTCAATATATGGTGGCATGAGATAAGGCACAATGCCTTTAACAGCATCTGGGCCACAGTTGTGCTGTGCTGCTTCTTTACTGATACTGACCATGCTCTTTGACGCTTTCCTCGAGACTCGGTGACAAGGCAGTTTTCACTTAGCTAAAAATAATCGCTATTGGGTAGCTCAAAAAGTCCACTGCATGATACTAAACCCAGTTCAGCCTTAAGTTGATCCTCGTCAAAACAACCCCAGGCGACCAGTGCACCGTACTTTCTCAACCACATGGCATGCACACGCAACATATTGTAATGTAAAACGAACAGAGCTCATATTTCGACAATTTAAATGGTAACTTAATTATTCTATTAAGTATAATGGTGATAAAATTGATGGTCGTATCAAAATAAATGTGTGCACACTTAATAATTACATCTAAAAAAAATACGTGAAAAAAATAAGTGACATGCATGCAATAAATTACATTTATTCGCTCTCTGGAAGCAGTTCTATTCCTTCCAAATTGGAATTGTCATCTGAACAGTTTATACTGCTGCTTTCCAATCCAAGTTTGATAACCAGGTTATCAATAACAGTGTCACTTGAACTATTCATCTTCCAAAACAACACTTCTTTCGTTACATGTTCAAACTGCAAGCAACCGTTACTGTGTAAACAATTTGCGGAAATCAGGTGATTCATACGAGTTGCATGCTGGATCTTATAGCTCTGTTTAACGGTATAAATCGGCGTTTGTTAAACTCATAGGTATTTGTATACAATATTATACCATTTAAGAATAAATTTATTCTGTCATTTAGATTATTAGCATGGTATTACATTACTGCGCACATTGCTACTCTGTTGTACCGCGGTCCACTGACCATGTGGATCAGTTTTGGCAGGGATCAACCTAAGAGTGAATAGAAAATAGGTCGGTGTTTGATGAGCAGTGAGTGTGGCTAGAATAATTCACTCTCTTTTCTTTCACAAAACAATTTATGTTGCACGTATCAAGCCTGAATTTTGGAGCAATTTTTACCTCAACTGACAAATGAAGAATGAATGCAATGCATATTCCAGCAAGACAGGGCAACAGCTCAGATTTCTTTGGGTGCACTTGGTGACAATTTTATCACAAAATGATCAGTGTAGCAACATTCAATATTGTAATTTGCAAAATAATAAGCTGCTCATTGCCCTTGTCCATTCATCTTGTTTGCTTCTTCATTGCATAAGAAGATCACGTCTACACAGGGATGATATGGCAGCCAGTGAGTGGCTGATGCCTGCAACCCAGGTACCACTAGCAGTATTAGTGCTTGTTCTGATGACCCTGAACATAGGTGAAAATGAGCCAGTTTTGTCATGTCATATTGTGATCCAGACAGTGGAGTAAAGTGCTGTCATTTTGAGAAACCCAGAGCTGTAGTTTTCACATTTTATGTGGTTTGTGCTTTCAATGTTGCAAGAGTGATCTGAGTTTGTTTTTCAGAATTTTATCAAGCATAGACACCAAAAATGTTAGAAATTTGTATTAGTTCAAAATGAGATGATGCCTCGGAAAATTACAAGGATCATTGACAAGAAGAAATTTTCCATAGGATCCAATTCTGTCAACAAATCTCACCTATTTGTAACAATAGTACAACAAACACAATTCATATTAGCTGGAAATTGGCTGGATGAACAAATATTCTTATCAGTACACAGCTCATCTGGTGTTTAACTAGTATAGCACTTTATAGTCTGTTTATAGACTAGACACTTCCCTTTTTATTTTAAATATTACTGGTTGTATTATTCAATTTAAACTTTTGGTCGGTCAGAAGAATTTTGCACTTAATTTACAGATCTAGAAGCCAGTGCCAACTTCTTGCATTACACCAACAGTATTGTGAATGGTGTTAACTCATGCTTGACTTATGATGCATGATAACACTATTTATTCACTTGAATAAAAACTTACAGTGCAACCAAGAAAGATCAACTTCAAATTGAACTAGCAAAGTCAATTGATCAAAGTGATTTGCAATCTTGGTGTGCCGTGTTTTGAAACATTAAGGATAGAGGGGAAAACTTTTCTTTACTATTACGGCCAATAGGCACAAATTACTTTTTAAGTACTCTAAAGAGAATAATTTATTACTTTTTTATTACCAGTAGAAACGGGCACATGAATTTATATTTTCAATAATGAGTTTTATGCAGACTATTGAACACTTATGTTAGCTAAGTAATTGCTTTATTTTTGACATTCACTTCTGAAACAGTTAAAGGAATACCCTCTTTAGAAAATAAGTGTATTTTACTAAATCTCACATGACCCTTGGTCTATGCAGGGTGTAATGTGCAACAGAGTACCTAGTTTTACATTTATTTTCATTAAAATGCCTCTTAGGAGCACTTCATAACTGTTCATAAATGATTTGCATTCCCTGTAGATTTACATGCATTAACTCCTGTACCTCATGCAGAGATGTGTCTGCTGTCACTCATATGCCATATTTGCACATAACTCATTGATTCAACAGTAAATATGCTTTGTAAACAAGACAACCTCTTATGCAATGCAGTCATTCAAATTTCATTTTCTTTTTAAAAATGGGATAACCTTGTGTCATTTTACTGAAATGGATTGTGCCAGATGCCAAAAATGGCAGTTTTGATAGGACAATGGTGTATATGATTGAATATCTGCCAGCAAAAATGTTGCAACCCTTATTTTTATAGAATGCTGGATTTTTGCATATAAACATTGTATGTGGTAAGAGTGAGGCATGTGTGAAGTTATATTGGCAAACATGAACATTACGCGCCTTTTATCTTTTGTTTTAATTTTGCCGCGGTTCACTCAGATGCTGAAATTTATTTGTTTACATTCTCTCCACATTTGAGTTCTACCAAAGGTGGATCTGGGCCCTTCTAGGCTAGCTAGCCATCAGCACACCAACTGTATTAAGGATATACCAGACAGTGTGTCGTAGTTGTATGCAGTACACTATGGTGTGACAATATGTAGAAATGTTTTAACAAATGGAACTTTCCTATCCACTATGTGGGCAATTCATGCATCTGACCACTGTAGTGAAGGAACACAGCAATTCTAAACTATATAGTGTCAAAACAGTGTTTTTCTGGCACCATTTAGGCTAAAGTTGAAAGGCAATATTACCATCAAACAAATGGTGATCCAATATCCATTATGTTCCACACTAAGACGTTGCTTCTATTTCAGATTACAACAGGATAATCCTTCAGAATAAGTAAAATAAAAATAAAAAAAAAAATAAAAAATCTGATATACTCCATTCACATGGCATTCTCTACCTATTCTGCAACAAATGATTCTTACAAAAGTTATTCTTCTACTCCATACTAATCAAGATAAACATTAACAGAAAGTGTCATTATTTCTTTGTAGGTACAAGGAAATAAGGGGATAGACTAGACTAAAGCCAATCAAATTGTTTAATAGTTGGTCATTATGCAATGCCCTTGAAGCTCTGTTCTATTTGCTTGACCAGGACAGAGGAAAAGAGAAAGGAAAAACAAAAGGAAAGAAAGAAAAATAAAAGGTCACTTCTCATTTGAAAAAATAGAAAATTTTAATAACGAAGAATATAAAGAGCCTGACAAATTGTGTGCAGTAACGAGATCTACATTCTTTGTGTACTAAGATTTTGCCTCTCTCTTGCAGTTTATCAGTTAAGCAAAATTCATCCAGAATAAAGCACTATTCCCAGAAGAATCAAGATTGTTTTATTTGTATTCAAATACACAATAATTTAATGAAAACTATGAGTTTGTTCTTTTTTCTTTCTTTAAGAGGAGAGGGGGGGATTTTCTTTAAAATCTTCATGTTGTAACCTTGGAAGATGCTACCTTAAATATCAGCTCTGGTTTAATGGACCTTCCACTTTTTACTTTCCCTATACACACTATGTACATAGTGAATAGAGAAAGTATTGCACTCTACCCAAAAATTCGATACCGAGATTTCACCGGAAATATGTTTTAGGGTCCCCTTTATCTAAAAAAAAGCATTTTCACAAAAAGGTCCGTGTGTCTGTGAACACGATAACTCAAAAACAAAAAGTCAGTAAAATACCAAACTTGGTATTCAAGTTTAGTATCTTCCAGGGATGCGACTCAAGATTTTGAGAAAAATCCCCCCACCCCAAACTAGCCTTTACTGGAACTTTTTTCGAAAATTTTGATTTTCTGAAAAATGGCTCTAACGATTTTGATTAAAATATCATACATTAAAGATATTTACCTGACAAATAAAATGTATATTTTGAATTTTCTGGGAATAGCCTCGGAAGAATACTTTATTCTGGATGAATTTTGCATTACTAAACTGTAAGAGATGGACAAAAACTTAACACACAAAAAATGTAGAGCACGTTAAAACACACAATTTATAATATACACATTTTTTTCGTGGAGTTGATCGTTTTTGAGATATTCCTTTTTCTTTGTTTCAGCTTTGAAAAACTTATACTTTTCTCATACAGGAATTTGTCCAACTCCTGTTCACACAAACAAAGGAACATCAGTCACATAGCAACCAGCTTTTGGCTTTCACTTTAACCTATGGTACTCCCTTATTTCGCTTGTATTTACAATAAATAAAAGAATAAGACTATTTCTGCTAATTTTCCTTGATTAACATGAAATAATTTAAAGATAAGCTTATTAACAATAATTTATTACAGAGAGATAGAGAAAGTCATGTGAATGGAACACATCAGATTTTTAGTTTTGTTGTTCACAGACACCAGTAAATCTTTGTATCAAATTTTTAGGTGCTATGCAACGCCTTTATTTTTCTTTATAATTGTTCAAAACAAATTTTGAACTTTTCACTTTGCATACCTGATCTATTCCTAAAAGCTTTCTAAACCTAACTCCAAAAAACAAAAAGCATAATTGTATATATCATAATAATTATCAAAAGTTTCTATATAGCATAATCCTGATGTAATATATATTATAGCTGCTAAGATAGTGTCATTTCTTGTATTCATATTTTATATCGTAGCCATTGTAATAACCCCACCCATAAACAGTTCTAAAATAGCTGTCACAACCCCATAATTATGTCTCATGCCAGAAGTTGATGTAGCATTTAACAGCTCAGAACATTATCAAGCATCTGCTGAGATTATGGCAAACTGCTGAGAAGCTGCCACTTAGTTTTTTCTTGGTTTCCATCCAGCATTTGCTTTAAATAGATAAAAGAAGTATTTTTAAAAAGCAGAATATACTGAGTTCACACAGAAATTTTGATACCCATTTACAGTATACCCCAGATTATTTGTGTGCAGATTCTCTGTGTACCTAAAATGTGTGTATTTTTCTCTAAGAAACAGCAATAAATGACTCACCACGTGACAATAAATGCCATTTCCACAAAGCAGTTTCTGTTGTTATCAAGCAGCCTCTTCCATGTGATAAAAACAAACTCAGTTTTCTAATGTTAATTGGTGTGACTCAACAAAGCAAATTGAAAGAATTTTATAAAAGAGATGGCAGACATTAAAACAAAAATTAGAATTAACTGAAAGATTTGAGAACAGGGAAACTGCTGCAAAACTAAGTGCTGAGCATGGTACTAGAATGCAGATTGATCAGGACATTAAAAAAATAAAGAAACTACAAGCTTTTGTCAGAAACTGTGATTCTAATAATTCTGCATGATAAAACAAAGAGAGATATCATTCAATGAATTAGTTACTGCTCTTTTACAGTGGTTTACCCAAAAAAAAATAGCAGGAGCATTTCAGATGCAATGTGTGCCTTAAAGATCATTTTTTTTCATGAGGTTCTAGAGGAAGAATTTTCTATTTACTTACATATGCATATTGTACCTTTAAAGCATTAGATACAGGTTTCCATTATTTTATATATTCTCCTCCATATTACACTGAATAACCGGGAGTATACCGCACTTGATTTTTCCTGACTCAGTTATGAGATATTTTTCCAGTTTCATGTGCTGTTTGCCTGTTGGATTATTTACTTTGCACTGCAGGGACAAATGAATGCCATCTAGTATACCTATTTATATTTACTTAAATTGTAATAGATCTGTTTACTTGCCAGTGTCTGTATGTGTAATGATATAATATACCATATCTGTTTTTAATTGACTAACCTTTTTATTGGCCTCCACCATCCCCATAGCCATCCAACGCTCTCCTTAAATCTTGATTTCATTTTTACTTTTAAAGATATACAAATAATCCAAACAAGCTATTAAAGGTGCAATTATACAAAGATCTTTACACAAGCTACCATTAGATACAATATTGTTTTAGTACTAAAAATATTTCAAGTTATACAAAGCAATTAAAAGTTAACACATACACAATAAGCTAATAAAAGAAAATTTCAATTCAAAAGTCAATACTTTTTGAATTTTCCTTTTTCCAATATCTAAACAATTCTGGGCAAACTAAGATTAATTCACATATTCACAGTTGCACAATTGTATCAAACTCCCTGACTTTTCAGCCAACCACAGAAGGTATTAAATTCCACCTAAAAATGCACTGGAAATATGTTTTCAGAACCCCTGAATAAACTCAAAAACGAAAAGTCTGTGAAATACCAAACTTGGTACTTAAGTTTAGTATCTTTCAAGAGTGCAACATGATCTTCACAGAAATCTCTCCAGCTGTAACCTTTGCATGGAAGTCTTCGAAAAGTTCAATTTTATAAAAAATTACCAACGATTTTGATTAAAATGCTATAAATTAAAGATGCTTACAAGGTAAATAAAATGTATATCCTGAATTTCTTAGGAATAAATAGCCTCTGAAATCCTTTCCTTGCATAAACTTTGGAGGCTAGTGTCCATTGTTTCTAGGTCTTCCGGGAAGGCTGCATCTTGGCTGAATTTCCTGCAGACATTTCACCTCACAGTGCAAGGTACTCACAAAAGTGCGTGTGCATGTACTCATGCAAATACACACACACACACACACACACACACACACACACACAAAAGCAGTGGCTTTTCCCACAAAACTCAAGTTATACATTTCATGTAAAACTCAAGTTATACATTTCATGTGTTATGTAACTATCTAATAAAAATTTCAAAAATTTTTCCATATTAAGGATAGTTTGGGATGGGAACATTTTCTTGAAAATTGTCTCACATCCTTGGAAAATTCCGAACCTAGATATGAAGTTTGGTATTCAACAGATTTTTCGTTCTGAGTATGCTCTTTACAGACTGATTTTTTACTAATTTTGTTTTTTATTTAAGGGATCTCTAAGCATATATTTCCAGTGAAATCTTGACATGAAATTTTTGTGTGGAATAAATACTTCCCCTACTTACTATACATAATAGAGAAAGTAAAATAATTAAAGCTGTTTTAATTTTTTTTGGAAAACAACTTCTATAGGGAAAGCTCTTATTATATTATTTTTCAATATTTGGACCTTTATTATATCACTGTTTAGTACATCACAACCTTGTTTTGTTTGTGATTCATTTGGATGGTTTTTCTCCTGCATTTCTGGAAGCTGAGACTTGGAAAACAGGATTTTATAAAGTTCTCACATATCAATGAAAGGTACCTGAAATGTTCCACATTCTTCCTAGGTTTCGAAGCAAATAAACCAGAAGAAATTTAAAAATTGAGAGACAGCATGGAACTTTTAAAATCCTTAGCTTGTTGGACACCGTTTATACAACTGACAGGTGCAGACCCTGAGTCTTTAGTTTCATTTCAACCTAGGAGAATTATTGCCTTTACAATAAATACATTTTATTAATCTAAGCTCATACATCAAAAAGGTATTGCACTCCACCCAAAAATGTAATGCAAAGATTCCACCAGAAATACACGTTTTAAGGACCTCTGTACAAACTTTATTTTAAAAAAAATTCATTTTTAAAAAAATTTCTGTGGTGTGTCTGTGAACACTATAACTCGAGAACAATAGTAAATAATATACCAAAATTGATATTTAAGTTCAGCAGCTTCCAAGAATATCCTACCATCCCTAATTACCCTTTAGATTGAAACAATTTCAAAAAGTTTGATCTCAAAAATGGCTAACAATTTTTATTATAATACTGGATATTAAAGACATTCACATGACAAAATGTACATATTGACTTTTCTGGGAATAGCCTCTGAAAACCTCTTCATTACAGATGACTTTTTCATTACTGGTAAACTGTAAATATGTAGTTCCCGTTAAAACACAATTTGTCGTACACAAATTTTTCATAGAGATGACCATTTCCAAGGTACTTCTTGTTATTGGTTTCAATTTTAAAATATTTAAAAAAATGTCCTTTTCAGGAATTTGTCAACTTCTGGCCATGTAAACAAACACATTTTAATCACATAGCAACCAGTTTTTTAAACATTTGACTATTGCTTTAGCCTTCTACTTACATGGAAGCAAGTAATAAGTCCATTTCTATTAATATTTATCTCATTAGCATGGAGTAGATAGAATAAGCAATTTTGAATTACGTGTTAAAGAAGTAGAGAGTCATGTGAATAGGACACTACATGTTTGTATAACCCATTGTGACAAATTATGTGTACAGCCTGAATCAGCTTTTGAAGTCTTTTTCTTACTGTTCAAACTTTGTACAAATTTGTATAACGGTCATATATAATCAAGTACTTGAGGGTTTGCAGTTCTTGGAGTGTTCTTCTCTTGCAGAGTTTTTATCACGGTTAGCGTTTATTTCAACAGCTGATGACAATACAATTTTGTCACTTATAGCTCCTTCACTCGGTTGTTGATTGTTTCTACTTTAATACAATTGTACTCTTGGAAGCCACTGCCGTAACTAATCTTGCAGGCCTATCAGCTCAGCTTAAATAGCCTCCAATTATGCAGCAAAAACTTCCCAGAAGTGGAGTTATTATTTAAAGTAGGACAATGCAGAGGCTGGATGTCAAGCCCTTGGCTGCATACATGTTCAAATTAAACACACCAACAATGCACATATAGATAGATATTCAGTCATAATATGAATTCTTTAATGAATGGATGTGACTGTATCCTTAAGATTTTTTTTCTTATTTAACATTGTTTACTAATAAAGGTTGTATTCCATCAAGAATAAAAGGTGTATATTTCCTAAGAACTAAGTTTGCCATATGCAACTGAAAGAGAATCCTGCAACAAGAGTAGAGTCAGCATATTCAATTTTGGGTCTGCACTGTTAATTATTATTAATAATAATAATAATAATAATAATAATGAAACAATTTCAAACTATCAGTACTTTTAACAGGCACCATAGACAGTTACTTCTAAAATCCACCTCAGCTTGAGGTATGCCATTTATCACATGTATTTATATATATATATAGACAACACTGTAGACAAAAATATTATTTTTGTTACTTTCAATGTAATAGTGTTCCATAATGTGTTTTGAGGAGGTAGATGAAGAGAGCATGTATTCAATTATAATTGATTTTATTTTTGGATAGGTTAGACTAAAATTTCAATGCCATAGCCGGAATTTCGACCACAGATCTCCTGATTCAAATCCTGGCTATGACATTGAATTGTTCAGTCTGACTCTACCTATCCTACATATGGCTTGTGTGAAAAAACAATTAAACTATGATTTTATCTTTATTTCATTTAATTACAGATAATTTCATTACTATGCAAAATATATCATTTAACTCAATTATAATTAATACTTGCAAATCCCAAGTCCTTCAATTTTTCTTATGCAAGCTAAAGATTTGATTGACAATAACTCTTCAATTCCTTGGAATATCAATTGATTGTACACTGATATAATTCAAGATTTGACTGCTCATGCAGTGCTCTGTTTCAGATGTTACCATTTGTTCTATTGCTCAATGGTTACCATTTCAGGGTAGGCTTGAATAAACCATCTTAAATCGTGCTGCTTTTGAACATATGTTAAAACTTTATTCTCAGTCAAGTGAAATCAAATTCTAAAATTTTCGATCAGTAAAGCTGGTTGAACTTTTGATTTAGAAATCCACCTGACAGATCCCCAATTTTTACTTTCTCTATACATATATAGTGTATAGAGAAGATATTGCATTCCAACCAAACATTTGATATCGATATTCACCAGAAATAGATGTTTTAGGGTTCCCTGTAACCAAAAAAAAGCATTTTTAGAAAAAGAAGCATTCAATCTGTTAATACAATTCTAAAACGAAAAGTTAGTAAAATACCAAACTTGGTATATACGTCTGGTATCTTCCAAGGATGCGGCACGATTTTGAGGAAAATCCCCCTACCCCAAACTACCCTTTACATGGAGATATTTGCAAAATTTTGATTTTCTAAAAAATGGCTCTTTGATTACTATACATATACTAAAGATATTTACATGGTAAATAAAATGTACATCTTGATTTTTTGGGAAAAGCCTCTAAAAACCTCTTTCATCTGGATAAACTTTGCTGGATTTTGCATAACTAGTAAACCGTAAGAGACAAAAATTTATTACACACAAAGCTCGTTGAAACATATAACTATGTCAAATACATTTGTTCTCTCATGTAGTTGATCATTTTTGAGATATTCCTTGTTATTGGTTTCAGATTTCCTTTTCGCATACAGAAATTTATCAACTCCTGGCAATACAAAGAAACAGATTTCATTCACATGGCAACCAGGTTTTAAAAGATTTAGCCTAGTGTATTTCATTATTTCCCTTCAACTTAAAAGAAAGCATTTCTGCTAATGTTTATCTAGATTAGCATGTAGTAGACAGAAGAATAAGGTTTTTAATAATTTGTTACAGAGATGTAGAGAAAGTCATGTGAATGGAGCACATCAGATTTTTATAAATATGCCATGGGAAATGCATATTTCTGGAAACATGTTGCCATTTGTGAAGATTAAGTGTTTAAGTATGTGGCTCTTAAGTCCAAAATTTCAATCCGTTAAGGGCAAACAGCCCTTACAGCATACTCAGCCTCGCTCAATTGAGTGAAGAATCTACTTTTGAGCAGACTGACAATTTTTAATCAGACAGGATGAATCAACCAGTAACATCTATGGCCTGGATTTAAATCCCACTGGCCGACCAATTTGCAATTGCAATACCATCTATCTACATATAGTACAAGCAGTATCTGCCTATCGTGAAGCTCAGTGGCAAGAATGATGTGAGATGAGACCTTAGAAGGCTGGCTAGCTCCACTTTGCTATCTGAACTATAGTGGTAGTCCAGTTATATTGCTTTAAGATCGTAAGGAATGGAGATGAGACATTAAAAGGCTATTATTCACCATAAACAAGGTAATTTACTGAACAATTCCATCGCAATATGACAGAATAGTTAAAGCGACATAAAATAAAATAGAATTAAAAAACATTTACCTTTTGCTAAGCAAGTGTCTTAAAACTGTACACAATGCTACTTTGAACATTCATTTTGTGCTAATGAAAGAAAATCTATCATACATGTGTAAATCTGCATCTCATCGCTTTACTCAGTCTTTGGAACTAATGCACCCGTTGGTTAATACTTTTCTGCCAAATTATAACTAGTATCAACTTAATTTCTTTTAACACAGCACTTTGACAATTCCTACAAAGAAGGGGTGGGGCTTGTTTCTTGGGAGGTAAAACTTCTAGACTATTAACATAAACTTTCAAATATCAAAAAATACTATCTGATTATGCAGTGTTTCTCCATTTCAGTACATGTGCAATATCGCTATTTAATCTTTATAAACCATGGTTATGACTTAGGAAATTTCAAATCTGAATTTTTCTTACCATTTTCTTTTACTCTTGTCCAAATAAAATATTTAAATATGTTAAGAACAAGGGAATTTTGTTTATTAAAGTTTATTACATTATCAGAAAATCTCTTGCTTACATTCTCATTACCACCTACTGTTCTGAAGAATAACATTAGAAAACGCAGAATCAGACTGCAAAATTTAATACTGTAGCCAGGATTTGAACTAGGATCTTATTTCCATCTCTAACCAACTGAGCTAACATGTTGCCTTTTTGACTCTGTGTGAAAGAGCAACTAATTATCATTGGCTGACCTAATGGTTGGTTAAACTATGAAGTCCATGACTTTGTTGCATTTAAAGTCACTAGTGGGGTATGTCACCTCAAAATCGTTTCAAATCTCCTTGTGATTTACCAGGAAAAACATGAGTCAGTTAGGGAATTTAAGTTCATGCTAGAATGTTGCCACAGTGGCTCAGCTGGTTAGCGCAACTGGTTAGAAACCAGGAAGATCCGTAGTTCAGATCCATGGTATAGAATTCAGTCTGATTCTAGCTTTCCACTTGTCCTACAGTTTTTGGAATGGATGCTCCAGTAGGTTAATCACATGCCAAAGGAGGAAGGGAGTAATAGTTCAATTTAATGTTATTTAAAAGTATAGTGAGAAAAATGTGGTCTGATGCTATATATAGTTATGCTGTATACCACAGAATGGTGAATCTTTAAGTTAGTCTCAAAAGAAGTTGCATGTGGATTCTCAGGTTGAATTTGTACCGAAATTCCATTGTCACCATTTTTACTAATCCACAATTTATACATTGTTAGAAAAATGTAAACAGACCCTGCATTAGACAAGAAGAAACATGGCCAACAATTCTAACACAGCAGAAATTAGACAAGATATGGGGCTGTCGTGGAATTTACATGAAAATTTCTGCCCAATGGCCTGCTCATTTTCATAGCTAAATCCATGTGATTATCTGTGATGAGTAATTAATTAAACCCTTGACACCAGAGTTATTTTTGTACATATTCCACTCTTCCTCTTAACTTCTAAACCAGTCTTCATATACTTTTCATAGACAACCAAAATGATTTGAATAGTCACAGCTTGAAGATTGGCCATCCATCCAAATCAAAACATTGAGTTCAAATTCCAATGACATCAAATTTGTCTGTTGGACAGGCATGATGCAAAATAAAATGGTGATAACATGCTTGGAAGATGACAAGATTACATTTACTTCAGTTGCATTACTTTTTAAGAGCAAAAAAAAAAAAAAAAAAAAAAAAAAAAAAAAAAAAAAAAAAAAAAAAAAAAAAAAAAAAAAAAAAAAAAAAAAAAAAAAAAAAAAAAAAACCACACACACACACAAAAAAAAAACAACTTTTAATGCAAAAATTTGATAATTTTACAATGTGACATATTTAGGTACTTATTTTATTCTTGAGTGGAAGTATAATTGAAAATTTTAACTAATGCCATTAAAAACAAAATTTTAAGCAGTCATACTTTTAACAGCAACTGGGTGGTAGTTGTGAGCTGCTTCCCTCCTGACACTTTTCCCCAGCATGTACTGCCTTATGCATCGAAACAAATAGGATGAAATGGAACCAGATGGAACTAGAACCATATTATTTCACAAATTACAATATTGAATGCCCCATATATTGCTAACCTTTTCAAAGATGATGTTGGAAATGCTCTCCTTGTGCTAAAAGACTGCAGCATCTTAACAGATTATTAAAAACATTTTGCAGTTCTTCTTCAGATGTTGGTTATTTCTTCGCACATATTATTTTTTAGTTCTTGTAATGTTTGGGGATTAGATTTATGATTTTTATGCTGACCCTTTTAACCCAACATTAATATCAATCTTTTCCTCTGTTAAATATAACGTTTTTGATTTTTTCTTTCTGGTCTAACACTGATCCAGTGCTTTTAAATTTCTTGACTATTTTATGAACTGTACTTCTGTTAGGGGATCAATATCAGGATAGCAGCTCCAAAACCTTTACAACATAGAGACAGATTTGTTTTATAAAGTTGTAACAAATGTAAACTCTTTGTTCTGTAGTATTCTGGACCATGACTGTCCTAAAGCACAATTACTGAAAACCACCAAAGAACATTCTCTACTGCCATCGCTTTATCATTTATGTGGCATGAGTTAGATCACCCCATATTTGATGTGATAGTAGAACAGCTATTTCAGCAGGCAAATAGCATGCACCTGAGACCCAATATCCAATAACAGAGTGGCTGTTTAATCTTATGGCACCTACTTTTCACAGGCAACCAAAGTGATTTCAATGCCCATAGCTTTAAGATGAGAGGTAATAGTCTGGCTATCCATTTGAATCAAAACATTGAGTTCAAATCAGTGTTGTAAAATGTGTGTCTGTTGCAACAGGTATGGCTCAAATAAATTTGGTGATAGCATGTTTGAATAATAACAAGGTTACATTTGATTTCAATTGCATGGATTTTTTTTTTTTAAGCAAATTAACGAAAGAAGACTTTTTACTGCAAAAATTTAATATTTTTATAATATGAAACATTTATCACCTTTGCAGGCACTAAGGGGTATGGCTCAAATAAATTTGGTGATAACATGTTTGAATAATAACAAGGTTACATTTGATTTCAATTGCATGGATTTTTTTTTTTTTAAGCAAATTAACGAAAGAAATTAATATTTTTATAATATGAAACATTTATCGCCTTTGCAGGCACTAAGGGGTTGAGATAAACTTAATGCAAAATATCCCTAATCACTCAACAAATCAAGACAAGCATTTGGCATACACTTTCCAATATTGCAACTGCAGAAATTTGTGTATAATCAACAGGTCCCAGACTTTTATAGCTGCAAAGGGGCATAATTTTGAATACCTTTTATAACAAAATAAAAGCATAGCATTCTGTTTCACATTATTAGCATTATCAAGAGAAGAAAACAGCATATTAGATTCATACAGCTGAGAAAGCTGGCTCTCTGTGCCATTCAGAAGAAACCCAGTATTTATGCTTCTGCCTACCTCTCATTTACCACAATTTAATGTGTGGTCTTAAATCTCATTTTAATAAATGTCACTAAATAAGTTTTTGTCATACATTGTTCAAACCATAATTGTTGCATTTTGTTTGTGGGGGGCATAATAAATATATTCATCATAGATGTGCATCTCACATTTAAGTTGCTGCACATTTAAATATGACACTGGACATCCTGGGCATCTCATTGTATGTTAGGCAAGAAATGTCAGAAAACTCAGTTGATATCAATGAATGTTATGGGGAATTCTGAGGGCTAACTAATTTTGCCTTTCTGCTTAATCTAAGCTTTTCCTGAGAAATATTTACAGAGGGGAGGAGGGCACATAAATTTCAAGCTACTTTGCATACAGCTTATAAAATTGTTGCACTCATATCCCTCCACCATTAAAACCCTGAACCCTGTAAAGCCTTGTTGATCCTGAAAAATATTGGAAGTCTTTATAAATATCCAGGAGTTCAAATCCGTACACCAAGGTTGAAAATTATACAAAGTAGTACCTATGTTTAAATAAGTAACAGGTCCATAACCTGGTTTAATACTGTAATAATGAGTTGCAAATACAGACATGTGTAGTCTCTGAAAGCTGTTAAGTTCTATAGGTTCAGAATGAAATTCTTTTTCTAGGACTGATAAATGTAGACTTGTATTTGGATGTTAAAAACAAGTAGGGCTATTAACATGGTGTTCTTGTAATAGGCAGAAATGTGTGGAGTTGTCAGTGAACTTGAGGTCATTGTACTTCTGCATTTTCCCAATTACTTTTTGACTTTTTAATGTCACTATACCAGCAGTTATATCAAACAGCAGCAGATATATGCTTTGATCAAAGTGTGAAAGTTACCTTGGTAGTATGGTCTGGATAGGTTTGATCATTTACTTTTATTTTCTCTGTTCATTCTTTTTATTTTTCTTATTACAATCACAATATAAACTGTGTTATAAAATAATCTTAACTTTTTTTAATGCTGAATCTTCCCTTACTACCATTAAGTAATTTCATTTAACACCAATAAGAAGAAGAAATAAAATTACTATTAATAATCTTGAATTAATGGATCAAAAATCTCATGATATCCATAGTAATGGGATTGAAATATTGGCAGGTAGGGTATATTTCAGCTCAATATCACTGTATTGGTATATAGTGGGTTAATCAATGATACCTGTGAGCTGAATAATGTATTGCTAAAAATAAACTTGTTATGATTTGACTTCCTAAACAAAGTCCAAAAATTGCATTTTGTATCATATACTCAAATAAAGTCCAGAAAAATCCAATCTTGGCTGATTATCACATTGATAACCTAAACTTTGGTGCCAATAGTTACTGAAATGTCAAGCAGCTATGCGACAATTGAAACTGTTTACTGAAAAATTACATTTTGGGGCTCTAGTCCTTTATCCTAACACATGCAACATATCCTTTAGCATAAAAATAAGATTATAAATATAAAGAGCAATTTTTGGACATGCACAGATGAAATTCTGCACTTTGTGCCTTCTCCCTGGTCCCACAACTACTTAACAACAAAGGCTCCACAAATTTCGCATTAATATTTGAATATTCATAAAATGACAACAAAACTGGCATTTTTGACATACCAAAAGAGAAGACATAAATTGAGTTGTTTTTGAAGTTACAATGGACTCAAATTTCTCTGTATATTTTATATGTATTCGTAACAATGTTCTACACACAAAATGTTATGTAAATGAAATTAGCTAAACTTTTGTTTGGTGTCATTGGATCTGAAACTGGAACTTAAATTTGCATGTAAGTTCTAATTTTCAAATTGTAGTCATTAATTGCAACTTTCTTTTTTTTTTTCCCCCACAATATATGGAGTCCCATAAACAGGGTGTTACAGAATTCAACCAATAAATCATTGGAGGAATAATTTAGCACCATACTGAGATAGGACACCTAAGGCCTGTGACAAACTTTGCAGTTAAGTAATGATTTTGTACTAGAATATTCATACTGATAATTGCACATACGTAAAGACTGAATATACTAGCAGCACTGCTTTCCATTCAGAAGTAGTTTTTTTCTACCTCCCAAACACAAAAATAGCTACCAATGTGGTATTTTCGAAGTTATGAGCTTTCCTATTCTGAAGAAAAAGTTGTCAACAAGGGGCAATGCACCATTGAGCTACAGTTTCACATTGTGGAAAACTGTAAGAACTAGAAAAGATATGTACAGCAATGGAGCAGTCAGAAGTGAGCCTGGCTCACAGTCTGATAGTCCTAGGCAGGCTGGGGTTCAAACCTCACTCAAAGTTTTTAACCTCCCCCCCCCCTCCCAAGCACATGAATGGCATATGTTTGGAGTGAACCCAGTTTTCATTCTTACTGCTTCTTTAAATGTTTTTTAGTGATTTTTACAGAGGTATTCACGTAATATGTTTTAACATACTGCATAGAAAGAGAAAATATCTTTCAAATCTTCCTGTGCCTGGATTGTTACATAATTTACCGTTATTGGATACACGGATGTGAAAACATACTTAAAAGATACTTTCAGAGTAACAGCATACGAGTTTCACTATTTCTGTTAGTTACTCAGAGTGGATTACTCATCTGCAATCAATAGCGTGTTCCAATTTCAATTAGATGGTGTAGGTCTTGACAGCACATTCAAGTTGTCAATTTTTCCCCCCCAGAATCAATTTGCTTGTGTGTGCATTGTAGCATGAGTTAATGAACAGGTATCAAGAAAGCAAATGTGCCCTAATAGCTGTGCATGTATATTTTCAAGGTCTTTTCAGAGTATAGCATGTGTGTGCTTTGCTGCTCTGTCTGCTACTGGAAATGAGTTTTCACATCGTTGACATAGCATACTCTTTCGGAGTTAACTGATTTGCGTTTTATGGGGAGGCACGAGGAAACGGCATAGCTCTATGCAGTCAGATACCCTCGACACCAACTACATTTTCTACCTTCCAGTCTATTCACTAGTGCCTATAGGAAACTGGATCCCTGGCTTTGCATAGGCCTGATAGACCTTTGCAAGACGAACCGGTCACACGCCTGATTTCGAGGAAGCTCAAAAGCATTCACATTAGTCATTCAATCAGTACCTGTACTACTGCACATATGCACACAAATCATGTCAGCATATGGTGAGTGATACAGGAAGATAAAACTTCATCCCTTCCATCTTCTGAAGGTACAGGTCTTGACACCAGCAGACTAGTTCCCCAAGCGTGGATCTCTGAGTAGCATGGTGAACAGCCAGACTTCTTTTCCCAAGTGCTCTTTGCCAATGAAAGTTGTATTACATTAAACCAAAGAGACAGCTACATCTGGGACCATGAAAATAGGCATGCAATTGTTGAAAGAAATTATCAATACACGTTCAGAAACAACATATGGCCTGGCATAGTTTCAAATTACATAACTGGCCTGTACCTTCTTCCACAGCGGTTAAATAGGGACGTACATCAGTTCCTAGTCAATGTGCTACCTGGGTTTCTGGAAGATGTCCCTCTTTAATGTACAATGCCAGATGAGATTCCAGCAATATGGAGCTCCTGCTCACTTCAACAGGGATGTCAGAGGCCATTTGAATGACACGTCTGCAGGATGTTGGATTGGATACAGTGCCGATATTAATTGGCAACCACATTCCCCTGACCTAACATCTAATTATTTTCTCCCGCCAACTCTGTTGAGGATCTGCTGGCAAGGATATTGGCTGAATGTGACATAATTCGTAGCACTCCAGGCATCTTTGAAAGGATACGAGACAAATTTATGTATGAAGATGCACACTCTACATGGATGTTGGAGGATGTCACTTTGAACAAATTCTTTAGTTCACCTTGGCTTAAAAGTGGGAGCTACAGGTTTGGTTTCATTCTTTTTGTTTATATTATTCCCAATTTCTTTAATTAGAAGACTCTGGTGATGATTATTATTACAATTCGAGGCATAAATAAGAAGCTTGGTTTTCTAAATCCTTTTTAACTTACTCTGTAAATAATGATTCTATTTTTTTTTTTTTGTATCCCCCCAAATTAGGGGGTGAATAGAAAAAGTAATTTATTTTTTGTTTCGGAATTTTTACATGGAAGTGCAGATAACAGAAACATTTGCTATTCTTAATCTCTCTCATAACTTGTACATACATTTCTTTTTATTAATGAGTAACAAATTTATTTCTGTGTGATGTTCTTTCATATTCCCTCCGAGATGAATGAGAACATGACTTTAATGTTGTCTTCTCTTTCTCTGGTATCACCCTTTTGTATATTATTTGTTCTGTTACATGTAATAACACTGGTCAGCACATGAAACGGATCATATTTGGTGTCACATGATGCATCAATCTAAACACAGATAAAAAATAAATAATCATGTTGCAATTTGAACTCTTGAGCCATCAACCATGAGAACAACTCTATGGGCTCTGTAATTTTAACACTTGGCTATCTTGCCCTTCACTTTGCATGGCTACAATTACCTGCAGTTAGCAGCAACCTATGGCAGCAACTCAGAGAAGTTTTATTAGAGGCATACTGGCTCGCTATTGATTTTGATTTATTGCCGCTGTCTATGACCTAAAAGATCAAAATGTTCACCAAATGCTCCTCTGCAATCCTCGAAAGTTTGTCAGCTGAATTCTGTAACTCCCTGCTTAAGCAGTTGGCTTGGCTGCCTGAGCATGCCATTCTTCTCATAGCATGGTATCATTATTTGATCATCCCTACCCATGTTCATCAAATGTTGAATAGCATTGTGGCAAGTAATATACCTCTAAGTAATGCTGTGATATATGTTTTGTGATATACTTGCTTCCAACTGGTAATTTACTATTTACAGGCAAGTACGAGGGCAGATCGAGTATAAACGGGAATTTTAATGTAGCGCTGCTGTCGGTCATAATTTTGAGGAGAAACTTTGTCAGTATGTGATGGGGGTATCTGGAGAGGGGATATTGGCGTGCACGCACTGCGGAGAATGGGACTGCATCAGTACGCCATGAGTGAGCAAGAGGTACACACGTCTGTTGCACAACATATAATCAGATTTCTCTCAAAAGAGGGCACCAAACCTTCAGAAATTTTGAGATGGTTCCGCACAGTTTGGGGGAGAAATGCTTTCGAAGACTCAAGTGAATGAGAAGACTTAACATTTTTTTGGCGGGAAGAGAAGCTGTGCAAAATGAACCTCATAGGAGGAGACCGCGGACAAGCATTACTGCAGACAACATTATTACCATTCGTGACGTTATTGAAGAAGATCGGTGCATAAAAATTTCCAAAATTGTTTTTGCCCTAGATAAGTTATGAAGTGTACAAACAATCATCCGAGATGAACTCCACTACAGAAAATTGTCTGCCAGGTGGGTTCGTCTCCTCAACCAGGAACAAAAAACGTTACACCAGGAAGATTGTCACAGGCACCTGCTTCGCTATGAGGAGGAGGGAGGAGATTTCTTGAATCACATTGGGACTAGTGATGAAACATGGGCGCATTATTATACGCCAGAGTCAAAGCAAGCAAGCATAGAGTGGCAACGAGGAGGCGAAGCATGTCCAGTCAAGATCAGAGCCCACCCATCTGCTGGAAAGGTGCTTGCAACCATCTTCTGGGACTCCGAGGGCACTTTGCTGGTGGATTTACTTCATGAACAAAGGACAATGCAGACTATCACTGTCGCATTTTGGATGAAGCAAAAGCTGCATATTGCAACAAGTGAATCCGAAATGTCATTCTTATCCATGAAAATGCGAGGCCACATACTGCCGCTTTAACTGGAGAAAATGCAATGGACACCTCTGGAACACTCTCCTTACAGTCCAGATTTATCGCCCTGCAACTACCATTAGTTTGGACCACCCAAACAAGACCTAGGAGGACAGTGGTTTGATGATGCAAGTGTAGAAGAATTTGAGCACAACTGGCTCCGCTTGTGTCCCCCTCCTCTCTATAAGGATGGCATCAAAATCTTGCCAATCCGATGGAGAAAATGTGTATCGAAGGCAGGATACTATGTAGAAAAGTAATCTGTATACAAGTATTTTTATTTGTTGATGCAATAAATTTAAAAAAATAATTCCTGTTTATATTTGATCTGCCTTCATAAAATCATATTTCTTGTATTTTGGTTTTAAGATAGGGGACCAGGTTAAAAAATGGGGACCATATGTATGCTGCACTGTGTTCCCCAATTTTTATGCATAGATAAATAAAAAAGGATCTCATAATTTGGCATAGCAGTGATTTGGGGAGAGCTTACCAACGATACTGCAGATTGCATTTTTATATGGAAAGGAGTCTCCATGAAGAAAATATCTGTTATTATGCCTTAATATATCTTCTGCAATTCACCCTGTAACTCATGACAATGAACTTCCCCTGTTCCTGAACCCTCAGAAAATGTTTCAGCGGCCATGAAAGTAGTTGTTTTCACAACTGATGAACAGCCTTGGCTTCAAAGTATGCAGATTTCACCCCAGGCACATCATCTTCAAAAAAAAAAACAAGGGGAGCTCAATACCTCATTAAAAATCTACAACTTCTGGCAGAACTTTTGATAAAGCGTTCACAGTGGAAGTATTTATACGACTGTGAAAGTGACAATTTACTCTAGAAATAAGAACTTCAGCAGTTTTTGTTCTTTTTAACTGAGGGCAACTTCACTTTCTGCAAAGACATACTTGGTCTAAGGAGTGTTCTGATGATTGAATACGAAGTCAGTCTTCATCAATTAACGCTTCAAAAACAAGTCTTAATGTAGTACTTTTAAACATTGGAAACAAGTTTCCTCCCATTTCTGTGGCATATGCCACCAATACATAAAACACATTACATCCTGTTTTAGCAGATTTCAAACTGGTTCTTGAAAAGGCAAAATATCTGACTGGCCTCCTAGCTCAATGATTTGATTCCTAGTGAAAATGTGTGGGCACAGGTGACACATGCTAGGAGTTAAAATTGGCCTGCAAAACAATTTTGTGACATCCTATACAAGATGGTTGGGAGGTAATATCTATTTAACAATAAAATCATTTTCATGTCAATATTAATTTATAGTTTTGTTCTACCTTTTTCATTTAAAACATATAATTCTATATTCATAAGGAAGAGAAGAAAAGAAAAGAAAGAAAAAAGGGAGAGTATTGCAGATTTTGTATGAGTGAATCACAAACCGTTAGTGGCTAAACACTAGCTTTTATCCATTTGATGTCAGCAAACTCAACATGAACTGCAATAAGGCTATGTCCTGCAGCAAACCAGTGTGATCCATATGAACAACAAAGGCCATTTTGGACAAGTCCACCATTTGAGGATCTTGTCCTTTTTTTGTTTTGTTTTTTATTGTTGTTTTTGTCTTAAGCTGTACCAATGCTAGATATAACAATCTTTGCTTTTGTTTTACATGCATTCGAGTGCATTAAAAACAAATAATCGAAGACCATTTTCTAATATGCCATGTTCACACTTAAGCCTTGTAAAGCCTTTTTGGTCTTTTAGTTATTTGTGTTAAGCTGTGTTCATTATAGAAAGAAGAAGAGAAAGAAAAAAAAAAGAAAAAAATAGTTCTTAATGGGGGGAAATTTATCAAAATCAACTGCATCATGACTCCAGAAATTTTTCTGGACAAACTATACTTTCTCTCTTTATAAGATTTAATCCAGATTTTTCCAATCCATTTGGCAAGTTATTCATTTTGGATCAATAAACATATTTTTAACAGGTTTTTTATTTGATAATGCTTAAGATTCTCTTGGGCACTATGATCAATAGCTATAAAACTTATTTGAACCAAAATTGAAAACTTGAGTGCAAAAGCAGTTGGGTTGGCTATCTTTTAATCTTGTTTTCAACAGAAAATAAAAATAGCTTTCAAAACTTTGGAATTTATCTAAATGGCTGGGAATATAAACATACACATAGTCTCAACAATAAATTCAATTTGAAGCTTTCTTAACATAGCCAAGTGGTATTCATAACCAAGCTTTCTATGCTCCTAGGCCTTATTCAGGGCAATAATGAACCTGTGAAGTAATAGGAAATATAATCACAGATTCAAAAGTAATAGTTTGGTATGCAGTTAGATAATTTTTGCATCCAACTTTTAAAAACATTATAATTTGTACTTAGAACATACTAAGAAAACTGCATATATTATGTGGATGTAGAGTGGATGTAGAGTGGCATTAACTTCTGCTACTACTTAATAGCTTTCTGGCAAAAAATATATGCACAATTAATTAAACATGCCCAAAGACCCTGAATTTTAATAAGAAAGAAGACTAGATATGAAAGCCTCTGCAAGTGTAACTAAGTCTATGTCAATGGATCATATCACTTTTTTGGGAGGGGGGTTGGCAAGCTTCATGTTGTGTATTTTGGCATCTTATGAGGTATGCACATAACTCATAACTTCAAACTTACTTCCTTTTTCTTTGATTTTACTTTTCTCTACTGCACATGTTATGCAGAGGGAAGTGTTGTATTCCACCCAAAAATTTGATACCAAGATTTCAGTAGAAACACCATTTTGAGACTTTCCAGATCAAAATAAAAATTAAAAAAAAAAAAAAAATTATATATACCATTCTTAGAAAAAGTTCACAGGCATGTTATGTGTGTGCATAAATATTTTCCAGACTGACATGAAGATTAAGAAAATCCCCCTCCTTCCCCCCAAATCTTTACATGCAGATCTTTTAAAACTATTTTTCTCAAAAATGGCTGATTTTGATAAAACTATCAAATATAAAAAAACATTTGCATGGCAAATACATATATCTTGAATTTTCTGGGAATACCCTGCGAAATCCTCTTCATTTGACAGGAACTCTGTATAATCTTGCATAACTGGTATATGTTATATTACAGAGTAAAACATACTCCACAGAGATGTGTAGAGCTGTTTAAAACACACAATTTATTCCAAATATCTTAATTTGTAACACAAGCTATTTCCAAAATATCTGATATTAACAGTTCCCATTGTTTAATGCTGTCATTATTTCATAGTCCCTTTGATATTCATGTTTCTTGCAATTGCATGGAAATAGTATGGAATATTCTTAACATTTGACTATCATTACTCTTTTTTTCATTTATAATGAGAAATGTGCTATATAACTATTTCTGCAAAGGTTTCTATGAATTAAGATAGAAAAATAAACTTTCCCAAGAATAGTTTGTAAACCAATTTAAAAATAAGACAGCAGAGAAAGTTAAGTGAATGTAACACAACGAATGATTCATTAAGGATAAAATTCTGAAGCTCACAGGAGGCGGGAAACAAAGTAGAAAAAATTCAATATTATATCAAATGTTGGCTTAGTTTTTCTGTTTTGAATATTTGCTGTGACATTTGTTTTGAAAACAAAAAGAATTTGTTTGTGTTTTTTTAAGTAACAATGCCTTGAAATTAAAACATATCGTCTAAGCCAGGTAACTTTTACAGAAATAGCTACATTACAGATTTTATTACAGATACAAAGGAATATAGATACCTGGATGCTGGCCTTATAATTCCATACTCTTTCCATGCATTGTAAAATAAAACACCGAAAATCTATTGGACTTTAAAAAAATCATTGTACAATTCAAACCATTAATAGCAAGAGTATTTTGGAAATATCTGATGCCATGGAAAAGGTTATTTGGAATACATTATTTAAGAGCTCTACAATTTTTTGTGTAATGCATTTTTGTCTATCACTTAACACTTATCAGTTATAAAAATCCTTCTGAATGAAGCCTCCTTTGGACATTCTATCAAAATTCAAGACATGCATGTCATAGAAATGTTGTTGGAACATATTTTAATCAGAATTGTGAAGAGCCATTTTTGAGAAAATCAAAAATATCTAAAAATATTCAATGTAAAGGGTAGTTGGGGATGGGGATGATTTTGTTCAATGTAAAGGGTAGTTGGGGATGGGGACGATTTTCATGTAAATCTTTGTGTACATCTTTGGAAGACACTGAACCTGAATACAAAGTTAGGCTTTATCTGATTTTTCGTTTGAGTTGTGTTCATATAAATTTTTTTTAAAAAGGTCTTTTTAATGGGGTCCTTAAAATATATATTTCTGCTGAAATATAAGTATTAAAAGTTTTAATGGGTTACGATGTTCCCCTGCATTTACATGTAGTAGAGAAAGTAAAAAAGACATTTAGTTTTTCTCCCCATAAAACAATGCCTCAAAATTCATGCACTCTCTCACAGTTGCACAATAGTAAAAATGCTGAATTAAACAAGAATTTAATTTCTTCAGACTAGTTGAAACAAGAGGTTAATCCTGATTGAAGAAAATCTGGAAACGAACGATTAACTCAATATAAACTATCTATATATTTACACCAATAATAAGAAAAAATTACTTCTCGACACAAACTTTATACTGTATTCACTTTTATTTACTGACTAAACATGCATGTTTCTTTTTTTTTAAATTTGTGCTGTGTTCAGAAACAAAAAAGCAAAGCAAGCTATAGATCAATCCAAATAAACCAGCACATCCCATTGGAAATGCATTGTGCATATGTTTTATCTTACCACATTCCTATATAGGACCTCAATCTGCAGATACTAGCAGCACATTTCACCATTCAGTTACACCCATTCCAATGATAAGATGGTTGATTATATGGTCCACAATATAGGGTGAATGAAAAGAGGAATGTCTATTAACATTGCTAAATTTTTATTTCACACATTGGTATTGTTGCCCGTGTCACTATGTATACTGGATTATTATTAATCAACTAAAACCAAGTTTGTCTTGGAATCGACACTTTTTCTCCACTAAGCTATTATCAGCAAAGCTGAAACACCACATATGACCTACATTTAAGTTTATTTCCTGTTTGTTTTCGAAGCATTACTACAAGCAGATCTAGTTCACACCTTCCTTGAATGATTCCTATCGTGAAGACAGCTACTCACAATGACAACAGCAAAATTAAAATTTACCTCCCATTTCTATTGTCCACCTTTGCTAATTTACCTATTACTTGTAACACTTACATAATGCACATATTTTAATTTGTTTCTTATTTCCAGTTATTGTGAACCAGCCTTTACCTTGTCCCATATTAGATGAGTCTAGGCAGACCACACTGATCTACACATGAATAGCTAACATTCAACATAAGATTTCATTCATGTGAACCTTGTTGTTGGGACAAACTCTCTCAACTAAAAGCAAAATGGACTTCAGTGATGAGGATATTGCTATTTGTATCTGTAGTTAGTAGTAATGGAAGGGAGGGAAAAGAAAAGAAAAAAAAAAAAAAAAAAAAAAAAAGATGGGGCCCTTCTGGTTAATTAACACAGCAGTAAAAATATGTTTAATCAGCCTAAAATTGAGGAAAGATTATTAGGCTTCAAAAATTTGTTGAGAATGATAAAACTATGATTTTTACATTGTTTTCAGCAATGTAGAACCTGTGATTTACACATTTGACAACAGTCATTCCAGATACCAGACTTGTGTTTTTTTCTTTCTTTACATTTTTGCAGTTTTCCACCGTATGAGTAGCGTGAAGCTACCTATTAATTGATTATTATTGTTGCCTGAAATTTCATATAGTTCAGCACAACTGTCTATCCTTTTTATCTTATCCCTATACTCTTTGTACAAAATGTCCCCGAACACATGAAGAATAGCAAGCAGTAACTGGAAGTTAATTGTTGCCATGGTTACAGTGCAGAAACTTACGACATACAAAGAGCAAATTGACTTAAGTTTTCCATAAAAAGCAAAGGACACCAAAAATGTTTAAAGCAGCAAACACAATATTCTTGGTTTTAATAACCAATCCTGTGATCTAAATTTGGACAATAAGCAAATTGTTAACAGGACCTTAATGCACATACAGAATACAACTACATAATATTCAATTCTATTTTACTGCTTGTGTGTTGCTTTATTAACTAGTGAAGTGACTTGACAAGGACAAAGAATCTTTTAAA
Organism: Hymenopus coronatus; assembly: GCA_030762935.1. Lineage (NCBI taxonomy): Eukaryota > Metazoa > Arthropoda > Insecta > Mantodea > Hymenopodidae > Hymenopus > Hymenopus coronatus. The sequence goes on along the minus strand of CM060894.1, from coordinate 90,521,009 downwards.
AAAGTACTATCATCAGCTCACTGCAAGTTTTCCTAGAACGCAACTTGTAAAATATTGCATAAGTTTAAAATCTACAAACACTCTATGATTGAATACTAAAAAACTATCCAGTATTTCAGAGGTTGAGCAGGAAAACAAATTTAGGCACTAAAAGTCAGCTCAAAAAAATCAAAGAAGTAACAATATGTATTGCATACTATGCAAATTGGACAGCAGGTAGTACATGGGATTGTGTAGCTGCATCCCCTTTTAGTCCTCAAATATGGAAAGATAAAAGGTATGCACCATATTTCATAACTGATAAAAGTTTATTGAGATACTCTTAAAAGCAGGTTCCTTTTAATACAGGCTGACGTTCACTTTAACAAACTTCTTATATTTTCATAAAACAAATTCCTACTCAAAGAGGATTCACACATGGTACAGCATGTTTCTGATTCAGACCTTTAAGTTTACTGATGAATATCACTTTTGCTTTAAAATGTTGGTTCTCAAAAAAGAAACTGATGCTCATTTTTCACAATACTATTTATTGTGCCTAACCATCGCCAAAATATGACGCAATCTATAATAGTCCACCAGCACAAGCAATGGCTGTATGCTGCGTCAAGCCATGCACCTTGTACAGATGTTGCTTAAGAGCATAAGAACGATTTAACACTTTGTGACAAACATGGCATTCAGTTTCGCCACTATGCATCTTCATGTGGAGGTCTACAGATTTCCAATGGTGCATCAGCTTGCCACACACTTTGCAGGAAAAACATCTGTTGCTTTCTCCCCACTCTGCTGCATTCCTTCTTGCTGCCAACATACAAATCATGTTGCCATTTTGTCCCAACCTATGACAGTGTTGTAGGTAGGATCTGCTGCAGGGTTTTCCATTTCTTGCTGCTATTACACTCTGAATGATTAGCTTTTAAAATTAAGTTCAAAATTGAAGAATGTTAAGAAGAATGTAACTTAAGTTTCCTAAAGTATAAAGTCACCTATAGCTTAATTATGATTAAGTGTTTGTATAAATTTTATGATGACTAAGCAGTCTTTAACTCATGCTTGAAACTAAAGAAAATTCAGAGGCATAATGAGACATTCAGTATCATTCCCACAGATTGTAATTACATGCGAGAAAAACATAACTCATATGTTGAAAATGTGACGTGTTCCATTCACATGACTTTCTCTACATCTCTGCAACAAAAGCTTATTCTTCTATTTACTTAATGATAATCGAGAAAAAATTATCAGAAATAGTCTTACTACTTGCTTCCTTGTAAGTAAAAGTGAAATAAGGGAGTACCATAAGCTAAACTGACAGTCAAAGGCTGGTTGCTATGAGACTGAAGTTCCTTTGTTTGTATGGACAGGAGTTGATAAATTATTGTATGAGAAAAGTTTTTTAAGGTTGAAACAAAAAACAATGAATATCTAAAAAAAAAAACGATCAATTCCATGAAAAAATTGTATATAACATAAATTGTGTGTTTTAATGTGCTCTACATTTTTGTGTAGTGTTTAACGCCCGCTTTAACTACTTATGGCACCACAGGCGATGACACTGGCGATACTTGAATGATGGAGCACCGGTGGAATACGATGGCGGGGGAAACCGGAGTACCCGGAGAAAACCCGCCCCAGCGCCGCTGTCCGCCACAAATCTCACATGCGGTCACTTGGGATCGAACCCCGGCCGTCTAGGTGAGAGGCAAGTGGTCTAACCACTCGGCCACGGCGCGGCCCTCTACATTTTTGTCTATCTCTTTCGGTTTACCAGTTACAAAAAATTCCATAAAATTCATCCAGGCTATTCCCAGAATATTCAAGATATACACATTATTTATCAAATGTATATCTTTAATATATATTTTAATCAAAATCGTTAGCCATTTTTTAGAAAATCAAAGTTTTTGAAAATTTTTCCATGTGAAGGGTAGTTGGTGATGGGATTCTCTTGAAAATCTTTGTATCCCATCCTTGGAAGATACCAAGTTTGGTATTTAACAGCCTTTTCGTTTTTGAGCTATGCTGCCCACAGACACACACAGACAGACAGGTATACATACACACACACACACACACACACACAGACATTTATCTAAAAATCTGATGTGTTACACTCACATGACTTTCTCTAGCTGCTCTACAAACCTCCTACAAAAGATTATTCTTCTTTGTACACAATGCTTATCAAGATAAATATTAGCAGAATGTTATTACTTAGTTCCTAATCAGTAGGAGAGAATAAGGGAATGTGCTATGCTAAAATGATTGTCAAATATTTTAAATGCTATTGTTATGCGATTGTCATTGCAAATCACTTCTTTGCTTGTCCAGGAGTAGAACAAAAGAAAAGCGGACACTTCCTGTCTGAGAAAGTTAAGTACTTTACAATTGAAACCAATAACAAGAAATATCTCAGAAACGGTTACCTCCACAACAAAAATGTAAAGGACATAAATTGTGTGTTTTGTCATGATGTACATTTTTTGTGTAGTGGGTTTTTTTTTTATCTCTTACAGTTTAGCAGCTAAGCAAAATTCATCCAGAATAAAAAGGTCTTAAGAGGCTATTCCCCAAAAATTCGAGATATACATTTTATTTCCGACATAAATAGCTCTAATATACGGGATTTTAATCAAAATCGTTAGAGCCATTTTGAAGAAAATCAAACTTTTCTAAATTTGTTCCATGTAAAGGGTAGTTTTTAGTAGGGGGATTTGTTTGAAAATCTTTGTGTTGCATCCTTGGAAGATACTAAACCTAAATACCAAGTTTGGTATTTAACGGTCTTTTCGTTTTGGGGCTATGCTGTCCACAGACACACACACACACACACACACACACACACAGACCCTTTTTTTAAAAATGAATTTTTTTGGACTCAGGGGGCCCCAAAACATATTTTTCTGGTGAAATCTCGGTATCAAATTGTACATATGGGGCTAGAGAAAGTAAAAATATAGAGGTATTTGCCATATTCAATGTTTTATTTAAGGACATTAAGCTGCAAAAGGTTAATGATAAAACTCTTTTCATATTTAGAAGTTGAATTCAGTGGCCTTAATAGGAGTACAATTATAGAAGAAGGGGGATGTTAAATCCTTCACATATATGGAAGTAACAAATTTAATGTGAATCCCAAAGGTTTCAACAGTTTTGGAGAATGGGAGGCGTTTGTCAAAACTTTATGTATATGGAAGTAACAATTTGAATCCCAAAGGATTAACAATTTGGGGGAATAGGCCTTAAAACCAGACTATATAAATCTGTTATTGTGGCCTACGATGCAATAATCACAATGCACCCTGTTGTATCATCCACAAATTAAGTTGGGTAGCTGGGGCACAATCAGCTCTTAATTCTGACTTCTAAATTTCCTTATTTCATTTAATGATTCAGCAATGGAAATTTCAAATTCATTTTACATCATATGTAGTGTTCTTTAGACCATAATTAACAAAGCCTTTAAATTAGTCTGCATATATAATTTAGTGGAATTGGTAGTCAGATATAAAAACTGAACGCTATACTGAAAATGAAATTTCAGTCTTTTAATTTACTATCATACCGAATGCATTGGAAATTAATATGGGTATTAATATACATGGATATAGTTAGGCTTTGCTATACATACATGGGTACAACACCACCAAGGCTGTAATTAGTGTTTATTATGTTGAATATGGACTTACAGCAGAAAATGTCCAGTTATGCCTCATTTTTAGCATGTTTTAGTTAACTTGGTAATGTGTTTCAACCTCTTACAGCTAACATTGGAAACTATTTACCAGAGTGGCATATATATATTATCTTTTATACAGTTTCAAAACAGTGTAATAAATCAAGTCATCTTGAAACCTGAAAATTGTTTTCCTATGGAAAAAATATTCAATATGATTATTTTCCCCATAGTCTTGTGAATTGGAGAACTCTAGCCTATATCCTTTAAACATCTCCTTAATTTTATGCATTACAACCATTTTGAAAACAAATTCTCCAATACAGCAGAAGCCTTGCAGTATAAAAATAGTGAAAATGTCTTCAATGGTTCCAGACAAACTTGTCAGGGTGCAGCTACTTTTTCTCCAAAAGTGATCTATTTGGTTTAAAAATATAGGGAGAAGAGCTTGAAGTTTATATAATTCTGTTCAAGTGAACTGGTTTAACACAAAGAAAGAACATTAAATAATAAAAGGAACACAGTCTGCTATGCAAATGGTCCCGAGTTCATTTGCCAGATGGGGAGGGGATTGGAAACTTTTCTCTAGCCAGAATTAATTTTTATCCTCCCTGGAAATACATATCAATAAATGTACATGTGATCTAAATATTCCAATGATAACTACATGAAATAAGCAATATGTAATGGCAAAACAGCTTTTAGGACCACTGCAGTTAAAGGCAGGGTATAAATGGAATCACAAAATAAATAAAAGAAAGGATTTTACCATCAGTTTCCACAGCTAATTGTCTTGTTTTTTGTTAATGCAATTCCAAAAATATTTTTTATGGAACCCAGGACTATGTCAGTATGAAAATATTACAATATTACAGTTCTGATGAGATAAACACTACTTTTGTGTGTCACCTGTTTAATGCTGCATCAGCCAAAAGAGCAATCAGACCATTTGGATATGGACATCCCCAGAATACTACACTGAAAGTACCACACATTCTAAAAAGCACGACTATTCAGTTCAGGAGAGAACACATAATACAATCTCATAATTACTCTTCATTCAATTTTACTTTATTTTTATAGATAGATTTTATTGCTTATTGTTTTATACTTCTTCCTGTATATTAAGCCTTTGCAGTAAAAATGCAGGCATAACCTTAAGTGTTCAAAGTAAGGTAAACTTAGTTACTAAGTGATCATTTGGGACTGGATCTGTACCTGCTTTTTAAGAGTTTTTTTTTTTTTTTTAATATTAATACCAAAAACTATTCAGCAGTAAGCTGGTTACAACAGCTAAGTGATTTGAGCAACACAGTTATGAATATCTGGATTCAATGTTATAGGTTGTTGCCAATACCAGTATTTTAAATGACAATCCTATTTACATCCAGGTAAGCATTCCAGCTTTCCCAGATAAAAGAAAATTTGCTTAAGAGTTAATCTGTGAGTATGCCATACCAATGTTTTGTGTGTATATATAGTTTCAATATGAGGTTATTCCTAGCATCTTGGTGAATTTTTCAAAATCTGCATAAAATATGGTATGTTCACTTACATTTATACAATAGTAGTTCTAATATTCATGAATAAATGTAAACAGCATATACTTTTCAAGAGAAGTTCAAAACTTTGTTAAATCTGGCCAAACAAATTTTACAAGAAAAGCTCAAAAGGTAGTACAAAAAATATATCTAAGATCTTTGGAACTTAAGGCCATAATTGCTTGTTTTTATCATGAGTTAAGAAGTTGAACTTAATAAGGTGGAGCAACAGTTGAGGCAACCGATCATTCATTAAAAGTATTCCAAATTTAAGCAGATCAATCTCAATGTTCTTTATGAGGGCTTTAGAGCTTTCTTACAGTAGCAAAAGAAAACTGATCTTAGAAGAGCTTTTCAATTCTTTCGTACAGAATTAAGAAGCTTAATGTTATACAAAACATTCCATATTTAGGCTTATTCATCACAGTTAATTTCATCACAAATGCCTTGGCAATTGTTTTAAGTCCCCTGAAAAGGATAACATTTTAAATTTATCTACTTACCTCCAGAAATATTTGTACTGACATTGTCAATGCAAGAATTGGATATTGTTCACAAAAGAGTGAATTATTCATGTATTTATTATTTCTTTAACTTGTATGTAGTTAAGACTTTGGGTGTCCAATATAGTTTGTAGGGATACTATTCTTTTGAAGTGAGCATTTACTTTTCTGCACACCAACTGTACTTACGTATGGAATAATAACATGCAAGTGTATGTGACTTTCAGTTGCTACATAACCTGTAGTATTTTCATTACATTGTCCAAAAGCAGTTCAGCAGAAAAATTCTAGACAGCCATCACTAGTAAAAGTAATTCCTTGTTTCTCCCTTTTTTAAGGTCTTTAACTCTTAGTTAAATAAGATCTAAGGACACAAACATGCTCAGATCCAGGGAAGTTCCCTCTGAAATACTTGGTGCACTTCAAAATAAAAAAAAAATTTAAGTTCATTTTACTTGGTATGTAAGTTGGATTTATTTTGCAAGAAATTTAATGAAATTCTATAGTAAAACAACCCATAGCATCCCATTCTACCTTATTATACTTACTATGATACCCCTGCTTTGATCTACTTTACAATACTAAATGCAAACCATTAATAATCAGTGTCTTGGTTACAACTCGTGCACATTTTTCTGCTGATGTTTTGTATGTACTCAGATAATGAAGTTTCTAATGGAGAACCAAAGCAGGTAAGACTACATTTGAGTCTATTGTTAAATACTGTTACTTAATTATGAATAACAAATTAGTTTGTAAATGTAAATTTGAAATGGTTAATTTCAATTCAGACCATTGATAATTATTGGCTTATTGCACAACACACCAACTACTAACTAGATTCTTTCATTTCTGGTCGTAATTGTGACTGAATATTTTTATTTTACACCACAAGTATCAACCTTGTATACTGTAGCTTGTAACAGCAAAATAGTATTATGATTTGAAAATTATTTTCATTGTTAAATACTCACTCACTTCTTTTAAATATAGGACATGCTCTAAGCATTCGGTTTTTTACTACACAGCCATGTGATGGTTTCTCAAACATATCCTTTGTTTAAAAGCTGTAACAAACATAATACCTCCTTGCATTTACTTGTCTTGAGGACCATACAAGTGGAAGCTTGCTTCCACCATGAAAGCTAAGGGTGGAGGTTTACAGGCCTAATAACGAGAGACGGGAGTGAGTAGTAACTGCTTTCCTTTTCAACATATTTCATTATTTAAGCATGAGACAGCAAATCCAAATGCAGCATACAAGGCACATATTAAAATAAGAGTTTCTAATATCTTGCCGAGTTGTTCAAATTAATGTTACAATACTATCTTATAAAATGCAGAAGGTAGCATGACTTAGTACAAAATTATACTCCATTATAATACCCTTTCAAGCTCTTCACATGTACAAATATGTGAAACTGAAGTAATTCATATATTTTAGTTTGTATTCCTTAATTTTAAAATAGCCAAAATGTATTACTTTCTCACCTTACCTTTAATTTCCTAAAGCATGCTGCCTATTGAATTCTTCAGTCCTTTTCTTCGTTCCTGAAGTATCTTTCAGTATCAGATCTTCTGCAATTATGCACGTTTCTGATGCTGTTACCATCCATGAGAAAATGGATGCTAATTTGAAGCATTTATGTAACAATTTACGCCAGTTTGACCTACATACCTTAATTGATCCCATTAAATATGCTTAACGGTTAAAACGTTATGTGTAGTTATGACACGTAAAAAATTAGAATTAACATATTCCTATTAAGTGCACAATAACGAGTGCTGAAATGTCACCGCCATACATTTTAATTCTAGTTCTCTTGAATGCTGCTTAGACATAGATCTTTCTACAAGCTACATAGGTGATGAACAGCTGAATTCCAACTACAGGCTTGCTTATCTCTATATAGATAGCTGATATCTCTAAATTTTAAAACACAAAATACATTATGAATTCAATGCACTGAGTTCTGTTAATGCCTGAAGAGAAGCTAAAAAATAGAAAGACCAAAATGTGACACTAACATCTTATAATTAACTGTAATACAGAAAATAACCAATCAATTACAATTTATCCATACTAACATACAGAATCTTAAATGTAAGAAATCTTTCAGGAACATCTTAAAGACAATGTCTTGTGAAGACAAAAAGGTGTGCCTCCTCTAATAGCAAATTCATCACAAATGTTCATCTTTATAAGTTGTTTTGTTAGATCAAAAGTACAAGGAATAACCAATCAAGAAAATATATCAGTAATAAAATTTAAGAAAAAACTTTAGTCCCTTACCTTGTGTTTTGTTCCTCTGGAGCTGCTGGATCAAGTTTCAGAAATTTCTGTACTTCTTTGGCAACGAAACTCTTTGAGTATTTAACCAAAACACTTCGGCTGTTATCAATATTCCGCAATGTGACAACATTATTTGCAACATGTTTGCCACAGTTGTAAATGTTATACATATAAACTCAATAAAATCTGTAACGCTATGCATGTAATGCTTCATGTAACAAATTACTCCACTTTAATGCAAAAAATAACTACCATTCCTTTAAAATAACTACAGCTTTCCTTTTTACCAAAAACAGATATTTACAAGTCTAGATATTAATTTTTTTATATAGACTTGCAGAAAAGAGAATATCAAATACGTTGCAGACTCTTGAATGTATATAGTTCAATTATTATGTACTCAAAGCTCCAAAATTATATTTCATCATTTGAAGAACTGTGACCAGTCAATTTGCCATGTAAAAAACAACGATCTCATTTACCATGTAACACAATTATTGTCAAACAGGCTTCAACAAAAAGATAAAAATTGGTGAAAAATTCCAAATGGCAAAAGGAACAAGGAGATAGCATTTTCACATTCAATAAGAACAACAGTATGCACACAGAAATGCAGCAAAATACACACCTAACCATCATATCTTAGCTTATATAAGACTTAAAAACTATGCAAAGGGTTTTTTTTAAAAAAAAAAAAAAATACACACCTTAAAGAGATGGATGTCTTGATGTCTTCTCATCCAGCATCAGCAAAATAATTTTTCCTCACCAACATAGTCTTCTCTCTTCATGTTGAATGCCAATGAAGCACGACTGATAAAGAGCCGACAAAAAATTGCACGCTAATACGCATTTTATCCTTTATAATCCTTGCTGAATATATCGCATTTTGCATAAAAAGAAATATCTCTTATTTAACGTTTCAAACCCAAACAATGCATTTCTCAAGCATTCACCCAATAAAACCTTAAACACATGTGACGACTCCAAAACACACACACACATATATATATATATATATGATGTATTTATTTATAAATAAATACACACACACACACACACACACACACACACACACACACACACACACACACACACACACACACTTAAACAATAAGGAGCAAACTCCAAGCTTTAACAGTAAATAAAATAAGAAATAGGATACCAACCTTTTTTAAAAGAATTTTTTCTTTCACGTAGTAGACCTCTTCAATCTTCATAGTTCATTAGTTTCTGGAGTTTTGATTCTCAAAATGGATAACGCGATTTTAAGACAATAATAAATGAAACACCACGAATTTTAGACACTTCAACATCCTCAGGGAAACAAGTTCTTTTATAATTGAAATAGTCCATCAGCAAATGAGTATAATGCTTTGCACGTCAATAAAAATGTCCCTTACATAACTGAATAAATTATTCTGCACATTTGTATAATCATTCAGAGCAAGTTTGATATAAGTGCACATTACAAGGCTACATAATCAATCTTTACAAAGTAATTCTGAGCTGCACCAATATATCTCAAATCCAGCATGTTGTTTTATATCATCCTTTCCATAATTATCTGATTATACTCAAATTCTACATTGTTCTGATTGGATTTACACTCCTCAAAAGTGGTGCCTATACCTACTGTATTTCTCTACCCAATAACAATCATGTCATGTCTTATCATTTGAAACTTGAAGAGTTTGAGAAGTATTTAGTAAAGCTCAGAATATTTTTTAAAAGGATTTTCCCTGCAGCAAGACCACCACCTTTGTAATATTTAAAGCTTTTCACTCATTTTCTATATGCTCATTGCATTTTAAAGAAAAAAATTTCTAGTAATTCCAAATTAATGAGTGAATAACTTGTTTCAAATGTTACACAAATCAATAATAGTACAATACAAATACATGATTCATGATACATGATTCAGAATGACAGCAAGCGTCATAAATAATTTGCCCCAACTGACTCCAAGAGTTACTATTCTTTCATTAATCAATCACACATGATATTACTGTGGCTATTTTCCAAAATCAAGTTACTAAAAAGGAAACCATAAATTTTCACACCCATTGCTGTAAATTAATACTATATGGATATCTCCTAAGCAGTTATTTCTTAGAACTTTGTTTAATGTGCAATTATTTTCTCAAAAGTAGTTAACTTCCCATTGAATAGTGCCATGCATTGGTGCCACAGGAAATCCTACAAATGTTAGCAAGTTCTGCAGCTGGGTTTATAGATTTGGAAAGAGCATTTACACAAAGCCAAACATCAGTTCAAATTCCAGTAATTATTGCATTTTTTAGAACCCCAATCTCCCTTGCAACCCATCCTTAAAACAACTTGTGTTTAAGGAAATAAACTTAATCTCAAAATTGTGTCATTTTTGTACAACTTTCAGTTGTAGGTTGAACCGCATTCCTGTACAATATTTTTAACTTCAGAGAACATCACAACTTGAATTTATTTTAAACAAGGGAAACTTCAATAATTACAAGAAATGACGCTTGCTGTAATACACTAATTCTGCATGACCATAGCATATCATTTTAAGTTTACCTTTATGCAGAACAAACAGATGTGCTTTACTTACCTCATAGTTGCTTCTGTTATGATGTCAAATGAAGCCAACAACTTCTAAGCTCCTACTAACTTCTTGTCTTCCATAAATCTAGGTTTTAATTTGTTTCCATTTTGTTCAATTTACCACTTATGCAAAACACAAAGCTAGCTTTCTGAAAACATTTTTTGCTGCCCAAAAGTATCCTGGATTTACCAGGAATAAGCTACTACAAAGCTACTAAGCTTTAATAAAATAAAATAAATACATGAAAAATAATTCTATCTGCAAGTAAACTAGTTTTTGATCTTTCTGTTGCTTTCAAAACTATCTCCTATTATGATCGTTAATTTACAAGTCCATTAGTACTGTAATAGGCAATGTTCTGAAACTGATACAAAGTTTTCCCTTGCAACTTATTTCTGTATCTACAGACCATTCACATAACCATGTCCTGATGCGCTTGTAGATTTAATTCTTAAGCAAGATCCAACTATCTTCATTTGCCGCCATCTATCCAAGGTAAACACATCTGTCTGATCCACAATCTATAGCATCCCTGTAGTTATTAAAAAGTCCACCTGCAAGCCATTGGTTGCTCTCTTCATACATTTGAAATAATTAAAGAAAATTACTAGTGAGAATGTGCATTTGTAGTATAAGAAACCAGCAAATGGATTTACATATCAACATTATTTAAGTTTGCTTTCATAACTTAAAATGCAAAACTATTCAACTAAACCTCTGAGAGTGGGCAATCTGCTTGTGCTTGCAGCTATGAGAACGACATGTCTCCATAATGAAATAAAAGGTGTGCCGTATAGGAATGAACTATGAAACAACTTCCAATTATGCCCATTTCAGAAATGCTTCCTCTATGAACATTTATGTACTTGATAGCAAGATAATAAACTTTTACAGATGTAATTTTATTCTTTTTTTTTCTTTCTTTCTTTCCCTGGTGAGTTGCTCATTTATTTCTTCATCTTCTTCCCAAATTCACTGAGTAAACCATTAATCCCCTTCACTGTACATGGATGTGATAATATCCACAGGGAAATGACATGCTATGGCCATGACAAATGTGAAATAAGAACAAAATTTACTCACCCTGCAAGGAATCCTGAGACTGCTGCTCTCCTGATGGTCCCGGCTTCGCTAAGATTTGACCTGAAAAGTATTGCAATACATATATTACCAATCACTAAACAATTAATTTATTTTACAAATAAACAATTATATCTATATGACAAAGCTCTGATGCTGTTTTTCTAGTAATTTTTATTTTGAAATGAAGTAACTGCATAAAACTGATGACACATGTTTTTATTTATTTTGTTATATGCAATGATATCAGGGTCATTGTTTCTGTTCACTCCAAAATGACAACTGATTACTATAGTACTTAATTGTCCCTAGTAAGCCTCTACATCTAATTTATAGTTAAAAAGGAATACAAACACATTTTTCCCACTTTTACCAGTTTAACTTCCTTCAATCAATGAAATGAATTGATTCAATGGAATGAAGTGATACTAAACATGAGCCTGAGGTCCTCAGAGTGAAATTCATCTTCTTACATGTCAGAACATACTTAAAAATTAATTATTAATTATATCCTAATTTCTAATTATTTATTATGTTTGCCCTGTATTATCTTTATTAGGGTTTAAAAAGGGAGCATCTACTAGAATAGAGAATGAATAATGAATTTTGAAACACCAAAGATTTTACTTGCAGATGGTAATGCTATACTGAACAATCTCACTTACTGGCAGAATCCATAACATAGACAAGTTGATGATGCAATCAAGCAATTGAAAAAAGTTCATTCAGTTTTAAAAAGTGAAATATTATCACAGCATGTTTAAGTAATTTTATAACCCTACAATATTTTAATGGTATCCCTTACTGTGAAAGCACAAGTGTAACAAAACCACATCCAAAAATGTGATTGTGTTATACTGGTAAATGCTAAAGAACATTTAAATGGTTTAAGTCAGCAAAGGGAATAAACAACCATTTCTCAATTTTCAATACAAATATTTTTTGGGGCACCAAAAGGGAATACATGACCATTTATCATTTTGCAATACAAATATTATTTTTTGGACCCCAATACTTGATACTAAAAAACTTTACTTGTCCCTTGAATTATGCTTTATTAGCAGTTTTACATGTATAAATGCAACATTTTGTTGAGTAATTTGATGAGACTGATGCTGAAGTTATATAACTCCATACAGATAAATAGAATATTTCTGAATTGGTTTTGCAAGAGATAGTTGCTTTGTTTATTTTGAGATGTTGCAGAATCATATTCTTACAGCAATGGAAAATTCTTGCTTTGATCTTTCAACAGAAGTTCTGAAATTTTCACTCTGTATATTAATGTAATATGTTTCTTTAATTTAATAATAAATGAACTAGTAATTAATTTTAATTCAATTTATTTTCAAAATATTAACAAATCAATGTTGACACTTAGCCTTGGAATGTTTTCGGAAACTTAGTTTCAATCTTCAATATGATGGCGACAGACAACTGTCATCTATTCTTCCTCTTTCCTCTGCAATAGAAGATGCTTTGACTGCTGCTGTCTGGCAATAAACTTTATCATATTGCAGACTAGCAGGATTTTGAAATTTAACAAATTTTGGAACTTTTTAAAATGAATATTTTTCCTAAGTGGTGAGTTTTAGTATGGCTATCAGCAGATTTAATAATTCCATTTCATTTCCAATATTGTGATTGTTCAAAATGTGTGCTACTGATGATTTGTCAATTTGATGATTCTTTTATGCTCCTTCAATCTGATATTCTCGTCCCTCTCGGTCATTCCTACAAAGGATTTTATCATAATCACATTTAATTTGATAAATGCCAGGATTCATAACATAGGATATCATAATCTACAGTGGTAGATTTAATAATTTCCTCAAATTGAATTTATTTTGTGGAATCAATCTGATTCTGTAGCTTCTGAAAATGTTTCAAATTTTCTAAAAGCCCAAGGGTGAATGTAAACTTCTTATAGTTCCAATTTTTATCCTCTTAATATCTTTGAAGTACTTATTTTGTTTGTTATCAGAATTAATCATTTTGGATATGGAAACACAGTTAAAATCATTTAAATTTGCTCTCTTCAGTACGTGTTGAACTTCTTTCATTTAATCTTAGGTCTTCTAATGGAATCTGCTGAGTTGATGAATCAAGTCCTGAACACTGTATATGGGTGTGACAAAGGGTTGCAGGTATCCTTTTAAATGTGGTTTTGTCTGTGTCTACTTTTTTTGTAAATTACAAACTTGAATGTTTCATGATATGTGAAAATTTTTAAATCCAGAAAATGTAAGTAACTGTTTTTTTCTGTTTCAGTTGTAAATTTAATGCGAATTTCAACAATTTACAATTGAAACAGAAGGAAATAGATGCTTATATTTTTTTATTTAAAACTCTTCGGATATCATGATACACTCAAATATAAAATTTATAGAAGCCTTACAATAGACAAGTACATTAAAAAGAATGCTAATTATGCCTATCGTACTAATATCAGTGCTCAGAAGTTCAATTCATCAACTTTAATGTTGTTCTATTAGAAGAGTAAGATAGTAAGGAAGTTCAACACATACACAAGACAGAAGTTTAAATGGTTTCCATATACAAAATGATTAAGCATAAGAAACAAAAGTGACACAAATTATTTTAAAGTAAACAGATAGTACAAATTGGAAATATAATAAATGTACACATTTGGAATTTTAGAAAATTGAAAAATGTTCAAAAACTACACCAACAAAACTTAAAGAGTTTGAGGAAATAATTACATAAACCACTGAAGAACTTCTGTTATTTGAATTCAGGCATTCTATCAAATTAAACATGTGATAAAATTTTGTTCAGGAAAGATCAAGAGGAATTTGAATGTCAGGTTGAAAGAGCAATAAAGAAAACATTAAATTGACAAACCAGTAGCAGCAATATCATATTCTGGGCAATCGAAATATTGAAAATAAAATTAATTGTTAAACCATTGACATTTTTACTAAAACTCATCACTTGTGCAAAAACTTTAATTTTAAATACTTCCAAAAGTTTATTAAATATTGAAATCTTGCCAGTCAGCAATGTTATAAGGTTTACTACCAAATGCAGCAGTTAGGTGTTCATAAGAAGAAAGCGGAAGAATAGACAAGACTTCAGTTGACACAATATAAAATTCCCAAGATTTTATAACTTGATGTAAGTGAAGTATAACACTCTCATTAATACTTTTAATACTAAAGTATTAAAATGCTTCTTCTTTAAATTTGCTGTATTGTGCGACTTTAACACTGAATTTTTTTTTCTGCACACATTACTGTTATTACCACTATATACTTCATAACAGTTCCATATTTTACTCATGTTTTATTTAATATGTTTATTGCTGCACACTGGTAAAACCAAATATTCATGGAAATAGATGTGTGGTGTGCGTGTAAGCTAAGCATCACCCAGGTTTAACCTGCATAACACAAACCAATAGATGGAAGGTCAGAATTAATATTTACATAAACTATATCATCTTGCATCAAAAGTTTCAATTTGTTTCGGCTGGATTCACAGATTTTGGTCATCGCAGTAGATACATGTAATAGCTAGAAGCAAGTCACTCAGGCAGGTTATTGCAGCAATGTGACTTAGGGCATCAGCTAAACCCGCTTCATTGACAACTCTGTTAATGCTGCACATTACAGGAGCACCTCTATTCCTTCCCCCATTATTTTGCATGTTTTCATACATAAACTATGGAAGGTGGCTTTCATTCACCTACAGAAAATGCAGTAACGTTCAATGAACAGCTATAGTCTACCAACTCTTTGGGGACACATGCAAGACAATATTTTGAAGTCTTGATCCCTTACATTCCTTATCTAGCATAAAGTTAAACATAATGCAATTCAAAAAATATTAAAGTTAAAAACTATCAAAAAACAACAACATTGAAGTACATTACATATTTTGGAATCAGTATTAAGAGTATCGAGGTATTAACGGTATTGAAGTCCCATTCCTTGTATAAGGAACCTATTATCTGCAATGATGGGGATAGGTTCATCAGTTAACCGAAAAAACTTGATATACTGCACCATAAAGATTTTATAGAAGTAAATACTCAATATTTACAGTTCTATAATTTGAAGTTCCTGCTGTGCCACTACAAATGTGCTGACACATACACTACACTGAATTATACTGATTACAAATGTAAAAAAATATGCAATTATGCAGACAACAGAACTTTACTTGCTCTTTTGTTTACATATATAAGGTATTCTCATAACCTCTAAGCTGTGAAGAAATCAATTAATTTTTAACTTTTTAGCTTAACTTTGTTTTTATATTCATTCTTTTCTAATGTGGATATCACATCATCTTCCTATTCCAGAAATTATGTTTAAGTTACTGTTGATTGAAGATCAACTGTTACTTGTAGTGGTGTCTTTCTCCATTAATTTCTTTCTTCTCATCTTCCTTATCAGCATCAGAGTTTATTTTCCAAGTTCTCGCATTTATTATTACAAATGACAATTTCTTCACCAATTTTTAGTTCATATCCTGATAGCCCACTGTCAACATTAAACCATTGCTGTAGGTTTTCTTCATCCACATCAGCAAATGCATTATTACTTTCTACCATTTTTGCCTCCGGAATCCGAACATGACAGATTTTTGTTTACCAATTCTGTATCATTTAGTACAACTTCCTCCAAGAATGTACAATGTTCTGATCTAAAATTATGTTCCACATCATAGATGCTAAATATAATAGCCTCCTTTAAATTAAACAATTTCTTCCAGAAGCCTATAATTGACATATCTTCTGCAAGCAAAAGTTCCTGCTATGATACTTGACTGTTTCAATCACAAGCTAATCAATTCTGTCTCGTGAGATGGGATTGTCAATAAAAAGAACCACTTTTACACATGCCTGCAAATTTCAAATGAGCACTAACCTCAGGTACAAACCTGGAACAAAACCAGGAAGTAAAAATGCCACATGCCATCCATGCCAATTTACTGTGGTAGTAATCATTGGGAATGTGGTTACCTTCCATACCTTTAAAAGAACGTGGATGTTTTTGCCTTCCCTATAAACAACAGTACTGTGTTTTCCATTTGGGCAACACATTAACATTATCTATTCTTTATTAGACTTGCATCCTGGAGCAGTCTTTTCCAGTGAAACAGCTTTTGCTAGTCCAATTTCATCTGCATTATGTGATGTGGTACAATCTTGTGTTTTTCAGTGGCACATTTAAATTCTGTTTTACACCTTTCTGCAGTATCTGTACCACCACTGAACTTTTCTCCTGCTAGAGAAAGTTCACAAATTCTGTAAGATTTAAACCATCTGAACCACTCCTTTGACGCCAAAAATGGTCGACAACCCCAATTTTAATTAAAGATGAGTGCCTGTTTAATTAAATTGGCCCATTAATTGGAACACTTCTAACTCTTTTTTGCTGAAACCACCTGGAAAGAATTTCATGTAAAATTTTGAACATGGATTAATTCAGAGTTTTATGGTTCTTTAATCCACTAATGCTGTCTGGCAAAGATGCAAATAGAACTTCTGTTCTTTATTAAATTGTGCAGTTTTTATACCAAACTTATATTCAGATGCTACAAGTAATTTCTCCCTTCTTAAACCACTCAATTATATGCATTTACATTTCTATATTCAGCATGACATATTTTCTTTTCACTCCCATGAAAGACATTTTCTACAGAAGATACACACTCTCAAACAGCAAAACTGGAACTGACCAGGGTTCGCAATTGTATGGAAATCTGAATTTCTTAGAAAGTAAGTTAGAGATGGCCTTGTAACATCCTTGAAATCCCCCCTTCCACCCTTTCCATTCAACAGCATTTCCAGATAATACAGCACTGAAATATTTTTGGCTCACTTCTTAAAAAACAAGTGAGAATTATGAGCAGGATAATCTGATCAGTTAATTGAGTGATGGAAAATCATAGTTTTACTGTAATTATTTGATACCTAACGAAAAGTTGTGAAAATAAAAAAGGTGGTTTTCCTGTAAATGTTGTTAAACAGAAATCCAATGATTACTTTGAGTTGTACATCTCTTGAATTGGATTTAAATAATATTATTATCAGGATTTAAATAAAAACTGTATCTGACAAAACCATCCTTAAGGACATAAGTCTGTATGCCCGAGTTTGGAGCACTTTTAATTATTTTACCATCACTATTCCATTAATTACTATGTATGGGGTATATATATTACTTTGTTCATCATTACTAATGGGGCCTAGCTTAGATATGCAACTGTCAATTTGTCTGGGGTGGCTCTGGTAGCAATACTAAGTGCAATCAGCGAAGGGTGATACTATGCAATGTGTAACGAAAGGAGAGTCTCACTAACAAATAGCTGCAAAGACTTCAAGAACACCATAAAAGGCAAATACTTACTAATATCCGATGCTGAAAGACCTTCGGCAGGAGGTGGTAATGAAGAATCACCAGAGTTCGTACTGTAGATTTCTGAGGGCTCATGCTTCCCCCCTCCACCACCTCCACCTCCTGTTCCATCAGATGCTGCCAACAACTGCGACATGGCTGGGATTGACGATTCCCCCCTAGACCCTCCCTGGACACCAGCACCTTGGTTAGAGTCACTGTATGAGCACGATGAGGCATCTTGTTCTTGCTCCATATAGTCTGGCATCTCCAGTTTCAAATTGGGAACTACAGGGATTATTTCTATTGGGTCAGGACTAGAGTGCCTTGCTGTCTTCCTCCTCTCACTTTCTTCCTTTTCGGAAGTCTTCGCAGCACTAACACCACTACTCCACTTACGACGCTTACTGCTCGGGGGAGATTCAGATCTCTGATCCACAGGAAAGAATAATGGTGAAGCCACTTGTGCTGGGGTGCTTGTGATAGGTCCAGACTTTTGATTATTGCTGATCTGCACCTCAGGCTCTGTAGGAAGTATAGGAGAGTCTGGTAGCTCCACCTGAAACAGTAACCTTACAGTTTGCCACACAAATAGTTAAATAAGCCTTTGCACAAACAAACTTGATGTAAGCACCACATTAAAAATTATCCAATAGAACCCCATAGAAGGCAAATAACTTCTTGTCTGCACTAATTCCTGCCAACTGTAACAGCTACTACAGTACAAGGACTGGTAATTCAACAATTTGAGTTTTATGGACTTTGAAAAGTATTTATAACTGAATTATATATCAGAAACAATGGGAGATGTGATAAAAGCACCATATATGAACTCAGGCTTGCTTTGGAGTAAAGCAGTTTAATAACAATGGTTCATATCTAAATTTATGAAGTTCAAACTGCAAGATAGGCCTACAGCTTTAATGCTTCAGTATTGTTCTCTGCAATAATTAAATACAACCCCATCAACATTACAAACATTAAGTTTCCCTCAATAATGTAATTTTAAATCAAACATGCTGAATTCCATGATACTTGGTGCAAGAGCAAGTTTTGTAGCCTCTGCTCACATTTTCAGTTAGCACCAACTGTTATAAGATTTCGAGATCATAAACAAGGCAACTCTCTTAGTGATTTGATGTACTTTCATTTACTCCAATGTTGAAATTATGCCTTCCCTCAACTTTTTACAATGGATTCTTTCTTCCAACGATTCCCATTACCAAAAGGGACATACCACCGTTGATTTGTTAGTTTCTAAATTTTCTGAAGTGTTCTTTCAGCCTTTTTTGCTCTATTTTAGCAAATTAATTATTCACACTTTAAAATTTATGCCATAAATAACAGACTTTTCCTGGGTGGGATTTTTTGTTTGCTCTTCTTCTATGCAATTTTAACAAGCTCTTTTATGTTGAATTTGTCCTATGGTGCCAGTGTTATATTGTATGTTTTGAAAATATTTTTTTAAAAGTAAATAGCCTGGGGATGAAATGTAAAATAAATTTTTGATTTTCTTTTCAGAAATAGTTATCCGTTTGCAATTGTATTTTTTTTTAAATCTTTATTTTTTCTCTGCCAATTATTTACCGAAAGCCTTAATTCTGATAAACAATCTTCCAATAAAACAATCCAAGTCGCTGAGTCCAATGGTTTTAGTGTAGAACAAGTAACAGTTTGACAAGATATCAAAGATGCCAACCATTAACTTAAAAAAACAAATGCAAAATTCACATTTATTCACTAGATGCATATCATGTTCAAAACATTTTCAAATAATACTGCACCATTGGCACCACAAGACAAATTCAGGATTAAAAACACTGTTAAGATCACATAGAGCAGACAAACTGGGAAAAATCAAAGACCACCTAAAATTGTACAGAATATGAATTACATTGGAAAAGCAATGGGCATTTTCCTGAAATATATCTAAGGAATAAAGAAATGTTTAAGTCTGCAGTGACATACTATCACGGGAGGAAAACCAGGACACGAAAAAATTCAAATACCAAGGTTCTGGTAGCAATGTAATGACATTAACAAACATTTGTGGGAAAGAGTTATGAATTTTTATGTCATATGGAAAGAAAATATTAACTTCATGTGTATTAGAAATCTACAAGAAGCACCACCTTCTGATTAGGTGATGCTAGCTGAAGATATGAGCAAGAGGCCACAAAATGTGTACTAAATAAGCACACCAAGAACGAATAAGTGGAACCTTAGCTTTTATTCAGTTCAAAATGACATTGTTAATTTTATATAAAAGTGTGCTTAACTAATTTTTTTGAAGTACTTACTTCCTTGGGCTGGTCGTTGGCTGCATCTTTTTCATTACCCTCAGAAAGACCTTGAACAGCAAGTAGTTCTGCTGTGGTTAGGAATGATGCTAGTTGATCTTGTACCACATTAACTTCTCCCTGGTACATGAAGTCTATCAGTGCCGCCAAATCCTCAAACTTGACATTTCGGAAAATTATCACAGGATGCTGACAGGGATTTTCCTGCAAAAATAAAAGTGTATCAGCTCAACTACATAATGAAGCTACTTATTCATGACATAAAGGCACATATAATAAAAATAATATGATCCAAAATGTTATAAATAAAATTTACCTGCAATATTGGAATTAAACTATTAGCATTACAGGTAGGGAGAAAATGAAAATCCACCTTTAACCAGGAATAGTTATAGGAATGCAATCATTCTTAAACATAGCCTTTGGTTCACTTATCCAATTCAATATATATTGCTACAATCATAAAATATTTTATACCCAGTTCCAAAGTAACACTTTTGCCATTGCAGAGTATTACAACACAACAGTTATAAATGTGAATAGAGACCTTGCAACCAATCCTACTTCCCCAAGAGGGCAATATCCAGAAAAAATCTTCTGGCTAATCATAAGGCAAAAGGTTTTGCAAAAGGCATTTGGGAGTAGCTATTTTGGAATATATAATCATTATGCAAAAGTAAACCTACATATAATATACCAGCAGTTTATTAAAATTTCATAAAATTCATTCAGAATAAAGTAGTCTTTAGAGGCTATTCCAAGAAAATTCAAGATATATATATTATTTGTCAGGTAATATCTTTAATATACAATATTTTAATCGAGCCATTTTGGAGAAAATCAAAATTTTCGAAAAAAGTTCCATGTAAAGGGTAGTTAGGCGTGGGGGGGATTTTCTTGAAAATTTCCGTCGCATCCTTGCAAAATATCAAACTTAAATACCCACTTTGGTATTTAACAGTCTTTTTGTTTTTGAGCTATGCTCCCCCCCTCTCTCTCTCACACACACCTTTTTTACAGAAATGCTTTTTTTGAATTCAGGGGGACCCAAAACATATATTTCTGGTGAAATCTTGCTATCAAATTTTTGGATACATTACAATACCTTCTCTATACACTATGTACATAGTACATGTAGAGAAAGTAAAAAGTCTGTGTATGTAAAGCATACCTTAACAATTTAAATGCCAAACTTTGTATTTAAGTGTAGTATATTGTAAGGATGTAACACAAAATTTTCACAACCCCCACCCCCAAACTACACTTCACTTTATAAGGAAGATTTTTCAACATTTATTATTCTCTCAAAAATAGCTCTTCACAGTTTTGATTAAAATATTGCTTATTAAAGGTATTTACATGGCAAATAAAATGTTTATCTTGAACTTTTTGGGAATAGCCACTGAAGTACTCATTTTGAATGACTTTTGCATAACCGTAAGCAAACCATTTCTGAGACATTCCTTGTTATTGGTTTCAATTTTAAAACACTTCTACTCTTCTCAAACGGGAGGTCTCATTTGCTTCATCTGTTTTACTACTGGCCATCCAAAGAGCTTTGATACTGTATCTGCAAAGTTTGAAACTTACTTTTTGCAATAAGTATTCGGAAAACATTTATGGCAAATGGAAGATGACTCCCCACTTCTGAACATTAATATTTTGGAAAAAGACATTGTTTTGAGTTTGGATAAATTCAGTAACAACTTTAAACTAAATAAAAACTATTTAAAGGTAATATGCACTATTGTATGAGGATTGAATGAGTAAATGACATCTGGTTCACTGCACAAAAGGTGGCAACATTAAGTGGCCCTCTATTGAACAAGTATCAGTGGATAAAAAGTGCATGATGAATCTCATCAAACAAGATTGTACATCTGTGTATAATGTTTTTTTTGTTTTTTTTGTTTTTTTTTAACAAATTTCATGTTTCATTTTTAGGGCACCTAGCTGGAAATATTGCAAAATTGTATACACTATTGTACATCTGTGTATAATGTTTTTTTTTTTTTTTTTTTTTTAACAAATTTCATGTTTCATTTTTAGGGCACCTAGCTATTGCATTTAGCTTTCACGAATTACTTTTTTTTTTTTTTTTTTTTATTATTTTTTATTTTAAATGCATAGTTAAAATCTTTCCTACTTTGATTTTTGACCTTAAAATTTTGAAAAAAGTGGGAAAATTATGTTAGAATCTTATAACTACTTGGTTGATGCAGCTTGAGAAAGTCATTTTTGCTGTCATTATCTGTTTGTAGTGTAAAATATAACTCTCAATTTGGGAATCTTAAATGTAAAACATTGAATCAAGACTTTCTCTATCCACTTCATTTTTATACAGCTTAAATAAACACCATTCTTACAAAAGCATGTTTGTCTATCTACTTTATATTGATCAAGATCTAATTAGTCAGAAGATTTCTAGTTGGCATTACCACTGTCACTATGCAAAATTTTGCCTTCCTGTATCAATACTGCTTGCTTTAGAAAATGCAATTTTTAGTTTGTATACCTCAAAAAATGTTTCAGTTATTCCGAGTTAAAACTACTAAACTTTTTCTTTCTTTAGTCCTGTGTTAAATATAACAATGAAAAGCAATGTGAACATTTTTCTGACACATCATTTAAGTACTATCATATATGGCGTAATTGAGTTTTATTTATGGATGCTCTTTAGCTACTATGGTTCTTAGCATCCCAATCTATATGGGCATGAAAGAACAGTCATTTTGCTCACAGGCTTCTGTGAGGCTTAAGTGGCTTGAGGGTCTTTTATGTGCAATATCTGCTACACTTGGCTTTACTTTCCTTTACTTTCTTTCCAAGGGAAATCATGCTAAGGAGTTTTACACCCAAAAAAGATCCATCGCCCTATGCTGGGTTAGAACCTCGGGAACTAGAGGCTAGTATGATTTCACTAGATCACAGAGGATATCATACATGGTGATGGCTTATCTTACAGCATGAGATTTCAAAATATACTTGACTCAATCCGTAAGTGGAGTTAAATTACAGTGTACACTGAGTACTCTATGTTATAAGGTTTTCTTGATGTACTTTTTGATCACTTGAAATTTACAATTTTATTAACATTTTCCAAAGCAGCTATAAAGTTTTATAACTCCCCCCCCCCCCCCCGCCCCCCAAGACATTGCTTTATTAGTTATTTCCTTATGTTCTATCAATTTTGTTTGTGAAGTTGCATTACTCATTTTCCCTTGGTACAGTGTAATATTTATTTGCACGTAAAATTACCCCCACACCTTGAAAGAGAAGCTCCCTGGGTAAATTCCATTACCTTCACATCTGGTTGTGTTTTTTAATCCTATGGTGCCATTTAGGGGCAATGGCTGATCCCTTGTCACCATGCGTACATAAAAGCAAAATAGCTTACTAGAAATTCTACTTGATATCAAGAAAACATCGCTAGATGTCCCAAATACACTATCATGACATAATGGAACTTGAGTTGTATAAAATTGAGATTCATTGTAATGATTGAGTAATTACTCTAGCACTCGCCTGCTTTCTCTCCCTTATTAGAATGAAGTGTAATTATACCTCATGAATACCTATTCAACACAACAGGAAAGGAAAAGAAAGAAAGAAAGAAAGGAAAGAAAAGAAGAAAGAAAAAAAAATACCATTAACAAATTACCTACCTTAAATAAATCCCTGAAGTATGTGCTACAGGCAGACAGTAACATTTTATGTGCTCTTATTCTCTTTCCTTCACAGCTCAGTGTCACATCCACTAAGTCTTCTTCATTTCGGAGGGAATCAAAGGCATTCGTGATGTGACGTAGGTAGTTATTCCACCTCAAAGAGAACTGTTGACTTGTACCCATTTTCTCTGATTAACCTAAAATACAAAAAAATAAGCTTCATTAGTCAACAGAAATCTTTAATGAGTCAGTTAAACAAAGAACAACTCTAATGTGTACATTCAAATGACTGTATGCACAAACATGATTTCTTTACACTTTTCTTTGCTGCTACATGGGGATATAGAAGAAGCTCTAAGTTACATTTTTAAAAAGCTAGTCACTATATGCCAGTTTTGAAATTATAGAGAGCAAAAAAGTGACCAGTACTTCAAATAATATAAAGAGTTGGAAAATTCAAACCAACAAGTATCTACAAAGTGGTTACCACAAAAAAAATTTATTTATATGTTTTAACTACAGTCTGATTTATAAAAGAAACATGACATGTCAAGAAAGGGGAGAAGCTTTAGAGAAGGCTATTGTTATGGAAATGTAAACAAATCTTGCCACACTGATTACACTGGTGTAACATTTATCACATTGCTATGCAATCAAGCTTGCTTTGGCATTCAGTAACATTGTGTTGTTGACCTTCTTGGTTAAAACTCTTAAAATACGTCTTATGGAAGCAAGATTTGCTGGTAGTAGAGTTAGAGCTAGAACGAGTACTCATGGCCGAAAACAAAGATCAGCTTCCTGTCAAGGTATTACATTACACAGACTCTAGAATTAGTTTTTTCCTCTTAGAATTCAAGCAGAAAGAAGAGAATCTGCTCTTTCACAATGAATCACGATATCTCTAAGTTCCTCTAATGTGAGAGGATTGGAATAATACACTTTGTCTTCTATAGAACCCCATAAATAAAAATCATAATTTGTTAGGTCAGGAGAGCGAGGGGGCCACAAATCAACACTAATAATTCTGTCATCAAACACCTCTCTTACTGAATTTAATGATAACGATTTGACAACACTGTGTGCTGTTGCAGAATCTTGCTGGAACCAACCATTTGACTTCTCTTCTTCTGTCAAGCAATTGAAAAATGGTTTGAGAATTAGCCTGTGATATCGCTCTGCATTTATTGTTTCATCAAAGAAAATGGGGTCCATTATTCTTCTAGCACTTATCACACACCAAACTTTAATTTTCGAACCATAATGAGGCATTTCATCTAATAGCACAGGTTTTTCTGAAGCCCAGTATCGACTTGTGAGTATTCATGTGCCCATTTAAGTGAAACCAAGATTCGTCAGAGAACAACAAAAGCTGTGGGTCCATGAAACCTCTTTCTACAGAGAGGAAAAACCAATTTTATTGCAATAATTCACACGTTCACTGGAGTCATGTGCTTATAATGCTTGCACTCATGTGTAGCGATAAAGTTCTGGTTTCAACAGACATTTAGCATTTCATCAGAAGATGGAGATACACCTGCTTGCTGCACTAAACTGTTCAGCAATTTTTGAGGCAAACGCTCCAAAGTTGCACCGATTTCATCCTGTTTATTTTCTGTTAATTGTGTCCAACACTGAACCAGAAGCTTCAAATTTATTGACGACCACATGTAGTTTTTCTTGCAGGTGTAGCCGAGTTTGTAAACTTTTCAACAAACTCCCAGTGCACATGGTGAGCATATTTATGCTTAAAGTAAACTTTACATATAATCATGCATTCTTCCACAGTTAAGTGATGCACCATGTTTACTGCAGCAACAGAAGCATAAGTGACAATGATTGACTGCACGTGCACCTAACTGAGCAAATAGCGACAATGCATTTTTGAGCAGCAATTGGCAGTCCAAAGCCCTGGCATGCAGCGTGGGACTAGCAAAGGAGGGAAAGGCCACGAATGGGTTACCATATAATGATCCTGTAAGTAGAGAAAGTAATAAGACAAAAGCAACAGATATTTCTTTCCCAAGTACTATACAGGGTTATGTGACTCAACAACTGACAAAAGAGAAGACACAGCAAAACAAAACAACAATCAGTTTCTGTTGTACGACATTTGTATGCAATACTATCAACCCATGTCAACCAGAGTACTTTTAAGGCGACCACTTTCGCAAGTAGCAGTTTGGTTCACATACGAGTCTGAGTTTCTGCAGGGCCTTGGATACATACTGCCGTAATGAATTCACTTGCTTTTTGTTCTGATTACTTATTCTGAAACATTAGCAAACACATGTGTCCCATTCACATGACTTTCTCTACATCTGTCACAAATTATTGTTAAAAAGCTTAAGCTTCTATCTACTTCATGCTAATCCAGATAAATATTACCAGAAATGTTTCTTGTATGCAGAAAGGAAATAAGGGAATACACTAGGCTAAAAGCTGGTTGTCATGTGGATGAAATCAATTTCTATGCATTGGCAGGAGCTCACAAATTTCCATGTGTGAAAAAATTTAAATATTTTAAAACTGAAACAAATAACAAGCAATATCTCAAAAATGGTCAGCTCTATGGAGCGGGGGTTGGGAACTATATGACGAACTGTGTGAAATCTACACTTATTGTCTAGTAAGTTTTTGTCTATCACGGTTTACTAGTTATGCAAAATTCATCCAGAATAAAGTCTTGAGAGACTACTCCTAGAAAATTCAAGATATATATTTTATTTGCCATGTAAATGTCTTTAATATACAGTATTTTAATCAAAATCATAAGACCATTTTTGAGAAAATCAAAATTTTTCGAAAATTTTTCCATGTAAAAGGTAGTTTGTAGCGGGGGATTTTCTTGAAAATCTGTGTGTCACAATGTTTATTTTGGATACAGGGAACCCTAAAATTCTTTTTCCTGTGATATCAAAGTATCAAATTTTTGGGTGGAATACAATACCTTCTCTATACACTATGTACATAATATGAGAAGAGAAAGTAAAAATCTAAAACAATAACTGACCAACAAACATTCAATAGCATAAACAATTTCTAATTAATGTATCAATGTTATATTTAAAAACATTGCAAACTTCCTTTTGGCATATGTAAAAATCCTACATTTATTTGATTAGTTAAAAAATAATATTTAAATGGGCATTTGGTTTCCACTATGCTACATATTCACATTTCCCCTTACATTTTTTTATAAATTATTAAGCATAATAGGATAGTGTTTAAAGCCCGCTTTTACTACTTGTGGCACCACAAGCGATGACACTGGTGATACATGGAATGAAGATGGAGCACCGGTGGAATGCGATGGTGGGGGAAACTGGAGAACCCGGAGAAAACCCACCCTGCACCGCATTGTCCACCACAAATCTCACATGCAGTCGCTTGGGATCGAACCTGGACCATTTAGGTGAGAGGCGAGTGATCTAACCACTCAGCCACGGCGCGGCCCATTAAGGTGAACAAAGTAAAACATTTAAGGCAATTTTATGTAATCTCACCAGGAATAAAATATTGTGTAGAGTATATAAAACATTTTTTTTCATAAAATGCCATTTTTAATATTTATTGATCAGAAATGTTAAGAGTTGGGATGTACAAAGTTTTGCTGCTTTTACTTTTGACACAAATACATAAAATCAAGGCCTTCGCCAGATACAAACATTGTGGCACTGAATTCTATGAGCAAAGAAGAAATAATGCCTTTGCATTGAAATTCTATCCCTACTCTTGTCAAGGTATGCTTACTTGGTATACTTTGGATAAATACCACGATAGGCATTTATATTTCAGTATTTTCCAGATGTGAAAGATTTCCATAACCCCCTTCCCACCAAATTTTCCTTTACATTGAACATTTTTTAACACTTTTTTATTTTTTTTAAAAATGGCTGTAGGGTCATCCCATATTGAAAGACCCTTAACCCAAACAACCCATTTTTTTTTAAAATTTGTTAGCTGATAACTATTTACCCGAACTATAGTTTTTCATGAATGGTTTGCCAGATATTAACAAAAATAAGTTTCTATAAACGCACCACAGAACTAAAAATTTTGCATCACACTGGTAAAATGGTCGGTGAATTCTAAATATGCGATTGTTTCATTTATTATGAGTACTTTAAAACTGGATATTTGCAATTTAAAAATATTTGCTGTGTTCCATTCATATGACATTCCCTATAAACTGTTGGTACAAAACATTATTCCTTTATATACATCATGGTAATTCGAGTTTAACATTAGCAGAGATGGTTGTATTAGTTCCCTGTAAGGGTTAAGGTACTACACTAGGCTAAAGTGATAAGTCATATCTTTTAAAAATCTGATATGTTTCATTCACATAACTTTTTCTACATCTCTGCAACAAATTATTGTTAAAAAGCTTATGCTTCTATTTACTTCATTTTAATCGAGAAAAAAAATAACAGAAATAGTCTTATTACTTGCTTCCTTGTAAGTAGAAGGGAAATAAGGGAGTACTATAGGCTAAACTGATAACCATAAGGTGGTTGCTATGGGACTGAAGTTCCTTTATTTGTATGGACAGGAATTTGTATGAGAAAAGTATAAAAATATAATTTTTTCAAAGCTGAAACCAAAAACAGGGTCAAAAACAATCAACTCCATGAAAAAAATATACATGACAAATTGTGTGTTTTAATGTACTCTACATTTTTTGTGAGTTAAGTTTTTGTCCATCTCTTTAGCAGTTATGCAAAATTCCATAAAATTCACCCAGAATAAACTAATCGTAAGAGGCTATTCCCAAAAATTCAAGATATACATTTTATTTATCAGGTAAATATCTTTAATATATGACATTTTAATCAAAATCGTTAGCCATTTTTAAGAAAATCAAAATTTTCGAAAAAAGTTCCATGTAAAGGGTAGTTGGGGGTGTCACATCCTTGGAAGATGAAAAAAAGTTTGGTATTTAACGGTCTTTTCGTTTTTGAGCTATGCTGTCCACAGACACACACACGCACACACACATGGACCTTTTTGTAAAAAATGCTTTTTTTTTTTTTTTTTGGATTCAGGGGGACTCAGAACTTTTATTTCCGGTGAAATCTCGGTATCGAATTTTTGGGTGCATTACAATACCTTCTCTATACACTATGTACATAGTGCGTGTAAAGAAAGTAAAAAGCTAGTCGTTATGTGAAACAATTGAAATTTGGTAGCTTTAGACAACCAGAAGTAAAACAAAAGATGACTTCCCATTTGAGAAATGTTTAATTATAAGTGTATATGACAAACTGTGGTTTAACAAGATCTATATTTTTTGTGTCATAAGTTTTTGTCTTTTATAGTTTATCAGTTACACAAAATTCATCTTAAGAGGATATTCCCAGAAAAGACACACATTTTATTTGTCATATATACATATTTAATATATGGTATTTTAATCAAAATCGTTAGCCATTTTTGAGAGAGAGAGAGAGAGAGAGAGAGAGAGAGAGAGAGAGAAAATAACACACTCCTTTTTCTAAAAATGTCTTATTTTAAGGGAACTCAAAAAACATATATTTCAGGTCAAATCTCTATGTCAAATTTTTACAATACCTTCTCTATCTACTATAGCACATGTAAAGAAAGTAAAAAATGATCACTTAGAACTGAATGAAAACAAGTATATATTAAGTCGTACTCAGTCATAAAGTTGGATGACCATGGATTTCAGAAATAAAAATTGTTACAGCATGTTTAAGCTAACTGCTGAGTTGTTGGGAGGCAGGATGGCAATTATGTTTCACTGTGATAACTTGCTGAATATATATTTTTACAGAAGTACATTATAATAGTAATTATTTATACTTTTAAAAATGAAATAAAATTATACTTTCAAAAATAAAATAAAAAAAATAAAAAACAATCTAACATTGCATACCATGTTAACCAATAAATGCTAATCATTTTGAAAATAAAAAGGATTTTCTAGAAATTCAGGTGCATATGCTTTAATTTCTTCTATTATGAGTTTCACATTCTGGTGATAGACAACATTTGTACCACTTCTTTTTCTTCTTCTAGGCTTTACAGTCTCCCTAAGTTTTTACCTCCATTTATCACTATCCATAGCCTTCTCCAAATCTTCCAGTAATTGCAATGCATCCTTCCTCACCATATCTTCCCATCTATTTTATGCTGCTCCTTTTGGTCTTCAATTTTAGAATTTGCCATCTAGTATTTTCCAGGGGATGCATTTATCTGCCATAAGCTTTATTCAATTTTTACTTTCTCAACCACTTATGTAAAATGTGCATGGTATGTGGAAAAGCTATTATATTCCATCCAAAAATTTGATACCGAGATTTCACCATGTTTTGAGACCCCATGAATAAAATAAAAATATTAAAAGAAAAAAAAAGCACTTTTAGAAAAAAGTGTGTATGAACAGCATAGTTCAAAAATGAAGTTGTTAAATACCTTAAGTTTAGCATTTTCCAAGGATGTACAAAGATTTTCAGGAAAATACCACCCCCACCCCAAACTATAGAACATTTTTTGAAATGTTTTTATTTTCTCAAATATGGCTCTAATGTTTTTGATTAAAAAGACCATAAGTTATTTTCATGACAAATGATGTGTATCTTGAATTTTCTGGGAATAACCCCAAAGACCCCTTCACTCCAAATGACTTGTATAACTGGTAAACTGTAGATAGACCAAAAAATGTGGATCTTGCTAAAACACAGTTTATGTTATACTCATTTTTTTCTTTTCTCTTTGAGTTAATCATCAAAATTTGAGAAACTCTGTTTATCAAAGAGAGGGTCATCATTCATTTCATCTATCTTTTGTTTTACCCCTGGTCTCACAAAGAGAACCAAATTCAATTATTGTATTACATAAAAACCAGCTTTTAAGGATTTGACTCACTTTGTCCTGTGTATTCCCTTATTTTCCTCATACTTACAAGGAAGCAAGTAAGATGTAAGAATAATTTGTCTGAAGGACAAACAAAGAAGTCATATGAATGGACCAACACAGATTTTTAATAATTAGTCTGGATGGGGTTATATAACTTTTCATTCTCCATTGCATTCAATTTAGTAAATTTCTTCATTAAAAAAAAATGCTTTGAATTTTAGTACAAAATTTTATATTACCTTAGTTACCATATAAAACTACATGTATATCAAATTTCATTGAGATTGGAGGGTGATGTGATTAAATCCAACCAGAGCCCACTTAAATGTTAGGCAGACATGCTACCTACAGAGGTGTGCAGTTAATGTTTATCAACAGAAGCAGATTCCACTACAATGCAATTATGTGAAATATGATAGAATAGTTAATTTGTTTACAGTGAACTGCTGCAGAAGATTACTTGGTAGTGCAATGGTAAATATTCACCAATTACATGTAAGCTCCCATAATGTATTGAAATTTTAAGCACTCTTATATTCTTCCACAACTAAAACGTACTCATAATCAACTGCTATTTGTCCGAGTTTAACTATGCTTGTTAACACCATGGATTAAAACATTAATGAAACCTTGCTGTATGGCTTCTGTAAATTTCCTATTGCAAAATGCAATGTTTAAACCACACACAGGTAGGTAAGCTTGCTGAATACAAACCAAGCACTATTTTTTCCCCTCATTGGTACGTAATTTTTACTATAAACAGCAACACAGGTGGCAGACATTAATGAAAAATAAAATTAATTGAGAAAGCATATTTGGAAAGGAAATGTTCCAGGCTAAATTATGGCTTATTCTCTAGCATTTGCAGTTATGAGGACTGTGAAAAACCTGGGTAAAAAACTTGCAATTTTTGAGACACGTCTCATTTTCATATGAATAAAACTCTAGGACTCAAGCTGGAGGTGACCTTGATTGCAACCTCTCACTCGCTTATATAATGACATGTATCAGGGTTTGGAATCAATAAAATGTTACTTTCATGAGATATTACCAAAGCAATATTACGATAATATATTTAACAGGATCTACAGCTATTTTAATAAGCGTAGCCTTTGATTTATTTAAATTAAGTCATTACACACACACACACAAATGCACTTACACACAAAACATGTGCTTTTAAAGTAAACATTTACATTAAAAGTCAAGTGATATCTTTGTAATTAATAACTTAAAAAAATTATTTTTCTTGG
This sequence comes from Hymenopus coronatus, assembly GCA_030762935.1. NCBI lineage: Eukaryota > Metazoa > Arthropoda > Insecta > Mantodea > Hymenopodidae > Hymenopus > Hymenopus coronatus. Next base: position 90,488,861 of record CM060894.1, on the reverse strand, counting down.
TGGTCATAGAATGTCTAATTTGTTAGCCTGGAGAGTGGGAATCTTCAAGTCATCAACTTCCCCTATTGTTTTATTATGTTAAGGTGTATGAATTATATGAAAATTATGTAGCTTTCATGCTATTAAATAACTGTGGAACCACACACAAGAATTTATTGAGGAAGATTTCCAAATAGATGAGCAACACATCACAGGACATTTGTTTTCATCTGTCAAAGAGTAGCAGATACAGAAGCTACTTCTCAAGTTGGAATAGGAAAAAAAATTAAGCATCTCTCATATAGGAGTTGAGCAAAAAAAATGTTGCACAAGAAGAAATCCTTTATTTGGTGGAAGAAGATCCTCTAAGAGCAGCCATAATATAGCTTGCACTAATTGGTACATCCCACTGACTTTTTGAGAGCATTAAAAGAATTCCTACACCCGCAGGTACACACATGTACCAAGGTTAGCATTTTCCAAATGGTTTCTTCAAAAAGGAGAGTTCCCCTTAAAATTCTTGCTTTGGATGAAGCACATTTAGCAGAAATGGAGTAACTAAACCTTGTTTTTTATAAGCTTACCCAGCATATAAACACACCTAAATATATCCACTTGCTTTCCCTTCTCATTGATTGGTTGAGATAGTTCCCACCATAAAAATGCCTTAGCATGTTGAGTGATCATGCAAATTAAGCATTGGAATCATGCAGCAAATGTATAACAAGCATTTAGCTCACAATTACAAAGTATCTGGTAATGGAGGAATCCCTTATCAGATCTGATTTCACAGCATCAGTTTTGCTGTAGATGACAACACTCTCAATAAAATATTGCCCATATTGCCATCCTACTCCCATGTTTTGTTTTCTCTTTGATACGTAATTGCCCCTTTCAAATTGATACTGTTAGCTTGCAAAAATGCTGTACTAAAGCAGCACTCTAATCTCTAGGAGTTTGAATGTGCAGTTTTCATAAATGCATCACGTACTCAAATCAACTTATCACATTTTGAATACCGGTTTTTTCCCTATTTTCCTATTTTTTGCCATTATTTATATATGTTTTGCTCACATAAGAAATACACACTTTTCACCCTTTGTGAATAACGACCATTGATAAACTAAAGCTTCAACTCAACTTGGTCAGTGAAGAAGCAGTAGTGAACTCGTACATTCTGCTGTTATAAACACTACAGTATAAAAAGAGTGATTAGCTCTTTCATATCTTAGCATAATAATCTGCAAATGTGTCATTATTTGAGAGAAAAAAAAAAAAGTAATTTGACTTAAATAATGTGACTGCAGAGAATAAATTATTATTTTAACTAGGAACTAGTTTTTACACCAGTAAGCAGTAATAAGACCAGTAGCCAATTAGAGACTAAAGCATGTTATACTTTTGACATGCAGGGTAAGGCAAGAAAAAATAGAAATTAAAAAAAAATCAGAAATACTTCATTAAGTGTAGCAGATCTGGAGAAAATGTGAAGCATATCAGCTGGCAAAGATGCACATTTTGAACAATTTTCTTAACATTAAAGCTCTCATTGATTTCCTATTCATGTCTTGTTTTAATCATGTATCACAATCCACAAAGAGAGGAAGCATAATTGTATCTTGGGATTCTCAGGCCATTTACTTTTATAAATAATAAATACTTTTATAAAATTATATTATTTACTATTAATATAATTTACTTCTATAATAATGACAACACTAGGAGTCATAACTGTTTGACATTTCCATGAAACTATTTGCACAAAATATTCTTACACAGTGACACATGTGTATAAGTTTCATAGATTTTTCAGAACTTTCTGCAGAGGAGGTCTGTAAAAATGATCAAAATATTGCATTAGCAAAAGTAATGGGAGGTACGTTACTATGGCCTTAAAAATGAGACAAATAGAAAAAAACGAATACAGATTAGACTTGGGTTTAAAGGAACATTTTCTGAATGCTGTACAACTTTCTAGAGAGAAATTTTAGTATAGAATCCCAAAGTTATTTGTCTAGGTGTTTCATATGGAATGTGTTTGCATTTTAAACTCCTGTATGGTCATTTCATTCATATTAAGTCATTTTAAAACTAATTCAAGCTCAGCAGGTTTTGCTTCATTTTTAAAGTTTATTAGTAAAAGTTCCACAAGCACTTCTGTGCTGCATATAAATCCTAGCATTTAGTTATTTCATTACCACATTTCATTCTGTAAACCACATTGCGACATAACCTGAAAATCAGGCACTAGAACAGGATGGGTAGTGGCTAGCATAATAAGTGTTGTGTCACAGTTTTCTCATATAAAAATAAAAAGCAAATCATTGAATAATACTGCACTTTTTCCATTTTATCAAAAACACAAATGTCTTAATTGAAATGCCTGGTAGATCCAACCCAAACTATGAATCAGTACCAAATTTGTTTTGGCAATTGGTAATAAATTTGTTTTGGCAATTGGTAACAAATCACAGTACACGATGGTAACTTGCTTAACACCATTTTGAAACACAAGCAGAGCTTGACTCTGAAGTCATGACACCGGAACAGACACAAAATCTCTGGCTTCAGTGAACTAATTCAATTTTGCAGTGGAAAAGGGAGTGACTAGCCAGTAAAGGAGTTTGATGCTGTAGAGTGCAGTTGTCTGTGTGGCTAGTTACTAAAGTGATCAGAAAACAGCTTGTAGCATTAGTGTCCACATATTTCTCTTATAATTAATAAATCCATTTTAATGATTATATTTAGTGAGAACATCGTGAATTATGTCTTTATCAAAAGTAGAGAATAACAAGGATTCATTCTCAAGGGCAGGAAATTAATGTCTAGTGATTCATATTTAATTTCCATTAAAAGTGTAACAGACAGCATTGTGACAGCTAAGGGGGTAGCTAAATGTACTTTATGCCATACTAAGGGGGAAAATGTAGTTTGTCATCCAGGAATGCTCCTCATCCCAAACAGAAATGCTCCTCCAGGAGAAGTAGGTTTTTTGATGAGGTAATTAGGAGAATAAACAAGTTCCATGTGGACCATACCCCCCCCCCTCTCTCTCTCTCTCTCTCTCTCTCTCTCTCTCTCTCTCTCTCTCTCTCTCTCTCTCTCTCTCTCTCTCTCTCACACATGGAAAATTGCACCAATTTGGTCAGGAAAAAAAGTAAAGATAAGGCATCTACTAATTAAGTGGGCTACAGGTGAGTGTAAACCTAGAATAATTTTTTATAATTAATTTGGAACTATCCTTGCATATAGATATTCCATATAATTAACTCTAATTAGCTGATAACCCACATTTTATAAAAATTGAGTTAGATGCTGATTAATGCTTCTCCTGCCATCTGTGTAACTACAAATAGCTACCTTCATAGCTGCTTTCGTTTGTTTACAACAGAGAAATTTCTTCTGTTCAGTTTAAGAAATAGATTGTTTCATGCTTGAAACTGATAATGAACAAAATGATTAGTGATAAAAATAAAATACTTTTCTGCTTTCAGAAAACTTGATTTTCACAGCTTCTAAACCAGCGTTTCCCAACCTTTTGAAGTTCACGGCACCCTTGGGAATAACATTAAACACCAGGGGCACCCTTCCTTGAATTAAAAGAAAATTAAGCTTAATGTGTTAATTTATTTAAATATTATATAATAATAACGTACACCATAACATAATACAGTAAACTTTACTACAATCACTGAGTAAAAATACATCAATAAATTTTGTTCGATTAATGATTAATGTGAAACTTGTGATTGATGCTTAGAGCACAGATATGTGATGTCGGGTCTTACAGTTGACAGTGAAACACGCAAATCATCCTCAAGGTTATTCAGTCTATTTCTTGCTTTGTATTTTATTGTCACCATAGCAGAGAAGGCTTGCTCACATAGATAGGATGTTGAAAAGGGCAAAAGTGCGTTAATTGCTTTCTTCATTAGGTTAGGGTACTCCTCTCTCCGTTGAAGCCAAACACTAGCCACCGACGCCTCACTCTTGGTGAACTTACCTTTGAGTGTGGAATCAGCACAAAGATCAATAAATTCATCTCGTTCACAAGCAGTGAAATCTATTTCCTCTGCACTATCTACGAAATCAAATGGTGAGACAACCCAGTCGAGATTCGTAGAGGAAATAGTTGGAAAGTACGCATCTATTGCATCTTGCAATCTTGATAAGTGATCACAAATGTGGTCTTTCAGCTTACCCAGAGAGAGATGGAAAGTTCGACAAATCTCCTTTTTGAACTGCTGACTTCCAAGAACTAAGTTTTCTTTTAAAACCTTTCATTTTATTGGTTGAGAAGATTATTGTTTCATGTCGACCCTGCATCGAAACATTCAGTTCATTCAGCTTATGAAAAATACCTGACAGATACGACAGTTCAAAACACCAAGAATCACTTAGTAAGAGCTCATGAAATGTGTCTTGATTTTCATCCTTGAAAAAAGTTTTTAGCTGTTCTTTAAGTTCGAGAAACCGGTTCAATACACGACCCCGAGACAACCACCTTACTTCTGTGTGAAGTAACAAAGAGGTATGAGCTGCATCCGTTGCGCGACATAACTGTTCAAAAATTCTGCACTTTAAAGGTCGAGACTTCATACAGTTCACCATTTTCACAACTTGGTTAAACACTTCAGCAAAATCTTCATTACACGCTTTCACGACTAATGCCTCTCTATGCAGAAAACAGTGAGTTATAATAATGGATGGATTTTCATTGAGAGCTCTGGCAGTAAAACCTTTAATTTTCCCAGACATAGATGGTGCACCATCTGTACATATACCACAACAGTCTTTCCAGTCATTGAGATAGGAATTAATAGAAACGAAAATATCATGGTCTGCGGTTGTAGTCTGTGATTAGCTGCTCCTTTGCCAAGTATTGTTGAAACTATAACTTGACATGCAGGGCCAATGATTTCCTCTCCAACAGTATGAGGTTTCTTTTTTTTAGCTATCAGTTCTGCTACTTTAAATGAGGTTTCAAGGGCAGTATCACCTATGGTCATTCTCTTTACCATTCGCACAGCTGTTTTCTTCTCCCCTTCTAATATATGTGAAAAATACATTACACTTTTCTGTGACACACTAGGATGCTTTGTTGTAAGATGCCGCTTCAGTTTGCTAGGTACCATGGCCTCGTTGCTAAGTGTTTCGCCACAAACTAAACACACAGGGATAGGGTTTTCCTCGTTGTTATTCCACTTAAATCCATACGCTAAGTAACTGTCCTGGTATGTTCTTTTCTTTCGTTTGTCTTCTTTATGTGGTGAATTCGACGGTCCGGGAGAAACTGTAAGATTTGGCTTCTTAAAGCAAGCAGTAGGAGCCGACTGTTCACTTTAACTGTCCTGGCGTTTACGTTTAACAATGAACTTATCCATAGCTAAACACTGTGAATCAACGTGAGGAAGACAACTGAAAGTGCCAAGCGGCGTACACTTTTATATATTCATCTGTCGAAGTCTCGGGAATGTTCGTGAGGAAGCGAGTAGTCTCGGGAATGTTCGTGAGGAAGCGAGTAGTCTCGGGAATGTTCGGCAGGATATAGCTGTAATGTCATATGTGGGATACTAGTATAACTGAATTGTTGAAATGAATCGACCACTATCACCATCTGCCATGCATGAGAGTAATTGATTTGACTTATTTTATTTCAAGACCTTACAAGACTTAAGGCTTCAGTAGAAGGTATTTTTTTTTGTTTATCTCAATATCTCGCGGCACCCCTTAGCCAATCACACGGCACCCTAGGGTGCCGGGGCACACCGGTTGGGAACCGTTGTTCTAAACTCTGATACACTTTATAAAATTAATTCATTTTAATTTTTGAATAATTTATGTTATAAATACACTTATGAATAAAAAGAAAAGGAATAAAATTGCAGCATGTTGTGTTCATAACAGAATGTCTGAAACTTTTTTATTTTTTTTTAAACTGAAAATGAGCGTGTATTTTCACTGTCATCTGAAGACTAAGAAAATGAAACAAGAAAAATTATGGTGAAGCAGCCTGAAGTTTTGAAGGTTGTTATGTCCACTACTTTAACTTATCAGGAGGTTACGACACTGACAGTTATGTGAATATAATGTTTACAACCAGAAATGTTTGCCTTTTTATGATGAAAATACAATTCATATTAATATATTTTTCATAAATAAAAATAAAAACTATTACGGTTTTAGAATTGAGAATCAATTACAAATTTCCTCTATTTTCGAATAATATCCAGGGCAGAAATATGTTAAATGAGGTCATTGGATTAACTGTAAATGACATTCAAGAAAATCTAGCACCAGCTGAAAACAAGAATTAACAGGGTAAGCATCTATAGAACATGTGTTTACTGCAGTGAAAATTAACGGAGGATGTAATAACTTACTATGAGTGTAAGTTATAACAATCTGGGCAAACCTATTATGAATTGATACAATTTTTTTACCTAGATAAACAAAGAGGTAGGAAACACACGCATGATCCAACATCTTGGGTACAAAATGTGTAGGCACAAAGACATGAAGGTATAAGTTACATAGATTACAAGAGAAGGAAAAGTCCGGCAGCAACTGAAGGTAAAATGTGCACTCGAAATGTTTTATGAACATTAATGCAAGTAGTACATAAGATATTTGTTCAAAATACTATAGCCTGTCGAGTTGTACTGCACAAAAATAATTTTTGTCATCTTTCATTAACCTAAGGCTATCCAAGGCTATCCAAAGAAAAGAGATATTTCAGTGAAAGGAAGCAGTACACAGATTTGTAAACAGGCTTTAGCAAGTATTTTAGGAATTAAAATAGCCAAAATTAACTACATTGTAAATATTTTGAAGTAGTATGTATCATCTCAAGGAGATTAAAGAGGTTGCCATCAAAGCAGACCCAATCAAATTCCAGAAGAGAGTAAACGTGTTCACGATTTCATAGAACTATTACCTAAATATAGTAGTCATTCTATAAGAAAGGATAATCCAAATTGCAAATATCTACAACTTTCAGAAAAAAGCTACATGAACTACATATGGACAAATGTGCTTCTTTAACAGTGGGACCTGTATCCATGTTTTACATATATGCACATCTTCAGAACGGAATTTTATCTACATTTTGGACATCTTAGCCATGTTACCTGTAACTGAAGATAAAATTCCGATGAGCACAAGAGCGATAATGTAGCAGAGAACGAAAAAGCTAAAATAAAATCTAAATTACAGGTCCACCTGAGAAAAGCTGAAAAACCACAAACACAAATAAAGATAGATTTTGTAAATGCCCAGGAAAATACGAAAATACAAACTTATTTACTTTGGCATTTGACATGCAGCAAAGCTTACGGACTCCCCATATATTCACAAGCATGACACAAAATTAAGATGAAAAGAAACTTCTTCTACACCAAAAAAAAATTATGAAAATGAAGATTCCTAAACTTTAGTTCCTAAGTAGTAGGGTACTGAAAAGCTTTTCAAAATTTTGTTTGACAGGTTCTTGCACCGAGTCTTTCATAAATTCAAAATCTGATATGTTACATTAAGGTCTATATCTAGACTGTGTGTAGTCGCCCTCTGTGGTGCAATGGTTACCATGCTAACTTCAAATACTCAAGGTCGCGTGTTCAAACCTGGCAGCAGACGATGGATTTTTTTGGGCATAAAAATCCTTAGTTTGGCTTCCTTCAGAAGGGAAGTAAAGCATTTGGTCCTGTGTCGTAGATTTACGGCACGTAAAAGATCCTCATGATTGATAGAGAGGCCTCTGAGCAAAATTAAGCGGTCTTTCATGCTTAATGTAGAATGAAATGCTGAGAACCACAGTAGTTAAAGAACGTCCATAAATAACGCGCCATTCCATTTCTAGACTGTGTGATTACCTTAGAATGTACCAATTTTCAAAAAACTAAGTCAATATACAAGACAACTGAATAAAAACAGTTTATATTTGTTAACTGTATCCAGAAATATGAAATGAAACATTTCTCCAAATTTCCTCTTTGTGGGTTATCAGGTTCAAGCACACACCTCATAATTATAACAATAATAATAATAATAATAATATTATTATTAATATTATATTGGGGCAGTGATACCGGTGATGACTGTGTTTTTGAATATCTTTTTTTTAATTTCAGGAGATGAAATGGATTCCTTCCCAATGTTCTCTTCATGTTCAAATCTGGTATAGTATTTTCATTTAGAATAGATGGTTCAAGATCACATCTAGTGACTTGCCAAGAATCCCCTCCACACCAACTTCTGTGCATCTGCCTTCCCTTCCACCTCCCTCTTCAATGCATAAACAAAGAAAGTTCTGCAGAGTGGGGGTAATGCATGTATGCCATCAGAGAGGAATGTGACTTTGAACTGCCTATTTTAAATAAATATAGAATACCAAGTGGGGATTACCATAGTGACATGAATGCTGAAAATTTTGCCAGACAAGTAATATTCCACTGTTGGTCAGTCCAAATGATACTACAGTTTGCATTTAATTTTCTCATAACATTAAGTAAAATAATATTGTAAATACAAATATTTCCTTTAGTAAAAATTATTATTTTTTATTATTGCAGATGCTGTAGATAAGTTATTTTCAATTTATTGCCAAATTATGTAAATGTATGTCCTACTACTATGTGTCTTCCTTGAGAACACCAAGAAATATGCTGACGGAATGGTTGGATGCCAAAAACATTAATCACACAAAAAGCATTACCAAGATAGGGCTCTTTGATCTCATTAAATTAAGGAAACCTCTGTTTAAGTGCTACATAATCGATCACATTTCTTAGCATGGTCATACTGCACTGCATTTGCCTCCATATACTCAAGAGTTTAACCCTACTGAAAGTGTCTGCACCAATGCTAAGAACTGGGTTGTGCTTCTACATTCAGCTTTAAGGATGTACAAACTCTGAACAGAAATATGGTACACTGACCAAGGAACAATGGAAGCAGTGTGTGAGAAAACGAAAATGATAGAGTAAATGTACATTTACAAGTGAAAATGTGATGGACATTATCATGGACAGCATCAGTGATTTAACATCCAATAGTGAGATTTACAAAAGTGAGCGCAGATGACAATGATTGTTTAGATGATGTGACACCATGAGTAAAAAGTGCCTTGTTTGTGATGTAAAATATACTTATTTTCATCAAAAAATACTGGTGCGACTACTGTAAAATTGTTTGTCTTGGAAGAAAAATTATGCAAAACTATGAAGTTTTGCATTGCTTGTTTTGAAGGACAATATGTTCCACCACAGCATGTGAAACAAACACAACCCCTCTTTATCCTCCTCCTTTGTTGTCAACTGGTTGAGAGTCAACCCTCATCAACCTCAGATAAGTATCATTTTATTCTGCAAGTTATATTATTTTATCTGTTTAAATGATTTAAATAGAAATAGAAGGGTTAAAAATGAAATGTGGTATCATAGAATCCGCAGATATATGTACGTCATCACAACTTTTTTTTTACAAATAAGTGTGTAAATATTTTATTGTTCCTAAGATTACAAGTAATTCTATTTTCAGTTGTAATCTGAACATGCTTATTTGAGTATAGTTATATACATAGCAATACAAATTATAGGTATGTCACTTTTAGCCTTTTATTGTCTTCTATTAGCCTCTTTAAGTTTCTAAACAATTTTCCTAACTTTTTTTAGGATTTTAAACAATGTTCCTCGTATTTTTTTAGGCTTTTAAACAATGTTCTTACCTATTTAAGGAGTCGATAACTAACGCCTTTTATACAGATAAAAATATTTAAACTGCTTTACTTCATGGTAGCCTATTAATATGTACTGTAATTTAAGGTAATTTACTAAACAGTGTACTGTTTAACTAAAAAGTTCAGCATGTATTTTTAATATAAGCACTCACATAAAACAAACTTCACATTTCAGCACTGTTGCTGTATACAACTAGCCACATTTCCAAATTTTCTATTGTTTTTTAATATACTCCTATAGGCAGAGAAAGATCTTTCAACATCACAAGATGTCATTGGTGTATATTTTATACACGCAATTTCTATACCAAGATAAAAATTGTGTTAAATTCTTCCCCTGGCTGGGGACATGCACACTCAAACCAAACAAACTGATAAACATTGTGAGTCAAATGAATTGAAGAAAAATTTATAAATTTTCCACTGAGCAGGTTTTAGGTCCTTATGTCCCATTTAGCTTTTTTAAAGTTCAATAAGATTTACAAATTAGCATCCTAATGGTTTGAAATATAAAATGCTTCGAAACTTTCTAACTTACATGGCAAAAAATAGGTAAAAGACTAAAAATCCGAGCCTTAGTTATTACATAACCAGATAATACGTCCACCTACTTTGCCTGTAGTTACAAGAATTCTTGGATCACCTAGCTCATGAGCACTAGTTTTCAATACACAAGATTCTCATTGCCTACGAGTAATGAGAGTGGCATGGGTTTTAACGGCCTGTACCTCACTGTTTAAGACATAATAGGAGTGGCTAACCTATCAAACCAAGGATTGTGGGATCAAATTCAAGAGAAACTGTGGTGGAGGATAGGGAGGGCCAACTAAAGCTATCAATGTGATGGTATGGTTGGAGACTGACAGGTTGATTAAATGCAGATATGCACATTTTACCATTTTATTATGAAAAAACAAAAAAACAACAATCACCCAAACTATTATGCAGCATTACAAGATTATAAGATCAGATAATATTGCAGAGGTTCAGAGTGATTTCTTTCAGCTAACTCAACTGAAAAGCACATTTGAAATTGTTATACCTTAGTGCTAACCATGACTTCAACTAGTAACGTAGCAAATAAATTAACTTGTGTAGGAAATGTATGGGCTTCTGAAATTACTTCAGAAAATACCTAAATTGATGTATGATAGCTGTTTAGATATTGATGCAAGTTTTCAAGTTTTGAAGGGGTGTTGAGGATAAGGTAGCAGCGAGGAAGAAAATGACTCTACCTTCAGGGGTTCATGAAGAATTAACATTGTGGAATGGTCAAAATAACTCTTACACAACTAAACATATCTTCACAAGCACAGCCTCTGGTGTACAACCCCTAGCTCAGCTGACTTCTGACAGCCAACTAATTGACATTTTCACAATTTTTTTTTACTGCTGACTTGTGTCTCTCATGGTTACAAAAACAAAGTACTTGCAAGTAAGGTGAAGGAAGACCTGACCTCAAAAGGCAATTTAGGGCCGAAGAGTACAATTCAGAAGAGGAGAGGTAACATTGAATGAGATTTACAGTTCATAAATCTACATAACACATATTAGACTACAGATGACAAGCTAGGTACTCCATTTTTTGGGAAATGCATGCCAAGTAATAGGTTTACTTCCATTTTAAAAATTCAAAGAAAATTAAATGCCTAATAGAAAGATCACTGTTGATGAAAGCTTGATGCTCTGGTAGGGCCACTTCGGTTGGAGGCATTACATCAAAACAAGGAGGGCCAGATTTGGAAGAGTTTTGACCCGTGAAAGTAAAATTATATATTTTCAATAGCTGCAAATACACTAGTCAAGAGACTGATAATACTGGAGAAAAAGATTTGGGGTTATCTGGCTCCATAATAATGCACTTGACGGAACCCATACTTAATCTGGGTAGGATTATATATAATTAGATAATGGTACAGCTCCCCTAAATTACACACGACCTTATACAAAAGAAAATTATAAGTTGGAACAATGCGTTCAAACCGAATTGGTTTGCCAAAGATTGTGAATACAAAGGCTCTAAAGAGAGGAGAAATACATGTGGGTCAGCTCCCACTTTTGACAGGGGGATAGTTATGGCATTACCTAATTACAACTCTAAAGATTTTGATGATTGACATGGAAAAATAAATGCTCATGCCAAAATGTCAATTTTTAAGTCTGAAGTTATCCAGATAAACAAATAGCATATGAGTGGTGTGAATCTAGTAGATAAGGCAAGCATAATCTTCTTTACAATAAACAGTTAAATAGTATAAAAAAGTATTTTTGAACCAACTAGATAATTATTTGGTAATTTGGAGAGCTCTAAACCCTGCAAGAAATTTTTTTTTTGTTTTGGTAGTGTTTAACGCCTGCTTTTACTGCTCTGGCACTGCAGGCAATGACACTGATGATACATGAAGATGGAGCCCCAGTGTAATGAGATGGCGGGAGAAACCACAGGACCCAGAGAAAACCCGCTTCTATGCCGCTTTGTCCACCACAAATCTCACACACGGTCGCTTGGGATCGAACCCGGGCTGTCTAGGTGAGAGGCGAATGGTCTGACCACTCAGCCACGGCGCAGCCAATGCAAGACAATGAGCTACCTGGACCTCCACATATCAATCGCTCACAGCCTAATTAAGCACTATAATTTGAAGAAAAATACTTTCATAAAAGGATACCACCACATCCATTTCCAAAGTGTCAGGTGTGTCACAAAAAAGTAGTTTGCAAGAAAACTAATATGTTTTGCCATGAATGTAGAAATGTGACTTTGTGTGTTTATCCATGTTTTGAGATGTACCATTCAAGAAGAAACCTTTAAAGGCAAGCCTTGAACTCATCGCATTTATTTATATTCATTATTGGAGAGAAAAATTAAAATAATTATAGAGTCAAATAAACATCAAATGCATGCTTTGCTTCTCCTGCATTTTAAAACATGGCATCCATGTTACCTAAAGAGTCATAAAGAAAATGGGAGAACTACATGAAATTACTTAACTATAATTCAACAGTCACCCATGCAGCATTACCATTGGGTAAGCCACATAGATTGATTCATAAAAACAAGATGTTACTGGAGCCACATTTTCATACCTGTAGATTTACTGTAGGTGAGATAAGGCTGGGTTAAAGAAATCTGTTATCACTGGAAAGATATCCAAGTTTTCAGAAGCAACATTAGGGCATATGAATAAAGCAAGGCAAATGTTTTTCCTTGGAATTTCAAAACTTATGCTTTAGAGTTTATGAATAAAATAGTAAGCAAAAGCCTTATCTTGTGGTGACAAAATAAAGAAGCTTTTCCTTCACCTTGAAACTCTGGCTTCTGTGATAAATTCTGCAATAAATTATGTGAATAAAATAGAGCTCTAGTTTCATTCTATAACCAGTAAGCATTCTAAAATGTTAAGTTTGACAGATATGTAGACTCGCTTTTGCAAACTGTAGAAATGGCACAATAATAGCATGTTTATTATGCGAACAGTACCACAGAACATGCCAATCCCTGGCTGGAGAGCATTATAAAACACTATTTTTTCAACAAAGTAAAAGTTTGTGATCTGTGAATCATTTTCTGCCAGATACAGAGGAAAGAAGGGGTAGAGCACTATCATCAGAACATATGATTTTGCTGAGGCATATAGCAGAAGAAATAGGGTTCATCAAACTGAGTAAACCAGCGATTTCTTTGATTTCTTTAAAAAAACAATAAAAACAAACCAGTCAATAGTTATGGATTGGTAGCCATTTGTAATAAGAGCTCCCATTAGCCACTCCTGCCATGTGCAAAGTTTGCGCAGTTATTTGGTTTTCAAGTGCAAAAGGCATAAACCAATCAAAATTCATTGACAGTTGACAGAAGGGTATCGGTAGTCATGTATGGATGACTCAAGTGGTGTAGAGTTTGCAGATGGCTGTATGAAATTCATAAGGAAAAAAGTAGAAGACTGCCAAGTCCCAAACAATCACAAAGACTGAAGAAATTGTGTTCAATCAGCAGATCACTCTCGAAGAGCTCTGTATTGTTCCTGAGATTTCTCGAAGCACCATTCACCAAACTTTGATTGAAATGTTAACATTTCGAAAAGCATGCACAAGATAGGTTCCAAGAATGCTGACAAAAGACCACAAAAGGTAACTTCCAGCCAATTTTTTACAATGCTATGCAGATGAAAAGGGCAACCTTTTGGATTCAAAAGTCATAGGTGATGAAACCTGGGCTTTCCACTTCACACCTGAGACCAAACAATCAGATGAGTGGCAGCATTCAAGTGTGTTTATTCACAACAAATGAAGCAATAGGATGCATCAAGACCAACAAAACAGTCAAATCAAATCCATGCTAACTCAACACAGATTGCTAAATAATGAAGATTAAACAGATAGCTAGAACCTTTTGCTTTTATCAAAGTAAACAAATATGAGGAAAAGGTTATATCATCTGGATTCAAAACTTTTGCTTCAGTTTTATTCATACAGCCAACTGACATCTTCCAAGAATACAGGTGAATGGTAATTTACATTTGTTTTATTTTCTCTCCAGCTTACCTATAGCAATTAAGAGGAAGTATTGCACTCCACTCAAAAATTCAATATTGTGACTATACCTTGCTGGCCCATAATTGCCACATGTGTGTTAGTGGTTTGTTTTGGAAAGCTAGCATTATTGTTGCAAGTGTTTGTTCTGTTCACTTTATGTAGCCGCACTCATTGTCACAGGGGTCTAAAATTGACATAAGAAAAGCAGCAGCACTACCTCAAAAGATTTGGAATGCGACACCTGGGTGCAATGGATGCATACGAGAATGTTCCCTTTTTCTGCAAATTTCTAGACGTCATTGACATCTATAAAAAGGAAGAGCTGCAAGCCGGGCAAGTCAGTTTTTGACTGGAAGTTCCAGTGTACAGCCGTGAACTTGAACAGTGAACGAGTCTGTACATCAAAACAATAAAATTCTACTACAGAATTGTTGTGAAAACAATGGAATAAAAAGAATCATTTGTAACCACTCAAGCAATAAAAAGCAGGTGTCAGCAGGCAGAAGACAATGGAGGAAATCATGAAAACCTTACTGCTAGATATGTAGCCAACGAAATCAGGAATGGAGAAGATGCAAACAGAAATAAAGATGAAAATGAAATCCAAATAGAATCCAGCATGGAGATGATGGAGAAGAAAATGGAATCTAGTAATGAAGCTGAGACACTAAATCTAATCCAGAACCTGAAGACTGAGATATCAAGCAAAATTGACAAATCCTTGGCCAGCATGGAAGAAGGCAGGGAACAATTTTGTGACCTGGATTGAAGAGTTCACAGAAGCGTCAAGAGAATTGAAACGATGGAAAGCAGAAAGACTTGGAAGGTAGATACAACAGATGCAAAATATCTGCATACATCAAGCCATCAAGTACTAAGGAACACCCACCTTCAAAGTTTTCTGCCAACAATTTGCTGCCGTCACAACCATGGTGTGCAGGGGAACAAGCTGCATAATTGATAGCCAGCCTCCAGGGATGGGTAGTAGAATGACAATGTGATGTCTGGGGCGCTCTGGGAGGCCGCCAAGAAACAGTTCAGCAACCATCACTTGGCTGCAGCCTACTGCCTGGGGAGATGATGCAAAAGTTTGCTCTGGTATTTGACTAGCTGATGAACCTACCACCTGTTATGTATCCCAGAAAGCTGCCTACTCCATCGATGGAGTACACAATGACTAGATACAACAGCATCTAATGCTCTGCAACTACAAGACAATCCACGAGGCATGAACGACAGCACTAAGGATGGGGTCAGCCAAGATAACTTATCTGTGCCAACCTCTAAGACAAAGAGTATATGCTACGGTAGGAAAAAACAACATAGACAATGACCTTTCAATGTTGTGTGCTGGGGGTAGGACGAGCCAGGACCAGCAGGCAATTCAGGGGCTCATTGCAGCTGTTGTCAACCCAGCAACAGCCTCACCACAGATGGCCGCTAATAGAAACAAGTGCAACGATGACTAATGTAACTTAATGTGGAGGTCATGCAGATATGAACAACCATCAGCTCTATCAACTAATGATGTCAGGCGACATCTTACCTTTGGAGGAGGCCGAGTTGATACTAGGATGGAACACTGTGAAAAATAACATCTTTATTTATACAAGGCCGGTGGCACTGTGGCAGAGTGATTAGACCACTCACCTCCTATTTAGGCAGCCCAGGTTCGATCCCAAGCGCCCACATATGGGATTTGTGGTGGATAAAGCAGCATCTGGGCAGGTTTTCTCCAGATCCTCTGGTTTCCCCTGCCACTCATTTCAGCAACTGCTCCATCACCTTCCTATCATCCATTTTGTTTGCATTTCATATAACCTACTTCCTCACACTCATGCCTGGCTACAGGCTGACCACTCATTCCAGGTTCTCCATTCTGTGGTTTTGTGATATTGGCTCCCCGATAGGCTCCTGGCACCTAGGCATTCACTTGCAAGTCCTAAGGGTGTGTTCGTCCTAACTAGGGGGAGGGTAAGCCAACTACAAATTTATAAAAGGAGAAGTAGAAAAGGGTCATCATAAATACATAAGACATGCATGAGTCTGCAGGTATTCATCACAAGAGTGACCAAGGGTGATGCTGTGGATCTGCAGGGTAATCCTGAGACAGTGTAGTAGTGTCTGCAAGAAGGGAGGTGGTGATAACATTGAACTGGAAGACACCATTAAACAGATTATTCAATGCTGAAGATTGTTGCCTTGTCAGGAGGAAGTGACTATGAAGCTGCTGAACCGAGCACACATTGATCAGGACACAGGAAAATGCAACCCAGCTGTGAGTGTATCACCATGCGACAGATCCAACCAGCCAGCATCATCAGAAAATCTGCAGCCCCAGCTGAAAGACCTTCAGAAGAGGGCAGCCAACCATCTGACTGCTTCAATTGGGGTGGATCTGGTGAAAATTTAGCAGATACTAGTCAATCTTCAGCGAAGGGAACAGCAATTACAGCTGCATGTATTGTTTGAGTACTCCACAACAGCCTGACCTCTCCAGCAACCAACAAGACATCTTCCTCTATCAAAACAAGCAGAGGTACAGGATATGCTGGAGGACTAGAGAGATGCGACCTACGGAAATAACTGAAGAGTCCAATAGCTCTTGGTGTTCCTCCCCTGCAGTCTTGGTGAAAACAAGCTGAATGCCATCACCAAAAAAGACTTTCTCCTTATCTTGAACTGATGACAATATGTACACACTTCCTGATGCTCAGTAGCTTTTGACTTTGAACTTGAAATCAGATCCCAGAAACAAGGTTACAATCTCAACAGGCTAAAAACATTGGGAACTTATGTTATGATCTTTGGCCTCTACTTTGCTGCCACCTTCCAGCCCCTCATGGAATCAGTGGAGAGGATTTACTTATGATACTTGCCCACTATATGTCGATGACATTGTTGCAGCAACTTGAAGAAAAATTCAAGAACCTGACATCACTGCAAAAGCTGCAGGCAGCTATTCTGAAGCTAAATGCCAAGTGCCAACTCTTCTGCAAGAGACTGGACCACATAGTCTCATATCTGGGATGCCACGGACCTAGAGAAGGTTCAAGCAGTGAGATATTGGCCTCGCGCAAAAGACAAACGAGAGCTGCAACATTTTCTGGGTCTATGCAGCTACTACCAACAGTTCATCAGAAGTATCTCCAACATTGCAAAACCAATCACTCATCAGACATGTGGTCAGAAGAGGCAGGGAGCACATCCCAGGTGCTTCAGTCAGAACTCTGTAGTGCCTCCAATTTTAGCATTGGAGACACTTTATTCCAGGTCCAAGATAACCAGGAGCGGTTAATCCATCACTAAAGCAAGACACTCTCCAAGGCATAACCCAGCAAGAGGTTAAGATGCTGGCACACTTCCACAAGTACTGGTATGGTCAATTATTCCACTTGAGGACTGACCACTCCACCCTCACCTAGAATTGTTGAGTTTCAAGAACCCGAAGGACCACTCAGTCCTTTGGGTCCGGAGACACCAAAAGTACAACTCCACAATGATCAGAAAGGAAGGAGGCACTCCAATGCAGATGCCAAGTTCAGACAACCCTGTCGTACTGCACTAAGGTTGCAGAAAAAGAGCACGCCACAGCTGTCTGGATCATTTCAGCAATGCCTGGGGAGGAAGCAACTGGCAGATTACAACTTGGGGCCAATCCTGGGAGTAGTAAAGGCAGGGAAGAGGTCAAATCATCCCACCCAGGTGTAGTGTGTACAAGTCCTACTGGGCCCAATGGGACTCATTGAAGACCAAGGAAAGGAGCAGTGTTCAAGAGTATGGGAGTCACCTGATGTTAAGACCAGAGAGAGCAGATGATCCTCACTTGGAGTAAGGTGACAGAATTCCGGGTGAGAGCAGGACTTCAGGTGCAGCCTAAAGACCTGTAGCCCAGGGTTAAATATAGTAGTATAATGCAGGAGCACCCTTCACATCATAGCCATTGATGTAGCTAGGCAATTTCCTCGGTCAGACAGGGGCAATATGTGTCTGTCAGTCACTATGGATTACTTCAAGTGGCTAGAGGTGTATGCCATCCCTAACCAGGAGGCCAAGACCATCGAAAACTGCAACATTAGGTTAACATCAGCCAGTTTGGTCTTTGGCAGGAAGCTGCATCTATCATGTGACTTAATGTTTGAGAGCCCTCAAAGGGCAGTACAACCAGCAGTTGACTATGTGAAGCATCTCATAGACTGACTTCACAACATGCATAGATGGCCTATCAACACATCCAAGTAGTGAGCAATCTGATGAAGAGCCATTACAGCCAGCAAGCCAACAGCCAAGGTTTTCAGCAGGGTGATATGGTGTTGCTATATTGCCCAATGTGGTGCAAGGGACATTGTCCCAAGCTTCAACAGCCAAGGCAAGGGCTGTACTTTATAGCGAAGAGGATGATGTCCATTGCATCCAGAGGCTGGTAGCACATTTGGATCCTCTAGTCCACTATGATGGTGCTAGCCAGGACAACCAGCCCTGAGGAAGCAATGTGATCACGCCTTGCTGCGCATAATTGCTGCACATATAATACTGTTTTGCTTTGGAAAGCTAGCAGTATTGTTACATATGTTTGTGCAACTTTCTTTAAGCAGTTTTTGACTGGGAGTTATAACGCGTAGTTGCATCAGCGATCAATCCAACTGTCTATGCATTGAAAAACGGGAAAATTGTATTGCAGAACTATAGTGAAAGCAACAGAACAAAAACATTTATATCCATTTTAAGCAATAAAGATATTTTTGTTACAATATGAAGTTTTTTAGTGGAATTACATATTTCAAGACATCCTTAGACAAAAAAATTAATTTAAAAAGGTCATATGTGTGTGAACAGCATAACTTAAAAATGAAGAGTTAGTAGTAAGCAAATATTAAATTTGGTATATAAGTTCAGCACTTCTAAAGGATGCGACAAGGATTCTGAATAAAATCCTCCCACCCCCGACAAAAAATGCAGATTTCATTAAAACATAGTTTGTCAAAGTTTTGTGGAGCTAACAATTTGAGGAATTTTTTAAGTTATTGGTTTGAAATCTCAAATAGCCTTTTTTCAAATGGAAAAATTTGAAGCATACATTGTAATGTGGCTTCCCACATTACATTCAACTGCATCCCTGACCATGAATTGAGAACAAAAGTTCAAGTCAATCAAAGGGCAATCAGCTCTAAAAAAATATTTGACTATTGCTTAGGCTTTTGTGTTCTATTTGTTCTGTACCTACAAAGAAATATACACCCATCTATGTAGTGTCAGGGTAGCATAAGCATCTCACATTTAAGAGGTGCAGAGTTTGAATCTTAGGATGAGCTTCAAGATAAGGTTTTTCCTTATCCTGAGAAGACTAATATTGAAAACTAGACCCCATGCTCATTTGAGCATCATTTCATCAATTTAATTCTTTGTCTAATATGACCTATGAAGTTATAGTAAGTTGAACTAAAAAATCTGATGTGTTCCATTCACATGACTTTCTCTACATCTATGCAACAAATTGTTAAAAAGCTTATGATTCTATTTATTTCATGCTAATCGACAAACAAATAGCAAAAATAGTCTTATTACTTGCTTCCTTGTAAGTAGAAGAGAAATAAGGGAGTTCATAGGTTAAAGTGATAGTCAAAAGCTGGTTGCTATGTGACTGAAGTTCCTTTATTTGTATAGACAGGAGTTGACAAATTCCTATATGAGAAAAGTTTATTTGTATAGACAGGAGTTGACAAATTCCTATATGAGAAAATTTTATTTGTATAGACAGGAGTTGACAAATTCCTGTATGAGAAAAAGTTAAGTTTTTCAAAGCTGAAACCAAAAACAAGAAATATCTCAAAAACTATAACTCCACGAAAAAAATGTATACAACATTAATTGTGTGTTTTAATGTGCTCTACATTTTTTGTGGGGTAAGTTTTTGTCCATCTCTTACAGTTTAGCAGTTATGCAAAATTCCGTAAAATTCACCAAGAATAAAGTAGTCTTCAGAGGCTATTCCCAAAAAATTCAAAATATACATTTTATTTGCCAGGTAAATATCTTTAATATATGATATTTTAATCAAAATTGTTAGAGCCATTTCTGAAAAAATCAAAATTTTCAAAAAAAGTTTCATGTAAAGGGTAATTTGGGGTGGGGAGATTTTTCTCAAAATCTTTTGTCACATCCCTAGAAGATACTAAATTTAAATACCAAGTTTGGTATTTTACCGACTTTTCGTTTTTGAATTATCGTGTTCACAGACACAGGGACCTTTTTCTGAAAATACTTTTTTTTAGATGCAGGGGACCTTTAAACATATATTTTCGGTGAAATCTTGGTATCAAATTTTTTGGTGGAGTGCAATACCTTCTCTATACACTATGTACATAGTACATGTAGAGAAAGTAAAAAGAGAGAGAAATCTATAATAAAAACCATTTATCCAAGTAGAGAAGTAGATATAAAAATAAGCTCCAGTAAGAACTGTTTTTAAAGAATAGCTAAATGAAAAATCATGTAAATGAGGGTGTGTGTGTGTCCAGTGCATATATGTCGGAGATAGGCGGTCAAGGAGGTCAAGGAGCTCACAATGTGCATAGTATTAATAACTAAATTGTTTGTTTGGTATCATTCAGGAGCAAAGCATTCAAAGTTTAGGTTTGTGAATGCGTGCACACATACACAACCACAAAATGTAAAAATGCATTTCAGCATGTTACCTTCTGTCAAAGTAACATGTCCCCCATTTGTATGTTTTAAGCAAGACATCTTTATACAAGATAATTTTAATGAAGTATGATACTGCTCAAGTACGTTGTACAAAACCATTAGCAGTGAGTTGCGAACCCTGTCATCTCTCAGCATGAAGAGTAACACAAATAAAGAAATATTGATAAAATTCCTTTCCATCCTTGCTTCACATTTAAAGACATTTTAGGGTTTATTATTCTATTTATTATTTTTAGTGAAATGTTCACTAACATTAGCACCTCTGCAGTCAGTCTCTGAGGTTGACAGTACTGGAACCAACTTGAAAAGCTCTTAATTCTACAGATAAAGAGGCTATCCTAAATATAACTTACAAATACTAAAATTAAATTATAAGTTTAATTTGAAACATTTTCATGAATGACAAATATACAACATTTCGGGCAGGTTCAGAAGTCACTACAGTTGTCTTCTTTACTATGTTGGCAACTCCCCTTTATACAAACACTGCAGACAGTGCTTGCTCATTCTGGCTGTTTTATGCTGTTCACAAATGCAGAACTGTTAACACATTAATGACAAATACTGCTAGATCCAAGCTGCAAGGCACAATCCAGGTTGAGGGCCGTGGCAGTTTTCAATATTTATATTAGGCTATCACATCAGTGATAACACCCACAGGGCATTCCTTATTGCCATTTGCTTAGCATCTTCACTATAAAAGAAAATGACCTAGAAGGGGCAGCTAAAGGATCCCAAAATCTTTCTCTATTACTCAAACAGGTAAGCTATTTAGCTTAATTTTAGTTCATAACATATTTTATATGGTGCCCCAAGTATCAGAACTGCCACAACTTCATTTAATCTGATGGTTAAACCTCCACGTGTGGAGCAAACTCAAGCACACATTGGATACATAGTGTTTTCTCTTCTGGTGGCATTCAGCTATATAAGTCTGCCAGGATATGATTTACAAATAACAGGCAGTGGTTCTCCCAATATGCTGGGCCCAAGCCACAACATGTATACCAATGTTTGTTAAGGCACCTAAAGTGCAAGGCATAGCCAAATGTTAATGGCCCTAAGCTCCAAGGTATTAATTTGTAGGAAAGGCATGGAGCAGTTGTGCCTCAGTGATTTGGATCTAATCTAGCAACTGTGAACACCAGTGGCATAGTATGAAATAAAAAAATGGGAATGCTATAGTTAAACGCCCTACTGCTGCAAATAAAAGATGGAGTGGGCAGTTGCACATTTTATCAAATATTGTGTCAATAAATTAGGTTTGAGATTGACAATGAAAACAACAAATAACAATGTTAATATAATGGTCATATTGAAAACAATAACATCTAAAGTGACATACACCAAATACATCCGTCGGTTCTTGTTTGTTGCGAACGTGTCAATTACTTTCTCAATAAAGGCCATATCAGATTACAGTTCTCCCAACAGCTTTTTTTCTACAGCTAAAATGCTTGTTGCACAAACAGTGATTAGTCATCGAGTTTCTTAAGTATGTTTTAATTCCCATGAGTGTACTCACTTATCTCTCACTACTTCATGTTGTAAGCTTAAATTTAGCTTACTTTTCTACATTTTGGTGTAAGGTGCACAAAAATTTTTGATATTTTATAGATAAAATTCTTATTATTAAACCTGTCTTAAAGTAGATAAAGCAATAATTTTCTTTAAATCATACTCAAAATTAGCCCCTAAACCTGATAAGGATATGTCACTACTAAATGCAATAGCTTAGTCACCTCCTCATACACCGAGTAAGCCATTTATAACCAAATACTTCAGTACATTTTGTGGTGATATGCATTTGACCAACTGCATAAACATTAAAGAGCTCATTTTCAAGCTGGTCTGAATTAAAATAACCAGGATACTGCCTTATTAGTTTGGAAATTTTCGTCTGAGGAATTTCTTTGGGTACCATGAATTTTTTTCATTCAGTGATTCTACAAACTCGAGCTGTGGAAAATCTTCAAATCTGAATTTCATTCTAAGAACTTGGCAGTCAATGATTTCATACGTCAGCACTTTCAATCTAGAGTTTTGGGAGTCACTAAACCTTGCATTTCTATTCAACTCGATACTATTTTACACACACTCTTCAATGAATGCCTCGCATTCTTAGGTTTTGTATATTTGCAATGGCAAGTTGTATTTCATTATGGCAAGCATATATATTAACCAGTGATTGCAGAACACGCACTACAATTTTATTCACAAAGAAACACAATGGACATTACCTCAACAGCACTCCAGAGAGAAATATGCCAGGGTACATGGCTGAACGCTAGCGTATGCACAATCGGAATGTAAGGGATTTGTAGAAGCGAGAGCGGCTGCGGGAAAGTCCTGCTAGCCGTATAACATACAAGCAGTGAAATGCTGACTCATCTCAGCGTACACTACTGTTTTCAAACGGAATGATTTGACTTATAAATCTTGTGTTTGCTAGTTAGGCATATTACACCTGCTTTACAGTATGATCTACGAAAAAAATCACTACTAAGTGATTGCATACTATAATTGTCCTTCTTTAAAGCTGTTAGAAAATAAAATATATATATCAATTACACACACAAAAATATTGGGAACGCTCAGCATATTAATGTCCCCTAAAGCGACACCCCTGGTGAATACTACATTTCAGTTAACAACAAGTTGGCATGTATTTTGCATGCCATTATCAAGTTTGCTATAAAAGAAAATGCAGTAAATATTTACAAGTTGGGCCGCTAACTCTCTCCGCTGCGACTTATGCCAGTTTTGCACTCTTAACGGGACTGGTGTGGTTAGAGAGGGATTATGGTTGGAGAGATGGTTTAAAAAACTAATGTTGTATCCATTGCACTGTTACTTGTTGGAAATATCGATAATAAGGTACTACTACGATCTAAAATTAGGAACATAAATTTATATACACACACTAACCTAAATGGATTGGAACCTAACCTCGCGCTAAATTTGAAATCCACAGGCTTTGAAATTGTCATCATAAATACAGAGTCAATCAATCGCACTTAGTTTCATTCGATTTTAGAGTGGCCGAGGTTCTGCATAATAAAATTCACTGAACAGCTGTATCTGCGTGAAACATACTCATCATACATCAGCACAGCATCTAGCAACATATGCCGGTGTTGCATCCCACAAAACTGTTCGCCTGCCGCCGACAATGAAACTCAGGTTTTAGGCACTTTAGCATGTAGTATTATTATATATTTACATTGCAAAAGTACTAAAAGACTTCTTTATTTATATTCTACTCCTTCTAGGCAGCATACTTCATAAATATTCACAAAAAAGGATCGCTACACGCACGTAATAAATTAGCGTCTAACTTAATTACGGAGCTTTTCCGATAAAAAAAAATGGGTGAAAATGTAACAAGTATAAACCAAACTATCAGTCAAACCACAATTTTTTTTTAATTTCTAGAGGGGCCCAAGTTCTCTATAATTACCGAAAATGCTTTGTTTGGGATGAGTGGATGGTTTAAAGGCTTTCAAACCATACACCTAAAATAGCATTAATACAATTTCGTTATCTCTCTTTGGTCAACTTTAGGATGGGTTCCAAATGTGGAAGCTGCTTGTACATGTAATCAAGTATTATTTTGCTTTCATATCCCTGGCAAATATGAAGGTATAACTCTTACAATCACACTTGTAACCTTTGTTGATATAGGTACTCTCTCTAAAACAAGACAACCTGTATGCAAAACACTGCAGCTAACAACGTGGCACTAACTTTTATTAATTAATCCATTCTGCTAATTCATGACTCTTCTGCTGCTTATTGTTTAATTATTTGATAGCTACTTAAGGCATGTCTTTAATACCCATAAATCCATAAAAAGTTTAAGAAAATAGTGAAAACTGCCAGGGATCATTGGGGTTTAGATACGCAGATCCCTTTGTGGGTTACGGCCCTCAACACTGGGCTACTTTTGTAGTTTAGGACACTCAAAACATAAGTATGGCTGTATTTCATAGTCATATGCGGTTATTAATAACAGCTATAACTAGAAAATAGATCTGTAGGAAATATTGGCAAATTGTATCCACTCACAACTATAGGTACCAAAGAACGCCTCAACTTTGTTTTACTACCTCTACCATGTGCATAATTAGTGGATAAACTTAAGAGATAGACAAAAACTTGCTTTATAAAAATGTAGATTTCATTAAAACTCACAAATGTGTCAAATGTAATATTTTGTGGAGTTGAACACTTCCGGACTGATATTTCTTATTATGAAATTCAATTATCCAATATTTACAACTTTCTCAAACGGAAAGTCATGCAACATGCATGAATTGTGCGCATGCCAGAAATGAAGAGCAAAAATATTGGGAAATAAGTCACACAGATCAAACATAACATAAGTAATGTTTGAAGCAAAGCACATATAAAGTACAGAATAAATTATCCATGAAGATCCGTAAATCATTAAGAATGTGTGAAATTTCCTAAGAAATAAAAATTACCACATATGTAGTATAATTTAGAGTGGAGGAATATTCTTGAAGACACTGAAGCAAGATACTGAACTTGAATACCATGGTTGGTATGTGCAAATACATTCTTCTAATGTTGTTACTTCACTTAGTGCTTGCCAGAATTAAGTTGAGCAGAATTACTGATCAAAATTTCAAAATCACAGAGCAAACAGCTGTTAAGACTTTACTACCACTTAAGCTTAGTGTATTCCCCTATTCCCACTGAATCTACAATGATATTAAAAAAAAAAAAAAAAAAAAAAAAAAGCATCCTGCAAATATTTATCTCAAACTGAAGTAGATAAAAGAATTGTTTTTTTTACAGAATAATTTATTGAACAGGAGCGTAGAGAAAATCATGTGAATGTAACATCAGCTTCTTTAAATGAACGGTAACAATGCCAAAATAACTGCAATGTCCAACGTTAAACGTACCTGTTTACTGGAATTAATAAATGAACATATCTTATTGCGTTTCAAAGATTGCAGAAAATGTTTTAATCGATAAATGCTTTTCAAATTAATATTCACTACAATGCATGTTTTGACATTCGCTCAACATGTCAAGTGAAGCGCCCTCTATTGGAACCAGAAAATCAGCAGAAACTTAACAATTACGCAAGCCGATTACGAATATAACTATGTGAAAAATGTTTCGTATTTTTTAACTGGTAATAATTCTAGTGGTATAATCATCATATTCCTCCAAATACGCATCAGCCTTTGTGTGCTATTACAACCCGGCCGGCAACCACAAACTATGCATCGTAGCTTTATTCGTAGGCAGAAAGCTTTGAATTCTAATCAAATGCTTATTTGGGGGAGACTTCTTTGTTGATCAATAAGCAAAAGATATCCAGTAACGTTTTTTTTTTTTTTTTATGGGGTATTGTCTGGCGAGTTCATGACAAGCCCCTCAATAATGTTCCATAAAACTTGGGCAATTCAAAGTAAGGAGAATTGTTTCAAATGAACTAAATGGCACAGCATATGTTATAGTGTTGTTTAGAGTATGAATAGTCCCACTTACTTGCTAGAACACAGAATTCATCCAAAAGAATGCTAGTCCACCTCCTTTATGTTCATATTCACCAGATCACAAAATGGCGAGAGAACTAGGAAAATCGGCGTTCAGGGACGATGAGCGTCGCGTCGGTATCCCAGGGTAGCCAAGACAATCCAGAAATACTACTGAATATTAACTGTTTATGCGCAGAGTTTTTTTCATATCTGCAATAAAATATGTAAAATAACTGAAAAGTTACGATGTATTAGATAACCAAAGTTAAAGAGAATGATAAGGATCAGCCAAAAGCTAGAATGTTAACTAGCATTCAAATTCAAATGTGTTGGCTGCTATGAAATCGTTGATTTGAAGTCAGAACAATACTGAGCAACATTTTTAATACTGTTATTTTTAATAATGCAGCTTTAAAAAAACAGTTTTAATACTAGTTAATTTACAAACATTTAATAATCTAAGATAATTCGCTAAATGTTCTATGAGTCAATCGGAACACCAATTTAAATCAAACTGTTATGTGCTGTTATGCCTTTGGGCAAGAGGGCTCTTGGGTTTTGGGAATAATGATTTGTTTCAGGTCTAGCTGTTGCTATAGCAACCCATAAACAAAACATTGTAAACAATATTAATCCACAGATTAGTTCTTTGAAAATTAAACTTGGGTTTCACATAAATAAATATTGATGTAAGAAGAGATACATTGATAGTTTATGCCTAGCCTTAGACAAATAGATCAGTTCATTTGATGATTATAACCTAAACAGATTCAATGAGAAATCTCAAATCATTAGAAACATGGATTAGGGACGTTGAGGATGTCCCCGCACCACGGAGCAAGGATGATCTCGGCTATGTGGTGAAGACATTTTTGCAGTGCTTACCTAAGAGAAGAAGAGTTTTCTGCGAATATCAAATTGCAATTAGAAACCACAAATGTATGTCTGATGGTTAAGGGGCTTGGTATCCTCGTACTGACCTGCCGTTTTGAACACAGCCATGGTAATAAAATTGGTGGGGGCAGGTGAGAGCCGTGTGCTCTTAAATTAGATTAGATTAGAAAGCATTCTGTAGGTTCGTTTAGGCCAGAAAGCCACTGAACATAGAACTTGTCAAGGCATATACATGTATACATATGTTTATATACTATGAAAAAAAATGTATAAAGCTCTAGTGCTAAAAGCATAGGTTACAAAAACAACAGAATACTTTTTTTTTTTTTTTTTGCATGTACATAAAAACAAAGAGTATCAAAATATAGTGTTCCAATGTATAAATAAATATAATTTCATTATATGTAAAACTAATGTTATGTCAGATGATAGTTTTCAAATTATCGATATAATAGTTACTAGTAGCAATCATATAAACTAAAACATGATTATTGTATTATGTACTCTTCATAAATGTCAACGAATTACAATACATATTTACAAATATGTTATATAAATTGACGTCAACAAGAGAGCATAAACTTCTTGAGCAAAATAAGCCTGATGAGTACATACTGTAGACATTTCTCAGGAGTAAATATCCTTAGCATGGCTTCCTTAGGAAGGGAAGTAAAGCCGTTGGTCCCGTGTCGTAGATTTACAGGAACCTCAAGCCTGAAAAAGAGGCCTCTGAGCAAAATTAAACTGTCTTTCACGCCCAGAACAGAATAGGATGCTGAGAATCATAGCAGTTAAAGCTCGGGCGAAAATATCCTTAGCATGGCTTCCTTTGGAAGGGGAGTAAAGCCATTGGTCCCGTGTTGTAGATTTACGGCACATAAAAGAACCTCAAGCCTGAAAAAGAGGCCTCTGAGCAAAATTAAACTGTCTTTCACGCCTAGAGTAGAATGGGACGCTGAGAACCTTAGCAGTTAAAGAGTGTCCATTAAACCCCATTTCCATTTTACTTCTACATTATGAAAAAAAAAAATCTGCTATGGTCATCAGTGTCGTATCAAGGTGTCATTGGCGCGAATTTTATGGAAAATGATGGGGAGACTATCAACATCAATGCTTCTCACTTATCGCCCATCAGTAGTGTTCTCTTTGTAGATGATACAAACCTTATTTTCAGAAGTAGTGAAGAAAGACTAATGCAGGCAAAAATCAATGATACTACCACTGAATTGCAGAAATGGATGACAAGTAATAAACTCATATAAATATAAGTAAAACTGTATCTCTTAGTTTCAATCAGCAATTGGGAGTTCATAATCCTGTTCAAATTTCAAGTTTTAATACATTGATTAATGAGAGTCATTCTACCAAGTTCTTAGGGATTGTTATTGATTCTCAGCTCAGTTGGACAGAGCATGTCAATTTTCATACTAATAAATTAAGTCGTATATGCTATGCTATAAGGTTACTAACAAAAGCGTGCAGCTTAGATGTCCTAAAAACAGTGTATTTTGGTTATATATACTCATTATTGACATATGGAATCCCCTTCTGGGAATCTTCCAATATTTGTATTAAGGTGTTTAAACTGCAGAAAATAATAATATGAATAATCAAGCAAGTGAACCAATGTACCCCAAGTAAACCACTTTTCTTGGATTTAAGAGTTTTACCATTACCATGTATTTGTATCATAGAGACAATTTCTTTTACACATAACAACAAGAGCATTTTTAAGCTTAACAATGAATATCATTCTTACAACATAAGAACATCAACAGCAATCCATCTCCAACAACACAGATTAACTAAAAGCTTAAATTCAGTTTCCCACAAAGGTGTTAACTTATATAATAAACTCCCTGATGCTATCAAAGTTCCACAGAACAAAGCATTTAAGAAGAAGGTTAAAAATCTACTCCTAAACTATATGTTTTATTCCTTTGATGAATTCATGAATACATCTATGTGTAAATAAGTTGATTATTCTAACACTGAAACATTGTTTGTTACATGGGCCCTGTTCATCTGAGGATGTACTTCGGCACAAGAGAAACCTTAATGACTGCCTCAAGACAAGATTAGCTTAGCAATAGGTGTACTCATTTTGATCAATATTGTAAAATATAATGTATATAGAAGTGTAAGAGATTTGTTAAATTATGTATTATTTGTTTTTCACCAAGCCATGAATTCATTGTATTTCTTAAGGTGAATAAATTCTATTCTATTCTATTAATATACCTGTACTTGACTGACCTGATAACTCTCCTGACCTAAATCTAATAGAAAATGTTTGGGATCAACTGAAAGATAAAATAGGAGAGTTGCAACCATCAAATATTAAGGAGCTGCAGTAGGTATTGAAGAAGATATGGGTAGAAATGGACAAAACCTATTTTGAAAATCTAGCAGACTCGATGCTTAGGAGACTCATGAAAGTT
Source organism: Hymenopus coronatus (assembly GCA_030762935.1). Lineage (NCBI taxonomy): Eukaryota > Metazoa > Arthropoda > Insecta > Mantodea > Hymenopodidae > Hymenopus > Hymenopus coronatus. The sequence goes on along the minus strand of CM060894.1, from coordinate 90,459,054 downwards.
ATACAAGTTAAGGGAAATATGACCAAGTACTAATTGTACCTAGAAGTTAAAAAATAAAACCATGTAAAGTCACTTTTGTTGTTTTTATTACCATGTAAAGATTTCCATTGCGGCAACTGTATATATTTAGAGGTCAAAATTGATGGGATGGAAAATGGAAGAAACAGAAGTTTATATTGGCAAAAGGGAAAGGAGCAATATTAGCGATTAGAGGGTGTAAATATAGAATACCAGATCTAAATGTTAAATGGCTACAGGAAATATATAACACAATAGTTGCTATATGGAAGTGAAATATGAGATGTAGATGGGGTTTGGGAAATGGAGATGCGGTACAGAGGAGATTTTGTAGAGAAGTTTTAGGTGTTCCAAACGCTGCAGTAAAGGAGTTTGCTCTATTTGAAATGCAGAGAGAGGGAAGAAAAGTTGTAATGCTGGAGAGAGCTCTTAATCTTTTGAGGCAGTATCTGGATTTCAAGAAAGAAGCTTAAAGGAACATGCGTGGAGCAATAGTATTACAACAAACTTAGAGAACAGTGGTTTTGGAGAAAGAGGTAAAATGATGTTAAGAATGTTTGGAAAGGAGCAAGGTGAAGATTTGAAAATATAGAGATACAGAATTTGTTTAGTAACATTGGGGGAGAAAGATCATTGGAATCATATATTAATAAAAATACATGGGAAAGAGAAGAGTATGTGGACAACTCAAATAGGAACAAAGAGAGAGTAGAGCTTGGGCACGAAGTGTGTGAAGTCTAAAAGGAATGAGTAAAAAGTACCCATGGAATCAGTGTACAATATGTGGGGAAAAAGAAGATTTGGAATACATTGTTTTTTATTGTAAAAGTACTCAGCAATGGAGGAAGGGAGGTATAAATGGGAAATGGTTAAAACTAGACAGAACAGTAGCCTTAATCAAGATTTTTAACAAGGATAATAAAAAGGTAGGAGAGCACCTGTCCAAAGTAAAAAAGAAATGGTGAAATAAAAAGAGATGAGAATCATACTTCATCATGAGGTGTCAGACATATATATGGTATATGTACCGTGAGACCCAAAAACATCCGAACCTCTGCATGGTGCTTTTCCACTGTGCACATGGAAACATAGCACACAGCTGCTGTACACAAGGCCATGGTGCTGACTTGTTTCTCTCTGCTCTGAAAGTGCAGTAATGAGCTGACTATGATTTCATGTGGTTGAGTTATTACCAGTGTGCTCTATTATTTTGTCCTGTACTTGTTATAATTATTTATTTCACAAATTTTACAAATTATTATACATGTTTATCTCTCCACTGAGTAGCTCTTTACCCTGTAGTTGCTCAGCTATTGGGTCCTATTATATCTTAAATCTAATATGTACTACCTCTAATTTTCTTCTTCATCCTGCTTACTAATTTTCCTTATCCATTTGACTCTTACTCTACCCAAAAAGTTACCAATTTCAATTAAGTTTCTCCTAGATTTTACATTCATTAACTTTCTCACTTGGATTTCTTTTGGTAGCGCTGTCCATTCCTTTTCCCTATCCTCTTCCTAGCATTCTAGTTTCTTCACATTCTAAAACTATATGCCATTCTTTATCCTTCAGGTGACATAGTGGGCATTTCTCTATATCACTCTCTCTTTTCAAGTCTTTCAATTTCACCACCCCTGTTCTAGCCCAAGCAAAGCCTTCTCTTGCTGCTTTATCACAAATATCAATGCAATTCTCCCTGCTCCAGATCACTTTTATCTCTCTATACCATTCCAATGCTCTTTATATTGACTTGCTATTATTTCTTGTCTTTTAGTATCCTCCATTCTTAACCTAGTTTCTATCCAGAACCCATTGTGTTTCCTTTATCGTATTTAGCCAAGAATCTTTTTGATCCAGCCATTCCTGTAGTACCAAACATGATGTACAACATTCTGTTCATCTAATTTTTTAGTTCTCACCCAATAATTTTCCCTCTAGCTCCCATTTTGCTTAATTCTGCTAGTGCCACTCCATTTGGTGATGCTCTTGGCAAGCCCAGGATTTATTGGCAAAAATTTCTATGGATCATATCCATGATTACGCCCCCCTTCCTCCAAACTCCATATCTCTACCACATAGAGCATTTTTGCCTCCACTACAGCTTTATAAACTCTCTCTAACCATTTTATTTGCATTCATGGTAATTTATCTAAGCATGCTTTGACAGCTTTTGCTCTGTACTTAGTCACAAAGTGTATATGACTCAGCATTTGTTTTCTACTGCACAACATGTATTTATTTATGATTTGTATTGTTAACACATTTTGTAGTGGACTCTCAATAGTGTATACAATGAAAAATTAACCCACATTTAATATTTTTCATGTTTGAGGTTTGATTCCACCTTCATGGATATGTGTACACAAAATAATTAATATTGGAGCTCTGAGAAACCTAATATTGTTCATGACATATCCCTTCATGACAAAAAAATTGGTGTATGATTTGCCATTAGTGGAGATAGAATTATAGGCCCAATTTTGTTTGAGCATACATACATGAATACAATTTTGTCCCCTTTTTTTTTTAGAGAATTAACAGACAGGGAGCATGATTTTTCCCTTTTTTTTTAACAAGACTCTGCAACAGCTCATACAGCCAATTTTTCAATAAGAACAATATTTGAAAGTGTGTTTCAGGATAGAATTATTAGTAGAGATTGTGGTCCCCTGAACTAACCCTGTGCGATTTCTATCTCTGGGGTAACTTAAAACATAAAGTATACAAGACAAACCCACACGCCCTGGAATAATTAAAACAAAATATCTGCTAGGAAATTACTGGCATTTCTCAATGTGAACTACAGAAAGTGATGGTGCCAAAAATGAATGGACAGCAACAGTGGCCAGTTTCAATATCTCCATTAATAACATTATTAAGGAAAGCCTTTAAAAGTGGTTTTAAAAATGTGGCATGGTTTTATCTGCACTTTTCTATTACAGTGGCAGATGGCAATGAGTGCTGAGGGCATGAATAGACAAGGGCACAGCTGGTTCAGATGTTTTTGGATGACCTGTATATAGAATAGGTGAGTTGGATTTGTAACACTTTAAGTATCACTTATGTGTTGTAAACATGTCCACTCAAAGAGATTTCATTACTCAACCAAGGCCTAAAAATATGTATAACCTACTCCAATCAGATAGAAGACCTAATAGCAGACATAGAACTAGCATGTACAGACTTAAAAGAAGAGGTTAAAACAACCATTAAAAACCACACCACTTAAACACACCACACCAAAAGTAACTTTCCAAATAAAAAAATCTTCAAGACCTAAAATCCAAACTTGTAATATATGCCAAAGCAGATAAAAACAACACAATAGTAATATTAGATAAATCCGGCTACATCATCAGAGTTGAAAATATGTTACAAGATAGCCTTTCACAGAAATCAAAACAGATCCATTGAAGCAATGCATGTAAAACTACAATCTTACCATAAAAGCAAGCAAAACAATCCCAAACAGCACAAAAACCACACTGAAACCAGACCACTCAATTTTACCTAGATTTTATTCCCTTCCAAAAATCCACAAAACAGGCAACACCATGTGACCAATAGTTATAATATAGATTCCCCTACATACAATCTCTCAAAATGGTTAGTGCAGAAGTTCACATCATTGCCAAAATATCCCAGCTTAAGCATAAACAACTCACAGGATCTAATAACAAAATCTCCACCTAGAAATAACCTGAAGACACTTTAGTATCCTTCAACATCACAATAATGTACACAAACACACCCATTCCTCAGATGCTAAAACACCTAGAAAGCTGGCTAACCCACAATGAAATAGAAAAAGAATAAATGGAAGACTACCTAAACTTAACAAAACTTTGCCTAGATCAGAACTACAACACCTTCAACAACAGAACATTTCAACAAACTATTAGCCTACCAAGGGTAACCAAATATCATCACTTCTGGTAGACTTCCACATCAGTTGCCTTGAAATACACATAAATTCAGTATTCCTGCACATTTTCAAGACTCAGCATAGATATGTGGATGCCATCTTTGCCATAGTTCCCAAACAATTCATACAGGATTCCCTCAAATTACTTAACTGTACAATATAGTTCACAATAGAAATTGAAAAATACAACTGCCTTCCATTCTAAATCTGAAAATAATTAGAGAAAATAACAAACTAACCTTTGGTATCTATCACAAACCCACACACTCTGGCAACTATATCAAGAATTATGAATACAGTCCTATAGGTCACAAACATGCTATATTAAATACTATAGACTGGTCTCACCTATAGACTGGTCTACACACTATTAAAAGAAGAGGAATGCAACAGAGAATACAAACACATAGTATCTACAGCAAAAAACAATGACTTTAACCAATAATTAATATATAACAAAATTAAAAATTTGAACAATAAAAACTAATCACAGACATCAAAAAATTTTGCTTCAAAATATTCACTTATCATCTAAACTACACCACAGGTTTCAAAATATTTTCAAAAAACATAAAATCACACTTGTCTGCCAAAATAAGTTCAGCCTACAAAAAATACTCTGCAACAATCTAAAAGACCAAATCGCAAAACTCAAGAAATCAGGACTCTACAGAACAGATTGCACAGATCGCAACAAATTTTTCATAGGAAAGACATCTTGAAACTAGACTAAAAGAACACTTAAGAGCAGTAAAATATAAAAAAACTGACAAAAAAACTGGACTACTCACCATGAAATATCACCAAACACATTCCTTATAAAACCCACCAGTTATGCAGCAGAGTTTGACAAATGGGAGAAAATCCACATTGTTAAAAACCAACACCACACATTCAACTTTGAGTTGCCGCCACAAAACACATTGTGGAAGTTCATCACTCAGTCACCAGAGTCCGACACACCTCAACATGGAACATCCTGTAGAGATTCAGTTGGAAACCATCGGCAGTGAAGCCCACATGGCTTTGAAACCGGTCTTTAAATATGTAAATAATACTTAAAGTTTTACAAATCCAACTCACCTATTCTATTTATATGTATCACTGTCCCAAAACACTCTTTCATAAAAACTTATATATATATATATATATATATATATATTTCTTTTTAGATGTAAGGAAACATGGGTGGAATATGGCAAGATAGCACGGTTTATATAGGACCATCTCCTGGTAATATCAAAAATCCAAATAATGGCCAGGTGTAAAAGAAACAAAATAAAAGAAGAATTTCTAACAGAGATACAAATGTGCAAGATCTACCTTTTGAATCAAGAAAGTGTCAGAAATTTATAATAAATAAATAAATTCAATTGCAACTAATAACCCAATACACTTGGACATAAATAAGGAATGGAATAACATAAAGGGAATCATAAAAGTAGCAGCAAATGAAGCTTTGGGATTAAAAACTAAAAACAGAAGAAGAAGAGGCTTAAGAATTTGGACACCCAAGATAGCCACAGCTATTGAAGATAAAAATGGAAGAATATAAAAAGATGCTACATCTAAATACAGAGGAGGTGAAAGAGATATATCAACAAAAACAAAATTATCCTGATATATGGTGGACTTTGAGACAGTGATGTGTTTTAACAATTTGAAATTTAGTTGAGTCGATTTTGTAACACTACATCACTTACTTTTTTATTTTGGAAAACATGTTTCAGAAGCCATGTGCTTCCATTGTCAATTCTTTTGGTTGACTCCTGATATATGGTGGACTTTGAGACAGTGATGTGTTTTAACAATTTGAAATTTAGTTGAGTCGATTTTGTAACACTACATCACTTACTTTTTTATTTCGGTAAAATGTTAGTAACAAAAACATGTCAAGAATCCTGGGAACGATTTGTAAATAACACCGAAAATGATTTTCATGGAAGATAAGAAATGCTTACAAAATTAAGGCAGCTAAATAAGAAGAAAAAGGTAATGCAGAACTAAATATTATTAAAGAGAAAGGATGGCTGGAATACTATAAAATACATTACGATCCAGAAATTGGAGAGAAGGTCCCAACCCCTCATATAAGTCTATAATTTTGATCCACTCACTACAGATGAATTCAAAGAAGCACAACAGAAATCAAAAGATAGAAAGGATCTAAAACTTGATGGAATTAATTTAGAGTTGATAAAATATTTGAGAACACTACTAAAACAAAAGACTATTATCTGGTTTTAAAAAAGGAAATAGAAGTTCGCCAGAAAACTATAGAGGAAATACATTATTAAATGTTGCATATAAAATATATACAAAACTTATAAACAAAAAACATTATATCTGATAGAATGCTGCTAGAAGAACAAAATGGGTTCAGACATGGAAGAGTTTGCCTGGATGACATATTTATGATTAACGTGGTTATACAGATTCAATGAAAATGTAACTTAGAAACATACATTGGCTTTATTAATTATGCCAAAACCTTTCACACCGTACATTGTAACACATTATGGAAAATAATGGAGGCATTCTGCTGCACTTAATTCAAGTTACAAAATCAATCTATTCCATAACAATGAATAGAAAATAAATGGAAAATTATCAGAAGAATTTATAATAATAAAGGTGTCAGAGAAATATGCAGTCTCTCGCAAGTTTTTTTAATATATATAGACAACATTCCTAGAAAATGGAAGAAGTACAAGATCTTATTAAATCAACAAAATATTTTAAATACTATTTTATTTGCAGATGACCAGGTAATTATCCAGGACAGTGAAAATAACTTACAAAAGCCCATACACAAATTAAATACAATATGTGGAAAATATGATTTAATAATCTACAAAAGACAAAAGTAATGGCTTTCAGAGGAAAACATTCGGTTAGAAGTAAAATAATTAATAAATAATACTGATTTAGAACAAATAAACCATTTTAAATAGCTAGGTTGCAATATCACTTATGAGTATGATATGTATGTGAATATTAAAACACAACTATTCCAAGCTATATGTGGCACAATTGCCAAGAACTTAAAGAAGAAAATAAGGAAAGAAATGCAAATAAAATGTTATTAGGCAATGGCTGTACTGACTCTTCTATATGGATGTGAAGTATGGTCCTAGAAGAAAAATGATATTAATAGAATTCAGTCGGCGGAAATAAAGTTTCTCAGAACAGTAAAAGGCTGTACAAGATTGGATAGCTATAGAAATGATATAAGAAATGAGTTAAGCCTGCTCCCAATTATAGATAAATAAACGAATACAGAGTTTGTTGGCTGAACCATCTAAGAAGAATGAACCAGGAATGACCACCGAAACAGGTATTCAAATGTAAGCCACAAGGGAGAAGAGATGCAAGGCGGAAAGCTGAGAACAGAACAGGAGACTCTCCTACCCCATGAAAAGAAGAAGAATTCTGGGTTTCACAGATTAAAGTGCAGCATTGGAATTAAATTATGATTTTGCTTTTACTTTTTAAGATCCCCTAAACCCTTCCCCAGCTATGCCACTACAACTGGAGTATCATGTGAATCACATTGACAAAATTTCTCATTCATGCCTGAAAATAGCTTTTTGACTTCAACAACATATGACATGACTTTGCTCTCAGATTCATATTGAAGTTTGAAGAAATCAGTCATCAATAAACTCAGTCTCTGTTTACTTCTCTGTTTTAAACACTTAACAATTTGTCCTATATGTCTTTAGCTGATGTATATGTTGGACTAAATCAGCCATCAACTGATTGAGCACACAATTAATGCTGCAGTATGTGCATTATCACATTTCCAATCTTCAATGAGTTTCTTCTCGTCGCTAGTTGGCTTATGTGATTTTGAGCCACCTCATTAGCTCTTAATAGTCAACACCACGTCATACTGCTCAAAATGCATGTTAATTTTTCAGTTCTACTTTAGCCAATTTACCAGAACAACAAGCTTCTGGATTTTCACTTTTAATTTCATCATAATTCTAATTGTATATTGATGACGTATTCATTCTGCCTTGACACATATGGATTTCTTTTACAGAAAATTAATAGTATTGCCATCTAGAGCTTATTTCTGACTTGTACCTGATTAACTCATATTCGTAACTATTCACCTAATTTCTGTTTGTTTTTTTGCTGTTGTTTTTTTTTTTTTTTTTTACTTACATGTGACTGGGCTCATAACCTGTTGAACTTATGTGTTTTAAATAATAAATGAGACAATTTTATTCATTATTGAATGTTTATTACGTACAATTTTGTTGTACATGTAGCAATTAGTTACAGTTATCATAATGTCAAAAAAACAGAATCAACATAATCAGGCAACATAAAACAGTAGCCTTACAAGGGTCAGCTGATAAGTCCCAGGCCTCACACAGATATAGCACCACTAGGCCAGTTAGATGGTGGCATCATATAGTTTAACTCTAGACTAGCTTGTATCCATAGTTACAGGTCAATAGCTTGTTTAGTTTTAACATATTAACACAGTAAACCAATTAATTATATTAGTAATATATAGAGCACCCACAGGAAATCTTGACAACTTTCTACATAACTTAAATATTATTCTAAAACTGCTCTTCAAGCCAAAGATTCAATTTATTTTGTGTGGTGACTTGAACATAGATTTCTTGATAGACAGCAATCAAAAGATGCAAATTTGTTCACTATTAAGATCACACAATCTTATGCAGTCAATTTTGCAACTAAAATGCAAAATAATTCTAAAATTGCTATCGACAATATTTTTATAGATATATCTAGAAAGGAGTACCATGAAATACAATCTTTTGTTAATGGACTTTCAGACCTGATGGACAACTCATCGAAATTGATTATTATACGCCCAATTCCAAAAAATCAAACCTCATAATCAGCTTTAGAATTATAAATAAAGAAAACATAGAGTGTTTTAAAACTAAACTCTCTGAGGAATCATGGGAAGAAATGTATAAACTAAATAATATAAATAATAAGTTTAACTCCTTCTTAAACACTTTCGTAGGAATCCACAGTTCCAGTTTTCCACTCTATGTAAAGAAAATTAATAATTCTAAAAATGACTGGCTAACTCAAGATATAAAAATATCATGTAGACATAAAAGAGAACTTTATTTAGCAACTAGAGAAAGTAAGTATGTTAGACATAAACAACACTATAAAATGTACTGCAGAATTCTAAAAAGGGTTATAAATGCAGCCAAAAACTTTGTTATGAAAAACAAATATAGTCCTCACACAATAAGCCTAGCACTATATGGAACATTATTAAAAAAGAGACTGGTAAATGTCACTTGAAAAATGATATAAAATGAAATTAAAGCAAACCAAGTGACCACAAATGATCCCCAGCAGATAACAAATGCATTTAATGAATATTTCATTCGGTTGGCAGAAAATTTACTGACAAACAGCCTAAGAGAGATCCAATTTCATACCTTCAGGAATCCTGTATGGAAAAGTTTACATGCTTAAACATAGTACCCACAAATGCAATCAAAATAAAAAAATCTGATGTGTTCCATTCCAATGACTTTCTCTATATCTCTGTAACAAATTATTGTTAATAAGCTTATCTTTTATTTATTTCATGTTAATCGAGGAAAATTAGCAGAAATAGTCTTATTCCTTGCTTTATTGTAAATACAAGCGAAATAAGGGAGTACCATAGGTTAAAGTGAAAGCCAAAAGCTGTTTGCTATGTGACTGATGTTCCTTTGTATTGACAGGAGTTGACAAATTCCTGTATGAGAAAAGTATAAGTTTTACAAACCTGAAACCATGAAAAAGGAATATCTCAAAAATGATCAACTCCACGAAAAAAATGTATATAACATAAATTGTGTGTTTTAACGTGCTCTACATTTTTTGTGTGTTAAGTTTTTGTCCATCTCTTACGGTTTAGTAGTTATGCAAAATTCATCCAGAATAAAGTAGTCTTCAGAGGCTATTCCCAGAAAATTCAAAATATACATTTTATTTGTCAGGTAAATATCTTTAATATAAGATATTTTAATCAAAATCATTAGAGCCATTTTTCAGAAAATCAAAATTTTCGAAAAAAGTTCCATGTAAAGGGTAGTTTGGGGTGGGGGGATTTTTCTCAAAATCTTCGTGTCGCATCCCTGGAAGATACTAAACTTAAATACCAAGTTTGGTATTTTACAGACTTTTCGTTTTTGAGTTATCGTGTTCACACACACACACACACACAGACACACACACATGGACCTTTTTGTGAAAATGCTTTTTTTAGATAAAGGGGACCCTAAAACGTATATTTCCGGTGAAATCTCGGTATCAAATTTTTTGGTGGAGTGCAATACTTTCTCTATTCACTATGTACACAGTGCGTACAGAGAAAGTTAAAAAGTAATGCAATACCTGAAAAGCAAGAATTCAGCAGGCTATGATGAAATAAGCACAAAAAATTACAGATATGTGCTTACATTATTTGCAAACCTATATGTAACATATGCATGTTAACAGAAACATTTCCAGACAGATTAAAATATTCAGTTGTTAAGTCATTATACAAGAAAGGGAAAATCTCAGAAATGTCAAACTATAGTCTAGTATCTTTACTTACAGCTTTTTTGAAAATCTTTGCAAAAAGTATGTTTAAAAGAATTTATCACCATCTACATAAGTATAATATTTTAGCAAAAGAGCAATTTGGATTTAGGAAGAGCATATCAACTAGTGATGCCATTTTCAAGTTAACAAATGAAGTTCTCAAGTCATTGGGTGGCAAACTTAACACACTAGGAATATTCTGTGATCTATCAAAGGCATTTGACTGCATTAATCATGAAATACTTCTATCAAAATTATTACACTATGGAATTAAGAGCAAAGGGTATCAATGGATTACATCTTAGTAATCATCTTAGCAATACAGTAATAAATACCTCAAATAATAGCAATGCATATTCTGAATGGTGTGAAATAAAGCATGATGTTCCACAAGTTCTTTTCTGGGTCCCTTATTATAAAAATGATCTACCTGCAGTAATAAACAACAATGCCTATCCAGTTCTTTTTGCGAATGACACAAGTATTATTATTAAAGAACACAATGTCAGTCAGCTCCAAGATTCATCTAATAAAATCTTCAACACACCAAATGCTTGGTTTGAAAGTAACAAAATTCACATAAACTTTGAAAAAACTAACTACATTAAGTTTTGCACAAAGAATAAAAACATTACAGACCTAAAGATAGAATATGAAAATAGTCAGATTACAGAAACCTGCAATACAAAATTCCTAGGTCTTATGATTGGAAACACCATATTGATTATATCTTACCCAAACTGAGCTCTGCATGCTTTGCAATCTGATCTTTAATTCAGCTTATAAATAAGAGCATACTAAAAACAGCTTATTATGTATGCATATTTTCATTCATTGATGACCTATGAAATAATATTTTGGGGAAATTCAGTAAATGCTAAAAAAGTATTCATTATACAAAAAAAAGTAATAAGAATAATGGCAGGGGAAAGATGATCAACTCAACCAAACCATCGACATATTCTGATGCTGAAAGGTGGTACCATTAATGTTGTGTGTGCAGCAAGTTGCAGCCCACAAACCAGGAGCAGGGTCGTATGCAACTGTATAATGTGGGAGCACCTTTCGATTGCATAGCCATTGATGTAGCTGGGTCATACCCTGTGTCAGACAGGGGCAAAAGTATCTGTAGGTTGCCATGGATTACTTCACCAGTGGCTGGAGGCGAAGGTGCTGTCCTTAACCAGAAGGTTAAGACCATCGTGTACTGCCTCACAGAAGAACTGTTTTATAGCTATGGAGTGCTGTTGGAACTACACAGCGATCAGGGCACTAGCTGAGAGTCCAACTTGATGAGGGAAACACTGGAGTGACTTGGAATGCATAAGATATGACAGAACCTCTCTACCCACAATCAGATGGCATGATTGAGCAGTATATCAAGATTCTAGAAGAACATTTGAGGAAGGTTATAGCCAATCACCAGGCTCGGATATGAGGGTGCCACTTTTTTTGCTGTCCTACTGCTCTTCAACCATGACACCATTGGGTTGACGTCAGCCAGTTTGATCTTTGGCAGGGAGCTGTATCTATCATAAGACTATGTGGAGAATCTCATAGACCAACTTCATGACATGCATGAGATGGTGCATAACACATCCAGGTAGCAACCAACCAGATTAAGACCCGTTATGACCAGTAGCAGCTCATGAACATACATTCTGAGCACAAAAGTTTGAGAGTTGGATAGCTCTAGAAATGTGAATAGCATGTGCTGCATAATAGTTATGATTAAGAACAACTTGATAAAACTGTAGCTGCTCACAACAAAGTAGAAGAAGATGAAGAAGAAGAAAATGATTATTATTGTTGTTATTATTATTGTTATTGTTGTTATTATTATTATTGTTGTTGTTATTATTATTATTATTATTATTATTATTATTATTATTATTATTATTATTATTATTATTATTATTATTATTATTATTATTATTATTATTATTATTATTATTATTATTATTCATAAGTTGTCTTATGAAAGAAAAGGTAGTTTTGTGACTGCTTGTTGCATACATCATTAAGCAAGCATTCTAAGGCAAGAACAAAGTAGGTAATGAGGAAATTAAATTGCAGTTAAAAATATGGATAGTCTGGTTCCGCATGCATGTACCTTACTTACTTCTGCCAAAGTCAAAAGATGGCAGGATTAACACACTATTACAGCCTCTGCACTGTGATAAGAAACACAGTGCTAAGAAGCATTAATATTGCTGCCCTCTAGCAACCTTGATTTCTACCATAGTGAGCTACCATCTAGTGCAATGAATGTTAAATTGTACTGATTGATTGTTCTGATTGAGCGAGGAAATAAAGTTTTGCCATTCATGCATGATTTCCAGTTTGCACCTGACATTTATATTTGATCCGTAAGGCAATTACTCATATTAGTTGTGCTTGTGCAAAAGTTATTTAAAAATGTGCACAATTCATGATATGCTAGCAACATTGATGCCACATTTCATCAAGTTGAGAGTAGTATGTGGTAAATTTAAACTCCATATACTTTAAATTACTGCATATACGTTAAGTTTAACAACATTTAAAGAAACAGTATCCAATAAAACCACAAGGCATCAAAAATTAGGATGTTTACGCGTTCTTGGACTCTTATACAGCTGTTACTGGTTACGACTGGCAGGCAACAGCTGAGTTTTCCAGCAGGGTGATCTGGAGTGGGTTTATCACCCTACCTGGAACAAGGAACATTGTCCCAAGTCTCAACAACCATGATAAGGACTGTATTTAGTGATGAAGAGGATAACTGATGTTGTCTACTGCAACCAGAGGCAGAGAAGAGGCTGGTAGTATGCCTGGATTGTCTAGCCTAGAGATTTCCAACTGAAAGATCTGTAATGTCACTCAGAGATTCTCTTGCTTGGAATCAGGCTGGCAGAGAATATGGAGCAAATACAGCTGCTTAACCTCGTCAGAGCAGTGGCATTAGCAACCATGTATAAATTATAATCAAGCAACACAAGGATTAATTTTCACTATCTTTTTTAAGTACCATATGGAATTGGGACTGTGATAAATATATTGTGTACTCCAAAACTGATAAATGTTTTCCATGCACAAAAATATATCATATATACCATGATTATGTTATCACATTCTTCTCCTTGGCATTTATCATATTCAGCAATATGATACAAGTCTTGTCTCTGTAAATTAAATTCCTTGACAGACTGCATTTCTTTGGAATACACTAAACAGTTTACCACTGTTTCAGTATCCACAAACATGAACAACTTCCTAAATAGAAAGAAAATTTATTGGAGTAGAAGGTCTTTGAGATATACCACTTGCTGAAGCCATGACAATACACTGCAACACACATATATAACATTGACACACAGACATAATAAGCACTACTTCTGGAAGTTTCTTGCCAGTGATTCAGAGCTTCTTCTTCAAGCTGATAGAAGAAGATCTTAATCTAATTAATTCTCAATCAATAAAATAAATTATATTATTTATAATAAAATATATACTGAAAATAAATATTATTAATGATATAAATATTAACAAAAAAAAAACTAATAAAACATAAAGATAAATATATCACAACCATGACAAAGAAGAGACAGCGCAAAACTGCTAAGGCGGCAACCGATGCCCCTTCCCTGGCAGCCTCCATCACCACCGGTCGGGGCAAGCCCTGCTTCGCTGTCGGGCGCCACTGCAGTCTCGCCGCAATTGCAGTTGCCGCCATCGCCGGCACCGCCTCCGCCCAGATCCACACCGCTACCCTGGTTCAGTGCCATGGTACGGGGAACCTTCGAGACCTTACCACCCAGCATCTGCTCACCGCCATGCAATCACAGTGGCCATCTTGTTTAAAGGCCACTCGCATATATTGCAACAGGGGGGCCAACGCCGCTTGTACGTGTGAAGATGCTGGACCAGGCTGACTTGGAAGCTGCCTTGGCATCAGGGTTGCCCTTGCAGAGCGACTCCTGGTCGTCGAGGCAAGCCACCGGCCCTGCCGACGCTGCTGTGCCTTCGGGCACACAGCTGACGTCTGCTCCTTGCCGCCGCGGTGCCACTACTGTGGTACCAACACCACCACCGCTGAGTGCACCGGGCATGATCTCCGCCGTCAACGCCGGTTCTGTGCCACCTGTCGTGACACAGGACATTTCACCGGGCAAGCACAGAGCCCTCTCTACCCAAGGAGCAGAACTTCATCACCATCTCCTGCCCGCCGAATCACACCATCACCACACCACCTGCACCCTCAACAGACGCAGCAATGCGGGATGTCATTCAGGACCTCCACACATCAGGCATCTGCAGCTGATCTATCCACCTGGGTAGAAGGCATCATACATCAGCTGAGGCAGGTTCTCCTGCAGCAAGCTGCTTACTCTGCCTCGCTGTTCCAATCAGAAGCCAGCAGATCAACTCCGCTCCTTCTCCTGTCCAGGCTGAGGGGCACGCACAGCCAGCAGATATTTGAGCATCAACCAACTAGAAGATGACTGGGAGCTTCGCTGAGCACTACCACAGCAGAAGGAATCTGTAAGTTTTCTATGTCCATATCTATCCTCAATTTCCACCTTATAACTCCTTTCTATTATCACCTTCACTCCCTAGGCTGCAGTCAGGTTCTATGGCTGTCAGCCTAGAATCAACCACCCACTCCTGCACATAGTGTGCAGCATCCTATCTCTCTTTTACTAATGCGGGTGCATTAGCAGGACCACGCTAAGCTACACTGCACAATCATCTTAGCAAACTACTGTTATAATGTTGAGGGGTTTTATAGTGGGTATGCTGCATGAGGAAGCAGAGAGTCCCACATATCCTCCCAGCTATTGCACCTCAGCTGGGGGTCGAATGCATAATGCATTTTGCCCCTCCACGGTAAAAAAAAAAAAGCCAGTGATTGACAGGTATAAAAGGGGGTAACTTGGTCCAGGCAGTCATTTTCAATGCAAAGTTTGTGCATATTTTTAAATAGCTTTTGTATATGTGCAACTAATATGAGCAATTGCCTTATGGGCCAAATATATATGCCATGTGCAATCTGGAAATCATGCATGAATGACAAGGCTTTATTTCCGCACTCAATCAGAATAATCAATTAATGCAATTTAACATTAATTACCTTGACTCTTATGCTTGCTCTGTTAGGCTTCTGTGCAGGTGAAACCAAGCTCTGACATCTAAAAGTTTCAGTTGGATAAGCCTGGTCCAGCCCATTATGATGGTGCTAGAAAGGTCAATCAGTCCTGAGGAGGGAACAGAGTGACTGCACCTTGCAGACTGTAATCATTGCACATTGTGAGCAGCTCATAGTTGATTGTTGCCATTCATTCATTGGCTTCCTTTCATTAGCTAATGCATTGTTATACATGGATGCAGTAGACAAGCACTTTACATCAAAGCTCCAATTGTTGTATCTGTATGTGAGTTTGTAACACCTGCAGTGGTTTACCAGTGAAACAATAAGCATTGCTTCTGGAAGTTTCTTGCCATGTGACTGACAGGTATAAAAGGGGGACAACTTGCTCCAGACAGTCATTTTCAATGTAAAGTTTGGAGCATGCAGTTGTAGCCACTGCAGCAAGCATCAAGAGGAAACTATAATATAGAATTGTTGCAAAAGCATCAAATAAAGACATTTATTTGTAAACTGAATTTTGATTGTAATCAGTTGGAACATATTAAAAGAGTTATTTGCTTGAGTAATACAGAGCAGTTTTGTTACAATATCATAATTTAAACCACACATGTTTTACTTTCTGTGTGGTTGTTTTAGATGAAGGAATACTTCTTTTTTTCCCCCTTTTTTCTGGGTGTGATTGTCCCTCAATTCCCATATTGGAGAAGAAAATAGTTAAATAATGATTAACCCTTTTCTTCAAACCTAAATAATACTTCAAGTCTTCTAAGGCTTAGATCGCTCCTTTCTTGAAGGTATCCTCCCGAATATGATCTGAATTTTATATTTTAACAGAAAGAGCTACAGAGATATGTACGTTCAGTGACAAGATTGCCTTTGACCAACCCTTGCAAATAAGCAAGTTGTGTTTTAAACAACACATTTTTCTTTGCAAGTATTTAGTTCTTTCACTCATGTAAAACCAAGCATTTATTTTCAAAAGTGTAAATTAAAGCAAATAATTCTTTTATTCACTTTACCCATTAATGTTTGACTGATTCCAAAAT
Source organism: Hymenopus coronatus (assembly GCA_030762935.1). Taxonomy (NCBI): domain Eukaryota; kingdom Metazoa; phylum Arthropoda; class Insecta; order Mantodea; family Hymenopodidae; genus Hymenopus; species Hymenopus coronatus. Next base: position 90,442,343 of record CM060894.1, on the reverse strand, counting down.
ATGTGGAAATGCTTGTTTGTGAAATAAATGACATGTTATTTATAGATGCTCTTTAACTGCTGTGGTTCTCAGTGTCCCGTTCTAAATTGGGCGTGAAAGACCACGTAACTTTGCTCAGAGGCCTATCAGGTTTGAGGTTCTTTTACATACAGTAAATCTATGACACAGGACCAATGGCTTTACTTCCCTTCCACCCGAAAAAATTCATCATCCTCCGCCGGGTTTGAACCTGCGACCTTGGGTATATGAAGTTAGCATGGTAAACATTACACCATGGAGGGCGACACTTGCTTGTGAGCTTTCCATACCACCATCATTGCTTTATCTGGAGTGCATTTTCATGGTCATCACAGACACATCAATGAAGATACACAACTGTGGTACTGACCTTGTTACACCTGGGATTATGATGGTTGTGTTGCAACATCTGGTTATTAGTATACAAACCTTTCAAGGATTTTCAAGTGAAGTACAAAAATTGTTTTAAGACTAAACTCTTAATGAGCCAAAAAAATGTGGTGCACCAAATACTGGATTTCTTTAAGTTGAGAAATCATCAAAGCACCAGTGACTGTAAAATCATTCAAGAAATACAGTTTTCAGTGCTTTGGATAGTAGCAAAGATTTCATGCTCTTGAATGCGAAGGTTGACAGTGAAAGAAGAACTTAATTTGTTTCTGATGAAGATACCTCCAAGGCTTCCCATACTGAAATCATTAGTGAATAATGATGATACAAGCCTTTAATTAACTGTAATACTAGCAGTAGCAACAACTGCTTTAAAATGTTTATGTATGTAGGTACTTATTTCAAGTTTGCTTTAGGTGGATAGTGGTAATTTCTTTTATAATGACTGTGTCATGTAATAATAGGCGGGTCATAAATTCCCTATCCTGTTAGTTTATGTACAAGTTCATAGTTGTGTAAAATAAATTTATGCTACCATTGATGTTAATTTTTCTGTGATTTTAAGTTTCAAAATTTGGATGTGCATTGGATTCATAAAAGTATGAGAATAATAGAACATGAAATGCAGAATTTGTTTGAGCAAATGAGTTTTTACAAAACTTTTTTGGGGCCTTCCCTTGTTCTAAAAATATGCATGTCAGGTATCTTAAAGATCTATGGTGTTAGAGTAAGTAATGATAAACTGTTTTATTTTTTTTTTTTGGTTGTTGCCATGTTGTTATGTCTATGTGAGGTAAGTATATACAGGTATGAGTAATGTTTTTTTCACTTTCTCTAGTACATATGTACAATGTACATAGTAGATAGAGAAGGTATTGTACAGCATCCAAATATTTGATACCAAGATTTCACCAGAAATACATGTTTCAACACCCCTGAATCCAAAAAAAAAGGATTTTTAGAAAAATGTTTGTGTGCAACTTAGCTCAAAATGAAAAGTTGGTTAAATGCCAATGGAGCAACATGAAGGTTTTCAAGAAAATCCCCCCACCCCCAACTACCCTTTACATGGAACATTTTTCAAAACTTTTGACTTTCTCAAAAATGGCTTTTAACGATTTTGAATAAAATGCTATATGTTTAAAATATTTGCATGACAAATGAAATATATATCTTGAATTTTTGGGAATATCTTTTAAAGACCTCTTCATTCTGCATGACTTTTGCATAACCAAAGCATAAGAGCTAGACAAAAATGTTTCTCAAACAAAAAGTCATCTTTCATTTCATATCTCTTTTGTTTTTCTCCTGGCATGCAAAAAGAACAGAATTTCAATTATTTCAAATAGTGACCAGCTTTTAAAAGATTTGACTGTTGCTTTGGCCTAAGAAATTACCTTATTTCACTTATACTTCCAAGGAAGCAAGTAATAAACCTATTCCTGCTAATGTTTATGTAGATAAAAGAATATTTTGTAACAATAGTTTGTCGAGAAAGTCATTTGAATGAAACATATCAGATGTTTAACTCTCTCTACATGTTGTATGTACATGCAGTCCAGTTGATAATGAAAGAAACTACCCTCCGAAACGTTTTGGGAAATTTAAACGTGAGTGTTGTTTAGTGTCGTTAATTGACTCAATGTTTACTTTTAATTTGCTCTCAACAACATTGCCATTAACTTCCAAAATATGAATTATTTAATAGGCAAACAAGTCTTTTAGAAAAGAAAAACAACGGATCGCATAATCTGCATGTGGAGAAAACAAAATGGAGGATGAGGTAAGATCAATCCAATTCCAAGAATTTAAGTTGTTCAATAAGTGTTTTGTCCCACAAATTAACAAACAAGATATAAAATTATTCCTTAAGCTTCAAGAATGAAGAAGAAATATTTTTACAGACATTAAATACATCAGATTATGCTTATGTGAAAAAGTAACACCCAAATTTGTCAGAAGGACTATCAAATAAAACAACGCAATACTAAGAAAAAGCAGCAGATAGAAATAGAAATTTACTATCATTACCAATATTTAGATGAAATAGAGTTAAAATTATTATGATTAAATTTAAAATTAGCAAAAAGCTTAGGAAGTATAATTTGGAAAAACTTGAAAGTAATTATTCGGCAATGATAACAAAGTGAGCATGAAAACATTAAAACTAAAAAGAAAATGTAATATTCTTTGCAAAAGCCCACAAAAATCAGCCCATCAGGATTTTACCAGGAAAAAGATAAACAATCTAAAACAAACCAAGATCAACATAAAAAATGAAAAAACCAATTATATAGCAGAACCCTTCTTCAACATGAAAATCATAAAAAACTAGTAGAAAATGACAGAAATAAATTTATGTTGTGCACCTCTCTAAACAAGGTATTTTCTTCCAGAAACTTGGAAATTCTGAATCAAGGTTTAAAAACTTGTGTGAGTTTTTATCTAAAATTGAAGATTTCATCGCAGATATAAGCATTTCAATACAGAACTTGCCAGCAACAGAAAGAGCCATTGTAAAATGCTGATGTAAAAAAAAAGTAATAGAATTCAATACTAAACATCACCAAAAAGTTGCACACAACCACACACTACATGGTTGGATGAGGTGAATTCTGTTTTATGTTTATTAATTTGCATTTAGATTTTAAGTAAAAGGATTTAAATATTATTAAGGGACAAGAAGACCCAATAGACTTTTATAAATGTATAAATTATCTGAGTTAATAAATAATTTAAATTATTGTAAAGTTTATTTAATTGAGGTAATGAAAAGATAAAAGAAACTTCCTTGAGAGAAAAAAAAAAATGCCATATACATCAAAGTAGATAATGGGAACAAAATGGTCATAATGGAACAAACTGATTACATAAATAAAATGGAGGAAATGCTAATTGAAAATGAGTTTGAACTGATCAACAAAACCTGCTAACAGTTTGCACACAAATGGTTGAAAAGGCAATCGCAAACAGCAATGTAATAATATACAAATGTGCAGTTAAACCAGATAATCCTACTCTATCCAGACTTTATGACCTACCAAAAATCTACAAACAAAACTTATCAAAGAGACCAATAATTTTAGTACCAATTCACCAGCCTATAGCTTGGCAAAATAGTTAAACAAGAAATTTCATTAATTCCTAAAATTCAATAGTCTCAGTATCAAAAACTCTCTGGAACTTATACAAAATATTAAAGATTTTCAGTTACAAGACAATGATGCTTGTGTCATTTGATATAAAATCTCTTTTTCCAAGCATACCAACAATGAAACTACCACCATTAACACCGAGCCAAATGGCTCAGGCATTTTATCTGGGACTGGCATTTGGAGGTCCAGGTTCACTCCCCTGTTGATCGTGCATTCTGGCCCTCGGTTTTTCCATGGCTTTCCTTGGGCCACTTAGGCAAATGCAGGGGTGCTGTATATCTACCAGGGTTCCTTTCCCTTTCATTTCTTTTCTTCATCCTTTAGGTCGACTCAAGTGTGGCTTGAGGCTTTGCAGGCTTGCTCCGAATGAAACTTTCTGCCCCTGGTTGCAATGGTTGAGGCAGGTCCCATTATAGAGGTCTCCTTTTAGCCTCTGTGGCATGCCAGCGCAGCCAACTAGTGAACTGTTAGGGTTTTCCATTCGTCTCTGCGCTTAGCTCCATTTCCTGTGTGCTGTGTGATCGTGAGTAAGAGATAGATTGGATAGACAGAGTCAGACAAAAAAACTCAATGCCATAGCTGGGATTTGAACTGCGAATGTCTTGGTCTCTAGCCGATTGCTCTAACCACTGAACTACCATGGCAACATCCAGCACAGCATTAAATTCTCCAACTGACATATACTCACTTTTCATTTTGTCATGGTAGCTCAGTGGTTAGAGAAACCAGCTAACACTGACAATCTTATGAAAATTAGGAAAACTGATGATAACAAATTACACTTAAGTTATGTATTTTTTATTTTATTGTTGTTTCAAAATGAAGTGTCACATAGCATTGGAATGACAGCTCTTACACAAAAATGAAATCAGTATAAATTGTCAAGGTTTTGAGTAACACACATACTTCTTAAAAGAAAGAAAAGGGGTAAAAAATACAAACTAAGAACTGTCAGAAAAACCAGATTTATGTACAGTAAACACATAGCATTTTAAAAACATTGGAGATCATACAAGAAATATTGCAAGTACAAATTTAAGTACAGTCCATGATTTTAAACAAAATATGTATAACAAATGCACATGCATGTATTCAACTATCCACTGCATTCATAACTGCATTACACTATACAGCAAATAAGCCAAATAAAAAAGTTATCATCTCAGTAAAAAATATAAACATAGAAAATATTATTTTTAAATTCCTTTTCAAACGTTGAATGAAAACTACACTAAAGTCCATGACTAGAAGAGAGTAACAAATACTAAAGACATTCACAAGTAGAGATTTTGATACGTGAAAAAATATTGTTTCTATTTAATTCAGCTTCCACATACTTTATTTTTAGAAAATTATAATGTGATAGTTTAAAGTTAATGTAAAACTATTTTAAAGTGCAAAAGGCTTTCAAAACATTTCCAATTTGTATATATAGGATGTTAATGAACTACACTGAAATAACTTCAGGATTGTAGATATGTAATTTGAGACAGGGAATATATGGTCTATGGTCAAATTTAGTACAGTTATATGGTGTTAAACATATTGGTATCAGATACTGATAAATTGCTGTTATAGCAAAGCTGGATGAAAAATTGTCTTAGAATGACTTTAAAACTGCAGCACAAGTACAGAAATGTCAGCTTACAGCAGCTCTTTATTAGCACTCTCAAGATTTAATGTTACAAATATTTCTCAAATCTCAAACTATCCCTTGAAGTGTGACACTGGTCATTGATTAATTGCTTTCTTGTGTTATGCTACCCTCTCTAGAGATATAGTTTTCATTGCTTGTGTAGCTTAATGCATAATGCCTAAAACTGATGCCCCAAAGGTTATGGGTTTATTTTCTGTTATACAGTTATTTCTTTTAAATTCCTTACAAAGAAGTGCCACAATATGTATACTCATTGGCCTGTGCAATAATGCTATCATCATTTCCTTGATTTGGCTCATTGAAGTTAGTATGTTGTAGATTGTGAGACAACATGGGAACATGTACATCTTCTCTGAGCTTGCAGATATGCACCTTATGTTTTATTTTGATAGCAAGAATTTGCTTCATTTCAAGGCCATAACTACCTTTATGTGTATCAGCTGAGACAGCAGTGTTATTATGCCACTGCACAAAGTGTGAGCTGTGTCAGTCATTTTGTCTTAGTATTGTAAAGTGTTTCGAAAATATATGTGTTGTGTGTGATTTCCTTCAGAATGTTATTCTCTTACCAGCCCATGGAAATATCTGCCAACAATTCATGCTTGAACAGCATATTTTTATGCACAATACATACATGAAAACTGAATCATGTCGACAGGTGTGTAAACAATTTTAGCAGCAATTTCCTAGCTATCCAGTTCCAAGTAGAGACACTGTGAGATATTTGGAAATAAATTCAGAGCACCTGGATCATGGGACTTATATGTATGAATGGTAATTTCATCGATGATGTCAAAATGTCTTCACACAGATGGACACCTTTTCAGCAACACTTATAACAAGGCTAGTGCTCATTACATATGTATTACTAACACTCATGAATAAGAAACATGGGAATTAAGGAAGACTCTACAGTGTAGTGGACTGTGTGTGGAGCATGTATTCGCATAATCGATGGCCTTGACATAAAAAACAAAGGCACTATAGTTCATTTTACTGATGTGCTGAAATTAAAATGCATGAAATAAAGCTAGAATATAAAACTTAAGTTAAAACTGATTAATGTTCTCTAATAAAAAACATTACTGCATTTAATTCAAAATCTTCTCGGGCTTCTAGCCAGGTAAAAACTTGGCTTGACACCAACGTTTCGAAGAAGTGCATCTTCCTCGTCTTCAGGATGAACTGATGGTTTGAGCTTGCGGAGACTGGTATTTATAAGAGCTGGGATGAAGCTAACATCTGATTGGTTCTCTTATAAATACCAGTCTCCGCAAGCTCAAACCATCAGTTCACCCTGAAGACGAGGAAGATGCACTTCTTCGAAACGTTGGTGTCAAGCCAAGTTTTTACCTGGCTAGAAGCCCGAGAAGATTTTGAATTAACACGTCGCCAGGAAAGCTTCAGTTCTTATTTTATTACTGCATTTATTTAAAAATTAATGTCAGTCATTGTACCAGAGAGATGTACCATAAAATTGTCCTTCGTTTTCAGTGTTCTGTTCTCAAAGGGTATCATCATTAGCCAGTGGCAGAAACTTATAGGTATAACTTCAAAATTTGAACAGAGAGACCATACATCTCTTATCTCAAATTACTTGTTTAGGTCACCTCTACATCCTCTGAAAATATTTTGTGTAGTTCATTAACATTCTGGTAGAAAGTGGTACAGTGTGAGAAAAAAAATGCAACAAATAGAAATTGAAATTATGTGTTACATTGCTCTACCATTGATATAATTTATACAACAATTAAAAATAATTCACAATGGGACTGCATCAGAATTTACTTTTCTGCTTGGAAAATTACATATGACCAAGAATAACATTTTGTTTATATTCTCATATATCTAAATCAACTGTACACAATGATCACAATGGCCATTGAAAAGGTACTGCAGAATCAATTGAATATATTGTATTAAATAAATAATAATAATTACGTCAATTTATTTTTCTTTGAACTCCAGGAATATTGTTTATAAATGAAGTTCTTAAAAACTTTTTGTATAAAAGTATAAAAACTTTAGAATACTTATCACACATTTTAAACTATGTGTTCTCTTAAATGTTTTGTTTATAGTTAGTGAGAAATTCTATCATAGGCTGGGATTTTGATACAATTTGAATTTTTCTTTACTTGGTTTTTACACATTAAGTGCATTTAATATAAAACACCAGTGTACTTCTGTATATGTTCTTCATTGAATCATAATGCTTAGCTGTCTTAAAATTATTTTCAGACCTAATGCCTGTCTCTAAGTTTCCTTCAGACATGGAACTTCCATGTACAAGATTTGTATAACAGAAATTAAATTAATACAATAGGAGCAGTAATATAGATACCAATAAATGTCATACATTCTAATTGTAGCCAAACCAGTAACTTTAACAAATTCAACATATTCATTTACTAAGTTTCTAAGTATTAACCTTATTATACAAGGAACTTAAGCAAATGACCATTAGTACTGGAGTGTTACAATCATAAATTCAATATTTATTATGTGATATGAATGCATCTCTGTTTCCGGACTTCTGTAATATAATAACCAATGTTATAATTTAAAATATTTCTTCTGAAGAAAAATTCATGAAATGAAACATAAAAAAACAAAAAAAAAACATAATAATGTGAAACATAATATGCAGCAGATAAAACCTTGTTTGGAGATCAATAAAATAATCAAATAAGACCAGAGTTTGAATATTGATTGAAATGTTATCTTTCCTTATACTTATATATATATTTTTTTTTTGTTTACTTGCTGAACATGTTTGATTATCAACCAAAGCTAGTCAACTACGTACATTGTTTCTGCATATTCTTCTTTATTTTCTTATCATCGTACAATTAAGGCAAGAGAGTGATAAAATGTCTATCTTCTAAAATTTATCCAAAATTCCTGAAATGTTTACCATATTCTTCATATCCTATAATTCATCACTACCAGTTTTGAAATTCTGAGCAATTATTATGCAAATAAACACAAGTTTTTTAAAAATTATCCTAATGACCAAAGCTCTTTTTTCTTTTTTTTTAATTTAAATATGTTAAAACTGATGTATGCTTTTTAAATTTTGTTAGGTCACTGCAGAGAAAAATAATATTGAAATAATTTTTAAAAGGTTTTGATGGAGTTCGTACTTTCCACAGCTTAATGAAATATCTGTAAAAAAGAAAAAAAATGATATGTAGGTGTCATGGCTGAGAGATTAGACCATTTGCTCCTCACCAGGGCAGCTCAGATTTGATCCCAGAGGAGCAGGTGAGATTTGTGATGGACAAAGCAGCACCTGGTTTTTTTTCTCTAAGTTCTCAGTTTTCCCTGCCATTCATTTCACCACTTACTCCATAATCACCTTTCCTTTCATCTATTTCATGGCCATTTCATATCATCTTCCTCCTCACTCTCATACTGATCATCCATCCTGACTACTCTTTCTGATCCAGAGTCCATCTGCTTAACAGGCATCTGACTTGAGGCATGGGCTTGTAGGCCCTGGGGATATTAGTCCTCTATACAAGGAGGGTAAATACCAAAAGAAGTATATATTAGGTGTCTATTTTTATTCATAATTTCTCTCATGTTGATAGAGCAAGGATGACAAGGACTGGTATGCCAAGGACTAATGATAATTTGTGGAAGAGAAAGCAAGCCACAGAGCTTTGGATGTAGTTGTGTTGCTAACTAACAAAACCAGCCTGCTTATGTCCTCTCTTGGTGCAGTAATGAATAGTATTGAAATGCTGACAAACTGAATATGAACACAACACACATTGTGTCTGTGGTTGAGTGTTACTATCATTCTGGTGCCAAGATAGGAGCAATGTATAAATAAGATTTACATCACTATATAGATACAATACCTACTCTGAACCATCAAATGCGAACACCTGCCACTAGAGGGATAGTAATCAAGTCACCAAATTCTTTCATCAGGATGGTATAAATTATGTGCTCTGTTATTATAGGGATCGATCATAAACTTGCTTAGTCGGCAATGCATCAATGACATTTCTTACATGGGAAATCATGGATAAAAATCTGATGTTACATTCATGTGACTTTCTCTATCTATTCTCTAACAAACTATACTTACAAAAGTTTATTCTTCTATCCACTTCATGCTAATCAAGATACACATTAGCAGTATGGTTTTATTACATATTTCCTTATAGGTGCAAGGGGGATAAGGGAATATACTAGGCTAAAGAAATAGTCAAATCTTTTAATAATGGGTTGCTATGTGATGGCATAAATTCCATTCTTCTTGCATGGACAGGATGAAAAAAAAATTTGATGTGTTCCATTCACATGACTTTCTCTACATCTTTGCAACAAATTGTAGTTAAAAAGCTTATACTTCTATTTACTTCATGCTAATTAGCAGAAATAGTCTTATTACTTGCTTCCTTGTAAGCAGAAGCAAAATGAGAGAGTTCCATAGTTTAAAATGATAGCCAAAAGCTGGTTGCTATGTAACTGAAATTCCTTTGTTTGTATGGATAGGAGTTAAGAAATTCCTGTATGAGAAAAGTATAAGTTTTTCAAAGCTAAAACGAAAAACCAGGAATATCTTAAAAATGATCAACTCCACAAAAAATATGTATATGACATAAATTGTGTGTTTTATCATGAGCTACAGTTTCTGTGCAGTAAGTTTTTCCCATTCTCTTACGGTTTAGCAGTTATGCACAATTCTGTAAAATTCATCCAGAAAAGTAGTCTTCAGGGGCTATTCCCAGAAAATTCAAGATATACATTCAATTTGTCTTTATTATACAATATTTTAATCAAAATCGTTAGAGCCATTTTTAACAAAATCAAAATTATCAAAATTTTTTTTCATGTAAAGGGTAGTTTGGGATGGGAGGTATTTTCTTGAAAATCTTTGTGTCGCATCCTTGGAAGATACCAAACTTAAATACCAAGTTTGGGCTTTAATGGTCTTTTCGTTTCTGAGCTATGCTGCCCACAGACACACACACACACAGACATTTTTTCTAAAAATTATTTTTTTTGTATTCAGGGAGTCTCAAAACATGCATTTCCAGTGAAATCTCTGTATCAAATTTTTGGGTGCAATGCAATACCTTCTCTATACACTAAGTACATAGTTTGTATAGAGAAAGTAAAACAAATATGAACAATATTTCTCATTTGAGAAAAGTCCAGGTTTTGGAAAATTTAAACCAATAATAGAATATCTCAGAAATGGTTAGCCCCACATAAATATATATTTGACACAAATTATGTGTTTTAATGAGCTCTACACTATTTGTAAAATAAGAATTTGTCTAGCTCTTGCAGTTTACGCGTTATGCAAAAATTATCCAAAATAAAAAGAACTTGAGAAGCCATTCCCAGAAAATTCAAGATATATATTTTATTTACCACAAAACCTCTTAAACATATGTCATTTTCATAAAAATCTTTACAACCAGTTTTGAGAAAATCAAAATTGACAAAGTGTTCCAAGTAAAGGGTGGTTTAGGATGGGAGGATTTTCTTGAAAATCAAAACCATGTTGTATCCTTGAGAGATTGCTTAACTGAAATATAAAGTTTGATGATTATCCAATTTTTTATTTTTGAGTTAAACTGTTCACAGACATACACACAAGAGCCATTTTCTAAAAACCCTTTTTTGAGTCGGGATCACCCAAAATGTGTATTTTCAGTGAAATCTTGGTGTGGAATTTTTGGGTGGAATGCAATTTCTTCTGTACCTACCATGTAGACAAATTCAGGTCAACTGATGTGTGACTTTTTGACATAGAATCTCAAAGAATGTTCAAATTCATGTGCAGAAATAAAGAAATAAAATAAAACAATGTCCATTATTCTGCATTCCCTTAGGCTTTAAATGTCTATTCAATTAATTACCTTTAAGTAGTTGGAGAGTAAAATTAAGGATTTTTGGAAATCTAAGATGTAAAGTTAAAGTTAAAACCAAAAACTACAAAGTAGTACAGTGAAGTTTTGAGGCTTGTGGTCCAACTAAACTCTCCCATACATTTTGGTTGCATCGGTGGCATTTTCTTCAGCGGCACATTATAGATTCCTTCTCAGAAGCAACTGTTACTGTGCCTATCTCACTAGTTTATATATCTCTCTTGGGGACATGGCTGTGCATTCTGACTGGTCCTGCTGGAGAGCATAATTTAAACACACAATTGGATATGATAACACATTCTATCCACTGTGTTATTCATTACTTTTACCAGCATCTAGTCTTATGTTTATACAAATAGACATAACTTCAATTGGAAAGAGGAAACATTGAGATTTAATATTACTTGATAAACAGAAATAAAGACAATGAGCACTACCTCCACCACTTGACAAGAGAACAGCCCATATTTCCAACTGAACCAATCAGAATCCATTAGCATGCTCCCATAACAAATGTGTAATCCAATCCAAAAGGTACAGCAGCTGTTGCTCTGAGCTCCTAAAAAGGCAGCACTAAAGATGGATGCTGCAGCTGCATTCGAAATATCTAGAAGAGTTCATCCTATTAGAATACAGCACATAAGCCCAGAAATACATTATACTACAGCAAAAGCCATGAAAGCCTCCACACTTTGATGAAAGTCATAATGTTCATTTTGTGACCACTCTTTTTGTGTTTCTCCTTTTAACTCTCTCTTCTGTTGGTAGATGCAGGGAGTATTGTATTCCATCCAAGAATAGATGGAGATTTCATCAAAAATCATTGAGGTTTCCTGATGCCCTCCCCACCACCCAATAGATAGTATGTTCCCAAAAAAGGTATGTGTTTTTACACACTTATGTGTTTACACATTTTCATAGTTGTGAATAGTGAAACTGAAAAATTAAAATTAGGATGGATACCATGCTTGAAATTTAAGTATCTTGCAAGAAAGTGCTATGGAAATATTAACTCAAAAATGGCTCTAAGAATTCTGTTTAAAGTATCATGTTTAATATACTCAAGAAGAAAACATGTGTCTTGAATTTTCTGTGAGGTCCCTTTCATTCTGACTGAATTTTGTAAACTATGGAACTATGAGAAATAGACATAAGCTTAATTCTACAAAAATATACATATATCTCATTAAAATATCCAACTGCATAGCTTGCTTTTGTGGTTTTAGGTGTTTAAGAGATATTTCCTGTTGTTGGCTGTAATTTTCCATATTTAATGCAACATGCTTTTGAAAATTGGTGTTCATTCTTTTGTTTCTCATCTGGCAATGTACAGAATATTAAAAATTTCCAGTTTAATACATGTAAAGCAAGCTTCTATTTAACTGTTGTTGCATGTATTTTTCAATGCAGTTTTAACAAAATGGACACAAACTATTTTAGCAAACATTTATAGGATTAACAAGAAGTAAAAAATAAAAGAAAGAAGAAGCTTTTTCCATATAATTTATAGAATAGATATTATAGTAAATTATAGTGTGTAGAGAAAGTAATTTGATAATTTAGCTCAAATGTTTGTAATAAATTAAATTATTTGTTTGTTAATGATACTGTCAATTACTAGGATCATACCAGTGCCACTGGAGTGCCAGAATTTTGTCATGTAGAAGTTCTTTTATATGTCAGTAAATCTACTAACATGGGGCTGTTGCATTTACACATTATAAACCATTGGTCTAGGCTGGGTTTGAACCTGCAGCCTTCAGATCAGAAGGCCAGCACCTAACCAACTGAGCTACCCAGACTAATAAACATTTCTCAGGCAATCAACCAGATTTATTGATATTGAACGCACCAATGAGGATCAAAATATATCATTAGTACCTACCATTCTTCATAAAGTAATAAGCTATAATGTTTTTGCATTTATTTTATTTTTAGAAGTGTTTCATTCAGATGATCTCTGTTTTCAATTCACTTATTTTGCTGAACCCATCGATGCTACTACTGCACAAATATAACTTTTCATTTCTACTCTTGCTGATGTGATTCACATGCTTTTTTGCTTAAAAACAGTTTTAGGTATACTCAAATGTTCATCTGTTATTCCTACAAGTATAATCTCTTTTCATAATAAATTGGAGAAAATACAGTAGGTATTATTAAGGATAAATTTTGTGGAGATGGAGTCGACTGAACACTAAAAGTTTTTATTCAGCATACAATAAATGCAGGAACATGTTCTCATGGGCTTTTACCTATATTATCAACCACTGTCAACTGACTGTAGGCTGAATGAAAACTTTTGAGTGTTCAGTTAACTTCATCTCTACAAAATTTAATCCTAAATTTGTTTTTTCTTTGTTATATTCCCTTTTCATTGAATTTTAAAATTTGACCTTCAAGCCTTGGAAAAAATATGACCTGTTAAAGCCAGTCAATAGTTGATAATGTAATGTAGGTAAAAGCCAAAAAAAAAAAAAAAAAAAAAAAAAAAAAAAAATGAGTTTCCAATCGACTCCATTTCCACAAAATTTCATCTTAAATTTGTTTTCACTGTGTTAAGCTCCTTTGTCATTGAATTTTATTATTAAGATACCTATATATTTATTAAAGTAACAATTATATATAGTGTAGTGTAAATATCAGTGTTCACTATAGAAAATAAACTCAGAAGTGCAGAGAAATAAAATTTATTGGGAGTTAATCATGTTATATTGCTAAGACTGAAATGATTATTATGACAAGCACTCATTTGCATTATAATTATCAAAAACTTATCAATACTTGTGATATTACTGTTGATAGTAATATAACAGATCCCTCATACACCCTGCTCTTTTTTCATCATTTTCTTGCCTTAATAAGCAAAGAATTGTTTTAATTGTGAAGCTCCTGTAACTATTACAGAAATACTGATGAATGATTGTACCAAGCTTTGAATAAAATTAGCAGTATTTTCATGAGTACCTAATAGTGATTTTCACTGATCCTTTGGTTTTCAAAATCCTAGCCATAATTGTTACTAATGAAAAGAAGTGATACATACATCCATCCTACACTAGTGCTACCACTACGATGTTACATATAGACAGTCTTAATGCAATGAGCTGAAAATAAATAAACCTTAAACTTAATGATACTGTACAGCACTTATAATGTTATGTACAAAAAAAATGACACCACTTCAATTGTTAACCAGATCTAATAAGCAGAATGTCAACAATCTCTTTGTTTTAAGTAAAACTTGGCACAGTATTTTGACACATAAGCTTATGAGCAACCTATGTGTGCTGAGAATCTCTTTTTATCACTGGAATCATTTCTTCCTAACACCCTCAGAGTATCTCTGTATTTTTAAAGCTCATGTTGCCATAAAAAAAAATATTGTTTAGAAAAAGCTTATTATATATCGCTAATAGACACATAAAAATCATGCTGCTGTTTTGGCTAATTTTTATATAAAGGTTCTGATAGAGAAAATAGTAAACAGATATTATCTGGTGGACAGGAGAGGAGAGTGCAGAAACTCAGTTCTTACACAGGCAATGGGCAGCATTTCAGGATAGAAATTTGTAAGTGGACTAAGAGATGCTTTTTTTTTTTTTTTTTTTTTTTTTTTAAATTTTTTGTGACCAGTCAACTACCTACTAATCCTACTGCCTTTTATTACAACATGAATTCATTGACCCATGTCTGTTAAGCTCTTATTTTGATCCCATATTGTATCATGCTCTTTAGCTGTTCTGATTCTTTTGCTGTCAAGAAAAAACACATACTATATTCCAAAAATATATAATGCATTTTAATCTCTCCAATAAATGTCCTGTAGATTAAAAACAATTACTCCAAAGACTCACATTTAAGAAATCCTCCAACTTTTCAGACCAGAAGACAACATATGTTAGGGCTTTAGGTTAGATTTCTATGATATAGTTTTACTACAATGTAAAATGTGGAATTTACTTAAAAAATAACCTTTTTCAAACTTTTCAGTTAAGTTATAAAGTGTTCTGAGATTAAAAATGTTGTTTGTCTTGCCCAGGTTTGATCGTTTTCTTTATTTTAAAATTGTTCCCCTATGTAAAACATGTGAAGGTTACCAAAGTGCACCAAGAATGAATCCATAGTTATCATTTCAGCTTCCAAAAGTGTAGTAAGTATATTATCACCATCGATACCTTTTATCTAACAATCAGACATATCATTTTTCATTCTGTCTGCTTAAACAAGAGCTGATCAGCACCTTATTTCATAAAACATACAGTTTTTTTGTTTGCTTACGAGCTAGAAATTACAGACTTGTATTTCTAACTTAAATTTGTTTGTAAAACAATAATGATAAGCTACAAACCACAAGGTACATTTTATGAACCACAAGCGGAATTGAATGGGTGCTTGCAAATATGGGTTAACCATCATTTTATCAGAACCGAGAAAACCGAGCCTTTGCAAATGTCAAGAAAACAAATTGCCCATAGATTCGCATACATAGAGAAATAAAATAGCAATACAGCTATTTTACAAATTATGCCATTTGTGTAACCTCCTGTCCAAAGTGCCAAGTAAATCCAATTTTCCTCTAGCAAAACAAAATGGCATATTTACAATAGAATAACATAAAATTACAAGCTTGGTAAACTCAGGATATAAAGGAGTTTCTGCAGTAATTTAAGCACTTTATTTTATCAATAATAATTTATGGTTAGTCCATTTTTCCAATCACTCACTCAATTTTTGGTTTTATTTCACTTGCACAAGTCCTACTGAAACCAGTATGAATTTTACCAATGTTTATAATTTTAGGACCATTATAGATATTCTGTAACACCCCAAAATATAATAGCAACCCAAATTTATTAATGTCAAATTATATGAATTACTATTACTTTATATTTATTCATTAAAAGCACACTTTAGATCTCTTAATTTATGGCATTGGACTTCATTCTATGTGATTTGTTATATAGAAAGGTTAATTGGAGAAAACAGGTAGCTAAAAATGATGCATTGTTGTAGGGCTTAAATGGTGTTCAGCTAAGCGTCATCTTAAGCATTGCATAGCGTTAGTAACCTGAGAAGCAACACTGTGTCATATTCAATGGGAGAAAGAATATTTTGTGGTATTCCTTGCAAAATTGATAAATCATTTAATAGCTCTTGCTGGAAACAGAAAAGACTGATAAATTTCCAGCACCATCTTGGCTGATACGTTCTTAGGTTGAAAAAATAAAAAATAAAAAAAAACTTTTGCAGCAACTATTACAAGCTAAGTTAGTTTGTTAGTATCTACATTTGTATACTCTAATTATTATAATAATGCTTAAACACAAATAGAGAAACCTTTTTAAAATTCCAAGTATAAAAACAAAGTCACCTGAAAAGCTTTATGCATAATACTTTGCTTTATAAAATGATTGCATTTGTACAGGTTTGGAGAGAAATACTATGCTACAGCAATATCAGATGATGTGTTTTTTCTTGGCAACTTTTGCTGCAGTGTGTTGGAACTATTATTACAATGAGCATTAAAAACAAATAAAGTGTGACAGGTTTCCTTTCTAACAATTTCACAAGTCCCATGATATTTTCTTTCCTTTTATTGTGGTGTATGACCAAAGTTTGATATTACCTAGATCTCACTACTTGCACATATGTCAGCCATTGTGACAGCAAGCTGTGAAAAGGAAGGTCTGTTACGAGGGCTATCAGCCCAGCAACTTGTCAGTAATGACTGGAGACTCTCTGGGGCAGCTTTATGAGGTCGCCATTGCAGTTCATGCTTCTTTAGAGATGTTAATATTTCTTCATCTGACATATCCTTGAATGGCAGCTCTCCCTGATAGAATAGTTCCCAAACAAGGCAAGCAAATGAATACACATCTGACTTGGTGGAGTGCTCATCCTCAAATACTGCTTCATATGGCATCCATCGCAATGGAATAAGCTGCAAATATATAACACCATTAATGAAAATTGTTTCTCAAAATACATGATAAAAGTACACTATATTGTGCTTGTAAATACTTAGCAAAAAACTTAAGGGCTTAGTGGAATAAGGGACTGGTATTTTATTTTGAGATAATAAAGAATATAATTCCATTTCCCAAAATTTAATATTCAGGGAGCAAGACTACCTTGATAAAAGGTTCAGAAAATGATACAAAAAATAAATCTGCCTGAAACAAGAAATAAGATTATTTTTCTTATTGTAACACACTGAACCTTAAACTAGACTAGCCTTGCAATCCTGAATCCTATGCTCTCAAATATAGTTCAGGCATACATTTCTTATAATTTTAAAATGCATGCAGATTAAACTTCACATAGCATGGTATTCTTTGATGAATACTTTGGAAAACTACAAAATCAGTGCTATTGATGTTTTCAGAATTTTTACTGCATCGTTTTATAGAGTTTAAGATTGTTCTCTCTCTTTCTTTCTCTCTCTCTCTCTCTCTCTCTCTCTCTCTCTCTCTCTCTCTCTCTCTCTCTTTCTCTCTCTCTCTCTCTCTCAATTTTACTGAATGTTTGATAGGTTATTTGCTTTTGTTGTACAAGTCAAACACTGCTGATCAACATGTGATAACCTCATGAAAGAAATTAAATAAACACAAAAAACTCCTACCAAGATATAATTTAAATATCAGGATTAACTGGAAGTATGCACTCTGGTATCTGTTGCATGACCTGTAAATTAATCTACTGTAAAAAGCAACCCTGGCAGATTGTATTGGCTCTTCGCAATTTATGCATGTAATTGCATTAGTTCACATCTGATCTTGGCACACAAAAGGTTAATTGAGATAAATGTTTGCAAAATTAGTTTGATCAGACATTTCATTACATCTACAAAGGGAATTGTGATTGTCACATGTTTAGCAATTGAATAGTGACAGCAATTTAAAGAATGACAAGATTTGGAAAATTCAAACCAGCAATAACATATATTTCAGAAATTAATGATGCCACAAAAAAGTATTTAAAATCAATTGCCTATTTTTGAAATTCCTCTACTTCCTAAGGTAAGCAGTAGAGAAAGTAATAAGCATTATTAGCCTGGGGAAAAAACACTCGAGTGTCAATAATTAAAGAAATAAAGATCACAATATGTGTAGTATATTTTTGTTTATATATTATGGCATAATATTGTTTCATCAAAATGTGCAATATATAAGTAATAAAAGAGTAGTAATATGTAGAATTAAATATAAAAGATTTTTATCCTGATATCATGGTTTTCACAGAGCATGGACTGAAACTTGATGAAATTTAGGCAAACAATTATGTTGGTTATAGTTTGGGGGCATATTATTGCAGGCAAGATCATAATAGCGGGGAAGTAGCAATCTACGTAGCCAATACAATTAAATTTAGAGAAATAGACTGTATTCTTTTTGCAGATGAAATGGTATGTGAAGTAGCAGCAAACGAAATCATTTAAAAGAAAAACATATTATAGTAATTGTAGTTTATAGATTCCCAGCAGCTAATAAAAATGACTTTCTAAATAATTTAGAGAAAATTCTAGACATAGTGCAGGTGGACAAAATTAAAATAATATAATATCGACTTGCTAAGCAATAACTCGAGAAAACATAATAGATTACGCAAAATTTGAAAATTGGTATAAATGAACCCACTAGGGTGACTAAGCAGGCAAAAACTTGCATTGATTGATAATATACTCATAAATCTACCCAAAAATAAGTGAGAATCAAACATAATTAAAGCTGGAATAGGGGACTATTATGGCAATTTTTACTTTCTCTATACGTGCTATGTACATAGAAAAGGTATTGTATTCCACCCAAAAATTTGATACTGCGATTTCACAGGAAATATATGTTTTGAGACCTCCTAAATCCAAAAAAAGCATTTTTAGAAAAATGTACGTGGGTGTGGGTGTGTGGGTGGGTGTGGTAGTGGGTGGGTGCATGAGTGCATGTGCGCGTACATGCAGCATAGCTCAAAAACGAAAAGTCTGTTAAAAATCAAACTTGGTATTTAGGTTTGGTATCTTCCAATGATGCGACACGAAGATTTTCAAGAAAATCCCCACACCCCAAATTACCCTTTATATGGAAAAATTTTGAACATTTTTATTTTCTTAAAAAGGGCTCTAACAATTTTTATTAAATTCCCTTATATTTAAGATATTTACTTGCCAAGTAAAATGTATATCTTGAATTTTCTGGAAATAGCCTTTGAAGACTCCTTTATCCTGGATGAATTTTACGGAATTTTGCATAACTGCTAAACTGTAAGAGATGGACAATAACTTACCACACAAAAAGTGTAGAGTACATTAAAACGCACAATTTATGCTATATATTTTTTTTTCATGGAGTCAATTGTTTTTTAGATATTCCTTGTTTTTAGTTTCAGCTTTAAAAGACATACATTTCTCATTCAGGAATTTGTCAACTCTTGTCCATACAAACAAAGGAACTTCAGCAACCAGCTTTTGACTATCACTTTAACCTATGGTACTCCCTTATTTCGCTTCTACTTACAAGGAAGCAAGTAATAAGATTATTTCTGCTAATTGTTTCTCGATTAACATGAAGTAAATAGAAGCATTAGCTTTTTAACAATAATTTGTTACAGAGATGTAGAGAAAGTCATGTGAATGGATCACATCAGATTTTTAAAAGTATAGTTAAAATGAGAAGTACAAAAGAATACAAAAGAATAATACAAAAGAATAATAATAAGCAAAATTTAGGTATGTTTAAGGAATTCTTTTCAGAAGTAAGCTGGGATGATGTATATAAAGCAGAGAACATTAATAATATATATGCAACTTTTAATAATATAATTCAACAAGGATTAAATTTTAATGTACCTTTAAAAAAGATAAAATTAAAGTCAGACATAAAACATATTAAAGATTAGAAATGGATGACGAAAGGCATAAAAAAGTCATGGGAAAGAATGAAATTTCTAAACTCAATAAAAAGTCCACATATTGGAGAGGAGTCATTAAAATATATAGAGAAGTATAATGAAACATTTAGAAATATAATATAAAAAAGCTAAAAGGTTACAAAATCGGGAATTAGTGTTAAAATCAGATAATAAGGCAAAAGTAACATAGCGCATAGTAAATAAGATGCATAAGCAGGGTAAAAAACAATCAGGATGAAAATATTGATATTAAAATTGGGGATAAGAATAGTAAGAATCCGAATGAAATTTGTAATATCTTTAACAGCAATTACATTAATGTAGCAAGTCATATAAATGCACAAAAGCCAACATTAATCAATTCTCCAAACTTAAAAACATCGGGACAAATGCACAGCATGGGAATTTTTGAAGCAACAGAGGAAAATATAATGCAGGAAATAAACACACTAAAGGAAAAAAAATCTAGTGGATTGGATGAGATATCCAATGAAATACTTAGACATCAAGTATGTGATGGTGACATTTCTAACACATATAGTGAACACATCACTAAATGAAGATAAATCTCCAGAAATGTTCAAGCAAGTAATTGTTGGACCTTTATATAAACAAAAAGGAAATAAGACGAGTACAGAAAGTTATAAGCCAATTATGTTATGTTCTACATTTTTTAAAAAAATAGAGGGCATGTTTTTAATGCAACTCCAAGCCTATTTTAAGAAATTGAATGTTATATCAGAGTGGCAATTTGGTTTTCAGGAACAAAAATCTACAGTAAATGATATTATAATAAAGGCATTAAATAATCATGAAAAAGTAAGTGCAAACTTCTTAGATTTGTCAAAAGCGTTTGATTGTGTAAATATAGATATATTAATAGATAAACTAGAAAGCTATGGAGTTCGGGATTAGCAAAGAATTGGATCAGCTCAAAAACAGAACCCAATGTGTCGAATTGAAACACACAAATAGAGATGGAACATTGGAAAAAATAAGAACACAATATGAAACTATTAAGCAGGGGGTTCCACAGGGTTCTAAGCTAGGTCCATTCTTATTCTTGGTATATGTAAATGACATTTTTGAGCTGGTACAAAGAAATGGAGGCATAGCTGTTGGGTACATAGATGACATGACATTAATAATCAAAGGCAAAACAATAACAGAGGTTGAGGCAAAAGCAAATTCAATACTAAAAATAGTACAAGAGTATTATGCAAGTTTAGATATGATACTAAATATTAAAAAGACAGCTTGTATTAATTTTGAATTGAAGAAGACAGGAACATTTAGCAACAAAATAGAAATCAATGGAGAAAGTATCCATTCACATGATTTTCTTTAAATCACTACAACAAATTATTGTTAAAATTCTTATGCTTCTATTTACTTTGTGCTAATCGAGAATAAATTAGCAGAAATTGTTCTATTACTTGCTTCCTTTTAAACTGAAGCGAAATAAGGGAGTATCATAGGTTAAAGTGATAGTCAAAAGTTGGTTGCTATGTGACTGAAGTTCCTTTGTTTGTATGGACAGGAGTTGACAAATTCCCATATGAGAAAAGTACGTTTTTTAACAGTGAAACCAAAAACAAGGAATATCTAAAAAACGATCAACTCCACGAAATAAATATATATAACATAAATTGTGTGCTTTAACGTGCTCTACATTTTTTGTAAGATAAGTGTTTTTCCATCTCTTACGGTTTATAAGTTATGCTAAATTCCTTAAAATTCATCTAGAATAAAGTAGTCTTCAGAGACTATTCCCAGAAAATTCAAGATATACATTTCATTTGTAAGGTAAATATCTTTAATATACGATATTTTAATCAAAATCGCTAGAGCCATTTTTGAGAAAATCAAAATTTTCGAAAAATGTTCCATGTAAAGGGTGGTTTGGGGTGGGGGATTTTTCTAAAAATCTTTGTGTTGCATCTCTGGAAGACACTAAATTTAAATACCAAGTTTGGTATTTTACCAACTTTTTGTTTTTGAGTTATCGTGTTCACAGACACACGGACACACACACACACACACACACACACACACACATGGACCTTTTTCTGAAAATGCTTTTATTAGATACAGGGGACCCTAAAACATATATTTCTGGTGAAATCTCTGTATCAAATTTTTGGGTGGAGTGCAATACCTTCTCTACACACTATGTATATAGTACGTATAGAGAAAGTAAAAAAGCACTGAGAATAATGGAGAAAGTACAGGGTGTTTCAAAAAGAATATATGTGTTACAAAGTATTATTTTGTTCAAACTATTGACTGCTGCACCTTGGCTCGGCTATTTGAGAAACGAATACGTAGTCTAGTTTATATTAATAACCGCTAAATGTCAGTTGTCTTCTATTTTGCTTGCTAACTGTCATATGTTTAAAATGGCTACTCTACAGCAGAAATCATTTTGTGTTCTCGAGTTTGCGAAGTGCAATTCCATATAACAGTGCAAAGATGTTTCAGGTTGAGATCCTCTGAATAGGTGGAACATTTGCAGATGGTATCAACAGTTTGTAGCTACAGGATGTATATGTAAGGGAAAGAGTCCTAGTCACCCTTGTGTTCCTGAAGAAAATGTTGCAAGAATTCAAACTGCTTTCCAACATAGTCCTTCAAAATCAACTCGTCGTGCCAGTCGGGAGTTAAAACTGCCTACAAAAACAATTTGGCGTGTTTTGAGATGTCGGTTGGTTATGAAGACGTACAAATTAGAGCTGTTACAAGCTCTGCATCCTGATGACAAAACGAAAATGTGTGGCATTTGGTAACGAGATTCTTGATGCTATTGACAATGATAACACTTTCACACAATGCATTGTGTTTTGTGATGAAGCAACTTTTCATGTTAGTGGTCAGATATACAAACACAATGTTCGAATTTGGGGCCTACAGAACCCACATGCAGCCATTGAACATGTACGAGATTCCCTCAAGGTAAATGTGTTTTGTGCAATATCCCGAACATTTGTTTACGGCCCATTCTTCTTTAATGAAAATGCAGTTAACGGTCAGCAGTATCTCACTATGTTACAAAACTGTTTGTTTCCGAGGCTGCACAAAGACAACTTGATTTTTCAACAAGACGGAATCCTCAATTGGAGTCGCCAAGTGCATGAATATCTGAAAGAAACTCTACCAAACCGTTGGATTGGTGGTCAAGGAGCTGACGACTTAGCATGTCTCAGCTGGGCTCCACGGTCCCATGATTTGACACCCTGTGACTACTTCCTGTGGGGTTTTATTAAAGTCAACGTTTATGTACCACCACTCCCACAAAGCCTGAAAGAGTTGGAGAACCGGATCCGTACTGTCATAACATTAGTAACGAAGGACATGCTTGCCCGAGTATGTGCGGAATTTGAGTATCAATGTAATATTGTTCGTGCCATTGGTGGAGGACATATTGAACATCTGTAATCTGAAGTTCAGAGGTTCGTACGTAAGTATGTAAAGTTTCATATTCGTATGTCCTAAAGTTTAATAAACATATGCATTCGAAATACGTATATTCTTTTTGAAACATTTATGTTGACAAATTTTTAAAAATCTGATGTGTACCATTCACATGACTTTCTCCATATCCCTGCAACAAATAATTCTTAAAAAGCTTATATTTCTATTTACTTTATGCTAATCAGAAAAAATTAGCAGAAATAGTCTAATTACTCGCTTCCTTGTAAGTATAAGTGAAATAAGGGACAACCGTAGGTTAAAGTGATAGTCAAATGCTAGTTGCTATGTCAGTGAAGTTCCTTTGTTTATATGGATAGGAGTTGACAAGTTCCTGTATGAGAAAAGTATACGTTTTTCATAGCAGAAACCAAAATTAAGGAATGTCACAAAAACGACGAACTCCACGAAAAAAATATATATATAACATAAATTGTGTGTTTTAATGTGCTCTACATTTTCTGTGTAGTAAGTTTTTGTCCATCTCTTACAGTTTAGTAGTTATTCAAAATTTAGTAAAATTCATCCAGAATAAACTACTCTTCAGAGGCTATACCCAGAAAATTCAAAATATACATTTTATTTGTCAGGTAAATATGTTTCATATACAAAATTTTAATCAAAATCGTTAGAGCCATTTTTGAGAAAATCAAAATTTTCGAAAAAAAGTTCCTTGTAAAGGGTAGTTTGGGGTGGGGGGATTTTTCTCAAAATCTTCGTGTCGCATCCCTGGAAGATACTAAACTTAAATACCAAGTTTGGTATTTTACCGACTTCGTTTTTGAGTTATCGTGTTCACAGACACACGGACACACACACACACACGGACGTTTTTGTGAAAATGCTTTTTTTGGATATTAGGGACCCTAAAACATATATTTCCGGTAAAATCTCGGTATCAAATTTTTGGGTGGAGTGCAATACTTTCTCTATACACTATGTACATAGTGCGTATGGAGAAAGTAAAAATTATAAGATTTTAACTGTTCCCTACATGTATATATATATGAAAGTATAAAATGTATTGTACTAGACAACAAGGATAAAAAAAATAACAATGTATACAAGTATTGCATAAGAAACAATTTTGAATATTTTAGATCAATACTAAGAGGTACTTTAAATAATTAATGGATATGGGGAAACAGCTATTTAATAAATTACCCATAAAAGTATTAAAAATAACAAGTGTATGTTAACATCTGTAAAAAGTATTTATTAGAGAATTGTTTTTATAGCATAGAAGAATTTAAATTAAGTAGCTAAGTTGTAAATATGTACAAATGAATATATATATATGTATGTATGTATTCTTGAGGTGTCCTTTAGCAATTGTATGTAAAGGATGAATAAAATGAGTTAATATCCATTATGTGAAATTATAGAAAATGTGTTCCAACTAAAGAGTATTTCACAGGCTACTCCCAAACAATTCAACATAGCACACTTTAGTTGCAATATAAATATATGAAATTTATAGTATTATAATTAAAATCCTTAAAAATCATTTTTGAGAAAATCAAAAGTACTGCACATTTTCCCTTTAAAGGATAACTTGGGGTGCAGGAATTTTCTTGAAAATCTTCATCTTTGGGAGATATCTTAACTGCAAGTTTAGCATTTAAACAACATTTTATTTTTGAGTTATGTGGTTCACTCGCAAATTAGAAAATATAAAAATGAAATATAATAGAAAATTTATACAGAAAGCTAAGAATAAAACAAAAACAATAGCAAGACAATGATAATAGTCTGAGGGACTAAAATCTTTCAGCATTAACATCCAATAAATAATAGCAAAAGTCCATTAACATGACTTTCTCTTATCACTGTAACAAATTATTGTTAAAATGCATGTTCTTCTATCTACTTTATGATAACCAAGATAAACATTAGTAGAAATTGTCTTAATTACTTGCTTCCTTATAAGTAGGAGGAAAATAAGGGAATACACTAGGCTAAAATGATTGTCAAATATTTTAAAAGCTGGTTGCATGTGGATGAAATCCATATCTGTGCATGGCCAGGAGTTTACAACTTTCTGTGTGGAAAAAGTTTGAGTAATTTAAATGTGAAACAAATAATAAGGAATATCTCATTTATGGTAAATTCCACGAAAAAAAAAGTATATGATAAATTGTGTGTTTTAATAAAATCTACATTTTTGTTACGGTTTACCAGTTATGCAAAATTCGGCAAAATTCATTCAGAATAAATGTGTCTTTAGAGGCTATTCCCAGAAAATTCAAGATATGCTTTTTATTCGTCATGTAAATATCTTTAATTTATGATATTTTAATCAAAATCATTAGAGCCATTTTTGAGAAAATCAACACTTTTTAATTTTTTTCCAAGTATGGGGTGGGGATATTTTTCTCAAGATACTGGAAGATACTAAACTTAAATACAAAGTTTGGTATTTTTACCAACTTTTCGTTTTTGAGTTATCACAGATAGTTTTGTTTACAGGCACATGGACAGACAAACGCAACACATACACACAGACCTTTTTCTAAAAATGGTTCTTTTGGATATTGGGGACTCTAAAACATGTATTTCCAGTGAAATCTTGCTATCAAATTTTTGGATGGAATGCAATACCTTCTCCATACACTATGTACATAGTATGTGCAGAGAAAGTAAAAGTACTGGAAACACAGCAAAAAATAAGCTTCTTAGTAATGACAGATTACTGAACAGACAAAGTTTACTGCCAATAGCTTCGTATAACTTTCATAATAAACCTTTCTTTACCATACAGATGATACAATTCTAGAAATACTATTTCATTGTTATAATGCCCTTCCCTTTGTTAACCTCTGTCATAATATCTGCTTATTGAATTTCTTTCTTTTGGAACTTACATGATTATGATGCTTGTAATATTCTTTGCTATATGTGTCCTTGCAGAGTGCAGGAAGTGATACTTTCACAGTCAGTGTAGAAGTAATCACACAATTACGAGCTGCCAAATCTCGATGCACAAAACGCAGATCGGAAAGATGCTCCATTCCTTTTACCACTTGTGTTGCCAGTGCTATTATCTGTGTAACGGACAGCTGTGGACTTGGTTTACTCTTACCACTGCTGCCTCCACGTGTCCCCAAGAGGAACTGCTTTAACTCTCCCTGTGAAAAGAAAATGTTTCAAATGTAGGCATAGGTAAATTTAATGTGCATTTATTCAATGACAGAAATAAATGTGGAGGAATTAAATTCAATCGTATGGATTGAGAAATAATCTCAAAATCATAAAATTTTATGAACTTTCCTTACAAGGTTGATATATAATTCAAAACTTGTTGGTTTTTTTGGCTTTAATATTTTTAATAAATGTTGATTTGTAATATAACTTTTTACTAATTTCAACCAAGCATGAACATTTTTGTTCATTTTGAATTTTGTTCAAGCTTATACATAAAATTCCCTGTGCAAATACAGCAGTTTGCCTAACTTCATTATTTCATTTAACTATCTTTAATTCTGTGCCGATTTCAACCAAATTTAAAACATGTTGACAAATTTTCTTGAATTCCTATGATTATATATACGCATGGTCTCCCAGAATTCAACCACACAATTTAGCAGAATTGTAGAGGGATCCAAGATAAATAGTTTGAGATTGTGAACCTATGCCCTATGAATTTTAAATTGTTTGCTACAGCATAAAATGTATTAAGGGTTAGCACTCCACTGATCAAACTTTCATGGCTGTGACCTGAAAACTTTAATTTCAGAGAGCGTAGATATAGTTGCATTATTTAGCGCTATGGTTAGTGTGTGGGCATCAGGTTAAGATGCTGAGAGAGTTGGAAATTCAGGTCTCCATAAGTAACTTTATCTTTATGTTTTCTCCTTTGTTTGAATTTAATAATGAGCTGCTCATTACTCAATATGACTTATTCATCCTCACAAATAAAGTAAATATAATGTACAATTAGCATGTAGGTGCAACGCAGAATGTTTCAATAACAATTGCTTTAAACACCTGAAAAAGTACACTTCTCTGTATCTCAAGTACTTACATACTTACATGAACTAGAAAGCAAAGTGCATTCTACCTCTTCATCTCTGCATTGAAGGCAAATAAAACAAGGCTTTGGGAAATAATACAACATCCAAAGTACAAAATACAATAGACTACCAGAGGAACTGCTTGATGTGATGACCTACAATATCCCGGAAGACATTGAACCTACGAAGTACAACACTGTAACTCAATAGTAGCTGAAGTGATTAGAAGATCTCACTGTGTAGATACGAAAATAATTATAAATTGTAACAGCAAAACATTCTATACCAAATGGGAGACAATCTACTGCTCTATGAGCTCCATATCCAATAACAATTATTTCTTTGCTAATTCAGTTCTACAACTTAAGATATAAATTGTTTTTTGCTAGCTAGAATACCACTAAAATTTGTGTTGGCATAATCTCTACATAGACCAACCATTTTAACTGTAAAGTGATCATACTTTACTACTCTTTCAACAAAGTCAATTGTAGTTCACTAGTCTCACCTAGTAGGGAACAGAAGACAAGGGTTTTTGTTTGAACACTTATTAAACGTTCAAAATACTGTATCAGGAGTCAAAAAATTGTTTCAGATTTTCATTACAAAGTATCAATAACAATACATACACTACACTTCAAATCTTTCTCAAGTTCTTCTATTGAAAATGGGACCAAGACATTGCAGATGAAGGCTTCAGTAGTGGGAGCTGATGAATATTTAGGCTAATAGGTTCTTTATATGAATGTCGAAAGTCATTTGATATGAAATATATCCATGCATTACAAAATATAGCTTTAATTTTTTATTATTATTATTATTATTATTATTATTATTATTATTATAATAATGATAATATTGGCAATTATATTTATGTTACCAAGGGGATGCTTTTTACTTTCTCTACATGTACTATGTAGTATACAATTCAATTCAATTCAATTTATTGTCCATGGAGATTACAAAATCTATTAGACATTGTCAATACAGCTAAAATACAATGCATAAATAAATACAGAGAAAGAAATACTTATAAATGATATACAAAGAAATAAATACATCAGTTACCCATAAACTCTTCAACTGAATAGTATGCCTTACTTACTAAATATTTACATAGTTCTTTTTTAAACTTTTTTACATCCATTATTAACTTTAGTTCCTTTGGCAGTTTATTATACCATATAATTCCTTTATATTTCGTACATTTTTCAAAAATTTTTAATCTATGGCTTACAATACTATATTCATCCTTATTCCTAGTGTTATAGGCATGATTATCAGAATTTATTTTGTTATAATGTATCTTAGTATATAATATGGCTTTAAAAATTAATAAACAAGGAAATGTCAGTAATTTTATCCTTATAAATTCTGATTTAACACTTTGTCTTAATTTTAATTTTAGCATAATGCGAATTGCCTTTTTTTGCAGAACTAAAACTCTATTTATATTTCCTGTGTAGTATCTACCCACAGTGTCACACAATAGTTGATGTAACTCATAAATAAACCATGATAGATGTTTAATAGTACATTAATATTACAAAAGGCAGCCATATATCTCAATAAATAAATAACACTATTCAACTTTTTACAGCATTCGTCAACATGGGCATGCCAATCAAGATTATTGTCCAATAGTATCCCAAGATATTTAATAGTTTCCACTTCCTCCAAGCTTATTCCATCAATATTAACATCAACCTTAAAGTCATTTATTTTGTTAGATATAAACATATGCTTGGTTTTGTTAATATTAATATTTAGATTGTTGTATTTTAATATTTGAGTAAGATGATTAATTACATTGTTCGCATTAATTTCCAACTCTTGCAAATATTTATGTGTACAGCATATTGCTATATCATCAGCATATAATATTAATTCATTATTTTGTAATGTCTTGCAGGAAATAATTATGTCATTAATATATATTTTAAACAACAAGGGTCCAAGAACGGAACCTTGTGGTACTCCATTTTTAACAGTAATTATGGATGATTTGCATTTACCATCCTTTCCTTTTATTTCCACATACTGTTTCCTATTATATATGTATGACTGTATCCATTCTAATGCTACTCCTCTTACACCATACATTTCTAATTTCCTAATCAGACTATATAAATTAACACAGTCGAAAGCTTTACTCATATGAACAAATATATTCTCTACAAACTCTTTAAGGTTATTATGTACTAATTCAATAAGTGCAGTTTCTGTCGATTTTCCTTTTATATAACCATGTTGCTCAGCATTCAATATCCTATGTTTTTTTAAGAACTTCAGTAACCTACATTCATAGACTTTTTCAAAAATTTTGCTCAATGATGATACCAAACTAAGGGGTCTATAATTATTTATGTCTTCAACATTTCCACTTTTCAATAAAGGTATAACTTTAACAGTTTTTAGCTTCTCTGGAAATTTGCCGCTTTGCAATGAAGCATTTATTATGTTTGTCAAGACAGGTGTAATAAAATTATTACATATTTTAAGCAAGTTATTTGATATTTCATCATGTCCAGTACTTTTACTATTTTTTAAATTCCTAATTATGTGAAATATTTCAGAATCAGTGACAGGAGCTAGATAAAGAGATTCACAATTCATGGGAATAGTATCAGTAT
The DNA here is from genome assembly GCA_030762935.1 of Hymenopus coronatus. NCBI lineage: Eukaryota > Metazoa > Arthropoda > Insecta > Mantodea > Hymenopodidae > Hymenopus > Hymenopus coronatus. The sequence goes on along the minus strand of CM060894.1, from coordinate 90,412,205 downwards.
TAATTATAGAGTTATTGTCCTTAACAATATTATTGAAATAATTATTAAATATATTAGCCATTAACCTCTGCTCGCTAACAATCACATTATCTACTCTTATATTACTAAGAACACTAGTATATAGAGAAGGTATTGTAATGCACCAAAAATTTGATACCAAAATTTCACTGGAAATTGTTTTGAGACCCACTGATTCCATAAAAATCATTTTTAGAAAAGTATCCATATGTGTGTCTGTCTGTCCATGTGTATGTGTGTGTCTGTGGGCAGTATAGCTCAAAAACGGAAAGTCCGTTAAATACCATACTTGGTATTTAGGTTTGGTATCTTCCAAGGATGCGACACAAACATTTTCAAGAAAATCCCCCCACCCACAACTACTACTTTTTTCAAAAATTTTGTTTTTTTCAAAAATGGCTCTAATGATTTTGATTAAAATATTGTATATTAAAGATATTTACCTGACAAATAAAATGTATATTTTGAATTTTCTGGGAATAGCCTCTGAAGTTCACTTTATTCTGGATGAATTTTACAGAATTTTGCATAACTGCTAAACCATAAGAGATGGATAAAAACTTACCAGACAAAAAATGCAGAGCAGTTAAAACACACAATTTGTGTTATATATATTTTTTTTCGTGGAGTTGATTGTTTTTGACATATTCCTTGTTTTTGGTTTCAGCTTTAAAAAATTTATACTTTTCTCATTAAGGAATTTGTCAACTCATGTCCATACAAACAAAGGAACTTAAGTCACATAGCAACCAGCTTTTGATTATCACTTTAACTTATGGTACTCCCTTATTTCACTTCTATTTACAAGGAAGCAAGTAATAAGACTATTTCTGCTAATTTTTTATCGGTAAGCATGAAGTAAATAGAAGCAAAAGCTTTTTAACACATTTGTTGCAGAGATGTAGAAAAAGTCATGTGAATGGAACACATCAGATTTTTTATGTAAAGCTGACCGTTTCTGAGCATTGTGTAGAAAGAAGAATCTTATGTAAGAAGTTTGTTGTACACAAGAGAAAGTCATGTTAGTGTAACACATCAGATTTTTTACTGTTCAAACCAGCTGAAAAACCCAAGGCCACAAAAGTTTAATTGAAACCAATAGAAAGGAGTATCTTGGAAACAATTAAGTCTACAAACAAACAAAAAAATGTATATGATATAAATTGTGAGCTTTAACGAGAGCTAAAGTTTTTAAATAACAAGTTTTTGTCTATTTCTTATGGCTTACTGCTTATGCAAAATTCATCCACAATGAAGAGGCTATTCTCAAGAAATACAATAGCTTCTCTATTTACTATGTACATAGTAAAGTAAAAACATTAAGGGAGGGGGGGCTATATATAGAGATCCATTTTTAAACAATTTGTATAAAATGAAGTTATAAATATGAATTACTCCTGAATTTAAATATTTTTAAAAACTGATTTTATATTCATAGACTAAGTGCAGCTATTGGAATTACACTTTTTCTAATAAGGGGGTATTCCAATCTCCAAAACTCCCTCTGGCTATGCCACTGACATTAACATCAATAAAGGACAACAAAACATATTACTTACCCAGTCCGTGTGCTCAAGTATCATGTAATGGGGTTCAACCTCCCGGCAGAGACCTACTAACTTCACCACATACTCATTCTGAGCTTTGTGGAACATATCCAACTGTCGCTTGAATTCCTGAAGGACAACATCATCTCGTGTGTTTTGCAGAGCCTTGACAAGCACCGAGGCCACTCCCTTCTCTTTATCATCACTTCCTGCACCTTCCACACCATGTGCCTTAGCCAAAAACACCTCACCAAACTCTCCACGACCTGGATATCAAATAATATGTTCAAATTAAAAGCATTACTATTAATCATTTCTTGTATTTCTTAGCATACTTCAAATGAAATGTGTGAAGTTTCCTGGACTTGACTGCATAACATATTCAGAGAAGTGAAACTTACCAAGAAGTACCATATTGTGTAAATCTTGTCGAGGAAATACCAGCCGATCATAGTTGTTGCTCTTATTAGAGCGCTTGCTCTGCACAGAGCTGTGAGACTGCACTGTATCAGCACCCTCACCTGTTCCACTGCCAGGGTTCTCTTTTAGTTCTGTATGTTCACCACCAGCTTCACCATTCTCTGCCTTAGCCACTACAACAGACCAGCATCTCACTGTTATTGTTTTACACCAGAAAGAAAGATATGAATATAATTCAGTTTTAAAAAAATAGTAAAGATGCTGAATAGTTCTGAAAATAGTAAAGATGCTATTAAGAATTGGTTACTAACTCACTTTAGGAAGTAAAAATATTTATTTTGGCATACTAAAACCATGTAATTATTAAAATTGTTTATCTTAGTAATGTGCATATTTTCTTGTTAAAAAGTTCAGTTTAGAAAACTTAAAATAAAAGCAAATACACAAAACTGCACCAGAAAAGGAATAGCTTTGAAACGGGAATACTTCACTAAAGAACTTTTACTGAACATTCAACATTCTTCCACCTTGAGTTGTAAGCACAACTCAACAACATAATTTCAGAGCTTCTGTTTTTCAGGAGCCTTTATCAAACATCCGTAACTGAGCTTGTTTGCTTTCCAACCAACCGGGAGCAATGATTTGAATTTTATATGTCTTAGGAGTAGATTCTTCATTGGAGCCAATTTCTAAGTCCAATATCCTAAGTATGGATGTTATAGGAATGCACATCTTGTGGATCTCTTTTCTCACTATATCTGAGGTGGATGCCTCTAATGGGTAGAGTATAGGAAGGTCAACCTGCTCTGAACAGTATGCAGTTAAATAAAGTCATTAGGAATATTAGAAATATCAGAAAAGAATATATTACAAGACATTAGTAAGCTTAAGCCTAAAACTTAGTTGGTTTATGAAATATCAAATCAAATTTAAAATGTAATAAAATTAAGATTGCTAAAGTGCTGATACATATAACAAATGCATAATTAAATCAAGGGATATTCCAGATGTTTTAAAGAAAGTAATCATAAGGCCACTATTTAAACAAAGAGGAAATAATATGAAAATATAAAATTATACGCCAATTACATTATATTCAATTATTTCAATAATAATGGAAGACATATTTTAAAACTAGTTATTGCCAAACTATTTAAATAACATTGAACACAATACCAAAATCTGAATTCCAAAAGAAGAGATATATATATATATATATATATATATATATATATATATATATATATATATATATAATTTTTATATATTATAATTTTTACGTATCAAAAGCATTTGACTATTAATATAGATATATTGATAAACAAATTATAAAATTATGGTGCTTGTGGATTGGTACAAAAATGGATCATTTCATTTCTTAAAAACAGAATGCAGTGCATTGAAATAAATCATAGAAATAGTACTGGTATTGTAGAAAAAAATAAATCAAATTACCAAATGGTTAGGCAATGAGTTTTGCAAGACTCAAAATTAGGTCAATTTTATTTTTAATATAATTATATCAACAAATATTTCTGATCGAGTCTCACTTAGGGTGAGGTACCAAGATAGTTTTTTTTGTTGTTGTTTTTAGGGGGGTTTTCACTTATTCTGAGAAGACAAATGTCAAGTAATTTTAAGCTCTATGGACCTGAGATCATTTAAGCATCATTTCATCAATATCATTCATTGTCCGATATGACCAACTAGATTAAAGGATGTTAATCTACCAAAAAACAAAACACAAAACTTTGAATTAGTATGAAATGAAAATATAATTGGATATGTAGATGACATGACAGTATAATTAAATGTAAGTCAACAGCTGAGGTAGAATTGAAGCTAATAACAATAATAATAATAATAATAATAATAATAAATAAATAATAATAAATAAATAATAATTAATAATAATTAAAAGTAATAATTATTAATAATAATTATTAATAATAAATAATAATAAATAATAATTATTATTATAATAATAATAATAATAATAGTAATAATAAATAATAACAAATAATAATGATGATAATAATAATAAATAATAATTAATAATAATAATAATAATAATAAATAATAATAATAAATAATAATAATAATAGTAATAATAACAGTAATAGTAAAAATAATAGTAATAATAACAACAATAATAATAATAATAAACAATACCTTAAATTTGGATATGATAATTCTAAATAAAATATTAATTAAAAAATTGTAGTTTAAATAATATAGATGGGGAAAAAAAAAATAGCAGACATCTAATATACATTTTTTGGAGATATGATATATAAACATTAAATTGAAAGTCATGTATAAATCTTATAAAAAACATAAATTTGCTTATACATAATGATACAGGCGATGATACACTTAAACAGGTACACTGTGCTTTTGTATACTCATTTTATATATTTACCCACTTACACTTTACTTATGGGATAATAACATGGGAAAATATTACAGCAACAGAAGTTAAATTCATGAGACTGTAAAATATACTCTACAACAAAAAGACCCATGATACTATAGTATACAGACATATAATTTAAGAAATCATAAGATTATTTCAGATCTGTAATAAGAGGCACGTTAAGCAGATGCAGTATAAAAAACATGGGAAAAGAATTTTATAATAAGTTACTGAATAACTAAAAGTGATGATCTATGAAGGCAATAAAGAGATATTTTTAATGGTAAATGCATTTTAATTTAACTTTAGAGGAATTTAATTGTGGGGCTTTTAATTAAGAATTCTAAATAATTTTTGTATTTGCACATAATTGCTGTATTTGTAAATAATTATTGTATTATAACTTTTGATGAATCGACAAACAGCAGATATTTTGATGGATGAAATAAATTGAACTTGAACTTAAATTTTAATTGTTGCTCAAACTTAATTATGCAGCTTAATAAACTTGTATGTGTCACATTATTTGAAGTGTACTGTGCTTTGAATTCTGCAGGTTTGAAAGAAATTTGTGCTATTTATGAGCTAAGATAGATTGAGAATTAGGTGGAAAAAGAAGTGTTCTTTTTAGTTTAATAGAGGAGCATTATAAGTATGTTCAGCAGGAGGAAGGTTATATATTCATTCAATTGATCTATTTGTTTGTGATGAATATAGAACAGGCCATCTAGAAATTATACTTTCTCATAAGATAGAATGAAGGGACCAGAAATAGCCCAAAACATTTGCATAATCTATGACAGAATACCATGAAGGCATGGCATGAAAATAGTACTGTAATTTCAAAGAGAGTCACCTCAACGTGACTCACATGTTCCATTCAGGCTATCATAAAAGCCTTCTGAGATAATCATTGCACCAGTTACGTCTTCGATGATGTCAAAGCTGAAAAAAATGGATTTCTATTCACAGTGCTTTAACCACTGACGATAAAATAGTCTTTGGCTTACTTGTAATAAATGTATAGGGTGCATGACCAAATTTCAAACATTGAACAATGTTTACGAAGCATTCTACATATGTATTAGGAATAAATAATTGGTTGCTTCAAAGAAACAGGTACTATTTAAACACTTGCAAAAGCAGCCTACATCATCTAATAATGAATTTTACAAATAACTGTGCACAGCATTGGTTGCAGAGAACATACCCATGCAGAAATGAACTGATTAAGAATTTAAAATAAGGATTTGACTAGCCTACCTTCAACTTCTATTTTCTAGCAAAAAAGAGCTTTGGATTTTACATATAACTGCTTCATTACATATTAATTTAATATTTCACCAATTTTTGTTACATATTTATGTAAATATTTATTAATTTGATATTACATAAAAGCCGGAGCCTACACATTAGGAATGCTGAGAATGAGCAAATATGATGAACAGTGACCAGTTAAGCAAATTCAAAACACTACAAACTTACGCATCAATCCAATTAAGTTTCTCCACATATCACAAGACACTTACAGAGAATATCTGTACCTTCAGCTCCATTAGCAGCAAGATAAGCCTGCTTCCTGCGTTTGCGACGATGTCTGCACCAGATCATCAAACCTATCACCAATAGCATGTAGGAACCAGCAATGCTGAGTGTGATTGTGAATGTTTTGGTCATCATGGAGCCCTCCTCTTGTACATCATCTGGATGATAGCCTTCAGGACCTAACAAGACGTGTTAAATATCATTAACTTGCTTAACCCACATTCACTGCTATGTTACAAGCAAGGGTCTTTTATATACTAACTTTTCACAATAAGTGTAACTTCTTCTCGTTTAAAACCACCACTGTTGCCAGCTGTGCAACCATATTTACCACTATCTGTCATATGTACCTCTTGCACCAATAGAGAACCATTTTCAAGAACATGAAACCTGCAATCAAAATAATTCACAATCAACACATTAAACTTAATAAGATCTGAGTTAGAACTACATCACAACTTTACTTTTGTGTTGTACATTAACAATTCCACTTGACAAACTTTTATGACAGAGAAAGACAATAAAATACTTTTGCATACAAAAGCTAGGAAAGACATTAATTTTAGTACTTGTAAAGAATGCACTTAACATACTAAATATTATCTCCATGGAACAAGGGAGGTAAGTTTGGGAACAAAGTTTCTCAAAATGAAGAGCAGGTTTCTAAAAGTAACATTTTGATTGTCATATTCCATGATTGTGAAGGTAAAACTTTCAATTTAATGAAACAATAAGTTATAAAAGTTTTATTGTAATTTAACATTATTTATTTTTGTGAAAAGCCTGTGTGGACACTTAACCTTGGTCCATCATATAACTATATTTTTAACTTAATGATACTATCAGGCAGTTGAATTATATTCCTATATCAACTGCAATTATTATAAATCACATTACAAACAGTGGTCATATTTCATACAATAGTGAACCTTTCTTTCTTTTTCCCTTAAGCACATTCATCTAAATTTCTATCCTTGAGAGCTGCTTGTTCCTTTGGACCTTACAAACTAACACCCTGGTTCTATATTGGATGAATAACTTGCTGTTTCATTTTTGATATCAACAGAAAATGTTTTTTGTCTCAGTAGTAGTTCACCTGTATAGTGTACCTGTTGTATACTTAAAAAATAATTGAAGCATAAGAGGAAAAAAGTGATGAGTGAGAAGAAGAAAACTTAAATGAAAATGAAGACTATGTTTATGATTTGGAAGGGATAAACAACTACATTAAAGTTGATAAAACTGTGATACAATGAAGATGTCCACAATGTTGTCAGATATGTGACTAAGAATTAAAGGCTTATTCAAAGAATAGTAGCTAATATTTTTTGTTTACAAAAATTGGGGCTATAGAAATACAAAAAAATATTCAGTGAAGTAGCCAAAATGAGATCTATAGTCTTCTAATTACTATTGAAAGGTTCATGGGGAAGGGAAAAAAAACATAAGACAATGACAAAGACGAGCAACAAGGCATTGAATGGATGAGAACAGTAGTATGGAGGCTAAAATGTCTAAGGAAGGGTAATCTACATACACAGTGTGGAAATGGAGATGTGGAACATATAAGATTTAAATGTAAAGCAATTGGAAAGAGCATATCAATAAGAATAGGTTCAGGATAGATAGAAAAATTGATATGATAAAATGTTTCATAAAGATCGTAAGAAGATGGGATAATTCTAAATATAAAGTGAAAATAAATGGATATCGACAGTAAGCATAGTAAAAGAACAAAATACAAATTATATAATAAACTAGAATTAAGATATTATTGTAAAACATGATATCACGTATAAAGAGCAAGGCTGAACGCCGGTCAGATTCACTTGTTCACAGTTTATCATAAATAAAGAAAGAATATGTATAAATAATTTGTGGGAAGCTTGGACTAGGACCTGCAGGCAAAATTACCTGTGAAAGTGAATCATTCTTGAAATAAAAACATTTAAAACAATTATTCATAACTAACAAATAAATGGGTGACATATTTGGTTAAACAATGCATTTCATATAACTAGAAGTTTTGAGTATACAATGTATTCAATTAGATGTTCAAATTTTCCTGTGGATATTCCATATCATGGCTCAGCCAAAAAATCTTGGTCCTCATACTGACACTTCAGTGCCACAACTTGTGTTAGATTGGGGGGCTTGGAGATTTAAAGAGTTTTAAGAAAACTGTTGATGAGGATACAAAACATATTTTATTTAATACAAAGCTACCAAGAATTGAAGGGAACAATCAAATGCAGATAACTTATGCAAAATTAATAATGTTATAGCATTTAACAAATTGAAAGGATGAATCAGACTATTAATTTTAATGCCATATATGGAGTTCAAACCACTGTTTTTATTGCTTGATCCACCACAGCAAGTTACTAGCATGCATTAAACTCTTTTGTCTAATTCAATTGTACAAGTAAATCTTCAAGACCATCTTGAATATTCAAGATATATCATAAATGCCACCTGCAATATTGCAAGTGTTTATCTTTACCTTTCCAGCCAACTGCCTATTAATGACTAGTGTGAAAGCATCCTTATTAGATACAAACCCACACTAATAGAGATTAACATAAAACCCAAAAATTAACAAGTTAAAAAAGTGATCCTCAAACTAAATGTAATTATTATTATGACATATAATAAACATTTGCTTACAAATATTATTATTATGACATATCATTAGATGACCATATGCAGCAAATCAACAGTAAACTAAAAGATAAAAATCTGACGTGTTCCATTCACATGACTTTCTCTACATCTCTGTAACAAATTATTGTTAATGAGTTTATTTTTCAATCTACTTCATGGTAATTGAGATAAACATTAGCATAAATGGTCTTATTACTTGGTTCCTTATAAGCAGAAGGGGAACAAGGGATACACTAGGCTAAACCAACAGTCAGATGTTTTAAAATGTGGTTGCTATGGGATTGAAATCCATTTCTTTGCTTGACCAAGAGTTGGCAGAGAAACGTTTAGCTACTTAAAACTGAAACCAATAATAAGGAATATCTCAAAAATGATCAACTCCAGAAAAAATGCATATTGCATAAATTGTGTGTTTTAAGGAAAACTACATTTTTGTGTAGTAAATTCTTTCTATATCTTACAGTTTACCAATCATGCAAATTTCAGAAACATTCATCCACAGTAAAGAGATGTCCAGAGGCTATTCCCAGAAAATTCATCATATACATTTTATTTATCATGTAAATATCTTAAATATAAGAGATTTTAATCAAAATCGTTAGAGCCATTTTTGAGAAAGTTAAAAATTTCAAAATTGTTTCCATGTAAAGAGTAGTTGGAGGTTGGGGGATTTTCTTGAAAATCTTTGTGTCGCATCCTTGGAAGATACTAAACTTAAATATCAAGATTGGTATTTAACAGACTTTTTGTTTTTGAGCTACTTGCATGCACACACACACACGCGCGTATACACACACACCAATATTTTTCTAAAAATGCTGTTTTTTTGCATTAAGGGGGTCGTAAAACAGGTATTTCTGGTGAAATTGCCAAATTGAGTTTGTGATTTAATTTTATGTTGTTCTAAGGAGATTAATCTATTGTATATGGTGTTTTTTTCTTTGATATTTAAAATAACAGAGAGAAAGCCTTACTATTTTTTTTTTTTTTTTTTTGTATAATGGTTTCATTTTCCCTATTTTAAATACATTTGAAAAGCATCCTGTTGCAAGTAAAGCATTGCAAATGTCAATTAGTGACTTTGTTATATAAATGGAAGAAAATCAGAGATGTTTTACATTTAATGCTCCTCAATTTCATTTTTCCTCTTCACTGAATGGATATATATTTTGTTACAATTGACTGCAACAAGAATGTGACTTTGGTTTTGCATGCGTGCACCTCACATCTTGAACCAGATATCTAAGCCTGTGTTATTTAAAATCTTCAACATCTAAATTAAATTAGTCAGCCTGGGTGGCTCAGTTAATTAGGCTCTGGCCTTCTGATCCCAATGTTATAAGTTCAAATCTGGCCCAGACTGATGGATTTTAAGTGTATTTAAGATTAACAGCTCCTTGTCAGTAGATTTATTGGCATATAAAAAAGAGCTCTTGTGATAAAAATTCTGTCACTCTAGCAGCACTGATATTATTTTGGCAATCAATGGTGTCATTACAAGCAAATATTTATTTATTTTTACCCTTATTAAAAATGAATGAAAATATAGACAGTCAACCATCTTGTGTATCCCTCATGTTAATCCCTGGTGCAAATCAAGAAAACATTTCAAACTGCCAAATTATGAAAGTGAAACTAAATTAGTTGCAATGATTTAGTGTGATAGAAACAAGCACATTAAGAAAATATAACAAAACATTGATTGAGTGCTCTATTATGCTTCTGAAAATATCTGGGCACCCTACAAACCAAAAAACAGTGATGTGAAAGCCTTCGGACATATGAGTATGGACATGTTATGTAAAAAGTGAAAACAATTGTCACACTAATAACATTCTAATCATTATTGTAATGCAGATTTGGTAACTTTCTCTTCCCTTAAAGTGAAATTTATTTCAGATACCTTTTAGGATCGAATCCACTGAAGTTGCTGTTACGGTCCCATCTGATGGTTGGCTTTGGATCTCCCTCAGCATTGCAATGAATCATAACAGGAAAACCTTCATAAGCTTCTGTTGGATTCTGCGGTAGAACACTAAATTTTGGTGTCACTATAACAAATTGACACAAATCCACAGTTCCATTTGCTTCAAAAATATACATTTAAAGTCATCTGATATCAGAAACTAAAATGTTAAATCTAACAATCACCATTCAAATAGGAGGACAAAGAAATAATACCACAACTAGGATACACATTATTTAAAGTTACTGAACACTTCTTCAAATAAAAAGTATTTTATTATTTATTCTGAAGTTATTAAATATCTCTTTTATACATGCACATTAATCTATAAAAAATATAGTCATAAATTTTTAACTTTTGATTTTATAAAGAATAACTACTGCAACCGAAAAGTAAATAGGCAATAAAATAACACATAAACCTAAAAGTATATTAGTATTTTAGGATATCAAAAGGTGAAAGCATCCGAGTACCTAAAAATAACTTAGAAAAAATATATGTCTTGTTTTTTCTTTCTTTTAATGGCAATAAATAAACAATACTAAAAAGTAATTAAATTGATGTTTTCATTTTTCAACACCAAATTTTCAAACACTATTATCAGTCACAATCATTCTAAAAATAGTTTAATCAGTGGCTTGCAATTTTATCAATAGGGCTCGGAACTTGATGAAATATCGTTTTTCTGAGTCATCACACACAATGCAGAATGCAATATAAATTCATTTCTCTTAAACATGAACCAATATTGAATAGATTTATTTTGCATTTTTTTATTATCATCATCGTTGTTGTTATTCTTGTTCTTGTTATTATTATTATTATTCTTTCAATTCAAAATCTTCTCGGGCTTCTAACCAGGTAAAAACTTGGCTTGACACCATTTCAAAGAAGTGCATCTTCCTCGTCTTCAGGGTGAACTGATGGATTGATCTTGCGGAGACTGGTATTTATAAGAGCTGGAATGAAGTTAACATCTGATTGGTTCGCGTAATATTATGGCCATGTCTCAGTCATCTTAAATACCAGGCCATAATATTATGCGAACCAATCAGATGTTAGCTTCATTCCAGCTCTTATAAATACCAGTCTCTGCAAGATCAATCCATCAGTTCACCCTGAAGATGAGGAAGATGCACCCCTTCGAAACGTTGGTGTCAAGCGAAGTTTTTACCTGGTTAGAAGCCCGAGAAGATTTTGAATTAATACGTTGCCAGGAAAGCTTCAGTTCTTCTTCTTCTTCTTCTTCTTCTTCTTCTTCTTATTATTATTATTATTATTATTATTATTATTATTATTATTATTATTATAATATTATTTTTAATAATAATTTTTTTCTTCAGTTTTGTAAATGTTAATGTCTATTGGTCATTTTTAAGGAAAATATGTATTTTTATTGCATTTTTATCAGGTTTTTTTATATTTTTTTATGATATACTCATGTATAGTAATTCTTCAGGCTGCTTATTGAATTCTGCTGCATAGTTTTCTTATGGTCTCTTAATTAGTCATTGGATACATATTTATGCAGTTATCATAATCATGAAGATAAGCTGCATAGTTTTCTTATGCTCTCTTAATCAGTCATTGAATACACATTTATTCAGTTATTGTAATAATGTAGATAATAATGGTGCTTCCTTGCATTAAGACCAACACTAGCATCTACTGCTGCAACTGCAGCCAGCCAACACTTTATTTCTCACAAGTGAAGGTGTAAAAAGTCCAAAGTAAAGTAGACAAAGTTTCTTGCAAAAGTTAGTGACTGAGTTTGGTGACATTGTATTTTCTTCAGATGGAAGGATACTTTTTGGAAGTTGTGTGAAATTAAAGTAAGTGCAGATAAGCATTTTATTGTGCAGCAGCATACTGGGTGTGAAAAACACATAAAGACTATTGTACATATAAAGGAAAGTAAGTCAAAGTACAGGGAATCATCCAAAGAATCTATTTTTTATACAGCATTAATTTCTGCCAATATTCCATTAGCAAAACTCAATATCACTACATTTCAGCAATTTCTGCAGCAATATACAGAACCTTAGAAAAGGTTACTTGCAGAGTTGCTATGAAGACAATAGCCAGAATACACGATTTTGTGGAAAATAAGAATATTTTTGTTTCAATAGACGAGGCAAGTGATACAGAAGGGTATTATATTGCAAATGTTATTAAAGGTATATAAAAAGTTGACACCTCTTTGAAAACATTCCTTCTTAAAACGGAAGTAACTGAGAAGATTAGCCATCAATGTATATGCAAGCTATTTAATCAAAACATGTTTCTTTTGTGGCCATAGGGCATAAAACATAAAAATGTTTTACTTTTCGTAACAGATGTAGCCAAATTATTAACTTACCATTGCCTCCTGAACCAACAGTCACAGGCAATTTAAGCAAAACTCCTGAGTTGGAGAGCATGCATCAGTGCATGTCATTATTGCAAATAACTTTGAAGAAATGAAGTCAGGGTTGATAGCTTTTATAGAGAGCTTTTATAGCCATTGCTCAAGACTTATTGGCTGATCCTCAAATTAAGGGTAGTTTGGCATTTGTCAGTGGCAACTTTTCAATTTTGGCAGAAACAATAACATGGCTAGAAAAAAGAGACAAGAGTATGCATGCAGTTATCAAAAAGATTAAAGATTACATTTGCAACAATGTATTGGAAAAATTATTCAAGAAGCTTGTGAGAAAATAAATGTATTAGAAAAGAACATTGTGTATCAGTCGTGTAAAATTGTTCTGTAAGGTGAAAATGCTGACTTTAGTTGTTTGAAGAAGATTTTTCACCAGGGGCCCTTGGTCACTTAATGTATGTGCCCATGGTGTACATTTTTTTTACTGTCATTTTCAAATTTAGGAGTTCAAATTACATAAAATTTCATTAATTTTGTTTCGGATACTAAAAAACTTTAAAATTTTGTTGACCAGTGTATTAGATGATCCATGCTCTGACCTGAACCTGACACATTCAGTATCCGTGAATACTATTGTATTTAGAGGAGTCTCACTTAGTATAGAGATAAACCTGCACAACATGAAATTTATAAAAATGACTTCATAATCTTCGTAGCATCATCTCCAAGGATTATAATTTTAATCATTTATAATTTTTTTTATTTTTTCATAAATATATAATTTGTGTTTTATGTAACTACTTAATAAATGACTATACTTTCTGTCACTCTTTGTGGTTATTCCTGTGGGTGTTTTGAATAGTTACAGGGTATATTAATACATTTGTTTGCACAAACACAGCTATATTTGCCTACATATGTATAGCGAAAAATGATACACAGGAGTTCTTTTTTGTGCAGCAATACCATATTGAGTAATATATTTACACAGAATGATATTTACAGATTTGCCAACTTGGAGCATTATCAGATTCTCAAAGATACCAACACTTTTTACAAGAATCTCTATCACTCAATAAAGAGTGCTGCTGAAAGTGGTAGTCTATTAAATAAGTTACTTTGCCAAAACATGAGAACATTTTTGTCTAATGCCTTTTTCCTCATGGAATAGGATGCCTTACCTTATGCAGTTTAAACATACAACCTGGTATCAATGGTTTTACACCCATCCTCAAGGAATCTATTGAGGATTTTTATGCACAGAATGATCAATTACCTTGAAAGTCATTTCTGTCTTTCCAAAACCACCATTGACAAGCTATGAGGTTCACACAAATGAATAAAAATGTAAACATTACTGCTCTACTGTAGTCAGCATCTAGTTCAAGAAGCTTATCTCTTGTGTTCTTAAAATATGAGACAAATGTTCACAGTGCACTTTTGTAATACAAATAAAGTAACATTTACCTATCACATCAATATCTATAGTTGCATTGATGATACCCTGAGGGTTGGTGGCAACACAGACATAACGTCCTTTGTCTTCTGCTGTTACTTTGGTAAACTGTATAGTTCCATTCACATCTTGAACATGAGGAGGAAGGTCAAATGTTTGATGTCCATTTTGGTCCTCCTAAAAACATAATGATATTATTACTGTAACTTTCTATTTCAATAAAGTATTTACAGTAAAGAAAACAGTACAGGGTTTGAGGCAATGGCGTTGCAACATAATGAATGAACACTGTTCTAGTAATTTTTTTTCCATATCACGAGTGTGCCTAAATGTATCAGAATGTTACGCTGCAGCGAAGAAATAATTAACTATTTAACGCATGTATAATCTTTGGGGTTATAACAAGAATAAATATTAGATGCATGAACAAAACAATATGTTAATAAGAGTTACTCTCAGTATGAATTATCATTGCTAGTTCACCCTTATAGTTATAAACCCTTATATACACTAAATAGGAAAATTTTGAGTGATTAATAGTCTAATGAGTAGGTACCTGAAGTTACACAGGTAGCTTTTAAATGTGAATGATGATTTAATTACTTTCTTTTGCCTCTTCTCATTCTTTATGAAAATATTGTACAATGACCTAATTTTATGGTGAATTCTTCTGTAGGTAATAAGTTAATTACTGATGAAAACTCTCTTGATATTCATGTAAAAGGAGCTGAAATATCAGCAGGTCCTGAGTTCCTTAACCTCCAAGATATTTAAATACAAGGGATCTGTAAATGTTTTTTAATCTTTTAGTACTTTATGAAATTAAATTATAAAATAGTTTTTAAAACAATATATATGCATTAAAATATAAAACGTAATAAAATCTGTGGGAACCTTAAGGATACTTGGTAGAGACAGAGTAACAATTTCCATGCTGAACCTCAATGTAACATATATTAAGGTTTCTTGAAAGCTATTCAAGCTATCATATTGAAAATATTACAATTTTTAAAACAAGTTATTCTTATCCAGAAACCATAGTCAAATCATAACTTAGGTTAGTAATTGTTAACTTCTTGACATTTCAATGAGCCAATTAGGAACATTCTTTACATATTGTCTTAATTAGGTGCACTTTTCTAAAAAGTACAATAGATAAGAGCTGTGATTTTTCTGTGCATATGCAACATGTATTGTTCTAATCAGCCGGTGAAAGCTTTTATTTTACCTGTGTATGCAATTCTTAAAATAATTATAAATGCCTAAAAAAAATTAAAATAAAATGTGTATAATTATATATTTTTTAAAATTACTATTTTTTGTTAAAATGCCTTAATCTTTCACTAGTTATGTCAAATAACATGTTTTTAAAGTAGCTACATTGTCTGAAGTGTCTCACTGTAATTGTTTAGGAAAAAAATGCACCTAAAGAAGAAAATATTTGAAACATTTTGCAAACTTTCTTGTTTATTAAAACTTCAACAAATTAGCAGTTATTAACATAAGTTATCAATTGATTATGGTTTCTGAATTAGAAAAAATGTTATATGTGGTAAAATTTTCATTATGATAGCTTGATAAGTTTTCAAGAAAACTTAATATACATTATAATTGAGGTTCAGCATGCAAATTCTACTCTGTCTGTACTAAGTGTCCTTAAAAACAAATGAGCATTTTAAAACATGTTACATGGAGATAAACCCACTGCATGAATTCCAATAGTGATATGGAATTCAATTGGCTGGAAGGTTTCTATTGGGTTTATAACACTGCACATCTAAGGCCATCTAGTCTTTGGAAATGACAATTCCTTTAGGATTATCAAATCTTCCAGTTTGATTTTTGAAAAATTCTGAATGCCCCTTACCATTATTTTACCTATTCCTTTTAAATACAGTATATTTACCTTGATCCATTTTATCACCAAAGGCTGAACACCCTGTGCCTTGCAGTATACCTTCGCATTAGAGCCCAACTCCAGTTTTTTGTTCACGGGCCGAGGTGTGAACTTCAGTTTCTCTGAAAAATAAAACATAGCTGTAATTACAAATAAAAGTATGAATATAATTATATCTATAATCTTTATGGGTCATGTGAATAAAATGCTAACACTTTCTAAAAACTGTAATAATGATTATGAACACTTTAAGTATGCATTCAATTTAGCACTAGTGTCACTGTATATGTATATGTGTTTAAGGTAACATAACTATGAGATAGAGCAAAAAGGATTCAAACTTTTAAATTTCCCACATTAAACTTTGTTACCAGTTTTAAACTTTCTGGAATTAATTCAAGAGAAGAGTTCCACGCCCAAGAAGGTTACCAAAAGTAATTTAGCACAGGATACATATTCATATCATATATCAGTGAAAACTTTAACATAAGCAGTACTACATATAATATTCTGATGCTTTCCAAATATAGCCACTACATTTCTTTTCTGTTCTCACACATAGTGCTTCTCTCCTTTCCCTCAGTTTAACTTTTTTCTACAGACAACGATCTCTTCATACAACATTAACCATAAGTTGTATGAGGAGATCAAATTTGGCAACAAAAATGAAAAAAATTGGATGGAGAAATAGAAATCAGGAGGATTTTGTCTGCAAAAGGAGAGAAAAATATAAAAGTTATAAGTAACTTCTTGGGTAAGGTTAGAGAGAAATGATTAAGAATGATCAACAAGAAGATAGAAGAAAAAAAGAGGTTAGAAAATAAGAAAAATAGTAGCATAATGTAGGGCAAGGTACACTATACATATATAACCATGATATTAAGGTATGTGGTGGACTAAGGGACAAATAAAAAATAGCAACTCTAAGTAAGATACAAGAAAATTGTAAGAAAGGTCCACCTTTCCACCAAGCTCTCCCATATTCTTCATGTTCATTGATTTTAGTCAATATTTCTGTTTTCATCTTTGACATTTATGTCTTCATTTCTGTCTGCATTCTGCTCTATTATGGATTTATATTTCTCTTCCATCTTTTCTATGCTGAATTTCATTTCTGTCTGCATCTCTTCCATCATCTCCATTCTGGATTTCATTTCTTCCATTTTCTCCATTCCTATTCTTCTTTAGCCTCCATTTTCTTCATTCCTGATTTCATTTCTGCCTTCATTTCCCCCTATTGAGATTTCAAGGTTTCAATTTAGTCTAATAATGCTTTCATCATCTCCATTGTGGTGTTCAATCCCACTTCTGATACCAGTGTAATGCAATTTTTATAGGCTAAAGGGCATAACCCAAGTGGAATTATCAGAGACTTGCATGACGTGTATTGGGACAACATATGGACCATAGCAATGTCTCCAGGTGGTGTGCAGCCAGCAACATCTGCAACCACACAGAATGTCAGAGCCATTGAAGCGGCAAATTTGAACAACTGGCAGATCCAATTGCGAACCTTATTTCAGTTTAATATTTCATACGGTGTGGTGTATGATATTGTGGATGACACATTGCATTTTTGAAAATTAGTGCTTCCTGGGTGTCTAAGAACCTAACAGATGACCACAAGGGCCAGGGAATGATGAAAAGCTTGGATCACTTATCATGTTAAGCTGCAGAAGGGCATGACTTTTTAAGAGAATTGTCACTGGTGGTGAGTCATGGTCTTACAAAGCAGCCGCTATGGAATGGAAACATGCTGCTTTTCCAGTAAAGAAAAAAATTCAAGGTGACTCAATCTGCTTGTAAAGGCTTGTGACGGTATTCTGGTAAGGTATTTGCTGAACTTTGCCTGCAGCCCACATTAAAATTGGTAAATTGTATTGTGCTCTTTGCAATACCCTTTGAATACTATAACATTCATGGTGATGGTGTTACACTTTTTCACAACAATGTTTGCCCCCATGTTGCTTCAGCTGTTTGTGAGAAAATCAGCAAATCTGGTTAGGAGGTGCTCCAGCATCTCCATACAGTCCAGACCTGGCACTGTTGAACTTTCATTAGTTTGATCCTATGAAGAAATTCCTGGCCAGTAAATGCTGTGCATCAGGTGCAACAGTGAAAATAGTAGTCTGCAGATGGTTATATTCCAACCTAATGGACTTCTGTGAATAGGGTGTTTCAAAACTGATATCACGATGGGAGAAATGTGTTGAGAAAATTGGCAACTATGTAGAAAAATTGACAAAATATGTCCCTTTAGTTATCCATTTGTTTGTAATGGTACGGATTAAACTTTTGGTATAAAAAATTATTGTGCATTACTTTCCACCTCCCTAGTATATATGCTATACTAGTAAACCAAAAGCTTAACATCAATTAAGTTACCTTGTGAACTCTTAATTCCATAATTAAAAAGTATTGATTATCCATCAGACTGTACCCAACAAGCTGGAGCAACAGCTGTTCTACAGGCACTCAAAACATAATATTTGTAAGGTGATTAATTTAATGTTATGCAGACATTGCTTGGGTAGCACAGTTTTGATCTGTTGGTTTGTGGTTTTTTATTCCTGGAGTGATATTTGAGACACGTTTTTGTATTCTGAGTGCCTTCTGGTACAGAATGTTGGCAACATACATGATTGTGTGCATTATAGAAACATGTTCCATAGGTGCATGAACATAGAGCAATGAAGATGGAAAGCATATGAAAAATCATTGTTTTCTAATATTGTAATACAAATATTGTAAATGACTGTCATGCATTAGTATTATAAAAGTATATGAAAACACAGCACAAGGTTTTCAAAGATAATGTGTTATATTCATGTGATTTTCTCTATATTCAACATTTTTGCAAAAGTATTTCTTCTATCTACTTCATGCTGATCGAGCATGACATCAACAGAAATGTTTTATTACATATTACCTAGTAGGTTCAAGGGGAATAAGGGAACACACTAGACCAGTGTTTCCCAACCTTTTGAAGTTCACGGCACCCTTGGGAATAACATTAAACACTAGGGGCACCCTTCCTTGAATTAAAAGAAAATTAAGCTTAATATGTTCATTTATTGAAATATTATATAATAATAACGTACACCATAACATAATACAGTAAACTTTACTACAATCACTGAGTAAAAATACATCATTAAATTTTGTTCGATTAATGATTAATGTGAAACTTGTGATTGATGCTTAGGGCACAGATATGTGATGTCGGGTCTTACAGTTGACAGTGAAACACGCAAATCATCCTCAAGGTTATTCAGTCTATTTCTTGCTTTGTATTTTATTGTCACCTTAGCAGAGAAGGCTTGCTCGCATAGATAGGATGTTGAAAAGGGCAAAAGTGCGTTAATTGCTTTCTTCATTAGGTTGGGGTACTCCTCTCTCCGTTGAAGCCAAAAACTAGCCACCGACGCCTCACTCTTGGTGAACTTACCTTTGAGTGTGGAATCAGTGCAAAGATCAATAAATTCATCTCTTTCGCAAGCAGTGAAATCTATTTCCTCTGCACTATCTACGAAATTCGTAGTGGAAATAGTTGGAAAGTACGCATCTATTGCATCTTGCAATCTTGATAAGTGATCACAAATGCGGTCTTTCAGCTTACCCAGATCTTTATCTCCTGCCACATTAAGAAGATATGGAAAGTTCAACAAATCTCCTTTTTGAACTGCAGACTTCCAAGAACTAAGTTTTCTTTTAACCTTTCATTTTATTGGTTGAGGAGATTATTGTTTCATGTCGACCCTGCATCGAAACATTCAGTTCATTCAGCTTATGAAAAATATCTGCCAGATACGACAGTTCAAAACACCAAGAATCACTTAGTAAGAGCTCATGAAATGTGTCTTGATTTTCATCCTTAAAAAAAGTTTTTAGCTGTTCTTTAAGTTCGAGAAACCGGTTCAATACACGACCCCACGACAACCACCTTACTTCTGTGTGAAGTAACAAAGAGGTATGAGTTGCATCCATTGCGCGACATAACTGTTAAAAAATTCTGTACTTTAAAGGTCGAGACTTCATATAGTTCACCTTTTCACAACTTGGTTAAACACTTCAGCAAAATCTTCATTACACGCTTTCACGACTAATGCCTCTCTATGCAGAAAACAGTGAGTTATAATAATGGATGAATTTTCATTGAGAGCTCTGGCAGTAAAACCTTTAATTTTCCCAGACATAGATGATGCACCATCTGTACATATACCACAACAGTCTTTCCATGAAAGATCATGGTCATCGAGATAGGAATTAATAGAAACGAAAATATCATCGCCTGTGGTTGTAGTCTCCAGCGGTCTACAGAACAGAAACTGTTCACTAATATCAATATATCTGATAAAACCAAGGAGTTGCGGTTTGTCACCAATATCGAGACTCTCATCTATTTGCAAAGCAAATGTTCTATAAGTTTTTATTTTCTCCTTGACTTGTTCGTTGATATTGCATGACATTTCAGATATCCTGCGGCTGATTGTGTTGTTGGACAGAGGAACTTTCGAAATTTGATTAGCTGCTCCTTCGCCAAATATTGAT
Source organism: Hymenopus coronatus (assembly GCA_030762935.1). Classification (NCBI taxonomy): domain Eukaryota; kingdom Metazoa; phylum Arthropoda; class Insecta; order Mantodea; family Hymenopodidae; genus Hymenopus; species Hymenopus coronatus. The sequence continues at coordinate 90,391,366 of CM060894.1, read as the reverse complement.
GAAACTATAACTTGACATGCAGGGCCAATGATTTCCTCTCCAAGAGTATGAGGCTTATTTTTTTTAGCTATCAGTTCTGCTACTTTAAATGAGGCTTCAAGAGCAGTATCACCTATGGTCATTCTCTTTACCATTCGCACAGCTGTTTTCTTCTCCCCTTCTAATATATGTGAAAAATACATACACTTTTCTGTGACACACTAGGATGCTTTGTTGTAAGATGCCGCTTCAGTTTGTTAGGTACCCTGGCCTCGTTGCTAAGTGTTTCGCCACAAACTAAACACACAGGGATAGGGTTTTCCTCGTTGTTATTCCACTTAAATCATACGCTAAGTAACTGTCCTGGTATGTTCTTTTCTTTCGTTTGTTTCTTTATGTGGTGAATTCGACGGTCCAGGAGAAACTGTAAGATTTGGCTTCTTAAAGCAAGCAGTAGGAGCCGACTGTTCACTTTCACTGTCCTGGCGTTTATGTTTAACAATGAACTTATCCATAGCTAAACACTGTGAATTAACGCGAGGAAGACAACTGAAAGCGCCAAGTGGCGTACACTTTTATATATTCATCTGTCAAAGTCTCGGGAATGTTCGTGAGGAAGCGAGTAGTCTCGGGAATGTTCGGCAGGGTATAGCTGTAATGCCATCTGTGGGATACTAGTATAACTGAATTATTGAAATGAATCGACCACTATCACCATCTGCCGTGCATGAGGGTAATTGATTTGACTTAATTCAAAATCTTCTCGGGCTTCTAGCCAGGTAAAAACTTGGCTTGACACCAACGTTTCGAAGAAGTGCATCTTCCTCGTCTTCAGGGTGAACTGTGATCAGTTCACCCTGAAGATGAGGAAGATGCACTTCTTCGAAACGTTGGTGTCAAGCCAAGTTTTTACCTGGCTAGAAGCCCGAGAAGATTTTGAATTAACACGTCGCCAGGAAAACTTCAGTTCTTATTTTGATTTGACTTATTTTATTTCAAGACCTTACAAGACTTAAGGCTTCAGTAGAAGGTTTTTTTTTTTTTTTTTTTGTAGTTTAACGTCCTTTAACCTGGTTTGGTCATATCGGACGATGAATGCAATTGATGATATGATGCTCAAATGATCTCCGGGTCTATGGAGCTTAAAGTTACTCGACATTCGTCTTCTCAGGATAAGGGAAAACCCCGAAAAAAACCTTACCCGGGTAACTCACCCTAAGCGAGATTCGAACTCACGACCTTTTGAACGTGAGGCAGACATGCTACCACCACGCTACCCAGGCGGGCTATTTTTTGTTTTTTTTTTGTTTATCTCAATATCTCGCGGCACCCTAGGGTGCCGGGGCACACCGGTTGGGAACCGTTGCACTAGACTAAAGCAATAATCATATATTTTAAGAGCTAGTCACCATGTGATGGATTGAAATTCTGTTCTCTTTATATGACCAGGATGAAAATAGTGAATGATAATTTCCCATTTGAGGAAAGTATAAATATCAGAAAATTGAAACCAATAACAAGAAATATCTCAAAAAAAGTTAATTTAAAAAAAATGTATTACTGAGTATAAAATACCTATAGTTTTGTGTAGTAAATTTTTGTTTATCTCTTACAGTTTACCAGTTATGAAAAAGTTATACAGAATAAAGAGGACTTCAAAAACTATTTCCAGAAAATTCAAATATATACATTACATTTGTCATGAAAATATCTTTAACCTATAGTATTTAGATCAAAATTATCCAAGCCATTTTTTTAGAAAGTCAAAATTTTCGATGAGCTTAAATATCATATGACTTTTTGGTTTTGATTTGAGCATTCATGGACATATGCATGCACACACATGCACATGTATATGCACACACACACACACACACACACACACACACACACACACACACACACACACACATATAAACTTGTTTTCTAAACAATGTTTTTTTTCAGGGGGCCTCAAAACATATATTTTGTATGAAATCCCGACATCAATTTTTTGGGTGGATTACAATACTTCAGTTACTTATTATAGTAGCAGAGAAAGTACATTATACTATCTTGAATGTATGTTTACCCTTGATAAGAAGGACTGCTGGTTCAGAGCGAATGGGATTGAATCCTGATGTATTAACAACACAACTGTAGTTTCCACGGTCCTCTAGTTGAGTGCTAGATATCACTATACTTCCATTCTCTACATTTATCACGACACGCTGTCCTTCACCAGATACAAGCCGACCATCTTTCTCCCACAATATAGATGTTACAGGATACTCCATTGCATTGAAATGACATGTAAATGATGCTGGTTCTCCTTCTTCTACATTCATGCTGACTGGGCCGGAAACAATACTTGGGGGTGCTGCAACACAAATAACATGCAAAATATATCACACCCATAGCACAAACTGCAATAGTTTTAATTCATGATAAAAGAAGCAAAAATTCCAGTAAATCAATTTTAAAACAGCCATTTGCAAGTTAGTCACAAATGTATGATCATAGCTGGCAAACAAATTTACTCTGACTTTCTTACAAGCCATTGAATCATTAATGCCATTGATTAAAAGTGAGTTTCTGTTGTGGAGGTGATATGGTTTTAAGCTGAAAACTACAATGGACATCAGTGCCTCAGGTTGGAGAAAAAAAGGGGAGGATGCTCTGTACCATTCTGTACCTTTTGGCATGGGTAACTTAAATTTGAGCACTACTGTGGACTATGAACCGTGTTGGGCCTTGGGGATACTTCACATGAGGTAGTCAGGGTGAAGTCCTCAACAGGAGCAACTCAAGGGATAATCAGAAACTAAGGTTTGAAAGCTTGCAGTGAAACAAATAAGTATATTTTATCTTGTATAACCAATATAGCCATCTGATAGTACATACATTAGGTTATTTTTCCACATAGTCTTCCTCATAACAGTTGAGGCACTTGTTGCTTCAAGGGATGAGTTTGCATATTTCCTTCATGTAAAAATCCTGTCCTTGCATATTCAGCCATGTTGTCATGAAACCTCCTCATCTAAATCAAATTGTTGGCCTCCTAGGTGTTCCTTCAAGTGAGGAAAAAAGGGAAAGCTTGGAGTGAGATCCAGGCTGTAAGGAAGGTGGTTGATGATTCCCAGGGAAACTACTTCAACAACATGGTTATCTTCTAGACTCTATGAGGTCGCATGTTGATGTGAAGGAAGATGACACCCTTGGTGAGGAGTCCTGGTGTTTCCTCCAGTTTCCTTAGCGCAATTGTGTCATGGTCTCTCAGTATCAGTCAGCGGTCACTGTATGCCCTCTTACAAAAGCTCAAGTATGACACCCGCACTGTCCCAAAACACTGTGGCCCTCACATTCCCAGTAGATGGTGCCACCTTTAATTTCTTTGTCTTTGGAGAAGAGGAGTATTCACACTGCATTGACAACTGCTTAATGCTGGGAATATAGTGGTGGATACATGTTTCATCAAACATGACAATGTGGTGAAGAAAACTGTTCCCTTCTTTGGAGAACTGTTGCAAAATTACCTCCATGCACTTTTTCTTGAGCTGATTGGACAGATTTCGTTGAACCCATTGGGAACAAACTTTCCATACTGCAGAATATCGTGAACAATGTGATGAATGCTTCCAAAAGACATTCCTAGTTCTACCGCAATATATTGTAACATGATCCTCCTGTTGTTCTGAATCAGCTTCTCCTCATGAGCTGTGTTTAAATCTGTGGATTCTGTGCTGGGTTGACCATTGTGATCCTTGTCAGTGATGTTTTCTCTATCGGCTCTACTTTTGACACCATTCTGCGACATGCTAGTCTCTCCATTAACCTTTAACAGCTGTCAGTGAATGTTACATGTTTTGCCCACAGAACTCGAATAACTGAGCGGATTTCTTCACGAAACCAGTTTTCCAAATAAGTCGCCATTTTACCTTGCAGTAGTGCTGTATATGGCAGTTGGTGAAACTCTGCATGGTTGCCAACTTCATATATTAGAATAATTCCTCACAACTAACTGGAGGACAAAACACCAAGAATATGGGCCTTATAAACTCAGTTTCCATCATCCCTCGTAAAATCACTACCCCATACTTAAGTATCCAACCAGCATCTGCAGTGCAAAAGCTGCAAACAAAACTTACCCCTCTATTTATTTATGTTAACAGCAGGAGAGAGATTGTTCTTTTGAATTACCTACTGCTTTACCATAAAATAACATAAAAAGGAAATAAATAATTAATTTATTGATAATAATTCTTAACATTATTATACCATTAATTTATGATATATTGAAACATATGTGGGTTGAATAAAAAGTAATGCCTCCACCTTCATTAATTGGGTTTGGATGGGAATGTTTTAATAAATCAAATGCAGAAATAATCCTTAGAATGCTATCTTTAATTACCAATATTCACTTTTCCACATAGTCACCAGCCAATTAAATACATTTCTCCCAAGGATGAACAAGTTTTCTGAAGTCGTCACGGAAGAAGTCAACACTCTGTTTCCGCACCACAGTCTCACAGTTGTCTCAACATCTTCATCAGAAGCATAATGATGTCCCTGCAGATCGTCTTTCACTATCGGGAACAGATGGAAGTCAGACAGTGCTAAATCTGGACTGTATGGAGGATGCCGTACGGTGGTGAGATTCAGTCTCTGAAGTTCTGCTGTGGTGGTATGTGAAGTGTGTGGTTTGGCATTGTCATCCTGCAGGAGAATATTTCCCTTTTCCTTTCAGATTCTTGTTAGCCGTTGTTTCAGAGTTTGCAGTGTTGTGATGTAATTCTCTGAATTTATTGTTGTTCCACGATCAAGGAAATCAACAAGGATAACACCATTTGCATCCCAGAACACTGTGGCCATGTTTTTTCCAGCTGAGGGTTGCGTCTTGAATTTCTTTTCCTGGAGCGAGTCTTTGTGTCAATATTCCATAGACTGACGGGTCTTAATGGGGTACCCACATTTCGTCTCCTGTCACAAGTGAATGGAGAAAGGCATCACCTTCATTCTCGTAATGTGAGAGGAGTTCCTGGCAAATTTCAAGTCTGAGTACTTTCATTTCAGGAGTCAGCATCTGGGGTACCCATCATGCACAGATCTTCCGATACCCAAGCAAAACAATAATGTGACCCACACGTTCTTGTGAAATGCCGGTTGTGTTTGCAATTTCTCTCTGAGTGATACGATGACTGTCCTGAATAAATCTGTCAACATTTTGCTTGTGAAACTCGGTGGTTGCTGTCACAGGATGTCCAAGTCTTTGTTTGTCACACAAGTCAGATGTTCTCACCTCAACATCTTTAAACTTACTCGCCCAATGACACACAGTACTCACATCAACATAATCATCATAAACTGCTTTCATCATTCTCTGATGAATTTCCTTTGGAGTGACACCTTCTGATATAAAAAATTCAATGACTGCACATTGCTTAAATGGCATTGACCGACCATCTGCGCAGAATTACATACTTTACACTGTAACAGCACAACCGTTCAATGCTAAGGCTTCCCGCCAATTGGAGCTGTAGAGAAGAGGCTATGGAACAAGCCAGTACCTATCACATACCAATACTGCCATCTGTTGAAGAGTTATGAAGGAGGAGGTATTACTTTTCATTCTATCCTCGTATTTTAATAATAATTAATTTATTAATAACATTACTATTACACTTTAAAACATCAAGCTATTGAACACTACATATTGGCATTTAGACTGGTCAACATCCCTTTCAACATTACTGAAAACAAACTTGAATACAAACACTTTCTTAATATAGCAGTAACCAACAAGTTTGAGAGATCTGCTATCATCAAAAAGATAAAAAAAAAAAAATACAAATAGAAAAGATACATAAAAAAAGCACTACCACCTTAGAAATAGATAGAGGAAAAGTACAAGTATTACAAATTCACCTACAACCCACAATTCTGCAATATATTTTTCAAAAATTCAAGGGACTCTAACATAAAACTAGCCCCACTGAATAGATTAATGTTAAAAACCTCTTAGGTTCTTCTTTGAAAGACAAAATCAAGAGATACTCCATAGGTTGCTTGATTGTAGTATGAAATACATTAGAAAAACAAAAAGAAATTTTGAAACATGCAATAAGGAACACAGAAAAGGTATGAAAATCAAACAAACTGATAAACCTGCAATGATGTACCACTTCTGGCTCCACAGTCATTAAATTAATTCTGAAATTAACCTACTTAAAGCACTGTCAAATCCATTCAAATTAACAGTGTGGGAAAGAACTTTCATCCTAAACTACTCCACACAGCCATGAATTTTAACTACCTCAGATAGATTGTTTGTCCAACTTTATCGCCCATCCAAATGCCAACATGATGAACTCATCAACAGCAACAACATCTGATACCGACAGTAGTGGAGTTGTTCTATGCATAATGATTCAACAGCTGATGACAAGGGTCTATGAAACAATTGTCCTATGCCATAAAAGTAAGTGTATGTGTGGGTGTGTGTGCATGTGTGCGTATGTGCATGTGTGCCTGTGTGCGTGTGTGCGCGTGCGTAAAAGTTAACCATGTTAATCAATTTCCTTCAATTATTTATATAGTAGCCTTTTAAATTGTTACTTAAAGAACATTTATACAATATTGTAAAGCCTTATTACTTTAATAACATACCTATCTCTTTCTTTTTGATAATTAGTCAAAATTTCAATGTGATTTGCAATGAGTAAATTCATTGAAAAAATTCTAGCCATTAGGCTCTTAGGGTCCAAACAAGTTGTGGTGGTTCTGGAACTACCTATTAGGTTGAACTATCCTCTCAGGAAACTGTTTGTTCCCCTATCAACAGATCTTCATGAAAAGGGGTTCTCCTGAAGAATTTATTATAATCCAATTTCTTATGGAAGAAGAGTGAGAAACAGCTGAAATTTTGGATTGGTAATGAAGGCAAGCTATGCCTTCAACTGCTGGCATTTAGAAAGCTTACAAAATATTTTGGAAATACAAAAAGCTTGAAAATGAAAAATGAAAAATATTGATAATCACTAAGATATCTGCTTTAATAACTTTAATGAAGTTGACCATTTAAAGTTTTTTGAAAAAAGGAATTTTCACACATTTCAGCAATGTTCTACAAGCTGGCCTATACTTCACAAAAATTCTATTATATATTAAAATGATGGAAAACAAAAATACTGACAACTACCGTGCTGAGAAATCTACCAGAATGGTTTCTTCACAACTTCTCTATTGAAATGAAAACTTAGAGGAACCCCACTAGATAGTTACTGAAAGTCACTGATCATCTTCTAGTAGAAGGGGCATTCAATATGTCCTTAGAAAAAGAAAGGAAAACAAATTATTTTTAGTAGACTTTTTTTATTTTTCAAAATAAACTCCTTTTAGCTTGATACACTTTTCCCAGCATTTCTCCAATTGTTTTAAGCCTTCCAAAAAGTAGGGTTTCAGAAGGTCCTCAAAATAGGTATCTGTTTGGAAGATGATCTCTCTGTTAGACATGTATCGTTTTCTGCCAAGCCACTTTTTCAAGTTTGACAAATCTTGTGAATAGGTGGATGTTGTAGTAATTTGAACTTTAATTCTACAATTTTCGCCATTGAAACTGTGCAGGTGTGCACCCTTCGTTATCTTGATGGAAGAGAATATTTTTTCTTTGCCAGATGAGGGCATTTTTTCTTGATTTCTCTGTTCAACCCATGCCATAACGATGCACAATACTCTCCATTTAGCATTCTTTCTTTCTGCAAGTAATCACTGTAGATGATTCCATATGCATCCCAAAAAACCAAGGCCATCACCTTGTCTACGGATTTTACCACCTTTGCCTATTCAGAGCCAGTTTGCCTTTAAAAATCTACTGTTTTGACTGGTCTTCTGTTTCTGGAGTGTAGTACTGCATCCATGTTTCATCCAAAGTTATGTATCAATGCAGAAACTTGCCAGGATTGTGACAAAAAAGTGTCAAACCAGCTTCCGAACAATCACATGATTGCATTTATTCTCTATTTAGAGCAAACGCAGCACCCATCTTGCCAAGACCTTTGTCAGACCTAATTTTCAGTGCAAAACTGAGAACACTGTACTTTGTGCTATGCCTCTGACTCTACTATTTCATGAACTTTGTTTTGTTGATCACTCAAAACCATATCCTGGATTTTATCAATAATTTTGGAGGAAGTCACTTCCACTGGATGTCTGGAATGATGTTTATCATTTGTGGATATACATCCATGTTTAAATTCATTTATCCAATTGTAAATTGTTGTAAATGCAGGAGCAGATGTGCTATGAACTTCATCCAACTTGGCTTTTATCTCTCTGTTAAGCCTTTTAAATAGAGGTGTTTAATCAATGCACAAAACTCATTTTTTCCATCTTTCTAAAGAAGCACAAGATTGTTGATTCAATCGCCTATGGCAACAAAACTACATGAAGCATATGGCTGAAACTTTAACTGCCATCTACAAAGAGATAACGGCTACTAAGTACAAAATTTTTTCGATGCTATGTGTGTAATTTCTTGAACTTATTTAATGCCCCTCATAGCTATCATATGAAATAATGATTGGTAGTTAACATTTGGAGGACAATTGTGGAATAGAGAAGTTCTAGAGCAAATGATTAGATGTTCTAATTATTTGTTACAATAACAAGATCACAGAGCTCCCTAGCTACTATATGAAACTCCATTTCTGCAATTACTAACTGCAGCAAACTCTCAATTTAACAGACTTAAGATTTAATGGACATTATCCACAAATATGTTAATACACATGGTGACATTGTAGATGATAAAAAAATGTAAAACAATGCAGTAACACGACATAATCATAAGTAGTAGATTATATTCCGAATTGCATCTTCAAATATTTCTGTGCATATTTGTGACATTTTGTATATATAGGGTTGGTAGCACTATGCCATAATCTCTTTCAGTAGCACCTGTGTGTAAAACATAATGTTCCTTGTATATTTTAATTTGCCCATTGTTAGCAGACATTATCAGTTACTATCTCAGTAGCATTATGCTAGCATTTATTTCATTAGAAGTTGCTGTGTAAAATGTGTAATGTTCCTACAATAATTCTACTTAGACCATTGTTAGCATACATTATTGATTAATATATTGGTAGCATTATGTTAGCATGTTTCAGTAGCAGTTGCTGTGTAAAACATGTAATGTTCCAATATAATTTTAATTAGACTCTATCAGCATGCATTATCAGTTAAAGTTTTGGTAGAAATTTATAGTAGCTCTTATGAAACACATATAAGGTACCTAGTATAATATTAGTAAGACAATTATTAGTGAGCATTATAAACTAATATTCAGGAAAACAAGCAAGCTTAACACTTCCACAGATGCAAAGTTAATAAGTAGTTTGAAAAACAATGATGTCTCATGTTTATAAATTCAGTTTTCTCTAAAAAAAATTGTGTTTGTACTGAAAGGCCTAAAAGTAGTTTTAGTTTGAAGGAAATAAAATGTGTGAAATTCACAGAAAATAAAAAAAATTAAAACTTTCAACAATGATCCTAATATCTCCAATTTGATGGGCTTTCATTTTATAGAGGACTCTAAGCTCCTAGTGATCCATCATACTGAGTCTCTTGTATGTAGGAAATTCATTTATATCATCAGATATAAATGATTACAGCAACATAGAATATATGGATATGGACTTTAAGTCAATGGTAAATGCCCTTATGGCTCATGTTTGTGTGGCAGGGGAGTAGCATCAATGGATGTGAATAATGTATTATTACATACCCTAGCCGTTTACCTTAGTTTACAATTTTCTACTGTATTAACCCTATGGATATAATCCTTGTTGAGAAGTCTGTTTTGAACAATGGTTCTCCCATGAAATACTATTCAGCATATTACGTCAGTTATGGAATAAGATCAAGTTGATGCCGTTCGTTCATTGTACATGCCAATCTTGTCAAAAGATGTGGGTGTAACAAGGCAGAATACAACTTGCTTGATAAGGTGGTTTACTTTTTCATTACTTTGCTGTTAAGCACTTTTAACTTCTTGTGAACTTATTAGATTATAATATGCAGCATTTTAGATGGTAATTTTGAGTGAAGGCATAAGGAAAAATATACCAAGTAAATGAGACTAGAGTATGTACATTCCTGAAGTACATCTGCATGCATCACTATGAGGGAAACACACAGTTCAGAAGAACGTTACATTTTGCATAAACCAAGTGTACCAAATATGTAATCACACTGTTGTCTAATCAACAAACTGAAGACCAGATAAGTTTTAGTTTTATTGTAAAAGAAAATATGATTAAAGCATGATCCAAAACATTCTCTAAATATAAATTTAAAAATGTCTGAAACATTAATGATAAAGCATAGTATATAAAAGGATTTGTCAGTCATTATTTTGGTTTCTAAGAAAAAATTTATTTGGACCACAAGCAGTAACATCAAGTTTATATATATACACAATAAAAGAAAAAATATTCCCATAATTTATATTCTATGTGAAAAGAAGCAAAAAAGTATTTGATAAAAGCTGGGGAATTTAATTCTGTATAAAAACATCATTTAAAGTAACCATTGAATAGCAAGGTAAAAAAAAAACAAAAAAAAAACTAAACAACACTAGTCCATTTCATATAAACTGTTTTTTTTTGGGGGGGAACACGGGTTTGTATTTCATGGCTACATTGAGAAAGCTAAATCATTTAAAAGAGGGAATATCTTTTAAATACCACTTAGAAAGGGGTCAACTTCATTTTGTGCTACCTTGCCTGATTTACAGAGCAGCTTAATTTCCACATCAGCATAGTCACACCCAACAATATTAGAAAAGATGGTTTTGAAACATATTTTATTTCTCTGATAACAGTGTAGAAGTTGCAACTATCAAAACTACCTTCTGCAATGAGACAACCTAAGGAAGTATTAAAGAATGACCCATTGGTTTTTACCAATGTTACACAAGAATGCAGATAGAAAAACTTATTCACTTTTGCAAAATGCTTTGAATACTAAGATTGTTTGCATTAAAGCATTCTCTCTCTTTTTCTTTCACTTGCAAGTTTTCTCCTTTATTTGTTTAAATATTTGAGTTTAAAGTGCATACCCTAATCCTTGTACCATGTTATACCATTGTTGTGTGCAGAAGTTTTTTTTCAAAGAAGGCAGTTCCAGAAGTAAACATTCAGTCTTTGCATACCAAGGATAGCTATGTAGAGCAGATGTAGAAGAAGAAAGTTGGTTTACACAGTTGCATTCAGGCACAATATTTGAGCATTTAATGTAAATATTTTCAGTTTATATATAAAGTAACACATTATATGACACAAACTTCATTACTGTTCACACAAAAGTTTCTTCTGCATATATTCAGCCACATTCCACAATTGATTATAGACATAATTAAATATAGGTTGGAAAACGTTGAACTTAGACGTTATTTAGTTGATCAAGAGAATATAAGATACAAAAGCAAGTTTCTTATAGATGAACAAAAAATGAGCTCTGTACATATGGTACTTACTGGATACCACCAACTGGAATGTAGACATCTTTGTGCCTGCCAGATTCTCAGCAACACAACTGTAATTGCCAGCATCCTCTACAGCTCGAGCAGCCTCAATAATGAGTCTTGTCTCATCCACACGCACATGCCCAGTGTCTGAAATGGTACGGCCTCTGGGGTCCAACCACCATACACGTGCTGGTGGCCTCCCTCCGGCTGGGATACAAGTCAGTTCAAACTCAGCCTGCTCTGGTACAACTCGGGTCATGTCAAGTGGCAGTGGTGGTTCGAATGACAAGCTTGTCAGGTCATCCAGATCTTAGAAAATATAATGCACAAAATTACACACTATTCCTCTAGTCTAGTGAGCACTATAAAAGTACTCTTTTGAGATATCAGTTTTAATTTTAGTAGGGGTAGTTTTGGGTTGACACAGCCCCCAATGCTTACTTAGAATAAGTGCATAACATGATTACCATGTACTATATAAAAATTCTGCGGCAGAACAGTCCGGAGTTAGGCCAAGGCTTTCTGCCCGATCGCTGTGTCCCCCATCTCTGCCCATTGCAGTTGTCATGGATGGGGTGCAATGTACTACATATGTGTATATATTTTACCATCTCATTTATGCATTGAACATAGTTACAGCAATTATGTCAGTGATGCACTAACAATTTACAGTACTTGGCCATATTATGAGATACAACTTGATTTTTCACTATAATACAAGATTAGGAGGCAAAAATGCAACTAATATTGTCTTTATTTTTACTAGCCTACATTGAAACATTACATTCTCTTAAACACTGATGAAGAATTAAAGTATAATATGCATGCTTATGGTGATAATTGGATATATTTCTGAATTGCTATCAGATGCTTACAATTTTATGAAACGTTTAGGTATTAGTTGAGCTACTTTTGGCAGTTATCAATGCTCTAATTTGCTTTGGCATTCTATTCATACATGCCTGAACTGTCTCTTGTATATGTCGATGATAATTCCAGACCTCTATGATCTTTTTAGTAAGCCTAGTTTTCAAGTAATCACTTCTTTTGCCACTTCTTTCTTCGCTAGCTTCCAGACATTTTCAATTGAGTTCATATCTGGTGAATTCCCTGGCCAGGGCTACAAAGGTATGTTTTGCTCTTCCAGAAAAGCTATCACTGATTTTGCAGTGTGACATTGTGCCCTACCTAGCACAAATATAAATGATTCTCCAGTTGGGAACCAATGTCTTATTTGAGGCAGCAGCCTATTCCTCAACACTTCTTTGTACTGATCCTGCCACATTGTCCCTTAAACAACATAGAGATGTCCAGTGCCTTAGCCACTGATGACTGACCATATCATAACTTTGGCAGGATTAGTCTGTATAACACAATCTGGATGATACATTTCATCAGGATGCCTTTGCAGAAACTGAGATTTGTTTACAAGAATTTCAAAAGTGCTTTTATCACTAAAGCAAACCTGAAACAAAAAAGAAGCCAATGTGATTTGCTTCAAATGTGGCCTTTAGTTCTGGATAATCCATTTCAAATGTAAAGTTTAACTCATTAAGAATTTTTAAAATGATTTTCATACTTACTGATTTTCCAGAGGTTTAGGCCTTTATTCCTGAAGTCATTTAGCAATCATAACAGGAGTTAATTTTGGTTTCTAGGCAGGATTGTGGCCTTTTAATTTATTTCTGATGTCTAATAGTTCTTTCAGATGAAGCAATTCCACTCTCTTCAAACTTGAACTTAATTTCTTTTATAATGGCAAACCTGTTTCTTTCACAGAGAGTTTTCAAGCAATGCACACCTCTTGGTGTGAGAATCTGCTTTTGCCCACATTTATTCTTCCATTGTGGGGCTAGGTCCATTACAAATTCAATTTTCTTTTTAATTTGGCTCACAGGTGATTCAGACCCCCCCAATCTTTGAAAAATCTCTTCGGTTGAAAACAAATCAGTTTTAATCAAGGTTTTTACCTCTGAAAATTTTTGAGGTGTCAGATTACATGATTTTCCCATTATGTTGTAAATAGAAAACACAAAATCATAAAGTTCACCTTCCAAACCATAAAAATCACCTTTCAAATTAAAAAAAAAAAAAAACTGACAAATTTAAGTATTAATAGCATAAGCTTATAATGTGCTTTCTCCATTTATTAGCACTACTGCAACTAAAGCTTGTCAAGCAACAATTTTGACTCTTACAACACAGAAACAGCATAACACACATTCATTGTAGACAACAATAGTCCCCTAACATTGTCCAGTGAGGCTCACAGTAATGAGCATCAGTTGTCCTCAGAATTCAATGAATTGTGAAATAGCCTAGGTATGTTTAATAATATGGCCAGGCACTATATTAGCTCAGCTTTCACAGTCTAGCTTATTACACTGTATAATTTTGATATAATACACACTGAGGCCAAAAGTCAGTCTTCATAACATGGACTACATAGGCAATACGTTCATATCCACACAACATGCTCCAGTCATAAGAAGCAACCTTATTTATCAAAGAAATATACCATGAGCTCAGCTGATAGCTGAACCCATAACTTTGGAACAAAATAGGCACTCTACTAACTGAGCCATTAAGCCTGTTAATACAGCTGCTGTAAAACAATTCATTACCAATTTGTATACAAAATCAGTAGAATATTATAATTTTAATTACAGACTCACTAATAGTGATGAAAAGATGACCCTTTCAAGAAAATAAGGATTGCAGAGAAGCAAAGTGCCTCTTTTATACTGAATGAACTGCAAGTATATTAATTACCTAATCACAAATGATATTTTGTATTTCCTGACTCTATAGGTTTAAGCTACTACAAAAATAAACACTTCTTAAACAACAGATAAAACTTCATGACTAAAAATAAATAGGGGTTGCAAACTGTTTTACAGGGGTTGGGACTTAAATATTAGATTAAATGTGCTTTTTGTTATGTCAAAAAAAAATTGTTTCTCTATGGAAGCATGTTTGTCATTTGTTTATGATGTTGCAAAATGTTTTTTGATGGTGTTTTGTTTTGTCTCAATAGATTTTCATATAAACCATTTTGCTTGTTCCTAGTAATAAAATATGTAGTGTTTCTAAAGTTGATTGCAGTCAATTTTTCATTTCCTTTAAGTGGTTATGGGCCCAGGATTGCAAGAATAATGTAATTGTTGAGTTTGCATAACCCAAGTATCGGTGATAAATCAATCGTGGTGTTAAATTGTCGGCCGGAAAAGTTTTGGAAATATGACGGACAGATGCTTAGACTTCAAGTGCACTATTGAGAAGTTAGAAGGACAAGAAAATTGGTCAATATGGAATGGCAGATCATGTTTTGTTGAAGAAGGAGAAAGTATTGGATGTTGAATTGGGAGAGATAGAGTTACAAGAAAATAGAGACAACAAAACTGACTTTAAAAACAAAGATTCCATGCCCAGCTCATAATTTTGAGTACCTTAAACACAATCTATGAGGAGCTAACATCTTGTAGCACAGCAAAAGATATTTGGGATAAACTTTTATCCGTTCAAGA
Organism: Hymenopus coronatus; assembly: GCA_030762935.1. Taxonomy (NCBI): domain Eukaryota; kingdom Metazoa; phylum Arthropoda; class Insecta; order Mantodea; family Hymenopodidae; genus Hymenopus; species Hymenopus coronatus. The sequence continues at coordinate 90,376,351 of CM060894.1, read as the reverse complement.
GCAGAGTTCAGGGCAGCACCTCGACATACTGATGGAACAGCTGTTTTTGTCAGAATGGCGGAAAACAAGAGCATTGCAACCTAATTGACCAAGCAATGTTTAATGATTTGAATACTGAACTTGTGAGTCTTAGTGGTAGTAAGCTCCCAGAATTATTGCTGATTGGCAGAGTTCTCTCTTTACTCCCATCTGAATATTTTGAGTTTAAAAGTGTTTGGGAAAGTGTCTCTATAAGCGACAGAACCTTGAATAATTTGACAGAAAGGCTATGGTTAGTCAAACTGCATCTTCCTAATAACAATACCAATGCTAGACAAGAGATAGCGCTTGGTGTGGGCAAGACAAAGGAGAAAAAGTTATATACATGTAGTAATAAATGCTCTAAGTGCTACAAATATTCTAAATACGGCAACGTTGCTAAAAATTGTAAAACCAAGGGCAAAAACCCTTAGCTAAAAGGAGCTATATGCCTTGGGGATGCTTTTTTGACTTTCCATTACATATCTACGAAGAATTCATCTGAATGGATAGCAGACAGTGGAACCTCAGCTTATATGACAAACATACATATAAACCATTTGCTGTTCCTAAGACTATAAAAGTCAGAAACAGTGAAATTATAAAAACCTATGGCCAAGGTCTTATTGTGGCCAAAATGAGAGTAAATAATTTATGACAGATTAATCCCTTTAAAGATTTTTGATATGTGCCAGAAGTTAGTCAAAACTTTTTTCCTGTTAGTCAGACTATAAATAAAGGCTTTCAATTTAAAGCAAAAGGTAAATACTGACTATTTCAGAAATGTCAAGTTAGTTGATAGTCAATTTTCAAGTGAACTATACACCTTGAATATGGAGATTGTGGCACCACAAAAATTTGCTGATGTTCACATTGCTGAGGAGTCTGCAACCCTTCAACTGTGGCATGAAAGGCTCTGTCATCAGAATAAACGTCATATCAAGAATGTTTTACAGCTTCTGGGGTTGACATCATGATTCATGAAGCATTTTGTGAAAGATGTGTTTATGGAAAACAGCATCATCACCCATTCAGAAGCATGTCTAACCAACCAAACTGAAGTAGTGGCTGGATTCATGTTGATGTTTGTGGACCCATACAGGAGGAATCCTTAGCAGAATCAAAATATTTTCTATGCTTGAAGGATGATTATTTCAAGTTCAGAAGAATTTTCTTTTTGAAAAGATGAAGCTTATGAAGTCCTAAACACCTTTGTTAATGAATTGGAAGCAGTTGGGCATTGCATTCAACAGTTACTTTGTGATGGAGGAGGTGAATTTGATAATCATTAGGTCAAGTCACTCCTCAGGCAGCATGGGATAGCCTATTACATGACGGAACCAAATACTCCAGAGCAGAATGGTGCATCAGAAAGAGAAAATTGAACATTGGTGGAGGCTGCTCATTCAACGATTCATTCAAAAGATCTAATTGTTGGACTGTGGGCAGAAGCTATTAAACACTGCAGTGTTTGTACTAAATTGAACTGCACCTGCAGATGTTGAAAATAAATGCTCATTAGAATTATGGACAGGATGTCCACCTCCAAAGATTGACTACTTCAGAGTGTTTGGAACTCACTGTTATTTCCACATTCTCAAACAAATTAGAAGAAAATGGGATAAGAAGGGTTCACTAGGAATTTTTATGGGGTATACTTATGATAGTAGCAACTTCAGAATATGAAACAGTCCTTAAAAAATCATAATATCAAGAGATGTAATTTTTACTGATGAGAGACCAATCCAAAAGTTGCTTGAAAAGTCAGATGATAACACAGTGAAGCCACCAATAGCATCTTCTCAGGATTCACAAGTTCAAGTTCCTGATGGAACAAAAGGATTTTCAATGGGAGAAGAAGAAGAAGCACCTACTTCTAGGAATGTTCGAGTTAAGATACCATTATATTTGCAGAACTATGTTCTTCTCGCTGAAAATAACATAAATCTTAGTGAAGCATTAGGATCAAGAGAAAAGAATCTTTGGTTGGAAGCTATAAATAGTGAGCTGAAATCATTAGCAGAAAATAATACATGAATCTTGATCGATCCACCACCTGGTTGGAAGATCATTTCAAATCGATGGATATTAAACATTAAGAGAAATCCTGATATAAAGCCAGATTGATGGCCTAAGGTTTCAATCAGGAAGCTGGTGACATCACTAAAAGGGAAATCAAGAACTGGTATTGTAGCACAGTTTTCCAGTGAAACAGTTAGCTGGTCTGGTAGAAAGCAGTCATATGTTGGACTGCCTACAACTGAGGCTGAATATGTCGCTGCTTCTGAAGCGATAAATTAGCTAATCTGGGTCACCTGATTTCTACAAGAGACGACATCCATAGAGCAGTTGCCTCTCTTAATGTAGATAACAATGATGCCATCAAATTAAGCAAGAATCCACAGCTTCGTCACAGGACAAAGTTTCACTACATCCGAGAGAAATATCAAGAGGATCCTTTAACATCTGCTATGTGCCAACACAGGATCAAGTAGCAGACATCTTGACAAAGGCTTTCATTCATGACAGGGGTCTTCTGGGACTCATCAAAGTTTATGACATTTTAGAAACTGAATAATGTTTCAATGGATGATGTATTTTTTTTTTTTTTTTTGTTTGTTCAGGAGGAAGTGTTGACATCAAACTAAAAAATAAGGAATACATAGTTTCTCTATGGAAGCATGTTTGTCATTTGTTTATGATGTTACAAAATGTTTTCGATGGGGCTTTTTTTTTTTTGTCTCTACAGGTTTTCATGTAAACCATTTTGCTTGTTTTAGTACATAATAAAATATATAGTGTATCTAAAGTTGATTGAAGCCAATTTTCCATTTCCTTTAAGTCTTTTGTTCTATTTGCAGATGTGAATGCATATCCACATTTACCTTGCAATGTGCTAAATATAGCATCATGAAACAAAGTTCTCCATGTAGAGACAAATTGCTATCTGGTATTCCAAGTTATTTATGTCTTCAGCGCTTCTGTGCAGGGGATAATAAGAAGTTAACCAGCAGTATCCACTGTGTCCACATACATGTATTGTTTTTTCCCAAACATTATCAAAGAGTACCTATCAACCTAACAAGGCAGGTATAATACATAAAAGTTTGTAAGAATTTAAGTTCAATGAGAAAGTATTGTGATTGGAGATGAAACATACATGTACTGATATAATGTATTTGATCCTAAGTATACTAATGAAATGTAACTCACAAGCAATACTAAGTTCTGCAGTGTATGTCTGTGGATCCTCTGCTGACTCTGAGTGAACACCTACACATGAGTAGTATCCAGCATCAAATGAGCTTACTTCTTTGATGATTAATGTACCATTAGGGTAAACTGTCATCCTGGAAAAAAAATTACATGCATCTGAACACCTTATAAAATAAAAATTAAAAATGATTTAACCTTTTCAGCCTCAATTTATTTTAATCAAGCTTCGTAGCATACTATAATTACTTATGCCTTTAATATCCTTTAACCTGGTTGGTCATAAGGGATGATGAATGAAATTAGTGAAATGATGCTCAAATGATTTTGGGGTTCATGGAGTTTAAAGTTACTCAACATTCGTCTTCTCAGGGTGAAAAAAAACCTTATCCGGGTAACTCACCCTAAACGGGATTTGAACTCACGACCTGTTGAATGAGAAGCAGACACACTACCACCACCCTACCCAGGTAGGCTCCTTTAATGTTATTACTCTATTTTGGGTTTGCAGCTCAGTTAACTATAGCAGAGAATGTTATTAACCAAGATTGCATTAATGATATTCACTTAATGTTCCTAAGGATTGTGGACTTAAATTTGGAAACATATAGGTACACTATAATAGTATGCCCACCTTGCACTTAAACAAGATCATAAATGATATTAACATTGAGTGCAAAGGTTGGTATAAATTTAAGAAAATGGAGTAGTCATGAACATGCAATTTAAGATATGGTTTTTAACTTTATGTTTGAACTGTTTCTAATTTAAGAGTTTCCAGATACCAGGTAGCTTGTTACAAAGAGATAACCTTTGACGTGGCATACTCAGCAGACAAATTTTACAGCTTTGATTACTGAAATCCAAGTTTTGCAATTCCCTAGTATTATAGGAATGGTATTCCTGTTAAAATATGACAGACTCTTATGAATGAAAATAACAGTCTCAAAAATGTAAACACAACTTAATGGTAGTATACAGAATTCTCTCAGCACTGGTTTTGTTGAATTTATGGAGATATGTTTCAGGATTTTTGCAATACACTTTTACAGTATGAATATGTCTTATCAATTTAGTTGAGGACCAGGGGTGGATACATGATAAAGGATTCTCGTTGCATAGGATTATCCAGTTTAAGGCATTAGGTAATCATCTACACAACCAGAAACCATGACATCTGGATGTCCTTAACAACCTTGATGCCTAAATAAATAAATAAATAAATAAACAAATGAATAAATAAATAAGTAAATAAATAATTAAAACAAAAAATAAGAGTATAACATTGAAGCCAGTTTTATAACAAAATAATAACTACCTTTTTGCTATTTAAAGTTATTATTTACTTTTTAATTTGTTTCCAGTACATAAACTTTGATGAGAATGATAAGGACTTCAAAGATATAAACAGAATATCCTAGATATTATACACTTTGTTTTTAAGGTCAATACATCAAATGTACCTACTATATTTTATTTAGACTTATTAAAGCCATTTCGACAAAATAAAGAATAAAAGAAATTTTACAGTGTAAAACATTATTTAAGAAAGACAGAATTCCATCTTAGTTTTCATTCTACATTCTTAAAGGATACCTAATTTAAATTTGAAGCTGTCATTGATTGCCTTTTCATTTTTCAGATGTGCTGTTCACAGAAACTCAGAAAATCCCTGACACAATTCCTTTTTTACTTTCTCTATACGTACTATGTACATAGTCTATAGAGAAGGTATTGCAATCCACCCAAAAATTCAGTACCGAGACTGCACCGGAAATATATGTATTAGGGTCCCCTGTATCCAAAAAAAGCATTTTCACAAAGAGCGACGTGTATGCGTGGATGTGGGTGTGGGTGTGTGTGTGTGTGTGTGTGAACACGAAAATGAAAAGTCAATAAAATACCAAACTTGGTATTTAAGTTTAGTATCTTCCAGGGATGGGACATGAAGATTTTGAGATCAATCCCCCCACCCCAAACTAACCTTTACATGGAACTTTTTTCGAAAATTTTGATTTTCTTAAAAATGGCTGTTATGATTTTGATTAAAATATTTTGCATAACTGCTAAACCATAAGAGATGGAAAAAAACTTACCACACAAAAAATGTAGAGCACTTTAAAATGCACAATTTATGTTAAATGCATTTTTTCATGGATTTGATCGTTTTTGAGATATTTCTTGCTTTTGATTTCAGATTTAAAAAATTATACTATTGTCACACAGGACTTAGTCAACCTCTGCCCATACAAACAAAGGAACTTCAGTCACATAGCAACCAGCTTTTGACTATCACTTTAACCTAAGGTACTCCCTTATTTCGCTTCTACTTACAAGGAAGTAAGTAATAAGACTATTTCTGCTAAATTTTTTTCAATTAGCATTAAGTAAATAGAACAATAAGCTTTTTAACAATAATTTGTTGCAGAGATGTAGAGAAAGTCATGCGAATGGAACACATCAGATTTTTTATTTTTTTATTCAGTGACATCAAAATGGGGTTTTCCAGTGAAATCACAATGCTAACTAAAATTTACGCATAAAATGTACAATGCAATACTTCCTCCACCTTAGGAAAGGGATAAAGAAAGTATATTAGATATATCAAAAGCATTTAAATTATTAACCTTCAAAACTGTATTACTTTATTGAACTGCTCATCATTTCTTTTAATTATAATATAAAATAAAGAGTCTGAAATACCTTGCTGCAACAAATTGATGATATTCCACATAAAGTTTTCATTTGTTCAAGTTCATAATGTGACCTGTTCTGAAGTATGTAATAATACTTCTTTAATATTGCTCTAGTTATGTCAATTGTGGTGGTGATACATTTTTATGAAATGTGAGTTTGCTCAGTCCACACTATATGGAATATTATTATAAAAATGTTAGAGAAAATTTAGGGAGATGCAATATTGTTCATTACTTGATTGGATTGTAAGCCCACTGTGTTCTCTGAATGCTTCAATTCTCATTACTTCAATTATTCAAATCTATCATATCTGTTTACATAAGCAGCACAGTCATTCATTCAGTTAGGTATTTAATATCTTCAAAATACTAAACATACAAAAAGTTACAAAAATCCCTGTTTGTTGAAATGTTGTTATTTAAAAATAATAAGCCTGCTTCATTCAATGTTTATGTTTTTTCTTGAAACTCTAAAATAGGTAGGTACCTTTGTAATACACTATTTTACACCTACTGTATAATAACTTGAATGATATGTGATTTATTTTGTTACTTCTTTCTTACTTCTTCTAACAGAAACATATTATATGTAGGGTCCATTTTTAGTCTGATACATAATTTATTTGACAAACAAAGGAATATTATATAAGCTATCAGGGTGAGATTCCCTAGTCAGTCAGAGGAAGCGACAAAGCTTACGCAGAATAAACATTTACTGGACAGGCAGGCTGGCAGGCAGGGAGGCAAGGGGACAAATATTTGTGCTAGGGACCAGACAGATAAACATACATACACACACCAGCATGTCTCCACTGTAAACATATACACCCATCTCCCTTAGGCTATGTGCCTTTACAAGCATTCTCCTAACATAATCTTTAAAAACTATGGAACAAGAAATGGAATAGATCAAGGGGTAACAGAAAAGAAAAGAGAAGGAGAGAGCTTACTAATACAAATTAGGATAGGATATACATAAATGCATGGAAAATGTAGGTAATAATAATAATTATAATAATAATAATAATAATGATAATAATAATAATAACAACAACAACAATAATAATAATAATAATGATAAGGATTATGATGATAACAACAAAATACAGTGTAGAGCAAAACATTAGAGAAGGCCTATAAAATACAGGCATAATGAATGAGGAAGGAAAATGTTGATGAGAAAGTAAAAGAGGAAAAAATTTTTGTCATAGTTTATGTTTCTCATCATACAAAATCTCCTTTAATTATTGTTACTCTGTTTCACACTTTCAGAAGTGACTGCAAGGAAATATGTTTGAAAAGCTCAGTAAAATCTGTTCAGTAAAAGAAAATGTTTCTGGCTTTGGTACTATGCAGTTTGTTATATCAGTACATACAGTGGTGTCTGCTATATAAGAGCACAAGACACCTTAACTTTTGACACCTTGTGGATCTATTGGATATTTTTTCTTTGAATACCATAATGTATATGTGGTAATTTACAATATACAGCATTTAAATCTGCTGCACTGCTCTGCTAAACTCAATGAAACATGCAACAATGTCAGTAGCCCATCTTGGCTTCTGTACGTTTTAATAGTTTTTGAGCAAGCGCGACTGGTATGATGTAGTTACCTTATGGAGCAAATACATGCATGGTGTGCACATTACAAAGTATGCTCAAATGATGAAACATCTTTTTCTGCACTATATCAGTACAATTGCCATTTATGACAACAGATGGTTGCTCACTGCAGTAGAAGGTCACTAGAGGGTGGCAATGTTAATGCTTCTTAGCACTGTACTTCTTAATACAGTGGCTGTAAAAGTGTGTTAATCCTGACATCTTGTGACATGGGAACAGTAGTTAAGGTGTATGAAGGAGGAACTGTATACTTCAGATTATCCATATTCTCAACTGCAATTTAATTTGCATTACTTTGTTCTTGCCATAGATACTGTACTTAAAGATTTACACAGCACACATCCAACCCCTTTATTTTTTATTTTTTTTCCATAAGCAGTTGTATCAACTTGTTCATAATCATAACTATGCTATGATGTTTTCACATTTCTAGGCTAACCAACTCTTGAACTTTTGTGTGAACATCCAGAATGTATACTCATGAGCTGTTACTGAGTACAAATCCTTTGTTTTGATATAACATGGAAGGAGATAGAAACCAATATCTTAAGCATGTATGGCAACTGAACCTTGTCTAGCTTAAAAAACACTATGGAGTTAAATAGAATATCTCTGTCTCTATCTAATGCCATTAACTTTGTAGAGTGCTAATGACTTAATATCTGAGCACCCTTAAACACCAATGATAATCAGCATCATTAGCTTTGATGTTTTCTACTCATGTGATGTCACCAAGTTGTTAATAACATACATAAATATTCAGTTGTTATAATTTTCAGCTTTGTACACATTTTCCTATACAGAATATTCTTTTCTACATATTTTTCAGTAAAAGTATATTTGCTGTTTTTATGCTTATCACACAGCAATTGATAAATCAAAGGTCAGAATGTGACAAAAAAAAAATATATACATATATTTTGTCACATATATATATATTATATATATTTTTTAGCTAGAGTAAAATACCTGTCTAGCTTGAATCCTCTATTTTTCTTTAATAAGAATGAGCTTTATGATTTTGCAAATCAAATATTTTTGGAAAATTCTATTACTATGTATTAGAAAAGTCAGGCAGGTAGAAACAATTTTGTTTTTGGGTTTACAACAGGGACCAAACAAGAGAAAATGTTAACAAGGGTTGGAGAAACTTTTTAAAATGAGCCAGAATCCTGTAACTTCTTACATTCAATAGCAATATACCGCTGTCTATTCAGGCATGAGGCAAGAAAGTTTGCAGCAGCAAAGGTTAATATAAGTTTGTAAGGAAGATTTATATTATGTGGAACACTGTGCAGTGTTAATGTAGCTTATTTTGTATTTTACATAAATATTTACAGTTATGGGAGGAGAACAAGCCCAAAATAATGAGTACGTTAGATTATTTAAGTAAAATGAGTGTTAGTATGGGAATATATAAAATAGCATTTGCTATTGGATGTTCAGAAATAGAAGTGTATAGGATAAAAATAAATGAAATAAAATACAGAGCAAAAAAGGTGAGGGAAACAAACACAAACAAGATTAACATAATACAATGGCACAACATAAAAAAGCAGTATGGCGCATCACTCATTCTTTGCTGTTTTACAGCATTTCACTCATCTGAATGTAATTTTGTCAAGAGTAAACCATGAGGATGCCCTATAAAATTAAAGCTTTTTTTTTTATTTATTTTTTATTTATTTATTTATCCATCACTTATCTTTACAGTACTGAGCAACACCCATAAAAAGGTGATGCATCAAAGATTTTAAAATTGAAATACAAATTAAAATTAAATAAAAAAATTATATTTATGTCTTGCATTTTATTTTATTTTTTTTTTTTTTAGGGCTTTAAAATCAAACTTTGAAGTACTAAAATATAAAGAGGAGACATAAAGTACAGTGAACAAATATCTAGTGTGTTACATTCATATGACTTTCTGTACCTATTCTGCAACAAACAATTCTTACAAAAGCTTAATACTTCTATTTCATTGGAATCAAGTTAATTATTTATTTTCTTTTAATTCAAGGGGAATAAGGGAATGCATTAGGCTAAAGTGATAGTCAGATATTTTAAGAGATGGTCGCTATATGATGGATTTGAAATTCTGTTCCCTGTGCTTCACCAGGATGAGAAAAAAGAAACAATAGCAAGGAATATCTCAGAAATGGTTAATTTAAAAAATAAATATATTATACATAAATAAAGCAAAAAAAAGGAGAGACAGAGAGAGAGAGGAGAGAGAGAGAGAGAGAGAGAGAGAGAGAGAGAGAGAGAGAGAGAGAGAGAGAGAGAGAGAGAGAGAGAGAGAGAGAGAGAGAGAGATACACTTACCATTATGAGAAATAATCGAACTGACTTCAAATAATGACAAAGTGCCATATTCATCTGAATACAAGATAATGTGCTTTTCCAAAATATTAATGCTCAGAACTGAGATTTGTCTTACATTTGTGATATCTGTTTTCCAAATACAATATGGGGGGAATGCAAGTTTCAAACTTCTCGGATACGGCGTTTGTGAAACCTGGGGGAAATGGTACAGATTACCACCAAGGTCACCACAAATGTGGCAGATTTTGTGCTGAAAATTAGCTGTTAAGGAGCCTATGATCATTCTCATTGGAAAAACGATAACTCTCTGAGAATAAAATAAAATTACAGAACTTCCTTTCACATCGGTGGTTGCACGTAATGTTGTATTGGAACTCAACGGTCAAGCTGAAATAAAGAGGCTGGCTGCGCGTTTCCCCTCCTTGGACTGCACATATCCAAAATATGAATTTACACGCAAATTAGAACTAGGTAAAATGTTTTACGATGTATTATATTAAGCATCTTGTCTTAATAGAAAATAGCATCTATAAATAATTATGTTACAACTATGCTGCAACCGCTGTCACCATCATGTTTTATCATTGAACATACCATACATTTTGTTCTCCCCTCTCCATTTCTCCCACTTGCAATATGAATTTCTGCATAAATTCAAATTAATTTAAAACATTTACGATATATAATATTAAATATGCTGCCTAAATATAAAATCATGTCCATCATTGTTGTTACAATTACACTATCATCTGCTGCCATCGTGCTCTATCATCACATATGCCATACATTTTGCTCTCCTGCTAGCAATGTGATTTTTTTTTTTTTTAAATATAGCTTAATGTCTTTTAACCTGGTTGGTCATATTGGATGATGAATGAAATTAGTGAAAACATGCTCAAATGATATTGGGGTCCATGGAGCTTAAAGTTACTCAAAATTTGTTTTCTTGGGATGAGGGAAAACCCCGAAAAAATCTTATCCAGGTGATGCACCCTAAGTGAGATTCGAACGTGTTAGCTGTTGAATGTGAGGCATACACTACCACCACACTACCCAGGCGAGCAATGTGAGTTTCTGCACACATTCAAATTAGGTAAAAGCATTTACGATATCTTATATTAGGTATGTTGTGTAAATACAAAATCGTGTCCAGCAATGCTGTTACAGTTATGCCACCGCACGTACCATCGCACCCATACCATATATTTCCATACTCAAATTAAGTACAATAAATAAATAATGTGCTTAATCAGCTTAAGTGTCCATTACTTTGTTCAAAATATATGGTAAATCTCTAAATTTCATTTAAAAATTCTTCTTTTTATATACCATGTCTTTTAAACGTATCTTATATAGATGATATGCTAAATTTCAAAATTAAGTCCTGAAAAATGGGTATCATCTTGTATTCAAAGTCGTCTTGTGTTCGGGTAAATATGTTATTTAAAAATCAACCAATATCATATTAATATTTCACAAATGGATGATGTCAGAAAAGGGTCATTTAAAATAAATTCTGTGATTTAAAGAGATTTACATTTTCTATTAAGTAAGATTTTGTCTATTTTGTTTATTTCTTAGTTTATATTTATAGCCTATCTCTTTCTGCATAGTTATTACAAAATTATATAATCTAAAACAAGGTTCTAATACTATGTAGACTATACCCCAGAGAATTCAAGATGTACACCTTCTTTGTCTTGTAAATATCTTAAATACATGATATACTAGCTGGACCAGCTTTACATGGATGTTGTACCTAATGAAAAAACTGACACAAAATCTTCTGTTTACAGTATGACCATGCAATGAAATAAAATTAAAATTAAATAATTTGATAATACTTTATTGTAATGACGTGTAATATATAATTATTTTTCTTCCACAGAGAAAACAAATAGTGCAAATGGTTTGCTGACTCTCGAGCACGCAACGTACAACTGCACAAGCGAAAAACACAGCAATTCAAGGTTTATTCTGCACACTTCTAACGATTGACCTTGGGATTTATGTAATTGTGAATGCAAGGTGCACCAGAAATTGAACATGCTTGAATTCAAAAGGAAAGTTGGTTGGCATTAGTGGTATTCTTGGAATAAGCACACCCTCGTCTTTGAACTTTCCTTGATTATAGTAGGACAAATCAAATGTTTCATAACTTTTTTGCATAGGAAATCTTGTTCCATTGCACAATTTTGGCTGATTCAGATTGCATAGCATAATTATCACCAAGTCAACCATGAGCTGTAAATTGTGTGGTGGTAATTCTGGCAAATCCAATGAATAGGCAATTCAGCTGTATAATTGACGACTTCATTTGGATCAGTAATGGAATCGATTGACTTATGAATGCATTTGTCCAACAATTTTTCTCTGAATTATTATATTCAATTCATCTACATTCTTATTAGTTGCTACTAAAATGGCTCATTTGCTTAATCAAGCATGGCTTTTGTAATTTGTATGAATATTTGGGAACACTTTCGATATTAATTCTTCGTTTGACGTAGTGAAGTGTCAAACATTTGGTGGAAACGAAATGAGGCCAGTAGAAGTATCAAACAGGAATTTCCCTTGCCAATGTCTAAGAATGCCTGTGCATCTGAAAAGCGCAATGAAGTGCAATGATCTGCGTAATGTAGCATATATAGTTGATATTGTGAAAAGGAGGTGGTCAGCACACCCATAAGGTAGTGTAGATAGGATGACATATGCAGTTAACTGCGTGGGTAAAAAAAAATGCCATTTATATAATAACAGTAATGGCAGCACTTCCATAGTGTGGTGGGTAAATGCTGAAATAGGTAATGAATTACATTAAGGAGAAAGACACTCTTTTTACTTTCTCTATATGCACAATATACATAGTGTATAGAGAATGTATTGCACTTCACCAAAAAATTTGATACCGAGATATCACCGGAAATATATGTTTTAGGGTCACCTGTATCCAAAAAAAGGATTTTCAGAAAAAGGTCCATGTGTGTGTGTGTGTGTGTGTGTGTGTGTGTGTGTGTGTCCGTGTGCCTGTGAACACGATAACTCAAAAACGAAAAGTCGGTAAATTACCAAACTTGGTATTTAAGTTTAGTATCTTCCAGGGATGTGACACGAAGATTTTGAGAAAAATCCCCACTCCCGAAACTACCCTTTATATGGAACATGTTTTCGAAAATTTTGATTTTCTAAAAAATGGCTCTAAAGATTTTGATTAAAATATCATATATTAAAGATATTTATATGACAAATAAAATGTACATTTTGAATTTTCTGGGAATAGTCTCTAAAGACTACTTTATTCTGGATGAATTTTGCATAGCTACTAAACCGTAAGAGATGGACAAAAACTTAACACACAAAAAATGTAGATCACGTTAAAACACACCATTTAGATATACTCATTTTTTTCGTGGAGTTGATCGTTTTTGAGATATTCCTTTTTCTTGATTTCAGCTTTGAAAAACATACTTTTCTCATACAGGAATTTGTCAACTCCTGTCCATACAAACAAAGGAATATCAGTCACATAGCAACCAGGTTTTGGCTTTCACTTTAACCTATGGTGCTCCCTTATTTCGCTTCTACTTACAATAAAGCAAGAAATAAGACTATTTCTGCTAATTTTTCTCAATTAGCATGAAATAAATAAAAGAATAAGCTTATTAACAATAATTTGTTACAGAGGTATAGAGAAAGTCATGTGAATGGAACACATCAGATTTTTTTCCTTTACTCCTACTGTTTTCCACCTCTTTCTTTATTTTCTTCTATGTCAAAACAGCCATTTTTAAGGCTAACAATGATGTATCTAAAGAGCAAGTGGATCTGGTTGGGCAATTGATAAATTGTTATTTGATGATAGTTTTGTGTATTAAATTTCTCCATTTAACCCAAAATATTACTTGATCAAATAAGAGCACCGCAATTGCAGTGTGATGGTAAGGGGGGTATCTTGATATTTTGATGAAATCACCGTTAGCTAGTTCATGTACCACATAACCTCAAATAACCAACATCTGCAATAGGAAGTTAACCTAAAATAGTTTACTATCTGGGTCCCGTCATTTCATTTTCCAATTCCAAGAAGAATTATTTGTTATGGGTATAGTTTATAACTTATTCATTTTAAAGAATTTCAACAAAAATAGCTTTATATGTGAAACAAGTACGTTTTTATTTCTTTATTTAAAGGATGTAACAAAGGGAATGATAGTTAATATATAAGAAATATATTTGATTTCCGTTATTATCTTGCATTATTGACTCCATAATCAGCTGCATTCCCTTAGCATTGAATGGGGAAGAAAAGTAGAGCAGTTCTAAGGCCATCTAGTGGCAAATAAATAAGTACGTACTCTAGGTGTTTATCACCAGGAAAGCTTCTTTGCTTCTTTAAATAAACGATATGAGTAAGTTAATACATAAAAATATATTTTATTTTCACTGTATCTTGCTTCATTGACTGCATAGCCAGGTGCATTCCCATAGCATTGAATGGGGAAGAAAAAATCTGATGTGTTCCATTCACATGACTTTCTCTACATCTCTGCAACAAATTATTGTTAAAAGGCTTATGCTTGTTTTTACTTCATGCTAATCGAGAAAAAATTAACAGAAACAGACTTTAATTTCCTTCATGCAAGTAGAAGGGAAACAAGGGATTGAATTCCACAAAAAGAGTATATAACATAAACTGTGTGTTTTAATGAGCTGCACATTTTATGTTAAGTAAGTTTTTGTCTATCTGTTAAGGTTTGCCAGTTATGCAAAATTCCATAAAATTCATCCAGAATAAAGTAGTCTTCAGAGGCCATTCCCAGAAAATTCAAAATATACATTTTATTTGCCAGGTAAGTATCTTTAATATACAATATTTTAATCAAAATTGTTAGAGCCATTTTTGAGAAAATGAAAATTTTCAAAAATTTTCCATGTAAAGGGTAGTTGGGGATGAGGAGATTTTTTTGAAAATCTTCGCGTTGCATCCTTGGAAGATGCTTAACATAAATAGCAAGTGTGGTATTTAACAGAACTTTCATTTTTGAGCTATGCTGTACGTACGCAAACGTGCACACACACACACACACACACAAACACACACACATATATGTATGGATGCACGCATTCATGCATGCATGGACCTTTTTCCAAAAATGCTTTTTTTTTATTCAGGAGGACCCAAGACATGTACTTCTGGTGAAATCTCGGTATCAAATTTTTGGGTGCATTACAATACCTTCTCTATACACTTTGTATATAGTATGAGTAGAGAAAGTAAAAATAGAGCAATACAATAGCTATCTAGCAGCATATAAATAAGTACGTACTCTACATGTTTGTCACCAGGAAAGTTTTTTTGCTTCTTTATTTTAAACGATAGGACTGGAAAGGACAGTTATTACATAAAAATGATTTTGAATTTCACTGTTGCGTTGCATCATTGTCTCGATATACTGGAGTGTTACCTAAACATTGAATGGGGAGCAAAAATAGAGCACTGCTTCGGCTATTCAGCAACAAATAACCATGGTACACTGCTATCTGGCAGCTGTTAACCAATTGCATTCCCTTAGCATTGTGTGCTGATGCATATTATGAGACTTTAAAAAGCTTCCCATACAATTTTTAAACATTTTCTTTTACACAAAACCTTGTCGTGACTATAACAAGCACAACAACAAAAAAAAAAGATTTGTTCAATTTGTTCAGTCATTCTGAAGTGATGCACATACATACATTTCGGCGATTCATTTTTATATTTATATATATATATATAGAGATTAATGAAAATCATTACAATCATTTTAAGAAAGTAAAAAAATAACAAAACATTGCAGAGAAGGGATACAATGCATCTTCGGATAGTACTGAACTTAATACCACTTTAGTATTTATCCAACATTCTATGTTTGAGTTAAGCTTGCTTCTCTCTCTCTCTCTCTCTCTCTCTCTCTCTCTCTCTCTCTCTCTCTCTCTCTCTCTCTCTCTCTCTCTCTCTCTCTCTCTCTCCCCTCCCCTACCCCCCCTCTCTCTCTATTTCACTCACTTTCTTTTTAATTCAAGAAGTCTCAAAACTTGTGTATCCATGAAGTATTTACATAGAATGCAATACTTTCTCTACCTATTATGCCACCGAAACTAAGTACCTATATTTCCTTTAAACAGCTAGGGTACATTGGATTCTAAATGAAATGGGTGAAATGGAGAGCAAATCAGTTAGGGCCACAGAGCTTACAATTATCTAACATTGTTCTTTGTAAATAAGAGAGAGACTGGAATTTAAAAAAATCCAAATCCGATATCTGTCAAATATTTTGTTTCAGTACTCGCCAAAAGACTGGATCTATTATTTGCTGAGGCAACCAGTCTTACCTAAAATAAGGATGTGATAAACCAGGGAACCTAGAACTTTTACTATAAACTCTGAAACACACTGGTTCTTGCATATACATTGCAGAATCAGAGGTGCATATCTGGATAGGAATTCTTTAAAACAGTTACCCTATGGCTGTGAACTGAATCATGTACCCTAAGGGCAACATCCATAATTATTAAAGCCATTGAGTACTCAGGTCCCACAGTCCCACTATCTGTTAATAATACTTGAATACTGATGAAATTATGGATAAGACAGATTTTGTGATATTACTGCACATAATGTGAGCTTTTAACAGGGCTATCAGAGGTAAAAATCATGTACAAATTATTTAAAAAATAGAAAATCGTATGAGCTGTATATCAAACATATCTTGTGGTATAAAGCGCCTGCCAATTTTAAATTACATTATTTCTGGAAGTTTACTGCACGTTATGAATAAGTTACATTATTATTTCACAATACATTCCATTAAACATGCAAATTGTTCATTTATTGCATGTTGTGCATAAGTTCATTTATTACCTTGTGGAGTTTTGTAGTGGTTCTGTTGACACATTAAAGTACCATTCTGTGATCTTGGCTTTATCATACACACAATCAAAATGTGCAGCGTCTCCTTCCTTCACTAGTTGGTCCTTTGGGACCACTCTGATAGCGGCAACTCCATTTCCTGAAAATTATAACAATGTAGTGCTCAAGATATTATTATGGAAAACAATTTATATTAGAAGCTCATAAAATCTTTTTAAATTTTCAACTATAACAAATTTAATAATATTCTTATTAGGACAAATATAAAAACATGCTGACCAACTTCTTTATCTATCACCTCTGGTTTGTTTGTACATTTTCCATTAGGGGGATCTTTGTGCCTCTCTTTGATGCATTTCAAACTGAAGAGCTATAAACATTTGATTGAAAAACATACTCTAAAATGTCAGGATCCTGTGGTTTTTAAATTAGTCTAAGGTTACCATGCCTAGGTTTATGTGTAATGAATAGGATGACATAATCTTGTAGTATTAAAATTTATCCAGAGATTAGGTTACCATGCCTAGGTTAGGTATATATATGAATGGAATTCAAATAACTGCTCTCATGGATTACATTTGTACAGTTGAATCAGTTTCTTCTGCATGTGCACAAGACATGTTGACATTCTATGAGAGTTTTACTATAAAAGAAATTCTCTTAAAGAGGGTGGATGGGTTAAAGGCTTTCTATATGCTCACAGCTTCTCCCAAACCTCTAATGTAGGAATTATTGTTGCTTTTGTCTCCATTTTTTACACTTGTTTTGGATAATAACAATCTTATCCCACCAAGCAGTGTTTGGACTCATTTATTAGCTGGAGACACTTAGTGAGCAAAGTCCATTCATTACCTTCAATAATATCATAACAATGATAGTATGGAATGATGGGATCTATAGCTTTTAACATGAACACCAAATCACTTTGGGCTGGATAGTGGAAACTTTAATACGAGAATTCACCCACATCCCTCAAGATAAGAAATCCAAGCAAAGAATGTTTTATTCACAGATGGCACATATATTTTAATTGGTGACCCTGACAAAATTAAATTGCAGAAAAAAATCATTGAGAAATTAAAACAAATAAAAAACTTACCACTGTGTAATAAGCTCAAACTCAAGATAAAAAACAGCATATAAGAATTCCATCAAGGTATGCAAGAGCTAATGCAGATTTTCTTCAACAAAACATAAATTGCCAAAGTACCTAAGTACATTACACAACATTTTTCGGAGTATAGGTAGATTAAAATTTAACTTTGAATACTCATACATAATGTGAATAAAAAATTGATGTGTTTCATTCACATGACTTTCTTATCTACCTAACTGTAACAAATTATTGTTAAAAAACCTATCATGATAATCTACTTCATGATAATCGAGATAAACATAACAGAAATGGTCTTGTAAGCTAGTAAGCAGAAGGGATATGAGGGGATATACTAGGCTAAAGCTGGTTGCTATGTGATTTAAATTCATTTCTTTGCACGGCCAGGAGTTGACAAATTCCTACGAGAAAAGTTTTAAGTATTTTAAACCTAAACTATAACAAGTAATATCTTGGAAATAGTCATCTCCACAAATACATATAATTGTGTGTTTTAATGAGATCTAGATTTTTTTGAGTAGTAACTTTTTGTATATCTCTTACGGTTTGTCAGTTGTACAAAAGTCATCCAAAATGAAGAAGTCTTCAGAGGCTATTACCAAAAAATTCAAGTTATATATTTTATTTGTCATGTAAATATCTTTAATATACAATATTTTAATCAAAACTGTTGTTAGCCATTTTTGAGAAAATTAAAATTTTCTAATTTTTTTTATGTAAAGAGTAGTTTGGGATGGGGGGATTTTCCTCAAAAGCTATGTGTTGCATCCCTGGAAGATACTATACCTAAATACCAAGTTTATTGACTTTTTATTTTTGAGTAGTCATGTTCACAGACACATGGAGACACTGAAACACAGACCTTTTTCTAAAAATGCTTTTTTTGGTACATGAGTCCCTAAACTGTGATTATTTAGATTTAGAAGCCTGCTAATATTGTAGCACTGCACCATAGTGACTTCTTTAAAGATACTGCCTTGAATCCTTGTTTGTTTCATGGTTCTTGTCCACCTGAGGGAGGTACCTCCACTAAAGAAAGGGGAAATTTGATGACAACGCTGAAGACCAGGATCACACTTTTTCAAATTTAATATTAAGTTCAATGTTATTATTAAATGTAAATGTTTATGAATGTAGTCAATATTTAGAATTTTTTTTATATCTTTTGACGAAGCCATTGTAATTTTGAAGGTGAATAAAATTATTTATTTATTTATAAAACATGTTTTTCTGGTGAAATCATATGCAGTGCCCATTTGTTTGTTTGAGTCTTAACTCAAAAAGAAAAGTCAGTTAAATATCAAACTTGCAAGTATGTGACACAAACATTTTTGGGAAAATCCCCCAGTCCAGATTACCCTTTACATTGAAGATTTTCAGAAATTTTTGAGTTTCAAGAATATTTCTAACGATTTTGATTAAATTACCATATATTAAAGCTATTTAGATAACAAATAAAATGTATATCTTTAATTTTCTGGGAATAGTCTATGATGCCCTCTTATTCTGGAAGATTTTTATGTATCTATAATGGACTTCCTCCAAAAATAAAACTAATCACATCGTTTTAAAAATTTAAAAATTGCTTAAAAACATATTTGATGCGTAAATATTATTCCATAGAGGAATACTCAAATGAGAAAAATGTATGTATCTAGTTTAAGTATGTATGTTTGCATGAGTGACTGTGACTATATAAAATGTATATGATGTACTTACACATATGTACATGCGTAATCAGTTAAGAAATAAATTGAACTGAATAATCAGTAAGCCATGATAGCAAACAAATTTTGATCTCATTAAAACACACAATATATGTCAGATGCATTTTTTTGTGAAGTTGAACATTTCTAAGTTATCCCTTAATATTGCTTATACTTTGTTCAAATGGGCTGTTATTTGTTTTTCTTGCTCATATTGAAACAATACTGACTAGCTTTTAAAAGATCTGACTAATACTTTATCCTACTATTCCCTTATTTCTTTGTATTTACAGCGAAATGTGTAAAAAAGCATTTATGCAAATGTTTATCTGATTAATAGCTTAGATGAATACACTTTTGAAGTGAACTATTTAGATAAATACACCTTTTTAAGAATAGTTTATTGCAGAATAGGCAGAGAAAGTCATAGGAGTGCTACACATTAGATTTTTCATGAATATTACAAAAGTCTTTTATCTGTATCTGGTGAAGGAAATTATGTTCAGTGAGAACAATGCTGTTTGACTTCTGATATTGATTGAGAGTCTGAAATAAGCCAAAGGGGCCCATGAATTTTTAGGGGCAGTTTTTAAAATAAAAATAAATTAAAATACTTTGGACTTTGCATAAAATAAATGTGAGGTAAGTGCTTTAATCCTAACTGTAATAAACTAATATATGTTGCTTCGGTGTATACAAAACTATTTTTCTTACTTTTAAAAAATTGAGGGGCAGACCATTTTTATGCTCATGTCTTATAATATAAACAGCATGCGTTAGGGAATAATTCACTATGAAATGTAAATAATGAGCATAACTCATAATGTTGCGCAGTAGAGTAAGTGTAAAATAATATTTTAAATAGGAAACAATAAAATAAATACCAGTATGTATGTAAATAGTTGAATGATGTAGCAGCATAAGAATGGAAACAATGAGGTTAGATTGCTAAAGCAATGTTGCTAAAAATCAACAAGCCCAAAAAGATCAGATTAGAATAGAGATGCTGGTGAGGAGGTGACATGACACATTGCGGTTCTAACTAATTATCGAGTGGAGTCATTAATCTATGTTTAAGAGAGAAAGATTTTATGAGAATAGCAGAAATAGTACTACATAAAGTAAGAAGTCAATGAATGAAACAAAACTCAGCACATATGTATTAAGCAATATCATCTCCTCACATTGAAAGTAACTGAGCTTGATTAATGAGGAATTAAAATAGATGCTTCTCACTAATTAAATAACTTCACCAATGTGAAAAAAGAAACAATAGTCAAATTATCAAAATAATTTAGATTGATAAAACAAAATATAGTAAGAGTCAAGATATTACCATGAGTTTAGTTGGTAATCTAACATACCAATGAAATATTCTATTTAGTAAGAGTCTTTAGG
Organism: Hymenopus coronatus; assembly: GCA_030762935.1. Taxonomy (NCBI): domain Eukaryota; kingdom Metazoa; phylum Arthropoda; class Insecta; order Mantodea; family Hymenopodidae; genus Hymenopus; species Hymenopus coronatus. The sequence continues at coordinate 90,355,347 of CM060894.1, read as the reverse complement.
CAAAAGCTAAATAAATAAATAAATAAATAAATAAATAAACAAACAAATAAATAAAAATGTCATATTTAACTTCATTATTGTTATTATCATTTTTAATAGTGCAGAAAAACATTTTTTTTTTTCCAAGAATGACATTATTTATTATTCAATTTCTTTATCATTTTATTGCTGCAAACTGAAGGATGATAAACATGTTATTTTCACCTGGTACAGCAAGTGCATAGCTGTCAGCACTGCTTCTTGAGCCAGCCTCATTGGTAGCCTTGCAGCGGTACATTCCATTATCCTTGGATGAGACATTTCGCAAGTGCAGGCGCTTCTTGCTGAATGAAATGTGCTCTGTTTTGCTCAGTCGATGCACATTTCTGCAACAAATATGTGTTACAAATTTCTGATTTTCTGTGATGTTGTTAGTTGAGAATGGAATAAAATCCACTCTCAATTATTGTGATATGCAATAGAATAGCCATGAACTTTTGCTAAAATCGTTATTAGTACATATGAACTACATGCAGATATTAAAATAAACAATAATTTCAAAGGTATTATTGAATCATTTGAGACAATACATATCCTTCTAATACTGAAAAAAAAAAAAAAAAAAATACATATAATTTGTGTAATATATACAAAAATCTTGTTGCAAAGATTTGCTAACACTGGGCGTTCATATAAAAGTCAGTATAAAATGAACATGTTCATACAAAAAAGTAAACCTGCAGAGACTGATTTTAGTGCTATGCTGACATCACAGGAATTTATTATGAATGCATTTAATATAATAGGTTGAAGGGGACATACATATTATTCTTTAAACCAGTGATAGATCTCCACAAGTAGAATTAAAACTATTCTATCATTCATAGATTTTTTGTAAAATTATTTGACATACGTGAAATAGCTTAAAGGAAAAGAATAAAAGATATGGATAAAGAGCGATTATAGATAGCTATAGATAGCTATAGATAAAGAGTGATTTAAAAATAAATATGTAATTTTTAAAAATCATTTGTAATAGCATACTTTCCCTTGCAGGTAGGTGGGAAAATCATACTTGATGTGTGAGATCAAGTCTGCTGCATAACAGAGTGTGTATCATACTGCAATCCAATTCTGGTTAGGATCAATATTAGCTTCACTAGTGGTGATTACCAAGATATGTCTTTTATGTATTTTGAGTGAAATGTTTCATGGTTAATGAAAGCAATAAAACTGAAGCATATTTATTTAATTTCATGTGAAACAATAAAAGAAAATAAATATTTTAGCTTACAATAATTACTTATTTTGCATTTAATGTAAAAATCAGATACAGTGCTTTATAATGTTATATACATATACACATATAACGTTCAGATTTTTATCAAAATGTTACATTTAAAAAAGTAAGAAAATGAAATAAAATACTGTAAATCATTTTATTTTATTTAATAAATGAGACTAACAGTTAAACTATCTTATTTTTATTAAGTATCCAATAAAAAGTAAATAAAACATGTTGGTAGCTATCTTTATACCAAAGATATAAATATGAGGTATCCAATGGGTAAGAGATACCTTAGCTCTGTGAAATATGAGTATATGGTCTCCTACTAATCCAGTGTGCACTGTTTTGGTGTCAGAATTTCAGCAAAAATTAAAATTTGTACAACAACAAACCAATGTTAAATTATGATGTAGCATTAAGAAAGTTTACAATGGCCTAAATATATCACCCATAAATATATCACCCATGCTAGCCTCTAATACCCAAGATCGTTAATTCAAACTGACAAAGGGTGATGGATTATGTAAAAATCCTTAACTTGGCTTCCTTTGGAAGGGAAATAAAGTCACTGGCCTCATATAATGTTTATTTGCACATAAAAGAACCCCATACCTTGAAAGAAAAGGTCCCTGGAATAAATTCACCATGTTTCACATCTGCATATCGTGATTTCATCCTATAGTGCCACTATGGGTGATGAGTTGATCTCTTGTCACTATATGGACATAGTGGCAATCTTGCAAACTAGAAATACCCTGATCAAGAAACCACTGTAAAGTTGGCCCAATATATGCAAATAGAACTTGAAGTGATTGATTGAAATACTTAAATTTAGAACTTATCAAGTTTCATCTAGCTGAATGAGAATTGGCTTGGTGCTCATAATTGTTCTGCATGTAAAATATGTTACAAAAAGTGTAGAAAAATCGTTTTCTTGCTTAAATAAGCATTCACAGACTACAATAGACTAATAAGAGTTTTCATTCAACTCAATATATATAGTATATAGATTCACCGCCTAAGAGGATGGCACTCAGCATCATAATTTTCCTTAGCCTACATGCTAAATCTTTCAAAGCTTATCTTAAAAACCTATGCAAATAAGTCTGCAGATGAAACTATGAAATCATATTATACACAGTATATTGACATATAACATTTAGATGACAGGGCCAAATTTGCAACATATGCCTATGTAGTTGTAGAAAATGCTAAAAGAATAAAAGCAAACCAATGCATTAAAATATTCTTTAAATCAAATTTTGAGAGGCTAGGCAATGATTTATTGCCAAAGTGTTAAAAAATATTTCTACTTGGCATTAAACTTTACTTTTATTATTCCACCTATATAATATCTTCTGTGTGCATGTGCATTAATTGTTCATGAGATCACTGGTATAATAATACTAAAAATTACTAAAGGTTTTTCTAATTGCTTTGATGCATAGATAGTTGACTGCTCTCTTCCACAACTGCACGCTGAGACTCAAGTTGAAAACTAACTGAACCTGGCTTGCAGCTCTTCCTTTTATAGCTGTCAATGACATCAACAGAAATATCCAGAAGAAGTTAACATTCTAGCACATGTCTATTGCATTCCAAGGCTTTGAGGCATTCTCCCATACTTCACATGTTGATTTAATGAACAGATGCAGCAATGGTAGTGGAACTATGAAATGAAGCTGACCATGCAAAAGCAAGCCGCTCACACATGTATGATGATTGCAGGCCAACAAGGTGCAGTCACAGTATGCAATGTTGAAAAAGATAGTTGGCTACTGTAATTGCTAAACTTTATTATCTTTGAAACTATTGCATAAGCTGAGGGAATATTAAAAGCAGTAACTGTGATACTATGTAAATGGATTACTCACCTGTACCAGTCAATGTGTATATCACCACTTCCATCCACACTACACCTTAAGGTGACATTGTCACCAGCTTTGGGGTTTGTCGGGGCTTGAAGCTGAACCAAAACTGGCTCTCCCAACCCTGCAACATTATATCATCTTTTTCAACCATCCAACAGCTGCAACTTTAATTATATGTAATGCATGATTCTTGGCCATAATTTTCTAATGAGTGTTTTAAAACTGAACAGGTTATTTTTAAATGCCAAAATATGATTATTCTTTTAACTAAAAAGTTCATAAAACTTCCAGTTAAAGAAGCATAAAGCTCTAAATGTGATATGTTACAACTGACATTCCATTTACCTTTCATCAATGTTTTTTCACTTTCTTTTCTCTGAATTAGTAATGGAAGCTATTGTATTCATCCAAAATTTCCATACCAAGGTTTAACCAAATATGCAGCTTTTGAGCATTTCAGAAAAAGGTGTGCACTTTTGTGTGGGCATGTGTGAGAACGGGGTAACTCATAATGAAAAGTCAGTTAAATATCATGCTTGAAATTTATGTTCAGTATCTTTCAAGCATGTGACATGAAGACTTTCAAGAAAATCCTTCACTCTTAATATGGAACATCTTTTTTTTTGTTAGTTGTGTCATGATCTGAATCGTGACAACATTGTCATGTTTGTCACACATCTGTTTAATGTTTTGTGACTGTCTGCTACCTGAATACTCTCACCACTTACTAAACAGTTTTGTAGCAACAGTATCGCTCACCTTTGGCAGCATATTAAATGACAGCTACATTAGTCTGAACAGAAAAATATTAAGGCCATATGGACATTTACAACATAAAAGGAGAAATTTATTTGAAATTTGTAGCTTTAGAAAAAAATTCTGATGTGTTACATTCACAACTTTCTCTACTTATTCTGCAGAAGCTATTCTTACAAAGCTTATTCTTCTATGTACTTTATATTAATCGACATAAACAATAGCAGAACTAATTTATTTAATATTTTCTTGTAGATTCAGGGAAATAAAAAAATATACATTTCATTAGAGCAAGATTCAGTCTATTTCTTTTGATGAATCAGTTTAGCAAATGTCTTCCAGAATCAAGAGGACTTTAAGGGCTAATCTGAGAAATATCAAGATCTAAATTTAATTTGTCATGGAAATATTTTTAAAAAATGGTATTTTAATCAAAATGATTATAGTGATCTTTGAGAAAATCAAATCTTTCAACTTTTCGTTTTCAGCTATGCTGCCCCCCCCCCCCACACACGCGCGTGCAGACATTTTTCTACAATTTTTTTTTTTAATCTGAGAGTCTCAGATTTCCGGTGAAATCTTGGTATCGAATTTTTGGGTGCATTGCAATACCTTTTCTATACACTACGTGCATAGTATGTATAGAGCAAGTAATAAACACATATACGCACACAATTTAAAGAAAAATCTTGATGTGCTCCATTGACGTGACTTTCTCTACTTCTAACAAATTATTGTTAATAAGCTTATTCTTCTATCTACTTCATGCTAATCGAGATACGCATTAGCAGAAGCAGTTTCATTACTTAATCTCTTATAGGTAGAAGGGAAATAAGGGGATACGCTAGGCTAAAACGACAGTCAAATGCTTTAAAATGTGCTTGCTATGGTATAGAAATCCGATTCTTTGCGTGATCAGGTGTTGATCCCGTATGAGAAAAGTACTAAGTATTTTAAAACTGAAATCAATAACAAGGAATACCTATCTTAAAACGGTCAAATCCAGGAAAAAAAGTAGATAACATAAATTGTGTATTTTAACGAGCTCTACAGTTTTTGTGTAGTAAGTTTCTGTCTATCTCTTACGGCTTACCAGTTATGCAAAATTCATTCAGAATAAAGATGTCTTCAGAGGCTATTCCCAGATAATTCAAGATATACATTTTATTTGTTATGTAAATATATTTAATATACGATATATTAATCAAAATCGTTAGAACATGTTTGAAAAAATCATAATTTTCGAAAATGTTTCCATGTAAAGGGAGTTGAGGTGGGAGGACTTTTTTTTAAAATCTTCATGTCGCCTCCTTGGAAGATACTGAACTTAAATACCAAGTTTGTGTGTGTCTGTGGGCAGCACAGACACACACACACACACACACACACACACACACACACACACACACACACACACACACACTAACACACGGACCTGTTTCTAAAATTTTTTTTTTAAATCAGGGAGTCTCAAAACATATATTTCCGGTGAAATATCGGTATCGAAGTTTTAGGTGCATTACAATACCTTCTCTATATATTGTACATAGTACGTATATGGAAAGTAATAAAAACATACGCACACAATTTAAAGAAAAATAATATACAGATAAGAAAGAAAGTGGTCGTCTCCTTAGCGCGGTGGTAGCGTACCAAGCGTGAGACCTGGGTTCGATCCCCAGTACCGGCGTGGGGATTTTTTCCCCCGCTGGGAGACCTGGCCCGGGGTGCACTCTGCTTCATAAGGTCCCTGGGGGGCCATTTGAGGAGCTACTTGATGGAGAAGTAGCGGTTCCAGGTCATGAGGACCGCATTAACCGGCCGGGAGGGACTCGAGGCGCTGACCACGTCTCACCCTCCAATTCTGCACCCCATCCATGACGTCTGTAGTGGACCGAGATGGGGGACGCAGCGGCCGGGCGGTAGGCCAAGGTTCCCCGTGAGCTGTCGTGCCATGGAGTTATTATTAGAAAGAAAGTAAGCAAACAAATAAGGAAAATTTGATTACTTTTATTATAAAATGGTTTGGTTACCCATAAGCACAACAACTCGGCATGTTTTTAACAATATGCAGGTCACCGAAACAGGTAAAATACAATTGATAGTGGAGAGTTAGCCGCCGATTTAATATAAAGCTATATCGACATTATTAAACCTAAAATAGGTTTATATTGCCGCAATAAAACCATATAAATAGCGAATAAATTTTACGCAGAATGAAAGTGTTTCAACATAGCTGATAAGCCATTTGGCAAAAATGTGATAGAATTCTGCGGCAGCCAAACAGAACGGACCTCTACTTTGCCACTGAGAGGCACTGTATCTACAGACGTCTCCCAAAGCTTTTCCGTCGCCGAGAGCTGAATTGCCAAAGCACAGTCACCTCCGCGACAGGGCGCCACCACCGCAGTCCTCGCCGACACTTACAACCCTGTAGGAGACCGGTTGGATGAGATGGAGATGAAATGAAAGCACAGAAAGTTTGGGGGAATGAAGAAACCTCCTCAGCATTCACCTAGTAATCCGGGGAAAACCCCGAAAAAATCATGAGTTAGAGAGGTCGACCGCAAGGCACCGAGCCCATGACCTCCCGAATACCAGTCCCAGACGAAACGCCTGAATTAATGTTAAATAATGTAAAAATTTAAAATAATTTTTCACAAAATTGAAATGCTACACATTCAGGCACATTTACACAGAACTGTAAGAATTTGAAATTCTGTAGCACTCATGCAGAATGTGCAGTCATAATATTTCTATCAACTCTGCTGTAAGGAAGTGTTATCTTATAACCTTTTTACTTTCTCCACACGTACTATGTACATAATGCATAGAGAAGGTATTGTATTGCACCCAAAAATTGATACCGAAATTTCACCGGAAATATATATTTTGAGACCCCCTTAATCCAAAAAAAGCATTTTAGAAAACATTTGTGTGTGTGTGTGTGTGTGTGTGTGTGTGTGCACGCGCGCGCGCCTGTGGGCAGTATAACTCAAAAACGAAAAGTTCGTCAAAAACCAAACTTGGTATCTAGGTTCAGTATCTTATCTTCCAAGGAGGCGAAGATCTTCAAGAAAATCCCCCCACCCTAACTACGCTTTATATGGAAAAAGTTTCGAAAATTTCAATTTTCTGAAAAATGGCTCTAACAGGTATTTATATGACAAATAAAACGTATGTCTTTAATTTTCTGGAAATAGCCTCTGAAGACATTTTTATTCTGGATGAACTTTGTTGAATTTTGCATAACTGGTAAATTGTAAGAGATAAACTTAACAAAAATGTAGAGCTCGTTAAAGCACACAATCCAAGTTATAAACATTTTTTTCCTGGAGTTGACTGTTTTTGAGTATTTCTTGTTGCTGATTTCAGTTTTAAAATACACTTTTCTCGTACGGGAATTTGTCAACTACTGTCCATACAAACAAAACACATAGCAACCAGATTTTAAAAGATTTTCTATCGCTCTAGCCTATAGACTCCCTAATTTCACTTCTATTTACAAGGAAGATAGCAATAAGAAATGCCTGCTAATTTTTTTCTCGATTAGCATGAAGTAAATAGAATAACTTTTTGACATTAATTATTACAGAGATGTAGAGAACACAATAGATTTTTTTTTTTCACTAACTGATAAGATGTAAAGGTAATATCTAAGCATTATGCGCCTTCGTCTGAGCTACAGTCTACTTTTCTGAGAGTTCTCACATGGTTCAAAGATGCCGCAGAAGTCTTGTTGCTAAGCAACGACAGCTGAGTAGCCGATTTTGACGATCCTATCGCTATAACCACGTGGAGATAGGATCGCTTACTTGGAATCTCCAGAATCGCTTATATTTTTTGGCGTTTTCTTGATTTATCTTGTATATTTGTGCAGTTTTATTTACCAATATATTTCCATTAATGTTTAAACATATTTGCATCCGCTTGGTGCTGAATTATTATTGCGTTTCGTTAGATTAGCCTATCAGTTTTCATTAGCCGGCTATTGATTGTTACTTTCTCTATACGTACTATGTACATAGTGAATAGAGAAGGTATTGTATTGCCCCCAAAAATTCGATACCGAAATTTCACTGGAAATACATGTTTTGGGACCCCCACCCCTAACTATCCTTTACATGAAATATTTTTCGAAAATTTTTATTTTCTCAAAAATGGCTCTTACGATTTTGAATTAAATCTCTTATATTTAAGGTGTTTATGTGAAAAAATGTTTATCTTCAATTTTCTGGGGATAGGCTCTGAAGATTTGCTTATTCTGGATGAATTTTGCGGAAACTTGCATAACTGGTACACCGTAAGAGATAGACAAAAACTACCACACAAAAAAGAGCTCATTAAAACACGCAATTTGTGTTACATACATTTTTTTCGTGGAGTTGACCATTTTCGAGATATTCCTTGTTATTAGTTTCAGCTTTAAAATACTTTTACTTTTCTCATACGGGAATTTGTCAACTCCTGTCCATACAAAGGAACCAGCTTTTAAAAGATTGGACTATCGATTTAGCCTATGGTACTCCCTTATTTCCCTTCTACTTACAAAGAAGGAAGTAATAAGACCCTTTCTGCCAATTTGTTTCTCGATTAGCATTAAGTAAATAGAAGAATAAGCTTTTTAATAATAATTTATGGCAGAGATGTAGAGAAAGTCTTGTGAGTGGAACACAAGATTTTTTTACAGTTAATTGTGCCCGTCGTGGGCTGTCTCTTGTCCATTTTGGTAACAAGACATCTAAGTACCTATGTACATAATATTATTTTTATACATACGCTTGTCTGTCAAACATTCAAGTCCCAAAATCAGGAAAGTAATTCAAATTAACTGCTGGTTTGCTTGAAGAGGGGGAGAGGACTTATGAATCAAGTCCCATAAAATGTTGTTCGTTTTATGTTCTCTACTACGTATAATAAAAGACTAAAGGGTAGACAATGGAGAGGGATATAAGTGCAGATATAAGTGTATTGATGGGATGGGGCAAAGGAATCTAGAAGACTGCAGGCAGGTAGGCCACCAGACACACGGAAGTTCCTAACGTTTCCAAGTAAGTACATAGTGTCCACGGGTAGTAATCTTTCCACTGAGCGTGCATCCGCGCCATCTGCCTGCAGGGTCATTCACTCACGAATCTACAGGTACATCTAAAAGATGAGAGAGAAATGAAATTAACGGGAAATGGTGGAAAACAAATCATGGTAGATGAGAAACCACCCTATTATTCGCCCCTGGCCACCCCGGGGAAACCACGAAGAACCCGTGGTTCAGAGTTGGTGGTCACCGGTGAACTCGGAGTCGCACACGTAACCGTGATATGACCTCCCTCAGTACTACCTATAGTAAGTAGGGAAAGTAATGTATTTCATCCAAAATTTCGCCAGAAATAGCTGCCTGTTTTGAGGATACCTGGAAAAAGCAGCATTTTTAGAAAACAAGACGTGCGCGCGCGTGTGTGTATGTGTCTGACACCAAAAAAAATCGATATATACCAAAATATTTAAGTACTGCATCTTCTAAAAATGCGATACGAAATTAAAAAAAAAAAAAAATCCCTCACCCCCAACTACCCTTTACAAGGAACATTCCTCAAAAGTGGCTCTTAAGGATTTTGATTAAAATACCATACAGGTACTGCTATTAAAGATATTTCCATCCTAAATAAAATCCATATTTTGATTTTTTTTGAACTCTTGCATCACTGGCACATCATAGGAGAAAGACAAACCCATCTTGACAAAACACATAATCTATGTCAGATACTTCTTTTAACTGCTGACCATGCAAAGAGAACGGAATTTCAATCCTATCACTTCCATCAGTTTTTAAAAGACCTGGATATTGCTCCCTTATTGCTCGTAGCTATAAATAAATAAGTAACAAGAATATTTCTGTTAATGCTTCTCTTGATTAGCATGGAATTGATAGAAGAATAAACGTTTGTAAGAATGATCCGATGCAAAATAGGTAGAGAAAGTCATGTGAATAAAACACGTCAGATTTTCACTTTCTCTACTTAGTAACATAAGTAAAGAAGGTATTGCATTCCAAACAAAAATTCAATATCCAGATTTCACTAGAAATACACGTTTTAGAGTCCCTTGAATGAATAAAAACAGCATTTTTAGAAAATATCCGTGTTTGTGTGTGTGTGTCTAAGAACAGGATAACTCAAAAACGAAAAGTCGATCAAATACCAAACTTGATATTTAAGTTAAGCATCTTTCAAAGATGCGACTCGAAGATTTTTAAGAAATATTACACAACCCAAACTACCTTTAACTTGGAGAAAAAAATCGAAAATTTTGATTTTCTCAAAAATGGCTGTAATAATTTTGATTTAAATACCGTATATTAAAGAAACTTACATGACAAACAACATGTATATCTTGCATTTTCTGGGGATAGCCTCTTAAGCCTTCTTCATTCTGAATTATTTTGCATAACTGGTAAACCATAATAGATAGACAAATAGTTACTAAATAAAAACAATGTAGATCTCGTTAAAATACACAATTTATGCCATATACATCTTTTAGTGGAGTTAACTATTTCCGAGATTTTACTTGTTATTGGTTTTAATTTTAAAATACTTTTCTCGTACTGGAATTTGTCAACTTCTGGCCATGCAAAGAGAACGGATTTCAATCACATAGTAATTAAATTTCAAAAGATTTGATTTTCGTTTTAGCCTAGTATATTCCCTTGTTTGTTGTCTTTACTTATAAGGAACTAAGTAATAAGACTATTGCTAATTGTTATCTTGATTAACATAAAGTAGATATAAGAAAATTATTTTTATAATAACAATTTGTTACAGTGATGTAGAGAAAATCATGTGAATTGAACACATCAGATGTTTTTCTGCATAATAATTTTTTTTTCTTTGAAAAATGATAAGTACGTAAATGAAAATTTGACTAAGAACCAAAATCATTATCTACCACTCAGAGAAGCTTGAAGCAATTTAATCCAAATGTTAAGGAAAACCACAAATTTAAGATACAGCCAGCAGAGCGTCGTGGGACTACATTAACGATCAATTTTTAATGTAACGGATGTATGAAATCAGCAGAGGGTTCGGAGTGGGCGATTTTCTGTAGCTTTATTTTGTTGATCGATGCCTGGCAAAACTACATCGCGGTACACTACAAGGAATACACGTTTTAAAATAATTAGAAACGATGAGAAGTGCAATAGACGCGGTTGGAAACTGGCTCCAGGCGATTAATTCCAGAGGAACCGTCGCATCAGCACACTTCAATCAACTTAAGAGCTTATGTCATTGCTCGCGACCATTGTGTTTCCAGCATTTACATTTTAATCAACTTAAAAGCCCGCGAGCTCCTTATATGTGAATGTTTACAAGCGCAATTAGAACTGCTAACGGATGATACCGATGATCTTAGTTTCGTCTAGGGATGTCCAAAAAGAAACAGTAACTGTACAACAGCAACGAGAATAAACAGGGGCTCTGAGTGGCTAAATTGGTTAGATGCTGGCCTCTGGATTCCAAGATCGCGGGTTTAAAGCCAGCTTTCATACTTATGATGTAATATTTGAGTGTTGGTAAATCTACTAAGACACTATTAGAACTTTTAATTAAGGGATGAATTTTACATAATTTTATACATTAGTTAATTTATTTGTATAAAGGACATGGTTTTAGATGTGCTTAAAAGCGACAGCCCTATACCAGTAGATTTACTGGCATGTAAAATAACTCCTGATGGACAAAATTCCGGCACAGCGGCGACGCTGGTATTATCCTGGCAATTGATAACGTCGTTAGCAAAGAAATATTTTAGAGATGAATAGGCATTAATTATTCAGTTATAGTTATAGGGAAAATTGCTGTTTTTCGGTAATAGTCCGACTATTCCAGCTCTTATGTTCCAAAAAGTTGTTCACTGGTTTACGTATAACCATGACAGCAAGATGCTGTCATCTTGGTCTTGATGACTCGAGTTGTTTCGCAACAATTCGTGATTCTTCGCTCTGTTGCCAATATTGCCAAGCGGAAAGGTATTCATCCAATCACCAGTTAGCCTCGTGTGTTGTAAATAATACCGGACGGCACATGAAAAACTGGCCCCGAGTACAGATTGCTCGCTCACCAATTACGCAGGAATAGTTGCCTGTCACGAGTAGATACAATAAATAGACAAATATATAATAATTAGATGATAAATATTTGCAAAGAAAGAAACCATATGAATTAAGCACACAGAAAGTGCAACAATAGATGATTTATAGAAAAATGGAAGACGATATGGCCCATAGCAAACTGGTATAAGCCCGTGCTGGATCTACCGATTTCTTTGAACCTCTCCGAAAATTAGAACATCGAGAGCAAATAGTAATACGGGCCTTAGAATTGGTCACTGCAAACTAATATACTCCATCATTAATAAACAACCAGCACCAAAATATGAGACCGCTTACTGCACAACACACCATTGTCCAAAGTATACCAAACAGAGACTTCAGTGACTTACCAAGTGCTATAAATAACCACCAAAGACTATAATATTTATAAGAAAATGTAAACTTTTCAAAGCATTGTGAAGTATAAAATTTGTTACCATGTTGTATTTTACCATTATGTAAAATCCTATGTTATGTACAGTTTGAAAGATCGCGATATGACCATGGTATCAAAGTAAGCCAAAATAAATCACAAAAATAAAATAAAAAATACTTCACAATTGCAGAGCGACAATGGGCATGTATATATTTCAAAGGATAAATAAACACATACATACATATTATTATTATTATTATTATTATTATTATTATTATTATTATTATTACAAAGTACTCGCTGCTGAATTATCGGCATCTAGAAAAAATCTGACGTATTGCATTCACATAAGTTTCTCTAGCTGTTCCAAATGCAAACTATTGCTACTAAAGAATATTAGTCTTATTAGTTGCTTCCTTGTAAGTAGAAGGGAAATAAGCGAATACATTAGGCTAAAGCAATAGTCAAATCATTTTAGAAGTTGGTAGCTATGTGAGACAATGGAAGTTCGGTTTCTTTGCATGTTGCATTTGAGAAAAGATCAGTATTTTAAAATTGAAAGCAATAACAACGAATATCTCGAAAACTGTCAACTCTACAAGAAAAACGTATATGTCAAATGATGCGTTTTAAGGAATTCCATTTTTTTGTACAGTAAATTATTGTCTTATCTCTTACGGTTTAACGATTATGCAACATTTTGCAGAACTTATCCAGAATAAAGAGGTATTTAGAGGCCATTCTGAGAAAATTCAAAATATGCATTTTATTTGTTATGTAAATATCTTTAATATACGGTATTTTAATCAAAATCGTTAGTCATTTTTGAGAAAAATAAACCTTTAAAAAATGTTTCCATTTAAAGGGTAGTTTGTGGTGGGGGGATTTTCTTGAAAATCTTCATGCCGCATCCTTGGAAGATGCTAAACTTACATACCAAGTTTAGTATTTAACGGTTCTTTCGTTTTTGAGCTACGCTGTCCACAGCCACACACACGGACCTTTTTCTAAAAAAAAATCCGACTCAAAATACATATTTCCGGTAAAATCTCGACATCGAATTTTTGGGTGGAACAAAATATCCTCTCTAACAACTATAAATTGTACGTATATACTAGAGAAAGTAAAAACTCTTATGTGTTTCATTTACTTGACTTTCTCTGCCTATTCTGTAATAAACTATTCTTACAAAAGCTTATTCTTCTATCTTCTTCATGCTAATCAAACTAAACATTAGCAGAAATAGTCTTAGATATTTTACTTATTTGCTTATAAGTAGAAGAGAAATAAAAGAATACGTTAGGCTAAAGCGATAATCAAATGTTTTAAACGGTGGTTGCTATGTGATTTAAATTCGGTTCTCTTTGCATAGCCAATAGTAAAACAAAAGAACAAGAAATGAAAAATTCCCGTTTGAGAAAAGTCTCTGCTAACGTTAATCTCGATTAACTAAAATAATAGAAGAATGCGCTTTTTGAGAATAATGTGTTACAGAGATGTAGAAAAAATCATGTGAATGGAACGCATCCTATTTTTAGTATTTGTAATGTATCTACTCACCAAAGTATGCGAGTGAAGCGACTATAACCTCTGTTAGGTCTAGCTACCGGCATTTAATACTTGGTATTTTAAGTTCAACATCTTCCAAGGATGTGACACAAAAATGCTTAAGCACGTTCCCGCATCCTAAACTACCCTTTAAATGGAAAATGCTTAACATTTTGATTTTTTCCAAAAATGTATAATTTTCTTCACGGGAAATACATGTTTTGATGATCCCTAAATAAGAAAATAGTTTTTAAATAGTCCTCGTTTGTGTGTATGTGAGTATGTGAGTATGTCTGTTAAATGAACTCAAAAACATAAAATCGGTTACAAACTTCGTATCATTTTTAAGAAGACGTTGAAATTATATGCCAAGAATGGCAATTAGCGTCATTTCCTTGTTGAGTTACATTGTCTATAGACACCCACACATACACGCATAACAAAACACGGATCTCTTCTAAAAAGAATGTATGTGTTTCTTTCACATGAGTTTCCCTACCTATTCTGCAACAAATTATTCCTACAAAAGGTTATTCCTCTATTTCTTGCTAATCAAGATAACACATTAGCAATTAGCAGAAACGTTTTACTACATATTTCCATGTAGATACAAGGAGAATAAGGAAACACACTGGGTTAAAACGACAGTCAAATCTTTTTTTTTTTTAATATTTTTTTTCGGCTCAAAACTACCAGGGACATATGCATCTCAAATCTGTTAACAGCTGATTGGTTGATGATCTTGAAATTCCGTATAATTTGCATAGGAGGGGAAAAGCAATGAGGACTTCCTATTTGAGAGAAGTATAAGTATTAGAACATTTAATTGAATATCAAGAAATAGCTCCGTAATAATTAATATCAGAAAGAAATGTAAGTATTTGACATATATTACACATTACATATAGTCTGTGAAAGATTCTGTCTATCTCTTGTGGTTTACCAGTTATGCAAAGGTTTTCCAGAATGAAAATTCAAGATATACATTTCATTTGTCATGAAAATATCTTAAACATATGGTATTTTAATTAAAATCGTTAACAGAGTTTTTGAGTAATCAAAATGTTCGAAACATTTTCCATGTAAAGTGCAGTTTGGGGTGGCGGTTTTCTTGAAAATATTCGTGTCGCATCCTTGGACTGAACTTAAATATCAAGTTTGGTATTTACCGTACTTATCATTTTTGAGTTATAATAATCACAGGTACATACACCACAAATTGCTTTTTATATTCAGGGGACCTCAAAACACACATTTCCGGTGAAATCTGGCAATCGAACTTTTGGTGAATACAATACCTCCTATACCTACTAAGTACATTGTACATGGCAGAGAAAGTAAACGTACACCTTTTCTGTTTATTCAGCGAGTCTCAATACACGTATTTCCGGTGAAATCTCGGTTTCGGACTTTTAGGTGGGAAGCTAGCATCTATTTGCTACAGTAGGTGGCAGAGATAGTAAAAGGCACCTTGTAATAATGCTGATTGCAGCTCTACAAGGAACAGCACGGTGTAAAATTAATTTGAGAATATAACAGGAAGAAGCGTGGGACTGTGTGGTTTGTAACATTTCTATTCCCATCATCACTTAAGTATGCAGATTGCAGACTGGTCGAGGGAAAAACGTGTTTTCTGTGCGAAATGAAAAAGCCAGCTACCCTAGCTGCTACATGGGGCTACGTACATACGTTTGCTAAAGAAAGAAAGAATATCCACCCCATCCATCCAGCAAGATGGTGAATTCAGAAATGCTGAAGCAAACTCGTGACGTCATCCCTGAATAGCCCCTAATTAAAAAGGGACCGTGATGTGAAAAGGCAGCATTTTTTGTGACAGGCAGCAGTTACTTAGAGCTGGACCAGCATGGGGATCTTAAGACAATAAGGGTTCTTATTCTTGTTTCTATTATTGCCATCATAATTGAGCAAGAATAAGAATAAGGGGAGACCACTCCAATCTGCCTCTAGGCTAATGAAATGGTTGCTCACATACACACATGCATACACGGGTCATTTTCAATTGCTGCTTCTTTCTCTTCACTCTATGCAAGGGAACATCGTACAGTCTCCACCAAAAGTTGTGTAGCACGCTGGATTAGCTGCTCAGGCTAATCTTTCACTTCCAAGCCAACTATGCAACGCTGGCAATCAGATCCGTTCGAGTATCGAAAGTGTAGTGCAGATGTTTCAGGTGGCTCGGGATGTATCCCTGATAGTAGCGTTATAAAAAGCGTATGTTGAGTGGGATGTGTGTGTGTGTGTGTGTGTGTGTGTGTGTGTGTGTGTGTGTGTGTGTGTGTGTGTGTGTGTGTGTGTGTAAGGTAATACTGGAAAGGATTAAAGCGATTTCGTTGATTCTCTCCGTCATATTTAAATCAGGAATTTTACTACACTATTTTCTGCAGTTTTTTGTTGTTGTTTTGTTTAAAGAAAGTTTTTATTCATTGGAATAAATTTTAAATTTCGTGTAATTGTTACTTAAGTTTAATTCATTTAAGTAAAAAATGCACTCATAATAAAAACTCAATGTTTCCGTCCCCCTCACAGGTATACACTACGAAAAACCTCATAATTTCAATTCCTAAACGATTAACTGCGAGTGCAATTTTGACTACAATCGATCAAAAACATCGAAAATGTCTTTTTATAGCAAATACTTATTGGAGCCTTCGGGCCTCTATAGATAATCAACATTTAACTGTCCTTACCTTGCTTCGATCTAGTCATTCCAAGGTCGTACAATACACCTGTTTCTTAGCATACTATTTCATAAAGAGCATTTTTCTCACAACTACACGTTCACACTTTTTAAGTTTCCCACGCATTAGTTTTTGTTTAAGTACAACTAAAATTTCCCAGAATGTGCAGAACTATATATTATAATATTAAAAAGGACACAATTATGCTAATACCAATGAAATTTTTCAATAAATATTTTATAAAAACATGAATGATTTTACAGATTAAAATGTATAACATTTTAAAAAAACTATAAAAATATTGCCGTTTGAAGTTTTCGTGTGTGTGATTCAAAATTCCATGAAATTTCTATATTTCTGTAGCTTTTTCTAAACGTCTTACTATGACTATTTTGGTGTTATGTTGATATGGATACCAAATTTTATTCAATTTGGATAAATACATTTGCAAGATATAAAGTATTTCATAAAGTACTATTATGTAAAATACATTGCATATCAAAAACTTCTATGCGCCTCAAAATTTGAGAATAAATTATTGCTTGACATTTTCTGAATTAAACCTTCGAACCTTACACAAATTTTCCATTAAACAAGGATATTCAAATACTTTGATTACCAAATTATTATCATTTTTTTAAAAAATAGAAATTTTAAACCCTAAAATTAATCATTTTTATAATATATATATATTGAAAAACTACCATTGGTATTAGAATAAGTTTGCCCTTTGTAATATTAAAATAGATACATCTTCAGTTCTGGGAAATTTTAGTTGTATTTAACCAAAAACTGAGACGAGTGGATCATTTTGAAAGTGTGAAAATATAGCTGTTTTATACTGTACGACCTTTAAATGGCTGTAGAGCCCAAAGCAAGGAGAGCACGGCTAAATGTTGATTCTCTATAGAAGCCCAAAGGTTCCAACAACTATTTGTACTAAAGAAGCAACTTTCGATTGTATCAAAATTTCATTGCAAGTGTCCCTTAAACGACCAAAAATGTTATAACGCTAGTTGGCGTCCGCACGTGTTGGAATCATAAAAGATCATATTTTTGAAGAATGCTTTGCTTTTCTTCATAATGCCATGGAGTAAAAAATACTTGTTTTTACTCTAGAAAATGCCTGTAAAGTAACACAACGCGGTTTCTTCATTCGAGAGAGAAAATAGAAGGCACAGCAAAATAAAACTATTGGATTTGCTTAAAAATTTATATCTTATATTATATATATTTGTATATTTATTTTATATAGGATACTTAGGCCAAAAGCGTTTATTAACAATGATGTAAGAACGTTATGTTACATTTCCTCTGAATGCTGAAATCGAGTTCATTACCGTGTCCCAAATAATTGAATATAAAGAGAGAACATTGTACCCAGCGTACGTCAGAAACTAGTCAACCAATATTTATACTAAACTGACTGTCTTTGTGGTCTGGTGGTTAGCAGATTAGCAGACCAAATCGGTTTCGATTTCCGGTTGGGGAGTGGGAATTTTTCTTTTGTCAGGAGTATCCCCTATTCTTCCAAGAAAATATGAACGAAAGAAGGAAGGAAGAACGAAAGAAAGAGAAAGAAAGAAAGAAAGAAAGAAAGAAAGGTATTAGCACCTACAGTAAACAAGTTAATACCATTGCCATGATCAATTTGGTTCCAAAGGTAACGCTGCCGATATGACCTAAGTATTAAAGGCGGCATGTAAATTTTAAAAATCTGATGTGTTATGACTTTTTCTACCTTCTATCGTTTACTAGTGGGTATACTAACTATATATACGAAAGTTTATTTTTCCATCTAAATCTTTTGAGATAAAACTTTGCAGAAATAGCTAAGTAACACATTTCATCACAGATCCAAAGGGAATAGCGATAGTCATATGTTTAAGAACTGGATGCTATATGCTAGTATTAAAAATTCATACTGTTTCCATGCAGTCGTGAGAAACAACTCAAACTCGAAATAATGACAATATATTGAAGAGTTCGAACCATTAATAATCAATATCTTGAAAATACATTATGACACACAAAATTATGAGGAATCAACTGTGTGTTTTAGAGAAATGGGTACAGTTTCTTAAAAAGCGTAGTAGCGATTTTGCTTGAACTGGTTGCACACTAAGCAGTTAATTTCATCCATGTGTTATTTAGAGAGAATAAAATTATCTAATAGGGTTTTAAAACCCCAGAAAGCCCAACGAAATCTGCAGTGTCGCTTGCTTCATTGCGTTAATTTTAGAATTTCTTGGATTCACTATTTCTCCAGCTTCTTCATCTCGGCGTGCAACGTATATACCTTGTGATCTTTTGAAAGCTGGTAATAAAATGGGTTTTCTAAAGCGGTAATAAAATTAAATCACAAGAAAAGAATAACAGTACGCCAACTTCTATACTCTTATGCTTCTAATATCTATCAATGCGACAGAATTTTTTTCCATGTTACCAGAAAGTAAAACTAGGACTAGGATATTGTAACGGTAAGACTCGTACACTGCGATACATTAGTGGATCTGTTGCGGCTACACCCCCCCCCGAGAGGAACGAATGAAGTGAAACAGCTGTTGGTGCCGCAGGCAGAAGACCACAGAGACTCGCAGAAGTCACTAACATGTTCAGTTTGAACACCTGCGCACCATTAGGGAGCAATCCCAGAAGGGCCTGTAGCGGACCGGCGAGGTGCTCTCTTTGGCATTCATAGGAATAAATCTTTTAAGAACGCAAGCGACGGCGCCATCTGTCCTGCACCGTCGATACTACAGAACCTGAAAGCACTCCTGAAATGGAAGGGAATTAGGGAAAGGAGAGTCATAGTAGAAGACACTTGGCGACCAGGTGGAAACTGCGAAAAACACCATGGTCAAAGAGGAAAGTTGCCGGAAATCAAACTCGGGACCTCCCGAATGCGAGTCTCATACGTTAGTTACATATCTCTCTCGGTTAATGAAACTAAACTTTCTAATGGTGGCTGGCTTACCCGAATTGCATGGGTGGCTTTTTAAAACCCCGAATGACGACTTCATTTGATTTACCTCCCCTGTGTATTCTTTGTGAAATTATTGTACAATTATCTAGAAGAATTTTATGGTGAAATGCTCTCTTTGTCAAGCATTATAATCTCGTAAATTTCCATGATATTCTTAATTACGGATTAAAAATCCCCTGATGTTCATAGAAATGTGTATGAAATTGCGCTGGATCCTGAAATACTGACTTCCTTTGCTTCCTTCCGACATCTTTCAGATTCTAGAAATATGGTATAGTCTGAAAGTATTTTTGGTGGTGAAACTCTTATCACAATAGCTCGCTAAGCTTTTATAAGAGTAATGATCCCATAGTTTATTCAGTAATAAACAGTTACATAACTATCCCACAGAATAGAAATATATAACATCAATACACAGAGAAAATCGGACGAAACTGGTAAAATGAAGATTGCTCCATCTCCAGGCCAGCAAGCTGTTAGGAAACGATACGATTTGTAAACATTGAAAACTTTTTTTTTCTCTTTCTCTACTAAAGGATACCGAGGTTTCACCGGAAATACCGTTTTGAGACTCCCTGAATCCGTGTTTATGTCTTGTGTGTCTATGACTAACAACACAAAAACGAAAAGACAAGACGGCTAAACACCAAATTGGTATTCAAGTTCAGTGTCTTTCAAAATGTTCACAAAGATGTTCAAGAAAATCCCCCCACCTCAAATTTCCATTTACATGTGCAATTTTTCGAAAACTGCGATTTTCTCAAAATTGGTCTAACCATTTTTTTTAAATACCATAAAATAAAGATATATGCATTTCAAATAAAATACATATCTTGAATTTTGGGGGAATTTAATTAAATTGAGTTTTTTTTAATTTATGGAATTTATTTAAAGACCACTTAATTTTACTCAGAGCCCTCTCTATAAGGCTTGAGACTTCCCTTCCACAGAAAGCCATGCCAAGGACTTTTACGCAAAAAAAAAAAAAAAAAACAACAACAAAAACAGAGGCTAGTACGCTACCTAGACCACGGAAAACGATATTTCTTTTTGGAATAGCCCGTGAAGTCCTCTTCATTCGTAAAAAAAGAAAAAAAAACTATAATTTTGTTTAACTAATAATGCTTAGCGAGAGACGAAAACTTACTACACATATCTTTTGAAGAGGCCACGCCACAAGCCGGATTGAGGAATAATTTGTAAACGGGGAAAATCTCTTAATATACGAGAATTTCCTACTATGTATGTTTTATCAATTAGTGCAAAATATTAGTACAAGTTGTTCCGTTACTTATTTTTCAATACAGTTCCGCAGTTTTGTCAGGACTCCGGCACTGTATTCTTTTTCCTCTTTTGTTCCAGTTTCCCTTCATTTCCTTTGTTGAAGTACTTGTTTTATCATTTTCTTTTTCTTTCTTTTTTGGAGTAAATACACAAACATAGTACACACATTTTCCAGACAACCAAACACCCATGCCCAAAGCGGAGCTCGAAACCCAATATCCCCTGCACCACGAAGCTTCAAAGCTAGGTACTTTAGCTAACGCGGCCACGGGGACCGGCATGCTTCGGATACCTACATTGTTACTTTTTACTGATATCGTAGAAGTTTATTTCCGTTTTACATCATAACTTACAGTGTACAACACTGAGTTTAAATAAAGAAAAAGTTTACAGAAAATTAACAGCGAAAGATTTTGAGTGTAAAATCCCTTTAATGCACAACTTCATGGAGAGGAGACAACATTTATCTCAGCATTGTTAAATGTACCATTTCATGACCAAATTTCTCCCGTACTACTGAAGTTATCACAACGAATTTTTTTCTGGGTATACATTGATGTTTTATGGTTATATCTACTTTCAGTCGTGCATTTGATATAGTGAAACAAATCATTTTTTAAAAAAGAAAGCGTTTAATATGTTAAGTGTATTGCCTATATGTGAATTTTTATAACATTAATGTATTATGTATTTCAACCACGTATATCCACATTATCAGTAATATGAATGAGTGCAAGTTATATAACAGCTTTAGCATGAAAGCTTCCTGAGAAAAAGGATCGTTTTGTTAATAATACAAGAAAGTAAAGAAAGAGAAAAAAAAAGCTGTCGATATATAAATTGGAATTCTATATTTTAAGGAAACAAGAAACTAAGCAAGAGAACAAAAAATAAACTAACACATAATGCGAGCAACAAAACTATTAAAATGCTCCTAATCTAACAAAAGCAATACATTTTCCATGAAATTAATCAATAAAATCTAAATATTTATCTAATGTATATCTGTAATGTACATACGAATACTGCTGTTCTTTAAGTTTAAATGTACAGAGTCACAACTCTAAAATTATTAAAATTTGACCACTCCTGATGAAACCCTTGAAACATAACTACAATGAACATTATCAGTAGACAACTACAAGATACACTTCAAGGATTCGAGAACATCATGTATATGAAACTCCTTGGCCATCTTCATCACTCACTTCAATTAACTTACACTAAGACCGAATAGCTTCGGACTGTGTATACTGAAGTTCTAAATTAGCGGGGCAGACTTTATAGACGGCCTTGCTACCCTTTACTGCAATCGATCCTGCCCCAACATTATGTTTACAAAACTATTTAGGAAGCACTGCGTTAACAAGCCTCAGTTACCCGTGTAAGGAAGGGCATGTGTGAAGCCTTTCAAGAAATGAAGACTACATTGAAGGAAGGTGTTCACTGAGTTGGAAAAACAAAAGATAACCTGAAGATACGAGGGCAAACATGAACAGGCTAAAGGAAACATTTCAGGATTAAAAAACCATAAGTTGCGAAATAATGGAATCCTGGAAGACTATTTTTACCATGAAGCTAGTTTCTAATAATATTATAAGTAACTGTACTTATGGTTAACATTATACACAGCAAATTTAAAGGCATGGTTTCAGTGATATTCGTGTTTTCATGTAGCAATACCATATTTAGAAAGTTTTTGAGAGTCCATGGCTATGTTTATATTTTACTTTGAGCACTATACAGCTTACAAATTCTGCCATTCTTTCTGAATTAAGTTTTAACACAAATCAATATATTCTAAGAAATGAGTTTCCATCTAATCTTGCTGAAAATGAAAAGGGAATGAACTTGTAAAGCAGAGAACACACACTCTTTGTAAGATGAATGCTTGAGTATGTTGTACTCTTGGTTTATTATTTGAGAAGTTAAATATAAGTACTCGAAACGTGCTAATCTTACGAAAGACAGTTTTTACAAGAATAAATTAAGTAAGTAAACACTTCCTCGACCACTAACTTACAACACGTAAGGCGTTTCACAAAAAATGCCACTGTAAATTCACGTTTTGAGGCCCTTTTAATCCAATAAAGCATATTTAGAAAAATATTCACGCACACCTGTGTGTACCTTTGAGTGGGTAGGCAGAACAGCAAAAGAGTTAAGTTCGGCATCCTTAAAAAAATCCACCCACATCAAAATCCACAAATTTACATGGAGGACGTTTCGTATTTTTCATTTTCTTAAAAAACCTCTCCAACAATATTAAGATATATGTTCCCGCATTTGCCCGACTATATCGTGAATTTTCTGTCGTCCTCCGCGGTCTAATTCCCAAGGTCATGAATTCAAACCCGGCTGAGGGCAATTGATTTTTTCAGGAGTAAAACTCCTTAGCATGGGGTAGATTTATGGCAGTAAAAAAACTTAAGACTGACAAACATGCATCTGAACCAAATTGCCAGTCTTTCAAGCCCAATAATATAATGATACTAAGTACCGTATCAACTGAGGAGCGTCCAGAAATGAAACTCAAATTTGATATGCATTTTTTCCGAATAGCTTTTAAAGGAATCTCTTGAATATCTGGTCATTCAGATGGATATTATGTAACTGATAAACCATAAGAGAAACAGGAAAAATGTAGATATCTTTAAAACATAACATTTATATGAAATTAAGATTTTGGTGTCATTAATCATTTCCGTTATGTGTGATTACTTTGAATTTTTCAGTACTATTACTATACTCTCTTGAAGTGCTGTCTGTCATCATTCCTTTGTTTCCCACGAAGAGTATAGAATAGTAAAACCAGCATGAAGCGAATCGCTTTTTAAAGATTTCACTATCGCTTCAACTTATTGTATTCTCATGCGTACAACGATATGCGTAATGACACATTTCTCAAACCTTCGTATCGATTAACATAAAGTAAGTGTATATGTATATATATAAAGCTTTTGTAAGAAAAGCTGCAGAAGAAATATAAAAGTAATGGTAGTATGAATGTAAGTCATTAGATTTTTTATTAATATGGCCCAACGCGTTACTTCCACAAATAATCATTTGTTATCAAATTTGCTTAATATAGGATGGTAAATAGAATTCGGTAAGAAATTACAGTTTTGTGATCTCTATCCATATTTACATCGATTTCACCTTCTTGAAATCATCCACGATTCTAAGTAAACAGTAGCGTCCTATGCAATAAGAAGAACTGCAATTAATTAGTGACTTTAGAAATCACTGGACTCGAATTTAAAACATTCTAGCAGTCAATCATGGGAGAAAATGATAATTGTCATTGCACAGAAAGAAAAAACATATTGCAGTTTATTTTTCTGTTGTTTTTTTTTTTTTAATAATTTTGATTTTATTTGTTTAATAATATTTTTAAACTCGTGGCCATGTTTCAACTTTATTTGAGATGTTTGCAAAATTGTTTTATGTGCATTTAGAACAGCTAAGTTTATAGAGAATCTTTACACTACTTATTCTTGCCCGTTGCCAGAATTCAATATTTTTGGAGCCTTTTTGAACGGAAGACATTCCATTCTCGACAGCTTTGATATCATAAAGACTAACGATACCGTCTCACGGCTACATCATTTGCCGCTTAATTAAACAAAATGGCACAGTAACATGATTGCTTTCGTCTAAAATCGACGAAAACCGACGAACGTGTGTACGCATTAACGGCATTCTCTCACTGATATGGACAGCAGAGTGTCATAAGGATCGGTTCTTAGTGTGTGTTTTTTTTCTTAGTAACCTCAAATGAGTTGGATTCATGCCTTCGAACTAATGTTAAGAGTAGCTTCTTTCAGATGAATGTTTTGCGCCGGAAAGTATCTACACGCCACCAGAAATTATTTCGAAATAATAATTATTACAATTAGTACAATAATGGAGTCATAACACCGACTTGAAGTTCTTTATATCTGAGAGTCAATGTGAGCTGTTTTCTCGATCTCGTGGACATCCACCCCCACTTCTTCTAGGAAGTCAATCGCTTCCTGTTGTCTCCAAAGTTGGCATTTTAGTACTGTATTTTTACCGCCGCCGTTTAAACTGGAATACATATATAACGCTTTTGAGAACAGAATGCCTTCGCGTTTAAATATCGTGAAAAGTATGACAGCAGAAACTTGGGGAGCTGACTTTAATGCATCATGTATATAAAGCGAGGTACATCCCAATGACAGCATTATATGTCACTCGGTTGGTCCAAAAAACTTCAAGGTGCTTGATGGCACTGAGGGTCGACTTAAGTGCTTCTTACACTATTGTCATTAACTTTCCTAGTTTTAAGGGCATTAACTTCCGATGAACACGAAAACGAAAGCCTTAAGGCTGACACGATACACAAACTGCTTTTAGGTGTCCATAAATTGTTTTCAGCCATTTTTTTCCTGACAGACCTCAAAACTTGTATTTTCATAGCCACCCTTGTCTTGCAACCTTCTGCTTGAAGATTCTGCTTTGATTTTTCTCCAGTGTTCTCCTGCAACTTTACCTTCGACATTGCTCCTTGGAAGCTAACCTGCCATTTATAGATATCTCACCGGTGATTCCAAATGTGAACGCTACTGCAGCTGAACCGTGGGTTTACCTCATAATTGATCTCACTTTCTGACCATCTTCTGTTGCGAATTGGTAGCCATTCGCCTTAAGGTACGCCTTGGGGCGCTGCTCTCTCCTACATTGTCTTCACGGACCTTAGGCGCTCTCTGAGTTTCCAGCCAACAGCTTGGTGATGGGCATCCAATTGCTTTACCACAAATTTCAGCCTCTGGTAAACAAGTTCTACTATTAGTTTGGGCGCCTTCTCAAATGGCTTACCTGGGAATGAGAGAGCCCAGGTTTCAGCTAAGGAAGCTAGGTGTCATCCAATTTTTCATGTTATTGGATTCACCACGAAAACCTCAACTGCTGTATGAAGTGGCTCTCCTCATCTTAAAGCAAAATCATGATCCCTATTCCTTTCCCATTTTCGCTTTTCCCTTTCAAACATTTCCAGGTCCCCATCAAATCCTCCTATCCCTCCTAGGCCACCGACTACTGTTTTTACCCATTCCAACCATCTATTCGTGATATTCCACGCATGCAACTACTGTCAATCTTCTCTTACAGTGACATAGCTACCGCTTCTACGATTAGCACTTGATGCAATATGCCTGTAGCCATTTTAACCGCACTCGGTGTAAACCGCCTTCAAGAATGTGTTGAACTTGTAAAATAAATAAAATTGTGAAACTTATTGAGGTAACACTTTTACTTCGATGAAGTGCAATTAAATAAACATATTTAGAAATCACTTATATATGAGTTAAATTGACAAGAAAATGAATTCCACGTGGTAAAAATGGGGTTGTAACGATGTTGAGTGAAAACTTAGATGATTCTTGACGTTGACTTGTTTTCTCTTCGACATATTAAAAACTATTTTCGTTGCGATTTCAGATATCAAATATTTACTCCAGAAAAATGCTAGTAAAATAATTTTGTAAACACCACATGGGAAAGTGTAAAAATATATGGAACTTTATTTAATAAAACCAATAAAATGAAACATCTTGAACATGCAAACTGTAATGTCTGTGCTGCATATTTTCTCTCTGTTAATTTAGCTGTAAGGACTGTCTGAAGTATATATGAATACTCTCTGGGTTATCTGCATGTGGGCTAGTTAAATGTTCTTTTAAGGGTTGCAAGGTAAAATCTAATGAGAACAACGTGAACAGGAGTAAACAGATTAGTTGCAACAAATGTTTTACTTTCAATAGCACCCTTATCTACCTTAAACCAACCGGTGTTGACGATATGACACTCCAAAAATTACCCTCTCCTCAAGATGCCCTGCCCTGTACGGTGGAAATAGAAGCATTCGCCTGCATCAACTACCGCGCATGTCACAATGTGATCTGTTAAACACATTTAAGATATTTTATAAATACATTCTCTAAATTTGTTTAATCTCTAGTATTTTAACATTAGCTTCATGTTTTATGTGAAACATTACGAATTTTATATTAGTTTGTCTCACAAACGGTATTGACTGTAATTATTACAAACAAATACTACCTACTTATTGGTGATTATTTCACTCATGAATTAAGTGACCAACACAATGTAGAATTACTATCTAAGAATTTGAGCCTATCATAGCTTTCTTCATAGCTTTCTCTCCTACCAGTTTTATCGTTTTAATTCTATCATTTCACATGCAAATTATTTTTAATTTCTCTACACGTACTATGTACATAGTGTATAGAGAAAGTATTGTATTGCACAAAAAATTTGATGTAGAAATTTCACCGGAAATATATGTTTTGAGAGCTTCTGAATAAAATAAAAAAAAAAAAAAAAAAGCGTTTTCAGAAAAAGGTTTGTGTGTGTGTGTGGACAGCATAGCTCAAAAACTAAAAGACCGTTAAATACCAAAGTTACTCTTTAAGTTTATTATCTTCCAAGGATGCAACACAAAGATTTTCAAGAAACTACCCTTTACATGGAAAAATTTTGTTTTTCTCAAAAATGGCTCTAACGATTCTGATTAAAAGACCGTTTATTAAAGTTATTCACAACGCAAATAAAACATATATTTTGCATTTTCTAGGAATAGTTTCTGAATAGCACTTTATTCTGGTTGATTTTTGCAGAATTTTACATAACGGTTAAACCGTAAGAGATAGACAAAAACTTGCACAAAAAATGTAGATCTCGTTAAAATGTACAATTTATGTCATATGCTTTTTTGTTGTAGAGTTTCCAAGAAATTCTTTGATATTAGTTTCAATTTTAAAATATTTATTCTTTTCTCAGATAGGAAGTGTACGTTTTTCTTTTGTTCTATTCCTGACCAAGCAAAGAAGCAAATTTCAATGTCAGCTGCATAACGATAGCTTTTAAAACATTTGACTATCTCTTTAGCATAGCGCATTCCTTTAGTTCCCTTCTACTTATGAGGAACTAAGTAATCAGTGTATTCTGCTAATGCTTATATCGATTAGCATGGTGTATAAAGAAGAATAAGTTGTAAGAAGTCTGTTTGTAGAACAGTTACAGCAAGTAATTTGAGTGTAACATATCACACTTTTCTTTTGCTGTCACCAACTGCGTTATTCCTTAAACAATTCGACTTTCTTTTTTTTGAATATTAGCAGAAATTAAAATACCGTATTCATTGCTTTAAGACAATTTTATAATGCATCTTTGACGTATAAATTATGTAGATTCTGGAACTGTAATCATATTACTATAGATAAATCAATCTGCGTTAATTTCGTAAATTCCAAAATAACGATACAGAATTTTTGTTAAGTATAGGGACGTTACATGGTAGTTAAATGAAGCGCTCATCCAAAATTAGTGATTCGTCAACCATACCATACTCCTTCCATTCTTATTTTTGAAACCACATAATCCTGAATATGTTTTACTTACTTAATATATAGTTGTTTATAACAAATTCTGCAGTACTACTTGAAGTATCTTTCCTAGAAAAACTACTTGATACTCGCTTATCAATTTTTCCTATGTATTTGAAGTATAAATGAAATCTTTGAATCAATTACTTTCTTCATTTAGTTTGTCTAAAAGAAAAAAACTTAAATATTCCATTCCCATAACTTTCTCTTGCTGCTCCATATACAAACTATTCTCACAAAATATTATTCTGTTATCTAAGTCATGACAATCTAGATCAATATTGGCAAAACCGGTCCTATTACGTGCTTCCTTGTAAGTAGAAGGGAAATAAGGGTATACATTAAGCTAAAGCAATAGTCAAATATTTTATAGGCTGGTCGCTTTGTGAACAGTTGAGGTTCGGTTCGCTTTACATGGTTCCGTTTGAGAAAAGTTAGTTAAAATTGAAACCAATAACAATGAATATCTCGAAAACGGTCAACCCTACAAGAAAAACATATTTGATGTTTTAACAAGATCTACATGTTTTGTTTAGTAAGTTTTTGTCTATCTCTTACGATTTAACTGTTATACAAAATTCTGCAAACCTCACTAGAATAAAGAGCTCTTCAGAGGCTATTCCCAGAAAAGTTCAAAATATACATTTTATTGAGTGTGTGCGTGTGTGTGTGTGTGAATATCTGTAATATACGGTGTTTTAACTACACTCGTTAGAGCCATTTTTAAGAAAACCAAAATATTCGAAAAATGTTCCATATAAAGGGTAGTTAGGGAGTTTTTGTTTTCTTTTAATCTTTGTGTCGCATCCTTGGAAGATACTAAACACAAATAACAAGTGTTAGTTAGCCGACTTTATGTTTTTGAGCTATACTGTACACACACACACACACGCATTCATGGACCTTAAAAATGTTTATTTTCGAACTCAAGGTACCCCAAAACATATATTTCTGGTGAAATCTCGGTATCAAATTTTGGGTGGAATACAATACCTTCTCTATCCAAACTTACATATGGGCTATAGAAAGTAAAAACTATGCATACTTTTAACTATTTACAAAAAATGTTAACGAATTGGGAAATCGTTTACTTTTTTTACAAAATTTTAGATGTATGAAAAATGTAACTGATTCAAATTATTTCTAAAATATTACAACTTGAGTAGAAAACACACACCGTTTGGACCAAAAGATTAAGAAAAAAATATATGATGCGTTACATTCACATAACTTTCTATAGATGTTCCATATTCTTTTAACTACACGATTGGTATTTTATCTAGAACAGCTATTCGAGATAAGCATTAGCAGAATTGCTCTTATTGCTTGCTTCTTTGTAAGTAGAAGGGAAATAAGCGAATACATTAGGCTAAAACGATAATCAAATCTTTTAAAAGCTGGTCGCTATGTGAAACAATAGAGGTTCGGTTCGCTTTGTATGGTGCTGCTTGAGAAAAGATAGGTAGTTTAAAATTGAACCCAATAACAAGAAATATTTCGTAAACGGTTCAACTCTACAAGAAAAACGTATATAATATAAATTGCGTGTTTTAACGAAATATACAGTAAAATTTTGTCTATCTGTTACGGTTTAACAGCTATGCAAAATTCTGCACATCAGAAAATTCAAATTATAAATTTTATTTATAATGTAAATATCTTAAATATGAGGCATTTTAATCAAAATCGTTAAAGCCATTTTTGGGAAACAGAAATTTTTCAAAAAAATTCCCATGTAAAGGGTAGTTTGTGGTGGGGGGATTGTCGCATCCTTGAAAGATACTAAACATAAAATCAAATTTTGGTATTTGACGGTCTTTTCGTTTTGAGCTATGTTGTCCACAGACACACATACAGACCTTCTTCTAAACATTTTTTTTTTTTTGACTCACGGTATCTCAAAACATATATTTCCGGTGAAATATCGACATCGAGTTTTTGGGTGGAATATAATACCTTTTCTGATCTATGTACATTGCATGTATGTACGTGCTAGATAAAGAAAAGTTTGGTGTTTCCAATCAATAACCCTCTCTAGCTGTTCTCGCAAACAAAATTTTCTTACAAAAGATTATTCTTTTCTTATTATTCTTTTACCTAATCATGATAATCGAGATAAACGTTAGCAGAATTGTCTTGCTGCTTGCTTCTTTGTAAGTAGAAGGGAAATAAGGGAATGCACAGTCTAACGTGGTAGTCAAATGTTTTAAAATCCGGTCGTTATGTGAAACAATTGAAATTAGGTTCTCTCCGCTTGCTAGGAGTAAACAAAAGAGACGAAAAGAAAGATGACCTCGTTTGAGAAAAGCTTAAGTAGCTTAAAATGAAACCAGTAACTCTGAACAAAAAATGTAAATGAGATAAATTATGTGTTTTAACGATATCTACATTTTTACGCCGTAAGTTTGTGTCTATCTCTTACCATTTACCAGTTATACAAAAGTTATACAGAAGTCTCCCAGAATAAAGAGGTCTTCAGAGGCTATTCTCAGAAAATGCATCACATGCGTTGCGTTTGTCATGAAAATATCTTAAACAAATTGCATTTTAATTCAAAATCGTTACAGCTATTTTAAGAAAAATAAAATTTGGGTAAAATGTTCCATGTAAAGGGTAGTTGGTGGTGGGAGGATTTTCTTGATAATCTTTGGGTCGCATATTTAACCAACTTTTCGTTTTTGAACTGTGCAGCCCCCCCCCACACACACAAATACGAACATGTTTCCAATTTTTTTTTGGGGGGGGGGAACAATACAATACCTTCTACAATACGTATTGTACATACGTGCTAGAGAAAGTAAAAAGGGACATTCTGTTAACAACATTTAAACTATCGGAAAATGGTTAAAAATGGCTAATGCAATTGTAAAGATTAATTTAATAAATGCCCGAAACAAAGCATTAGAATTGTGTTTTGTGGGAGTGAAAACAGGAAGCCAGTTATCCACAATTATCCTCAAAAAAATAAAATGTCAAAATGCTCAGAATTTTTTGGTGTAAATCCCATGTAACCAAGGAACCGCGAAGTAATGATATATACCGTTTTCTATTTGTTCTTCTCGCGAATACATAAATAATCCCGTACCGCTAAAGCGGTATTACTAAACATGCAAATATTCGGTAGTCACATGTAGCGCACGCTTAAGCTCAGATGTCGGTTACCATGGAAACTAGATGCCCAAGTTTTGCAATCAGTCTGTACGCGAGCCCCTCGGCAAAAAACCGGGCCCGACCACTTCTTCTCTCAACCGACTCCATGCAGGCTTGCCAGCCAGACAAAGCGTTTAACAGCTTCCCCGGTTCGATTCCCAGACGCGCAGGCTCCTCCACGAGAGCCTGACAAATGGATAACAACACACTTTCTGATATCGCGCACATCTGCCGGGGCAGTGCTATCCCATTACCAACTTTAAAAGAAACAGCGCAAGATTAATCCCATTAGCATCAACCGTAACACCACAAGCACTAGCGAAACGAACTCGAGTTAAACCATTTGAAAACCTTGCACATCTATACTAATATCGTTTTGTCAACATTACATTTATAAGAACCAACGGCATAACAATATTTCTCCAATAAATAGTTTCCCATTTATTAAAAAATCTTATGCCTTTCTCTACATCTCTGCAACAAATTATTGTAAAGGTTATGCTTCTATTTACTTAAACCTAATCGAGAAAAAAATTAGCAGAAATAATCTTATAGCTTGCTTCCTTGTAAGTGGAACGGAAATAAGGGAGTAGCATAGGTTAAAGTGATATCAAAAGTTGGTTGCTATGTGATTGAAGTTCCTTTGTTTGTATGGACAGGAGTTTACAAATACCTGTATGAAAAAAGTATAAGTTTTTTTAAAGCTGAAAAAAAATCAAATCCACGAAAAAAAATGTATATAATATAAAATGTGTGTTTTAACGTGCTCTACATTTTTTGCGTGGTATTTGTCCATCACTTACGTTGTCAGGTGAATATCTTTAACAGTGCCGTTTTTGAGAAAATCAAAATTTTCGAAAAAAGTTCCATGTAAAGGGTAGTTTGGGGTAGTGAGATTTTTTTCAAACTCTTCGTGTCGCATCCCTGGAAGATACTAAACTTAAATACCAAGGTTGGTATTTTCACGGTTTTTCGTTTTTGAGTTACCATGTTCACAGACACACGGACAGACGGATGGATGGATGGATGGATGGATGGATGGATGGATGGATGGATGGATGGATGGATGGATGGATGGAACACATCAGATTTTGTTTTATATAATTTATTTGTTTAAGAATTGAAAATAAAAACTGTCTTATAACTCACATTCGTTGGAATGAATAATGATTTTAAATTGTTAAAGAATTATTGGTGGTTTCCGAAATTATGCTATTAAGACGCGTGAGCACATGCGCATGCTCATATACGTACACACATTCTCACAGTAAAACATTGCTTTCTGTTGCTTCAAATTTTAAATAGTTTTAATGCCTATTAAAGCATATACCTCAGATGGATATTTTCGTACTGTATTCTTCTTAAGCTAAGGTAGATAGCCGGTTCAAAAAGAGGAAGTAGGTTAGATGTTGCAACCCCGCAGGAGAGGGATAGATGGTCACATATCATAAAACCATTATTAGGGTTCCTCAAAGAAACTGCACCCCTGTTGTCTGAACGGAGCTTTATCATTTGTTTGTCGGCCGTCTTTGTGTATACAGCGGCTAGGCCCTTCACCCCGCCCCACACAAAGGTTTTGGTTACTTCAGGTATGGAATTAGCAGCTCATCCTGGCGGCCAGCTTTCAAACACGCCCCGACTGCTTTCCAAGCGAACTGACCTTGCTGTTCTTACTTTCTCTGTCGCTTGTAATACCTGTCTGCGGCGGAGGAAATACTGCACTCCATCCAAAAAATTCTACAGTGCGTTTCAGAAGTTTCAAATATTTTCTGCTACAGAAAAGCGAAATGTTACAAAATGAAAATGTTTTTCAAAAACGTTCGGATACCAAACATTGCATTTTAAAACACACTTTTTTTTTAAACAGAAACAAACCATTCTTAATATCATTAATGCAAGTTGTGACGTCAGCCGAAACATTTAAAAAAATAATAATATAACAACAAATAAGCATTTTAGATCCGCCTATGTGTGTGTGTCCGTGTCTGCGAACAAGATAACTCAAAAACAAAAAGTCAGTTAAATATCAAATTTGATATTGAAATTTAGAATTTAACGATTTTGATTTCATCGCAAATAAAATTTATATCTTGTTTTCTGGAATAGCCTCTGAAGTCCATTTCATTCTGGATGACTATTGCAAAACTAGTAAACCGTATGAGAGCGATAGAAAGTTACTGCTCCATTCACATCATCCATGCAATTAAAATTCTCTATCTATTCTGCAGACAGACTATTCTTACAAAAGATTTTTCTTTTGCCTGCACCATGCTAATCAAGATAAATATTACCAGAAATGGACTTATTGCTTAGTTCCTTAGAACTAGAAGGAAAATAAGGGAATACACTAGGCTAAATCGACAATCATATTGTTTAAAAGCTGTCGCTATGCTATTATTATTGAAATTGGTTCTCTCTCCATGGCCAGGAGTAATACAAAACTTATAAAAACGAATCAAGACATTCCGTTTGAGAAAAGTTCAAGAATTTCAAATATTATTTATGACATAAATTGTGTGTTTTAACGAGATCCACATTCTGTATAGTAAATCCTTGTCTATCTGGTTTACCAGGTATGCAAAAGCCATTCAGAATAACGAGGACTTCAGGGACTATTCCCAAGAAATTCAGGATAGTATACATTTTATTTACCATGCAAATATCTTTAATATATCTATGACATTTTAATCAAAATCGCTAGAACCACTGTATACCAAGTTCGGTATTTAACGGACTTTTCCTTTCTAATTTATGCTGTCTAGAGGCACATACTCACACTGACGCACACGCAGACGCACACGCGCGCGCACACTCGAATCTTTTTCTAAAAATGCTCTTTAAAGCAAGTATTTCCGGTGAAATCCCGGTATCGAATTTTAGAGTGAAATACAACGGCTTCTCTAGTTACTATGTACATTGTACATACGTGCTAGAGAAGGCAAAAATGTAGATCTCGATAAAACAACAATTTATGTCATATACTTTTTGTGTACAGTTAATGATTTCCGAGATATTTCTTGTTATTGGTTTCAATTTTAAGATACTTAAATTTTTCAAGCGGAAATTTGCCATTTCTGTTTCTTTTGTTTTACTCCTGGCCATGCATAGGGAACCGAAGTTCAAACGCATAGCGACATGACTCACTTTAGCCATGTGTAATCACTTATTTCCTTTCTACATTTAAAGAAGCAAGTTATACGACTGTTTGCAGATAAAAGAACATGACTTGGCAAGTATAGTTATAGGTAGAAAAAAATCTTGTGAATGAGACTCATTTTTTGTATATTATCTCAAATATGTTATTATTGTGTATGACTGTTCACACTATCAACTGTATTATACAATAAACATTGCTATGGTAAACAAAGAAGTAGAGGATGGTTCCATAGCTCAGTCGGTAAGCACTTGCCTGCTGTGCGACGGGGTTCCGGGTTCGATTCTCGGCTGGAAATGGGAGTTTTTCTCTATGCATGAAACGGAAACCATTAAATAACAACAATTTAAAATATTTAAATGCCACTTACCACCACTTGCCAGCGTTAAATGCACTAACTTGTAATTTGTTATAAATGTTTCATACCATACCAAGACGAATGCTCCTTACGATGCAATTTTTAATTTATTATTAAAACTTTACAGTCAGACTCCCCATTATATGCTAGCTAAAACTTCTACTTGTTTTAAAATGTATGCCACCCTTCATTGAGCTGCAGAGTCCAAATACGTGCACACTATTTTTAAGTGTTTTCTCCGTGAGACATTTATTTTTAGTAATTTCATCGACCGCTTAATTTGATTTTAATTGAAATTCTAAATTTCGTGGACATTTTGATTTTTTAAAATCTATTTATGCACGCTCTTTACCTGCCGTTGTTCTCCGCGACCCATTCTATTTTGGGCGTAAAAGACCGCTTACATTTTCTCAGAGGATTCTTTATAATGCTTGAGGTTCTTTTACGTGTCGTAATCTACGCCCGCAAAAACCCATCTTCTCCGCCGGGTTTGAACCCACGACCTAGGATATATGAATCTAGCATTGTAACCGCTACACCATGGAGGGCGACAAGACATCTTGAAAGCTGCATCAAAAGAAGTGTGTTAGGTGAATTCCAAGAATTGTCTTTAGACTATCATAATTTGAAAATGCTTCACTTATGAACATTAAATGTAATGGCAATGCCCCTATAAATATAATTCAATATAAAATTACATTTATATGAATTTTTACTCTTTCTTCTAAATACAATTCTTACTAAATCTTGTTTTATTATTTAATATTTCAGTGTGCATTTCGATGTTAAGTATAGGGAATGGTTCTCACAGGCGGAAAACCATACGCGTGCAGGCCAGATCGAGAGGTGCTGTGCACCGTGCGTCTGTCCGACTGGACTTTAGCACCGGTGAAGGTGTGGTAAGGCGAGGTATTCATGCTTGCTCCCTGAGAGGCCCTAGTACAAGAGCATACAAGAGGCTGAGGGATGGTTAAATCTTTAAAAGCGGCTCGATTTATGCTGACATAGGAATAACATTCTTTTCATGACATTGCGAGAAAAAAAAACTGCGTCTTAGTATTCGAAAAAGTATTAGAATATACAAACCAGAGTATTTCGGAAATTGTTAATGCTAAAGAACTTGTTTCAGATAAATTACATGATTTAATATCTTCACATCTGTGAGAATGCTTTTATCCTATATTACAGTTTATCAGTAATTACTACACAAAAGTAAATAACTTTATATATATTCTTTTACTAACCAAATCTCTTCAATGCGTTCATAGTATTTTAATCAAAATAGTCACATCTATTTTTCAGAAAGTCAAATATAATTCAAAGTTTCCCATATAAAAGGGAAGTTGATCGAAGTTTGAGTTCAGTTTTGCTTTGAACAACTTTTTCTGTGAACGGTATTTCTGCTATAGATAATCTATTTACTCAGAAATTATTGAATATGGCTAAAGTAAATTTCAAGACGATACACAATTATAATTATATATAATTTTCTATAATAGGTATATATATATATATATATATATATATATATATATATATGAATTAACCCCTTTTAAAATTAGCAACAAAATATCTTAGTAATGAAATATTAAATTTAACGATGAATAAATGGACACGTGTATCTATTTTGGTGTTAATAAATGTTTGGTTTTATTTAAGGAAAAAAATCTTATAAATTGTTGATCAAAGCATGGTAGGTATAATTAATAAATTAATAGTATCTGCCTTAGTAAACAACTTATTTGATAAAAGTAGACTGGTAAACTTAAAAAACATCACCTACATTCTGTAAAAAATCTAGTTTGATTGTTTTAAATAGTTTCTGAGAAATGGGTATGAATTTGGTAGATTTATCTCTGAAGGAATATGGCTTATAATCTCCCCCGAAAGAGTGTCTATTTCTATGTACATAAACTATGTTTCTGTATCGAATATGCCATTGAGCGACAAGTAGCGTCATCTGTTCCATAGGGATGCACAAAAGTGGAAAAGGGTCTGTCATTGGGGATCGGCAACCGCCAGCCAAAAGAGCGAACCTAGCCCATTTCACTACAGGAGGTCTTCCTGTTTTATAAAAAGAATGGACCTTAGCGTTGGTTGTAATGCGGACTCGAATGGCAGAAAGGCAGCCATAGGTTCCTTGAAATGTTTATATCTGGATATTGATAACATTATGTTATCGATATTATCGATATATTTCAAATTTATTTGAAATCATTTCAAAATTAAGGGTATTTATTCAAGATTGCAGCCGAAACTTCCGAGTCTAACAGTTTTGAAATGTTTGCCGGTTAAAATAAATATGTATGTACTTGAATGCATTTAACGCGTAATTGACTGCATACTGGTGTGGCTGGAGGAAATAAATAACCTGTATATTCAATAGTTATAAACATTAGAAGAGTAAATTCAACATAACGGAATCCAGAACAGTGGCCGAAACACTGTAAACGTGTACATAGACCACAATACGAAACAGTTTGCCCGTCCCCCATAGGCACCCTCGGTAAAGCGAATCGCTTAGGTGCTTCATGGCGCAGGGGATCGTGGTTCGAGTCCCTCCTTGGGCATGGGTGTTTTTGTATGTGTATTTGTCATAAAACAAACAACGGAAAACAAAGGAAATTTAGGGAAAAAGAAAAAAAAAAAAAAGAAGAGAGGAATAAGAAAAAGGAATACGGGGAAAATTGATTAAAAAAATGGTTGCTGTGAGATGCAATGGTTTTTGTGCTCGCGTGTATAATGCGAGAGAACCGGGTTTCCATTCCCCACAGGATGTTAAAACTATAATATACATCATTAAGGATTAAACTTATTTTTAACCATCTGCAACTTTAAAGAAAGAAAACAACTTTTTATTTCTTTAAATTTGGTAATTGATTAGTACCCTTAATGCTAGGAGCACCTGATATAGCATTTCCTCGAATAAATAACATAAGTTTTTGATTTCTATCCCCTTCTATTATCCTATTAATTATTAGCAGAACTGCTGAAAGAGGAGCTGAAACGGGATGAACAGTACATCCACCTCTTTCAGCAACTATTGCTCATGTAGGACCTGCAGTGGATTTAAGTATTTTTTCATACATCTTGCGAGTATATTAAAATAAATTATAAATTTTGTTTATCTCGAATTAAAAAGATTTAATTTCGTGTTTTACTTATTGTGTCATAAATATTAAAAATGCTTTGTTGGTAATGAAATGTGTATCTTTTTAAGGATATCTAGTTTTTTTAATAAATAAATTTAAATCATGAAATATAAATTAGTTTTATTTAATTATAAAATGTTTAATATTTCTAGTTTTAAGGGGATTTAGCTTTTTAAAAGATAAAATTATAATATTAGTAATTTAATTAATACGATTCATTTCTTAGCCATTTCAAGTACGTTGGCATGTACTACAAACCTGATGTGTTCTATTCACATGACTTACTTTAGCTGTTCTATAAACAAACTAACCTTACAAAAGGTTATTCTTTTAACTACGTCATGCTAATTGAGATAAATATTAACAGAAGTTGTCTTATTACTTGCTTCCTTGTAAGTAGAAGCGAAATAACGGAATATACTAGGCGAAAGCGGTAGCCAAATCTTTTAAAATCTATCGCCATGTGAAACAATTGAAATTCTGCTCTCTTTTGCATTTTGGAAGTAAAACAAAAGAGATTAAATGATAGTTGACTTACCGCTCAAGAAAAGTTTAAGCTGTTTAAAATTGAAACCAATAACAAGATATATCTCGGAAACGCTTGGTTCTACAAAAAAAAAAAAAAAATCTATCTCTCACAGTTTATGAGTAATACAAAATCATCCCGAATAAATAAGTATTTAGAGACCATATCCAGAAAATTCAAGATATACATTTCGTTGTCTGAAAATATCTTAAACATATGGAATTTTAATTAAAATCTTTATAGTCATTTTTGAGAAAATCAGAATTCCGAAAAATATTCCATGTAAAGGGTAGTTGGAGGTGGGGGGTTCTCTTGAAAATCTTCGTGTCGCATTCTTGGAAGATACTGAACTTAAACATCAAGTTTGATATTTAACAAACTTTTTATTTTTCAGGTATACTGTTCACAAGACACGCACATGGATATGTTTCTAAAAGTGTTTTTTTTTGGGGGGGGGAGGATTTAGAGGGTCTCAAACATATATTCCCGGTGAAATCTTGGTCTCAATTTTTGGCTGAAATACAATATCTTGTCTATCTACTATGTACACTGTACATACGTGTTAGAAAAAGTAAAAATTGTTAGTTTTGCCTAGATACCCCTTAAAATACCTTCACAAACTACAATAATCATAAAATACTACAATTAAAAGAAAGACGAGAACTTGCGGAAACATATTTACAGAATATGTTATGGCATAACTTAACGCCAAAAACTCAACTCATTTACGTAGGCCTGCAAAATGTAAACTGTACACTGATGTAAGTAATGCACATTAATTATATATGTATTGTTGACATTTTTAAATGGGTTGGAACAAGCTAAGGTGTTTAATAATATTAATAAATGCAAAACAAATATTCCCGATTCTAATTTGTTTGGAATTGATAGAAAAGTAAGAGTAGCTTAAAAGGGGAGTCTCCTAAAACATACTTATCCGATTTTTGGAAGTTACAAACTTACTACCTAAATTACAAAAATCTGACTGATACATTCACATTAACTTCTCCTTCACTATGGTTTATTTCATATAGATTTTACAAACTATTCTTACGAATAGCATTCTTACGAAACTGCTGAAATGATTTATTTACACAATTCTTTGCAAGTACAACCGGATGGAGGAAACTGAATCAATAATCGATGTTTAGAAACGAGTGGGTGTTTGATAGACTGTGAATTCCATACTAGTTCCTTGATATAGCAAGTAACAGCTAAATAGCTACAGCACTTTAAAAATATGATGTGCTATATTCACATAAATTTTTTTATCTTTTCTGCAATAAACTATTCTTGCAAACGCATATTTTTTTATATACTTCACGTTAATCAAGATAAACATGACGAAGAATGGTTTTATTACATATGTAATTATAGTTCAATGGGAATAAGGGAATACATTAGGCTAAAGAGATAGTCAAATCTTTTAAAAGCTTGTCGCTATGTGATGGACTTGAAATTCTGTTCCTTTTGCTTGACTAGGATGAAAAGAAAATAAAAAAGTAAAACGAATGTCCACTTCCCGTTTGAGGAAAATATAAATAATAGAAATGTAACTCATCTTGGGTACGTTAATATCACAAAAAAATAATATTATTAATAATAATAAATGTATCTGGTATAAATTTTGTTCTTTAACGACATATACACATTGTTTTCAGTAAGATGTTTTACTTTCTCTAGCCATATGTACATACAATATACTTAATAGCTAGAGAAGGTATCGTATTCCACCCAAAAATTCGATTACTAAATTTCCCCGGAAATATATGTTTTGGTGTCCCCTGAATCTGTAAAAGCATCATTTTTAGAAAAAGGTCCTGTGCGCTTGTGAACAACATTGCTTAAAAACTAAAAGACCGTAAAATATCAAACTTGGTGTTTTAAGTTTAGTATCTTCCAAGGATGCGACACGAAGATTTTCAAGAAAATCCCCCCATCCCAACTACTCTTTCCATAGAATATATTTCGAAAATTTTGATTTTTTTAAAATGACTCTAACAATTTTGGTTACTATATTGTATATTAAAGGTTTTTACATGGCAAATAAAATGTATATTTTTAATTTTCTGGAAAAAGTCTCTGAAGAGCACTTTATTCTGATTGATTTTTGCAGAATTTTGCACAAAGGTTAAACAGTAAGAGTTAGACAAAAATTTACTCCACAAAAAATGTAGATCTCGCTAAAACAAATTATGTCATATGTATTTTGTTGCATTTGACGGTTTCCAAGATATTCTTTGTTATTAATTTCAATTTTAAAATACAATTTTCTCAAACAGGAAATGTCGGCTTTTTTTTTTTGTTTTTTTTTTGTTTTTTTGTTTTTGTTTTTGTTTTTTTTTTTTTTTTTTTTTTTGTTCTACTCCTAGCCAAGCAAATAAGCCAATTTCAATGACAATCGCACAACGATAATTTTTAAAATATTTTATTATCGTGTTAGCATAGCGCATTCGTTTAGCTCCCTTTTGCTTATAAGGAATAAAGTAATAAGTACATTCTGCTACTGCTTGTCTTGATTACCATGGACTAGAAAGAAGAATCTTTGGTAAGAAGTAAGTTTGGAGAACAGTTACACAAAAAGCATGTGAGTGTGTAACACATTACATATTTTTATGTAGAATTGACCGTTTTTTGAGATATTTGTTGTTATTGGTTTCAATTTTAAACTTTCATACTTTTCGCAAATGTGAAGTGACGTTTCGTTTCATATCTCTTG
Source organism: Hymenopus coronatus (assembly GCA_030762935.1). NCBI lineage: Eukaryota > Metazoa > Arthropoda > Insecta > Mantodea > Hymenopodidae > Hymenopus > Hymenopus coronatus. The sequence continues at coordinate 90,313,922 of CM060894.1, read as the reverse complement.
TTTTACTACAGACCATGCAAAGCGTACCGAAATTCAATTGCTTCACGTAGGGCCAGATTTTAAAAGATTTGACTATCGATTTAGCTTAGTGTATTCCCTATGCCCCCTCTTCTTCCAAAAAAGCAAGCAATAAGACAATTTCTGTTAATGTTTACCTTGATTAGCATATCGTAGATAAAAGAGAAATCTTTAGTAAGGAAAGTTGTTTGTGTAACAGCTAGAGAAAGTCATGTGAATGGAACACATCATATTTTTCTATCTCTTAAGATTTTCTTGTTATGCAAAATTCATTCAGAATAAAGAGGACTTTAGAGGCTACTCCCAAAAAATTCATGATATAGAATTTTCATTTGATATGGAATTGTCATAAAATGTGTGGCATTTGAATAAAAATTATAGAGCCGTATATTTTCGACAAATGTTCCATATAAAGGGTAGTTTTTGCTTGAAAATATTTACATACTTAAATATCAAGTTTTGTATTAAATAGATTTTTCGTTTTTGAGTTATGGCATTCACAGACACACAAACACACACACTGATCTTTTTCTAATAATGCTTTTATGGATTCACGAGACCCCAAAACGTGTGTTTCCAGTTAAAACTCGTATCGAAATTTTGGGTGGAATGCATTAACTTTTCTAAGTACTATGCATTAGTAGAGAAAATAAAAATATGTTACTTTCAGACGAATTTCTCTATTTGCCAATGTTTACACTTCTACAATCTTCTACAACTATTTTTATGAAAGCGTATTTTTCTATACCTATACTTCATGTTAATCGAGATAAACATTTGCAGAAATAGCTTTACTATACATTTCGTTGTAGGTAGAATAGAGGAAAGGAGAACAGAAGAAAACGAATCAATAGCCAAGTGTTTAAAAGTGCGTCGTTATAAAATTCTATATTTTCACGACATTGCGAAAAACAAATCATTAGCGACACCACTTTAACATGACAAAGTATTGAAAAACTAAAATTAATAAAATTGCCCCCGTAGGCGAGTCGGTAGAGCACCTGCCTACTATGAGAGGGGCACCAGGTTCGATCCCCGACTGGGGGTGGGAATTTTTCTCTAGCCCAGATTATTTTCTATCTTCCCCAGATCTGTGAATGTGTGCGTGTGTGTAAGCTCTAATGATTGAAACTTAAAGGTTTATAAAAACCTAGCGACTACAGTACATCAATTAGCACAATTGCCCTTAGGCAATATATTTCACAGTGAAATAATGCCGATAGAACCATGCAGTTAAAGGCGGAGTATAATGGAGCAATAAAAAAAAAAAAAATAAGATCAGTGGGCTATTCCCAAATATTTATGATACGAGCTTCATTATATATGGCATTTTAATCAGAATGTATTACAAACATGTTTGACTAAATAACAATTTTCGAAAATTTTCCATGTAAAGAATGGTTTGGGCTGGGGGAAATTTCATGAACATCGTTACATTTTGGAAAATGATAAACTAAAATACCGGTGTTTGGTATTTCTCCGAGCTTTCGTTCTTAGATTATGCTATTTATGAGCACACATACATACATACTCGCTCTCCTTCTCTCTCTCTCTCTCTCTCTCTCTCTCTCTCTCTCTCTCTCTCTCTCTCTCACACACACACACACACACACACACACACACACAGGGACCTTCTTTTTAATTTTTTTTATTAATTCAGGAGGTATCAAAGCATGTATTTCCAGTGAAATATCGAAAGGTTGAAAGTAGGATGGAATGCAATGCTAAGTACCTGCTAGAGAAGTAGAAATAATCATGTATTTATCCCAAATTGATGCCATGTTGCAGGTCAGCTAGAAGACAGGCACGAGCACACTTCTGTAGTGTGGTGGTAGGGTGCCCTTATCGTAAGAAGACGAATGTTGGGTAACTCTAAGCTCTAGGGATCTCACTAGAGAGCTCACTCATTTCATTCATTCATCGTCCGATATGATCTACCAGGTTAAAGAAATTTAAAAAAAAAACAAAAACAAAAAACGAACAAAGAAAACAAAGATCGACACAGCTCGAAATACTTAATACAACTTTTCAGCAGTCAGAACTTGTGTATTTGTATCTGAAGTTGGTGTTAAATTAATCCGGAAAAAAATGACGAAACTCAATTTGTGTCAGGTTATGGTTGGTAATTTATTATTTTTGGTGTGGGTTGATTTTTGGTTGGAATATAATCTTTACTTGCCGCTTAGTGGTAGATGGTAAAGGCAATAGCAAGAAACAAATGGGATAATGTAATTATATAGCTGCTAAGAAAAATCTTATGTGTTCCTTTCACATGGCGTTCTGTAGCTGTTCCGCAAACAATCTTTTGTTACAAAATATTATTTTTATATACATCATGATAAACATTGCTAGAATTGTCTTATTACTTGCTTTTTTTATAAGTTGAAGGGAAATAAGGAAATGCACAGGCTGAAGCAATAGTCATATCTTTTAAAAGCTATGTCGCTATATAAAACAATTGAAATTCGCTTCACTAAGGGTAACCAAAACAGGGACGAAAAGAAAGATACTTCCCGTTGAGAAAAGCTTAAGTACCTTAATACTGAAGCCAATAGCTCGGAAAATCTCAAAAACGGTTAGCTCTACAGAAAGAAAATGTATATTACATAAACTGTGTGTTTTAGGGATATCTATTTTTTTTTTTTTTTTTTTTTTTTTTATGTTGTAAGCCTCTCTCTATATTTTACTGTTCATCCAGTATAAAGATGTCGTCAGAGGCTAATCTCACGAAATTCATGATCCACATTTCGTTCGTATTTTTTTTGAAAAGGGCTCCATGTTAAAGGTAGTTGGGGTGGGACGAAGATATTGAACTTAAATACCATGCTTGATATTTAACGGATTTTTCGTTTTGAGCTATGCTACCCACAGACAAACAGACACACACACACACACACACACTCATATGGACATGTTTCTAAAAATACTTTTTTATTCTCAAAACGTGTACTTCCGGTGAAATCTCTATACCGAAATTTTGGTTGGAACACAATATTTTCTCTATGCGTTATGTACATTGCACAAGTACTAGAGAAAGTAAAAATATGAACGCTTGTTTTCTCAATATAATATGTTAAAACTCTGGAGTTTCTTTGCGCTACGTTTATCGTTGAATACCGTGACGATTGCTGGTTTTTAAAGGCTCATATTTTGCGACTATACGTTCCTCGGTGCCTTTTATAAATAGGAAGCTTTACAGTATAAAAGAATCAGAGTTTGGATACGTGTGATAGACCGCAGGTAGAGGGAAAACAATGGAACATCCAATAATAGGAAATTTCACATAAAAACGGAGTGGCTGGCATCTCCCCCTCGTGTTCCCCTAGCCAACACATAAAACTTTACGAGCCCGTCGCCATGACAACACTCTTGTCACACACTGACTCAGCTCCCTCTACCGACTGCTTGGCTGACTGGTTGGCTGCTGCAGACAAACAAAACACGTGCGACAACTGTTCAATCATACGTTTCTATTGCTCTTGTTAATTCTTAACCGCTTTATATGCTTAAAATAGCACAGCAAGTTAAAAAGCACGCTTCAACTCGATAAAACAATGCAACTTTATCTACTCATTACCATTTCACTTTGTGTTCACCACGATAAAATGTTTGTCTAGAAATGATTTGAAATTAGGTTCTCAGAGGTCCCGGGTTGGATTCCCAGCTGGGGTGAAGGGAATACTTCTTTAACTAGATGCCATCCCTACCCTCCACGAACTGGAAGCAGAAAGTGCAAATGTTTTAAACGTATCTTTTATTCCTCAAGTCAAAGCCCTTCGACATGACAATTATTAGAGCTGCACCTTAGATGCAGTTTAGGTGCTGCACCTTAATATTTTTTGGCTATTAAATTTACCAAAATGACTTGTACTGAAAAGAAAACATGAAATAAACACTCCTAACTACGTTTTCGTTGGATTTTTTGCATTTTTTCCCTCAATTTCAGTACTTTTTGCACCTTGTTTCATTTTCAGGGCCGATTTTGCACTTAATCCCAACATTATCAAAACATACTTAAAAACTTGAAATGGAAAGTCCTACGTCACCCGCCGTATTCTCCAGACATTGCTCCCTGCTATCACTTGTTACGATCAAGCTGACCAGCACTTTCCTTCTTATCAAGAAGTCAAAATTGCATCGATACATGGATCGTCTCAAAAGATGATCAGTTTTTTTTGTTTTTTTTTCAACAAGGGATTCATACGCTGTCTGAAAGTAGTGGCCAGTGATAGACAATATTTTGAATCCTAAATGTATACCATTTTTTTACAATAAAGCCTTGGTTGTCGGAAAAAACGGCAAAAGTTAAGTCACTTCACACACACACACACACACACACACACACACACACACACACACACATATACACCTTTTTATAAACTTTTTTTTTATTCTGGCGTTCTCTAAACATGTATTTCCTGTGAAATATCGGCATCGAATTTTTGGATGGAATACACTACCTTCTCGACCTACTAAGTACTTTATGCTTATGTGCTAGAAAAAGTAAAACATTAATATTCAATGCTATCTGTTTAACAAGTTTTCTGGATCAGTTGTTTTAATAGTACTGTGACATTTTAGGCATACTTTTTGATACATGATAGAATTTAAATTATAAATTGTCAAGCAGTTTGTTTTGGAATCTTATTAATAAGTATTTAATTTAAATTTACAGCTTTCTCAACTTTTCCTGCACCTTTTTGACCAATATTTGGGGTCTCCCGAATCAAAAAAAAAAAAAAGTATTTTTGATTTCTCTACACGTGCGTACTATGCACATGGCGTATAGATAAGATATTGTATTGCACCTAAAACTCCTGAATCCCCCCAAAAAAACAGTTTTAGAAAAAGGTCCGTGTATGTATCCATGCGTGTTTGTGAATACGATAAAAAACGAACATTTTGTTAGATATCAAACTTGATATTTATGTTCAGTATATTCCAAGGATGCGTCACAAACTTTTTCAAGAAAATCCCCCCCATTGCAAACTACCCTTATATAGAAAAATTTTCGAAAATGTTGATTTTCTTAAAAATGGCTCCTACGATTTTTATAAAAATACTACATGTTGAAGACATTTTCGTGACAAGTAAAATGCAGGTATATCTTGAATTTTCAGGGCCTTTGAAGTCTTCTTCATACTCAATGACATTTGCATAACTGGTACACCATAAGTTATTGACAAAATCTTACTACAGAAAACACTTAGAGGCCATTAAAATATACAATTTGGGTCAAATAATCTTGCTCATATAGTTAGCCGTTTTTAAGATATTCTGTGTTGAAAGGTTACCTTTTCCTAAGCATCATGTTACGCCCACGCTTGAAAGTTAGCGATTCTTTCTTTTTTCCTTTCTTTTGTCAATTTCCAAGGCGCCAAATTTACATAAAATAATTTGAACGCGATGTTCATTTGATTGAACCAAGAACTCAGGCCAACTGTACTGACTTATTGCTTTTAAACAAACCTTTCTATTAAGAAAATTACAGTATTTCGTGAATAGCATGAAACAACGCTTTAAAAAAAATGCTCATTTTTATCGGTGTAGCAGTATATAGATTATTACTATCCGTTGGTTCCACGCTTAAACACCACTAAAACTTTTTATGTATTGGTTTTTTTCACTTTTACTTACCGTAATATCGTATTATAAAGTTTTAAAAATATAGGTATCTTGTCTATTTTTGGCCTTTAAGTTTTAAACGATACATTTTGTGAACTTCCTCCCGTGGCTGTTGCTTCAGATGAGTGCTGAGGGACATATTTCGTAAGACTGGTTACATTTAAAATTTAATTCATATTTTAATATTTGTTACAGTAGAGATGTTTTCAAGTGTTTCTTCTTTTGGGTTCTGTCCTTTATTTTTCGTTGTATATATTGTAATTTTCATAATGCTGTGTAATTTTAATGTTAGGAAGCCCGTTTTCATTAAACTTACCATAGTGACTGTTGAACCAACAACTTAGCCAAAATAATGATTATTTGGGTGGTATTAAAATACACTTTTGTAAGTAGAGAAAGTCATGTGACTAAAACTCATCAGATTTATGTAAAAGGTGCGCGCGCGCGTGTGTGGCTATGTCTATGAACAGCATAACTCGAAAACGAAAACTCGTTTAAATGCCAAATTGACATTTAATTCAGCATCTCTCAAGGATGCGACATGAAGATTTTCAAAAAATCCTGCCACTCTAAACTATCTTTTATCTGGAGAATTTTTTGAAAATGTTGATTTTCTCAAAAATGACTAACAATTTTGATTAAAATACCATATGTTTAATACATTTTTGACAGATAAAATAGGTATCGTACAAGTTGAATTTTTCTAGGAATAACTTCTTTGTTCTGGATGGCTTTTGCAAGTAAGAGATAGACGAAAACTTAACACAAAAAAGGGATCTTGTTAAAACACATAATTTATAACGAATAGTTTTATTTATTATTATTATTATTATTATTATTATTATTATTATTTCTTAAACCATTTTCGAGATATTCCTTATTATTTGTTTAAATTTTCCCTTACTTATTTTTCTCAAATAAGAAGTCATTATTTTTCTTTTCTGTTACTCCTTGCTATGCAAAGAGAATGGAAATTTCAACACCATCACATATCGATCAACTATTAAAAGATGCGACTATCGCGTTAGCCTAGTGTGCTCCTTTATTCCCCCTTTAACCTTATAGCTTCAAATAAATCTGTAATAAATGTGCAAAAATGTGTAACATGTCATTTATTTATCTCGATTAGCATGAAGTAAATAGAATTTGCAAGAATAGTTTGTTGCAGGATAGGCAGAGCGGATACATCATACTTTTTAGTGGTTTCCCTTAATCGCCAGGAAAATACTGAATATACCAACTCCCTATGCTCTTCCTGTTCCAGGAAAGCGACCACACAACTAAGATCACGCATTTACATGATCCAAAAATGAATAGCTATAACAACAAAACTCGAGAATTAAAGAACCTACAATACAAATCGCGATATAACGAAGAGATTATATCTGTTCACCATTTCACGAAGAGCTCTCTTTGATGAAATGTCCTGCAGATTTGGGGGGGGGGGAGGGTCATTGAGGGGAGTGTTAACTTGCCCAGATTTGGGGTAACAGCTGAAATTTAAACCTTTAGGCCCTTATCAGTTGAAAAAATAAAATACGCACTAAAATGCACCATATACTCGACCTCAACACCTGGTCATTTAAAATTATTTTGTTGCACCAAACTACCTTTAAAAAGAAAGTCTTCGTTTCGTGCGTTAATATTTAATTTCTATTTTTACAGATGAGAACTCGATAAAGAGAAACTGACTTTTGACATAAGTATTATTTTATAGTACCGGGTCTTCAGATTTATTCGGTCTTTAGCACCAGTGGGCTTAAATGCGTAACATCATTATTAGTTCAGCGAGCCCCTTGTCTCAAAGAGGTGTAGAATTGAGCATTTGACTACATGCATTGCCGGCTTCGTAAACAGGTTCATGTACAGGACGGTGCAGAACGGTTTTTCATCAGGATATTTTGTGCGTTCTTTATACGCGAGATGTGACTGCCAATCACAGAATTTGCAAGGTTGAGTGGTACCTACCTCCGAACTGGAAGAATAGGTTACTATCAGCATAATTGCTGCGATTGCGAGTTTACGAGAACTAAGCGAATGTTTCAAATGTAAATATTGGAAAGGTACGATATAAGTCCCATTTCACTTACGTGACCTCGAAACTTTGACATCCAGCCCTTCTACCCATCATTTGCTAGTTCTCTGCAAGAGTCAAAGCCTAATAAACTGCTGTCTAGTATTGACGCCCTGCCCGGACAAACGACTAGCGGCAAAAGCCGAATAAATCTGAAGACCTGTATATAAGAGATACATTGTATATAATGCCCCCTGCTTATTTATGTGGATAAATAATGGTCTCACTGTCTATCTTGAAAACACTTCTATGCATATATTTATCGTGATTAACGTAAAGTGTGAAAAAATAGCCTTTCGTACGGTATAGATTACCTGAATGTTGGTGGGTGTCAAGTGATTGTTGCAGATCTGATTTCCTTTAAGAGTCAACATTTACACGCTAGAGTTGTTGAACCCTATGTACGAATTTCACCGAGTTTATTAGAATAGTTGCTATTATCTGTAAATATTTGGTAGATTTTTGATGTGGAATTTTAAGGGCCTCAATCCTAAACTCAGTCGGTAGAACACCTGCCTGCTGAGCGAGGAGTCCCGGGTTCAATTCTCGGCTGGGGTATTTTTCTCTAGTCAGGCACATTCACATAATTTCCAAAGTCTGGAAGTATAAATGCGAGTGTGAATGGTATATGATCTAATGTAGAAAAATAGAAACCCGACGACAACCATATACAGTACACGCATTAATTCCAAATGGAAATGCCGGCGATAGAATCATGTAGTTAAGGGCGGGGTATAAATGGAACAACAACAAAAATCCTATAAAGTAGAAGTTACATGACGCAGTGTGACTAAATCAATATTAAAAGCAATCTCCGTTAGTGAAATTTGACATAATACAATTTGTGAATTAGGATAATGGGAATGAAAATAAATGTTTAACTTTGATCGTTTAGCTGTTTTTCCCATTATGGCGAACGCTAATTGCACCGCAAACATTTGCCTTTCTGTGGGCGTTCGCTCGCGATATTTTCAATTTAATGAAAAACGCGTTTTTTTCCTTCTTTTTTTTCCGAAATGTTAAAATATCCCTGAGAAGGAAAATATCCGCTTTAACTCTTCTCGGCTCAGAGGCTCCCATCATTAAGTCTGTGCGAAAGGCAACATTTCGAGAAAAAAACGCAACCACTCCACTCCTAGAAAAGCAGTGATCATAATTTATTTACGGAAAGAAGTTGAAAAGTGAAGTTCATGGCGTGAAATTGTCTCCATAGCAACCAGTTAGCGTGGAGCATGGAGTTTTAGTTACACTTCTTCGGAGCGTATTCAGTGTCACTAAACAAAGTTTGCCATTCCCATAGTATCCGCCTGCATTTCATTTATTTTATCTGTGTATTCAACAACGTTTGATGTTCGAGTAAAGCAATAGACAACCTAACGCCAGGTCGCAAACTTGGCTGTAACATGGCTGCCCCTGTGTGATGCAGTAGCATTACTGCCAGGTTCGATTCCCCATACTAACATGGAATTGTTCTCATTCTGGGAGGTCTGCAGCAGGGTGCACTCAGAGGTCCTTGAGGGGCCAAGTAATTGGCAGGGGTGCGGGCATTGTCACCTCCAAGCTATTCTCTGTGCCCTACGACCTGTGTGGACGGATGCAGCGAATGAATGACTTTGGTTTAAACTGAAAAATCTGAAGTGTTACACTCACACGACTGTCTCTAACTGTTCTACAAACTTCTTACATAAGATTAGTCTTCTTTCCACACCTTGCTAATCGAGATAATATTTGGCAGAATGTTCTTATTACTTAGTTCCTTATCAGTAGGAAGAAAATAAGGGAATATACTAGCCAAATGTTGTTTTAAAAGCTGTCGTTATGCGATTGTCACTGCAAATCGCTTCTTTGCTTGGCCAGAAGTAGAACAAAAGAAAAACGGACACTTACTGTCTGAGAAAATATGTAAGTGCTTCAAAACTGAAACTAATAACGAGAAATATCTCGGAAACGGTTACCTCCACAACAAAAATGTAAAGGATATAAATTGTGTGTTTTGACGAAATCTACATTTTCTGTGTAGTAAGTTTTTGCCTATCTCTTACGGTTTAGCAGTTAAGCAAAATTTGGCAAAATTCATCCAGAATAAAGAGGTCTTCAGAGGCTTTCCCATAACATTCAAGATATGCATTTTATTTGGTATGTAAATATCTTAATATACGGGATTTTAATCAAAATCGTTAGAGCCATTTTTTATGAAATCAAAATTTTCGAAAGCTTTTTCATGCAAAGGGTAGTTGAGGTGGGGGGATTTTCTTGCAAATCTTCGTGTCGCATCCTTGGAAGATACCAAACATAAATACCAAGTTTAGTATTTAACGGTCTTTTCGTTTTGAGCCTTGCTGCTCACAGTCACACACACACACACACACACACACACACACACACACACACACACACTCACAGCCAGACACACACGGACCTTTTTCTGATGTTTTTTTTTTATTCAGAGGGTCCTAAAACATGTATTTCCGGTGAAATCTCGGTATCGAATTTTTGGGTGGAATACAATACTTTCTCTATACACTATGTACATAGAACGTGTAGAGAAAGAATGAAAGAAAGGGGAAAACCACTATACCGCGAGTGTAATTGATTCTCGGTGGACATCATTGCACATACTACAAAGTTACAAACTCAAAACACACATTTTAACTTCCTCTACACCTGTATACAACAAGCAGAGAAAGTACTCAAGAATCTCTTCTATCCGGACTAGGTAATCTGGATATTCAGAAACAAACTATTCAAATAACACAAACTCTGATGTGCTATAGTAACATTTGGATCATTGCTCATCAATAGAGAATAATTGAAAACTGTCAGATGGGATGTCTATTACAATGACTATGAGAACTGCCATGAAAACTATGAAACAGACTCATACACGCTAGTTTTATACCAATGCAGCGTGACCAAATTATAGCGATTTTTTTTACCCAGAATATGGGAGACGAATTTCCCATTCCAATCGAGCCAGGTGGTTCAGGCGTTTCGTCTGAGACTGGCATTCGGAAGGTCATGGGATCGATTCCCGCGGCCGACCTCTCAGACCCATTGGCTTTTTCAGGGTTTTCCCAGGTCACTAGGCAAAAGCTGGGGAGGTTTATTCAGTTTCCCAGATTCCATTCCCTTCATTTATCTCAATTTCATCCAACCGAGCTCTTTCACATATGTAAGTGTCGGTGAGGACTGCGATGCTGGCGCCCTTCCGCTGTGGTGACTATGCTTGCTTTGGTAATACAGCTCTCGGCGGCGGGATGGCGTTGAAAGCCGCCTGTAGACCCGTTTGGTCAGACCTGACGCGCGGGCTCCTAGCGCTCCCCGCATCGAGATAAATAACTGCTTGGAAAGTTGTTAGGGATCCTCCACGGTGACTCCCTCCCAGCTGACGGTTTCGGCCGCCCGTTGTAATTATTCTCAACTCATCCTATCATCTAGAGCCTGACATACAATAAGCTAATGGCTGCAGTGTGGAACCCCCTCCGGTATCACAAAGACAAACATACAAACACAGACAGACAGACACTCACAGATACATACACTTCCCCTTTCACTCGTAAAAATTGTGTTTCACTCGCTGTTTTGGTTTCAAAGCTGGTCATTATGTTTGTGCCACTAGAGTTAGCATCAAAAATGTTTCTATAAGCAAATGCGCTTGCGCCATTATCTATAATAAAACGGTTAGGTCTTATAACTCGTGATAAAACAAGTGAAATTAACTGTTTAACTACAGAATATCTTAAGCATATGTTGCAAACTACCTTCACACTGATTTCGTGATCATTCTGTTCATTACCCTGGTACAGTTTTCGTATTTATGTTTAAGGTTATAATTTTGGCAGGACAATTCTTAACTGTACATTGTCATCCATAACGAAATGCTACCTTGCGAAATTTGTAATCACCTCTTACCAGTAATAGTCCCCAATTACTAGCTCTTTGAACCACCCCCATAGCAATCGTCACAAGTCCGCCTCTTGTCTGACATTAAGGAGGTCCCGAGTTCGAATCACGGTTAGGATGAGTTACGCGGGTGAGGTTTTTCCCGGGGTTTGCCATACCCTGAGAAGACGAATGTAAAGTTACTCTCAGCTTTATGGACCCCGGACTCATTTGAGCATTATTTCACCCATTTCATTCATCATCTGAAATATCCTACAAGGTTAAAGGGTATTACACTAAACAAAAACAAAGCAAACAAAAAAAGATGTCCGCCTCAATGTTTACGTCTCCTATGTCAATGTGACCCCTACTCAATGCAAACACCCGTCTAGCAATGGTGCACTAACCACTGGTACTATGTGCACTAACTAGTTCAAAAAGAAATAAATAAACACGCATATATGTATTTATTTAAACAAAATGTTGATGTAAATCCTTTCCGATAATGTATAATCTCTTCTACAAACAAGCAATACATCTAATGCAAATACCGCCGAATTTCAACAAACGTGGTTATCAGATCCAGCAATTTTACAGCATGCTTTTTTTCTCAGTTCCGAATTGAATGCTCTTAATTTTGGACGTGTTGACAAATGTAAATACGTCTTTTATATTTTGGCATAGTTAAGTAGCCGAATATGTCAAGGAGGATCAAAATCCTGATCCTTCATCCCAAACAACTCCGACCTCATTCATTAAATACCTCTCATATAATTAAATGAAAAGTCCTGCAAGAAAATATGTTTTTGTTATCGAATAGTAATGGTTATATTTCATTTAGGCCCATTTAATACCGTTTTAGGGAAATATTCAGATAAATACCCTATTCTGTGCTTGTATACGAAGTATCATAGTAGACCATTCAGTTATTATTGTGTAAAAATACTGCTACTACCACCACTAACAACAACAATAATAATAACAGAACCTCATGTATATGCAATTTAACTAAATGTTGTTCATTTGTTATTTATCATAATTTAAAAAGTATCTCCACAATGTTCATATAAGTATGCTGACATTAGATATTATTATTTTTATTATTATTATTAGGCTCACAATCGTCATTATTATATCCATGCCACTTTAAATCTGTTAGGAAACACAAATTCACTACATTAAACATCAGTTAACCGAAATAGGTTGGCTAGAGCAATTGAGAGCAAGAAAAGATGTAATATCTCTGTTAAAGATAGGTTACAAATCGCCGTAAGATGGGAAGGTTACTGGAAGGCCGCTATGTTCTCCGCAAGAATACGAAACAATATTTACGGTGTAGTGTAATCCATGGTGGTGGAATCATGTAATGGTTTTATGTTCGCGCTTGTCTCGCAGGAGAAAACGGTTTCTATTTCACACAGAGTATTAGCATTTTAATTATGTCTTAAATGTCCTGTATTTCAAACTTAGTTTTAAAATGTTCTTTGCTTGACTGAAAGAACATTACTATGGATTTCTGTGTAAATGTATTGTCATAAATTCGATTTTTTAAAAACCGTCTGATGTCCTTCAACATATGTCCGAAAATACAAGGCTTGCCTGTGGACCTCTCAAGATATCTTCGGAAATTAATATACAAAATGCATCACTAAAAGTAAATAAATACCTAGGGGAATCGCATTATTTACAAAACACCCAATGACATAACGATAAAACCCCACACATGTAGGTAGGCTTTCAAAATGCAAACTCCACACTGATGCACATAATAAAATCGGCTGCGATGTTATTTTTTGGTAGTTTAATGTACTTTAACCTAGTTGGCTATATGGGACGATGAATGCAAATGGTGAAATGATGCTCAAACGATCTCGAGGTCCACGGAGCTTAAAGTTGCTTGACATTCAACTTCTCAGGATAAGGGAAACCCCCCCCCCCCAAAAAAAACCTTACCCGGGTAACTCACCCTAAGCGAGATTCGAACTCACGACCTTTTGACCCGCTACCACCACACTACTCAGACGGGCTCAACTAAACGGAAACGAAAACAGTTAAGAATGTATGAGTTTTAGGATTACTTGGAAAAATTTCTAATAAGTAATAACACCAAAACGCAAAATGATGGCGAAAGCCTCCGAAATATAATCGTTTTCACATTAAATTAATAGTACCTAATAATATATAAAGTTTGTTCAACTTCTTCAAGATGATTGCTCCTCCTCGCTTTTTGTTATTTTAATGACATGTAATTCCAGTACGATATTTTTAAGTTTATCCTCAGGAAATGAAGCCAGCAACATTTTGAAAGAGAAAATAAATGGAAAAATATAAGTGTTGGTAATTTTTTGCTTACAGAAAAGAAGAGAGCTGCTGTACTTTTCCAATGAATGAGTGAGAAATAGTTATGTTTTTCTTCTGGTTGAAACCTCTCAATTACTTCTTTGAAGGTGAGGAGAGATCTTTTGTGCTGTTTGTTTAGTAACCGAGGTAAATGTAGCTGAAACAGTTTTCAAGCATTTTCATATCTAATTAAAAAGAGGATGGTGTGTTGTGCGTAATGGAGTTAACTAACCGTTACAGTTAAGGATGATGTACCGCGAACATGTAAAATATTTTACAGGGCTGGTCGCTACGTGGACATTGAAATTATATTCTCTTTACGTGTCCTGGAGAATAAAGAAAGAAAGAAAGAAAGAAAGAAAGAAAAATAAAAAACAAAGAATGAATGAATACTTCCCAATTGAGAAAATAATAAGTATTGGAAAATTGAAATAACTAAGATTAGTTAACTCCAAAATGTATCTGACATGTGTGTGCGTTAACAAGATTTACACGTTTTTTGTAGTAAGATTTTCTGGTCTAATGGTTTACAAGTTATGCAAAAGTCATCCAGAATGAAGAGGATATCACTGACCAATTCCAGAAAAATCAAGACATACTTAATTTGTCATGAAAATATCTTAGACATATGGTATTTTAATAAAAAAACATTAGCGCTAATTTTCAAAAATCAAAATTTTCTGAAGTTGTTCTATTTAAAGTGTAGTTTACGGTGGGGAATTCTTGAAAATCTGTATCGCATTCTTGGAAGATCCGAAAATAAATATTAAGTCCACTATTTAACGGACTTCTCATTTTTTAGTTATGCTCTTCACAGACAGACACAAACCCCCGCGCGCATTTTTTCTAAAAATAATGTAGGTAGATACGTGCACGTGGTAGAAAAAGTAAAAATTATATGATTTTAGTTTTCCAGTTATACAAACCTATACAAATTCGCTCAGAATGTCAAATATTTATAGACTACATATTTGCAAAAATTCAAGATATGCATTTGTAGTGTAAATATCTATAATATATGGAATTTAAATCAAAATCGGTGTAACTATTTTTGAGAAGATAGCAAATATCGAAAGTTGTTCCATATAATTCAAGCTGTTTCAACTCCAGTCGGCTGAAACGGCGTACTTGTGCGTGTGCAGCAACAATCTCGGATACCAGTTAGAGGGGTGACTTGATAGCTTTTAAGTCACTGGACGCAGGTCATAAGTGCCGACGCTCCCTTCCATGTCTTTCAATCCTGACGACAGCCTGCACTCAATGCTAAGCTGTACTACATATTGCTGGCAGATTCTTGCAAGTCATGAGTAATGTGCTCCTCTCTGGCGCGCACCCAAACATGAACAGCATGCAGGTAAAGCATAGTTTACGGTGGGAGGACATTTTTACTTTCTCTATAGGCACTATGTACATAGTGTATAGAGAATGTATTGCACTCCACCAAAAAATTCGATACCGAGATTTCACCGGAAATATATGTTTTAGGGTCCCCTTTATCTAAAAAAAAAAAAAAAAAGCATTTTCGGTAAAAGGTCCGTGTGTGTGTGTATGTGTGTGTGTGTGTCCATGTGTCTGTGAACACGATAACTCAAAAACGAAAAATAGGTAAAGTACCAAACTTGGTATTTAAGTTTAATATCTTCCAGGGATGCGACACGAAAATTTTGAGAAAAATCCTCCCACCCCCAACTACCCTTTACATGGAACTTTTTTTGAAAATTTTGATTTTCTCAAAAATGGCTCTAACGATTTTGATTAAAATGTTGTATATGAAAGATATTTACCTGACAAATAAAATGTATATCTTGAATTTTCTGGGAATAGCCTCTGAAGAGTAGTTTATTCTGGAAGAATGTTACTAAATTTTGAATAAGTGCTAAACCGTAAGAGTTGGAAAAAAACTTACTGCACAAAAAATGTAGAGCACGTTAAAACACACAATTTATGTTATATACACTTTTTTCATGGAGTTCGTCGTTTTTGTGACATTCCTTATTTTTGGTTTCTGCTATGAAAAACTTATACATTTCTCATACAGGAATTTTGCCCTTTTGATGCAAAGGTTCAAAGATGACTCAGACCGATGATTTTAAATGTGTTTAAAACCAACAGCTCCATGTCACTATAATTACTGGCATTTTAAAAACAGCGGGACCAAAGTTCGGCACAACAGCAGTACTGATAATATATTCCTTATTCCTAACAATTGATAACGTCGTTTACAAAACAAATATATCTATATATAATTTTTACTTTCTCTACACGTACTATGTACATAGTGTATAGAGAAGGTATTGTAATGCAACCAAAAATTCGATACCGAGATTTCAGCGAAAATACACGTTTTAGGGCCCCCTGAATCCACAAAAGGCATTTTCAGAAACAGATCCGTGTGTGTGCCTATCTGTGTGTGTGCGTGTGTGTTTGTGGACAGCATAGTTCAAAGGCGAAAAGACGGTTAAATACCAAACGTTGTATTTAAGTCTGGTATCTTCCAAGGATGCGGAAGATTTTCAAGAAAACCCCTCATCCCCTAACTACCCTTTACATAGAACAATTTTCGAAAATTTTGTTTTCTTGAAAATGGCTCTAACGATTTTGATTAAAATGCCACATATTAAAGCAATTTCTATCACAAATAAGATGTATATTTTGAATTTTCTGGAAATAGTTTCTAAAGACCTGTTTATTCAGGATGGATTTTGCTTAATTTGGCATAATTAGTAAACCGTAAGAGATGCACAAAAACCTACCATACAAAAAATGTAGATCTTGGTAAAATACACAAGTTATGTCATATACATTTTTGTTCGTGGAGCTTAGCATTTTTGAGATATTCCTTGTTTTTGGTTTCAGCTTTGAAAAACATACTTTTCTCATACAGAAATTTGTCAAGTCCTGTCCATACAAACAAAGCAACTTCAGTCACATAGCAACCAGATTTTGACTATCACTTTAACCTATGGTACTCCCTTATTTCGCCTCTAATTACAAGGAAGCAAGTAATAAGACTATTTCTGCTAATTTTTTCTCGATTAGCATGAAGTAAATAGAAGTATAAGCTTTTTAACAATAATTTGTTGCAGAGATGTAGAGAAAGGCATGTGAATGGAACACATACGATTTTTTTAATTGTGTATAGACGATAAAACGACGAAATAAAGTGTTCCGCAGAAGCGTAAAAATTACAACACAATATAAACAACATAAACTTTATTTTAAAACACGTTTGGTTTTGGGAGTATTACTTTCTCTACACGTACTATGTACATAGTGTATAGAGAAGGTATTGTAATGCACCCAACTATTCGGTACCGAGATTTCATCGGAAATACATGTTTTGGATCCCCTGAATCCTAAAAAAAAAAAAGTATTTCTGAAAAAAATTACTGTGTGTGTGTCTGTGGACAGTATAACTCAAAAACAAAAAGACCGTTGCAGGGATGCGACACGAAAATTTTCAAGAAAATTCTCCCACCCCCCTTAACTACCCTTTATATGGAACTTTTTTTCGAAAATTTTGATTTTCTCAAAAATGACTCTAATGATTTTGATTAAAATATCGTATATTAAAGATATTTACCTGACAAATAATATGTATATCTTGAATTTTCTAGGAGTAGCCTCTGAAGACTACTTTATTCTGGATGAATTTTACGGAATTTTGCATAACTGCTAAACCATAAGAGATAGACAAAAACATACCACACAAAAATGTAGAGCACATTAAAACACACAATTAATGATATATACTTTTTTTTCGTGGAGTTGATCGTTTCTGAGATATTTCTTGTTTCTGCTTTCAGGTTTAAAAGACATACTTTTCTCATACGGGAATTTGTCAACTCCTGTCCATACAAACAAAGGAACTTCAGTCACATAGCAACCAGCTTTTGACTATTACTTTACCTATGGTACTCCCATATTTCCCTTCTACTTACAAGAAAGCAAGTAATAAGAATATATCTGTTAATTTTTTCTCGATTAGCATTAAGTAAATAAAAGTATTAGCTTTTTAACAGTAATTTATTGCAAAGCTGCAGAGAAAGTCATGTGAATGGAACACATTCATCAGATTTTTTCATTTGTTATCCATTATTAAGATAATGTATTCAATACATGTTGTTTTACTATCAACTTAGAGGAAACAAGCACACCAAACTGTGAAAACACCCGCTTTTCTTGCTGCAGCGTAGACGGACGGATATATCGTGAGATGTTTCATCTTTAGTTTTGGACGCTCCTTCCATTGTCTGAAAGTGGTCTTACCGGAATACCGCGACCTCTGAATTTTATTTGCTCACTTTTTGTCCTCACAGTGCCAGACTCCCGAGCTTCGTATCATAATGAAAAATTGTCATGAAAATAAAGAACCATCACAGTAACAGCAGAAAATATTCTTCTCCGCGTAAAAATAAAAATCATCATCATAAGCACAATTAAAGGCAATTAATGAGAGAATATCTCGATATAAATGCGTAGAACATTAAACGAATCTGCTGTATACGGTTACAGCGGATTTAAATCGTTTCATTTTATTACTTATATAATTTTACTTTATATAGTACCTAGATAATGGGAGAATGTGTACTGTTGTATTACTCCATATCGAGATTTCCAAAGAAGTAATGTTTGAATGCTACTGAAATCGATTTTATAAAGTCTATTATGTATGCGTTTTATTACATATTTTTTGTAAGTAGTTACAAGGGGAATAAGGGAGAGGGAATACAATAGGCTAAAGCGATATTCAAATATTTTAAGAACCGGTCGCTATGTAATCCTATTGAAATGCGTCTTTGCATGACCAGAATGAAATTTTGAATTGCGACTTCCCATTTGAGAAAAGTATAAGAATTTAACATTTTTAACAATTGCAAGGAATATCTCGGAAATGTTTAACTTCACAAAAAAGTGTATTTGGCATAAATTGTGAGATTTGACGAGGTCTACATTTTTGCGAAGAAAGATCTTGTGTATCTTATGGTTTACCGGTTGTGTAAACATCCTGAATTTAGAAGGCTGATCCCAGAAAATTCAAGATATACATTTTATTTCTGACGCAAATACCTTTAATATATCCTATTTCAATAATATTTTTGAGAAAATAGATAAATGCGAAATATCTTCCATGAAAATGGTAGTTTGGTGTGGGGGATTTTCTTGAAAATCTTCGAGTCACTTGGGATATACTGAACTTAAATACCAAGTTTGATATTTAACCGACTTCGTTTATACCTTATCTCCACGTACTATGTGCCTACATAGTGTATAGAGAAGGTATTTGTATTGCACTAAAAATTCGATACCGAGATTTCACTGAAAATACATGTTCTGGATCCCCCTACATCTAAAAAAACAAACTATTATTATCTGCTTCCTTGTAAATGGAAGGGAAATAAGGGAGCACCATAGGCAAAATCAATATTCAAATCTTTTAAAAGCTGGTTGCTATGTGATTGAAGTACCTTTGTTTGTATGGACAGGAGTTGACAAATTCCCTTATGAGAAAAGTATTGGCAATTTAAAATCTGAAACTAATAACAAGGGATATCTCACAGTCAACTCTTAAAAATATATATATATATATATATATATATATATATATATAAATAAAACATAAATTGTATATTTAACGTGCTCTACGTTTTTTGTGTGGTAATTTTCTATCTCTTACGGTTTACAGTTACGCAAAATTCATCCAAAATAAACATGTCTTCAGAGCCTACCCCTAGAAAATTGAAGATATACATTTTATTGTCACACGAATATCTTAAATATGAGATTTTAATTAAAATCATTATAGCCATTTTTGAGAAAATCAACATTTACGAAAAATGTTCCATGTAAAGGGTAGTTGGGGATGGGAAGATTTTCTTGAAAATCTTTGTATCGCATCCGAAAAGATACCAAACTTAAGTACCAGTTTGGTATTTAACAGTCTTTGCGTTTTTGAGCTGTGCTGCCCACAGACACACCCACGGACATTTTTCTAAAAAAGTTTATTTTACTCAGGGGTCTCTAAATATGCATTTCCAGTGAATTTTCGGTATCGAATTTTTCGATGCAATACAATACCTTCTCTATACCCTTTGTACATAGCACGTGTAGAGAAAGTAAAAAGGTTAAAACTAATAAAATGAAAAGTGTGGAAAAAAACCAAAAAATGAGACAGGCGCGATAGTGTATCAGGCTTGTTTTCCGGAGGTCAGGGGTTCCATTCCCGTCAGGCAGGCTACTCTGACCATGGGTTTTTTACGTGGTTTTCTCGAGGTGGTAGGTAAATTATGTGGTGGTTCCCCTTCTATCAAGAATGTCCTGCCCCTATTATTTCCTTTCATCTGTCTCAGGATTGTTGGACCACGACGCGGTTGCAACGGACGGTGGAGTTGCATAATGGAAGATTATTACCTGGTGTTTGGCAAGACAACTGGAATCACCTTCCTTCCTAGGAATATCTCGTCTATTTCCAGATTTCGGGTGGCTAAGATAGGTTGCCGGGGCGTTACGTCAAATTGCTGTCATGTTGAAAACTAGTGGAATCGTTAGGGACATACTTGTATATCACTTGCGTTAACGTGAGGATTTTTGGATGACCGGTAACGCGTATAGTAACAGCAGTTTGGCAAATGCACAAATGCATTCACTGCATGCAGAATTGTAACTGTATAGCAGGTACGCTACCATTGGTTACAAGAGATACGCCTTCGGACACACAGTAAATGAGGTCATTGATATATCGCACTTAGCACACGACTTCTGAAACGGAAGCTGAGTCTAACTCCACGGGGAGTCGAAGTGCGACTGTCTCATAACAGATAAGCTATCATTGGTTGCAAGAGGAACGTCAATAAATGACACTAAATGGGGTCGCCGATATCACCTCCTTCCCTCTTAGGATAGCAACAACTTCTGAAACGGTGCCTGAGCTACCATGGCTTTGTTCTCAGACGTTAACGGGGCTCTTGCACAAATACACATTTGCCGTCTATTAGCGCACGTCGTGACTGAATCTGGACGCTCTTAGGATCTCCCTTTCACTCCTTCCTCCTCCCAGCAGTCACATTGGAAGCACAAAGGTGTTACTATGACCACCATGGCCTAAGTGCAGTGCTATGCCCCTTCATTTACTAAACTTTTAGAGTCATTCAGTCCAACGAGAAATGATTTCTCCTCTGGGATAGTCGTCAACATCGAGGTTTTTAAATACATACCCGCAAGGTTTGCCTGAGATGAAGTCAGATATGTGCCAAAGTGGCCCACACAAGACAAAAGGGTTTCAATATCAACAAAGAGGTGTACTGGTATCAACGCTGATCATTTGAAAGTACTGAAGCGCGGGGGGGGGGGCTGTTGATCTCGATGCCAGCATGTAAACCTCTAAACCCAGATATCTTAGGTTCGATACCCAACTGGTGGGGCATTTTTTTATTATTATTTGGATTATTCCTATCCACCATATAAGTGCGTGCTTGAACAAGTACGTAACAATAAAACACCATATCACACGAATAAGGTGTTAAAGCATTTTTCATGTTTCTTTTATTTCGATGCTATTAGAAACCTCATCTCTGCTTGCATTAGTACAGATATCCCTGTTTCTATCTTTCTATCCCTCCCTCTTTCGTCTCTCATCTCTCTCTTTCATTCTCTCTCCGACTCTCTCCCTCTTATTCTTTCCTTCACTATCTCTCCCTCCGAATCTCACCCTCTTATTCTTTCCTTCACCCTCTCTCTCCCACCAGGGGATTTCTACATGTTAGTGATCTGAAAACCAGTAATAAATTTGTTTTTACTCTAGTTTGTATTTGCAATGCTAATTACTAATTTTCGTGCAATAATCAAATGTTAATATAACTTTTTAATTATTCACCGTATTGAAACTTCGTAAATAATAAAACATATCAAAAATATTGTATTTTATGTAACGTTTCCCAAATAAAGACAATACGATACGATAAAAAAAATCTGATGTGTACCATTCACATGACTTTCTCCATATCCCTGCAACAAAAAATTCTTAAAAAGCTTATACTTCCATTTACTTTATGCTAATCAGAAAAAATTAGCAGAAATAGCCTTATTACTCGCATCCTTGTAAGTAGAAGCGAAATAAGGGACAACCGTAGGTTAAAGTGATAGTCAAAAGCTGGTTGCTATGTCAATGAAGTTCCTTTGTTTATATGGATAGGAGTTGACAAGTTCCAGTATGAGAAAAGTATACGTTGTTCATAGCAGAAACCAAAAACGACGAACTCCACGAAAAAAAAATGTATATAACATGAATTGTTTGTTTTAATGTGCTCTACATTTTTTGTGTAGTAAGTTTTTGTCCATCTCTTACGGTTTAGCAGTTATTCAAAATTTAGTAAAATTGATCCAGAATAAACTACTCTTCAGAGGCTATTCCCAGAAAATTCAAGATATACATTTCATTTTTCAGGTAAATATGTTTAATATCCGAAATTTTAATCAAAATCGTTAGAGCCATTTTTGAGAAATCAAAATTTTCGAAAAAAGTTCCATGTAAAGGGTAGTTGGGGGTGGGGGGATTTTTCTCAAAATCTTCGTGTCGCATCCCTGGAAGATACTAAACTTAAATACCAAGTTTGGTATTTTACCGACTTTTCGTTTTTGAGTTATCGTGTTCACAGACACACGGACACACACACACACACACACGGACCTTTTTGTGAAAATGCTTTTTTTGGATATTGGGGACCCTAAAACATATATTTCCGGTGAAATCTCGGTATCGAATTTTTGGTGGAGTGCAATACTTTCTCTATACACTATTTACATAGTGCGTATGGAGAAAGTAAAAATGAGATACGATGTTTTTATTCTGCGACTCATTATTGAACACTTCATCTCTCCCAATGCAGTAAAAAATATATTACATACTCTGTCTTCTAAATGACACCTAAGGTATTAGTAGGTTAAGTCATAACAATTCTCTTGCGTGATAAGAAATTCTTCCATGGATTATTTATTGGGGGGGGGGGATGTTAGTGGATCTCAAACATTTTTGGTTAAGTTTTGATATTAACTATTCGAGTGGAATATAATACTTCCTCTATATATGTACTATAGATAGGCGCCAGAGAAAATAAAACATTAAAGAAATAATAGTTCTAAGTGAAACGGATAAAATATTATAGTAGAATCAGAAGTTCTTCCCTATTGCACTGCCTGATATTAAAACCAGTCCCGGCGAACATGCTGAAGGACACTTGCCGTCAGTCCCTCTGAGCCTGTTGCGAATTGATCTGCGGAGGGTGGTCGTTACAGGCTAGAAACAAGGGGGGTGCAAGCTAAAACCAGTGAATGTTTTTACTACAGTTTGTCAAAAAATCGAAAAACAATGGCTGTTGGAACCTTTGGGCATCCGTAGAGAATCAACATTTAGCTGCCCCCTCCCCTTCCTTGCTTCGAGATCTACAGCCATTTAAAGATAATGAATACATCTATTTCCTAGCATATGTTTAAAAAATCAGAGTTTTTCTCAAAATCTCATTTTCACACTTTCAAAATGTTCTCAGATTTTGTTTAAATACTAGAATTTCACAGACAGTGAAGAAATGTCTATTGTAATATTGCAGGCAGTATTATCCTACACCAATAATAATTTTCCACTCAAATATTTTATGAAAAATATTAATTTATGATATTAAATTTTCTAAGTTTTAAAAATATATCATAATTCGGTAATTAAAGTTTTTGAAATATCGACACCTGAGGTTCTTGTGTGTGATTCAAAGCTATGTTGAAAAAATGCCAAGCAATTTTCTCATATTTTGAGGCGTGAGGCAGACTTTGATGTTACATGCTATATTTACATAAAATTTATGAAATAATTTGTATTTTGTAAAATATGTATATATTTTGAATGACATTTTGTATTCATATTAATATAACAGCAAAACAATTACAGTAACAAATTCAGAAAAATCTATACAAAAAATAGAAATATGAAATGTAATTCCTAGTGAACCTTAAGGGCTTATACTAACAGCAGTAATAGAGTCATCAAATTCTTCTATCTCGCCTACGTCTCGGACATACTGCTCTCACTCATTCTTAAGTTCTGTCCGATGGCTTCCCCCCAAGTGCAACTATTGTCACTCTGCACTTACAGTCACTCACATTCTCACCAGCTGCCGTTTCTACGATGATGTAAGAACTAGATGCAGTATTCCAGCAAATATGTTAACCACTCTTAGTGACCCAGCCTTCTCGAAGAATGTACTGAACTTTCTTAATGAAACTCATTTATGTAAAGAATTGTAAAAATTATTGTAGTATCTTGTTGTTAAAGAGACATTAAATAAAATATATTAAAAAACAGTAATTAGTTAATAAATCATTTCTTTTAACATGTTAATCCCGATTCTGAAGACTTGGTGCGAAAATCTGTAGTTACTCTGAATAAGCTATTACATCCTATAGTAACATGTGTTGCGCAGCATCACAGGAATGAACTGGTTGATCGAAATGACAGACCCATAATACGAGAGACGGCATCACTTTCATCCCTTGCACTTATAAATAGTGTGATTTTATTTTCGAGATATTTTCAATTTTAAAATAGTCTTACTATCGTCGAAGAGTTTCATGCGGGCTTTGCACAGTTGAAACTAGAGATTGTATTTAAAGATCAGTTTTTTTAAGTTTTTTTTTTTTTATCCTTTCTTGTTTTATTCCATAAGTTTACTGAAGAATAAAGTGGGTGGTGCAGCGATGCTGGTGCTTAGTCACAAGGGACCGCGGTTCGAACGCGCCCTAATCCCACTACATGCAACATCTCATTACAAGTAATGGCAGGAGCGTTATTTAACAGTTGCTTGTCTGGCACATCGATCGGACCATGTACCTCTCTCACTCCTTAATTATTCTCGCCTTCTTCCTGCACTCATTCCAGCACTCTGCAGGGAATTTCCCGAGTGCTACCAACCTTAACAACGTCGTCACGTGATTCAAGTGCATAAACTGTCTGCTAATGTTGGCCGCAATTAAATCCTGCACGCAGAAGGAGAAAAAGTCCTCCATATGGCGATAACAACGTTCGTCTTGGCGATAACGTTCTGAAGGGCGTCGGGCGGCTCAATTTCAACACACCTGTGTGCCTGTTGCTGAAGGCAGAAATTGTGGGTTTTAGCTGTTCCAGAAGTAAAATGCTGCATTCTATTTGGTGTTCTGCATTAATGTCAACTACAGAAACGTATTTATTAGTCTGCTGCTGGCAGCAGAAATGTTGGGTTTTAGGTATTCTCGTGTAACACACAGCATTATCTGGTGTTCTGGATTAATGGCTATGACAGAAACATGGTTATTGTTTGTTGCTGAAGGCAGAAATGTTGGGTTTTAGATATTCCCGAGTAACATACAGCATTATCTGGTGTTCTGGACTAATGGCTATGAAAGAAACATGGTTATTCGTTTGTTGCTGAAGGCAGAAATGTTGGGTTTTAGATATTCCCGTGTAATATACAGCATTGTCTGGTGTTCTGGACTAATGGCTATGACAGAAACATGTTTATTGTTTGTTGCTGAAGGCAGAAATGTTGGGTTTTAGATATTCCCGTGTAACATACAGCATTATCTGGTGTTCTGGACTAATGGTTATGACAGAAACATGTTTATTGTTTGTTGCTGAAGGCAGAAATGTTGGGTTTTAGATATTCTCGTGTAACACACAGCATTATCTGGTGTTCTGGATTAATGGCTATGACAGAAACATGGTTATTGTTTGTTGCTGAAGGCAGAAATGTTGGGTTTTAGATATTCCCGTGTAACATACAGCATTATCTGGTGTTCTGGACTAATGGCTATGACAGAAACATGTTTATTGTTTGTTGCTGAAGGCACAAATGTTGGGTTTTAGATATTCCCGTGTAACATACAGCATTATCTGGTGTTCTGGACTAATGGCTATGACAGAAACATGGTTATTCGTTTGTTGCTGAAGGCAGAAATGTTGGGTTTTAGATATTCCCGTGTAACATACAGCATTCTGTTTGGTGTTCTGGACTAATGGCTATGACAGAAACATGGCTATTCAGTTGTTGCTGAAGGCAGAAATGTTGGGTTTTAGATATTCCCGGTGTAACATACAGCATTCTGTTTGGTGTTCTGGACTAATGTTCATGACAGAAACATATTTATTAGTCTGTTGCTGAAGGCAGAAATGTTGGGTTATAACTGTTCCAGGAGAAGCATATAGTATTTTTTTTAGTTTTGGACTACTGACCATGACAGAGACATATTTATTAATCTGATGTGATCTGATGCTTTATAAGCTAGCTATTGCTGACGCAGAAATGTTGGGCATTATCCGCTACGGCCGCGCCGTGGCGAGTGGTTAGACAACTCGCCTCTCACCTTAACGGCCCGGGCTCGATCCCAAGCGACTGCATGTGAGATTTGTGGCTGACAAAGCGGCGCTGGGGCGGGTTTTCTCCGGGTTCTCCGATTTCCCCCGCCATCGCATTCCATCTTCATTCATGTATCATCAGTGTCACCACCTGTGGTGCCATAAGTAGTTAAAGCGGGCGTTAAACACTACCAAAAAAAAAAAAAAAAATAGCCGCTACAAGGGTTACATGCACCATTACTAACCTAGGTGGCGCTACAGTAGCGCATGGGACTAGCATTCGGGAGGTCGGGTTCGATTCCCCTGGTTGGCCTTTCTAACCCATGGATTTTTTGGGGGTTTTCCGAATGGTGGGAAGGTTCATTATGTCCCCCGCATTTCCCTGTCCAACATTTCCTGTTCTAATAATTTCCTTGTCATCTGTTTCAGAGTTGAAGGACCAGGCGATGGTATTCGGTTGGTTGTAACTAAATGTTGGCCCGCGCATTGTAAAGGGTTCATCCCGGCGTCGGCGTCGGGACTTGCTTTTGGGGATTTCGGGTCTCTCCCCTCATCCCTTCCTCCCGTGAATCAGCTAGGATGTAATGGGCCCTAGGGGCCTGCCTGCGGTGCTCTGCTCCAGTGTCTGGAGTCCCGTCCGTGTTTAATCCTAGTTCCAATTCTAATCCTTACATACACCATTCTGTTTTGTATTCTTGACAAATGACTGTGAGAGAAACATATCTTATAGCAGAATTGTGTTTTACGCTATTACTAGAATAAAAAACATCACCCTGTTTGGTGTTCTGGACAGACAGCAGTAACAGAAACATCGTACATACATACGTGTGCCAACTGCTGACGGCAGAATTGTTGGGTTTTAACTTTTCCCGAAGTAAAATACATACACAATTCTGTTGTTTATGTCTGAGCATGAATATGGAGCTAAAATGTTATTCTTGACCAACGAATAATTCAATATTGTGCATCGAATAATGGAAGAAAAAATTCAGACTTTCCTACTTGCCGATGTCACATGGTTTGATTCATAAAACGAAACAAGAAAGAATTAACTCACTGACTTAATTCCAATTACCATCTCGTTTTGATCTAAACATTCAATATAAAAATGACCTTTAATACACAAATACTGCTGAAAAAAATGTATAAAAATATAGCGATTTTAAAATAATCTGCCACAATTTAAAAATCTTTGTGTTATATTCACATGACTTTCTCTTATCTATTCTATAGCAAACTATTCTTATAAACGTTTATTCTTCTGTTTACTTTATGCTAATCCAGATAAACATTGGCCGCGCCGTGGCCGAGTGGTCAGATCATTCGCCTATCACCTAGACGGCCCGGGTTCGATCCCACGTGAGATTTGTGGTGGACAAAGCGTCGCAGGGGCGGGTTTTCTCCGGGTTCTCCGGTTTCCCCCGCCATCTCATTCCACCGGAGCTCCATCTTCATGTATCATCAGTGTCCTCGCCTGCGGTGCCAGAGCAGTAAAAGCGGGCGTTAAACACTACCAAAAGAAACCAGATAAACATTAACAGAAATGGAATTTTACTTAATTCCTTATAAGAAGAAGAGAAATAAGGAAATGCATTAGACTAAAGCGATAGTCAATTCCTTTAAAAGTTGGTTGCTATGTGATTGAAATTGGGTTCCTTTTGCATGACCAGGAGTAAAACAAAAGAAACAAAAAGACAAACTCCCTTATAAGAAAAGTATAAGTATTCTAAAACCGAAGCAAATATCAAGAAATATCTCAAAAGTTGTTAATACCACAAAAAATGTATATGACATAAATTTGTTTGTTGGGGTTATCTATGTAGATTATGTAGTAAGCTTTTATCTATCTCTTATGGTTTCCAGTTATGCAAAAGTCACTCAGAAAGAAGAAGTCTTCAGAGGCTATCTCTAGAAAATTCAAGATATACATTTATTTTGTCATGTAATTATCCTTAATGTACGGTATTTTAATCAAAATGGTTAGCACCATTTTTCAGGAAATCAAAAAGTTCCAAACTTTGTCCATGTAAAGAGTAATTTGGGGCGTGGAGATTTTTTGTTGTTGAAAATTTTCGTTTCGCATCCTTGGAAAATGCTGAACTTAATCACGAAGTTGATATTTAACCTATTTTTCGTTTTGAGTTATGTTGTTTACAGGCATACACACATACGCGCGCATGGATCTTGTCTATATACATGGATTTTCCGGTGAAATCACATCAATTTTTTTGGTTGGAATATAATATCTTGTGTATACGTGATATGCGGAGCACGTGTAGAGAAAGTAAAAATTTCGAAACATTTTCTATGTAAAAAGTATTTTTGGGCGGGGGGATTTTGTTGAAAATTTTTGTGTGGTATCTTTGAAATGTTCAGAACGTAAATACTAAGTTTGGTATTTATCCACTTTTTGTGTTCTAATTATACTTTTTATGGGCACCTTCTTCTAAAAATGTTTATTTTTATATTTTCACGGGAGCTTCAATCTTGTATATCCGGTGAAATCTTTGTGTTATCGAATGTTATGTTGTGGTATCGAATTTTTGGGTGGAATTCAGTGTTACTTCCTCTTACCTACTATAGATAGGTAGGCTTACTTTAGATCTAGAACGTGAAATGCTGCTTTATTTACAAATATTACAGAGCTAGGGCCCGAAAGAGCTTATACATCGGAAGGAAGGAGGAGGTGGTTGTACTGCTTGGCCACGCTGTCCGTGTACCGGATATCCGCTCACCTTTGTGTGAAATGTACATATCAGATGTAAAGACGCACCGACTCGCTCGCGTGTTATTCTTATTGCCCTTCCCAATTTACATATGGCTGCTTTCCTCCGTTTCATTTCCTACCATTGTCTACAACCTCCCAGCATTATTTTTATTGTAAGTGGCTTTCAATCACTGAACGTAGGCAGATTAAATTTGCGTACAACCTACCTCTCCCCCCCAACAGAAGGCATTCAGCTTTGAGGATGATTTTCAGAGTTAATCACTTTGTGTTCTGGAGATTAAAATACTTAATAGCAGCAGAGCTCTTATACGGCCAACAAAAGATTAAATTTACCACATTCTAAATAAGGCAATACTCTGGACCGTAAAACTTCCACCGATTTTTATTACGTATTTATTTTTTCTAGTACGTATGTACAATGTACATAATAGAGAAGGTATTGTTTTCCACCCAAAAATTCGAAACCAAGATTTAAACGGAATTTTTCAGTCTGATAACGACTGTCTTATACACAGCTTAGCTGAAAGAACTTATAAGCACCACAAAATAAGATATACTTAGTCAAAACATCTGGAAACAAATAACCTGTTTCAAATATTCATTCGTGATAATAAGGTCCTGCGATGGTAAGAAAAAAAAAGGAGGAGAAGAGCAGGAATTTTAAAATTATGGAATACTATGAAAAAGTTTAATATTAGAAAAAATGTAGTCGACACTTATGACGTATTTTGATCAGCTTGCATTTTTCTTACAGTAAGTTTGGTCTATATTTTAAATTGTTCTTTTATTCAAATTTATACAAAATTCTCTCAAATAAACACAGCTTTTCATTTTCTTTTATAACCGTGTTCGAGATGTTACTTGTTATTGGCCTCAATTTCACACTACTTAAATTTTTAACAAACGGGAAGTTATATTTCATTTCATATCTCTTTTGTTTTACTTCTGATCTTAGAAAGAGGACCGAATTTGAATGTTAAACTCATAGCGAGATCTTTTAAAAGACTTGACTATCGCTTTAGCCTAGTGTATTTCTTTATTTCCAGTTTGCTTATAAGGAACTAATTATTAAGATTATTTCTGGTAATGTTTATCTTGATTAGCATTATGTAAATAAAAGAATAACTTTTTCTAAGATAGTTTGTTTGCAGAACAGATAGAGAACTTATGTGAATTGAACATATCAGATTTTTTTTTTGATTAAATGTGAATGATTTTCAAGTTATTCAAAACACTGAAAATGTGGTACAGTTCACAATATGTTAGTTATCCTGATATAAAGGGAAACAGAAAGTATGATATGATACATAGACAAACAGAAAATATGATATGATACATAGACACGACTTTCTTTACCAACCACAAAACTACATATATCTATGAGTTATAAATTATAATATTCATCTAAAAAGTGATTTTTCTATACCACTTACCTTGCGTATAACTTTACTTAGAAATGGTTTTAAACTAAGCAAAACGAGAAAAAGTAAAATAGACAGAAAAAGTCAATGCTAGAGCCGGGATTTGAACCACTTAATAGTTGGTTAAACGATCAAGGCTGGGGCTTAAACTACTTACGACGTTGGAAATCGCCATTGGGATATGTCATCTCAAAATGAAATTGATATCTCCTTGTAGTTTGCCGAGAGAAAAACAAGTTAATAAAATGTTAGGCCACTGTTACCATGGTACCTCAATTGGTTAGAGCAACCGGGTGGAGAACAGAAGATCCGTGGTTTTCAGTCACGTGAAAACTTGTCCTACAGACCGCTTAGCTGAAAGAACGATTAATCACCACTAAATAAGATGTGTTTAGTTAAAACATATGAAAATAGTATTTCAAATGTTGATGTGATAATCAGAATCTGCGATGGAAAGAAAAGAAAGTAAAGGGGAAGAGTAGGAAACGCTCACTTTCAAGCAGTCCCTTAGATGGAGCTTATGGAATGCTTCGAAAACGGTTAACGCTGGAAAAAATGTAATTGACACAAATTACGTATTTTGATGAGCCCTTCATTTTTTTGGTCAATTTTCTTTGTAATCAAAATTTATACAAATTGACTCAAATATTATCGCCTATTTCCAGAAAATTCAAGACAGACAGTTTATTTTTCATGCAAATATTTAAAACATGCCAGTCACTTTAATTAAAATATTTTGAACAATTTTCGACAAAAAATAACGAATAGCTTTCGTTCACATCTTGAAACTTGCTGAACATAAGCAGCACCTTGATATTTAACCGACTATTCGTTTTTTAGTTATGCTGCTTAAGGCAAACACATGATCTATTATCCAATTTACTCCATGAATTTAAATAATAATATTTTGTGGAATAAACTGGATATCATGTGTAGTAATTTGAATAACAACAAAATGAAGGTTAATGGAACTACCATAGAAAAAAGAAACATTGTATCTGCCTTAACTTTTAATATTAAATTCCTGTCGCATCATGCTGAAAAGCAAAACAATCATAGAAAAAACAAACAAAAACAAACAATCAAAGCAATCAGGTCAATCTTGAAAGAAAAAGAAGAAAATCTCAGTACGACCACAAATGAATTGTGTTAGTCCTGCTCTGTGAGCTATTAAGGGTGCTGGCATTGGACCCGGTTCCACTTCCTTGAGGATACATACGAATAGTAGCTCACTGCGCAAAACCAAAACATGCTGTCATTTTTTCCCCTGCATTTGCTCTTCATTACTAGGAGAAGAAAAATGCACCGATGGTTGCGTTGCTAGCACATTCTTATTGATTACGAGCTCGTAAATGTCTGCCAGCAGAGTTTTTGTTCCATTAGGCCTCTTTCAGATTTACTCAACTACTTTTTTTCTCTTAACAGTGGAGATATTTTCTGATTAAGTCGAATGTAAATTCTTCTTGGTTCTGATTGGCATGGGAGTTTTCTTCACTGTTTTGCGGATTTGGAATGATATGTTGAGCAGTTCGAGTAAACTGAACGTTAGTTTGTTAAGCTATCGACGGACAGCCTTGACATGAGTTACATTTGAATACCTGTGCCGATTGTTGTATCTAATTGTGTACCGCGCGAAAGTATACTCAAATTTCTCCGAGTGTCAATAAAACAAAACAATATATGCTAAAAATTATATAAAGCTATTCTTAGAAAGCGCCATTTCTCGACCAGTTATAACTAACATGCAGGAAACATGATCAGGTTATGTTAAACCCATTTTACGCGTTATTTCACGAAAGCATAAGAAAACCAAACACAATCTTATAAATTACAGAAACAATAAGAGCTTACTCGCATCTTGGTCAAATAGCTCCACAGACACCGGGAATCACAGTATTTCTGCAAACTTCTACCATTACGTTGTATACGGTTTATACAACACTGCTACTATTACAAGTAATACAATATATCCGAGAAACATCTGCAAAAGGTTAAATTATTCAATTTTCTTTGCTGATCCAAATACCCCGGCATACCACTAATTTTCTACCAGGCCAGTTCGTACAATAAGCGACAATTAAATACAAATGAAATATTTTTAAAACCAATGTACCTAGAATTATGAATTTTTGTGATACAGATACAGTACGTATTTAGGAAGAATAACTCCGAAGATTAGTAGATATATTTGTATGCTTCCATAGTAAAATAAGGATTTCCATCTTTGGAAACAAGTTGCACTCGGTTTTCACATTCTTCTCTTACTCTTGTTATTCACATTGATATGTCACTGATTTTTTGCGTTTATGTATTAATTTCTCGCTTCCTCATTTTCCCATTTTGTTTTATTTATTTCTTTTTCTTTCATGTTCTTCGTTTCCTTTTGCGCATTTAAAAGCCAACCTTCAATACTTCAGGTTATATGCGACTTTTTACTTTCTCTACACGTACTTATGCATAGTGCATAGAGAAGGTATTGCATTCCACCCAAAAATTCGATACAGAGATTTCACCGAAATCCCCTGAATCCAAAACAGCATTTTCAAAAAAAGGTCCGTGTGTGTGTGTGTGTGTGTGTGTGTGTGTGTGTGTGTGTGTGTGTGTGTGGACAGCATAGTTCAAAAACGAAAAGACCGTTGAATACCAAACTTGGTATTTAAGTTTGGTATCTTCCAAGGATGCGACACGAAGATTTTCAAGAAAATCCCCCACCCCCAACTACCCTTTACATGGAACTTTTTTCGAACATTTTGATTTTCTTAAAAATGGCTCTAACGATTTTGATTAAAATATCGTATATGAAAGATATTTACTTCGCAAATAAAATGTATATCTTGAATTTTCTGGGAATAGCCTCTGAAGACTACTTTATTCTGGATGAATTTTACCGAATTTTGCATAACTGCTAAACCTTACCACACAAAAAATGTAGGGCAGGTTAAAACACACAATTTATGTAATATACATTTTTTTCGTGGTGTTGATAGTTTTTTAGATATTACTTGTTTGTGGTTTCAGCTATGAAAAACATACTTTTCTCATACAGGAAATTATCAACTCCTGCCCATACAAACGAACTTCAGTCACATCATTTTAATCTATGGTACTACCTTATTTCGCTTCTGCTTACAAGGAAACAAGTAATAAGACCATTTCTTCTATTTTTTTCTAGATTAGCATGAAGTAAATAGAAGCATAAGCTTTTTAACAATAATTTGTTACAGAGATGTAGAGAAAGTCATGTGAATGGAACACATCAGATTTTTTTACTTTGGAATGCATGCTTATCGGCAATGATAATAGCCGCGCTGTGAACGACTGGTTGGACAGTCGCCTCTCACCGAGGCGGCCGGGTTTCCCAAGCGACCGAATATGGGACTTGTTATGAACAAATAGGAGCAGGAGCGGGTTCTCCGGTTTCCCCCTCTATCACATTCCACCGATGCTCCATCTTCAGTCTATATATCATTAGTGTCATCGCCTGCGGTGCCTATGAGTAAAAACGGGAGTTAAACACTATCAAATAAAGAAATCGGCAATGATGTTCACTCGTTTTCAGTTGTGTTGATGTTCGGGTTGGTATATATTTTAGTTGTTTTTTTCTTATCTTTTATATATCTACTAAATATTAAACGTCAAACATATTCTGATTCACACAATCAGACGTCAGGGAGGAAAGGAAATAATCCCATAGTGCAGCCAAAAATCAAACCTGAAACCTCCGTTTTATTTAATAGTAAGCCTTTCCTTTTTCATATTTCTCTATTTTCTTTCCTCCTATTCGCCACAAGCCAGGAAATATGGAAAGTTTTATTTTTCGACTTATGTACCTAAAATTATCAATTATTCAGAATATCAACACAGTTCCTTCATTCTTTTCTCTTGTTTAATAAGAAAAAAGAATAAGAGACATGGTGTTTTGTACAGAGACTGGAGAACGTCCCCTGGAGCGTCACCTGCCATGACAACTGAATGTAGCTTTCTGTTGCAATGTCAGTGAAAACAACATATGCTAGCATTGAAGACTCTTCACATAAAAATTACCATTAACACAATAAATTTTCACACATCGTTGAAAAACGTCCTATAATAATTAAAACTTACTTTCATATAACAGTTCACTCGCAATATGTTTCCAAACATTTAGGTTTTGGTCAGTTATTTTTGTAAGATTTACGCTTTTTTGTCATAAAGACCACGATGACCATCAAATCAAATAATTCACTTCCCATCAAATGACCCCATTTTATTCTTTTATGTTTCTATGCAGTGTGATAGCGTTTCTCTCTCTCTCTCTCTCTCTCTCTCTCTCTCTCTCTTACTCTCACACACACTCTCTCTCTCTCTCGTCCCGTTAATACGGGATGCCAGGTCACAAACTTTGGTATTCATGTAGCATTTGTGTTAACGTATCTATGTGAATGGGGCCTGACTTTTCCCTGAATCAAGTCTTATATCGACTTAACATCTGTAAGTTGGAAGTATAAATGTACAATGTTATTTTCGATTTCTGAGCTGTATTATGACATATGTTAGAGGCCATTCATCTAGAAACTTTTACGTAAATGCAACACGAACACAAAAGCTTGTGAGCACGTTATTAAATGTATCAATTCAAAACGAGTTTCGTTGATGTGGACATGAACGCTATCGCCAGACGCTACCGCCAAATCTTGTAATCTCCAAGCATTCATTTTTGGGTTAACGGGATTGGAGAGAGAGAGAGAGAGAGAGAGAGAGAGAGAGAGAGAGCGACTATCATACTGCATAGAAGCAGAAAATAAGAAAATGGAGTCATTTGATGAGAAGTTAATTATTTTATTTCATGGTCATCGTTTTTATGACAAAAAGTATAAATTTTACAAAGATGGTGTGTTAGAAATATTTGGAAACATTCCGAACGACCTGATATATGAAAGAAGGTTTTAATTTATCACTATGGTGTCTTTCAACGTTGTGTGAAATTTTGTAGTTTATAAATTATTCTACTTTCTTTTGTGTACGGAAAAATAAGTAGTACAATACAAACAAAAGCTAATGTAGCTGTAGCAACATAAAATGCACTTCTGCATAGTCGTTAATCCTCGTAGCCTATATTACTTTCTCTACACGTACTCTGTACATAGGGTATAGAGAAGGCATTGTATTGCACCCAAAAATTTGATACTGATATTTCACAGAAACACATGATTTAGGTTCCTCTGAATGAAAAAAAGCATTTTTAGAAAAAGGTCCGTGTGTGTCTGTGGACAGCATAACTCAAAAACAAAAAATCGGTTAAATACCAAACTTGTTATATAAGTTCAGTATCTTTCAAGGATGCGACAATAAGATTTTAAAGAAAATCCCCACCCCAACTACCCTTCACACGGAATATTTTTTCGAAAATTTTGATTTTCTCAAAAATGGCTGTAACAATTTTGATTAAAATACCATACTTAATACATATTTTATGACAAAATAAAATGTATATCTTGAATTTTCTGTGAATAGCCTCTGATGACCTCTTCATTCTGGACGACTTTTGTATAACTTTCGTATAGGAAGTGGTAAAAATGTAGATATCGTAAAAATCATCGTTTATATCATGTACACTTTTATTGAGTTAACCGTTTCCGAGATATTCCGTATAACTGGTTTTAGTTTTAAGCTACTTAAAATTTTCACAGGTGAGAAGTGAGATGTCATTATTTTCGTCTCTCTTTTGTTTACTCCTAGCAAACAAAGCGAACCGAATTTCAATTGTTTCATAGCGATAGCTTTTAAAAGATTTGACCATCGTTATAGCCCAGTACATTCCCTTATTTCCTTTCTATTTACAAGGAAGCACGTAATAAGAACAATTCTGCTAATATTTATCTCGTTTGGCACGAATTAGATAATTTTGTAAGAAAAGTTTGTTTGTGGAACAGTTAGAGAAAGTCATGTGAATGGAACACCAGATTTTTTATCATTGAAGCATTTCACATGAGACGATATTTTTATTTGCGGGGCTGTTAGGTGCATGGATCATGAACATTTATTTTCTGCCACACTGTTGAGCAAATATATAACAAAAGTATCAGCTAAATTTGTTAAATTTATATAAATTAACAATTTTAGTATGTATACATTTAAATGAAGAATCATTCCCAACATGCAACAATTTGCTGAAATAAACTTAACAAACTTAGTTCTTACAACTACCATCTCAGCGACGGTTTAGTGCTGTATCTATCAGGTTCCCGCCATTGTGGTGGCAATATAAATAACTTTGGTGTTGATTTAGATGGTACATGAATAATAAAATTATAACTAATTTTCATTAGTTTTTATAAAGAAACTGTGAAGTTGGAACAGGCGATACGCCAGCTCCGTGTACTGAAGAACTACACCATTTTCCCTCTGAAGTGTTTCTTTTATTTCATTACAATTTTCTAATACTTTTCAAATTTCAATTTGAATCAACCTGATTATTTGATCAATAAAGTTAAGTTCTATTTTGGGTAATGACGAGACCGTATCTGAAAACTCAGAATTTACATACAAAACTGTCTCTCTCCCATTCCCTTTGTACCTTTAGCCAGCATAATTCTCCAAACCCGTCAACCTCGGGTGCGAAGTCTAACAGAAACATTTGTAGTGCAACTATCAAGCATAGTTTCATAAGCAACGGAGGTTCATCTCCCAAGCCTTTGATGTACTTATCAACTCGTGTCACGTGAATGTTTGTTATTTTACTCTGGAAACACACACAGAGAGAGAGAGAGAGAGAGAGAGAGAGAGAGAGAGAGAGAGAGAGAGAGAGAGAGAGGCTTGCTTCTGTGCTAGTATCCAAGATACGTGAAGTATTATTATAATAATGAAGCCAACTTACACAGAATGTTGAGGGAGACAGCTGTGCTGGTGATGGAGTAGCCGGAAGTAGTATTTGTGGCGATGCACGTAAACTTCCCGCCATCCCTGACCCTGTCGGCCCTAGTGATGTGGAGATGGGGACCTATCTGATGTCTCCTCGTCGTATTGGACAAAAGGGCCCCATTCAGCTGCCAGGAGTAAGATATCCCATTGTTATGAGATACCTCGCACTCCAGAGTGACGGGGTCTCCTGCCACCACGGCAATGGCATCTTCGGGTTGCTTCGAGAAGTAGAATCTGTCCTGTCCACACACACCTGCAACAATAATACAAGTTGGCTGTTTAAGCAAGCTATACTGGATAGAAGTTCGTGTCAAAAGCACACAATTTTATAATTTATTATTTTTTATTGATGTATGTATACTACCCTTATCGCATGCGGTGCCACAAGTAGTAAACCTAGGCATTAAATACCACCAAAAATATGTATGTATACATATATACCACCCATTTTAATTATAATTGCCATATCGGCGGTCTTTGGCTTTTAGTATATATGTCTATCGGCAATGATATTAATTCATGATTAGTTATAATTGGATCCATACTCTATTTGCTGAAATGTACGTGCGGGCCGCGCCTCTCTTTGTCCCCTGGATTGTTGCAGGTATCTGCAGCTTACTAAATGAACACGTGCAATAATGGTCCAAAAAAGAAACCTTTGTGTGCCTTTCCAGCTCTGTATGTGAGAGCTATACAGAGAGGGGAGCCAGGACCCAAGGAGGTCCGCTTTGACAGAGCCTTCGGAAAGTGCAGTTGGATTAGAAAGATGGCCGGACTAGTCGACAGCTGAATGTACGAACATCGGTGGTGAGAAAAGTGTGTTGCAGCAATTGAAAATACGTTTTTATTATAGTGAATGTGATTTTCTAGTCGATTTTATTAACGTTGTTATGTTTTACTACACATCCAAGAAATCATAAAAATAAGATTTGTTTGTGTGCATCCAATTATTAGAAACAAGATATAGATCTAAAACGATCACAATAACTAGCCGACAACATATAGATCTAACATGATCACAAAAACTCGCTGACATATAAAAACGTAAACAGAACAGGAACGCGTTTTTAACGGTGTCAGCTAGCTATTGTGATTGCCCTACACACATTCAACCATCGTCCGTCCGTCCATCCGTCTGGTTAGTTGGTCAAAATGGCTATCTGTATTGTGTATCGTATTTATTAGAATATTATAATGTATCTACACTTTTGTTGCAACCAAGGAGGATAAATCCACTGCTTGTGACATACACTGTGGTTGTCGGTTCTTACAGTGGATACAGTATAAGGACTGTTGATTCATCTTCAATTATTCAGAGGGGTCTAAAAGATGTACACACCGTTTGATCATCAATAAGCTTGTAACGAACTGATATACAAATATCAAATTTGGTGAAGGTGTAGCTTTGTGTCTAGGATTTAGATGAGCTTGGATTGCTAACGTTTTGTTTGGTTTATTTAGTGAAGTTAACGACGATTCAAGGTTATCATTTGAAGAAACCGGTATAATTTACCTAAAACAGCCGCAGATTTCCATTTTTGCTGCGATCTGAGAGTTGTATTAGGACGAAGAGCTTAATCTACAACTAGATAAAGCCACAGTTCACTACCATCAAGACTTCAGAGAGTACCTTGAACTCTCACTGGACAACTGATAAACCAAAGAAGCACTTTCGAATATCCAGCACGGCCCCCATATCTAACGTCTCTAGCCTTTTACGGGGGACTCAAGTGTTTTAAATTGGACAATGTCACCCACTCTGGCTGCACCTGCGAAAACATTGGATTATCGTGTGCAGTGGACCACTTGTTTGAAGGTTTGTGTCACTGTTCGGCGGCATTAATTTCTGTGTTTGACTGCAGATGATGGGCACTTCGAGCACTTCAAGTGATTTCAGTAGGCTGAGCATTAAACATCTTCATCCATTTTAGCCTTGGATCGCAATTCATTAAAAAGCTATTACTGATCAAACAGCGTGCATGCTTTCTGAACTCCTCTGAATACAAATATATAACACAAATACTGCTAGATTGAAAAAGTTTCTGAATTGTAAATAATTCCGAAGTAAGTTACCGGACCTTCATTTATACAATGTTTCCTTCAAAATAAACCTCTTCCACTGACACAGTTTCGCCAATGTGTGCGTCTGATAACATTCCTAGAAATCGTTTTATGAAACCTTCGTAGCGCTCTCTTTCAGCGTTCGCAATTGGCCGGAAAAAGGTTTATGCCAGACATAGACCTGCTTTTAATAAAATCATCTCCAAGTATTCTTAATGTGTCTGAAGGAGATTTATGTAACAAAACATTGGCATTAATTGCGCGTTGTGTTTCAATCCACGTACTGAAATGGCGAACAACTATCCACACGCCGCCTGGGTAGTGTAGGTATAGTGGGTCTGCCTCATATTCATAAGCTGAGTTCGAATCTCGCTTAGGTTAAGTTACTCGAATAAGGTCCTTTTGGGGGGGGGGTCCCTTATCCTGAGAAGAGGAATGTCGAGCAACTTTAAGCTCCATGGTTCCCGAGATTATATGAGCATCATTTCACCGATTTCATGCATTCATCGTCTGATATGATCAAACAGATTAAAGGACGTTAAACTATATATATAAATAAAACTATTCACACAAAAAACAAAAGCCAGTTGCCAGGCAATAACAACAAGGCCTATGGTTATGAAACTTTTATCACGGTGACACCATGAATGCTGCTAAAACCTGAAACAGAACTAAGCCACATTACATTATTTGTTTTGGCGAAAAAATGCATTCTGGAATTTTTTTGAACCCAGTATACACAACTGCCTTGAAACGCATCCAAATATAAAGCTGCCACGTTAGTTTCTTCAAAAAGAAAGGTTTAATCAGTCAACTAGAACACACTTATAGTAATATACCCCTGCAAGTCCTTTAACTTTACAATTCATAATGTTGCAACTTGAAAGAATGCATCGACGCAGCCTCCAAAACTGCTCTTCTTCATTGCCGAGGCTCCTTTTTAGTTGTCTCGCTACTAACTAAACAATGAACACCGCGTAAGAGAGCAAAATGACTTTTGTGATCCACAAACGTGCAATTTTCAGCTGTGTATTATCATTATTCACACCCTGTGTAATTTGTGTTTGAGGAAGATACAACTGACACATGAAGAGATCAAACGAAGTCTGTTTCCCTTTCTCATGAGTGCATGAGAGGATGTTACAAGAAGTTGCTGTGAAAACGTCTCGAGCTGCTATTTTCTCTTCCCTCTGCTACTTGAAAAGTGCTCAGCTTGCGGGTGCCGTTTTTCTTTTTGTTCCTCTTGTTTTATTTATTACGTTTAAGAGTTGCCGGAAATGACGATGGTGCAAATCCTCTCTCCCTCTCGCTTCTTCTTATTCTTCTTCCAAAATCTTGCCGCAGGCACACTCCGTAACTATTCCATTTGCAAGCGAGAGAAATAAAAATAGGGAGTCGCTGCAGCAGTTTTAGCTAAGAGCAACGGAAAGTAGAGGTGAATTTGGCACAACAGTACTACTAATAAAAACAATATTATTATTACTATTATTATTATTATTGTTAATAATAATAACAACAACAACAATGTCATTTCTTTTTAAGACCTGATTACTGTACATCCATTTCTTGGCTGTGTATACATTTATATTTTTCTCCTAATTTTCATTTCTCCACAGATTACCTCCGATAGAGCAGCTATTGTATTCCATCCGAAAATTGGATATACAGATTTCACCGAAATACAGGTTTTCTAAATCCAAGAAAGATAATTAGAAAAAAGATACTGTGATGGTATGTGCGCTTCGTTTGTGGATTTGTGGCGGGCAGAGGTTTTATCCGAGTTCTCTGGTTTTCCCCGCCATCGCATTTCATCTGTGCTCCATCTTCTATCCAAGTATCACCAGTGTCATCGCCTGCAGTGCAATTAGTAATAAAAGTGTGCGTTAAATACTCTAGAAATTGTGTGTGTGTCTGTGTCCGTGTTCGTATATTTGTATGTATGTGTGTGAATAACATTTTCCAAGGACGCGTTATGAAAATATTCAAGAACCCTCCATCTTTATGTGGACATTTATCTTGTATTTTTTATTTAATGACTTTAACGACTTTTATTACAATACCACATGTTTATGATGTTTACATGACAAATATAATTTAAAGAAATCTATGATTTTTTAGGAATATCATGTGAAGTCCTTTCACAGTGATTCATTTTGTATAACTTTGTGTAACTGGTAAATTATAAGAGATAATGGAAAACGACGTACCTACTGCACGAAAACTGTAGATCCTTTTAAAATACAATTTATGTTAAATAATTTTTGTGGGATTAACCATTTCCAACATATTCGTTATTATTACTTTGAGATTTCCAAGAGTTAAATACACTGAACCACCATTCGTCCCTCTTAGTGCAATCAAAGAGTGGAATATCAAAGACAGCATTTAGGCGCCATTTTAAAGACTTATCTAGCGCTCAGCCTCCTGTATTTTTCCTACACCTACAACAAAATGAAACAAGGTGGCAATCTCTCTCGTTTACATGAAGTGCATAAAAATGTTTTGGTGTGTTACATTCACATAACGTTCTCTGCCTGGTCTGCAACCATTCTTACTAAGTTTATTCTTCTATCTATTTCACACTGATCAAGATAAACATTGACAGAAATGCCTTTTACATATAATTTTCTTGCATAAGAGGAATAAGGAAATACAATAAGCCAAAGTGATATTCTAAACTTTTAAAATCCGGTCGCTATGCGATGGTATTGTATGCCGTTCTCTTTGCTTGACCAGGCGATAGAAAAAGAATTACAAATTACTGTTTGAGAAAAATTAAAGTATTGCAAATTTGAAGTATCTAACAATAGATGGTTAACTCCAAAATCAAACAAACAAACCAAAATTGCATGATGTGTGTGTGTGTGTGTGTGTGTTTAGTGTGTATGCTTTTGTCCATCCCTTACTGTTTGACTGTTATATAAAAGTCATCCAAAGTTTACAGGACTTCAGAGGGCATCCCAGAAAATTCAGGTTACACCTACATTTTACTTGTAAAGAAGATGTTTAAGCATATGGTATTTTAATTAAAATCTTTAGAGCTAATTTGTAGAAAATCAAGATTTTTCCAAAAAGTTTCCATATAAAGGTAGTTTGCGGTGGAGGATTTTCTTGAATATTTTCATGTCAAACTCCTGAAAGATGCTGAACTTAAATATCAAGATTGGTATTTAACGGATATTCAATTATATCTTTCAATTATGTTGTTCACACATCGGTCCCCTTCCAACACACACACACACACACACACACACACACACCCATACACACGCGGAAGCATTACAGGGACCTTTCGCTAAAATTTATTTTTTTTTAATTTGGGGTACCTCAAGGCATATTTCCGGTGAAATTTCGACACCGAGTTTTTGGGTGGAATACAATACCTTTTCTGACAAATTTGAACATAGCATATGGTAAAGAAAGTAATACGCATTTGCAACAATAATTTGTAAAAGAGATATAATAGATAAAGTTATGCGAATGTACGTAAAAATCACATTTGTTTTCTCTCTTCACCGCTTACCTTAGCTAAAGTGGGAAAGCAAGGTCTGGGCCGATCACTCGTGATAAACTTTCTCAAACTGATGCGATAAACGAACAGCGCAATATTGTAGTAATATTATATAGTATTATAAAATCTTGAATTTTACAGGATGCAAGGAAATCAGGATGTTTAATAAAGCCTAGAACTATGTTGTGGAAGAATAATGAAGTGCTAAAAAATCTGTTAGTCAATTAAGTTAATTTTTGCCACGCGCTTC
Organism: Hymenopus coronatus; assembly: GCA_030762935.1. Classification (NCBI taxonomy): domain Eukaryota; kingdom Metazoa; phylum Arthropoda; class Insecta; order Mantodea; family Hymenopodidae; genus Hymenopus; species Hymenopus coronatus. The sequence continues at coordinate 90,270,739 of CM060894.1, read as the reverse complement.
TGTTCATATCTGTGTGCATTCACCTTACAGCGACCAAATAGTATTAGTATAGCTATGTCAGGCAGAGGAACTGTTGTATCGAAATTTCATCAGAAATACACGTATTCAGGCATAAAAACAAAACTAAAACAAAAAGTAAATAAATAAATAAAAATAATTTCTGTATATGCACTATGTACCTTAGAATGTGGAGAAGATATTGTATTCCGCAAAAAATTCAATATCGAGATTTCACCGGAAATAATATTATATTTTGACGCCCACTGAATCCAAAAGAGCGTTTTTAGAAAAAAGTCTGTGTGTAGGTGAGTGTGTAAAAGAGATGAGTGTGTTGAGAGAGAGAGCGAGAGCGAGAGCGAGAGAGAGAGAGAGAGAGAGAGAGAGAGAGAGAGAGAGAGAGAGAGAGAGAGAGAGAGAGAGAGAGAGAAAGGTGTCTGTGAACAGCATAGTTAAAAAACGAAAGGTCGGTTAAATACCAAACTTGACATTTAAGTTTAGCATTTTCCAAGGATGCGACACAAAGGTGTTCAAGAAAATTCCCCAAACTACCCATTGCATGGAATATTTTTGTAAAATGTTGATGTTCTCAAAAATGGTTTTAACCAAAATACAATGCGTTTAAGATGTTTTATAACAAATGAAATGTAGGTATTTATATCTTGAATTTTCTGGAAATAACCTCTGAAGATCTCTTCATTCTGGATAACTTATTAATAATTGGTAAGGTAAGAGATAGACAAAAAGTTACTACATAAAAATGTAAATATTTTAAAAACATAGAATTTATGTCGTTTTGGGGGGGGGGGAAGAGAACCGAATATCAATTTAAACACATAGCGACCAGCTTTAAAAAGGTTTGACTACCGCTTTGGCCTAATGCATTCCTTTAATTTCCTCTACTTATGAGGAGGCAATAAGACTAATTCTGCTTCTGCAATAAGAGTATGTTGGGCTGTGGCTTAAATACCATCGGTCTAGACCTTGGGATCAGAAAGCAAGCGCCTAACTGAGCTACACTGATCGACTTCCCGTTTGAAAAAAGTAAATATTGGAAAATTCAAACCATTAAAAAAGAATGTGATTATTAGTTACCATAAATACGAGTATGTTACAAAAATTGTGTGCTTTTGTGCAGAAAAAGGTTACGTAAAATGTTTTAATTTGGTGATTATATAAAATTCAACCAGAATAAATACATTTCAAAATATAACTTTTGTGTCTCTCAGATGTATACGACACTTTCATCAAAATCGTTAGAGCCATTTTTGAAAAAATAAAAAGGTAACGAAAAATGTTAAATGCAAAGGCAGGTTGGGGAGAGGACGTTCTTGAAAAACTTTGTGTCGCATCTTTGGAAGATGGTGAATTTAAATACCGAAATTTACCTAAACGACTTTTCGTTTTTTGGCCAATGCTATTCACACACATACATTCACACATTTGTCTAAGTTTTACTTTCCTTACACGTACTTTGTACATAGTGTGTAGAGAAGATATTGCATTGCACCCAAAAATTCGATATCCAGATTTTACCGGAAATACGTGTCCCTCTGAATTCAAAAATATAATTTTTGGAAAAAGGTCCATGTGTGTGTCTGTCATTCTGTGTGTGGTGTGTGTGCGTGTGTGTGTGTCTGTGGACAGCATAGCTCAAAAGCGAAAAGGCCGTTGAATACCAAACTTGGATGCGACAGAAAGATTTTCAAGTAAATCCCCCATCCCCAACTACCCTTTACCCTTTACATGGAAATTGTTTCGAAAATTTTATTTTTTCAAAAACGGCTCTAACGATTTTATTAAAATATCAGATTTATCTTGAATTTTCTGTGAATAGTCTCTGAAGATTACTTTATTCTGGATGCATTTTACGGAATTTTGCATAACTGCTAAACCGTAAGAGATGGACAAAAACTTACCACACAAGAATGTAGAGCACGTTAAAACACACATTTTATGTTATATATATATTTTTTTTCGTGGAGTTGGTCGTTTTCGAGACATTCCTTGCTTTTGGTTTCAGCTTTAAAAACTTGTAATTTTCTCACACAGGAATTTGTCAACTCGTGTCCACACAAACAATGGAATTTCAGTCACATAGCAACCAGTTTTTGCGTATCACCACTTTAACCTATGGTACTCTCTTATTTCGCTTCTACTTACAAGGAAGCAAGCAATAAGATTATTTCTGTTATTTTTTTTCTCGATTAGCATGAAATAAATAGAAGTATAAGCCTTTTAACAACAATTTGTTGCAAAGATGTAAAGAAAGTCATGTGAATGAAACAAATCAGATTTTTTTTATTCGTGTAGTCTCAAAACATATATTTCCGGTGGAATGTCGATATTGACTTTGGGGAAATGTAATACTTTCTCTGCTTGCTATAGGTAAAGTAGTAGAGAACGTAAAAACGCTTATTCCGTATTGAAAACAAACGAAAAGCATTATCGACAAGCTATTGTTCAAAATTCAAAGCCGCCGATACTACCTCAGATATTACAGACGTAAATGGAATATAAAAAAGCATTAGCCATTTTTAAGAAAGCCTTCCCCTCAAAAAAGTAAAGAAATTGTGCCGCTAAAGAGTGTTTGGAGAGGCAGAAACGACATAAAATCATCCGCCCTCTTGCGCGTGCCCCTACCCCTAACACACACACACACACACACACACACACACACACACACACACACACACACACATAGGAAACAATGCACGCACACACAAGTGCGCGACAGACCTTTACATCAAGTGTGTTTCTTTGATTTAAGGGATCTCTCAAAGCATGATATCGAGTTTTGGGGCCAAACACAATGGCTTCCTTTACTTCATTAGAGAAACACAAGATGGTAAATGCACACAGAGCGTTACCTTTCAGGTGCCTTCGCTACCGTTTCTATCTGAATATTAACGAATAGCTTCGCGAGCTTGATACCTGCCAACTTAAGACAACTTATATAGGTATTTCCTTGATCATTCAATATTTATTATTCCCATAATTGTAAACTCTGATTAATCTTAGAACCTAGCGTGATGCCAATTACAATGATTATTTTATGTAAACAATACAAGTAACGCCGTTGTTATAAAACATGACAGCTAAAAGTAACGCCTTATTTACAAACAAATCATCGTTTTGTCTCATATTCTCGAATCCATTAGTACCAACTCGTGGCAGAGTTCGCCGTAACTGTGAATCTCGCATAAGATTTTATAGCTTATAAAAGATTTGAACTTCTTGTTAGTCTAGTATATTCCTTGATTTCCCTTCTGCTTGCAAGAAAGCAAGTAATAACACAATTTCTGCTAATGCTTATCTCGCTTAGCATGATGTAGATAAAAGAATAATCCTTTGTAACAATGGCTCGTTTGCAGAACAGGTAGAGAAATTCATGTGAATGGAACGCATCAGATTAAGTTTTTCTATTTATTTATTTTATTTATTGAGTAACCGTTATTTTCTACTCCGTGGCATTCTTAACGAAAGTTAAAGCAATTTTCTCCTTTAAATGTTTTCCTGGCGAATATTTACCTCAAATTTCGGGCTTCCAGCCATGGTTGCGATTCCTATGTTTCAAGGACTTCTAAGTCGAAGATACGACAATCCTTGATGATCTTGCTGGAAGTCCAAGAAGGTTTCTACTTAAACGACGCCCTTGAATATTACAATAAGTGCCCATTTAGGTATCCGCACCTCCAGATAAGAAAAAAAAAAAAATCTAATGTGCTCCATTCACATGACTTACTCTACATCTCTGCAACAAAGTATAGTTAAAAAGCTTATTCTTCTATTTACTTCTTGCTAATTTAGAAACATTAGCAGAAATGGTCTTATTATTGCTTCCTTGCAAGTAGAAGGCAAATAAGGGAGTTTCATAGGTTAAAGTGGCAGTCAAAAACTGGTTGCTATGTGACTGAAGTTCCTTTGTTTGTATGGACAGTAGTTGACAAATTCCGTATGAGAAAAGTATAAGATTTACAAAGCTGAAACCAAAAACAAGGAATATCTAAAAGAAAAAAGAAGAAAAAAAAAAAAAAAAAAAAAAAAAAAACACAACAACAACAACAACAACAATCAACTCCACGAAAAAAAATTATATGACATAAATTGTATGTTTTAATGTGCTCTACATTTTTTGTGTGTTAAGTTTCTGTCCATCTCTTACGGTTTAGCAGTTATGCAAAATTCCGTAAAATGCACCCAGAATAAAGTAGTCTTCAGAGGCTATTCTCAGGAAAGTCAAGAAATAAATTTTATTTGTCAGGTAAATATCTTTAATATTTGACATTTTAATCAAAATCGTCAGGGCCATTTTTAAGAAAATCAAAATTTTCGAAAAATGTTCCATGTAAAGGGTAGTTGGGGGTAGGGGGATTTTGTTGAAAATCTTCGTGTCGCATCCTTGAAATATACCAAACTTAAATACCAAGAGCACATAGACACACACACACCCACACACACACACAAACACACGGACCTTTTTGTAAAAATGATTTTTTTTTGGATTCAGAGGAACCCAAACGTATATTTCCGCTGAAAGCTCGGTATCAAATTTTTGGATGGAATGCAATACCTTTTTTATACACTATGTGCAACGTACGTGTAGAGAAAGTAAAAACAGTATACTGAGAAAAGCATTTGTCATTTAGTACTTATGATTTTTTTTCAAAATGTTTTATTTCCATTTTCTGGTACGATTAATGAATTTCTTGAAAACTAATCTGGGATTGTAATTTAAGACTTACGTTGCAATTTGATATGTCCAAGTGTCCCACGACTGCACAGTGATCAGAATAACTGATCGGTTTATTATTTAGTAATGTAATTTGCAGCCAATTAAAATATGCCTTAAACTTCCTATTCACATCTGCACACATCACCTCTTTAAAGGCAACTTCGTAACTATGGTATTTTATAATTCAACCCTTATATTCAGGCTTTATAAATCCCTTTTAGTCATTCAGGAGTTGAACGTATAGCCTACGTCCATCGAAAAGAACAATGGTTTTCAACGCTGAAGGAATTATTAAAGTAGTTTAATGATTTATTAAATTATCCCCCCCCCCACACACACAACAGAACATTATAACATTAGAATAAATTATCGTGTATATGTTTTTATTTACGCCATTCCGAAAGAATCAATTTTTACATCGTTAGACATTACAGCTTACAAAGAACTTAAAGAATGGCAAAGTTATTAGCGTTGAGACAAAAACGAGTTTGCTGATAAGGTTGGTTCTCAAGAAATCCTTCTGTAAAGTCACGTAAAGTAGATCGCCGCTGCAATAGTATTTTATGATCACTGGGGGATATCCAAAGAGTTGTATTTTCATTTGAGTTTGTTGAGTTTGTGCGCCTTTAGTGTTAAAGAGTATACCTACTACTACAGACTCATCGACTCACCTGTCTTGTCTGTCTCATAATTCTGAGGGCTCGAGATCCAATCTCGATTGGGGCAAATTGCTTGTGTGAAATTCATTGATTGTGTAAAATTCCTTATCCTGAGAAAACTAATTGAGCTTAAATTCTAAGGATCCTGGGCTAATTTGAGCACTTCTCTCGTCATGTTCCTACCAACCGGACATGTAAAGACGGTTAAACTTCAAAAAGGAAAATAAGAAAATTCGCAGTTTTTATTGCGAAAAAGCCAGCGGTTTTAATTCAACACAGAATAGGTATTCTAGATACAAGGGACCAAGTGAAAATGCAATTAATAAATATAATATATAATCTATTAAATTTGCATAACTTGCTCTGTATAATTAATTTTTGTATATTTTCTGAAAGTTATTTGTCCATCTACTTCATTTTATAAACGTTTGCAAAAATAGTTAGTTCTCGTTTTAGGTACAGGGGCACACAGAAGAAACGTTTACATATTTAAAAAAAAAAAGATCTGATGTGTTCAGTTCAATGTATTTTTGTACCTATTCTATTCTTATTCTTCTGTCTATGCATGCTAATCATGACAAACACTAACAAAAAAGTATTATTATTTACTTTCTTGTAGATACAAGAGAAATAAGGGAGAACAACACTAGGCTAAAGCGATAGTCAATTTTTTTAAAAGCTGGTCGCATATGATAACTTTGAAATTCCGTTCTCTTTGTATAGTCAAGAGTAAAAAAATCTGATGTGTTCCATTCATTTGACTTTCTCTATATCTCTGCAATAAACTATTTTTAAAAAGCTTATGCTCCTATTTACTTCCTGCTAATCGAAAAAAATGAGCAGAAATAGTCTTATTTCTTGCTTCCTTGTAAGTAGAAGCGAAATAAGGGAGTACCATAGTTTAAAGTGATAGTCAAAAGTTGGTTGCTATATCACTGAAGTTCCTTTGTTTGTATGGACACGAGTTCACAAACTCCTGTATGAGAAAAATTTAAGTTTTTATAGCTTAAACCAAAAACAAGGAATATCTAAAAAACAATCAACTCCACGAAAAAAATGTATATTACATAAATGGTGTGTTTTAATGTGCTCTACATTTTTTGTGTGGTAAGTTTTTGTCTCTCTCTCTCTCTCTCTCTCTCTCTCTCTTACGGTTTAGCACTTATGCAAAATTCCGTAAAATTCACTCAGAATTTCACTCCGTAAAAAGTACTCTTCAGAGGCTATTCCCAGAAAATTCAAAATATACATTTTATTTGTCGGGTAAACATCTTTAATATACGATATTTTAATCAAAATCGTTAGAGCCATTTTTTAGAAAATCAAAATTTTCGAAAAAAGGTACATGTAAAGGGTAGTTTGGAGTGGGGAGATTTTTCTCAAAATTTTTGTGTCGCATCCCCGGAAGATACTAAACTTAAATATCAAGTTTGGTATTTTAGCTACTTTTCGTTTTTGAGTTATCGTGTTCACAGACACACGGACACACACGGACCTTTTCTGAAAATACTGTTTTTGGATACAGGGGACCCTAAAACGTATATTTCCGGTGAAAACTCGGTATCAATTTTTTTGGTGGAGTGCAATACATTCTCTATACACTATGTACATAGTGCGTATAGAGAAAGTAAAAATGTAAGTAAGGTACTGTACAGTGTTTAAACACTAGATGACGACCAACTTAAGCTCTCAAGATTAAGCGATTTATTCCCAAGGGTGTTCTAGTAACTATATAAAATATCTCATTTAAATAAACTGAAGAATCACGTGTCACCAACGTGACTTCCAGTTGGAGTGGCTGTCATAATAGTAGGATAGGGGATTTGGCATGAATTAGCAGGACAGGGAATTTGAGACATGAATTGGTGGGTCACGCGACATTAGGTAGAATCACATTATTCCCATAGCACGGCACGGAATGTGAGATCACATAAATCAGCAGACACGTGTCCTGTCGCTCTGTGTGCACACTATTTCATATCTTGTCTATTCACGCTCGTTTCAGACACAGAAAATGCGTGAGCTAGTACTTCCAGCAGCTCTTCCGAATCTGAAGAAGACAACGAAAATGCCGCTAAGGCTCTTATCATCCCTAAAACGAGTGCAGGAAGTCGATACATGATAATAAACTTCAAAATAGAGGAATTTATGAATTTCAGACTTGGTTTAAATAACTGTAGCAAGACAGATCTTAGAATAAGTTAACAAATAGTTTAATTTATCCATAAGCTAATAAAATTGAAAACACAGAAGCAGAACACTTATTTTCGATATACTTACAATTAAGGGAAAATGCCACCGTTTACGAGTTGAGGTCTCGAAGGTAATACAGTGGAAGCAAGATGCTTCATAGTTCATACAGAATCATAATTTATAGTGGAAGTAACTTATTTGATTTTTCCTTGCAAAACATACTTCTATTAATTTTTATCCCTGGTAGAATAGCGCAGAATTGTATTTAAATCATTCTAAAATGCTTTCCTTCTCACACTTAGGCAATGTCCAGTGCAGCATAAAATCTAAGAGTGACGGCACAGGTGCTATGAGGGAAGACATGTACGCCCGCGGATATTTGTTGTTTCACACATATTTGGCCTTTAGGCTTAACCTAATGATAATCAAGGGAGAGAAAATGACTTACATATAACACAAACACAGAAACACAACACTAAACATCCATGCCCATAGTGGGATTTGAAGCCGCGGCTTTTCGCGGCAGAGCGTCAACGCCAAACGCGCCAATGATCACGGTTACTGGAGTCATTATTAGTTATGTTGATAGAGGATTAAAGCCCCACTGCAATTAATTTAGGTACTGCTTTTTATGAGCAATGGTGAACTGCCTCAAAATGAGATGCAGAGAAGCATGCCTTTACATGCTTGGTGATACCGGCGCAATATTTTACTGCAAAAGTATTGTAACAAATGTTTCTATTAATTAAATATTTGGTTACAAATAAAGTCTATAATTCACTGTTGCAAACAATTTGCTCTTCGACGCGTGGACAATTGACGTATTTTTCATACCTCTGCGCGCTAATACTCCAGGGAAAACTGACTCACGACTCCTCAATTCGGATTGCAAGTACAGGGTTACTACAAAAGAAATAGACAACTTCAACTGCCTGTAAAACAAAAACTATTAGTGATAGCAACCTAATTATTTTGGAGGTATGTTGAGAAACTCTCAAAGTTTTGTTTGTTACTATTGGTAACGCTGTAGTGTTTTGTTTGTTGTTGCAGAAGCTGAAATGGCGGAAAATCCTGTGGAAAAGGCATATTGCGTGTTGGAATTTGCTAGAACGCAATCAGCAACTGTTGTCCAACGACATTTTAGAACACGTTACCACAAAAATGAAATGATACGCTCACAAAAACCAGCATCGTCTTCATCATGTCGCAACATGTCGATGCAAAAGTCACGCCGTATGACCTTATCTTCTTCACTCAGAAACTGCAACATCTGTAATCTGTAAGGCATCATGTGCAGTCGCTTCCGCAAGATTTTCCATACAGTTTGCTGTGGAATTTGTAATTGCATGCTTGCCATAGCTGTCGATTTCTGTGGGCTTCTTATGTAGGCAGAACGAACACGTGCAACGTTTTCTTCCGAAACTCCTGGTCTTCCCGAGCTCTTCCCTTTGCACAAACATCCCGCTGTCTCGAATTTTCTATACCAGTCGTAGATTGACTGTTTACTCGATGGCGTTTTGTGGTAACGTGTTCTAAAATGTCGTTGGACAACAGGTGCTGATTGCGTTTTAGCAAATTCCAACACGCAATATGCCTTTTCCACAGGATTTTCCGCCATTTTAGCTTCTGCAACAACAAACAAAACACTACAGCGTTACCAACAGTAACAAACAAAACTTTGAGAGTTTCTCAACATACCTCCAAAATAATTAGGTTGTTATCTCTAATAGTTTTTGTTTTACAGGCAGTTGAAGTTGTCTAATTCTTTTGTAGTAACCCTGTATTTCTTATATAGCTGCGAATGACGTCACAGAAGTTTCTGGTTTTTGTAGTGTTTAACGCCCGCTTTTACTACTCGTGGCGCCGCAGACGATGACACTGGTGATAAATGAAATGAAGATGGAGCACCGGTAGAATGCGATGGCGGGGGAAACCGGAGAACCCGGAGAAAACCCGTCCCTGCGCCGCTTTGTCCACCACAAATCTCACATATGGTCGCTTGGGATTGAACCCGGGCCGTCTAAATGAGAGGCGAGTGGTCTAACCAATCAGCCATGGCGCGGCCCCTTTCTAAGGGTTAGTCAGAAGCTAGTGGACGTTCTAACATGTGAAAGTTGTATGCATTCCAAGGCTTCCGGAAACTGACGTCGCTCCTCTAGTGTTTATCGGATTCCAAAGCCTCAAGCTCCGCGAAACGCATACCAAGGCGAATATAAGATCGGCCGCACACGGCACTGTCACACTGCTTCCTCCATAGGGTTGATCGTCTTGGGCTAGACGATCCAAATATATTACCAGCTCCTCCCCTTCGAGTGCGGTAGACTATCACTACCTCGTTCATGGTTGTTGGAACCATGGGTTACACCTCTTGGTCGCATTGGAGTTCCTGAGGGCATCCAGTCCCAAAGCAAAGCATATACAACCATCTTCGTGACGGACACCCACAGATTTATGGCACTCCATCCCAGCGCCAACTTCAGCAAGACCTCCTTCTCCAATGGTAAGGTTTCGCCTGATCGCCACCATCTCATAGGGCAGATAGGGTTCACTTGTCGGCAAACACTCCGCCATGTCTGATCAGATTATTTTCATGGCAGCAGCGCTGTCCACTAGTAACCGGTAAAGGTTCCCTCGTATCCAGCCGTCAAGGTGAGGCTGTATTCCATACTTCTGTCTAGCACACGGCGTCAAGCGAGGAGACGGCAATGACGACTCCGCTTTGTCCCTCGCCAAGTCGGGTTCTGTTCGTGCCCCGCCCGCCAATCGACTAGATTGCAGACAGACAGCGTTTCATTGGGTGACCTGGGCAGCCGATTCCCCAACACACATTGTCAGACGCTCGACGTCTCGGTTACGTATAGTCCTTCACCAGATACCCGAATCGGCCACATCCCCAGCACATACCACTAGATGGTAGTTGTCGTCCTTGGGTTAATCCCTTTTCTACGTAACACCGGGTACTCTCATATTCTCGGTTGGGACAGCTGTTACCCCGGTTGCAGGCTCCTCCTCCTCAGGCCCGCGTCTTCCTGTGCATGTGCAGGCACCGCCGGGTCGTCGTTTTGGGTGAATAGTTCCATTCTGTGTCCCGGCTGGCCACATCCCCAATACAAACCTCCGAAAGATATTCGTCGACTTTCTGGGCTGAGTTACTATCCCCGCTATAGTATCGAATACACATAATACTCCGGGAAGAGACTGCTGTCACCTTGGCCGCCTCCATTCCCAGTGCTGCCGTTATCGCCTCATGGATCTCTTTTCACAGTCGCCGAGTATCAGACGCTGTCGTATTTCGGCGTCCTACAATCTGTCGTCGAAGGAGTAGGGCGCTTCCTGAGACACATAACTAGGTGGCAGGTTCAACACAGCATTGTTCACCAGCTTTTCGATGGTTAGGTCGAACTCCTGCATCGTCTCCTTAACGCATAATGCCAAAAACTAAGGACCTGAAGGTCAACGGTTCGTTTCCTGTCATACAGCTAATCTGTTTATTTTCTTTACCACATATATTGTAAACAGAGAAGATATCGCATTCTACTCTTAAAATATTTGTCTATCGATTTAACCCAGTATATTCCCGTATTTCACTTGCACCTTCTGGTGAATAATTAATAAGACTATTACTATTAATATTTATCTCAATTAGCATGAAGTAGTTTGAAGACTAAGCTGTTGCAGAATACTTAGATAAAGTCATGCGAATGTAATATGAGGGTCATTCAGAAGGAAACGAACGATTAGGCATAAACAAATAATAATGAAAGCTATCAACGCAAAACTTTATTTACAAAGTTACAATACGTTACACTATTTCTCAAGGCAATCTCCATTTTGTTAAGACATTTATTGTTACGTGTACCAGTTTTTCAATGCGATGTTATACTTTTCTACGCCAAAGAACTTGTTTGCTTTTTGAGTCCCCAAAATGTTCAACCATTCGAATTTTATCGCACAATTTACGAGAAATCAAGGAAACACCAGTGTGTACATGACAAAGACTGGAATGGAAGTTCTTCAATCGTTATGGAGGAGTTGAAAGCAAATTTTGATACAACAATTTAGAAAAACCGGTGTTTCAATTTGGATTCCGTACATGACTTTTTGGATGGAAAAGATTTCCAAATCGATGAAGATCTCAAAGTGGCAGTGACATCTTGGCTCAGATCTTTAGCGGTGGAAAAGTATAAAATCTGCCTTGAAAAACCGGTACCACGTGACAATAAATACCTTGATAGCAATGACGATACAGGAAATAGATTAAGGTACAACTTTGTAAATAAAGTTTTGTGTTGGTATATTTCGCTGTTATTTAATTATGCCAAATCATTCGTTCCTTTCTGGATGGCCCTCGTACAACACAGCTTTTAAATTTAATCCAAAGAAGTGCTGCGATACGCATATTGAGGACGCAATTCTGATTGGCCAGTACAATAACACTATAATTATTTCCTTGATTCTGCTCACTGAGTTAGTTCGTATGTGAGACAATATGAAGAACATGTATACCATCTCTGAATAAAAAAAAATAGTAGTTACCTATTCGATATACATCAGAACCTTGGACACAGACGATAACAATAGCTCCTTCGCCAATGTCAACTTAGCCTTGAAAATACAGGTTGCCAATTCACAAGTATGTTTTTACTTTCTCTAGTACGTCTGTACATATAATGTACATAGTAATGTATTCCACTAAAAAATTCGACGTCGAGATTTTACGTTTGAGGTCCCCTGAGTCCGAGAAAAAGCACTTTTAGAAAAAGGTGTGTGTGTGTGTGTGTGTGTGTGTGTGTGTGTGTGTGTGTGTGGACAGCATAACTCAAAAACGAAAAGCGTATTAAAACCCACACTTGGTATTTATATGTAGTATCTTCCAAGGATGCGACACCAAGATTTTCAAGAAAATTCCCCCACCACAATTACCCTTTAAATGGAAACATTATTGAAAATGTTGTTTATCTCAAAAGTGATACTAACGACTTTAATAAAATGTCGTATATTCAAGATATTTACATCAAAAATAAAATGTATATTATGAATATTCTGGGAATAGCATCTGAAGACTTCTTTATTCTGGATGGATTTTTGCAGAATTTTGCATAACGGTTAAACCGTAACAAACAAAAACTTAATACAAAAAAAATGTTTATCTGCATTTATTTACCTATTAGACAAGGTATATACTATAGCTATATAAATTTTATTACACATGAATAGTAAAAGTAATAATATTGTTTTAGTTGTAGCAACAGCGTTCATATAATATGTATTACCTTCTCGTTAAAACACACAATTTATGTCATATACATTTTATTGTAGAGTTTTTGAGATATTCCTTGTTATTGATTTCAGTTTTAAACTACCTAACTTTTCTCAGACGGCACCATGCAAAGCGAACCGAACCTCAATTATTTCACACAGCGACCAGCTTTTTAAAGATCTGATAATTGCTTTAGCGTAGTCTACTTACAACGAAGCAAGTAATAAGAACAATTCTGCTAATGTTTATCTCGATTAGCACGATGTACATGAAAGAATAACCTTTTGTAGGAATAGTTTGCATTTGGAGCAGCTAGAGAAGATTATGTGAATGGAACACATTATCTTTTTCTTTTTTTTTTTTTTTTTCTTTCACTCTTTGTACCACTTCTTATCAGTAAAGCATTTCAAAGTAGGTATTAAGCTTGATTTACCTTCTGTTAGTAAGGACTGTAATTAAATTGCACTGTTAGGTATGTTGAAATAAACATTCATAAATTGGTATGACTTCAAAACTTAGGCTAATACTGCATTGTGACCTTTAAAAAATAAAAGATGTAACTAGAAAACTTGGTGGACGAGACTCGAACATGAAAACAGACTACCTTTTACTCGAAAAATAATGTTATAACAACTACACGAGAGAAGTGCGCTCTGTGTTGTTTATCTATTTTTTTTCTAATGGTGAGTTTGTGGGGAAATCGGCACCATTGTCCGCCCTGGCTCTTGGGGACGGATTGTTGCAGTTACTGTTGTCGCAGCCTGGAGTGGTTCGTCAGGAATCCAATCCGCCATCACTCAAGTCTCTTGTCATGGACCCCTACATCATTGTGGCTGCAGGAGCCATAACGTTCGCAAACATGGGTATCATCATTAGCCAATTGCGTGTTGTCACTTTAGAAACTTATAGTAGTAACTTCGAAATTTCAACAGCCAGGCCATAGATTTCGTCTCTTAAATTACTTGTTTAAGACACCTTATTTTCTGGAAATTTTTAGGCGTAGTCAGGGCACATTTTAGGGGGCGGCAAAATTACTGGAAAGCTGCATAAAAAAAAAAAAAAAGCATAGACATGAAACGTCAAGTTCATTTAAATTTGCCGTATGCAGAGGAATATTAATTGACGCATGTTGGCTATGCTGATTAGTTTGCATGCTATGCGCACGTAGTGGAGACAAAGCGAAACGCATTCCAATAGTAAGAATCGATTAACACACGTAAAAAATTGTAAGATCAAGAAGTGGGTGTTGTTTTCACTAACGTTAATTTTCTATATATTATAAGCTGAGGTAATGAACAGTAATTATTATTGTAATTATATTGAGTTCTTTTATATTTGATGAGCCGGCATTCTGGCATAATGAAGTAGTAGGTTATGTTTGATTCTTTTACGTTTTTCAACTGTTTATCATTTTTCTTTCGTTTTCTCAATTTCAGTGTTGATTGTCACTGAATAAAATGCCAGGAACAAAAAGACTTAGTGGGGCTCAATATCGTTCATTGGCGAAAGATAAAAGAAAAAGAGAAGAAGACGCATTGAGAAAGGTCCACGCCTTGATGTGTTTTTAAAATCGACCCCAAGGAGTTCATGTCAATTAGAAACGCCCTCGCCAAGTGAAGCGGTTGAAGACTATGCGGAAACAAGTACCCCAAATAAATCTAAAAATGAAAATACAAAATTATCAAACCAAAGTGAAGGCGGAACTTCCATCGTTGCTGAAGAACCCTTTACAATTAGTGCTGATGTGAAAATTTAAGTAATATATGTATTGCAAGTTGGGGGGGGGGGGGAGGAGCGGGCAGCCCAGGGGCGTCAGAGGTCCTAAATTCAGCCTAGGCGTAGTTCATTAACATCCTGCACATATCACCTCGAGAATAGACCTAGTTCCATTTTTGCAGTAACTTAACGTTCCTATCCTGAGTCCTCAGGCAGTACTTCACTGTGATTGTCTTTATATTTCGTGCTGTGCCTTTCAGCTGTATTTAATTGCGCTTTTCAATCCGTCTCTTTGTTAAAATGAGCCTGATGGTGAATTAATAATTATTGGAGAAGAGAAACATCCGTTCTCTTTTACTCTGAGAGCGAAAAGTGTAAGAATAGAAATGTAAAAGTTGAAGCCCGGAAGAAAATAATCGAACCTTCCGAAAATTATGTGCTCCATTCACATGACTTTCTCTACATCGCTGTAACAAATTATTGTTAAAAAGCATATTCTTCTGTTTATGACAACCGAGATAAACATTAGCAGAAATTGTCTTAATTACTTGCATTCTTGTAAGTAGAAGGAAAATAAGGGAATGCACTAGGCTAAAACGATAGTCAAATCCTTTAAAACCTGGTTGCCATGTGGTTGAAATACGTTTCTATACAGGGTTTACAACTTTCCGTGTGAGAAAAGTATTTTGAATCTGGAACAAATAACAAGGAATATCTCAGAAATAGCCAATTCCACGAAAAAAAAAGTATGCGACATAAATTGTGTATATTAACGTGATCTGCATTTTTTGTGTGTTAAGTTTTTGCCTATCTCTTACAGTTTACCAGTTACGCAAAATTCAGCAAAATTTATTCCGAATAAAGAGGTCTTTAGAGGCTATTCCCAGAAAATCAAAAATGATTATTTTACTTTCCATATAAATATCTTTAATATACGGCATTTTAATCAAAATCGTTAGATCCATTTTTGAGAAAATGAATATTTTCGAAATTTTTTCCATGTAAAGGGTAGTTTGGGGTGGGGGATTTTTCTCAAAATCTTCGTGTCGCATCCCTGGAAGTTTGGTATTTTACCGACTTTTTGTTCTTGAGTTATCGTGTTTACAGACACACGGACCTTTTTCTAAAATGTTTTATACAGGGGACCCTAAAATATGTATTTCCGGTGAAATCTCGGTATCGAATTTTGGGTGAAATGCAATACCTTCTCTATACATTATGTACATAGTACGTGTAGAGAAAGTAAAAAGGACAAGCTTGTAATTTCTCTTTATACTATGGCATAAACTAGGATAGATTAGGGAAGTACGGGGGGGACACGGCACTGAACCAGTGCAGTAATTGTATCTATTTATGCCTCACAATGGGGCGCCTCAGGAGGGAGGGTTGAGGTGAGAAGATGCCGAGCGGCCAGAAACAGGAGTAACGGCATAGCGACATTAGTTACAAGATGGAGAAGCCTCGAGAGTCGTACAGGTAGACCGGAGACCCCACCCTCACAGGATCAACCCCCCCCCCCTTCGCAATGGTCCATATACCTCGGCGACCAATCAAAATCCGAGATTGTTGCACAGAGAATCTTTTTTTCCTGCCATTCCGCATCGAAGCACTATCACCAACACTTGCAACAAGCCAACAGGATAAAGGATATAAATGATAAGACGTAGAGGAACAAGAAATATGGGGGATGAAAGAAACCATTCTAGCATTCGATTAGTGACTCGGGAAAACCCGCGAAAAACCCCAGGTCAGAGTGTGTGGTCGGTGTCATAAACTAATAAAACGTTATAATCGACTTCCAATACACATAACCTTCACTGGAACTGCCGTGGAACCGGATACAGTAAGTGCAGCCATCTTGTTTTACTGCAAAAATATGCAGTATAGTACTGCTCATTAAAGCAGTAAATTACTGCCAGTGAAGCCTTAGTAAGCAATAAAAATTCATGGAAAAACGAGCACCAAACTTAGACTCTGGAATGTGAGGATACGAGAATTTGCTTTCTGTGCCGTGGCGATAACATGATTTTAGCTTACCTCGAAGTGGCTGAGGAGCGTATGTAGTGGCGTCAAAATAATATTAGTAACAAACAAGTCTCCAATCAACAAATACTATATTTCTCGTGCCATCGAGTACTATACATAAAATTACACTAGAGTATTAAATGTCAGGCATTCGCAGCTGGGTCTCGTTTACGGCTGTCATATCCCTCTCCCTCCTCACTATTATAGTGTCTACTTTTCGATTTATTCCATTTTCCACACTTTCTTTACATCTGCTGTATTTTTATGCTTTTTTCCCCATTCTTGTTCTTGTTCCAACTTGTTCTTATTCTCTCATTTTTTTTTCTTGTTTTCTTTTCCTATTTTCCCTCTGTAACCTCGGTCCTCGTTTACGCTATTCTTCTTATTTTTGCTCTCCCCGTCCTCATCATGTTTTAAGGGAAAGTAACGGAAGTAAAGCACGTTCCACTTGAGGGGTATACATGTACTCGAAGCGTGAAGAGAGGTAGTGCCAGTAATGATGTGGTGCGGGGGAGGGGGTTCGGTTTCTATTAGAGACATCTACACGACAACTGCGGAAACAAATGCCTCCGTCTACCTGATGAACATGGACACAAAAATCAATGCCACCACCACACTACCTTCCTATGAGCTTTCAGCTAGACATGCAGCCGAGTTTAAATTATTTATATAAATAATATAATTATATCTCAGAAAGGAAGAGTTCTTGAATTTACGAGTCTTTCAAGGCAATTTTCCCGTAATAGCACATCTAAAGAACGTGAAGAAGGTAGGAAGAAAGCGCTACCCTCATTTACCTTCAATACTCCTGCCTCTTCCTGCCTATATATCTGATATATATGAACAAAACTACCTTTATTCTAGACAAGCAAACCCGCCGCATTAATTTCTTTGATAGTGGAATTGAAATGACAGCATGTAAACTGAATGGGTGGGCAATTACTTGGAAATTTGTGCTAACTGGAGCCTATACTTATTAAAACTTTTCTACGTGGATTTGTATACTTTTTATTTATTTTAATTCCCTCAGTTTTTATTCCTTATGAGGAACCCCCACCTCCCTTTCTAGCTTTTCGTTAACACGTTGTTTCGCGCCCGACAGCCTGAGAACGGTTGGTATAAAGGCTTCTTTTTTTTAAAACTAATATTTTGTTGGGTATGCTCCACCGAAGATACAAGATCGCAAATAGGCTGGTTACAAGTATATATATATAAGCTGGTTCACAAAAGTTGAGAATGGAAACCACATAGTTAATAAGTATATTGCAATATGAACGTTAACAATAAAATTAGCGGGGAGCTTACCAGAGCCCGGGAACGAGACTTGATCAAGTTCGACATATTGGATTCATATCACCAAACAAGTATTAACCATTATACTGTTTAAACTTACACTCTAAATTTGATACTTAATTGAACATTTAATCACTTAAATAAATATCCGAACCTATGCATTGAAACACATTTCCCTTTCCTTGTTTTTGCTTCTGCTATTCGAGAAACTACAGAAAAACACCACACACGTATTCACCATCATACTGGTTTAAAACCTACAGTCCGAATGTACTGCTTAATTTACATTTAACGTCACAAAATCTTATTTTTGGGTGCACATTTAACCCACTTCATCTCAGAAGTATAAAATCAAAATATGGCGGTTTGATAAAACGTGCTTCATTAACCACAATGTATAAGGATAGGGTATTTCCTATCTATTCTCTCTATATCTGTGGTCTGCATGGGATAAATTGTTCAAGGATGCCGCGAACTGTACTTACAATCTCTCTCTAATTGCAAGTATGGAGAGTAAAATCCCAATAAACTGCACAAAACAATTTTTAATGTATGCTCTTTTTTACAAACACTTTCTCAAGACAAATCAGAAATAGGGAACGCATGGTTTTTATAAAGTGTTTATGTATTAGAGGTTCTTTGTTAATGGTTTGAATTTTCAAATATTCTGTACTGAATTATTCACAAAGAAAGAACAGATTTCAGCATTTTATATCCAAAAAATGTGAATTCTGCATGTCACAGAGTACATGAAATTCTGAAATATTATGGTCGTTGAGACTGTATGCATTAACAAAGGCACACTGCTCTACGGAAAGAACGAAATAGTATATCCATTTGACCGCCTCTGTAGTGCGGGGGAGGCCTGTCTGCCTCACATGCAAAAGGTCGCGGGTATGAATCTCATCTAGGGTGCGTTACTCGGATAAGATTTTTTCGGGGTTATCCCTTATCCTGAGAAGACGGATGTCGAGTAATTTAAACTCCATGGATCCGAGATTATTTGAGCAACATTTCACCGATTTCATTCATCGTCCATTATGACTAAGCAGGTTAAAGGACGTTAAGCTAACAAAAAATATAAAATTAATAATAATATAATAGAAAAAAAATTATTTCAGTTTCTTCCTCGACTATATACACATCGCGGTTTTTATGACACATGTAAATATGATTATGACGAGGCGGTTATTTGTTGAATGCATTGCATAAGTAACTTATTGCAACATACATTGAAGTACATTAGAGATAATTATTATTTCTGTACTGTACCACTATCTTACATAGTAGGTTGAGGTGTTGCATTTTGTTAAAAAAATTGATCCCGAGATTTCCCAACAATTAATGTTTTGAAGACCACTGAATTTAAAAAATTAGAAAAACTTTATGTTCTCATAAATGGAACGCTGAATAAACATCAAACTTGGTATTTTTGTTAGTATCTTTCAAAGGTGCGACATGGAGATTTCCGAGAAAATCCTCCATCCTCAACTACCCTTTATGTTGAACTTTTTTCAAATTTTTAATTTTCTCAAAAATGACTCTAGCGATTCCATATGTTAAAGATATTTACAAGAAAAATAAACTTATATCGTGAATTTTCTGGGGAATATCCTATTAAGGCCGTTTCATTCGGAAGAATTTTTGTATGATCTTGTACGACTATCGTATAACTGGTATACCTACGTTAAGCAATAGACGAAAACGTGCTAACAAAACAAGTTGATCTCTAACGCACAACTTATTCAAAATAACCTTTATTATAGTATAAGACATTTCCGAGGGATCCATTACGCATGTATGATTCGAAATTTTCAATATTTTGTGATTCTTCGTATATTTTCCAAGCGGTAATTCAAGACTGACATTCGGGAGGACCCGGGTTCAAACTCTCAGGGCCGACCAACCTGACCGAAGGTTTACTTGCGTATTGTAGGATTGTTACTTTCTCTATATGTACTATATACATAGTATAAAGAGAAGGTATTGCATTGTACCCAAGAATTCGATACCGAGATTTCACCGGAAATAAATGTTTTGAGACCCCCTTAATCCAATAAAAATAATTTTTAGAAAAATGTCCGTGTGTGTCTGTGCGTAGCATAGCTCAAAAACGAAAAGACCATTAAATACCAAACTTGGTATTAAGTTTGGTATCTTCCAAGGATGCGACACGAAGATTTTCGAGAAAATTCCCCTACCCCAACTACTCTTTAAGTGGAAAAAAATTCGAAAATTTTTATTTTCTCAAAAATGGCTTTAACAATTTGGATTAAAATCTGCTATATTTAAGATATTTACATGACAAATAAAATGTATATCTTCAATTTTCTGGAAATAGTCTCTGAAGACATGCTTATTGTGGATGAATTTTGCGGAATTTTGCATAACCAGTAACCCGTAAGAGATAGACAAAAACTTACCAAACAAAGCAGTCGAGCTCGTTAAAATACACAATTTATGTTATACACATATTTTTTCGTGAAGTTGACCGTTTTTTTTTTTTTTTTTTTTTAGATATTCCTTGTTATTAGTTTTAGCTTTAAAATATTTATATCTTTCAAATACGGGAATTTGCAACTCCGTCCATACTTCAATCACATAGTAACCAGCTTTTAAAAGATTTGACTATCGATTTAGATTATGGTATTCCCTTATTTCCCTTCTACTTACAAGGAAGTAGGTAATAAGACCCCTTCTGCCAATTTTTCTCGATTAGCATTAAGCAAATAGAAGAAAAACCTTTTTAACAATAATGTATTGCAGAGATGTAGAGAAAGTCATGTGAATGTAACACATCAGATTTATTTATTTATTCATTTTTTTTTTTTTTTTTGTGGAGTTGACTGTTTCCGAAATATTTCTTGTTGTCGGTTTCGGTTTAAAATACTTAAAATTGTCTCTCATGGGAAGTTGTTAACTTCTAGCCACGCAAAGAAACGGTTTACAACCAGATGACAACCAGCTTTTAAAATTTTGACAATCACTTTAGCCTAGCATATTTCCTTATTTCCCTTCTAATGATAAGAAAGCAAATAATAAGGTAATTTCTGCTAATATTTATCTAGATTAGCATGAAGTAGATAGAAGAATAAGCTTTTTAGCAATAGTTTGTTACAGAGATGTAGAGAAAGTCATGTGAATGAAGCACATCAGATTTTTTTTTATTATTATGGAATTAGAATTCTTCATCTAGGTGTGAGTTTTGAGAATTCGTTCAGTGAACGAAAATTATACCTACTCATCAATCGGCTAAGAATTGCAAGAATGGTTTGCTGGTAAGCTTCTGCTGTCTATTTTTATTTTTATTCGCTGTCTAAGAACTTCTTATGGTCTGGTGGGTTTAGGAATTGAAATCCTTGATCCAGAAGCACCGGTGAGGGTTCATTAGCAGCAAAGCTTCCAACACTTCAAGTAGTTTTCCCTCGATACTCTTGACACCGAGGTTCTCCGGCGGTAACGAATTATTTTATTCTCACCGTTGATCAGAACTCACTTAAATCAACTTGATAGTGTAAGACAGCAGAAATGCCGGGCGTGATGGTGAAGCTCTGTGTAATTGACTGCTTCGCCGCATCCGACTAAAGCCATTGAGAGATTGCCTGTCATTTCATAGCTGAATGGGCTGTGGTTGCAGCTGAAAAATCTTTTCGCTTCGCTACCTCTTCTACATAGCAAGCTTCGATTTGTATACATTACTAGGGAAAAAGTGAGAATAGTTTTGTGTAAATCAGATCCAATTCTTAGAGGAACGTACCCTTTTTTCTTTCCTTTATTTTATTTATTTGTTTATTTTATTGCTACCTCACTGAACATTTTAAAATACCTCATCCTGAATACAAATTGGAACTGATGTACTTTTGCGGAGATTATTTGTAGTACCGCAATTTTGAGTCTGCTTTGGTCCATTGGAAATCGAGTTTTCTTGCATGCGAAAAAGATTTATTTTTAAACAAAGGCGGTTGTAAGCAAATACGCAACCTACCGATTCATTGTTCTTTGACCCACACCAGACTCTGGCTTTTCATGTAAAAATTATTTTCAATAATGATTGGGTCTTTTTCAACATTATTTTAATTGTTTCCTATGACGCGCTTCTCTTTTTTAATTCTTCTTGCAGATCAGGGTGATTCCCTTGGTTATGCACTTTCTGATCCCAAGATCAGCCGGTCCCCTTGGCCACGCTCGCTAAGGTGTCTCGCTTTGGTGCTTCGTGGGCAGGGGATCGTGGGTTCGAATCCCGCCTTGGGCATGGGTGTTATATGTTTGTGCAATGTGTATAAGTTTGTGTAAAGGAACAGTAAAACCAGTGATTATACAGTAAACTTAGGGGGGGAAGGTAAACGGGGATACAGCGCCGGAGTCCTGATCAGACTCCGGTACTTAAAAAGAAATCAAAACCGGCCCAGATCGATAATTCTTAAGTGTGCTTAAAAACGACAACCCCATGTCATTAGATTCACTGGCATGTAAAAGAACTCCTGCGGGACGAAATTCCCACACATCGGCGGCACTGATATGATCCTGACAATTGACAGCATTATTAACAAACAAACAATTTAAAAAAAGTTAATTTTTCATTTGGATGTAACGACAATAGACTTTGATGTTTGCTGTTCCTTTTAATTTGTTTCTTTTTCACTTAGCTAGGAACGATATGAGTAAACCGAGGAGAAAACCGGTTCTTACGGTTCTATCGTCTCTAAGTATATGGTACACAGGTAAAACTGCGGCTGTACCCAAACGAAGAGTGAATCATTTGGTGCTATTGAATCTAGGTGCTGCTTTTGAATACTTTTTCGTTTTTTAGCTCTTCAGCTCTACTACAAACACCTACATCACCACATTTAGACTATCTTCCTAAGCATTTCTGATGAATCTGCTTTATTTTTTTTTTTTTTTTTTTGGTAGTGTTTAACGCCCGCTTTAACTACTAATGGCACCGCAGGCGGTGACACTGATGATACATGAATGATGATGGAGCCCCGGTGGAATGCGATGGCGGGGGAAACCGGAGTACCCGGAGAAAACCCGCCCCAGCGCCGTTTTGTCCACCACAAATCTCACATGCGGTCGCTTGGGATCGAACCCCGACCGTCTAGGTGAGAGTCGAGTGGTCTGACCACTCGGCCACGGCGCGGCCGAATCTGCTTTAGAAATGTCGTTCAGGTAAATATGCAAAATTATATCCATTCATTAACATTATTGTCGGATTAAAAGCCTTGGGTTACTACTTTAAAGGAATCCGTTATATCCGCAATCAATTAAGATATATTTGGATATTAATATATATTATACACCTATGTGTTTTGTGCATGATGTATGATGTTTTTTGAGACATACTTTTTTTATCATTTTTATTACTTTTTTGCGCCGTGGGTGAGTGATTAGAACGCCCTCCTCCCATCTAGGCGGTCCGGGTTCGATCCCAAGCGCCCATATGTGGAATTCGTGGTGGACGTGGGTTCTCTGGTTTTCCGCTCCACTCAATTCACCAACTGCTCCATTATCACCTTTTCAATCATCAATTTCGCTTGCATTTCATATCATCCACTTCCTCATGTTCATGCCTGGCTACGGGCTGACCCCTCGTAACATTTTCTCCACTCTGTGGTTTTGTGCCATAGGCTTCCCGACAGGCTTCTGAGCCCTAGGCATTGGCTTGTAAATCCTAAGGGGTGTCAATCCCACAAATACGGGGGAGGGTAAGCTGATTACGAAACGAAATATTTTTTTTGCAAAAATAAAAATTTGCTTTTTAATTTTCTTTACATCTTCATTTCACATTTACGTAACCTATCAAATAGCATCTACAACCTTTCCAAGCCTGTCGCCAAGAAACAACTTACAGCAGAGAACATAGTGGTGTGGCCAGAAACTATTTTTGGGGTGTGATAAACGTTTTTATTCAATTAGTATTACTATTATTGTTACTATTTATTGATAGAGAGACAGAATTATTTCAATATAGCCTACTAAATACCATTTACTCTTTCCTTACTTTATTATTTATGAAAGTCCCTTAAATAAGCTGGGTTTTATTAACAAGTACAGCTCCAAAATGTAACTGTTGTGAAATAATTATTCCCTGAAGTAGAGTAAAATAGTGTGGTGTTCTAGAGAACAGCAGAAATTGGCAGAGGAAAATCTATTAAGCGGTGTTCAAAAGAAATAGCCTTAACATAAACGAACACATTTATATGGACGGTTAATAAGTACGCCTGTTTCAACAACAGTGATGTTGTAAAGTAAGTTGGTGTTACCATCGTGTACTGGCATTTGTTACACGCCACCAAAACAAATTTGGTATTGATTCATAGATTAGTTTGCTTTCGTAGGCATTTCAGTTTTCGTTCAACGTATTTTCGCTAATATGGAAAAATGCAGTATCGTTCATTGATTCGCTTTTTTACCATTGGATGCGAAAACTTGCGAGGAGATAAAACAAAATTGGAGGTTGTTTTGGGATCTTTCGCCATTATGACAACAGTTATATATTGGTTCAACGGTTTTAAATATGGTCCAACACCCGTTTTTGACAAGGAGCGCCCAGGACGCCCGTAAGATGCGGTTACCGAAAAAAAAACCATTGAAAAAGTTCACGATATGATGCTAGTTTGCGAACTAGCAGAGGGCCTAGATGTGTCGTAGAGAACAGAGTTCATATTTTGCATGATAATTTGGAGATGAAAAAAACATTGCCGACCCGATAGGCGCCGCGATTGCTCAGAGTGCAGATACGGCTTTCAACTTATATTTGGAATTATTTATGCCAAATCCGAAGGGCTTTCTGCTTCGAGTAATTACCGATAAGACCTGGGTTCATCATTATACTCCGGAAATCAATCAAAACTATGAGTTGTTTCCGTGAATCTGCTCCAAAATAGCAAAGGCCACAAAATTAATGGCGATGGTTTTTTGGGAGGCACAGGATGTCATACTCATTGATTTTTTCGAAATAAGATAAACGGTTACTTGACAATACTACAGTGAGTTATTGGTTCGATTCAATAAGTTGAAGGAGACAAGGCCCAATTTGTCGAAGAAGAAAATATTCTTCACCTCGAAAACCATCAGGCATTTATCCGGAATTGTGGCCACCAAACTGCGTGAATTGCGGAATGAATTGCTTCCGTTCGCCCAACCTGGGGCTCTCTGCGATACTTCTTGTTCTCAAACCTAAAGAAATGCCTCGCGGGAGCAAAATTTACATGAAATGAGGTCTCATCGAGACAGAAGCGTATTTTTGGAGGGGTTAAAAATAGCAAGTTCGTTTAAAGAAGTGTATATTCCTTAACGGAGACTGTCCAGATATAATAATTTGTATTTGAAGAAAAGGGTGTGTTCATTCCTAATACAGGTACATACTTGTACCGCCATCATATTTGTAGTATAAACAATTTGATATACTATGCTTGCTAGGAAAACTATGGCTTAATCAAAAACAGTAACTTGATTTTGCATCCGATGTAGAGGGAAATTGTCGCAAATGAACCTATATTTTAGCACTTTCATGTTTACCTGGTATCCTGCCTTAGGCTTAGTGTACAATGTAGCCGTTTTTTACAATAAAAGTAGAAAATTAGCCAACTTTATTGCATCACTTCATTCAACACATTACATACCACTGAAGGAATTTGTTAAATACATTATTTTAGTAACGAAAATATAGAAAAGTATAAAAACACTATGCCAACATAATTATCTAAAGCCGTTCCTATCTGACTCTTTTGGTAAGATGTCGCAATGTAGATTTTAGAAGTTGCCAGGTTATAGCGTGTTTGAGTACTAGACAAGCTACTAACTGCTAAAGCTTCAGGTGTTCAAAAATGGAAACCTTATCATTTATTAGTGTAATGGCCGATTATGTACGATACTCCCTGTGACGTTTTCAAATTACTCGGTTATACACTCTCTGTACCGAGTGGTATGACGTCACAGAGCTGAACCGAACTATGCCGAACCGTACCCACCCCTAGCAACTACCTACTGTAAAACACCCAAAAATGCGCGTTTTGGTGTCCACTGAACCCCAAAAGACACCTATAGAACGTATCTATACGATGTGTGTGTGAAAATTTGAATACATTCCAACTTTGTAATTTAAGTTCAGTTTTTTCCAAGGAGACGACACAAATATTTTAAGAAAATTCTCTTACCGTAAACTACCCTTTACGTGGAAAAAATGTTTATACAATTTTTGATTTTCTCAAAAATAATAGTAATGATTTTAAAACCCATATGTTTGGGATATTTACACACACATGTCCTACGTTATGATGCAGTGGACCACAGCATGATGTCTGATTCCCCGTTACGCGCCCGAGTGCGATCCCACCCGTGAGGGACGCGGATTTTAAGTCCCGAGTATAGGACCGGTGCCCACTCAGCATTATGAGGAAAGTGGGGAACTGCGATAAACTCTGCTCCTGGCCATGATAGCCAACATTTCGGTAGGGGAATGTATGATACTGGCCACATCACCTCCCCGTATGGCTTGGATGATCCTATAAACTCTGCTCCTGGCCATGATAGCCAACATTTCGATAGGGGGAATGTATGATACTGGCCACATCACCTCCCCGTATGGCTTGGATGATCCTATAAACTCTGCTCCTGGCCATGATAGCCAACATTTCGATAGGGGGAATGTATGATACTGGCCACATCACCTCCCCGTATGGCTTGGATAATCCTCCACCTTTGCCTTGCGTTAAATGAGCGTGAAGCCAGCGGTCGAGTTGGTAGTCTTCAGGCTCGTGTGGATTACAGCGACACGGGCTTATTATAAAATACACACATTGGACTTTCTGAAATTAGTCTGCAAATTCCTTTTCATTCTGAATGAATGTTGTATAACTGATATATCGGAAGCGACAGATAAAAGCTTATTGCCTGAAAAATGCATGAAAGATATAGATGTTTAATACAAAAAAAAAGTTTGTTTTAAACATAATTTAAAACAAATGTTTTTTGTCAAGGTTTTGGTGGAATTAACAACTTTTGAAAATTTGTTGCTATTGGTTTAAATTTTCAAAAACTTTATCATACTTTTTTTTTTTTTTTTTTCAGTGACCGTTATTTTATTTCTCGTGATGTCATGGAAAGAGTTAGGTATGGAATTTTAAAGCCAGCAAATAACGATTACCTTTTAAAAATTTAACTATATTTCGGTCTCCTGTAATCCCTTTGTACCTGGAACGAAATGGGTAATGAAACAAAATTTGGCAATCTCGAATCAATATTTTAAAATTAGCCTTTGTTAGATGATATGTAGAAGCGATAAAGAAATCTTATGAGTTCCATTCACTTGACTTTTTCTATCTGTTCTACAGCCAACTATTCTTGCAAACGCTTATTCTTTTATCTCTTTCATGCTTATCAAGATAACTAACGGAAACGGTGCCATTGCTTATTTTCTTAGGGAATACGTTAGGCTAAAGAGATGATTAAATCTTTAACAGCTGGTCGTTTTGTGACGGCTTGAAAGTCGGTTCTCTTTGTATGGCCAGGACTAAAGATTCTGATTTAAGAGAAGTATAAATATTGAAAATGTAAACTAATAACAAGGATTACCTAAAAATGGTTAACTCTACAAAACAAAACCTCTCAAATAAATGTGTAATCTCTTATGGTTTTCTCTTATACAGTTATGCAAAAGTCACCCAGAATGAAGAGGGCTTTAGAGGCAATTCCTAGAATATTCAACATATACATTTACTTTACCGATTTTTCATTTTTGAGTTGTGCTGGTTAGTCACACATAGAGAGTTTTTATTTATTTTAAAAATGTTTTTTATTTGGGGTTCTGAAAAATGTACTTCCGATGAAATTTTAGTATTGAATATTGTACGTCGTAGAGAAAGTTAGAAACTATTTGGGCAGAGAACTCATATGAATATATTAGCTTTTCCTTTCAAATTATGTTCTGCAGTTAGGAAACAAGCACATTATTTTGAATGTTATAATTAGAAACAGTCGATTGGAACGGCAGAAAAATTGGATTTGTCTACAAGAAGAGAATTTTTCCAACTGTAGATTCGTGAGACCAGCCAAAATGAGAGTGGCAGTAGCAGGCAGTGTCTGGAAGGAGGGTTAACTGACAGGAAACGCGGTGGCGGCGCCTGTAGCGTTTTGTTGGGAGCGCTTCTGAGTAAAGGACCAGATGTCGGCACAAGACATTGACTGGCAGGGCAATCGATACCGGGAAAAACAAAGCACATAGGGGAAACACCCCTGAGGATTATGGGTCAAATTTATGACAGGCGGGCAGCTGTAGTGGTACCTACAGTAACGCACAAAAATGTATCGCGCAGCTGCCATTTCCATTGGGGCTCCAACACGACACGACATGCTTTTACATTTTCGTGTCAAATCTGAGTGTTCTGGTAAACAGATAATACACATCACCGCTTGTACAGCTGCCAACCTTGAGCGCATAAAATGTTGTTTTGCTGGGAAATGCTTATTTAAACAAATTTTCTATTAAAAACTTACCTCCTCAAATTACGCAATTTGTTAAGAGAACTTGAAGTGAGCAAGACTACGAAAAAAAGGCTCGTCAGTGAAAGAACGTTCGTGGCAAGTGTAAAGAACACCATAGATCTGTAAAATAGTCACAGGGATAATAGCTTTATTCTCAGTGAACCAATTTATAGTGCTTTATTTTTCTTTATTTAAACGCAAGCTTGTGTCTTCAGATTGTTTTTAAGATGTTATTAATTATTTAACTGTGTCTATACAGCTTTATTTGTGTTTCATGAACTAGATTGTTTAAGTAAGCATGAACTACGCTCCTTGTTACACCAACACGTTCGATTATTTGCAACATTAACTTGAATTTTATATTGATGTTAGCTGCTAGTTTCCAAATCCAGAGATTTTGGATTCCGGACTGGAGGCTGGGAATTTTTGTTTAGTCAGGATTGTTTACCATTCTCTCTAGTCTGGATGTATAAGGTATAAATGTGAGTGTAATTTTTTATATCTGTTATGCAAACTAATCTTGCAAAAGCGTGTTTTTCTCTTCAGATTAATAAAGATAAATGTTTGCAGAAATAATACAAGCGAATACAGGAAACTGAAGTGACAGCCAAATAGCGTAAAGTGGGTCGCTATATGCGGGCTTTGCAATTTCATATTCTCTTAATGGCTTGAGAAATAAAAGAATGATGACTAAGCACTTAAACAGTATAGAGTAAAAGTACTGATTAATTCAAAACAATAGCAACAAATGTTTCGGAAATGGTTAATACCACAAACCTGTAATTGAATCAATTATGTACTTTAATGTGAGTTTCGTTTTTCCTTGTAAAACGCTTCTGTTTAGCTTTTACAATTTCGCAGTTATACAAAATTACATAAAACAAATAATTCTGAATAAAAACACAGTTACTTATCAAGGTCCCGGTATGACCGTAGAGCTTTAAGAGGACTATGCATGAACCGATTATTGCACCAGACTGACTCTGCGGTCGAGAGGTACAGTTCTTGCTTCTCAACACAGAGGTTCGATTCCCAGCTGAGGCGGAAACTTTCCATATCCCCTGCAGAGTCTGGAAGTATGAATGTGAGAGTGTGTGTCTTTAATACTACAATAAGTCCTGATGTGTTACATATATATGACTATCTCTGCCTATTCTGTAACACACTATACTTACAAAAGCTTATTCTTCTATCTACTTCATGCTAATCAAGATACACATTAACAGAAACAGTATTATTACTTATTTCCTATAAGCAGCCGATAAATAAGGGAATACACTAGGCTAAAGCGATAGTCAAACTATTTAAATAACTATCGTTATGTAATGAACTTCGATTTTCTTTGCAAGGTCACGAGTAAAACAAAAGAAACAGAAATGAACAAATTCTTGCTTCAGAAAAGTTTTAAGTATTTCAAAACTGAAACCAATACAAGGAGTATCTTGGAAATGGTTAACTCCAAAACAATATATGTGAAATTATTAACGAGACCTACAGCTTTTGTATTGTAAGCTTTTGTGTATATCTTATGGTTTATCAGTTATGCAAAACTAATTCAGAATAAAGGCGTTTTCGGAGACTATTCCCATAAAATTCAAGATATACCTACTTTTATTTGACATGTGAATGTCTTTAATACTCATATACGATATTAGAGTCATTTTTAAGAAAATCAAAATGTTCTAAGATGTTTCCATGTAAAGGGTAGTTTGGGATGAGGGATTTTCTTGAAAATCTTTGTGTTGCATCCTTGGAAGATGTTGAACTTAATTATCAAGTTTGGTGTTTAACCGAACTTTCGTTTTTGAGTTATTTATTTTTCACAGACACACATGGAACTTTTTCTAAAATGCCTTTTCTTGGATTCAGGGGACCCTAAAACGTGTAATTTCAGTATTTCCAGTATATCCAGTGACATCCCGATATAGAATTTTTTGGTATAACGTAATACCTTCTCTACCTATATATGAAGGTACGTAATTCAAATAAAGAAAATAAAAAGCTAAGAACGCCCATAGTTCAGAAAGCAAAATACCAGCAGTTTTTTCTCAAGTCAAACTTCCCGATATGATGTATAAGGGAGCTCTGCAAAACAAACATTATAAAATTAAAAAAGATAAAATATATACACCATTTTCAAAAAAAAAAAATGAAGAGAATGTGCTATTCTCAGAAAGTTCAAGCAAATATTTTATCCTAGGTATTGTAAATATCTCAAACACATATTTTAATCAAAACCGGGTGCTCTTGAAAAAGCATTGAAAAATTCTCCACGAAACAGGTAGTTTCGAAATATTTTCTGAAAATATTTGTGTCGCCCACTTGAAAGTTTCTGGGCTTACAGGAAACACACGCATGCACTCACACTAGCGCGAGGATAACTTACTTAAGACGGTTTTACGTCTAGGGACATCAAAACGTGTATTTTCGATGTGCGCATATGGAATTTGTATGAATTGTCACTCTACTTCACATGGTAAAACTATGTTTGGTTCAGACCTCAAAACCTGCTTAGTGTGAATGTAATACCTCTACGTATTAAAGGTAGACAGACCATTCTTGTGTTTCTTGTGAGACCACTCAAAGAATATTCAATGTCAAAGTTAGCATACATACATCAATTCGTATTTTAAACATTTAACTGAGGTTTCAACCTCTTTTATGTTCCTCAATCTTTTCTGTCTTTTAAAACTATTTTAGGTAGCGTTTGACGCTCGTGTACATAGACACCGTAGGCGATGCATACTGATTATAAATAATTATTGGGAAAGGACATTTGAAAAGGAACTCTCCAGACCTAAGTTTACAGTACCTCCCCTACATTTTACGATTATGAGGACTGAAGAAACCTGCCAGGGAGAACGGCCCTAGCGGAATTTGAACAGTGGACCTCCAGTTCACGAGTCCATTCTTTAACAGCTTGGCCACACATATCGGCGTGCACTTCTTTGTAACTACAACAAAATATGTACTAATTGAAACCGTTTCGGTGAGTATTTATCTGATTATCGAGAATTAGATATTTAGCATGTTTGACCATAAATCAAAGAGGATTCAGAAATAAAGAAAGTCCAATAGATGGATAGATGATTCTCTTGGTTTGAAAACAGGTCTAATGGACTAAATCCATGAAACAGAAAAGAAAAAGAAGAAGAACGTGAAGTAGACAGAAAAATAAGCTTTTGTAATAATATTTTGTAGAATAGACTGCTACACAAATGAATGATAAAGGATAGAGAAAATCGTGTGATGCAGCGCATCAGATTCTTTCTTTTAATGCGATGTTTAATGCAGTGTCATTACTTGGCAACTTGGAACGGCAGCATTTTGCGAGATGAAGGTAAGCCTTGTAACAGAAACGCTATACATTCAATAGTACTCTTTTATTCATGATCATTTGATACGCAGCATGCTTCTCACTAGCACTCGCTTATGTTCCATTAAATGTTTTCAAGCAGACAAAAACATCGAAATGGGAAGCTTTTCTAAAACGTGAGATCATTACATAAAAGCGCGAGCGGGAATAACGGACTGAATGCGGGAGAATTGGAAGGTATGCGTGTATAGCAAAATCGGCTGAACCGAAAAAAATGCTATGTTTACCTCACAAGAGAGTCAAGTAGAATTCCATTCATGAAGAGAAGTTTAGCGCCCAAGGAGAGCCGATGATATTATACTAACTTCCGTGAATAAAATAACATACCGTGCTGCAACAATAGGTTGCTATGGTGGGTATAAAAAGTTTCTTTGTACCTTTAATTGAACATGTTAATAGAGAATGTATTTTTATCAGATGATGGTAATTCAAAACCTTCAGTAATATGCCTCTGTAGTGTGGTGGTAGAGTGTCTACCTCACATACAAGAGTTTCGAAGCATGGTTAGAGTGAGTTATCGGATAAGGGTTTTTCTGGGGTTTTCCTTATATTGAGAAGTCGAATATCAAGTAACTTTAAGTTCCATGTACCCCGGGCTCATTTATGGAACATTTCATCGATTTCATTCATCGTCCGGTATTACCTAACAAATTAAACGACGTTCAGCTAAATAAAGCCTTCAGCAGCCTAATTATATGAAACAAGATGTAAATATACATATACAGTGCATCTTGAATTCTGGTGTCATTAAGCGACATGGCGCTACAGTAACGTGGGTTACCCGTATTTGAGACATCCAGGGTTCAAACACCATGGGCCGAAAGTTTTTTCCGGGTTTCCTCGTCTCAAGGCGAATGTTGGGTTGAATAATTTGGTCCGCGAATTTTCCTAACATCCCTTTCATCACTGCAGCTGCCAATGGATGTACCCAACTCCATATTATACACACATAGAAAGTACAAAGGCCTCGAATTATTCAAAACACAGCGGGAAGCCGTAATCCAGCAGCTCAACGGATTACGCAGTCTAGCCAAAAGTTTGGACCCGTACATCTTGAAGTCCCATAATATTCTAAAGAAAATTGACGAATGTCTGCAGCAGTTGCAACGTACACCCTCTACCAAATACACCGATCCTAAAGATCACTAATTCGATCCTCGTAAGATCAGGAACGAGCTACGATATATAGAATAGAAACACTAGTGTGAGTTATATCATAACACTGGTGTGAGCTACCTCATATAGGAAAAGGTGTCGTTCTATATAAGGAATACACTCCGGCTAAAAACTAGATTGTAAACCATAAAGGACTATCCAGCAATGAATGGAAGGAAGCCCTGAAGATGACATGCAATGTAGCCGCTGTGCGAGCTGTAAGGGTCGAAGTCAAGACGATAGCCGCTGTCGGCGCTGCCACAGCGAGTTCGAAACCCTTCCACACGTTCTTGGCGTTTGTCCCTACGGTCAAGCACTAGGGAATATTCGCCACCACACAATCCAACTTATGCTGACTGATTCTCTCCAGAAAGTTGGGTAAGTGACACACGAAGTCATCTCAGGAATTGCCACACAAGGGAACACACGCGGTATTGACATAATTGCCTTTAAACCTGACTCACATATTAGATCCCACAATACAATTTGAAACGAGACCTGCCCAAGCCAAGAAGGTCGACGACGACAAAAAGAATATCTACGAACGAACAGTTCCATATTACAAAGAAAAACATGCACTTGACCATATTATTGTGATCGGGCTACTAATTGATGCCTTTAGAACAATTCCAAAGTTTTTCGCCGACACCTGCAAGATACTAGGCTTACAGATATTAGATCAATTAATACATCTGCTTTGAAGGGCTCAATAGGTCTTTTAAGGAATCATGTTTATAGTCTTCATCAGTGACATTTTTATTCAATGAGTACCCCATGTTCTTCGACTACTTCATTTGTAAATTTATAACTTGAATTTTGATACTATATATTGTTTATTACACTATTTCTTATTTCTATATTCAACCATTTATGTGTTCTTGTTAAAGTTTGTATTTGTATTTGTTAAGCTTTGAGGCAACCTTACAATAAAGGAAGCTATGGTAGTAAAAATTTTGTTCGCTGCCACCAGACATTGGGCTGAACTCTCATCCTGATATGATCCAAAGTTTTATGTTCCTTGACAGGCTACTGACCTAGGGAATTGGTTTTTAGGTCCCTAGGAGTGTACCATGAACAGAAGGTAATATGTTAAAGAAGAAGTATTCTGGTGTTTATGGGACATTTCGAAAACAATTCTAAAAATCGTACATTTTAACAGTATCTCCATATAAGCTACCCTTAAATTAAAACCGATTTCAAGAAAATTACGTCTATGAGTATTCCTCTAGCACTCGTTTACATTGTTCTTTTAGCAGTTAACTTGTCTGCTCGTCATTTAAGAAATACGAACATAATTTTTGTGATGTTCCATCATATGCATGTGTCGTTCATTTGCAAGATTGTCTACATGTGTGAGGTTTTACCGTTATCGATGTGCGATATGTGTTTGTAAATGTACGATATTTCCAGGAGTTTATTAATTTTTAAAGGAAGCTTTGGTAGTGCTTTAAGTTGCATAGACACCTAAAGGTCTGCCTAGGGGAAAATGGTATTCCCGGGTGCATACCAAATGATCCGAGATGATTTTAAAAACTCTCAATTCAGGATATTAGGTAAAAAAATCCCATCTTTCTCACTTTACAGTTTACACGATCACAATTTCATTCCAATATCATAACATGGGGTAAGACCTTTTAAATTAACTTAATGTTAGTAAAAGAGAAAGCTTCTTATACTAAATAATATACATTATAAATACTAAATTAATTGCTAATATTAAATAATAAAACTTCAGTATTTTTTAGGTTAAGGTAAAGGAGATGCTTCATTTCTCCACGCATATACAAAAATAATAGGCAGCATAAATTAAAAACATAGAAAAATAATATTAGCAGTTTGGATCTTTACGTCCACATAACGTTACTATTTACATCTTTGAATGGACCCAAGCAAAACGTCAAATAGAACACATTATTTGAAATAACTTTTACGTTAACGTGTCTAAATCTGCGTTTGAGGACCCAGAAACCTAAGCAATATCATCTTAGCTCTTGTTGTTATTTTTATTATCATTATTATCACCATTGTTATTATTATTGTTATATTACACTAATTACTACCAAAACAAACCTCCCTGTTCTATTTCTAGTATCGTTTGCTGTTGCTACATACAATATAGTCGTGATGAGTTAACAATTTGGCACAAATCGCGAAGTAAAAATAATTTCATTTCAACTCTGCTGCTAAATTAAAGCTCGAGGGGAAATGTATAATAGAATAGAATATATAATGTAATATATATATATATATATATATATATATATATATATATAACATATACTTTATCTACAAAGGACTTCGTAATTTTATACCTACTATATCTAAATGCGTATTTTTTATTTAGGGATCTCAAAATATGTATTTTCGGTGAAATCTTAGCTTCCGTTTTTGGAGGAATGCTTTACCTACTAAGGGAATGGTAGAGAAGGTAAAACAAAAAGCTCTCATTTTATCCTTATAGTTCCTATTGAAAATAAACCTGCAAAGAAAAGATAAAGAAAACTACGCTTATTTCTCTAGAAACTGTGAATTGTTTAACTCACAACAACAATAAATAATATGTTTACCCTTCTTGTATGTTGGACTTACACACCCCAGGACTATAAAGTCAGCTTGGAATCAGATGCATGTAGAGGAGCAGAGGCTCTGGATCAGAGAGAATGGGTGATGAGTCTGATGTCTGGTATGAAACGAGGAAGTGGATGCTATGAATGCGCTGAAATAGAATGAAAGCAATTATGGAGCAATTGGTGGAATGAATTGCGGGGGAATTCGGAAAACCCCTGCCCAGACGCCGCTTTGTCCTACAAATCCACATGCGGTCTCCTGACATCGAACCTGGCCTACCTTGATGAGACTCAAGCGGTCTAACCACTCAACCATGGCGCCTCCTTCTACTATAATAATAATAATAATAATAATAGTATTATTAATTATTATTATTCTATTGATAGTTTATTGATAGTTTAATTATTCAGATCTGGGTCCTTAAAATGCTATAGTCAATCTCTATTATTGATGTAATTTTTAAACAATATCTGATACTATACATTAATTTAACATTAATTTCTCTACCATGCAGCGTTTGTTTAGTTTATTATCGTTACACACATTTTTGTTTCGAAACCTGATTTTTCTACCTACTTTAATTTAATCGAGGTAAACATTTATAGAAATAGCTACAGTACACATTTTGTTATAGATGCAAGGAGAATGGCGATAGTCAAAAGTTTAAGAACTGGACACTATAAGCCGGTCTTATCCCACACTCTTTTAATTCAATCGCAGTAAAATGACGATAGGATTTTAAAACATTTACAACGTATTCAACAATTCGAACTATTAATAACGAATGGTCGGTAGTGGCTTGTCACAAAATGGTTATTTGAAATAATTTGTGTCTTTAAAAGATAACTAGGTGTGTATACATTTTGTCATTGAAATTTGAGTTTGCAATCAAAACGTTACGATGGGTAAAACTAAAACAAACTGTACATATTTCTATACTTATACCTTGATGTTTGTATCTGCATTGCCGATGTTTTAATTGGGTGTTTTTAAGCGTTGTATATTTCGTCTGTTAGTCTTCCGTGTTTTTCATTTTGGTGAAATCTATATAGCCAATTTTTTAATCGAATGCGGTTCTTTCTTCGCCTTGTGTAAACCGTAGACAAATTAATAATACATACAGTTTAAAGTGCCAGCATTTTTGTAAATGTATGTAGATTTAATAAAATGCAGTTCAGTCCGATGTGCTTATTACACGTTATCTTTTCACGCATGCGGAAGGAAATAGCTTTACAGAGCTTCTGAGAAAGTATCGAACCCGACGATTTTCGCATGGAAATCTAATAAGACTAGGTTGACTGATGCTTTTGATTTTACTGTAAACGTATTGATTAAAAAATATTAAATAATAAAATACATAAAAGCAAGTCAACTTATTACAAAATATACTATAATTTATTTGTTCAAAACGACGATAAACTGTTTAGCTCGAAACTTCACGGAGGTGACAGCTATATGCGCGTGCTCCCACAGCCGCAGATTATTCTGACACCAGAAACCAATATATCTTATTTTATTGGTCTCAACGATCCTTTTCCCACCTTTCTTGTATTACTTCTTTGTTCAACGTGTTTATATCGAAAATCTTGTAATTTATAAAAGTAACTATGCTTCATATTTTATACGCTTTTATGCCTAAAAATACCACTAATTTGTGGGATAAAGATAGAAATTTACTGCTGAGGCGTAAAATACATGAGATGCCTTCCTTGTTTTTAACCCTCGAAAGCTTCGATTGGAATAGATGTACGACAATAAGTACAACAGCAAATAAAAAAAAAAAAAATAGCTTAAATAATAAAACGGGGAGTAAAATCACGGTCATAAAAGAACATGTAAAATGTGTGCACAGTTAGTAAAGGTCCAAAAACTTTTTCTTTGTATTTAAACTCTTACTTCACGCAAACATTCTTGACATTTGTTTCCGAATCTTTTCTTTCTGTTTTATGTTTATTTTTTTTTCCCCCCCTACTGGGTTCCTACGGTTAGAAAGCACGTGTTTCATATCACAAATGTCATTCATTTATAGTTTCACCACCTCGACACCGCTGTATTTAGTATTGATGTTTATTTTAGTGTAAGTAATGGGTTTTTCCAACTTACGTAAATCCAGAAGCGGCTTTATCTTTAATGCTAACCTTATAACTTTTAATT
Organism: Hymenopus coronatus; assembly: GCA_030762935.1. Classification (NCBI taxonomy): domain Eukaryota; kingdom Metazoa; phylum Arthropoda; class Insecta; order Mantodea; family Hymenopodidae; genus Hymenopus; species Hymenopus coronatus. Next base: position 90,233,123 of record CM060894.1, on the reverse strand, counting down.
TCTCTCACGCCATTGTTGTATAAATAACGGAGGGGAGATGAGCTTAATTTGTTACTTATACATTACCGCAAAGTTTTACTTACACACTTTTCAATTAATCTACTTATTTTTGTTGGCTGTAGGTAACTATTAGACTTTGATGTGTCGTTGGTATACATTCTCAAGTGAGATAAGATATTTATACCTCATCAAACTTTAATGAAAGCAATGTCGGCTCGCTTTGAACATTATTACACGTTGTAGTGCTGTAATAAGCCGATACGTCATGCACATCTGAACTCCCTTCACCCCTCCCTTCAGTCAAGTTTCATGACAGAAATACTTCTACAAAAGCAACCAAAACCAATTTTCATGAATGAAACTCGCTAATTTTGTAAAAAAGAAAGACATTTGAACAAAGAATATCAGTAATTAAAGACAGAAAAGGATAATGCCGGTGTACTTACATGTTACTATCATAAAAAGAGTCAGACTTGGTTTACACCACGGCATTTTTTATTCACACGATCATAACGTTCTCTCAAACAAACTTTCAACAATTCACACTACACCGGAAACATCTAGACGTCACAGAATCACACATTGTCCTCCATTGATCACCGCATCTCAGCACCCAGGATCTTCCCCTACCGATCAAGAAGTCATTTTGAATTGCACTGATGGTTCCCTAACCCAAGCTGTGCTCCAGTGTTACCAACCTTCACTTGTTCCTTCCCAGCCAAACGAGTGGCAGAGTCCCGCTAAAAGCCGCTATTTTTCACATTTGTGCACTATTTGAAGGCCAAAATGAGTATGATCCTCTTTTAAGAAATTAAGAGTGTAGAAACTTTCTAAATGTTATCGTGCATTATTCTGTGTATTAAGCATATGCTCCTCAGTTTACTAGGTGTGGAAAACTTGCGTTTGACTCCTAACAATTTTTATTCCAAAATGTTTGCTTCAATTAAAGTTATATTCATTCTATTTTATTTTAATTTAAGTAGATAACTTAATTTAATGAGTTGCTTGGATTATATTATTACACTGAAAAGTCAATATCAGTTAAACTTAAGCTCTATAAATTCCTGTGAGCATAATTTCATAGATTTAATTTATTCATCCTTTGCTGGATAACATTCCTTGCGCATGTCCATAATAATTCCTCACACTACCCACTCCCCTTAAAGGACGTGTTATATTTTTAGTAATGTATTTTCCAAAATATTATGAAGATAAATATCTATAACTAAGCGAGATACTGAGATGGTGTCGTGTGGCTCGCATTCGAGAGATGATTCGAGAGATGGTGGGCTCAAGCCCCATGTACCAGCCAATCTTCTTTTTCAATGTTTTCTCTCAGTTGCTAATTAAATATAGGTCTGGTTATTTATTATCGCGACCCAAATTTCCAACGATAGAAAAAAGGGAGAGAGAAAGAAAAATTAATGATATAGGATGGCGATAACGTTCAAGTCGTCTATCAATAAATTATCTTAGTAGATAGTACAGAATGGTAACTACACTATATTTGTCTAGCATCTCCATGTTTAGGTGTTGTAAGCTCAAAGAAGCACCTATAAATTTCACGATCTCAAAGTGTACATTTCTACAAACCTCAAAAGTAACAAATGGATGGTAAAAGAAGGTGATTAAGTAAAAGCCTGTTTATTAGCACGTTTCTCAAGCAGATTGTACAGGAAGGCGACTATGCAACTAATGCCATGCACGAGATGCTCAGATGAATTAACGTACCTTCAGTAAACGTCGTGATATGACCAGAAGTCAAACTTAAATAAATTATCGCCACTGACAACAATTCTTTATTTTACAGAATAGTTCAATATCCATGTTTTTTAAAAGTAAAAACAAAGCTTTTGTTTGTTAGTTTCTGTCTGGTGAATTTAACGGCCTTCGTCGGTTATTTAATGATAAAGTTAATGATAATGAAACGGTAGAAATAACGCTCAAATAAGTCGGAGATTGAGTAACTTCTTCCGAGGAAAAGGTAGAAGCACCAAGAAGCAGAGAGAAGAAAAAAGGTATATAAGCAACTCTATAGAAATAAGAACTATAGCTTTCCTGGCGACGTGTTAATTCAAGATCTTCTCGGGCTTCTAGCCAGGTAAAAACTTGGCTTGACACCAACGTTTCGAAGAAGTGCATCTTCCTCGTCTTCAGGGTGAACTGATCTCACCCTCAGTTCACCCTGAAGACGAGGAAGATGCACTTCTTCGAAACGTTGGTGTCAAGCCAAGTTTTTACCTGGCTAGAAGCCCGAGAAGATCTTGAATTAACTCTATAGAAGTAGCACACTATCAAAGGTTTAAACCCCGAATCTCTTCAATGCGCTGTTCCCTCATAGGTGGGTTGAAATAACTTATTGGGAGTAATAAATATCGAAGACCAGTATTTTCTATTAATGTTTAATTTCTCTAGCACGTATTTATGTACCTACACACAATGTATACAGTAGCTAGAGTAGGTATTGTATTCCACCCAAAAATTTGATGTAGAAATTTTATCGGAAATATGTTTTGAGGGCCCCTGAATCCGAAAAAAACATTTTTAGAAAAAAAAAAGTCCCTCTGTGTGTCTATGGACAGCATAGCTAAAACATGAAAATACCGTTAAAAACCAAACTAGGTATTTATGTTTAATATTTTCCAAGTATGCGATACGAAGATTTAAAAAAAAAAAATCCCCCACTATGCTTTATATGGAAGTTTCTTTTAAAAATTGTGTTTTTCTCGAAAATAGCTCAAACGATTTGGATTAAAATATTATATGTCAAAGAAAATATATACTTTGAACTTCCTGGGAATAGCCATTCATTGTGGATTAATTTTGCTGAATTTTGTATACCTGGCAAACCGTAATAGACAAAAACTTACTATACAAAAATGTAGATTTCGTTAAAACACAATTTATGTCATATCTATACTTTTTCGTGAAATTAACCGTTTCCTAGGTATTGCTATTGATTTCAGTTTTAAACTACTTAGAATTTTTCTCATTTGGGAATTTGTCAACTCCTGGCCATACAAAGAAATGGATTTAAATATATATATATATATATATATATATATATATATATATATATATATATATATATATGTTGGATATGTTGTTTATTAGAAAATATTATAATGTGTTGCAGTCACATAGCTTCTAGACTACTACATGTTTAGTCTCCTTGTATGAAGGAGTGACGCTGGAGGCAGATGTCTGTTGAGAAGGAGATAGATTCTGAATCAGAGAGAAAGCAGATTAGGTGATTAACCTGATGGCTGGTATGAAAATGAGGAAGAAGATGATAAGAAATGATTGTAAAATTAATGAAAGAAAATATGTTTATGTGGTAATTAGTGGAATGAATGACGGGGGAACCCGGATAACCCAGAGAAAACCCGACACTTTGTCAATCAGAAATTCGACATATGATATATTCCGGGCCGCATTGGTGAGAGGCGAGCGGTCTAACCAATGGTCCACGACGCCGCCAGCTTTCTATAATCATTCATCTAAGATTTCTGTCTGCCTCGTGTTAATCGAAAAAAAAACTTTCATTAAAATATATGTTTACAATTCACTGTAACTATAGGTAAATATTACTGAGGGGCGCGGGGGCAGAGCACTGCACGTGGACCATGTGGCCCTTTGAGCTTCAAAAGCGATTCGGGGAGGAATGAGAGGGGACCGAAGGTCCAGGAGTCAACGTGTGCAAGTATGGACGGAGTCCCTTACATTTCCATATTGAATACATCCGCCGTCATTCAAGCCCATCCACTAGCCCCAATATCCCCGAAATATCCAAAGAGAGTCTCATCCAACAGCACACAGAGGCGGGTCCATGAACAGTCAACGGACACCAAGGAGAAACCTCACAAGCGCTCAGCGCCCAGCCGTAGCAAGCTGAACACCGTCCACCTAGTGCTTCAACCTTGAAACAGATGATGATGAAGAAATGTTGGGTACAGGGAAGTATTGGTAGGAGAGAAATTCCCAGATTCGCCTACAGGAGTAAAGAAACCACAAAAGACCTGTGGTCAGAGTGGGTAGTCACGCCTGTGGTCCGTATTCGGGAATCTCTGGGTTCGATCCTCGGTACCACCCGCTCTAATAGTGTTTTGTTTGTTTGCTTCTCTCTCTCTCTCTCGCTCTCTCTCTCTCTGATCACCAAGGGGAATGCTGGGTTGGTGTATTTTACTACCATTCTCCTCTCACTCCTTTCCTATCATTTAATTTCCATTTCATATTTCAGGTTGACCAGCGAGTTGTGGATCTGTCACTGATGGGCAGAATGGTACAGAGATTTGGAACTTCTTCTCGGTTATATCAGAGGGAGGCCTATCGAGCTTCCACTGCAAGGTCGTGTTCCTCGGTCCCGCCGGAGACGTCATAGAACGACTACAATAATTTTATAGTTTTTAACGCCCGCTTTTACTATTATGGCTCCGCAGGCGATGACACTGGTGATACATGGAAAGAAGATAGAGCACCGGTGGAATGTGATGGTGGGGGAAACCGGAGGACCCGGAAAAAACCCACAGTGATGGTAATGATTACGCGTGGGGGATGCGAAGGATGCCATACTCATTGACTGCTTGGAAAAGTGAATATTGGGCAATACAGCAGTGGTTTATTGTTCCGATTCCACAAGAAGTTGAAAATACCACCCCACATGTCGAAGAAAGTGCTGTTTCTCCACACCACACCGGAGCTGTCTCCGCCAAAGTGCACAAATTGCTGCCACACCCCACATATTACCCGACTTGGCTCCCTGTGATTTCTTCTTATTCCCAAACATGAAAAAATAGCTCGCGGGAAGAAATTTCCATCAAATAATTTCATCATCGAGACAGATGTGTGTTTTGCAGAGTTTGGCAATTCCAATTTTTGGAAGGGTTAAAATGGCAGGAACTTTGGGGGCAAAAAGATGTTGATAAATAAATAATTTGTGTTACAATTGGTATCTTCATTCTTAACATGATTACTCACTGAACTGCCCTCGTATGGAATATTGTACTTCTCAGCAGTAACTTGTGTTTTCCCCTTCAAATTAGTGCTTTGCTCGTACTTCAGCACTCTCCCTTATATTTATACGAGACCTTTCTAGCCCGTCTTATGTTGGAAATGTTTTATTAATCTATGCATCCTACTTTCTCTATTGCTTGACTTGAAAAGTCAGAGCATGTGAGACTCTTTTTCTCTTCCCTGAATCACATTAAAAAACAAAACAAAAAGACACGTGTGTGTATCAGTGAACAGTGCAAAATGAAAAGTTCGTAAATACCAAACTTGATATTTAAGTTTAACATCTTCCAAGGATGCGACATCACTCGAAACTACCCTTTGTATATATTTCTTTTTGGAAAATTTTGATTTTCTCAAAACTGACTCTAGTGAATTTATTTAAAATGCCACATGATTAAGACTTTTTATGGCAATGAAATGAGGTTCCGAGATATTTCTGGTTACTGACGTAAATTTTCCAGTATTTATACTATTCTCAAACGAAAAATCGTCTTTTTGAACTCCTAACCATGCAAAGAGAACCGAATTTGAATTTCACATAGCGACCAGATTTTAAAATATTTAACTGTTGCTTATCCTAGTATATTTCCTCATTTCCCTTCTACTTACGAGGAACTAAGTAATATGACAATGTCTACTTGTAAGATTTTTTTTTTTTTTTTTTTTTTTTTTTTTGCAGAATAGGTAGAGAAAGAGAGGTGAAAGAAATATATTAGATTTTCTTTTGTATTATCTTATTTTATGGATGTAACAAAGCAACATCATATATATGCTAGACATTGTTAATGGAATGTTTCATAAAACATAATTATTTATTGACATATTAACACCCCCCCCCCCAGGATAAACGTATCGTATAGAAAATAGACTAACATATTAGCAAGCCAGTTTTGTCGCCTCTATAATTTTATAATTCATCAAATTTTTCGGTGTAATAAGATTAAGTATTGTATCCTATTATTTACTATCGTTTTCTATCCTACGCCAGTCTGCTGTGTTTAGCCGCTTGTAGCTACGGTTGGTAACGCTATGTCATTGTGCTCACAAATAAACACATGGCGGCGTGTACAACAGCGAACTCTGCTAACTAGTGGCTCAACTATGGTCGACTTCTTTATTTCACCAATAAGCTACGCTGATTGGCTAATTAAAATCAGCGCGCATTATGAACGATGTTGGCGACAGATGAATGTACTCGCTCTAAAATTTAACTATATCACCGCTAAAATACTTAAACACCGCATGTTTACTCTCTTTACCACCCGCAATGTACATACAAGTGCAGAATTCGATTAAAGTATTCGATACCAATATGCATGTTTTGAGGACCCCTGCATCCAAAGGGCTTTTAAGAAAAAGGTCTTTGTGTGCGTCTGTGAACAGCATCATCCAAAAATACCAAAAACTTAGTATTTCAATTCATTATCTTCCAAGGTTGCTTCCAACTATCCTTTACATAAACGATTTTTCGAAATTTTCGATTTTTTTAAAAGTGGCTCTAAACAGTTTTGTTTAAAATGTCATATATTCAAGACATACTGCGAGACAAATGTAGTATTGTTAAAACACGCAATTTGTGCTAACATTTTTTTTGAGTTAACCATTTCTGAGATACTCCAGCTTTTGGTTTAATTTTATCAATACTTATGCTTTTCTCAAACGAGAAGTCATTATTTCTTTTTCCTTTTTCATGTTCATGCATACAGAACAGAATTTCAAAGCAAACACATAGTAACCAGATGTTAAAAAATTTAACCATCGCTTTAGCATAGTTTATCCTTGAACCTGTAAGAAAAAATGCAATAAAATAATTTCTGTTTTTGTTTATCTTGATTAGCATGCAATGGATAAAATAATAAACTTTTGTAATAATATAAATGTAAAAAAGCTAGTAACAGTGAAGAATAACACAAATATTAATATAAAAATAATAGTTGCAACAAATCTTCACTTATCTTTTGGAATCCTTGCTTGGACTAGTTTCGCAATGATTTCATTGCATTATCAACATATCCTTTTGGTCTCATTTTTGATGTTGTTTATTTACACTGTTATGGTTATTGCTACTAGGTGGATTGTGTACTTATGCATTGCTAACTACTGGAATCAAAACAAATTTGGTAAGAGTGTCAATTGGAGGTATATCAGAATTCATTGCATGATTTCTATACTTTAATATAAGTATTTTCTCCCAAACCATTAAATCTATGGGCCAATTTAAGTGTTTTAATAATTTAACATCTGGATTTATTTCATGATTAAATTTCCAAAAATGTTCTGCTACAGCTGATTTATCAATTTGTTTGTATTTAATATTCCTAAAGTGTTCTTTTACTCTGGTTTCCAAATGACGTTTAGTCTTACCAATATAAACAAGGTCACAATTTAAACAGTTTAATTGATAAATGCCAGATTTTTTATTTTCTGAAATTTCATCCTTTTTAGAAAAGCCTAACAAATTTTTTATACTGTATTTATTTTGAGGAATGAATATTATGCCATGCTCTTTGAAAATATTTGTGAATTTTTTATTTGCCCAAGGGTGATAGGTAAATTTTCTAAAAATGTAATTATCTTTTATTTTCTTAAGCGTAGAAATATCTTTAATAGCTTTTTCATATTTAAACTTCTCAATTTTTTTATTCATTAAATCAGTATTAAAACCATTAATTAAAGCAGTATTAATAATGTGTTTATATTCTTTATAGAATTCATCTTTATTAAGGGGTAAATTAATTAACCTATAAATTAAACTATTAAAAACAGCAAATTTATGTGAAAAAGGGTTAAATCCATTATTTTTTATATAATTATCAGTGTGGGTTTGCTTTCTGTATATTCCAAAATTCAATTTATTGTATTTTTTTATTATTTTTAAATCCAGGAAAGGGAGATAGCCATCACTTTCAGTTTCTAATGTGAATTTTATAGCCTTATCTTGTAAATTTAAAAGTTTTAAAGTATCATTTACATTGTGATAGTTGAAAATGAGTCGGAACAGTAACACTCACCTCACATATATGTAATTATGTTCAACATAATTACATATAAGTGAGGTGAGTGTTACTATTCCGACTCATTTTCAACTATCACATTGATTAAAACTTCACTTGTCTCAAACTTCTGAGTTATTTAATTTTAATCATCATTTACATGTTTATCAGGAACAATAGCAAATATATCATCTACATAACTATACCAAGTTTTAAAAATTAGAGGGAATGCTTTAGTGACCTGTATTTCAAAATAGCTCATGAAAAGATCAGCAAGAAAAGGTGAAAGTGGACTACCCATTGCTAAACCAGAAGTTTGTTGATAGAATTTGTCATTAAAGCTGAAAAAATGTTGATCCAAACAAAAATTAGTAAGGATAACAAAATCATTTATTAAATCTTCATTCAGTTCTATAGGACTTAACCATTTTTTTAAAAATGTCAAAAGTTTTTCTCTAGGAATGCTTGGAAACAAAGCAGTTACATCAAAAGAAACAAGTTTATCATTAGTAGATAATGTAATATTGCTGATCCTTTCGACTAGCTCAAAAGAATTTTTAATACTTAAACTCTCAAATTTTTCAAAATTAGTGAATTTTTTAAAAGATAAATTTTTCCAAAAGATAAGTGAAGATTTGTTGCAACTATTATTTTTATATTAATTTTTGTAATAATAGTTTATTGCAGAACAGATAGAGAAAATCATGAGAATGTAAATGCATTCAGAGTTTTAGAAAATGATCATAGAGTCATGAATAGAATAATTCAAAAATATTTTTTTAGGATTCATGGCAAATTTTTATAAAATTTTGCCCACCTATTAGGCAATCTTTTAGATTAAAACATGTTTTAAGTCATTTGTTTTTGTTAGAAATGGCTAAAACTGATTTTTATAAAAACTTCCATTATTTAAAATACTGTTATAAAAATAAAATGTCTATCTTGAATAATCTGTGAAGTCCTCTTCATTCTAAATGAATTCTATTATCGTTTTTGACAGGTTTCATCATTGCTTGTTGTGTTGGATTATTGGTGGGAGAGAGATGGATAAATCTTTACTACATATCAAAACTAATATTTTAATACCCCATAGAACACACACATTCTTTGTAACACTTACATTCCTACAGCATCAAAAGGATTTTCATTGATATTTTACTGTAGAATTGTTTCTTAGAAGCAGCATTTTCTTTTATGAGGTGGTGAATTGCTTTGGACTACCTCCAGTTTTCAATGGAGCGAGTTCTGTAGTTTCAGAAACAAACAAAATCTAGGTACATTCCCATACCAGCTTTATAACATGTCTGAAGGAACAGTCATTTAGTAACCCAAAATAATGAATTTAAAAAGGATTTGAAAGAAATTACAACTCAAAAAAAGTGTACAATTTATAAATTAAATTACCTAGATTGCAGCAAAGCAAATACTGAAAAAAATTTAAAAATTAAAGTCAAAGAATATAATAATATTAAATGTAGAAAGAAAAAAATAGCTCTAGATGAATATTTTGGGCCAAGGGGCCTGCTCCAGGATAGTTTTGAAAGGTACAACTAAAACTTTAACTTAGGAAAACAACTTCATTTGAAAACATTCCAATAAAATTAACCATAATTTTTAACCTTAACTTGACTGTGATAGATCCCATTATATCTTTGCTTCAAAGACAGTATTTCAGAACTTTTTTTTTAGTATTTGCTCTTGAAGATGTCAAAGAAGCTTCTCTGTTTAAACTCATCACACTAGATTCAAAACTGGAAAGAGTTGATCTGCATTTTGTCTTCTCAGGAAAATTCTAGAAATAAAACCTTACACAAGCAGCCAGTCCCAAATGAAACACAATCCTTAGCTTTCTAGATTATGAAGATATCACAGTACTTCCATACATGGCAGTGAGTCTCAATAGGTGTTTGCATTCATCACATTTCCATTGCTATGATAATTTCATTCATGCATTTTTATAGTATCACTTAGCATCATCTGTCTTGGTGCTCCCATACAAAACAAGTAACTACAAACATGTCATGGTCTTAATACTTTGGTAGTAAAGTTTCAGAAAAAAACACTTTGCTGTGATCCCTTGACTTAAGAAATAATCAGCAACATTTATTATCTCAAGACTGTGAGTGAGAAATGGTATTTCTAGTTAAAACTGTTAACCCTCCTTTACTGCTAAAACAAACGGTTTTATTTACATCCAGAAATACAGATTCTATCTATGTAGCAGTTGACAGTTTTATTTCTAGTGTAGTTTCAAGTTTCTTTTCGAAATAATTAATATTTATTTCTCAACACTCAAAGGTACATAATTGATTTATATATGTTTTAACTTTTGTAATATTTGAAAATGTTCTACTAGCTTGTTTACTGAAACTAAATTCCAGCATGTTGGTTGCTTGCCTAAGCTAATAATTTCTGATCTCAAAACACATACCTGCTGATTTATGTTGATAATTACTCAAAGTAATGGTGACTATGATAATTTTGAGTATTTGCAGCCATTCATTTCAATATTTAGATTGACTAAAATGTTGGGCAGATTCTTAAACAGAATTAGAGTTCATTAGTTCATAATTACCAAGCAGAATTTAGAGTAAATGATGGCTTCCACTGATTGAATTGTCAAATAAAAAAATACTTTGCCAGCAGATTTAATTGCTACACAATGGGAAGGTTAGGATTCATATTATAGGTATCATTGGTAGCCAGCTCTTCCTATCCTATTAGTAACAGCAATGTATGTCCACTGCTGTTGTGCGGGAGAATGTTTTGCATTCAAGAGTTCCCAAGTTTGGTTACGATAAGTTATCCAGATATCGGTTTTCCCCAGAGCTTTCCCTTATCCTGAAATGTTGAATGTTGGGTAACTTTAAGATCTATGGATACCAGACTCTTCTGAGCATCATTTCACCCTTTTCATTCATATCGATATGACCTAACACTTAAAAGATGTTAAGAGTTTAGAAACAAATAAAAGCATTCATCGACTACAGTCTCTTTTTCCCTTATTTTGATTTCATTATAGACATTTTAATGTTGTTTTAGGTTTATCATCTTGTTCTTATTCATTTTGTATATGAGAAATCCTTAATATCATGAACTACAATATGGCAAAATCTTCAAGCAGATAACTATTAATTTCATCAGAGCAGCTTCATTTGTTTCATTTTTCATACAGAATCTCTAATATGAATGATTTATCTTGATTCACATGTGACACAAAACTTACTGTTATGAGATCATATTTTTCAAAAGGCCACTGCATATTTACTCCTCCCACAGCAAATACAGTAACAGTTTATTTTGTTAAACTGCTGGAATATAATTTTTCCTACAAGAGTGATAGTCAAGGTGACACACTCATGTGTTCCAGTGATTAAAGTAACATTCTCAAAGCTAACTTTAAGTGAATAAACTGATTCCCTCTCTGCAAGGAACTACTGGATTGGTCAGTTTATTGCAGGTCAAGATTCACCAAGGATCACAATACACAATAGAAAATGCCAAGGGTAAATATTCTTCTTATTGGCTAAATAAATGCAGGGAATGATCATTTTAATTTTTGGCCTGGTCAACCTGTAAAACATGTTATGCTGCCCTGCAAACTAAACCACAACCCTATAATTTTACTATAATTTTACTGGCATTTTATTTCCCTACTGAATTATTGTATTTCAAACATTAACATGAATTTTTACTCATTTCTCAAATATGTTAAAAGGTTGAAGAAGAAAAAAATAAATAAAAAATCTGTACAAGTTGATATTTTAATATATTTATATGCCCCCAGTAAAATGAGAATGACACATTTATCCATTTTACAAGACAACATGTAAACCACTGAAGTAAGTAGGAATCAATGCTCAAAGTTAGAAATTTAGTCACCTAATTCTTTAAAATATTTCTGAAGTTTATGAATGAGTTTTCTGTTATACAAACAAAACATAAGAAATGTTTTTAAATAATTAAAAAACCTACAAGGGAGCTGTACATTAATAAATTAGCAACATAAATATCCTTTTATTTTAAAACTTAAGGTAAACAAACATTTAAATCATAATTTGGTACTGTTTATATATGCTTGTGCTTTAAATTTATGTAGCAGGTGAATAATCTTCACAATTATGGGATGAGTGAATGTTTGACAATTTACAATTATTAAGATTATCCATGAGTTGGATTCAATTTTTTTCAAACTTAACAGAAGTTAAGCCACAGCTTTGTAAATTTACAAGCTATAAAAAATAATGGAATAATTCGGGATCCATAACTGGCCATCTTCGTATGATCATTAGTTTCTCTGCCACTTCATTTAATATATTTTACTCAGGGTGTTGAAGCAATAAACAAGACAGATTCTTGAATGTAATTCCTTTCTAGCAGAGAATTTAGCAGGTGTTATGGGCTGTGATGTAGCCTATACTCAGAACAGCATGCTGTGCAATTGAATGCTTTTTCACTTAATAATATAACTAGTTCTATTATACTCTTTTATAATCACTTGACCATACAAAAAAGTATAGCAGTACTAAATACTTGTGACACCTCCCTAGTTGCTGTTTAACCAAATGGCCCAAGTAGTTTCAATCTTTATTCAACTATCGGACCAACTTACATCTAGAGATGACCTCCATCTCCATGTTAAATTATGTTTCTAGCCAATCTAGATGCTCATTTTCATTTATTTTCCTCGACCATTTTCTTTTAACTTGCCCAGCTAATCCCCAAACTCTAAGATGTTGTACCTAGCTTTCATATTCATCAACTTTTTCCTCCCTTATCTCTGTTGGTAAATTAGCCCACTTCTCAATCCAAAATTTTACTCTCATTTCTTTAGTTTCTTCACATTCTAAAATTACATGCCATTAGCTTTCTTGTATTCCACACATCAGACATTCCTCTATATTTAGATCTCCTCTTGAACCCTTCAAATCCATTAACCCTGTTCAGGTCCATGCTGATCCTTCCCTTGTATTTTCTTTAGCTTCTGTATAACCTGAGTGACTTTTTGTTGCTGAAACTATCTGGTATTTCCTGAATTTCCATACCATCAATTCTTTCCACGTTCCTTCCTCTCTCTATACCACCACACCTTACCCAAGCCAATTTTTTCCATGATCTCGTTAATTCTATTAACTCAAGTGTTTTCCCCTTACTTTCTCTTGTGCAATGTTTCAAAATGCTATTCCCTTCTAAATTCTTTATCCTGAAGCAATATTTCAGGGTTCTTGTGCAACCCTATTTGGTGAGCTAATAATAACTAGTTTAGCTGATTATTCTATAGGATGCAGCTGCACTCAGAGCAGATTTTGATTCATGCAGTACATAAAGGGAGTACATATATCTTAAGCATATGCCACAGTGCTCTACTGTTAACAAGTGGCATTTTGTTTACATGGCTAAGTTACAGAGATTGTCTGTCAATCGTACTTTTACAGCTGAAACTTATTTGAATATGACACTGTGATTAAGTAGACTACCATAGCTGACCCCAGGAAGGCTGCAGCTTTTGATGTGACAATGCTGCAGTTATACCCACTGCAAGAATGATTGTCTACTGTTTTGAGAAAGAATCTAGCAAAAAATGAAGTCTTTGAGGGAATTTATATGGCAAAACTTTCCTTTTCATTATTCTAAAACAAAATAAGGTTTTCTGTTATTCTTTTCCTTCTCATACAAGATTAAGGCATTTTGATCCTCACTTTATTATTTAAAGTAATTTACGTTACAAATTTCTATTTAGTTTCAATAATTACTTAGGTTATGCCAGACCACCCAGTTTTCCTTTATTGGTTTTTACATAAACTGTTTCATTCTTAATATTGCTATACTATCTCTATGTTACAAACATAGAGATTATGTTAAATAGAATTTTGGAGATTTCAGAACTACAGATGAAAATTTCACTTAGTACTTCACCTTCATTTGTCATTTTAGAAAAATTAATTACATCCTTTTAAGTACAATAACTTGGATCCACATTGGCAAAATATCAACACCTGAATAATTCCAACAATATGCTTATTTGTATGTTACATCAGATCAAATTGCACTGCTAATCCACCTCTGATATTTGACTGGAAATAAGATATCCAAACACTTGCTATTATTGCAGAACATACTGACACAAACTTGATACTTATAAATCATTTAAAAGGTGATACCCAGAAATTTAAAATATTGGTTCATCCAACATAATATTAGTTATATAATTCTCTTTTAACATCTTATGAATGGTTTAATGAGGGTCATTTTCACAAAACTTGTTATCTACATATATATGTTTTTTTCAGGAGAGTTGCTTTTTAAAATACATCTATAACCAGATATCATTTTATCTGTAATAAATATCTTAGAATAGTATTAGTACATATATTTGAAATCAAATTTTGAATTTGCATTTTTGTAGAAAATATTGATACATTTCTTGAGTTTTTACAACACTTATCCGCTTCTCTTAATTTAACATTTATGTCAATTATCTTATAATTTTTACCTATAATGTGTCAGATTGATACATCTTTTTTAACATAAACACATAAACTTTACAATGAGGCTGAAATTTTCATAAATATAACATTTTAAATTTTTCATTACTTTAGTCGTGAAGAAGCCTACACATTTTCTGTCTGTCAATACTCTGCAAAATTGTTTCTCAAATATTAAACTGATACAATTTGCTTATTAAAAAATCAAGTCTCCAGTTTAGAGAAACAATTGTAAGAAATTTAATATTTGTTTTCACTGGGTAACATAAAGCACTGACACATGAAAGTACAGTAAATATGGAGCTTCTTCCTGATATTCTGCATCATTGTTAATGTCATTCTGTATGCACCTTTTGAATACATCCTGATAAAGTGCAGTTGCTTCCTCAGAAGTTATGTCAAAATATTCAATCAACTTTATATGCAAACACTTTTCCAGGCTGACATGGCTCTGCATTTTGACTTCCAATGCTTTGTTCATATTTCTTAGGTTTCTTACTTCAGTGCATCCACTTGAACTGCAGGCCCAGCATATGTCGTCTTCACATACACTTCATTTTTAGTAGCCAAAATACACAGAATTCATTGAGTTTAAATGGTAGCTTTTTCTACAATAGAGTTTGGAATATACTTTTCAGGTTGAAAATCTCCCATATTTTCCTAGAATTTTGTGATACTGGGAGGTTACATTGATTGTATCTAAGCATCTGTAATCCTTCTCATATTCTCAAAGATTTGATCTGGTGGTAAATAACTATGGCCTCTGATGGGAAAATAATGCAAGGTCTTCCTTTAAGTAGTTGATTACTCAATTATCGTCATTAATGTGGCCAGCATTATAGAATATTTGATTTGAGAGAAGCAGGGATCAGAATACAGATGAATGATATTTGTCTTGTTTTCATCCCACATTTTTTCTAGTTCTATGAGATAGCGTCTGACAGATGAAGCAATTTCATTGGAGCCAGAGAACTTTGTTTCCAACCGAGTATAGTGGGAAACGTTTTCACACTTATTCTCACTTTGCAATTGTAACACTGTCAAGTTATACAGCCAAACCTGATGACTGTAAAATATTTCCCCAATGGAAAGTTTGGATAGTGGTTGGTTTTGCTGGCAGTCAAAAAAAATATTAATAACATCTGAAAATATTTTTTTGTTTTCATTTTGTGGAGAATATACTCTGATCTCAATTTGTTTTTTTCATTCAAGTCAAAGCAGTTTTTATTTTATTTAGAACTGTGCACATGTGTAACAGGTGTCTGCTTTGGGGTTACCAAATCTTAGATTGAAGTATTTGTATAAAACACATTTGAATTTAGACAAAGAACATTTCAAACCACCAACCTAAATGCAGTCATTGTTGTACCTTTTTCACTCAAATTTAGTTCAGATGGCAAATAAGAGCAGCAGACATCCTGTCAAGAACAGTGTATCTTTGTGCATTTACATTTCAATACATGCCTTTCAATCAGCTCTGTCTGCTATTCATCCCTTTCATTCTTTCGCCAATTATCACAATTTTTCTTTTAGAATCTGTCCTGTGATTACAAATTTTCTAGCCAGATGTTGCAATCTGTCCTTTGAAACACTCAGGATACTTCATTTTCTACATGGTTGGATATTGTCACAGATCTGTTTCTCTTCTTCTGCTCTTTCATGGTAGTTTGCCTTGCAGGGTTTTTAACTTTCATGTAATTGAAAAGGAGCATATCCTGCTTCAACTTTGTATTATTGTTATAAAAATGTTGTCAAAAGTGCATTAAGTCTTTAAACTTAAAGAAGATGCAAAACAATGTCTATTTTTTGTATTTTCCCCATCCATGTCAAGACTGAGAACACAAGCAATATTAGGTAAATAGCTGGAATCAGCATACCCAAATGTTTAGACAGAATATTTTATTAATTAGTTTTTTACCTCTTATGCCCCATTGGGACCTTTTGGACAGGTGATACATATTCACACATCTTCTTACTAATATATTTTAATGTTGTTCTGAGAAACAGCAACCTAATGTTGACATTTAGCCAATATCTCAAACATTAAGGAATGTCGCCCGCCTGGGTAGTGTGGTGGTAGCGTGTCTGCTTCATATTCGACAGGTGATGAGTTTGAATTTTGCATAGGGCAAGTTACCTGGATAAGGTTTTTTTTCAGGGTTTTCTTGTATCCTGAGATCATTTGAGCAATTTCATTCATCATCCGATATGACCAACCAGGTTAAAGGACGTTAAGCTTAAAAACAAAAAAAAAAAAAAAAAAAAAGAATGTTCCAACAATGAAAGAAAAATACAGAAACACATTATTTAACCAGTGTGGCCAGGTAAAATCTAAATAGCATAGTAGTTATTTGTTGCAAACCTTGTAGATAAGTTCTGTAAAAACTCGCCAGCTGCAGATACTAAGTTTTTAAAAAATTCTTGTGTTTTAAATCAATTTACTGATATATTTATTGAGTTTAGCTTAATTCTGAAAGCACCATTGAATTCTTTGCATCCAAAAACATGATATGTTAAAACCTCAAAATCAAAAAAAATTTAGTCAGTCTGTGCACCTACCATCTTACTGATATTTCTAACCTAATTTTCTTACATGCAACTGCATACCATTTTAAATATACATTATTTTGCATTTATAACGTTGCTGATAACATCTGTTATCACCAGAGCTTAGAAGTTTGCACCATTCGCTGTTCCTTCTACAGTTTGTGACTGACCATCTTGCTGCATCAAGACAAATCATAGATAAGAACATATGGTGGAGAGGTAAACAAACCTGTTGTCAAGTAAACAGTACTGTTTCCAGAGAACAAAAATGCCTTGTGAGACATTTGTATAAGCATACCTATTTAGATAATTATGTACAATATACAAATTATTACATATACATGGGAGACTCTAACTGATTTCTATATATTTACATTATGAAAACACCCAAGTAATTATAACATGGACTGAAATATTTTTTGATCGAATGTTAAATAATATCCAAATAATAAAATTAAGTTCTTAAATATCTTCAAATTCTTACTAGGTAAAACGAAAGCAGAAATTAAACCAAATCTTTACTTATTCACAGCTGTATTACTGACAACTATATGTACTTCTGAAGCCTTTCAAATGGAAACCTCATTCTACGTTCTGACAAACAAAATTTATAATGCAATAAAGTTGATTCCACTTCACATGATGTGATAGGGACATATTTGAAATATTTTATCAATTCCGTTTCAGTATCACCAAGTATTTATTGGGATCTAAAAGTGCAGACTGTATGTGATACATCACACTGAACTCTCATTCTTTTCAATTACACTTTTCATTTTCATCTTTATTTCAGGTAGGATGGTCGTGGATTGGTTGATCCATCTTGACAGTTTCTCTACATGCCGCACAGATTCAATTCAGCTCTGAACCTCTGAACTATAACAGTGTGATAGTTGTAGGTTAACTCTTTGAATAAATGTGCAATCAATAATACACTTCTATGAGGCTGTTCTGTTACTAGACGTTTGACAGTTTGTTTACTAGAACCGCCATCGGTTCCTAAATAAGTACATGAACAAGTACACTGCTAGAAAACTTATTATGGTTGTAAAACAAATTAATTTTGTTCACATTTGAGCAGAACAATATGTTATTCGAACACCTTCCTTCCTACTGACATGACTTTGTGTTATGAAGTGACACCTGTTTTGCAGTAATGGATTGTACTCTAGCTGACCTTTGCTTGCACAAGTAGCGCCGCATGGTATTGCCAAGTATGAACTTCCTAGCTCTGGTTATCAATCACTTTGGCTACTCTCAGGGGATCAGTGGCTATTTTAAAAACTAATAGAAGTTATTTGCTTTTTTATTGTGCACTTTGTTTCAACGGCATGGGAAGATGAGAAAATAAAAAAATCTTATGTATTCCATTCACATGACTTTCTCTAGCTGTTCCAAAAGCAAACTATTCTTACAAAAGATTATTCTTATATCTAAATCATTATTACCAAGTTAAACATTAGCAGAAATGGTCTCATTATATAGTTCCTTATAAGTAGCTGGTCGCTATGTGAAACAATGGAAATTTGATTCTTTTTGCAAGGGAAAAAGTAAAACAATAGAGATGAAAGGGAAGATAACGTTCTGTTTAAAAAAGTTTAAGTAGTTGAAATTGAAACAACACATTGTGTGCTTTAATGAGATCTACATTTTTACTTTCTCTACATGTACTATATACATAGTGTATAGAAAAAGTATTGTATTGCACCCAAAAGTTTGATACAGAGATTTCATCAGAAATACATATTTTGAGACCTCCCCAATAAAAACAAAAAGTATTTTTAGAAAAATGTCTATGTGTATGTATGTGGGCAGCATAGCTCAAAAATGCATATACTCATACATAAAAAAGCAATAAAAATTAACTTTGAATAAAACAGATGAATTTAAATCAGAACCAAGAAAAATAACACACATTAACATACTCATAAATAAAGTACTAGAATATTCTCTTAAAAAATTAGTGCAAATCCACTTCTTCCATATTAAACATTAAATCCTAAAATAATTCAGATTCCCTTTCAGCAAAATCGAAAAGACCGTTAAATAACAAACTTGGTACTTAAGTCGGGTACCTTCCAAGGATGCGACACAAAGATTCTCAAGAAAATCCCCGCACCCTCCACTGCCCTTTACATGGAACATTTTTTAAAAATTTTGATTTTCTCAAAAATGGCTCTAACGATATTGATTAAAATACCTTATGTTTAAGATATTTTTATGAAAAACGAAATGTGTATCTTGAATTTTCTATGAATAGCCTCTGAAAACTTCATTTTGGATAACTTCTGAATAACTGGAAAACCGTAGGATATACATAAAATACTACACAAAAAATGTACATCTCACTAAAACACAGAATTTATGTCATATATATATATATATATTTTTTTTTTTTCAGTTTACCATTTTCAAGATTTTCTGAATTACTAGTTTCAATTTTAGCCACTTAAACTTTTCTCAAATGGAAAGACCTCTTTCTTCTTGTTTCTCTTTTGTTTACTCCTGGAAAGCAAAGAGATTGGAATTTCAACTGTTTCACAAGAGACTAAGGTAATAAGGACAATTTCTGCTAATGTTTATCTTGATTAGTTTGACGTAGATAGAAGAATAAGCTTTTCAACAATTTGTTACAGAGATGTAGAGAAAGTCATGTGATTGTAACAATCAGATTTTTTTTGTAGTAACTTTTCGTCTATATCTTAAGGTTTACCAGTTAAGGCAAAAGTAATCCAGAATGAAGAGATCTTTGGAGGCTATTCCAAGAAAATTCAAGATATACATTTTGTTTGTCATGAAAATATCTTAAAACATATGGTATTTTAATAAAACTCCATGCTATTTTAGAGAAAACATAAATTTTTGAAAAATGGTCCATATAAAGGGTAATGGGGGCCCCCAGACTTTCCTGAAAATCTAGTCATATCCTTGGAAGATACTGAATTTAAATATAAAGTTTGGTATTGAACTGAAATTTTGTTTTTGAGTTATGCTGTCCACAGACACACACATACTTTTTACGAAAAATGCTTTTTTCTTTTTATTCAGGGGACCCTAAAATATATATTTCTGGTGAAACCTCAGAAGAGAATTTTTGGGTGGAATACAATACCTCTCTAGCTACTATGTAAAATGATGTATATAAGTGTTAGAGAAAGAAAATAAATGAATTGCAGCTGTTGGGAACAGAAGAAAAAACATCTTCCTAAATAGTAAACTTCATAACGACACAATCTTCTGTATATTGCTAAGCAAATGTTTCCGAGGCTTTAAGCTTACAAAAATTTTTGAATCTAAACAAGTTTTATCACTGGGTACATATGTACCCCTTTTCACAGAATTTACAGAAATTGTGATTTATGTATAAATTGAAAGGTGAATCAAATATTATTATAACATAATTGGAACCATGCGCAAGACATAACTAGTATATATTACACAATATCAGCTGTTAGAATTACATCCCATTTATGTGGGTTTCAACCTGCCTATTTTTATTACTACCGAGTGAGTCACAAACCTCCGAAACGATTGTGTGGCGTTTTTTCCCCTGGACACTGATTCAGCACTGTTGCTGTAAACATGGTCACGCTTCTGATGCGGTTCTGCTCTGCTCTGGAAGAACAGCATTGAGTTGACAGTGATACGATGTAGTTTAGTTATCATGAGTGATTTATTATTTTGTCAGTCACACAGAATATTATGGCTCAGCATGTTTTCTACTGCTCAGCAGTATTTATTATTTGTATGTGTTAATTCAGTCTGCTCACCATGTGAAAATACAATTTGCAGAAAGATTGCAGAAAAAGAGTTATATGGTTAATTGTTTTCGAGTACACAGTTGATGCTGTACATACAATTTTGCCGATAGTGTGCATGATTTTGCCTTTTTTCAACAAGACTCTGCAACAGTTCATACAGCCAATGTTTTGGTGAGAACAATTGAAAGTGTGTTTCAGGACAGAATTATTAGTAGAAATTTGTAACCCTCTCTGTCCCCCCACCCAAATCCCTGCGATTGCTATTTCTAAGTTAAATTAAAACATAAAGTTTACAAGGCAAACCCAACACCCTGGAAGAATTAAAACAGAATATCCACCAAAAAACTGCCAACATTTCTCAAGGTGAATTATGGCGAGAGATGGATAGTTTCCTATGGAGGCACCAAAAATGTACGGAGATGGTGGTATCTCCTTTCAGAAAATTGGTAAGTAAAGCCTTTAAAAGTAATTTTAAAAATGTTATATGGTTTCATCTGCACCTTTCTATGATAGTGGCTGATGGCAAGCACTGAGAATGCAGACAGACAAAACACTGCACAGCTGTTTGTACATTTTTGATTTGCTTGTTAATATATGGTGGACACTGTGACAATGATGTCTTCTAATAAATTTTAACTGCCTTTCTTTCTTTATTTTCTACACTGCAGCTCATTTAGTTGCTGAACTAAATTGAATTTTGTAATGTAATGACACAATCTTCATTTTACGCCTTTCAACTTACTGATAATTTCAGAAAATGCACTGTAACATATTTGTTTTGTTCTCACTTTCAGAGCTTTCTCTTCTTATTATTTCTGTTTTTTGACAGCTTCTTCCCTTCTTTGATGGCCAGACTCTGTTTTTCTTGAGTATATGGATTATATGTGGGTTTACTAAAATACTATCGCAAAATAGAGAAGATTTTCAGTACACAGAATATTTGTGCCGGTTACCTTCTTTGTCCCTGTATTTTTCCATTAGCTTTAAATACACATAATAAACAGTTTAATATATACCACGGATGTGTCAGAACGAGTCCAATATGATTTTGCTATGGGTCGAATTCACTAATTTCGACAGAATGTATCTTTAGGATATCAAAGACATCAAATATACCTTCCACTTTGATTGGACTACTGTAATTACTTTTGTAGCCAGTGACGAACACACTTTTCAGGCACACCCGCATGCACACATACACACAATGAGTGTGTGCAAGGGCATGTGTAGTGTTGTGTGTGTGTGCATATCCTTTAAGTGCTTACTATTGCTGGAAGCTTCTACTCTATTAGTACTGTGTTGCTGTAAAGTCCAACCACTACTGAAAAGCTTGGAGGGAGAAAGGAGAAGAATGACACTATCTCAAAATAGTATGCCTAGTTTAGCAGAACTGTGTAAGCACCTTCAGTTAAGTTTAAATATGACCACACATGGAATCATATTTAAATTGCAAATGACAATCCTGTTACTACTTTTGTACTGGCAAACGAACAAATACAAAGCAGTTAATTGCCTTAAGGTGAAATTTTATAAACAGGCTATTAAGCTGCAGCACCATATATATTATGTATTTTTTCAGTTCTTACTATCACTATTTTCATACAAGTTAAACTTTCACTGGGACTTATCTCAGTTATCACTATCATCTCACTTTCTTCTGTGATGTCGCCACATGATGTAATGTACATGATATAGCCTCTTCTCTTGGATTTGCTTGCTGGGGAGGCAAATACAAGCCTTCTCCAATATCTATCAGAAGCAAAACTTGCTGCATGTCACAGCAGTCTTCATGAACTTGCTGGAACAGAATTTTTCATTGCACCAGAAATGCACTTGCTGACTTTCTCACATGCACTTACTGATTTCTTCATCTACTGACTCAAACAAGTGATAAGACTCTTTATATAGCAGCTGGTGTCTCCACAGAAACTTCTCATTAATTCTGGAAGCCTTCTGGAGGCATGGTTGGGGGGGGGACCTTCAGAAGATTCTAGCTATCCTTTGATAGTGAAGTATAAGTTGTTTTTCTTCTTCACTAATCTGGCTTGTTGGTGCCAGCTGCCACATAACTGCTTCACAATATGTAGTAATGTGATACATTTTTTTGTGTATTTGTTACTCAGAGTAAAGAGTATCACAAAATAGTTTCATCTTCTTTCTACAAGTCAGGTAATTTGGAATAGCAGTAGGCATAATTGCTATAGAAAATATGTCATTGTTATTATTGGCAAGCATGCCACAATGAGCCAATTATGCATGATTTTGCATATAATAATAACCTGTTTATAATGGTGAGATTGCAATATTTTAGGCTATGGAAGTCAAAATTTTAATTTAAAAAGTTAACGCGTCAAGATGGAATTTCTGAAATTTGAAAGGTCTTCTCTTATTTAGCAACAAAGGTCTCAAAAATCATGAAATCACAAAGCTGAAATGCTGTGTGCTTTTAGATTAAGTATAATGAAGTACAGAGCATCTTGTGAAGTATACTTAAGAATTATGGTTATGATTATGAATTTTAATTTGGAACAATTTTAATTGTGAATATGATAAACTTTTATCAACAAATTTTATAAATAATTTATAGACTATCATAGAAAAGTTTTTCAGCCAGGACACATGAGCAGCAACTTAAAATATTCCTGAAAGATCCCTTATGGTCTTGCTTAAAGTATCAATATTACCAATTATTCATGTGCAAGTCTTCAATCTACTGTCAATTCCCTATGTTTTAGTGTAACAATCAATTTAATGCCCATGATTTTAAGAGTCTAGAGCTTAATTTGAAATCCCATTTTTATGAAAAAGAAATTGAGAAATATGGCTTTTAAAAAGGAAATTGTTTAACCTAAACAGCATTATTATATTTGATATATCTAAAAAAAATTTTTTTAAACTTTTGTTCATGTTTAAAGATTATAATAAATCTTAAAATGAACATTCAAAACAAATTAAAACAATGTTTTGTTCTTTTAGTAGTGATGCCTGAAAACCAGGCCTACCAGCCACTGCATTTTATATAAAAAACAATGAAAATGGTCCTAAAACTTCAAGATATCTTATTCAGATTGTGGCCATATTACTCTGAGAAAATACAGCCATAATTACATTATAGTTATTATTTCTCAACAACATTATTACACATAAAACTTCTGCAGAATGGGGTGGGGGGAGAATAAACATAATTAAAAATTGATTTTATGTAGCATGTTTATTTATCAATTAAAAATAATGAAATGTTGACACACGGTACCAAAGGAAAGATAACATTCTACTTCTTCTGTTTTTTCTTTTCCGCTTCTTCTTCTTTCTCCTTCTCTATTTCTACCACATATTCTTCAATCTTCTCAGCATCTAGCATCTATAAAAGCAAAATGTTACAACATTAACTCTTTATTAGTTTATTGTAATAAGAGCATCAAAAAAACAAATATGATGTGTATATACCTGCATAGGTTCACCACGTCGCATAACAGCTATCTCCAGATTCTTGCGACCTGACTGCACCACTTCCAGCAATGCACGTATCGCCAACTTAACAGTGCCTTTCTCTGTGGACACCAGTTCTGGTGTGTAATATTTTTCAAGGAACTCTCGTACTGTTTTGGCACTGCGTCCTGTTGCGTTTGCCTGCAAAATAGTATGGGACAAGTTTATATAAATGTTTCTTTCTTTATTTGTTAGTATATACAGAAATTAATGGAGCATTAGTGCCAATTACATATAAGTGCCTTTTAGCCAATGTACAGTCTCACTGATGTCTTATTTACCAATCAGAATCATGGTTTACCAGTAGTTTTAAGCATGCTGTCTATAAACTTATAATTGAAAGTTGCATTTCTCTGTATTTATTTATTCCAATAATGTTGGTTTTGATTTGGCTAGGGATAAGAAGCCTACTTACATGCATTTTCATGTTCATTATTGACTGTTGGCACAAACTATAAAAATGTTAAAATTTGAAATATAAAAGAAGCATACTATTAAGATCGAGTTCATAAAGAATGGTGAAAATTACAAAGAATGCATAGCACATAGGATGATACTACAAAACTAATTCAATAATCATTATATTAGAGCAGTTTTAAACTCAAATGTTTATTCTTTTAATTTGTGTAATTCAGTTATGTTGCATTCCTTCTTATAGGGAAAATAAAAACACCACCACCATGACACATTCTAATCACTTCTGTCTGATTTGATCATTTCAATGCTTCCCTAAAGAAATTCTTATGACAACATGTATTGTTCAGTTACATTTTTATCTAAACCAGATCTTTTGTTCATTTGGAATAGAACTTAACAAAATTAGAGTACATTTTCTCAGAGATGAAACAGGAAAGCCACTCTATGATTACACTGAAAGTATGAAAAAATGGCATCCCTCTCGCATTGTAGTAATCTAGTGCATGATCCTAAGTTTGGTGTTCTGTAGAGCATCACAATGGCTGCATTTTCTTTCAAAAACAAGTAATGCTGTACAATACCAAGCCTTCATTTTGTACCAGTTCTTCCCTCAACTGACAAATAAAGAGCAAATTTCAATAAGATGGGGCTGAAGCTCAGATTCCTTTGGATACAATTGCTGACATTTTTGGTGACAAGACTGATCAGTGACCTGCTTGATCCCCAGACCTCATGCCCTACAATTTTTACTTGTGGGTCAAGTTAGAAGAAATTAAAAAATGAAATCTCTCATTACAAGAACTGTAAAATAATAGTCAGCATTTCCCAAGAAGAGTTCCAACATGTTGATGGTAATCTGTTAAGAGACTGTGTTTTTGAGCAAAAAGAGAACATCTTCAAAGGAGTGTAATGGACAATAAATATTGTAATTTGGGAAATAATAATAATAACAATTGCCTTGTCTGTTCATCCTATTTGTTTTGCTGCATAAAGTGCAAATGGCATGTGCCTACAATCCAGATGCCACCAATAGCAATGTTGCTTAATTTGATGAATCTGTAAACAGCAGTATATGTCACATTGTATGTCACATTGTTGCATTGTGATTGAAACAGCGGAGTCAATGCTGCCACTTTTGTAAACAGCTGTAGTTTTTACATTTTACTGTGGTATATGCTTTCACTTGTGAGAGTGATCTGATTTTTAGTCTTTAAATGTTAAGAAGTAAGAATTCAGAACATTTTATGGAAGAAATTCACATTAAGAGTTCAATTTGAGATGACACCTCAGAAAATTAAAGGATTATGACAAGAAAAAGCAAAATACTATAGGTTGCACTGTCCATGAATCTTGCCTTGTTTAGTGGATGTACAGTTCATTGTTTTCATAGGATTTTTCAAGTTGTATGTAGCAGTAGTGCAGCAAACAATCCATAATAGCCATCAAACCAAGTGTGAAAATAGGCTAGTAGAAGTGATATCTTCACAAGTACACAACATGAACAAGATAGTCACGTCCCATTAATAAATGGATAACTGAAAATCCTGTACATTGTATCATTCTTTGTCTAGTGGCATTAATCACTTTTATAAATAAGGCATAAAAATATCATGCCTCTGTCTTCTCTGCGCCTAAGTCAAAATTTGAATTTGTGGTCCAACCAGCAGTTTTGAAGCTATTGCTTTTCTGGATGTCAGTTGAAGACAATCATAAAAAACACCTCAGTAAAAACAGAACCATTTAGACGTTTACTGCAATCACATATTCATGTTTCAGCCTCAAAATACTCAAACTTGTGGTAGCCAGATATCATTCAGTTTTAGTCAAAATACATATAACCTCTTTTGCCACATGTATTTCTTGTTATTTTTGGAATACCAGCAGTGTTCAGCTTATTTAATTTGTTCCTTGTTCTTTTTATTGCCTAGTATGGTCGCTAGATGCTTCAAGAATGCACTAGCTGTTAATGCTCTCTTTACAAGTAAAGAAATTTCTGCCATAATTAAGTTCTAATTGCATTTGAAAGAGCATTTTAAACACATAAATGCAACAAGTTTATTCTTTTTAGAAAAGTTTTTATTTATTGGAATAAATTGAGATTTTTATGTTTTAATTATTTAATTAAGCAGATTTAAGTAAAAAATGCACTCATTATAAAATAATGACTTAATAGAATATTAATATTGTTTATATAAGCTATATTTAAATTATTTAGTTAATTTAGTGATCTTGCCCTTCATTAACATGTATGTACTAATATTGCTAACATTTTTGTTTAGGTTAACTTGACTTGGTAAGTCATATCACACTATTAATGAAATGAATAAAATGATGCTCATATAAGCCTGGTGTTTGTAATGCATTTAAGCTAGGTAACATTCATTTTCTCAGGATAAAGGAAAACCCCTTACCCAGCTAACTCACCCTAACAGGATTTGAACTTGAGACGCTTTGAATATGAGATTACCCCCAATACATGGTATAATTTTCTAAATTTAATGTGCATAATCTGACCAATTAACAAATGTTATCGTGACAAAAGTTGCGATACATCCGTAATCTATATTTATAAAATGGAGGTGATTGATGGAATCTTGATGTTGGCAAGATGGTGTCACACACATTATGACCATTTCACAACAGAGTGACACCTGGCATATATTGTTCTTCAAAATCTTTGTTCACAACGATGGAATACAATTTGATATCACTATGTGAAGCTCAGACAAAGGCACATGCCTAACCGTAGTAGATTTGCTTTGCAGTTGAACTCAGTTAATACAACTCGTAGTACAGCATTTCGTCAAAAAAATTATGGAATTTTCTGGAGGTTGATGTTCTCTTAATAAGAACAACCTTATTCTGTGGATGCTACTGCATTGCACAATAAAAGTTAACCCTAATTCAACTTTCACTGCACAGATTTTGTTACATTCATGTTGAATTTCCATTTGTCAATTGTTTTGTGGCTTAGGTTGCATTTACCAATGTAGCTCCAATGTGAACCTGGCATAACAGTGCAAATGTAACATTAATGATGGTAACTAAACAGCAAATGAAACTAGTAAAGTCAATTGATCAAAGCTATCTGCAATCTTGGTGCCTGATGCTTGTGGTATAAAGGATGAAAAGAATTTTCATTACCATTAGCCTAAATTAGTTATTTTTAAGTAATTTTGCTACAAAAGGGGTAAATTTGTTACACTTTTGTTACTGGTAGATACTCTGTATCCTGGCATGTAAACACTTTTTTCTTCTTGGTTTCGGATATTTTTTTTTTTTTGGGGGGGGGGCATGTGAATAAAAATGTTGCTAGAGGTACCTATGTGATGCACACAGGAACCATACACAACTTATAGTCTTTCTCCTTTAATATTTGGCCATATCATGCTGATCTAGAAATGAAAATATTCTGCTATATATGCTACACAAAAACTGGATTTAACTACATCATACACTAAAATAAAAGGCAATTGAAATTGTGTTTTTCTTTTCACATAGCACATGTTGAATTTTTTCTCTTAGCAGCATTAACATAGTCATTGACATCAGATCAATAAGGAGCATTAATGTCTTACATGACCTCTTTGCTATTTAAATTATAATTTAACAATATTTAAGGTATAATTTTAATTACTGGAAGTGGTACACTGTGAAGCTAGCCATTAGCTTTAATTTAAATCGAGTATACACACATTTGCTTCACACACACTTAAAAAAAACATGCGAAACTAGTTCTGCATAAGTAAGTTTTAGTGAAGCACACGTGTGTATACTCAACTCCAATTAAATTAAAACTAATATTTAAAGTTTTTATTTCATTTACTGATATATTTTTTTTAGATCCTATGTGAAGTTTTCAACTGGAATGATTCATATGGGAGCATAATCACAATTTTAGGCACTTTTCCAACTAAATCTATTTGACCGGAAGACTTTTAATAAGCATTGCCCTTTATTGAAACTTGGAAGTAGGACAGCTTCATTACTGCTCTGCTGTAACATTACACACTATTCACAATCAAGTATATTACTTTTCAAACTAGATACCAAAATACTTCTACGAACATATTAGTGCATATTTACAGGAATGCTATTTTGGAATTGTAGACCTATATTAATACATTGAATTTCTTACATCCTTGGAACCATTCCAAAATAGCAGTTATTTTGTATGTCTCTAATCTGTACAGAATTATGTCATAAGGACTGTATATAAGAAACTTCAATACATCCATACAATATAAGAAGCTTCAAACATCCATTGCTGATAGGTTTCAGTTCCTTACCTTCCATTCATAGTATATTCCGGATGGTTCAGTCTGATACAAATGAGGCGCTCCGTCGTAATCAAACCCTGCTAGAAGACATGATATACCAAACGGTCTCCTTCCATTGCTCTGTGTATACTTCTGTTTTAAACCTGCAATTCATAAAAAATGTAATATTTATACCTTTCATAGATATAAGAGGTATGTCATTAAGGTAGTACTCATGTTTGTATTTTAAAGGAGCTGTTTGTGTCAAATATAAGCTTTCAGGTGAGTGTTAAAAATACATAAAAAGTTCTTAAACTAGCTGGCTTTTGCTGTGTTTCAATCATAGTAGTCTTTTGGCCATCAGGTGTTACTTTTAGCAATAATATTATTCTTCTGAATTTATTTATTGCAATGCCAAAAACAATCCACTCACTGTTCTGCATTTAAATGATCAGCTACATGTGTTAACAATTTGGATTTCATGAGCACAAATATAGAGATAATGAAAGTAATCAATCTCAATGGGATTAAACTGATGTGGTTTTGATATAAATGTATGCTCCATGTAGGAGATTGGGTACTATTTTTTCTGGCTCTATTTATTCTCATATATCTACAGGCTAACAATAGGCAAAGAACATCAGTTAGGCTGCTTCACAATAACGTCAGAATGTATATATCAATGATGCTATCAATAGCAAAATGGAAAGTCAATTTTTGCATTGGGACATCATTTGTTTATATGCAGGTTGGATGAAAAGTAATGGGAACTGTATGGTAATGTCTATAGGATTTATTATCTAGAAGATTATATATTTCTTAGATGTAATCTCCTGCAATATTTACCGCCTTCTGCCACATATATGGATGTCTCTGTATACCATCAGCACTTCTGTTTTGTTAAAGTTCTGTAGGGGCAGCCCTACAGCACCAATAATGGCAACTCGTATGGTGTAATGCCTCTTCGAAGTGATGCTTACATTTTGGCGAAGAGATCATAGTCACATAAGCTTAGCTTTATTTCAGGGCCAGGCAAGGCAGCATGCTAAGTAAGATTCCTTTGAACCTAACCAGAGATAGCCTCAGAAGTGTCGTTGGTTACCTCTCAGCATATTTCATGTGAAAGCAAGGCATTTGTATTCACACGTACATAACCCTGGGCTCCTCACTTTTAGAGCCCATGGATGTAATAAGGGCAGAGATTAAGGATGTGGTCTGATTCATTGGGACCATTGGATTTGAATAAGGTTCAGCTTAAGAGGCACAAAGGGCTCTAAGAACTTGCCTGTAAAGCCTCAGGGAAGCCACTCAGGTGACATCATCACAACATGGACTCATGGCATGCTCCTGTATTTCCCAGTTCCATTGACATAACAGAACCCTGAAAGTGGACAACTCACACTGTCAGGATGGATTGCATGGCAACCAATGTTGCTGCTTTCTTTGTATGCTGGATAAAGGTGGTATTTGTTCCAAGAAATTGCAATAGCAACAGCATCCGATCTTTGCCCTTCAGTTATAACATGATGCAGTACAACACCATGAATCTCATGTGTCACAATCACAAGATTCACACCATGCTCAGAACGCACTACTTTTGAACGAGGAGTACACAAGTGTTTCCATTCATTGGATTGGCATTTCCAGCATTCGCTGTAGAGAAAAAAAAAAACAAAAAAAAAAAAACAAAAAAAAAAAAAACAGGTTTTGTCCAAGGTGAGCATAGTCTTAGTGAAGTTGTCACCTTTTCTCTAGTACTGGTTCAGCAGGTCCTGTGCAAGCGCATAACAATCCCATTGTTGTACCTTTGTGATGCCATTGGATACCCTATGTGCTCCAATTTTGCAGAACCCAAGAATGCCATACAGAATATGGAATATGGTTTGATGCCATATGCCTACCTCTGCAGCTAATTCATGCAAAGACCAACAGTGATCAACACCTAAAAAAGAACAAAGGAGCAGGTTGCCTGTTTGGGCAGTTCTAAACAGTATCTCAGCCTTCACAAAATACTTTCACTTATCTTTCCACTGTGTGAAATGGCAATGCCACGTGACCACATGCTTCAAGTAGTCTATAACAGCAATCTTGAGTACCAAGACATTGAACAACTTCCATTTTGATCCACAAGCATTGTTTTGTTTTGAAAGATTGCGTAGAGCACCTGCTCCATCACAGCACTGTAATATGTTGCTGAATAATTGAACAGCTCTGTGTGCTGCCACTAACACAGCTTAATAAATAAAAAACATTTTGGTTACTTTGGGATGTGAACCTCCAACAAACCCAGTATGGTCAACTCTCACATACCATGTCTTAGACCACTTGACCATTTGGGCACATAATAACTGCATTATTATCTGCCCTTATAATGTTATGTAATGATGAGAGTGAATTTTATTTTCACACACAAGAAAGAAAAAAAAAAGTAAAATGCATGTATATATGTCAATCGAAATCTGGCATCCACCAATACCCTCACACTGACTGCTTTAGTTGACTCCTCCTCATCCTTTTCCACAGTTTCTTTTGAATGCAGAACATACATTTTGACTGGACTCAATCCTGTGATTATTAGTTTGATAATTTTGCTACTCTTATCGTGCCTTAGACCGCATAGCCATAAACCCCGATGTTGAGGTTTGTATTATTGCATGGAGTTATCTGATGTTCTCCATTGGTTAAGTGGTTTATATAACAGTCATGCACTGAATTTCATATCTCATCCATATTGCTGAAGGGTTAATAGGGTACATTAAAGTTTTTTTTTCTAGTTGCATACAAACTACAGATGATAAATTAAAACATTAATGGGAATGCACAGTGAAGTAACTTATCAATTAGGAATAAAAACATAGATTACACACAAACTTCACTCTTGAAATAAAGTAACATACTTCAGACATGTTTCGGTGTGTTTCATCGGTGAAGCTCCATTAAAAATGATGGCAACAGCCACCAAAACATGTCCGAAGTAAGTTACTTTATTTCAAGAGTGAAGTTTGAGGGTAATCTATGTTTTTACTCCTTACAGATGATACTTTCACTAGAAGAAAATATAATGCTCAATCAGGATCTCTACATATCTGTGGTTAGGATGTACATTTGAATATTTGATGAAATTTCTTCTGGCTTCATTTTCCCAGCTTGCAACTATAAAAAGCCTTAATAACTGTTTCAAGTCATGGCCAGCAAGATAATTTATACAATGAAAAGTCTCATATACACAATATGGATCTAATATGCAGTGCACTGGAATAAAAATGTTAAAACTTCAACAAATCTTCTATCCCAAACCAGGGATACAGGAAAGTTCCCTGTTAAATGTGAATACTCCCCTTATAATAACTTTTTTGTCACTGCAATATTCTTGGTTTTTCTTTCTACTCGACGCTCATCTTCTCAGGATAAGGGAATCCCCCCTCCCCTCAAAATTTATCTGGGTAACTCACCCTAAGCGACATTCAAATTCGCTACCTGTTGAATGTGAGCCACACACACCCTACCCCCACACTCCCAAGGGGGCTTCTTGGTTAAGTTGTGCCACAAGATTATCCTTAACTCAGAAATTTAGCAAGATGTAAACATTAAGATAAACAATTATTTTGTGAAAAATACACTGATAAAAGATTGTCTAAAAATGCATATTGTTACTCTCTAACATTCTCAAGAACTGATAAAATAGGTTCTAAGGCAGGCTTACCTGCATTGATGAACTATGAGCAGGGTATGATGAATGAATATATTTATTAACCATAATACTGTATATATAATCTTAAATATTTTTATAAATTTCCTAAACTTGCTACTTTTATTTTTCCCTTTATTATTTTTAACATCACGGTTATATATGAATAATGGAGCTTGCCCTACATATTCTTTCCTCCTTTTTATGAGCAGGCTAAAGTAGATACCTTAACCTCCCACTCTTGTGATATAAGTAATCTTGAATTTTTTTTACTTTCTCTAGCCCCATGTGTACAATGTACATAGGGATAGAGAAGTATTGTATTCTACCAACAAATTTGATGTCAAAATTTCACCAGAAATACATGTTTTAGGACCCCCTGAATCCAAAAAAAGTATTTTCAAAAGCAGGTCCGTGTGTGTGTGTGCGCGCGCACGTGTGTAGGTAGCAGAGCTCAACAACGAAAAGACCATTAAATACCAAACAATATCTTGGCATCTTCCAAGGATGCGACACAAAGATTTTCAAGAAAATACCACCACTCCCAACTACCCTTTACATGTAAAAATTGTCTAAAATGGTCTTTTTCTTAAAAATGGCTGTAACGACTTTGACTAAAATATCACATATTAAAGTCATTTCTATCAGAAATAAAATTTATATCTTGAATTTTCTGGGAATAGCTTCTAAATACCTGCTTGTTCTAGATGAGTTTTATTTTATTTAGCATAACTAGTAAGCCATAAGAGATAGACAAAAACTTACTGTACAAAAAATGTAGATCTTATCAAAATCACAAGTTATGTCATATATATATATATTTTTCCTGGAGCTTACCGTTTTTGAGGTATTCCTTGTTATTTGTTTCAATTGTGAAGTACTTATACTTTTCTCAGATGGAAATGTCTGTTTTTCTTTTGTTCTACTCCTGGTCAAGCAAAGAAGCGATTTGCAATGACAATCGCATGACAGCTTTTAAAACATTTTATTATCATTTCAGCCTAGTGCATTCCCTTAGTTCCCTTCAACTTATAAGGAACTAAGTAATAAAATTCTGCTAATGTTTATCTCAATTAACATGGTGTTGAAAAAAGAATTATGTTTTGTGAGAAGTTTGTTTGTAGAGTAGCTAGAGAAAGTCATGTGAGTGTGACATCAGATTTTTTTTATTTAGTAATCTTTCTCCATTTGAGTTTACATTATAACACAGAAAAACAGATATAACATAATAAAATATAAAATAATATCAATATAACAATAGCCATGATGAGATGAATAGAGAGCATAATAATTTGAAGTATATAAGAAGAATGCAATAAAAGTAGTAACACACTGAGGCTGTAAATAATAAGGAAAACCTTTTGTATTAATTTACATGACTTTCTCTCAACCTCTACTGTTTATTAGTGGTTTTATTAACTATTTATGAGTTTATTTTTCCATCTTCATCTTATCTGAGATAAAACTTTGCAGAAATATGTAGCTGCATTAACATTTTGCTATAAATTCAAAGGGACTAGCAAAGTCAAATGTTAAGAATTGCAAGCTATATGCTAACTTTATAAATCCACATTTCTGTGCAATCATGAGAAACAACTAAATATTGAAAGGACATTAAAATCATTACAAAGGAATAAATAATTCAAACCATTTATAATGCATATCTTGGAAATGACATGACAAATGTTTTTGTGCAGTACATTTTCCTTCATTTCTTCTGGTTTATCCATTATATAACATTCTGTCAGAATGAACAGGACTTCTCAGGCTATTCTGAGAAAATTCATATATCCATTTCATTGCCACAGAACTATCTTAAATATATAGTATTTTAATCAAAATCGTTGAGACATTTTTGAGTAGACAAAAAATAATGTAGAGATTTCCATGTATGCAAAAGTTTGGAGGATGTTTTTGAAAATTGTTATACAAGTTTGACATTAATTGGACCTTTTAATTTGAGTTATATTTTTCACAATTCACACATGTACGAATGAAACTTTTTCTAAAAATGTTTCTTTTGTTTTTGGATCCTGAAAACATGCAGACATAGTAAAATCTCCTCTACAAATAATTTTAGAATGGAATACAGTACTTTCTCTACTAACAGTAAGCACAATTAGAGAAAGCAAAGCAATGGTCATATCAGCCTTTCATCTTTAGAACATATTGCCATCAGCAGAACTGTGGTTTTTTGGTGATAATTTTTTTAAAATTTATTTTCATTTTACAAATTTTGCATTATTTTTGAGTGGATAATTTAAATAAATTTTGTGATGCATGTTTTATATTAAATTCTCCATCTCAAACTATTAACATGCAAGATTATACAAAATTTTAAATTTTTTCACAAATTACGTATATATTTAAATCAAATAAATTTTGCGTTTTTGTAAAATTAATTGATAAAATTGTCTTTACTATAGTAAATTAATACTGTGAAGGATTATAATATAGTTAATTAAAGGTAACTTTATTAATTGTATCTTGTGACTCTAATGACTTTGCATAAAATGCCATATAATAAAAATACTTACTTGAAAAATAAAATGAACATTTTAAATTTTCTGGGAATAGTCTGCGAAGTCAGCTTCGTTCAAAATCAATTTGTATAATCTTGTATAACTTGTAAATGTAAAGTAACATATGATAACATACTACATAACAAATATAGATCTCTTTAAAACACACAATATATTTCAAATCATTTTTTCTGCAATTATACAGAAATGCTTTTCTCTATACATACTATGTACATAGTGTATAGAGAAAGTATTGTATTGCACCCAAAAATTCGATACAGAGATTTCACCGGAAATCTATGTTTTGAGACCCCCTGAATAAAACAAAAGCACGTTTAGAAAAGGG
Organism: Hymenopus coronatus; assembly: GCA_030762935.1. Classification (NCBI taxonomy): domain Eukaryota; kingdom Metazoa; phylum Arthropoda; class Insecta; order Mantodea; family Hymenopodidae; genus Hymenopus; species Hymenopus coronatus. Next base: position 90,197,603 of record CM060894.1, on the reverse strand, counting down.
TCCGTGTGTGTATGAGTCTGTGGGCAGCATATTTCAAAAACAAAAAGAGCGTTAAAAACCAAACTTGCTATTTAAGTTTTTGCTATTAATGTTTTGAAACCCCTTAGCATTCTTTTAAAGTTCTTTCGATATTCAATCAAGTCACATTGTAACAGTGTGGAATTTTAGGCATTATAAAGCTTCGAGTAGTTAAACATTTGATTATTACTAATCCCTTTTTATCGATAACAAAATGTGTAATGTAGCTACTTCTGCAAAGTTTTATCTTAAAATAAATTGCATAGAATAGTTTGCATACATACTAATAATATAGGATAGCAAAAGTCAAATAAATGTAACACATCAGATATTTTTATCTGTTTTACATTTACAAGAAACTGCTCCTTTAAACTCCTCTAATTAGAAATGGCTTATTTAAATTGACCATTCCAAAACTATATACATTTCACCCAACAGATACACTGGAGTCTTTGAGTATTTTAAAGTCTTGAGAATTTTAATAGGATGGAAAGTCTTAATGGCTCAAATTTCTATTAACCAAAGCTTTTAATATCAGCCATACTAAAGTAATATTTCAGAAGCAGCCTATTATTTGTAACAAAATTGGTTCTTAGAAAAATTAGCCAATTTGCTAACACAGTTACTTCTGCTGGGTGCATAACCATTAATGCAAATGAATCTGTCAATAGCCATTCAACTCTTTATCATATCAGCATACATACAAATTAAAAGAACAAGAGCTTCAAAAATCTATTTTAATTTTTTTTATCCCCCATCACTCATCTCACCTGCAATATATCTTGTGATGTATTCCAGTGTGACAGGATCTTCCACTGTGAGTTTGTGTGACTGACATTCTATTTGAGCTCGGTTGATCAGAATCCTAGCATCTGCTGTCAGACCTGAAATATATACGTGAAGTTAGTAATTTACTCATATTCACACTCAAGACAAGTTTATCAATGTTCCATTTAGATATTGCCAGAATCTTCCTCATTAATGAAGACATTTGCACTGTAGCAAAAGCTCATAGCAATAGCTCTCCATGTGTAGTGGTTACCTTGCTAGCCTCTAAAACCCAAGGTTGCAGGTTCAAACCTGGTAATGGGTGATGGATTTTTCAGACAAAAAATCCTTACCCTGGCTTCCTTTGGGAGACAAGTAAAGCTATTGGTCCTGTGTAATATTTAATTGCATGTAAAAGGATCCTGTATTTAATAGAGAAGGTCCCTGGGCAAAATTCTGCCATTTTCATATCTGCATATTGTAATTTAGGTCTGTCGTCTCATCTGTGGACTGCAAGGTGCCTCCCCCAGGGACGGATTGGGGAATACTCACCAGATATGAAGAGTACCAAGGAAATAAAATACTTGGGACAGACCAAAACCAATACAGGAGTTGGACCTCCTAGAGTGCTAAAGTACAACCTTGCCTCCAAAATAAAACTTAGTCCCCCACAGCAGGAGTTAAGCATCAGACTAGTTCCCATTCATATAAAGGATATACCACTCAAAGGACTAACACAGTAATAAACTGGATGGGTCTATTATCTGTCCTTCCTTACTTCATTGTCAATGTAAACAAACCAGAATATGTTCTTCCGCGAACACACATGGTGCTAAGCTGAGTGCTGTACAATTGTAGAACATCTATATATGTATTGCTACCTACTTTCACTGTTCACAGATAATGATTAACTCTATGAAATGCATAACAAATAAAGTACAATAAAACAGGTAGGCAAGTTGTTATACAGTATGAAATGTAAAATTCTCCCATGAAATTAAAAAAATGCAGACACGCTGTTTTGGATGTTTGCTCAAGTACAATAGATGTACATCATCCAACATTTTTTGCAGTTTTTAGTATTCACATTGGACAACCATACGTCACATTTCTTTAATATACATTCATAATGCAGGACTTGCCCAGAAAAGCTAACCTGCCCTTGCCCCTCCTTCAAGATAGGAGTCATCTATTGTAGTTACAATCAAATTGTCTGAATCATCATCAGAATTGATAATTATTGACAATGTCTCCATCATTCACTGCATTTTTCAGCTGTCAGTTGTTGAAAAGCTGCTTGTATAGGAAGTCCTCAGCTAATTCAAAAGTTCTGCTTATGCTGCTTTCGGATACACTAGTAAATTCTGCCGTTGAGCTGAGACTAGTGTTTAATGCAAAAGTAAGATACTTTCCGCAAAACTTGGTGAATAACGTTCAGCAACCAATAGAGCCAATACATCCTGTTGTTTTTGTTTACATTACTGGTGAATTAAGGATGGATGGAGAATAAATGCTGACAACAATATTGCAATCACTGGGGTGAATGATGACAACTACAATTACCACATAAAATTTTGAAGGTATTGGACCGAAGATAAATGAGATGGTGAACAAGCTAGAAAAGATGAAAAGTTATATAACAGTTGCAACAGGTTCTTTAGAAATAACATGTTATCTGAAATTGAGGTTGCTTAACACCAACTGCTTCATTCATCCAATACGCATAATGTCATTTATATTTCTAAACCAAGACCCATAAATATGCTTAATAATAGGCACATACAGCTAAATGCAACAGAATACTCATTATGCTACATCTGTGTTTCCTGTTCTATTCATTATTACCCCAATATCTATAAGACTCACCAACATGTACAATTACCACTAAGGGCAGTCAAAATTGGTGCAAATTCCATCGTAATTAATTTTATTTCAATATCGGTGAGACATTCCATGAATGCACATTTTAAGTATTGCATTGTAAAATCATTCATATTTGTATATATTATTGTAAATAATGCTTCTGATGTTTCCCATGTTGTATGACTAGAAGATGGAATAAAATTAGCCAATGCTTACAACATCCAGCATGAAGTTGCGAAAGCTTTATTTTTGTGGCATGAATACTTGAGAGGAAAAGGCTTACTTGTTACTGGGCCGATATTGCAGAGAAAGCATTGAAATTTAAGTGACAAATAAAAGGAGAAGATTTAGAACTTACTGCCAGTGATGGATGGTTAGATAGGTGGAAAAAGCAATTCAGTATTTGTCAGATTATCGTCAGTGGAGAGACTTTACTTGCTGATAAAAAAGCTGTACCTTTGTTCAGACTATCTTCATAAACTGATTTAGAAGATGGGAATTTCTGGGGAGCAGTTATACAATTGCATTGGGACAGGTTTAAATTACAAGATGCTCCCCATGACAACGCTTGCCTCAAAAAAAGAAGCTCCTGCACCAGGGTACAAGAAAAGCAAGGAACGAGTCTCCATCTTGGCCTGCAGTAATGCAATTGGCAATCATAATTCAATCCTGTGTCAGCCAATGGACCAGGATATCCTTGAAATGCTAAAGAAAAAGTATCGTTGGCATCATCTCAGTTCGTTCATATCAGCCATTGATAATAGTGATGACTATGTAACTACTCTGAAAAAAGTTGACTTGCTAGATGTCATAAGGTGGCTAGCTGAAGCATTGGATGAGATTTCAAGCATCCTTTTTGTGACGTCTTGGAAAATGATTTTGGACCATGAAGATGGACATTTCAAACTTGAACCTGTGTGTGAACTGGAAGATGAAAACAATGAACTTGTTTTGTAGCTCAAAAATGTAACAGGTTGTGACAATATCAATGAGGAGGACGTTACAGAATGGATGGCAAGTCCATGAAATAGCTGAAAATGACAAAGGGGGGACTTAATAGAAGAAGAGGCAGAAGAGGAGGCATCCTCAAATGACAGGAAAAATCTCATCCCACATTCAGAAGGGTTCAAAACGATCAAGGCAGCCCTGCAGTATATTAGTCAGCAGGAGGAAGTGATGCCAGCTAATATCATCTGCTTGCACAAGTGGATGGACATTGCATCATGGAAGAGGTCTAAAGGAATGAAGCAGGCATCCACCAAGGACTTTTTCAAAAATTAAAATTTACAAGTTTTGACTTGTTTTAGGGCTATATTTTTACATTAATGTAAATATGGATTGTGATGTAAAGTACAAAAATAAACTAGATTTAAATATTTTTTGTAAGTCTGGGTTCTACTTTAATAATTTGTTTACCTTGACATTTTATGTGTAGGCATACAGTAATAAGAATAAGAGTGTGTTTTGGTAGTAGGAGTGGGGTAGGAAATGAGCACTTATAGAACTCTGGCCTATTCAAATTTTGCGTTATATGGCCTACACAATAGGCTGAAAACTGAGAGTCTACTGTATACCCCAACATTTTCCTGAAACTAAATTACTAATATTTCCATATGTTACAGAATATTAAACTATTTTATTGCAATATAATATATATTTCCCCCATATATATTAAATATTTACCAGCAAATGCCATGACAACATGGTCATCCAAAAGACAGATTTTTCTCACCGTCCTCTCTTCCTGCAACTTGGCCACTGATTTCTTTTCCACTCCTAACACCACTACATCTGATCCACGAACCCCTACCTGAAAAACAAAATGCATTATAATGCAGACATAAATTTGGGCTCATACTTGAAGATGAAAACCTGCTCTTGGTTCCCATGCAAGTTTTAAAGGTTCCTTATTACATATACAAAGAAGATATAATCAACATTCTAAAAAAAATGTCTTCCATTTGCATGAATTTCTCCATCACCATCACTTATTACATTTCTTCTGTAAACTATTTTTACAACATTTTTCTGCCTACTTTAATTGAAATAAATATTTGCAAAATGATGTTATACTAAGTTTCATTGTAGATGGCTAAACTGATAGTCAAATTTTTAAAAAGTGAGCCACTTGTATGCTGTCAATTCAGTGACTTGAATTTATCTTTCCTCCATGACAATACTACAGTTAAGTCCAACATTCATTACAAATATGACAAATCCTACAGATCTTTAAAAACCTGAATTATATGTTTTAAAGCACTATTTGGTCGCAAGAGGCAATCAGCTGAATAAAGGATTAAATGAGTAGCATTAAAAAAGGAGGTAAGTGATGTTCAAGCCCCTACACACCTAGCTGCGCAGACCAGATAAAGTGTCGTAATATAAAGAAGTCTGGTGGAGGCAAGAGACTCCCTAGGTGGCGTGCAATACATTGGTTGTAATGGGAAAACAGTGAAATTTAAAACAGCTATAATTACGTCATAAGGATACCTGAGTAGGAAATAATTGTGACAACACGTTCTTTATGATCATCAGCATTTATGCACAGGGATTAGACCTTGAATGTCCTTTTGGAAGTTGAATAAAATCACTTCATTGACTAGACGGAATTTCATATGACTGAACAAAACAGAAGTAAATATTATTATTGAACTTGAATATTGCATACCTGCATTTAAAGTGTTTTATGAACAGGATGCAAGAATCAAGAGAGCATAACTCTGCTTTAATTCTGTTTTCTCAGTTTCTTCTCAGTGATTCCATGTATACTTTTTCCTTTTTACTTTAATGCACAAATTTGTCGACAAGAATTATAAAGAGGGTTTGTTAAGTGTGTCTCTGCAGCAAAGTGGTCAAAATGCTGAATTAAAAATGAAGAATATGCTGGGTTCAATTCTAGGCTGATGAAGCTATTCTTATTCCTCACCCTCAAGAGCCTGGAAATATGAATGTGATACTGAAAGTGTGTTAAGTTAATTGAGTAGTACAGTTTTAATGTACACCTCAAATTTAAGCAGTCGTTATAGAAGGTCAAAGTGGTAATACGACAATATTACCTAAGACAGCATGTAAATAAATAAAAACAAACAAATAAATAGAATGATTTAGCAGAAAAAAAAACATATGCAATACTGGATTTTCAGAGATGGTATGAACAGTATAAAAATAAAATAAACGTGAAATTGGGTACCTTTACTCCTCTTCAGCAAACTATATTCAAGACGTTTGTGGTATATTTGAGTTAAATAGATAAGATAGGTATATTATTATGTGCACAACAGGAGTGTATGGTCTGTGCTTCCTGGAATAATTTATAAACAAATCTAAAATTAGAATTGATTATTACTTAACATTTTTTATGTTCTAACACTTTTGCAAAATTCCTTTTTGCACCCTGTGGAGTCATGTTTCAGTCTAAAATTACAGATTTGAAAAATTAACTTAATCGAGATTTCGGGTATTTTTTTTTTATTTAGGACAAATAAAATATTGAATCTAATATTTTTACACTGCCTTCTAATGCTAATAAAACATATACAAAATAGTTATAAGAATGAAGTTAGGGTTCTCGTTACCTTTATCAAATAACAAGGGAAACTAAATACTGAAGGAACTGTGTCAGGGTTTAGCATCATCTTGCCTTTATTCTCATGGAAACAATTTGTCGCAAAATGCACTGAGATAGCCTGCGATATTTCAATGGTACAAATTTGTTATGTGTCGGAGCAACTGACGACTTACTCAATAATTCTAGTTTAAGAATTAGGAACCTAAAATAAATTATCATTCACTTAGTGACCGAGGAAACCCACGAGAATAAATGGAAATGAATTTGGAACACAAAGGTTACAATTTATTCTTACCGATGGAAAGTGATCTCGGAATCATTTTTCCAGTGGTTGGTACAGTTATGCAGCATAGAAGTGCACCATGTTAATTATTAAATCCTAATACCCTTAAACCACCTCACTTTTAAAGCCTTTTAAGCATACTGAACATATGGCAAAAAGTATGTTTGCCCTTCACCTACCAATGTGCGAGAGGTTTCAATTAGTGACAGCACACCAGCACCAGCGATGAGTCCATGTAATATAATTCCAAGATCTTTGGTGATGTTATTCTTAATTATTAATCTAACCCACTGATTCACTGATGATAGGTTTCTGTGATCCTACTGTGTACCAACCATTTCCCCAAAACAGCTTGTTCCTTCCTAACATATACGCAAATCTTAATATTTCATACTCAGTAAGGGCAGTGAAGGGGGTACTTCCTGTTATAAATTGCTCTCAAGATTGATCAGTAAAGGGTAGGTGAACTGCCATGTGAAAATGAAAACATCCCTTCTGAAATACATGGAAATTCTTCAAACACTGGAAGGTGATGACAATGAAGTTGAAAACAATTAGAAGTAAAAGCTGAGTCAATTAATGACAATAAAGAATATTACTTTTTAAATTTCCCAAAATATGTTTTGGAGTGGAAACAAATATAGGAAATTATAATTATCTACAGTAAATATTGACTTTCAAATCATGGCATTTGTTTGTACCTATGGCTCCATATTAAAACATAATCAAAGTAAGGAAAATGGCATGTATTCACCTGTTTAGGAGAGATCTGAACACTTTGTTATCCTTCAATATGCCCTTTTCATGTCATCTTATAGTGAAAATGCTGCATGAACATCAACAAAGTATGCCATGTTAGTGTTGTCACCCATATGTGAAGGGAAAGGGATTATTGGGGTTTAGCATCACAAAACCCTTGCTATGTCCAGTTATTGTTCTGATGTATGTGTCCAAATTGCTTCACTCCTCTGTTTCTAAAAGCCATTCCTCAACTATGCTTTGCAGCGTAGAGCCCTCAACACATAAGTATGGTAGTATTTGTCTCATATGTGGCAGCTCTGTAGTTGAGAATGACAGTATTTAGCTTAGAAATTGCATCTACAGGGAATACTGGCAATAAATATGGCTAGGAGTCATAGTATCAAAGAATCTGTCGAGTCATTATTGAGGGAAGGGGAGTGAAAAGTTTTGCAATTAGATATTCAACACAATATTACATAGTTATATCAAAATAATGTTTCAAAAACAAGCATCAGCTACCAAAAAAAGTGATTCTTTATATTCTATGCAAACCTGAATTATTATAAAATAATGAAAACTAAACCAAAACATTGTATCAAAAAATGCAATCTAACTGTTACTTTAGATCAAAGGGGTTTGTTTTATTTAAGCACTTGTGGAAAGGTTTTAAACAATTTGCCAAAAGAAACTGTTGCAATAAGAACAGAAATGAAATTTATTTAATAGTGTACTCATGGCATTATGTCACTTTCTTCTGAAAACACACTCAACATTGTAATTCTGTGACTTTTTGCTACATTTTCTTTATTAATACTCAAATGTAAATTTACATACAAGCAGATAATGTATACGATGGAAAAAGTTAATATTTCACTCCTTTTCTTTTTTCTTGTTGCCGATTTTCGTTTTATCCAATTATCACTTCAACTGAATCTATTACCTGTTTCTAAAAAGACATTTAATGTCTAGGAACAGCCAAGTATAACCAGGAATTACTTTATTGTCTTTGATATAAGGATGATAGATATATGGGAGGGAATAACTCAGGGATAGGCTCCCAATCCTGGAACGACTCGAAATCTCTAATGAAGTAATGCTAAAAGCTATAAGAATTTATTGTAAAACTTCTACAGGGTATCCGGATTTTAATGTATTATAAATATTAACATGTCTAGATTTGAAATCAGGTAGTTTACTGAGGTTGGACTTCTTGGGATCATTGGAGTTTTATCTTCATTGATATCTGACTACGCTTTACGGCTTAGGATCCCATCCTACGCTCTAAAAATTTATAATAGAATAGTAATTACAAAGCGGCTCTAATGGCAGAATAACAAAAGCACAAAATCCGGATCACGTATGAAATTAAAATACTAAATTTCGGAGACATTTCAGGCACTGTTTGCGTCACATTTTGAAGGTTATGAACTTGCGTATTACTGCAAAAAATCGAACTATCACTAGTGGTATACTCAAAACTCCTATTTGTATTCAATCAACCCACTTCAATTAATAAATTCCTCCATATAGGTGAGCATGCTATTTTGTTGCCCTTTGAAGGTTGTTCTGCTATTACTTCAAATTGTAATTCTGACATACCGCTGTCGATCCCTTTCGGACGGCTTCTTGAGCGTATTCCACTTGTAGTAAATGTCCATCTGGCGAAAACACTGTAATAGCTCTATCATATCTGGAGCTCATTATAACAAATAATAGTAAAATTGCACTGTACTATTACACTTTGAAAACACTACTTTACGCTGTGTAACGCAGAGAAATATATGAAGAACGACTTCCGTCAAAACATTTGCCTAAGCAAGTACCAACTGCGAACTAAGTAAACGCAAATATAATAATACCAAAGACTATTCAGTACCAACACAAAAGAAAAAAAATCATAAGGTAGAGATAACAAACGCTAACGTTCATAACGTATTGGCCTGAAATATTGGAATCAGCTGTGGAAGGAATATGATGATAATGTGTTCAGGGTTACTTTTTTCTAGTTTTAGACAATGAAAACCGTAAAGAATAGGAAATAGTATATAATTGATAGAACTACATCTGGCACAGCAATGATATCCTTCTCTTTAGAGCTCCTCCAAGTAAATATTGTTTTCATGCAAAATAACAGTGCCTATCCAACAGAATAACTTACGTCTTAAAGGATCTGTGCTAAACACTTCAATATCTTGGAAAATGAAATGAAATGGAGTTTTATTTATGGACGTTCTTTAACTGCTGTGGTTCTCTGCGTCTCATTCAATACTGGGCGTGAAAGATCGCTTAATATTGCTCAGAAGCCTCTTTTTCAGGTTAAGGTTCTTTTACGTGCTGAAAATCTACGACACGCGACCAACGGCTTTACTTCTTTTCCATTTTCCTTTCTACTTAAACCCGCGACCTTGGGTTTATAAAGTTATCATGTTAACCATTACACCACTGAGGTCAACTCTTGGATATTCGCTAAGGTTAACGTAACCAAATCTGTTTCATCAGAACTTTTCTAAATGAAATGGATTAGGTATAACATGTAAAGTTTCCCTCTGTAATTCTTCTTAATTCATCCCTGTACCGGTTTCATTCATGCACAGTATTTAATTTTGAAATTTGAAAGGTTAATATAAATATAAACTGGTGACTTAAGGAAATGTTAGATTAAATTAGTTATCAATTTTATATTATTATTATTATTATTATTATTATTGCCACAATTAAATATTAGGAGGGAACATCATCCGGCTGTTGACTGTTCTCCAAAATACGCCTTGGCAGCTTCTGATATTCATATTTTCGGCACAAAACAATTGTGTTAGAATTATATCTGTATCATCGTAACACATATGTACGTTAAAAAAGAGTTTTAAAGCGTATATTATAACATTTTACAGTTTATTCTCTTTCCACTAATGTAGCCTAAATGAAGGCTGATATAAACAAGTTTACTTCCCTCCCGAAGGAAACCATGCTAAGGAGTTTTAAGCTCGAAAAAAAATCTATTTTCCTCCGCTGGATTTGAACCCTCGACCTTGGCTATGTAACCATTACACCACGGAGGACGCTGTGAATATATGATCAAGTTATGATTAACCTGCTGTGAGCACAGCTTGTTCCTCCGATATTTGTTTCTGAATGAATTCCTCAAATGTGGTCTTTATTACGTTACTGATAATCGAATAATTCTATAAACGGAAGTCATAACGGCAATCCTCCTATAACTCGTTGGATCCATTTTGTTACCTATTTTAATATATTACATTAACATATTTTCCAATCAAATTAAATAGCAGAAATCAAGAGTTTGGTTTTTTAATTAAATTGTTTGATTTAGGTTTGACAATGGGGAGAATACTATTTCGGTTTGACAATAGTGAGAATTTAATGGTGCTATCTCTTTGCTCACAGTACTATTATGATTAGTTTTTATTTTTATCTAAAACATGTGTTTAACCCTTAATTGAATGGTGTTTCACTTGTGCAACAAAGATGATTAATCAAAGCTCTTAGTATTTTTAGTAGACTTTTTTTCTAATTTTGTATTACACTAACTTTCAGCAATAAAATTATGCTAGTTATAGCTGTTTAATATTGTAAAATTATTAATATTTTTGCAATAAAACTGTAGTGTTTTAATAAAAAAAAAGAGCAAAATCCATGCAAGTGCAGTCAAATGTAACCCCAACAGCATCCAGGCACACCATCATAAGGCTAGTTTACTTGGACCCTTCCCATTCTTTACCACAAACACATTTGACTGAAGTTGCTGGGACTCGAACTCGTGGCATTTGAATAGATGACCAGTCCATTTCGTATCGCACTAACGATTACAGCTATTCAAGTCGCTTCAGTTGTGATGCCGATGAAAGGGGTTTGCGAATTAGAGGATAAACAGCAAATATAGCAAAATAAATCGTTCAATAAAGGGTTAAAGATTCCTAAATCTAAAAGCAACGTATTGGAAAAAAGATATGTAGGCATTCTGAGTATTTGGATACAGTGCGAAATTTGGCCTAGGCAACATAGGCAATTGCTTAGGGTGGCGTTTCCTCTATCTTTCTGCTCCATTTTTTTTACTGTAAAATTTATTTTTCAAAAATATTGGCAAACCTTTTCTGAAGTTCGATGTCATATAACCTGTGAAAGTCGAATTATTATTATTATTATTATTATTATTATTATTACTACTACTATTACGGCTACATTTATTTATTAGGAGGGAATATCAGCCGGTCTGCCTCTGGGTCAAAATCGGGTGTTCTCCGAAATACGCCTTGGCTTCTGATAGCTCAAACTTCAATATATGATGACAACAGAGAGAAATCACTTATTCGTTCTGAAGTTGCAGAACTTGTGATTCACTCCAAACTTTGGTGACATGCTTCACTGGCTGTTGTGGAATGATGTTTTAGAAAGCTATAGCTTTGTAAGCAAAACGTTACAATCTGTTGAGGATGAATTGCAAATTTCTATCAATATTTACAATTCATTTGTAATTTATCTCGAATGCAAAAGAGGTATATTTGATCTTTACGAGGAAAAAATCTATGAGCCTGTGTGGTGAAGATACATACAATTACGACAGCAGAAGGAAGCGTAGATCTAAGTAGCAATATGGCGAGCAATGTGAAAACTTTGCGTTTTCTGGCAGAGACAATTACAGAATAAATGTTTTCAATATTTTAATGGCAGGTTGTGTCAAGAAGTGAAACGTAGATGTAATGCGTATGAAGCATTGTTTGCTAATTTTGATTTTCTTACTAAGCTCTATGAGTTAGACACAAAACACATTTTCAAACGGGCTTAAACTTTAAGCGCGACTTACTCGGACAAATAGAGGATGAATTCAACAATGAATGTATTCACCTTCGATGCTATATGAGTAAGGACAATTTAGATAAAGTATCTCATATGATGTGTGTCTACAAAACACTCCCTTTGAAAGGCCTCTTGGATGTTTACTCTAGTATTGGTGTAGTGCTACGTATATTAGTAAATTGTTTCAGCAGAGAAATCATTTTAGTGCTCAAAAGAGTTAAAAATTATCTTTGTCCAACAAATGCTAAAAGAAACTGAACGGTTTGTCAATTCCTTGCATCGAGTCTTATGTGCTTCGTCAAATCGACTTGATGGCGTCGTTAATGCTTTATCTATGGAGAAAATACAAAGGAAATCGTTAAAATTTACAAGTAAGATACATGCACTTTTTATTCCAAAGAATTAATATTTTTCTGAATTGCAACTTTCATTTAATGTAATTCAAAATCTTCTCGGGCTTCTACCAGTGATTTTGAATTAATACGTCGCCAGGAAAGCTTCAGTTCTTATTTTTCATTTAATGTGTTTCATTAAAATTAATTTAAACTCAAATTACCTGTATAATGGCTGCTTGTATTGTTTACCTAAATCTGGCTCTGTTTGGATATGCATTTAATGATTTATGTTCCATTTCTATGTTTCATCTCTTTGAACAGTAATACTCCAGCACATAAACTCGGATAAATACAAAGTACAAATATTTATTCGGCATCTTTTCAGCATAAAAGGCAATGCTATTGCTAAAATACAAAAAGTTATATTTTCTTGTTTTCTCAAAATTAATTTTAACATTTTGATAGAAACAATGGTCCAGATATTAACATGATAAATAAAATTCATGCGACACATTTTCTGATAATAGCCTGTGAAATGTTCTTCTTTCTGATTTAGTTTCGTAGAACTTACATCCTCAAGAGCTTACAAGCCAAATAGTGGGTTAGTAGCTTGTAAAGAAGCAAGAAAACTTTGGACCATAGTATATCCATGGCCAGCAATCAACCCAATTGCTGGTACAGTGGTGAAAAAGAAGAAGAAGAAAATTATATGTAGGGTGGTTTGGATATTCGCGGATCAAATTATCCAACCCACCATTTCGCCTAATGATCGAGGGGGAAAATAAAATAAACATAAAAGAATAAACGTGCACTACAGAAAACTCACGATGAGCTAGCTAATGTGAAGATAGATTAACCTCCGCCAAATAGTTTTTTTCATGATATTCATCGTATTTCAAAATACCATCTACTACCAGAGGCCTACTACGGTAGGTAGAGTTTGGCACACCTGAAGTTCCAAGTCAGTCCTGACTTCCTCGCTGTGGGTACCTCATCATGGAGAGGGAGTCAGTCGAAACGCTCACTCAAATGCTGACCATGCGTCGGTGGAAAAGAATGTGTGCTGATTGGAGGTTGCATTTCTGAGCTTGGGTCTTCTATTACTTCAGTAACCAGGAAATTAATATACGGCTTTGATTTGTGCTTAACCTAATCGGGAGATTAGGGACTAAACCACCGCTAGCCAACCGCCCCGAAGTAGTTATTATACCGTACACCAGGTGAATGGGACTTCAAGCCCGCTATCTCATGGTGTCATCCCAGTGGGATGATCCCTCGTTGGACCCGTGATAGTTAAGGACCACTGGGGGACGAAGTAACTCATTTTTTATAAAGCACAAACAAAAAAATACATTAAATATGGTATTCATGTACGAAAAGAAGTAGTAGGGTCTAGTTTTCCTCGCTACTTGTTTATAAGCAGAACAGAGGAAGGAATGAAAATTTTGTCGGTTAGCCCATTTGTAAAACTCGGATAGCTGATTCAGTAAAGTTGTGTATTAGATCCAAAAAATGGTATACTTCTAATTGAAACAAATTCAGTACCCCAGGCAACGAGAATGTTCACAGTAGAATTTTAGCCAGCTACACCGTAAAAGTCAATATGCAAAAGATCTTGAACTCTTCTCTCTGTATGATAAAAACTCGCGCATTGGACAGTTTATCAAATGAAGAGATTCAAGAAATTCTTTAAGAAAACGTACTATGCCTGTGTATCGGGTTCAGCTCAAAGAAAGAGGCGAATTCTTGCCTACCCGTACCCTGTTCTTTACCCTTGATCGAGTAGATTTCCCACAAAATAAGACAGAGTATGAAACCATCAAGGTTACACTGTCTATACCGAACCCGTTCATATGTTATAAATGTCAGCGCTTTGGCCACAACAGTGAATTTTGCAACGACGAATTACCTGCGACAACTGTATTGACATCTTCAACGACGGAGTATATTCGTCAGCTCCAACGTCCGTCAAGTATCCACAAAGCGCAAAGTATCCGCAGCGAAAGGGCGATCCAAGAGATTCGAATTAAAGATAAGGGGTACTTTTCGGAAGTCCGGAACTCTTATGCTTCCGCCAACCCTCTGTCCCGAAGTCTGGCACATATAGCTCAGTTACAACTAAGTTGATACCGAGTCAGGATATCGCAACTTAGACCAGACGTATAAACGGGGCCATTATTGCAGAAAAGGTTCTCTCAGTTAAATTACTTCTGAGGTCTATGATTTCAACATCAAAGTATGTATCAACATCTGCTAAATCCGGAATTGTACATAGCGCTACAGCAACAACGAAACAATCGACAACAACCAATAAGACTGGTAAGCTGATAATATATACTACACGTGGTATAAAATCAAGATCGGCTATGAGAGAACCAACCTCCTCAAAGAAGGTATAAAGTCTGCTCCCAAAACAACGAAGGGAAACAAGTATCCACATAAATCTCCACGGAGATCCTCATCTGAGGAATCTTCCAGGATGGACTCAGGTCAGCGAGTTTCATCTTTGCTGATTTCTATTTTCAATTGATTCGAAGTACTCGAATCGAACTTTTCAATTGGAAAGCAAGTCAGCCCCATGGAGCAGATGGAGCAGGAGGATACTCCCTTAGTACCAGAAGGACAGCAACTAAGAGGCAGAGTCATCCTTCGGTAGCTGTTAGCATGACACCAAAAGAGAATAAATTGCCGACCATTGTAAAACTTATCCCATGTAAAGAGCATGATTATTTTACAATGGAACATACAGAAATAAGGACACATTCACTAGAGTTTGAACTGTTGAGCAACCAGAATGGTCCTTTGGTCGTATGTCTGCAACAGACTAAGCTTCATCCACAATACAGCTTTAAAATCAAACGGTACAAATCTGATAGGTGTAATCTATCATCCGAGAGGTTGTTCCTACACACGGAGGCATTATAATACTTTTCTGAGATGATATATTCGCTGAATTTGTATCCTTACAGTCTGTCTATCCAGTCAGTCGCTGTAAGGATTAAACTGCCATCCATCAGATTCACCATTTGTAAAATACATCTGCCTTCGTCTGTTGATATCTCGCTCATGATTTAGAAGACTTAGTTCCGTAGCTATCATCATTTTTTCTGTTGGTAGACGGCGTGAATGCACACTCCTTTCTTTCTGATGCTTTCAATGGTTTTCACACCTGGATATAGCAGTTTGTTCACCATGGCTGACATTTTCCTTTCAGTGGATTATCACCTTGGTTTATACTCTAGTGCCCACTTGCCATGTATTATTAGTCTCTTAGCACGAAAAAAAAAAGTGTGTTCCACATGTATACTTAAATGGCACTTAGATCATGCCAACTGGAGCCTTTACTTCCGATTGGCACGGCTCTGTATATCTTTTAGCCGAACATCTCACAGAGACAACTTTTTATGCTGCTGAGCTGTCTATTCCGCGATCGACTGTCCAACCCCGTCGTCGATTTCCGTATCTTGATCACGGATGAATGTCGAAGTGCCATTCGTGCTACCGTTAAATTTTCCCCACTAATTGTATTTGTAAGGTGATGGAATACATGATCAATGGATGGTTGTTATGGTGCCTGGGAACTCACAACCTACTGAGTAACACCCAGTGCAGTTTTCGTCAACGTCGTTCAGCAGCTGATGACCTAGTCTCAATAGCGACGCAGATCATGAAGGGATTAAAAGAGCATTGTCAAACCTTTAGGATATTTTTTGACCTCGAAAAGGCTTATGAAACGTGTTGGCGAACAGGGATATTATTCCCTGCACAACTGGAATATAGTGGTTGCCTACCGTTATTCTTTCAGGAGTTTATGAAGGTCTACGTTTTCTGAATAAAGGTCGGCTCAGTTTTTTCCCCCGAATTCTTTTGTTCAAGAGAACAGACTACCACAGGTTTAGGTAATAAGCGTCACATTGTTTGCTATAACAATTAATTCTATCTGAAATGTGTTACCCCAGTTGTAACGTCCTGCTTATTTGAGAACGACTTTGCAGTGTATTGTAACTCTAGCGTCTGCCGTTTTTGGAACACCGTTAGTAGCAATGTTTAGACAATCTTTCAGATTGGAGCTTTCCTTTCTCAACTGAGAAATCACTCTGCGTTAACTTCTGGAGCTGTAGGAAGCGATTATCACCTTCGCTCCGATTTGGTCCAGATTTACTACCATTCTCAGATGGGGCTGATTTCTTGACTTGATATTCGATAGAAAATTATGTTGGTCGTCACAAATAGCACAGCTAAGAGTACGATGTAGCCGATCTCTAAATATTTTACGGGTACTATGTGGAAAATCTTGAGGAGAGGGTCGGACAGGTTTGCTGCTACTTCATCGCGCACTGTTCCGATCCAAGGTTAAGGATGAATCGTTTATTCTTCAGTACGGCCATCTATACTGAGAGAATTAGACACTGTCCATAATCGGGGCATCCGTGTGGTTGTTGGAGCTTTTAAAACCAGCCCAGTCCTCAGAACCCCCTCTGCAGTGTAGGTGTGATGTCCTGTTAGCAAATTATGATTGTGGGCTTAAATGCATGACCTCGCATCCAACGTGACACCATTTCTCCACATGAGTTAGACGATCGTAATAGAAATATCTCAGTTAGTCCAAAGTCTTCAGGTTTTCGTTCCGAGAGCTTCTTCGGAAGCACGATATTGAAATGCCTAGCATGTTTCCTAAGAGGGAGAGGTACACCCACTTTGGCTAGGTACTACATGCCACGTATATCTGGGGATGACGGCATACCGGAAGTTTATGATGCCTGTGTCTAGTATCCACACATGCTTATTAGAAATATTGTCAAATTACAAAGACCGATTTGCATATGCACAGATGGAAGTAAGTTTTAGATGTGCCTTTGTGAACAATATACAATCGGTTTTCATAGTAGTACATCCATTTATGCTGTGTGCCACATGCAGAGCCATTCTGCATGTTCGCCGTCGAAATTTGAGTGACTGCCTTTTTTATGGGTGATTCCCTTACTGCACTTCAGAGTCTTGGCAGTTACACAACTAATATCCTATCGAGAAGTGCCTCCAGGATGCCCTCCACATTTTACATGCTTTCGAAGTTAATGTAGAGCGCGCATGGATGCTTGGTTACGTTAGCTTACCGGGGAACAAACTGGAGGATTTGCCAGCAAAGACGGCAACTGCAAAGCCGAGAGCTGCAATTTCTTGTGTAACATCGGAACTTTAGGCTTGTTTTGTGCAGAGCGGTATCTCCTGGCTGGCATGGAAACAAGCGTCGAGTAGTGAAGGATTTTCCATTAAACTGGACAACTTCCTCTCATCTATTTCGACACGAAGAAATGATATTGGCTCGATTGTGTATGTCTACTGCAATTTTACATATAGTATCTTCTTAAGAGGGAATTTGCTCCTATATGCCCACTCTGTAGTATTTGTCGGTCTGTCATGCGCTGATAGTGTGTTCATCTAGCATATATTCGGAAATCTCTGCAACTACCGCTTAGTCTTGCAGAGCTACTTATGGACAATAACCCGGCGTAGATAAGATTTTTAAATGTTATATTTTTACGCCTATTGTATAATTTTTCGTAATAGTTCTCTGGCTTTTATATGGCTAGCTTCATATACACCTGCATTTTATGTATATTTAATTATATTTATGATTTTTATAATGATCTTTATCTCTGACTTTTACTGTGATTTGTTTCGTTAGGATGCTGATGACCTAGAAGTTGAAAGGCCTTAAATACCAACTGCCACCACCGCTGTCACCACCACTTACTATAAGTATCATATTTAAAAAGGCACGATTGATTTATTAATTCATTTACTTATTTATTTATTCCATGAGCTATGAACAAAAATCGACATGTGCTATAAACTGTAGAACATTGTGCTTTTTTGTAATTTTAA
Source organism: Hymenopus coronatus (assembly GCA_030762935.1). Classification (NCBI taxonomy): domain Eukaryota; kingdom Metazoa; phylum Arthropoda; class Insecta; order Mantodea; family Hymenopodidae; genus Hymenopus; species Hymenopus coronatus. The sequence goes on along the minus strand of CM060894.1, from coordinate 90,179,326 downwards.
TTCGAAGATTTTTAATGCAGCATTATGTTAAAATGGCATACAAGTCACTATCAAATACTGATTCAATTTTCAGAACCACCAGTTCCTTATTTGCGTTACGAAAACTGTAGAAGTGTAAGTGTAAATATGAGATGAAATCACCTCATTATCCTTCCAAACAAAGACTTAATCTTGGGCTAAAGTTGCAAATACTAAAATATTGCATGTGTTAAACTTTCTCTGTCCGCTATCGTTTATTATTTTCTCTAAGATGTACATATATATACAATGTACATAGTAGACAGAAAAGGTGCTGTATTTCACCCAGAAATTCGATATCGAGATTTCACTAGAATTACACATATTGAGGTCCTCTGGTTAAAATAAGGCATTTTGAGAAAACTTTCGTGCGCGCGTAGGTGTGTGTGTGTGTGTGTGTGTGTGTGTGTGTGTGTGTGTGTGTGTGTGTGTGTGTGTGTCAGTTTGTGTGTGTCTGTGAACAGTATAGCTCAAAAACGGAACGTTAAATGCCAAGCTTTATGTTTAAATTCAACGTCCTTCGAGGATTGACACGAAGATTTTTAAGAAAATCCGCCACTCCCAAACTACATTTAGATGGGAAAATTTTCGAAAATGTTGATTTTCTCAAAAATTGCTCTAACGATTTTAATTAAAATACCGTATATTAAATATTTGTACATGACAAATACACTATATATTTTGAATTTTTTGGTAATAGCCTCTGAAGACCTCTTAATTCTGACTGACGTTTGCACAAGTAGTAAACTGTAAGAGATTGACAAAATTTACTACAGCAAAAATGTAGATCTTATCAAACACACAGTTTGTATCAAATGTTCAGTAAATTATTTCTGAAATATTGCTCGTTATAGGTTTAAATTTTTTAAAACTTGTTCTTTCCTCATATGGGAAGTCATTATTCATTTTTTCGAACCTGCTTAAGCAAAGAGAACTGGATATCAATACCATAACAATATTTTAAAATATTTGACTATCGCTTTAGGTTGTTGTATTATGTCATTTCCCTTTTATAAGGAAATAATTTCGCAATAAAACTATTTCTACCAATTTTTGCCTCGGTAAGCATGAAATAGAAGAATAAGCTTTTGTAAGCATTGCTGCAGTATAGGTACAGAAAGTGTGAATGAACGCACCAGATTTGTCCTATATATCTTCTACAGTCTACTTTAATGACAGTTTACTTTCTCTATTAGAAACTTTAGAGTAAGCATTGCTTCCAGCCTAAACAGTCAATCTCCAGATTTCACCATAAATACACGTTAAAGGATCCCTAAAACCAAAAGTGTGTTTTCAGAAAAGGTCATTTAGTGTGTGTGTGTGTATGTGTGTGTGAGTGGGCATTTGTGTGTGTGCGCATGTGTTTAAGTGTGTGCGTCTGTATAGATCTGTGAACAATACAACTAAATAAAATCTGATGTGTTCCATTCACATGACTTTCTCTGCATCTCTGTAACAAATTATTGTTTTAAAGCTTATGCTTCTATTTACTTCATGCTAATCGAGAAAAAATTAGCAGAAATAGTCTTATTACTTGCTTCCTTGTAAGTAGAAGCAAATAAGGGAGTACCATAGGTTAAAGCGATTGTCAAAAGGTGGTTGCTATGTGACTGAAGTTTCTTTGTTTGTATGGACAGGAGTTGACACATTCCTGTATGAGAAAAGTATACGTTTTTCAAAGCTGAAACCAAAAACAAGGAATATCTAAAAGTATATATATATACCACACAAAAAATGTGGTTAAAACACGTTATATAACATAAATTGTGTGTTTTAACGTGTTTTAACCACATTTTTGTGTGGTAAGTTTTTGTCCATCTCTTACGGTTTAGCAATTATGCAAAATTCCGTAAAATTCGTCCAGAATAAAGTAGTCTCCAGAGGCTATTCCCAGAAAATTCAAGATGTACATTTTATTTGACAGGTAAATATCTTTAATATAAGAGATTTTAATACTAATCGTTAGAGCTTATTTTTATGAAAATAAAAATGTTCGAAAAAAGTTCCATGTAAAGGGTAGTTGGGGTGGGGGATTTGCTTGAAAATCTTCGTGTCGCATCGTTGGAAGATACCAAACTTAAATACCGAGTTTGGTATTCAACGGTCTTTTCATTTACAGCTATGCTGTCCACAGGCACGCAGATACGCACACAGACACACACAGACACACACGCACACACACGGACCTTTTTCTGAAAATGCTTTTTTTGGTTTCAGTGGGGCCTAAAACATGTATTACCAGTGAAATCTCGGTATCGAATTTTTTGGTGAAATGCAATACCTTCTCTATACACTATGTACATAGTACGTGTAGAGAAAGTAATTAAGTTCGATTGAATACGTAACTTGGTATTAAACTCCGAACATTCCAATGGTGTAACATAAAGATTTTCAGTAAACGTTTTAGTTGTTATTTTCTCATAAATGCTTCTAAAGATATTTAGTAAGCTATTTTATGACAAATACGTATAATATACCTATATCTTGTATTTTCTGGGAGCCTTTGAAGTCCTCTTTATTCTGAACCACTTTTGTAAACGATATGAAATAAACGAACCCTTACTGAGCAAAAATATCGATATCGTTGAAGCACACAATTTATGTTACCTCCGATAACATTTTTTGTGGCACTAATCATTTCCAAGATATTATTTGTTTTGGTTTGAATTGCCTGGTACTTCACTTTTATTAGCTGCAAATCGATATTATTATCTACTTTATTTCTTTTCTTTTTCGTGTATATGCAAAGAGAACAGCATTTCATATCACAACTTTATCACTCTACCTCATTGATTTCTTCTTCTACTTACAATGAGCAAACAAATGACTACAATTTATCTGCATTAGATAGGAGTGTATAAAAAAAGAAACTTTTGTAAGAATAGTTATAAAAGAGTGATTTGCGAAACTCATGAAATGTAACACATCATGCTTTTTACTTTATCTAGCACGTAAGTACAATATACATAGTAGGTAAAGAAGATATTGTATTCCACCCAACATTTGATATCGAGATATCATTGAAAATATATGCTTTGGGGACCCCAGAATAAAAAAAAATCTGACGTGTTCCACTCACATAACTTTCTCTAGTTACACAGACAACTTCTTTTACAAAAGATTATTCTTTTATCTATGACATGCTAATCAAGGTAATCATTAGCAGAAATTGTCTTATTTCTTGCTTCCTTTTAAGTATAAGGGACATAAGGGCCCACTAGGCTAAATCGACAGTCAAATCTTTTAAAAGCTCAACTGAAGTTCGGTTCGCTTTGCATGACCTGCAGTAAAACAAGAGAGATGAAACGAAACGTCACTTCCCGTCTGAGAAAAGCTTATGTGCAGTATTTTTCAGAACATGATGGCCCTCCCCCACTCTTCTTCCAAGGTCTGTCTTTAAAGTTTGCGGTTAGGGGATTTGCGATTGAAAACCAACCCTCGCTGTTGCCAAGTCCTACACTTACTGGTCGCTTAACCGAGGTGGATTCTCGACTTATGAGTGGTTTACCTAGGAAACACATTTTACTACAAATCCTCTCGCCCCTAGTTCAGGTACGTCTTTTGTTTGCTAATGGTTATTGCCCAGTGCAAGGGGGGAGTGGTCCCATTAGGTGTCATCATGTTTTGGAGAAAACTATAGTTTGAAATTGAAACTTCTAACAAGGCATATCTCAGAAACGGTCAGCTCTATATAAAAAGCGGATATGATATAAATTATGTTTTAATGAGATCTACATTCTTGTGCTGTAAGTTTTTGTCTGTCTCTTACGGTTTAACCGTTTTGCTAAATTCTGCAAAACTTATCCAGAATAAACAGATCTTCAGAGGGTATTCCTCCAAAATTCAAAATATACAATTTATTTGTGATGTAAATCTTTAATATAGGGCATTTTTATCAAAATCGTTAGAGCCATTTTTTAGAAAAACAATATTTTCAAAAAATGTCCATGTAAAGGGTAGTCTGTGGTGGAGGATTTTCATAAAAATATTCGTGTCATATCCTTGAAAGATACTAAACGTAAATACCAAGTTTGGTTTATAACGATCTTTTCGTTTTTGAGTTATGCTGTCCATAGACAGACAGACAGACACAAAAACATACACACACACACACACACACTCATACACACACGCGCGCTCGCAAGGACCTTATTTTAAAAAATGCTTTTTTTCACTCTTAGGACCTCAAAACATACTTTTGGTGAAATCTCGACATCGAATTTTGGATAGAATGCAATGCCTTCTCTATCCTTAAGTACATTGTAAATACGGGCTAGAGAAAGTAAAATAGAAAATAAGATCCACGCGCGCGTATGCGTATCTATGGGCAATATAACTCAAAAATTAAAACGCTGTTAAATACCAAACTTATAATTAAGTCCAGCATCGACATGGAAGCGACATGAAAATTTTCAGGAAAATCTTCCAGTATCCTTCACATGTTACATTTTCGAAATTTTAGATTTGCTCAAAAAATGCTCTAACGATGTTGTTTAATGTATCGTATATTAAAGATATTTACATGGCAAATAAACTGTAACCTATTCTAAATTTCTTGTGAATACTCTCCCTCGCCCATAAGACATCTTCATTCTAGATAACGTTTGAAGAACTGGTAAATCATAAGAGAATAAAACTTACTACACAAGAAATGCAAATTAAAAAATCTGATGTGTACCATTCACATGACTTTCTCCATATCCCTGCAACAAATAATTCTTAAAAAGCTTATACTTATATTTACTTTATGCTAATCAGAAAAAATTAGCAGAAATAGTCTTATTACTCGCATCCTTGTAAGTAGGAGCGAAATAAGGGACAACCGTAGGTTAAAGTGATAGTCAAAAGCTGGTTGCTATGTCAATGAAGTTCCTTTGTTTATATGGATAGGAGTTGACAAGTTCCAGTATGAGAAAAGTATACGTTTTTCATAGCAGAAACCAAAAATAAGGAATGTCACAAAAACGACCACCTCCACGAAAAAAATGTATATAACATAAATTGTGTGTTTTAATGTGCTCTATATTTTTTGTGTAGTAAGTTTTTGTCCATCTCTTACGGTTTAGCAGTTATTCAAAATTTAGTAAAATTCATCCAGAATAAACTACTCTTCAGAGGCTATTCCCAGAAAATTCTAGATATACATTTCATTTGTCAGGTAAATATGTCTAATATCCGAAATTTTAATCAAAATCGTTAGAGCCATTTTCGAAAAAAGTTCCATGTAAAGGGTAGTTGGGGGTGGGGGGATTTTTCTCAAAATCTTCGTGTCGCATCCCTGGAAGATACTAAACTTAAATACCAAGTTTGGTATTTTACCGACTTTTCGTTTTTGAGTTATTGTGTTCACAGACACACGGACACACGGACACGGACACGAGGACACACGGACACACGGACACACACACACACACACACACACACACACACACACACACACGGACCTTTTTGTGAAAATGCTTTTTTTGGATATTGGGGACCCTAAAACATATATTTCCGGTGAAATCGCGGTATCGAATTTTTGGTGGAGTACAATACTTTCTCTATACACTATGTACATGGTGCGTATGGATAAAGTAAAAACACACAATTTATGAGAGATAGGTTTTTCTATGTGTAAATCTAGTCATTTCCGGGATATCATTTATTATTTGTTTTAAAATTTCCAATACTTCAACTTTTCTCAAATGGGAAGTGCTTATTTACCTTTTTGTCCTGGTCATTCTAAGAGAAGAAAATTTCAGATGCATCACATGCGATTAACTTTTAAAAGATTTGACTATCCTATTAGCTTAGTGCATTCCCCTATTTCCATTGTGCTTAGAAGGAACTAAATAATAAAAACACTTCTGCTAATATTTATCTCGATTAGCATGAAGTGGGGAGAAGAACACATTTTTGTAAAAGCAAATTGTTGCAGAATAGGCAGAGAAAGTCATGTGAATGGAACACATTAGGATTCTTTTCCCAAATATTTAAGTTTAATCGAAATAAAACACTGTAGAAATATTTTCATTGTACACTGTGTTGTAATACGATTGGGATAGAGGAAACAGGGTCGATAGTCAGGTTTTTAAATGGTAATCAGTAAATATTAGCCTTGAAATTCCACAATCCTTTCTGACATTGGCAGAAACAATCGAAAAATGACAAAAGCGTTGAACAAAACAAAAATAATAATTTATCTATATAGAATATCTGAGTATGAGGCCACAGAAATTGAATTGAAAATAAATTGGTAGTTTTAAAGAGGTTTACAATTTGTGTGCAATAGCTACATTTTTGTCTATTTCATACGGTTTATCCACTATGCAAAACTCTTTCAGAATGAAGAGGAATTCACAGGCTATTTGCAGAAACATTTAATTTGTGATGCAAAATATAGCTATGGTATTTTAATCCAAATCGTTAGTTATTTACGAGAAAACAAAGAACAACGAAAACCTTTTCACCTAAAGCATTACTTAGATAGGGAGAATTTTATTGAAAATCTTGCTGTCGCATGTTCAGATGATACTGAACTTTATTTAAATTTAACTCGGCAGTTATCGGACGTTTCATTTTTAAGTTTATACTCTTCACACACACACACACACACACACACACACACACACACACACACACACACCACAAATATCTTTTTCTACAGATTTGGTGAAAGCTCAACATCGAAGTAATGGGTGGTATAATAATAGTTTCTCCACCTACTAAATGAGCTGAAAGATATTTTGAATGCATTGTTTTCCAAACTTAAAATAACTTACTCAAGTTTAAATTGTTATTAAAGAAATCTGCTTATATTTTAAACAATGAAAGGTTATGTAAACATTAACATTTGTTATAGTGTATGACAAAGATGCGCTGACATTTCATACATTATATCTAATAATATCTGAGTTATTCTACAAAGAAATACAAAGGAGGTTTAGATTCACTATGGTGTACACAATACAGTAATGTTGCTGGTAAACAATATATATTTGAATGAGAAATTAAATTTCCATGTTGGGCATATTTCCTATTTTCATTATCCCGCACCCCCTACTCCATTTATAAAGTTAGGAATCTTTTAATGATGTAAGACAAAGATCGTCATGGAATTTTACCTACAATAATTATCTCTTTGGGTGTTAAAATGTTCCTTATATTTTATTTTCTCAAAAAAAAAAATTCATGTTTTCTTTTGAAACAACCAAATTCATTTCTTTTGAACCAAATAGAAATAGTACTGGTGTGCCGAATAAGATGTGTATTTTCCGATTCCTTGAAACCTTCCCCCACTTAAGGATTTTTAGAAAATGCTCAGCATTTAGTGTGTTTATGTATGAACAGTATAAAATATGACAATGTACATCTCGTTAAAACTACATTTATTTATTTCGAATAAACTATTTGTGGCATTAGCCTTTCCGAAATAGTTTTATTGGTTTAAATTATCGAATACCTTCTAAAGTATTTTTGAATTCCTTGATCACCATTCTCTTCTTTCTCGACACCATGCAAGGGGTATAGAATTTCAAGGATAGCATATAGTGACTCACGTTTTAAAGATTAAATTATCGTTTCAGTCTGTCTTATGTCCCTTGTACCTTGAAATGTGTAATTAAATATTTCCTGCAAACGTATACTAACATTAAAATATAGAAAATCTAACTTTTGCAGTAATAGTTCACAGAATGTAGACGATAGCAGCAAGTAGAAAAAGTCTTGCGAATGTAATACGTCTGATTTCTGAGAAACACTTAAGTTATTCTACATTTTATCGCATACTAATTGTAGTTATATGCATTTTTGTAGCGGGAGCGGAAAAGCGGAGCAAATAAAACTTCTCACATTGGATCACATTTTTCCTGAACACGCCCTTGTGCTATTATACTGAGAAGCAGTAGAGGGAGTGATTCGAAACACATTATTCAAATCCAAATGAAGTTTTTAGCTATAGAAGGTTCAGTACGAATCAAACAAAGAACAGAAAAGAACAAACATACTATCGAAAAGTTCAGTTCGCCGTTAAGCGCCATTTGGTGCACGTTCATGTGACTACAGCTATTACTTATTTTCATTGTGTTAAATGAGATGTTACCTTGTAGAGTGACGCAGCAAGTGTCAAGTTCGCACTAACAGTTCTTTCGTAACATGTTATTTTCTGTCGACTTTCATTAAAGAAGTTGCATTGTTAAGGCAGATATCCTACCTATTTTTTTACAAATGCATAAGTTCCAAACCAGCTGGAGTGTGTTTCTTTAAGCCAACATCATCATCTGCAAAAGCAGGTGGCTGCTATTTCGGGTTCACCAGTCGCTCGCATCTTCAGATCCTCCGAAGCGTTAAATATATCCGGAAGAAAGGAAATATACCTTTTAAGGTCATCATAGGCTGGCTACTTCTGGTTGACAGTCGAGCCGTGACGTGCGTGTTCTATCTCACCGCATTTTTCAGGTCGGTGGACAAAATGAATAAATACTTCATCTTAATGAACTTTATAAGGACGAAAACTTTTATTCAGCATCCCACCGGCTTGTGGCACAGCGCATTTTATAGCGACAAGACGGCTCACAAACATGTTACTTATTTATAGAGTTACAGGTAATGATTTATTCCACAAAAACACGTAGGTATATCAAGATTTCACTGAAAGTGGATGTTCGAATACAACAGCGATGATTATGATGGTAATAATAATAATAATAATAATAATAATAATAATAATAATAATAATAATAATAATAATAATAATAATCTTCATCATCATCTTTCTCTACTGCTCATCTACCTATAGCAAACAGGGAAGTTATTGTATTCCACCCAAAATGTAATGTCCAGATTTCACCGCAAATATACGTTTCTGAATAGAAAATATTTTAGAAAAAGGCCAGTGCAGGCCTGCAAATATGTGCGCGCGTGCGTAGGTGTTTGTGTGTGTTTGTAAACAGCATAACCAATAAACGACCAAATATGATAAATTTAAGATCATCATAGTATAGCTTCCAGTTCTTAAACATTTGACAATCTCTATTCTCTTTGAATCAAAACGAAATGTGTAATGTAGTTATTGCCGCAAATGCTTATCTCGATTAAAATGAAATAGTAAAACACGTTTTCATAAGAATTGTGTATATTACCACTAATAAACGATAGAGGACAGAGGAAGCTATGTGAACATAGCTTTTTTTTAAGCGTTGTTGCTATTAAGTTTTTTTTTTTTTCTGGCGATGGCTATTTATTATTATTATTATTATTATTATTATTATTATTATTATTATTATTATCTATTAATTCATTTATTTATTTTTGTAGCTTAACGTTCTTTAACCTGGGCGGTCATATCAGACGATGAAATTGGTGAAATGATGCTCAAATGATTTCGAAGTCAATAGAGAGCTTAAACGTACTCGACATTCTCAGGATAATGGAAAGCCCCGGGAAAAAAAAAAGGAAAAAAAAAAAAAAAAAAAAAAACTTATCCGGGTAACTCACCCTAAATTAGATTCGAACTCGCGATCTGTTGAATATGAAGCGAACATGTCACACCCCACTATTATTGGTATTATTATTATATTTATATTATTTATATATTATAATATTGAGGAATGGGAATATTTGGGAGTCAAAACTAATTCACCAACAGTCAGGAAAGTGACATAAAATTTAGAATCCTGAAAGGTAGATCGGCAATAGTTATGTTAAATTGTGTTTTATGGTATAAGACATACCAGAAACAAGATTACGTAGACATATTACTTTCTCCATACGCACTATATACATAGTGTATAGAGAAAGTATTGCACTCCACCCAAAAATTCGATACCGAGATTTCACCGGAAATATATGTTTTAGGGTCCCCAATATCCAAAAAAAGCATTTTCACAAAAAGGTCCGTGTGTGTGTGTGTGTGTGTGTGTGTGTCTGTGAACACGATAACTCAAAAACGAAAAGTCGGTAAAATACCAAACTTGGTATTTAAAATTAGTATCTTCCAGGGATGCGACACGAAGATTTTGAGAAAAATCCCCCCACCCCCAACTACCCTTTACATGGAACTTTTTTCGAAAAATTTGATTTTCTCAAAAATGGCTCTAACGATTTTGATTAAAATTTCGTATATTAAAGACATTTACCTGACAAATAAAATGTATATCTTCAATTTTCTGGGAGTAGCCTCTGAAGAGTAGTTTATTCTGGATGGCTTTTACTAAATTTTGAATAACGGCTAAACCGTAAGAGATGGACAAAAACTTACTACTCAAAAAATGTAGAGCACATTAAAATACACAATTTATGTTATATACATTTGTTTCGTGGAGTTCGTCGTTTTTGTGACATTCCTTATTTTTGGTTTCTGCTATGAAAAACGTATACTTTTCTCATACAGGAACTTGTCAACTCCTATCCATATAAACAAAGGAACTTCATTGACATAGCAACCAGTTTTTGACTATCACTTTAACCTACGGTTGTCCCTTATTTCGCTTCTACTTACAAGGAAGCGAGTAATTAGACTATTTCTGCTATTTTTTTCTGATTAGCATAAAGTAAATAGAAGTATAAGCTTTTTAAGAATTATTTGTTGCAGGGATATGGAGAAAGTCATGTGAATGGTACACATAAGATTTTTTTAGAATGGATTTCACCATGGAGAGGAGAAAGGGATAGCGCAAATGGATGATAATATAGTTGTTTTTTTTTTTTTGTAGTGTTTAACACCCGCTTTTACTGCTTGTGGCACCGCAGGTGAACGATAATGTAATAAATGGTATGAGGAAGATAGTTTTGGAAGGGTTGGGTTTGGAAGCAAGAGAAGAAATGGTGAAAGAGGATAGAGTATAAACACTTTGAATGCAGGAAGATGTTATTTTACATTGTAACATAATAAATACATAAATGCAATATTATTATTGTTATTATTATTACAGCTAAAAGAGAGTGTATTTGCTAGAGTTAAGAATATAGATACGATATATCGAGCTTTGACCCAACAATGCTCTCAACTGCGACAAACTCTGTGTACCTAACGGTTGCTAACGCTTGCAGCGGAACGGGAGGAGCTACAGTAAATTCTAGAAAGGAAATAGACACCTGCTGTGGTGTTAGGACTTCTTCATCTAACGGCGCTATAACTTTTACATCCTGAGTTGAACTTGTAATGTAGTATCCTGAAAGATAACTCGAATGCTGTACTTCAGAATGAATTTCAAAGTTACAAGTGGTGTGCTGATCCCAGCTTTGCGTTTGGGTTGTTTTTAAATGAATTTGTGATACAAACACAACCAACAAAATCTCTGCAAGCATCAATAGCAGAAACAACAGTTATAGACTCAAATTCAGTTTGAGAACATATTAGGTAAATACAAGTGAAGGATAACAAATTTGATGTGTTGTATTCACATGACTCTCTGTTCACACTCATCTACGAACATCTTTTTCAAAATCTTATCATTCAATTTGCTTCATTTGAAGACAAATTAATCTTCATTACATATTTACACGCTTCGTTGCGCGTATAAGAAGAATGAAGTGGAAAGTAGGTAATGGTCAAATATTTTCGAAGCCATCAAAAACCAAGATGGTTTGCTGGAAACATTCCGAGGAAATAAGGTTAAAATCTGTCCTGTGATCAACCTAACTAGAGTCTATCGTGACCTAGCCGAATCAATTTCCCCAAAAGTCCACGCGGTATAAAATAACACTATAATCAGAATAAACACACACACACACACATATATATATATGTGTGTGTGTGTGTGATTCTTATTATTAACAGTGACACACCCGTTAGGGCCCCAACACGCCATGATTCCTTGATTAATCATCGAAATGAATAAAAAGCTTTGTTTTGAAGTCATATAATCTTTCTCTCGGTTTTCTCATTTCAGTTTCCTAATCTATTTCCCTTCATTCTTCATAAATTTCACCCATAGTCCTAGAGCTTTCCCACCGTCACTAACATCTTTATTGTAATGATGTTTTCAATTTTGAATTGCAAATACCCTCTCAAGAGCAGCGATAACAACCGGTATTAAGATTTTTCCCTACCTCTGAATCCATATTTTGTGGGCTAACCACTTACAACCCCCTCTTTCCATTTACAAATCTTTATCACAGTAGTTTTTTTTATTCATTGACCTTGATATATCATCTTTTTACTTTCTCTATACGCACTATGTACATAGTGTTTATTATATTGCACCCAAAAATTCCATACCGAGATTTCACCGGAAATATATGTTTTGAGACACCCTGAATCCAAAAAAAGCATTTTTAGAAAAATGTCCGTGTGTGTCTGTGGACAGCATAGCTCGAAAATGAAATGACTATTAGAAACCAAACTTTGTATTTAAGTTCGGTATCTTCCAAGGATGCGACACGAAGTTTTCCCCCCAAAAATACCCCCACCCCAAACTACCCTTTACATGGAAAGCATTTCGAACATTTTTATTTTCTTAAAAATGGCTCTAACGATTTTGATTAAAATCTCGTATATTTAAGATATTTACTTGACAAATAAAATGTATATCTTGAATTTTCTCTGGGAATAGCCTCTGAAGACTACTTTATTCTGGATGAATTTTACGGATTTTTGCATAACTGCTAAACCGTAATAGTTAGACAAAATCTTACCACACAGAAAATGTAGAGCACATTAAACAAACAGTTTATGTTATATATATTGTTTTCGTGGAGTTTATCGTTTTTAAGATATTCCTTGTTTTTAGTTTAAGCTTTTACTTTTACTTTTCTCATACAGGAATTTGTCAACTCCTGTCCATACAAACAAAGGAACTTCAGTCACATAGTAACCAGCTTTTGACTATCACTTGAACCTATGGTACTCCCTAACTTCGGTTCTACTTACAAGTTAGCAAGTAATAAGACTATTTCTGCTAATGTTTTCTCAATTAGCATACAGTAAATAGAAGTCCAAGCTTTTTAACAATGTTTTTTTGCAGAGATGTAGAGAAAGCCATGTATATGGAACACATCAGATTTTTATTTTTCATTTACAAGCAATGCCATTATTTAAGAGAAGTGGTAGTGCTAATTAAAACATCTAAAGTTTTAAAATGAATAATGTCCTCTTCTATCCCTTGTAACTATTACCTATATAATCGTTCACATTTTGCACATTTGCCCTTACAAATTAAGTTTAACTTCCATATATTCTCCGCTTTTTGCGTTACACGCTAGCGAATTATTAACTACACAAGGTTCGAACAACATTTGTTTTCTCCTTGTTGCTTATTTTATTCCTGCTTTTTCTCACAATTAATAGCATTTTTCTGCCATCCATTTTCCATTCACACGGAGTTTAGTTCTTTCCTCATCTATTCACGCATTCAAATCCCCCATATATGAATATCATAATCGGATATTTTCTTTTGGATTTCTTCTAAATTTAAAAGTGATTGTCAGTTGCAAAACGCACACCATTAAGACTATTTGCAGATAAAATTTGTGTTATATTTGTGGAGTAATTATTTTCACATATGAATTCTGATAAGTCAAAATAGAGTCCTCGTTATGACTGACAAATAATTGTTGGCGCAGTTGAAAATAGCTCTGTCGGATGTAACACAGAAGTTAACAAAATAATTGCAAATTTAAATGAATGTAATTTAAATTTTACACAAAAGAAACCAGTACTATTTATCTAAGAATCAACAACCGCTACTGTTTCTCCATCTACCGGTTATTTTTAAATTATGTGGTGGTAACCGGCTTTGCGGGTTGCAGCGTTTCAAGTGGTTCAGCGTTAGCTCTTTACTGACTTAAGAAAGTCAACTAGCTATAAGCGCAATGCTAAATATCGTTTATCATAGATACATCAACTAAAATATGTTCAATTTATGCATAGCTTACAAAGTAAATAATCACTCAAAGGTCCCGGGTTCGATTTCCGTCTGGGTTGGGGTATTTTTATTTAATTGACATCATTCTCTATCTCCTACACAGTCTGGATGTAAGTATGTGAGAGTGATGTGCGTGTATTTAAAGAAAAGGAAATGATTTAAAACGCAACGTCAATGTGCCTAAAGTAAACACCATAGATGTTAAACAGAGATATATAAATGAAAAAATAGAGCAAATAATTCACTATTACGCGCACGTTTTGTTGGGTCTTCTGCTCTCTATTCTTCATTCGACAGGTTTCGCGCGATTTCAGAGGCCGAGCAGGGCGACCACGTTGAGACTGGAAGTAGACTTTACACTCTGACATATAGTGGCTTCAATGCTAAACTTTCATTCTGTCTGTACATTCCAGAATTCACGCGCATGCTCGTGCGCTGTGTTATGTTTAATAATTCAGATAATTCGCGGTATATTAGATAACCTATTCACCATAATGTTCTTTGGTTGACAACGCTGCGGAAAGAAAGGCGGGCGGGCTCCCTCTTCATCCACCGGGCTCTCATTTCCCATTAAACCAGCGCCCAAGAAAACGTGCGCGCATACTTAGTCTCATCCTTTTTTCCTGATCATCTGACTTTTACGTATTTTGTTCCTTTTAAACATAGATGTTCACTACTTCTGAACTTTCTTTTCATCTTTATACTCAATACTGCTACCAGTAGAATTTAAGCTCCCCACAAGATTTGGAGTATATTTGTATCATGTAAAGCGACAACCACATATCAGTGGATTTACTGGAATGTAAAAAAAACCTCTGTGGGACGAAATTACGGCACATCGGCGGCATTATTGTGCAGTTAACAGCATCGTTAACAAAACAATTACTTTCTCTACACGTACTATGTGACTCACTACCACCCGGCCGCTGAATCCCCCATCTCGATCATGGATGGGGTGCAGTATTGGGGTGTGAGACGTGGTCAGCGCTTCGATCCTCCCCGGCCAGTTAATGCAGTCTTCACGACCTCCATCAAGTAGTTCCTTAATTGGCCCCCCAGGGACCTTACGAGGTGGAGTGCACCCCGGTCTCAGTCTCCCAGCGGGGGAAAAATGTCCACGCAGGTACTGAGAACCAAACCCAGGTCTCCCGCTTGTCAAGCTGTAACGCTGCCACCGCGCTAAGGAGGCGACCACACGTATAGTGTATAGAGAAGGTATAGTAATGCATCCAAAAATTCGTTGGCAAGATTTCACCGGAAATACATGTTTTGGGTGCCCCAGAATCCATAAAAAGCATTTTTACTTTCTCTATACGTACCGTGTACATAGTGTATAGAGAAGATATTGTATTCCACCCAAAATTCCATACCAAGATTTCACCGGAAATACATGTTGAATCCAAAAAAAAAAAAAAAAAGCATTTTGGAAAAAGGACCGTGTGTGCCTGTCTGTGTGCATAACTAAAAAACGAAAAGACCGTTAAACACCAAATTAACTTAATAGAAAATATAGAACTCGTTAAAACACACAATTTAGTTATACGTTTTGTTTCGTGGTGTTGATGTTTTTTTTTTTTGTTTTTTTTTTTATTCCTTGCTATTGGTTTCAGCTATAAAATACTTATATTTTTCTCATACGGGAATTTATCAACTCCCGTCCATACAAACAAAGGAACTTCAGTCACATAGCAACCAGCTCTTGACCATCACTTTAACCTATGGCACTCCCTTATTTCCCTTCTACTTACAAGGAAGCAAGTGATAAGACCATTTCTGCTATTTTTTTCTTGATTAGGTTTTTAACAGTAATTTGTTATAGAGATATAGAGAAACTCATGTGAATTGAATACATCAGATTTTTTTTTTAAAAAAAAAATATGTCAAATTGTGGAAGCTTGCAGCACCAGATTTGTATTTGTATCATCTCCGCTTCCTGCCTACCTTTATATTACGCGTGTACGACATTTATGATGCTCTCTTGTCATGGCCCACTTGAACACTCGCATTGTTATAACCTTTGATGTGGGTCATGTAATGTAAGAAGGCCGACAAATTTGCCGCACGCGACCAGCTCGAAGATACAATTTTTTCATTATATCCGTTATTTTCTGTGGGCATTATTCACGCTGTGTGTGCTCTTAGTGGGGCAAGACTCACGCTCCACTGAGGCCTATAGTAATTTTCTTTTCTTCAAATGTCAAAGGCTGTTGCACAGAAACCTTCAAAAAATGCATATGTTAAAACCCTACCAAATACTTTTGATACAAGTTACATAGCATAACTGAAATTGAATTATAATGAATTAAAATACTTTTGATATTCATATTTTCACTTTAATTACTTGTTAATATAATTCTGTTGCTTTATTTCAAATACAATGTAAACGGTTTTGGGTCAATATTTTTATTCTGAAATAATATCACAGAGTGTGAAGGTTGAAACCGTTATCTTCTTTTTGCGAAAGTTATAGTTTTGAAACTTATTTATTAAATAGACATACTTGCTCCTTTTCCACGATTTTGAAAGAGTGATTTACATTTTTGAAACATTTATTTTCCCATGGAGAGCTGTGTCACACCATAATGTCTTGCTTGGAAACAACACATTTTAGTTCTCATTCCGTGGTTTTTGTTTTATTGATAGTTGTTGAATTAGAGAATGCCACATTTATATTTCTCTAAACTTACACTTTTCATATTGTTGTTACATTTTATCAAACACAATTTCGAATTTTCAATAAATTGTGCTAAAAGCGTTGTTTTTGTTCGGAAAATATAATTTATTCAGAATATTTTATATTAGCAAATTTTAAAATAAATTGGCTTGTTAATAGTTATTTATGGCACTCGACCCCAAAAGCGTTTGTCCTATGCATTGAAATAGTATATTGCAATACAAGTATGGGAAGTGCACTATTGCAGGTTCGAGGAACGAAATTCTACAGTATACTTAATACAGGTGTATCGCACACTTTTTTTTTTTTTTTTTTTTTTGACGATGAGTATTAAATTAAAACATAGTAGCTAATAAATGAATTAAAATATTGGTTGGATGCAAATTACTTTTATGAGAAAGAAACTTTCGGTATTGTTGTTTTGTAGCTTTTCATTGTTTTTCATAAACAAGATTTGTTGCCTGTGGAGACATTTTTAACTGAAGTACACTAATTAGAATCGTTTTGACAATTTTATTGTGAAGAAAATTATGATAGAGGTCAGAGAAATAGAAGACGTCCTACATTAATTCCGAAGAAGTCTAAACAGAGATACGCGTTAGTGTACAATACATTGGCAAAATGTTAAACCAAAAATTTGCGCAGATTAGCGAAACGAATTTGTTGGCGTATTTTGTTCTGGGGAGTAACCAATTAAAGTCTGCAGGCAGATTATGGTCAGAGCATTCAATGCTGAAAACTCTGATTTATTTACCGCAGGCGTACTTTATGAGTCTATTCAGTATTCCGACTTCTTTTATTTCTATAGCAACTAGGTTAGATGAGGGAATGTTAACTTTCGTTCAGTAACAATAATATAGGAGACTGCCTAGGTGGTCGAGTGGTCAGCGAGCTGAGTTCTCACTCGGAGGTAGCGGGTTCGATTCCCACCTGGGGTGGGGAATGTTTTTTAACCGGAATCAATTCATATCCCCCACAGAGTTGGAAGTATGTATGTGAGAGTGAATGTGTGCGGTTTGAGGAAAATAAAATGATTTTAACCCCAACGTTAAACGGACCTATAGACAAAGAGTTGACCTTAGATGTCAAAGGGGGTTATATAAATGAAAAAAAACAAAACAATACAGGTAAGAGTAGAAATTACACTGTCCAAAACAATCTATAAATCAACTTTTAAAAACCAAGGAAATTTAGGTAGTTCTTTTTAATGCAAATGCAACACACTCCGTAAGTAAAGCGCAGTTTAGAAACGGAAACAACTGCAAATTAATATCTTTTAGTTTGCTTTAATTGTACTTGAGTTTCAGGCATCCTACTATTATTGGAAAGACAAACAAATCTACCTTACCAACCCAGAATAATCTATCTAATATCTTGTGGTTTGCTTTAATTGCACTTGGGATTTCAGGCATTCCTACTGTTATTAAAACAATAAACAAATCTTCTTTACCAACGCAGAATCATCTATATCTCCAGAAGACAACTATGCACCTAATTAATATGAAAAACGTTGCTTTAGCCAGTTAAGCTACATTGACAAATATATTATTAAATCAAATTAATACAATTTAGAAGTCTTTGCCAATATGTAATATGCATACCACGAACATAAAATGCCTTAGCAGATTCATCTGATATCACGGACGAGGCTCCGCTGAAGCTCTATTTTGAATACTTGATACGAATATAATATGCCATGCTATTAAACATATGATGTGTTACATTCGAATTACTTTCTCTGTCCTCTAACGTTTATTAGTGAGTAGGTATGCAAACTAGCTTATTTTTCAATCCACTTATTTTTAATCGAGATAAACCTTTGCAAAAATAGGTACACTTCGTTATAGACTATAGGGAAATACTGAATAATTAAATTATAAAGTAACCCCGCTCGCGGCTTCTCGCCTCTACGCAAGAGATCCGAGAGTCTCCGGGAAAGTGGTGCCGGCAAAGATGCAGTGGTGTCTTTACCTTAAATAAATGCTGAAAATATTGACCATCTGCTTACATGGAAAAGATTTCAAAAAATTTGATTTTCTCAAAAATGGCTCTGAGGAGTTTAATTAAAATCTCTTATATTTAAGATATTTACATGGCAAACAAAATTATTATTTTAAATACTCTGGGAACAGCCTCTGAAGACCTCTTTATTCAGATGAATTTTTTTGAATTTTGCGTAACTAGTAAACTGTAAGTGATAGAGAAAAACTTACGACACACACACAATGCAGTTCTCTTTAAAGTACACAGTTTAGGTCTCTCTCTCTCTCTCTCTCTCTCTCTCTCTCCCTCTCTCTCTTTAGTAGAGGTGACCGTTTTCGAGATATTCGTTGTTATTGGTTTCAGTTTTAAAACAAACTTTTCTCATACGGGAAATTTTCAACTTCTGGCCACGCAAACTACATTTAAAGCATTTGAAAGTCGGTTTAGCTTAATGTATTCCCTTATTCCCCTTCTACTTATAAAGAACATACTAATAAGACCATTTCTGCTAATATTTATCTCGACTAGCATGAAATAAATAGAAACATAACTTGTCAAACTGTCTCCGTGATCGAGCGGTCAGCGAACTGACTTCTCATTCGGAGGTCCCGGGTGTGGCAGGGAATTTTTCTTTGACTAGAATTATTCCCTATCCCCCACCGAGTCTGGAATATGAGAGTATGTGAGAGTGAACGTGTGTGTGTTAGAAGAAAATAAAACGATTTAAACCCAACTTAAAGAACCTACAGACAACGAGTTGTTTCTAATGCAAAGTGCCCGATATGACCTTAGATGTTAGAGAGTGCTATATAAATAAACCAAAAAAAATTACGGAGATGTAGAGAAAGCCATGTGAATGAAACAATCAGATTTTTCTTTATTGCGTAAATAAATAGCATAATATAAAGTAATCTAGTTTTGCAATCCATTAGCTTGAGATCAAACTCTGGACGAACTAAAATTTTCTCATAATCGTGTACTAGAATTGTATTTATCTTATAACGCGTTTTAAATGTTCTATTTGAAAGAGGATTAACATGCATACACACGCTAACGCTGGTGGGGCGCAAAATTGCCTTAAACAAACGGTTTCCTCACTACACACAGCATTACACCAATATGTTGATACACATCTTAAAACAGTTATGATCATGCTCACGGATTATATCCATATTTCAATCCGCATTTAATCGAGCAAATGGGACCTACCCACGATAAATGTAACAGTAAAATACAGCGTAATGGAAGCCACAGCTTCAGCGTGACCAGGATTGCGGCACTTCACGGTCCTCGTTAGTCAGTTGTTTTCCTCAACTCACCCGGTACACATCTTCAGCTGGACGTGTTACCACGCCAGAGGATACTCTGCGGCCAATGGTGTCATAATTCATTGTGTGTGTTTGAATAGTGCGGTGATTTGCGGTGTTGCGTGCGTTCAGAAACTTTTCTATCATGTGGTGAGAACAGATAAAACGATGATGTGGGGAGTTGTCTTTGTGTTGTATATTTCCTTACAGGTAAGAACAATTATTATTATTATTATTATTATTATTATTATTATTATTATTTTAATGACATATGTCCCAAAATAAAATTAAAACAGTTTATTAGAATGTTTGCCCCAGAAATAATCAGAAGCTATTTTCGATACATTCGATATTTTCTCATTTTAATATTTAATGCCACAGCTGCATGCTAAAATTATAGAAGTAATAATAGCTTTATATTTAAAAATATTACCATAATTACCACCGGTGTATTTTTATTAAAGAAGTGAACAAAATTAGCATCGTTCCAAACAAGATTAATCTTATTTCTTACCTGGTTTTAGAAACCTGGTATGTTCTGTCTCACATTAAATAACTATAATCATGTACAATTTTTTTATATTACGTCCATAATTTAAACAACTGCTATATTTTATTTTGGCCAAATTATAAAGCAAGCAGTATTTTTAAAGTAAAATAATGCTTACTTTATCAGTTATCCATTACGAAGAGTAGGTAAATATTATATTCCACCTGATTGAATCAAAGAGAAAGATTTCACAGAAAGTATATGTTTTGAGACCAAATCGGTGTGTGTATGAGTGTGTTTGTGTGTGTGTGTGTGTGTGTGTGAGAGAGAGAGAGAGAGAGAGAGAGAAAGAGAGAGAGAGTCAATCCAAAACGAAAAGTGGAATAAATACCAAAAATTATTTAAGTTCGACATCTTCCAAGGATCGACACGAAGCTTTTCCTGAAACATAAACCTTTGTAAGAGTGTGTACAAATGTATATAGGTAAACATAGCGGGTAGAGAAAGTCTTGTGAATGGAACATTCAGATTCTTACAAAAGCATATATTTCTGCTTATGGTTACAATTATGTGAGTATTCATAAAATTGACGTGTATATAATCGATGTAATCAAGTGCGTGTGTATACCCATATATGTATGTTGTGAATTAAGGATTCATTTTTACTTTCTCTACACGTACTGTGTACACAGTGTACAGAGAAAGTAGTGTATTGCATCCAAAAATTCGATACCGATATTTCACCGGAAGTATATGTTTTGAGGTCCCTTTAGTCCAAAAAAAGAATTTTAGAAAAAGGTCCGCGTGTGTCTGTGGGTAGCAAAACGAAAAGGCTGTTAAATACCAAACTTAGTATTTAAGTTGAGTATCTTCCAAGGATGAGGACGAAGATTTTCAAGAAAATCTCCCCATCCCCAACTACCCTTTGTATGGAACATTTTTCGAAAATTTCGATTTTCTCAAAAATGACTCTAACGAAATTGATTAAAATACCTTATGATTAAGATATTTTTATGACAAACGAAATGTATATCTTGAGTTTTCGGAATAGCTTTTGAAGACTTCTTCATTCAGCATGACTTGTATAACTGGCAAACCGTAAGAGATACGCAAAAACTTAATACTCAGACAATGTGGATATCATTAAAAACAATTTATGTCACATACATTTTTTGTAGGGTTAACCGTTTTCGATATAGTCACGATTGTTGATTTCAATTTTAAGCCACTTAAACTTCTCTCAAACGGGAAGACATCTTTCTTCTCAATTCTCCTTTGATTACTCCTAGCAAGCAAAGAAATTGGAATTTCAATTGTTCACATAGCGACTGACTTTAAAAGGATGAGACTTTCGCTTTAGCCTTTGTATTTTCTTATTTTTCTTCTACTTACAAGGAAGCTAGTAATAAGAATAATTCTACTTATGTTTATCTTGATTAGCATGATGTTTTGAATAAAAGCTTTGTTTGCCGAACAGCTAGAGGACATCATGTGAATGGAACACATTAGATTTTTTATTTTCTCTATACGTACTATGTACATAGTTTAGAAGGTATTGTATTGCACCCAAAAATTCGATACCGAAATTTCACCAGGAATACATGTTTTGGGACCTCCTGAATTAAAAAAAAAACAAACAAAAAACATTTAAGAAAATGGTCAGTGTGTGTGTGGGGGGTAGCTGGGTGTGTGTGTGTGTGTGTGTGTGTGTGTCTGTGGGTAACATAGCTCAAAAAGTCCGTTAAACACCAAACTTAGTATTTCAGTTCAATATCTTCCAAAGATGCGACACGAAGATTTTCAAGAAAATTCTCCCACCCCCAACTACCCTTTACATGGAAAAATTGGAAAGCTTTGGTTTCCTCAAAAATGGGTCTAACGATTTTGATTAAAATCTCTTATATTTAAGATATTTACATGACAAATAAAATGTATATCTTGAAATTTCTGGGAATAGCCTCTGAAGACCTTTTTATTTTTGATGATCGTGGAGCTGTCGTTTTCAAGATATTCTTTGTTATTAGTTTTAGTGATGTGTTCCATTCAAATGATTTACTTTACATCTCTGTTACAAATTATTCTTAAAAAACTTAATCTTATATCTACTTAACGTTAATCGAGATAAACGTTAGCAGAAATGGTGTTATTACTTGCTTCCTTCTAAGTAGGAGAGAAATAAGGGAGTACATAGGCTAAAGCAATAGTAAAATCTTTGCTATGTGATTGAAATTCGTTTCTTTGCACTACCAGTCTTTGACAAATTCCCGTTTGAGAAAAATTTTAAATATTTTAAAACTGAAAACAATAACAAATAATATTTCCGAAATGATTAACCCTACGAAAAAAATGTATATGACATAGTTTGTGTGTTTTAACGATATCTACATTTTCTGAGTAATAAGGTTTAGCAGCTATTTTAATTTATGACATTTTGTCATGTAAATGTCATTAATATACGGCAATTTAATCAAAATTGTTAGAGCAGTTTTTGAGAAAATCAAAATTTTCGAATTTTTCCCCATATAAAGGATAGTTACATTCCTCAAAACCTTCGTGTTGCATCCTTGAAATATACTTAACTTAAACACAAAGTTTGGTATTTTACCGACTTTTCGTTTTTGAGTTATCGTGACACACGAACGCACACGCACACACACATACACACACGCACACAATTATATTCGCGCGCGCGCGGATTTTTTTCTGAAAGTATTTTATTTGGATACAGGTGATTCGATATCTCGGTATCGAATTTTCAGATAGAGTACAATACTTTCTCTATGTACTATGCACTAAATTGGCAAAGTAAAAAGCGAGGGTTAAGATTCTATTTATTAGAATAAATAATGAATGTACGTACGCATATTCACGGACCACATTTTATATCACACTAAAAATATTTAACAAATATGTAAATAACCTCGGCATCTGAAACATAACCAGGTAGTTTTACGACTGACCCAAAATGGTTCGTATTCATCGTGGATAGATGTTAACTACTCGAGTAAATATTAGCATTGAAGTTAACCTAAAATGCTGGTGAACTTGACTGCAAGTGGTTTGTGAAATCAGAGGACATAGTTTCCCTTCTGATTAGTCTGCAAGAAACACATTCACATGCACGCACACGCACACACACACACCCACACCCACAACACACCACTTGCATATTATTGAAGAGTGTATCAAAACGGTGAATCGAATAGGAACCATTATTGGCAACAAACGCCTAAAGCAAGAATTTTAAAGGAAACGTCGGGAAATTTTCTAATTTCCTGTAGCATACATATTTGCGGTTAATGTGTTGTAATTATTTAAGCGTGTTCAAATAAGGTACTACTATTTGCGCGACCACAGAAAGAATACAAAACCAACCGCAAGCTTCACGGTCTACAGAAACACGTCGATTCTACATGAAATGGTTAACAACACGACCATATATTGGCAATTACTACAGCTCTTGTTTTCTTGCATTTAACACTGTGGCCGTTCATAGTAATCAATAAATTCTGCACTTTTTATTTGTCATTATCTGAGTCAAGAGAGTCATTTCAGTTTCTACTTGGGAGGTTGCCTTAAAATTCACATGTAATTCTTCCCGAATTTACATGCGGATTTTAACGACACATTTAATCTTAAATGATGGCCCAGCTGGCGTGGTTTCATGCTAAAATAAACCAATCGCTGTGGGTGAAATAGGACGGGGAGAAGTTTAAATCAACTAGATACTAGAAGACAAATAACAAAATTCACTCTTAACTCAATAGTTTTTCATAATGTTTTAGGAACTGTTCTTTGTTTTAAGATTTTCTGATACAAAGCTTGAGGTTCCACAAGTTTGGTATTATATGGAGTATTTCATAATTCTGAATATCCTGAAGCATTCAAGAATAAGACTTCCAAATCCGAACTTTATTGGAATTTTTGGAATTTATTGACCATCCTACGGTTTAACCTGCGGGAGCTTCATGAAACATTTTAAAATATTTTGGAACTCCTATCTTTATTTTCAACTCGAACTTATAGATCTATTGGGGCTTTTATGAGATGTGAAAGCAATGTGTTGCTGGCCCAGAGGAGCAAAGTTATGAAGTTCCCACTGATGTAGATTTCCTCTACTTCAAGATGTTAAGGTTATACTGCCACACGGCAAAAGGTCTCTCATCGCAAGAAGCGGTGGAAAGAAAACTATTTCTTTATGGGACCGTAACGCCCCTATTTGATGATGGCACGACGACTTGAGCATTTCCAAGATATCCCTTGATATTGCTTTTAGTTTTAAAATACTTAAACTTTTCTCATACGAGAGTTTGTCAACTCCTGGCCAAGCAAAGAAACGAATTTCAATCACATGCGACCAACTTTTAAACGATTTGACTATCACTTTAGCATAATGTACAGTATTTTTTAGAACGTGATGACCCTGCTTCAAAGACTTTAAAGTTCGGGTTTGCGGTTTTTCTGTTTAGCGGTTAGGCTGGTATGACTAAAAACCAACCCTCACTGTTGCCAAGTCTTACACTTACTAATTCCTTTACTGAGGCGCGAATCTCGACTTGCAAGCATTCTCTCCAGGAAACAAATTTTCCTGCGTTGCCTCTCACCCCTAGTACAGAGTTGTCTTTTGTTTGCTAATGGTTATTGCCCAGTGGTAGGAGGGAGCGGTCCCGTTTGAGAGTCATCATGTTTTGGAAAAAAACCATACTCCCTTATTTCCCTTTTACTTACAAGGAAGCATGTGTAGTAGTGTTTATCTCGATCAGCAAAAAGTAGATAGAAGGATAAGCTTTTTAACTATAATCATTTGTTACAGAGATGTAAAGAAAGTCATATGGTTGGAACACATCAGATTTTTACTTTCTCTAGCAAGTATGTATAACGTTCATAGCGGATGGAGAAGATATTTGATACTGAGATTTAATTGTGAATATATGTTTTGAGACCCCGTGAATCCAAAAAAGCATTTTTAGAAACATGTCCGCGTATGTATGTGTGTGCGTCTTTGTGCAGCATAGCTCAAAAACGAAAAGTCGGTTAGTGCAGTATCTTCCAAGAATGCGATACGAAAGTTTTCAGGAAAATCGCCCCACCCCTAACTAGCCTTTGCATGGAACATTTCTTCGAAAAATGTTATTTTCTTAAAATGGCTCTAACGATATATATTAAAGTGCCAAATGTTTAAGATATTTTCATTACAAACGAAATGTATATTTTGAATTTTCTTGGAATAGGCTTTGAAGTCTTCTTTATTCTGGATGACTTTTGACTGGTAAACCGTAAGAGATGTACAAAAAATGTATATCTCATTAAAACATACAATTTATGTCAATTTTACATGTTTACTTTCTCTACACGTACTATGTATATAGTGTATAGAGAAAGTATTGTAATGCACCCAAAAACTCGATACCGATGTTTCGCCGGAAATACATGTTTTAGGACCCCCTGAATAAAAAAAAAACATTTTTAGAAAAATGGTTCGTGTACGTGTCTGTGTCTGTGCCTGTGTTCTGTTGGGAATAAAGATGTCTTCAGAGGCTATTCCCAGAAAATGCAAGATATACATTTTGCTTGTTATGTATATATCTTTAATAAACGACATTTTAATAAAAAAAAACATTAGAGCCATTATTAAGAAAATGTTGACATCTTTATTCTGGATGCATTTTGTGGAATTTTGCATAACTGGTAAACCGTAAAAGATGGACAAAAACTTAACATACAAAATTGTAGATCACGTTAAAACACACAATTTATGTTATATACTTTTTTTTTAGATATTCCTTGTTATTTGTTTCAGCTTTAAAAAACGTATACTTTTCTCATACAGGAATTTGTCAACTCCTGTCCATAAAAAACAAAGGAACTTCAGTCACACAACAATCAGCTTTTGACTATCACTTTAACCTATAGTACTCCATTATTTCGCTTCTATTTACAAAGAAGCAAGTAATAATACTATTTCTGCTAATTTTTCTCAATTAGCAGAAAGTAAATAGAAGCATAAGCTTTTTAACAATAATTTGTTGCAGAGATGTAGAGAAAGTCATGTTAATGAAACACATCAGATTTTTATTAAATTTCTGAAAATTTAAGTGTATTTTGCTCTAAAATTGAGCTGGAAACTCTAAATGTGTACAACGCGTTATTTCTCTGTTGAAATCTAAGGTAGGTAGAGAGGATAATATAAAGCGTGGATTTAAAATGCGTTATTCACGGGAACACAAACGGAGCTGACCCAAATTAGTTCAATGAAGCCTATAGTGATTGTTGTGGCTACGCATGGAAGCGTAAATTCAAGGCCTCCTGCTGTCCGGTAGCGGAAGATACTGACCGCCAAACAGTTACTGGACACTAAATTACTCCTCGCTCCGATTATTTTCTCCTCGCAATCTTGGGTAATTAGGTCTTTCTTCAGAAGCGGTCAGTGGTTTATCACTATCTACTATGTGAATGTAAAACACATCTGAATAAAGTACGGACGCTGCGTTTCTAACATTAGTTGCCCCTACTCCACCTCTCCTCCATCAACTACTACTAGGCCGTCGCTCTGTGGTGTAAGTGTAAAATGTTAGCCTCTAGTTCCCAAGGTCGCGGGTTCAAACCCGGCGGAGGGTTTCTATGACTTCTTTCGGAGAGGAAGTAAAGCCGTTGGTCCCGTGTCGTAGATTTATGCCACGTAAAAAAACCTCAAGCCTTATAAAGAGGCTTCTGAGCAAAATTAAGCAGACTTTCACGCCCGAAGTAGAATGGAACGCTGAGAACAAAATAGTTAAAGAGTGTCTTTATAAATAAAACCCAGCTTCATCTTACGACTGCTACTACTCATGCTACTCCCACTACTACTCCGTCTACTCCTATTACTCCTCCTTTGTATTACTATTATGCTTCCTCCTCCAACTACTATTGCTACCACTCCCTACTACTCCTAGTGCTGCTGCTGATTTCACCGGAAATACGCGTTTTGAGACTCCCTGAATCCAAAAATCCAAGAAAAGAAATGTTTTGGAAAACTGTCCGTGTGTGCTGTGTGGTGGATGTGTGTGTGAGTGTGTGTATGAGGGTGAGTGTGTGTGTGTGTGTTTGCAGCATATCTAAAAAACGAAAATTCCGTTAAATAGTAAAGTTGGTATTTAAGTTTAAAATCTTCCAGCTTTTAAAAGATTTGACTAACGCTTTAGCCTAGTGCATTCCCTTATTTCCTTTCCACTTACAAGGAAGCAAGTAATAAGACCAAATCTGCTAATATTTATCTCGATTAACATTTAGATAAATGAATAAACAATCTTTTATAAGAATAAACTGTCTTTTTCTTTATGAGGTGTTGAGAAAGACCCGTATTCGCCTAACTGAATACGTTCTAATTTAGATTTAATTCTGCGGACCGAATTAAAGGACACACACTTAATCGCATAGTCACCTATTGCTCTTCTTGAAACCTCCAGGAGGAAGGGGTGAGATAGAAGGCACAGAGGGTGGATCAGATCCGGAAGAACATAGACAGGATCCCAAACGTTTCCAGACATCTATTACATCCTGAAGCCGGCCGGTGGGGACCCCTCCCCCAAAGACCAATGTCTCACCACACAGAAGTCTTTCTGAAGTTCCGTCACACACTGAACATCAGGGAAGACATTTCCAAAGAGCAAATTCCACCACTACCCACTCGCCTGTTCCTTCAACCCTGAAACACGATAAAGAAATGAAGTTAGAGAACGTTAGAGAAACGTAATATTTTCAGTAATGCTACTGACATGCGGCTATCGCTTTTAAGCACAGTTAAAATCATTAATGTGGACCGAGTATGAGCCCGTGACTTTGGGATCTGAAGGCCAGCCCTAACCAACCTAGACATCCAGAGGTTTCTTCAAGGTTTCCCTCAGTGGAAATACCGGATTGGCTATTTAATACAATGATGAAAATTTCCATTCGCAAGTTCAAAACAAACAGTAATAACATAGGTGGTAGAAGAAGCCGTCTATATAACCAAGACCATCAACAAGTTATCGAAGAAAGTGTAAAAGACGCCATCAACAAGCTATGCATGGTCAGCGAGCTGATTTCTCACCCGGAGGTCTCGGGTTCGTTTTCTGGCTGGGGCGGGGAATGTTTCTTTAACCAGAATCATTCCCTATCCTCCACCTTCTCTGAAAGTATGTGAGAGTGAATGTGTGTGATTGAACAAAAACTATTAAAAACCCAACGTTAAAGAATCAATAGTTATCGAATTGTTTCTAAAGCAAAGCCCCCGATATGACCTTACATGTTAAAAAGGGGGTTACACGAATGAGGCAATTAATTATTAAACAAAAAAAAAAAAAAAAGGAAAGAGCTATTTAGACAGGTGGCTCATAAAGGTGACTCTGCAACTGAAAACATCACGACGACTTCTCACAAAATTTACAGCGTCAGAAAATTTCCTCTTACAACTAAACCAATTATTAGTCAGTGCACAATATGGTTACACAACTGAGACCACCTAGCAGCCACATAGTCAAGCAGATAGTACAAGAAGGTTACCGTGTAACCAAAGTCCTGCATCCAGCTCACACTGAATCATATGTATTAAAGAATTGTAGGTAATGGTCATGTATGATCCATGTTGTACACGAGCAATGTTCCCTTACAGCAGGGTTTGCCAAACTTTCACAATGGGCTCACATTAAGCGTCAGTGAATCAAGACCGAAACAATATAGAACGAACAATAAACTTGCAGACGCAAAGATCAGATTAGCTTTCATACGCAATATTTTATTGAACCAAACTCTTTACTTAAGTATTAATAACTGGTGTAATTAACAAATTATTAGTCTTTCATTTAGTCTTTCATTCAGATCTTATGTCAATGTAACTCATAGAAAAATATTGACACCTGTTACAAGAACTATTTTTACGTTAATAGCAACTCATATTCAGTGAGAAGTTCTTTGTTAGTGCTTAACGCCCCTTTTACCACATACGGCACTGCAAGCGATGACTCTGATGCTGCATATAATGAAGGTGGAGCACCGGTGGAATGCGGTGGCGGGAAAAACCGGAGAACCCGGAGAAAACCCGCCCCTGCTCCGCTTTGTCAACAACAAATTTTACATGCGGTACTTGGGATTGAGAGACGAGCGGTCTAACCACTCGCCCACGGCGCGGCCGTCCAGTGAGAAGAATTTTTTTAACGCCCGCTTTTACTACTGAGGCACCACAGGCAATAGTGAGAAGAATGAAGCTGACTTTTCGTGCAATAATTTGTGATTCTAATTTTGTACTACATTCTACCAAAATGATCTCTAAAAATTCATGTCAGTAGACCTATACTTAGATTTAGACTTCATTTTTACTTTTTCCATACTTACTATGTACATGATGTATAGAGAATTTGTATAGGTATTGTAATGCGCCCAAAATTCGATACCGAGATTTCACCGGAAATACATGTTTTCGATCCTCCTGAATAAGAAAAAAGTATTTTCAGAAAAAGGTCCATGTGTGAGCATATGAGTCTGTGTGCGTGCGTCTTGGACAGCATAGCTCAAAAACGAAAAGTCCGTTAAATACTTGGTAGTTAAGTTTGGCATCTTTCAAGGATGCGACACGAAGGGGTGGGCAGCATAGCTCTAAAACCTAAGTCCGTTAAACAACGTTAAACAATAAAGTTGGTATTTTAGATCAGTAACTTCCATAGATGCGACACGAAGATTTTCAAGAAAATCCCCCCACACCAAACTAACCTTTACATGGAATATTTTTCGACAATTTTGATTTTCTCAAAAATGGCTCTAACGGTTTTGATTAAAATAAAGTTTAAGATATTTTTATGACAAACGAAATGATTATCTTGAATTTTCTGGGAACAACCTCTGAAGACCTACTCATTCTGGATGACTTTTGTTTAACTGGCAAACCGTAAAATATATACAAAAACTTACTACATAAAAAAACTAGATCTCATTAAAACACACAGTTTATGTCATATTTATTACTTTCTCTATACGTACTATGTACATAGTGTATAGAGAAAGTATTGTATTGCACCAAAAATTCGATACCAAGATTTCACCGGAAATACATGTTTTGAGACCCCCTGAACCCAGAAAAAGCATTTTAGAGCAGTGTCCGTGTGTGTGTCTGTCTGTGTGTGTATGTATCTGTGGGCAGCATAGTTCAAAATTGAAAATTTTAATTTCACTCCCTGATCAAACAAACTACTATAATTTGCAATTGTATTTTCTATTAACCATTTCCTTCCCCCTCCCCTCAGTATCAGCATACACAACTGGTTCAACATAAGTTCCAACCAAACTGTGGAGCTTTGTGAGAGGCTCACTAACTTTTCAAAAGATGAATGACAGATTCGCAGAAAGACGTACATAAATAATGACATTTTCCATTCGTGAATCTGCAGACAAATTCATGACCTAGTAGTAATAAAGCAGCATTCTTTCACTCTTTCAAAGCATCAAATACATCAAACAGTATTAATTTAGTATTTATGGAAACCTCTTTCATCTCAATGCTTGAAAGGGACTTTAGAAACACGCTCATCTGTGTCCAAATAAATAAAAAATAAGCCTATCCAACGTCATAAGAGAAAAAGAACTCCCAAAGGTGCAGGGTATTTGTCTTTTGGCATGAAATATGACGTCAATACATGAAGAATAGTATTGTGACTGCGCTCTGCAGCCGTAATCGCCGAAAGTGTGTGAAAGACTTGTTTCGTAATTCAATTGATTGTTGGCATTCATTGTTACACCTGTGCATTAGTGGATACGTGTTCTGTCGGAAGTTACTTTGAATCGAATCCCGTATTGGTACACATGAGTGAGTTTGTGATACCTGCGGTGGTGTTGCACTTGCGACTGTTTCTAGAAACTTCCAGTTCCAATTCCGACACTAGTATAATAAAATCTCTCTTTTTATTCCAACAACAAACTACTCTTCATTTCTTGCACAAACAGATTACATTCAGAATCTGCTCATAAATATGTCTTTTTTTAGTACTTTGGTAACAATTCTGACGTATGTTTATTTTCGATATTCGCCGCAGCTATTACTGCTCGCTACGAATTTCCTGTCGAAACTCACTCAACTGTTGCACGCAATGCATTCCCAGTGAAAAATTGAACTTTGGGCAGGGCTTCGTTCCCCTTTTTATACATGTTGATAATGTGACTGGATATTTCCAGAAACAGTCGCAGGTGTCACAAACTCACTCAGGTGTATCTTTGCTGGCATCGACATCAAAGAATCTCCGGCAGAACAAGTGTCCACTTATGCACAGGTGCAATAATGGATGCCAACAAACAATTATGAATCACGAAGCAAGTCGTTCACATACGTTAGGCGATTACGGCCGCAGGATGTAATCACAGTAGGATGTACCATGCTCTCAGTTGTTCAGAAGAAACAACCCTCTAGTTTTCTATAACAAGTATAGAGGTATCGGCAGTATAGAGATCCCATTCCTGGTTTATAACGAATTTCCCTTAATGACCGATAATTGCTCGTATACTGGAATTAAAAGAGAATAGGTAACCTTTCTGCTAGTGGCGGCCGGTGACAAAATTTTACTGGTAGAATGTATTCATGCCGATCAATTACACTGTATTCCCATAGTTTACAATTGAGTGTGTAAAACATTAAAGATCAAATGGTTTCCATTTAAAAATATACATTTCACCTATTTGAAGAGAAATCCTATTTGCTTATTCTTTCTGATCAAATTTATCAATGCCATCTATGCTCAACAGGTTGCATGAAATCGATCATATATAATACAAATAAGATCGAATGGAATAACTAATATAAAACATATTAAAATGAAATTGACAGCTTTCAAACGCCAAACTTCAAATTGTATTAATGTGCTAGCAAAGTGTTGTTAGTAAGCACATAGTGCATATGAATTAAAATTTATAAAAAGGATGGTAAATAAAATAGATATTCTAACAAACACCAGAACGTTTTCAACATGACTGATAAGTTCAGTTTCAAAGCACACGGACTTGCATAATAGTTTACAGAGAAAAAATGTTTATAGAGAACTAGATATAAGGTTTGAAATGGGGTTAAAATTACAATCGTTTATTTTAACTATTGAAAACCGTTGAGTATATGTCATTCCAAAAATGCGGGCACTAAAGACATTTAGGTAGTTAATGCAAGACCATGTCGAGGGAGTGAAGAAAATTAAAAGAAGAGTACATTCTTCTCGCCCTTGTACATGTTTGCCGTGGCATGTTCCAGGGTACATTAATTGATAGCGCTGTCTTGGGCAGAGCTATAGTTTATAGATACACATTTTCACTAAGGGTATACACCTCATATATCTCTGTATTAACGAAGCCATATCTCCAAAGTTCTTCATTCGCATCTATATGACTTGCATAGCTGGACAGCTTCTCCCCTTCAAATAACGACTTTTAAGAGTCTTTATAAGGACAATTCTCTTTATTTATTAAGTGAATCGCTGGTTAAAAGATTTTAGGAAATAATACTAACTTGCCACTCCCTCCCTCCTGCCTTCAGCTGCTTGTTCCATGTTTTCAGAATAAATTTAACTTTACATGCCTACAGTATCCACACATCGCACATTTGAAGATGATTCACTAAATGACACTGAATAGTATCCCGAGGATTGCTTCTGCGGGCTGATGTTTAGTAAACTAACTTCCGAATCCAGAGATTCCGTGTTGTATTCCCATTGGAAATTTACTTTTAACATGATTAATTTCCTGCTCTTCCTAGAGTTTGAAAACGAGCAAGTGAGTGTGTGTGTGTGTGTGTGTGTGTGTGTGTGTGTGTGTCACAGACAGACAGACAGACATCCCTCCGTGGTGTAATGGTTGCCATGCTAGCTTCATATACCCAAGGTCGCGGGTTCAAACCCGGTGGAGGACGATGGATTTTTTCGGGTGTAAAAATCCTTAGCATGGCTTCCTTCGGCCATTGGATTTACGGCACGTAAAAGAACCTCAAACCTGATAAGAGAGGCCTCTGAGCAAAATTAAGCGGTCTTTCACGCCCGGTATAGAATGGAACGCTGAGAACCACTGCAGTTAAAGAGCGTCCATAAATAACACGCCATTTCCATTTACAGACAAACAATCATACAAACAGACAGACAGGCAGCCAGCCAGACAAATTTACGGCACATAAAAGAACCTCAAGCTTAATAAAGAGGCCTCTGAGCAAAATTAAGCAGTCTTTCACGCCAAGTATAGAATGGGACGCTGGATGGATATTTAATGCTTAAGGAAATGTCTAAATAATAGAAATACCGAATATCACAAACTGTAGGTAAACGAATGAACATTACCGATAGGCAATTGTTCCTAAGTCTAAGCCATCTGGCACCTACCTTTAGCTAAGATTCTAGATGTTATGGCGGCATGTAAAAGGGACAAATAAAATAAACCGGAAATGAGACATTCTAATAAGCTATTATTATTATTATTATTATCATTATTATTATTATTATTATCATCATCATCATCATCATTAATCCTACGAAAGGCAATAGCAATCAACCTTTTATGAACTTGCCTAAATTTTAATATACAATTATAATTAGTAAGCACGAGTATTAACTACGCTTTTGACGGCCCAGCTTAATGGATGTGATTTACTTTAGTAGAGGCTACTGAGGTTTTCTTGATGGGTTTTGTGAAGAAATCGCAGTAAAGAACGCGGAAACTCAGTAGTGTAGCAATCGGGAGCTGAACTCGCGGCCGAAGACCTCAAGAAAATATACCTACTCCTCTATAAGCTTAAGGCGTGCATGGACGCAGTTAATGTGCAAAACGCAGTTATCTGAAGCTAAAAGTGTAACGGGAACCCGTTAAAAACTCTAACACGGTCTCTGAACGGCATTCTAAGAAAAACCTCGTCTTCAAGCGTTTTCTGCTAATATTAATATGCTCTGTCTAGGTATCTAGACATCACAATTAAATTCATTCGATGTTATGGCCGAATGATGAAATAATGAAGTAGAATATGCGTTAGCATATCCATCGAGCGCGTCTTCAATTATTATTGCTGCTGCTTGCAAGAATGGAACTTCCGGTATACCGCACTTTCTTACTATTACATTAATGTATTATGTATTGGCCGTAATTCATAACAAATGATTACGTATTAATGCCACTTTTACAACAGGAATATCTGAAAATTCAGTAAGACAACGATTTCAAAAGACTGTAAGAGCAATATGTTCCAATATAATAAAAAGAAATTGATCTGTTTTTGCCACATTCAGGCTGTCCTTGCAGGAGAATATAATAGGCAAATAACCAGTGACGATTTTTTTATCTTTGTGGTTAGTTGAATGTCCTTTAACCTGGCACGTCATATCGGACGACGAATGAATGAAATTATGTTCAATTGAGCCCAGGGTGCATGGAGTTAGAAATTATTCAACATACGTCTTCTCAGGATTATGAAGAGCCACGGAAAACTATATCCGGGTAACACTGTAAGCGAGATTAGAACTCGGGACCTCTTGAATGTGAGGTAAACTTCCTACAGAGACGGGCCAGTAACGAATTGCTTGTTTGTTAAACTCACACTCACCAGTGTTTATAATAATGAACAAAGTGTTCTTCACGTTTCTTTATTTTATAGAACAATACTATTTGAATCAGAGCAAATTAATTGATTCCATTCCCAGTCAGAGATTTGTAATGAGTTATTTCCTTGAATGCTTCTTGCTGTTTAGATATTCTTATAAGTTTGGGGGTTTGCAGAATAGAATGAGACATGACTGTAAGAGCATATATATCTGATGTGTTCCTTTCACATATTTTCTCTACATCTCTATAAAAATTATTGTTAAAAACCTTATTCTTCAATCTACTTCATTCAATTCAATTCAATTCAATTCAATTTTTTATTCACCGAGGATATACAATTTGTACATATGGCTTCGTCAAGACTTACAAACTAATTATTACAAGAAATATAAATATACAATATACAGGTGTGATAGAATACAGTTAAGTGGTTAAATATCTAAGTTAAGAAATTCATTTATGCTATAAAATTTGTGTTTTAATAACCATTTATACATTTTAGATTTAAAGAATTTTCCTGGCACAGCTTTTAAAGATTTGGGTATCTTATTATATAAAATTATTCCTTTGTGGGATACACTATTGAGAGTTTTATTAAGTCGATGACACTGTAGATGTATTGCTTCAGCTGTTCGGGTATTATGGGCATGATAATCCTTGTTTCTCTTAAAATATTGCATATTATTATGAATGAAGGAGACTGTTTCTAGGATATATATACATAGTAGAGTGAGTATGTTAAGCTCTTCAAAGATAGGTTTACTTGGAGCATGGGGTGGTTCCTGATTCATTATTCTTAATATTTTCTTTTGTATTTTAAATACTATATTTGATTGGGTAGAGTTACCCCAAAAGAATATTCCAAATGAAATTATTGAATGTATATATCCAAAGTATACCACTCTCATTACCTCTTTACTACAAACTTTGCTTAACACTCTTATTGCGTAAGTTAAACGATTCAATTTATTACTAAGAATGAGAATGTGATCTTTCCATGTTAATGTGTTGTCAATTGTAATACCAAGGAATTTAGTAGAATGTTGGTGACTTATTGGGCTATTTTCTACAAGTATTTGGAATTGATTTGTGAGGTTTGGATACTTTTCAAAATTTAAGTAGCTTGATTTATTAACATTTAACAATAATTTTATTATAATTTAACCAGTTACATAATTTTGACATTGAGTCATGTATAGTCCGTTGTAGCAAATTTTGGCAATGACTTTTAAACACAAAGTTTGCATCATCTGCAAAAAGAACAGTGTTAACGGGAGTCATGTGTAATGTAAGTCATTTATATAAATAAGGAAGAAAACTGGCCCTAATATGGAGCCTTGTGGTACGCCACACTCTGCTATTTGTAAATTTGACCGCATACCATCAATTTCGACTAGATATCATGATAAACATTAGCAGAAATGGTCTTACTACTTGATTCCTGTGTAAGTAGAAGGGGAATAAGGGAATAAGGGGAATAAGCTAAAGCTATTGTCAAACCTTTTAAAAGCTGGTTGCTATGTGATTCAAATTTCTTTGCATGGCCAGGAGTTAACAAATTCCTGTATGAGAAAAGTTTTGAGTAAAAAACTGAAACCAAATACAAAGAATATTTTGGAAATGGAAACTCCACAAAAAAAAAAAAAATAACCTAAATTGTGTGTTTAATGAGATCTACATCATTTGTGTTGTAAAATTTTGTTTCTTACACTTTACCAGTTGTGCAAAAGTCATTCCTAGAAAACTGAAGATATACATTTCGTCATGAATTTTTGTAATATACAGCATTTTAATTAAATTTGTTAGAGCCATTTTTGAGAAAATAAACATTTTCGAAATTTTTCCATGTAAAGGGTAGCTTGGGATGGGGACATTTTCCTCAAAATCCTTGTGACACGCACACGCGCATGCGGACGCACACCCACACCCATGCCCCACCCCCACAACCCCACCCCCACAACCCCCACACCCCACCCCCACAACCCCCACACCCCACCCACACATACCCACCCCACCCCTGCCCCACCACCACACCCACCCACACCCCACCCACACACCCACCAACCCACCCCCGCACGCATGCACGCACGTGCGCACCCCCACACACCCACACCCCCACGCACGCAAGCACACACACACACACATTTGTGGACCTTTTCCTAAAGGTGAAAAAAATATTATTTTTGGATACATGTATTTCTGGCAAAATCTTGATATAAATTTCTTGGATGGAGTGGGATTTTCAATCAAATGTTTGTCACTAGTAAATAATATCATTGCAGATTCTTAGAGCTTGTGAAGGACCTTTGCACTATTCCACATGTCAATCATATACATTTAAAATAACCTGTGTTTTAAATATAATTACAGCCCTTGTGCAGTATAATTTATAACTGGCTCTTAACATTTACTATTTACATAAAATGTTACAACATTTGTTCCAAAGAGAAGTTTATACACAAACATTTCCAGATGCACCTGCATTGTATTTTTCATGTAAATATCTTAGGCTTATGGCATCCTAATCAAAAACCTTAAAGTAAATTTAAAAAAATAATAATAAATTAGAAAATAAAATAAATGTTGCACATAAAGAGTGCTTTTTGATTTTAAGTTATACTGCCCCCAACATACACATACACACATGCATGCACAAATGTGTGCGCACACACACTCACACAGCTTTCATGGTATCTTTTTTATTCTGGTGCTCTCAAAACATATATTTCCAGTAAAATATCAGTCAAATTTAAGAGCATAATGCAAAATTAGGTACATGATAGAGAAAGTAAAACTATTTCATTTTATTATAACTTTAATAATTTATCATATCTGTATTAGAATTAGATACAGTATTTCAAATGAAACTGAAAAGCTGATGATTTCAGCGCTATCTACATTGTGAGATTTTCCTCATGCTGGGAGATTTGGAATGAGGGGTACTGACAAGGGACCATTGTTACATTAATGTTACAGAAGAGTAAGAGACTTACAATTTAACTGGTCAATTGTTACAGTCATATATTTTTTTTTGTTGTATTTTAAATCTTTTAATTATTATAGCTTGAAACTGGGATATTTTATAATGAAATTACATTAAAAAAAAGTGTGTCCATTTTCTTAACAAAGGATACCTGTTTGACAAAAAAATATTATAAAGCTTTATGTTATAATACTGACTTTAGGTATGTCTTCCACTCAATGATTAACTGCCTTATACTATGCCATGCGCTGAAAATTAAACTTAAGACCACACTAAAGATAACTTACAACCAGCATTCCATGTTATAAAGACAAAATCTGCTGCAATATTTCATTTTTTCCTGGTGATGGGTGCCTCCCAAAAAAATAATCTGATGTATTCCATTCACATAACTTTCTCTATCAGTTTTACAAATAAACAATTCTTGCAAAGCATTATTCTCTTATCTGCATCATGCTAATCAAGATAAACATTATCAGAAGTGGTCTTATTACTTAGTTCCTTATAGGTAGAAGGAAATAAGGAAAACACTAGGCTAAACGATAGTCAAATCTTTCAAACTCTGTTGCTAAGTGATTTTCATTGAAATTTGGTTCACTTGTTATGGCCAGAAATAAAAAAAGGGATATGAAATGGATAAGGTCTTTCGGACTTCCCATTTGAGAAAAGTTAAGTGCTTTAAAACTGAAACCAATAACAGAGAATATCCTGGATAGCTTGACAAAAAACTGGTTGGTTGGTAGGTAGGTATCTAATGTTGAACAGTTGGCAGTGAAGCCATTCGCTTTCTTGCATTGCAGTATTTTAATGTCATATTATCATGTCGACTCAAGGTTGGGAAGCGCAGTAGATGGTTTCCATCCATATCTTCTTTAAGTACACAGAGGGACAAAAAACTATAATATGACATAAATTGTTTTAACGAGATCTGTATTGTGTGTATAATAAGTTTTTGTCTATTTCTTATGGTTTACTAGTTATATAAAAGTCATTCAGAATGAAGAGGACCTCAGGGGCAATACCCAAGAAATTCAAGATATACATTTTATCTGCCATGTAAGTATCTTTAATATACAGCATTTTAATCAAATTTGTTAGTGCCATTTTTAGAAAAATCAAAAATTTTGAAGAATATTCCATGTAAAGGATGGTTTGGGGTGGGGAGATTTGATATCTTCCAAGGATGCAACACAAAGAAATCCAAGAAAATCCCTCCACCCCAAGCTACCTTTTACATGTATTAGAAAATTTTGTTTTTCTTAAAAATGGCTATAACAATTTGATTAAAATGCTGTATATTAAAGCTATTTACATCACAAATAAAATATATAATTTCAACTTTTTAGGAATAGCTTCTGA
This sequence comes from Hymenopus coronatus, assembly GCA_030762935.1. Lineage (NCBI taxonomy): Eukaryota > Metazoa > Arthropoda > Insecta > Mantodea > Hymenopodidae > Hymenopus > Hymenopus coronatus. The sequence goes on along the minus strand of CM060894.1, from coordinate 90,140,103 downwards.
AGACTTGTTCATTCTGGATAAATTTTGCTGAATTTTGCATAACTGGTAAATCATAATAGATATACAAAAACTTATATGTTGATCTTGTTAAAACAAACAGTTTATGAAATTTGTTGCAGAGTTGACCGTTTCCAAGATATTCCTTGTTATTGGTTTCAGTGTTAAACTATGAATATTCTCAAACAGGGTCACCTACATTTCATCTCTCTCTCTCTCTCTCTCTCTCTCTCTCTCTCTCTCTCTCTCTCTCTCTCTCTCTCTCTCTCTCTCTTTTTTTTTTCTTTTTTTTTTTTTTGGAAATACAAAGCGAACTGAACTTTAGTTGTTTACACATATCGATCAACTTTTAAAAGATTTGACTATCACTTTAGCCTGATATATTCCCTTATTTTCTTTCTACTTATAAGTAGTAAACCAATTGTGTTAATGCTTATCTCGTTTAGAATGATGCAGGGAGAAGCATATTTATTTGTAAGAATAGTTTGTTTGCAGAAAAGATGGAGAAAGTCACGCAATATATCAGTTTTTTTTCTTATAAAACCTGGGCCTATGAGAGGGAAAGATGAGATACAGATATTTTAATTTTCAATCTTTCACTACAAAAAATCCCAGCTTGATCTGTAACATCAGTATGAGACTCACAAATTCCTTGGGAAATAATTAAGAGACATTTTATTGAAAAGCAGCAGCACCAGGTTTAGAAGATTGGTTATATTAACTGCATGATATTCTTTGTTCTCCATTCTAATGTCCTCTCTAGGTAGAGGTTAAGGTACAGTGATTGTGGATTAATCTGAGCATGATTGGGATGTCATGTGTTTAAAGAGCAAGTGGAATATTTGAAACTCAATCAAACTTATAAGACTTATACAAACTGTTTAGATTCTATTTTAAATTAACCATCTATTTTTTTTCTTTTTGGCAGGTGGAGAAAATCTTGGCTCAGGATTATGATGGTGAGTGATCATAATTTTTTAGTTAAGTCAATAATGATTTAATAATATTTAAAAAATTCCTACAGTATGTGATATTTCACTACAAATTCAGATTGTAAATCATTACAAAGATATTTGTTGGACTCTCTTCTTTGCAGTGTCTGAAGTTCAGTGCACATTTAGCAACAATGGTATAGATAAGCATCACATCCACAGTTCACGTGACACAATATCTGCAAGGCTAAGAAAACCTGAGGGCTTCAGAGGATCCCCAATATTTGCAGATGATCGTCTTGTAGATCCACTCACTGATATCTCATGTCAGATACGTCCAGATGCATCAGATCCTGAGGAACTCACATATGATCTGCTGATAACTGATTTCACAAGGTGTGGAGTTCTCAAGAGAAACGTAAGTAAATTATTATACCACAGTAGACATTTAAATAAAATGAACTAATGTCAAAGTGAATATAACTTAGAGATACAATTCAGTGTATACCATTTGACAGTATTATTTTTGGGCTGATTGACCGTTTGAATGGTCTTCATCAAAGTCCAGTGGTCTTCATGAAGATGGAAAATCACTTGTGCTAAACTGGCTTCCTTTGGAATGACAAAAATAGCTGTGTTCTTCTATTCAGCAGACATTTTTGAGCCATATTTACTGCATTACTCCTCTATTGATTTCATTGAGAACATTTCTATATGTTTGCATTTTCCTCTTAATAACTTTAACTTCTTTAGCCTGTAAACAACATTTCTCTATTCTTCAATATTAAACTTGTAATTATGAGCTCAAACTACATGACAAACAATAAACAAAAGCATGTTTGCCTCACATTCAAGATGTCCTGAGTTCGAACCTCGGTTAGGGTGAGTTACCTGGATAGTGTTTTTCCGGGGTTTTCCCTTTTCCTGAGAAAATGAATGTTGAGTTCCTCTAAGCTCTATGAACCCCTGGCTCACTTCAGCATCATTAATTTAATTAATTGTCTGATATGACCTGCTGGGTTAAAGGGTGTTAAATTAAAAAAAAAGAAAAAAGTATGTAAATGTTCCTGGCTTTTAAAGGCTCATTAAAAAGTACACAAACAACTCATAATTCTGTAGTACTACCATGCTTAAAACACTTATGAACTTATGCATCAATCATTTTTATTAATTAAGTATGAATACCTGCTATATTATTTTTATTATAATACCTAATGCATTTATGCATTTACAGGGTTTTGTCCATGTAAGGATATGGTTCCCACAGTTTCCTGGAGTGGTGATGATGTCAGACCAGGAACTGATCATCATGTGTAAGCCCCCAGAGCCCACTATCATTGAAAATAAAGCAGCTGGATTTGCAGGCAGCTTGTAAGTGATTATCATAAATATCACTAGACAGACATGTGCCTTACTGAGATACAGATACCTATATAAAAAGAACTATACAGATAGAAATCACCAGTACAGTAAAAGCTACAGCAAAAGCAAAACTTTCAATTGAACATTTCTTTAAAACTAATTACTTATTTCTACTCCATTACAATGCACTGAAATTTAAACTTTGTTTTATAAATATAAAATGATAAAGCTTTATTAACAAAATTCCTGTTCTTTTTTACTATGCAATAGATAAACTTGCAAAGATCTGATTTCAATGTATTTATACTGTATTACAATGTATTTTGACTGGTAATAGAAAATCTTTATTTATTCCAGTTTTGTGTTTAAAATTATAGTAGAGCTAAAAGTTATGAGGATAGCCGAGAAATGCAACATTTATTATTTGATGTCCATTATGTTGCCAAGAAAAGTGTAAATTTCAGGGTTTTATCGAGCAAAACAGAATGCAACAACTCAATTCTCCTTATACTGGCACTTTGAGTGAACTGTTAACTCAGTTGTTTAGTTTGCTTTTAATAATATTTACAAGAAACTGGTTTTATATGTTTCTTATTTTAGAAGATTAAAGGTAATGGCATGGTTTAATTACTTGAAAAAATATATGAAGATTAGTGGCCATTATATGCCACTTACACTAATAGCTAAGGTTTTTTTTTGGAGATATAAAAGTGAGATAGTTGTTAACTTTTTAGAAAATTACATCAGACTTCAGCAGAGATTTCAATCACAGTCTTTGGCTTACTGTGCTCTTTCGCTGAGCTGCCATGGCAAGATATCTGTGCATGCAATTAAATCTTCTCATTTGATTCAAATAGATATCAAGATAAAGAACGAAGGTGAACTAAAATCTTTGGACCTTAAAGGTGACTTACAGCATTGCAAGTCCTTTTATTTCAGGTTCTATACATATCAAATATTATGATAATTGATATTTTTCCTTAACACTATGCAAGCACTAAATTGAAAAGTTGAATCAAATTTGAAAAATTCCATTCCATGAACAGAGCTCAAACCACAGATTTTTGTTCTTTCATACTCAACTGCCATGGCTAGTTATGCGTATGTACTTTAAAGCTTTTTACTTTCTCTTCTTTGTATAGTAAATAGGGAGTATTGTATTCCACCCAAAAATTTAATACCTACTGAGATTTATCCAGAAGTACATATTTTGCAACTCCCTGAATAAAAAAAAATCTGATGTGTTCCATTCACATGACTTTCTCTACCTCTCTGCAACAAATTATTGTTAAAAAGCTTATGCTTCTATTTACTTCATGCTTATCGAGAAAAAATTAGCACAAATAGTCTTATTACTTGCTTCCTTGTAAGTAGAAGCGCAATAAGGAAGTAGCATAGGTTAAAGTAATAGTCAAAAGTTGGTTGCTATGTCCTTTGTTAGTGTGGACAAGAGCTGACCAATTCCTGTATGAGAAAAGTATGTTTTGCAAAGCAGAAACCAAAAACAAGGAATACCTCAAAAACTATCAACTCCACGAAAAAAATGTAAATAATATAAATGTGTGCTAAGCTTTCGTCCATCTCTTACGATTTACCAGTTATGCAAAATTCCTTAAAATTCACCCAGAATAAAGTAGTCTTCAGAGGCTATTCCCAGAAAATTCAAGATATACATTTTATTTGTCAGGTAAATATCTTTAATATACAATATTTTAATCAAAATTGTTATAGCCAGTTTTTAGAAAATCAAAATTTTCGAAAAAAGTTCCATGTAAAGGAGTAGTTTGATATGGGGGTATTTTCTTGAAAATCTTTATGTCGCATCCTTGGAAGATACCAAACTTAGCTTGGTATTTAACAGTCTTTTCATTTTTGAGCTATGCGACACACACACACACACACACACACACACACACACACACACACACACACACACACACACACATTTTTCTAAAAAACCTTTTTTGGATTCAGGGGGACCCAAAACATGTATTTCCGGTGAATTCTCAGTATCAACATTTTGGGTGCTTTACAATACCTTCTCTATACATTATGTACATAGTGCGTATAGAGAAAGTAAGAAAGAAAATAGAAAAAGGCATGTACACATGTATGTCAAAATAAAAAAATTAACTTGGTATTTATACATATTTAATAAGTATAGCAGTAACATCAAGGATATTGGACATGAGATTGAGCGCAGTGTAACTATGTTACCTGAGTAATGCAGGGAGTAAAAGCAATCATCACCATCAACAGATAAAGTTGCATAGTCACAGGGCAATTAAAGTAAGACCTCCGTGGCTCCATGGACAACATTATCATCTTCTACCTAAACATCAAATCTACTGCAGTGAATAATCATGTGTTTATTAAAGTTATCAAAAGTGAAACCACTTCTTCTTCCATAGACAATGCTTATTGCATTGGAAACTTGTTTTCAACATTGCATTTTAAATGCACAAATTAAAGTATTGTAGAAACTTGTGAATCAATGATATTATATTAATTTGATTATTTTTACCCTCCCCACTTTGTACAGTAAGTAAATGGAGCATTGTGTTCCATATAATGTTGAGATTTCACCAGAAGAATACAGGCTGTTTCAAAAATATAGGGCATAAATTCAGATATGCGTTTCCCAAATGTAGATAATAAAAGCAGTTCATTACATGTGTCTGGAAAGGCTTGGTTTCTGAGTTTTTCTTCTCGCAGGTAGTTGCTGAAGATGTTAACAGGGCACTCGGACCATTCATTTCAAGGTAAAGGGTACATTGAGTGTTGTGTTTGTGCTTAACTAAGCGATAAGTTCTCAAGTCAGGAGCTATCAGAAATGCACTTTATGTACGGTAAGGCAGATGGCAGTGCTGTGCTGGCTCATCAATTCTACTTCATAATCAAATTTCTGAGGTACGCACAGCAAAGTTGCTCTGATCAGGAGACATTTGAATGTCTCCATTGCTGTCTGCATGCTCACGGGAATTTTGCATCTTCTGTTTTGAGGAGGGAATGACCAAGATCTACAACTCTATGTGTAGTTAGAGATTCCGGATTCTGTGCACATGACTCCTTCTATCAGCATACAAACGTTAGGATTGCAAGTGAATGTTCCTTTACAACTTTTTGACAACTGTTGCGAGAGCACCAGTTGTATCCTTATGATTTGTGTGTAAAGGCTGTGTCATCAGCAGATTACCCTGCTCAATTGATGTTCTGCCAATGGTTTGTACAGCAGTGTGCTGCAAATCCAAACTTTCTTGTATTAGTATTAGTTACAGACAAAGCAAAGTTCACATGATAAGGCATTACAAATTTCCATGCCTCAAAAAGCTAACTTCGTGCATGACGGTGCTCCTGCACCCCTCAGTCAGACTGTTCTCTATACTTGGAAAAAAACATTCCCTTATCAATGGATAAGCTTCCCACCACCTTCACCTGATTTGAATCTGTCGATTTCTACTCATGGGGCCATTTAAAAAGATTAGTTATTCATCTATGGTGCCTGACATAGAATCATCAGAATCAAGCTGTGGAAGGTTGTGAGGAAATATGCAATACTCCTGGAATTTGGGGCCGTGCTTAAAAGCTGATTGCTATGTGAAACAATTGAGGATCGGTTGGTTCACTTTGCATGTGCCATTTGAGAAAAGTTAGATACTTAAAAATACCAAGGAATATCTAAAAAATGGTCAACTCTAGAAGAAAAACATATATTCCATAATATATGTCTTTTAATGATATCTACATTTTTTGTAGTGTGTTTTTGTCTATCTCTTACGGTTTAACTGTTATACAAAATTCTGCAAAATCCATTCAGAGGCTATTCCTAGAAAATTCAACACACACGCACACACACACACACATTTTATTTGTGACGTAAATATCTTTAATATATGGTATTTTAATCAACATACAGCCATTTTTGAAAAAACATACAATTTTCAAAATTTTTCTCATGTAAAGAGTAGCTTGTGGTGGGGGGATATGCTTGAAAATATTTTTGTTGCATTCTTGTAAGATCTAAACACAAATACCAAACTTAGTATTTAATGTTTTTTTGTTGTTGTTTGTTTTGTTTTTAAGCTATGCTGTCCACACACACAAATGAAAAGGTGTTTTATTTATGGATGCTCCTTAACTGTGGTGGTTCTCAGCATCCTATTCTATATTGGGCATGAAAGATTGCTTAATTTTTCTCATAGGGCTCTTTATCAGGCTTGAGGTTCATTTACTTGCTGTAAATCTATGGCATGGGACCAACAGCATTACTTCCCTTCTGAAGGAAGTCGTGCTAAGGATTTTTACGCCCTATATGAAGTTAACATGGTAACTATTACACAATGAAGGGAGACACACACACACATATGGACCTTTTTCTAAAAATGCCTTTTTGGACTCAGGGGACTTAAAACATATTTCTGGTGAAATTTCAATGTCAAATTTTTGGGTGGAATACAACACATTTTAAAGTACTTTCAATATTCAGTTATTCTTTGTGATTACATGGAAACAGTTTAGATTTTTAAGGGCAATTCTAAAACATTTCGCTGTTGCTATTCTCTTTGTATCTATAATGAAACATGCAATGTAGCAATTTTGCAAATGCATATCTCAATTAAAATGAAGCAGATAGAATAAAGTAAACTTTTATAAGAACAGCTTATATACCTAGTAATGCTAAAGAAAATATTGCTGTGGCAATGTGTGTGTCTCACATTTGGAAGGTCCTAGGTTTAATTCCCAAGAACTGCCATTTTGGCCTTTTTTTTCTTTTTCTTCTTCTTCTTCTTCTTGGTTCCAGCCTATGTGGCATTGATGCAATATACTCACTTGGTATTGAGTCACCTCTAAAAACACCCTATTTTATCCCTATACCCTCTAATAAAGGATGGAGAAAATCATGAAAATGTAAAACATTAGATCTTTTTTAAATTTCATTCAACTTTCCAATAAGTGTGAAAGAAAAATTATCAGCACAGAGATAATTATTAATCCTCTGTTGCCAAGTGCTGCAATTTTATTTTACTACTTAGCTAAAGTTTATTTTTTTATTTTTCTATATTTTTATATGTGCATAAAAGTTTGGAAATTGTGTAAGCTATACATAATTTTTAACTACTTTCTAATATTCAGTAAGTATATGTAGTGTATTTGAATAGTATAGTATAGTATAGTGATATTGAAATATACTTTTTCTACAGCAAAAAATCCTGTTTTAATTATTATTTTAACTTTCTAATACTCAAATAAACTTTGAAGCCATGACAGGCTTAAAGTTTTGGCTTTGTATATTTGTTACTTTGTAAGCAATACCATAAAGGCAAGCTATTAAGACATCATCTTACCAAACTCAGATTTTGATGATATAAACATACTTGAAAAATAAAGTTACTCAAATATTACAAAATAAGAGTTAATAATTACAATAAATTACCTAAAACTGAGATTTATGTAATTTTTTTAAAACTAGTATACATAGACTTATAATTTTACACAAGGATGGAAAAGTAAGTGCAATAATAATGATGAGAGAATTTATAAAATTATTTAGGATATTTATTTATTCCATGTTCTTGTTTGAAGAATCAGAAAATAAAATTAAGATGTTTTTTTGAAACAGGCCTTAAAAGACTATAGTAACAGTGGCTGAGGGTCCATGTTTGTTGTGTTAGCCTGGCTACCAGTTTAAAAACAATAAATATGCAGCTCATTCATTAGTTATGTGTTGGCATAATCTATAATAATAACTGTTAAAATAATAATTCTCTATTATATAAATAATATTTAAACAGAAATAATTTCAAACATGCCAGAGGCTAAAACTGTACACTGGAAATGTGTTTGCCAACACAAAACATAAGAGAGTGACAAGAGCATGCTGGCACAGAGCATGCAGTCAGTAAGGCAGTGCACTTCATATCTGCTTCATTCTAGTACAAGTGTTTGCCAAGTTGGAAAAGCTGTTGTGCTGGTTTATTTTAGCAGTTTCACTGAAGAATGGTAGTGACTGTATAATTGAAAAGCTATTAAACCAAAATTTTCTAGTAAAAACAGATCATAGACAGTGGCAGATCAACACCTATGTTAAGTATGATAACAGAAAAATAGGTAAAGTGTCACAATTTAATGATATCAGGTATACAAATGAAATATGGCTCTGTGGTTGTAAAAAGACATACTCTTTATAATGTTGATCCAGCCCTTTGTTTTCAACAGAAAAATATATATTTGGACTACATGAGGCATTAATGATGTTGACAGTTATTATATGCTAAAGAAATTACATGAGCACTCAATAAACTGTTAATTCAAAAATAGCATTGCTGAAGTTTGGCAGTATTAGAATAGAGGGGTCCCTAAATCTTGTCTTCAAATCATTTGTAACAGACACAATGAAAATGTCAAAGCAAATAGATATGTAGTTAAGTTGCTTAATAGGTGCTATATGCTTTTTAGCAGAGCAAGAGATGTGTTTTAGGAGCCTCTTAGAAAATTCTGAGTAGGTCAACAGAGGAAATTTTGTAGAATTACTGCACATTACAGAGCCAGTTTAATAAAAGATTACATACCACTCTCATTAATCTCTACCTTGTTTACTGGTACTTCCCATGACATACAGAATGAATTAATTTATTCTTATCAGCTGTTCTGATAGATAAAATAAAGGAAGAAAACAAAGAAACTGCATTTGTTGCAGTGATAGAAGATGAGACGATGTAACACATAAATCTCAGCTTTCTTCTATATTACATTATACTTGTATGACAAAAGATAATGTTCAAGAGAGAATTTTTAGATTCAATTATGTAAGTACTAATCATGCTGCTGCTTCCCTTGATAAACATGTTTTAGTTTAATAAAAGGGTTTCAGCAAAGTGACAAAATAGTTACTCAAACTTATGAGGGATACTCTGTTATGCCTGGAGCATATGACGGGTTGGAACAATTTTTGAAAAGCATTAATCAGCTTTATTTGTGCACTGTTATGCTCACAAGTTAAACTAAAACAATCAGTTGATGCAAGGCATTTTTAAAACGTTGTCTGGATTTTCAGCTCAAGATCTTCAGAGGAAGGCTGCATTTGAGGCTTTTAACATTAAGCATTTGCCATCAGCTACTCCAAAATGCTACATTAATTCAGAATTTTATTAAAGTAATTTTAGAAGTAAGAGGATCTGAAGGAATTCTTCAAATCAATTATTGACACAGAAGGATGGGTTGGTGAAAAAAAGTCAGTTCAAGAGATTCTTATGCCACACTTCATGATGTTCAATTTCTTTTCCATTTAAATTTATGCTCACCTGTTTCCTCAAACTAAAATCTCATTCATCATTACAGAATGCAAAATTATCAGCATAAAGCAATATACTACGAAGAATGAAGAATTTGAGATTTTTATGAATGATACATGTGATAAATTTGATTTGTTTTAAAAGTAGTGCTTAGAGGACTATACATCTTTTTCAACAAATGAAGATGAAGTTTGAATTACAAGGCAATGAGTTGCAGTTATTGCAAATAATAAAAATCTGATGTGTTCCATTAACATGATTTTCTCTATCTGTTCTGCAAGCAAGCTATTCTTACAAAAGATTATTCCTTTATCTGTAGCATACTAATTGAGAAAAACATTACCAGAAATGTTCTTATTACTTGCTTCCTTCTAAGCAAAAGGGAAATAAGAGACTACACAAGGCTAAAGCAATAGTCAAATCTTTTAAAAATCAGTCAATATGTGCAATTGAAGTTCGGTTCACTTTGCATGTCCAGAAAAACAAATGGAAGATGAAACGAAAAATGACCTCATTTGAGAAGACACAGTTTAAAATTTTAACCAATTAAGAGGAATATCTCAGAAATGGTCCAAACTACAACAAAAATGTATATGGCATAAATTGTGTGTTATAACAAGAACTACAATTTTTGTGCAGTAAGGTTTTATCCATTTCTTACAGTTTATCAGTTATGCAAAATTTAGCCAGAAAGAACCGGACTTCAGAAGCTATTGTCAGAAAATTCAAGATATGCATTTTATTTGTAATGTAAATAGCTATAATATACAGCATTTTAATCAAAATTGTTACAGCCATTTTTGAGAAAAACAAAGTTTTGAAAAATGTTTCCATGTAAAGGGTAGTTTGGGGTGGGGGATTTTCTTGAAAATCTTTATGTCGCATCCTTGGAAGATCCAAGCTTAAATACCAAGTCTGGTATTTAACAATCTTTTAGTTTTTGTGCTATGACATGCACAGATGGACCTTTTTCGGAAAATGCTTTTTGACTCGGGGGGGGGGGGGGGGCAGGGTCTCAAGCCATATATTTCCAGCGAAATCTTGACATCAAATTTTTGGGTGGAATACAATATCTTCATATCTACTATGTACATAGTGTGTGTGTGTAGAGAAAGTAAAAATGAATCACACTTAGACTGTATTTTGAATTATTGGATATAGTAGTTGGGCACATTAACAACTAGTTCTCTAAAGTCCTAAAGATGGAATTTCTTGTAATTTTGGGTTTTGAAAACTTTGAATCATATATAGCCTCTTTCCTTCTACAGCCAATTCAGTCTTTATTAGAAACATTGAAGTATCTCAATACTGGGATACTTAAAACAGAACTTTCAGCCTTTTATGCCTCAGCCGAGTTCAAGAAATCTTACTATTAGAACTGCACATTTAATATCTCCTGGGTTAAATGTAGCATTACCTGAAGTTACTAAAGCTTGCTCTATAATTTTGATGATTCCTGCCTCTAGTACCTCTGTGGAGGGATCAATTTCAGCAATAAAATGAAATAAAACTTATTTAAGCAGTACCCAACACAACAAAGCTTTTCAAAATTGTAATTTATTGCAATTGAAAAGAGTCTCTTGAGAAGCTATTAGAAAAATCCAAAATTCCATTACTTGGTTTTACATTTCTGTCAAGAATCATCATACACAGCTCTTATCTACAAGAAGTAGCAATCAATGTGTAGCATTAACTCTCTTTGTATTCTAAAAATTATACAAAATTCATTGCAAATCAAGAGAACTTCACAGCCTGAACATGACACAAAGATAGCAGCTGACTGCATGAACTCTTTAAGACAATATTTGGAAAACAGATCTACCTCTCCCTTTTTAAGAAATGTAATTACACCTTCTTCCACACAATAGTCACTCTCCATGTGCAAGCAACCCTATCCAAAGTATCCATTAAGTAGGAAAGTGTTTTTTTTTTCCCAAGAATTAAGTAAAAAATGCACAATTGCTCTTATTTCTCAATTGAATAGTAACTTTCTAATGCTTTAAAAATTATCCCTTGTAAAATGTCAAAAACATAAAACTTCTTATATACCAAATACAGCAAGCTGTTCAGATGATTTTCGATATTGTTAAAGTAAGCTCTTGTATCAAATTTATAGTACTCTGTCTCATATTAGCAGCATTTGTAAATATTGTTAAAATTTAACACAATGTGCATCAATGTGCAGTCCAAATGGAGCACGAGTGTCTGGAGTGGTGGAGGAGACCCCAGGACGGCTGGAGTATGAGGTGGCTCTGTACAAGGAAGCGCCACCTACAAGAGTAGGCAACAACAGCAGTGAGTTACCTGTGGATCAGGCTGTTCCCATTGGTACAAAACTTCAGTTAAGAGCTAGGATAAATCCTGACTCAGGTAACAATTATATTATAAAATACATACATGATACTCAAAAACTTTATGTTTAACTTTTCAAACATAGTAAAACTGGTAATTGAGAGACATTATGTATTTTACTTGTTAAAACACCTGATTAATTTTTTTAGCTTGGAAGTATGTTAAACTGATGGAAGTGACTGTGTCTCCAGATCCAGATGATCCACACATGCCTGGCAGTGTTGCACTAGTTAAAGATGGGTAAGCTGTCCCCATTTTGCTTTTGTAAACAGTTTTCAGAACTAAAACCTTAGTAATTCATACTGAGTATTTAAACTCAAAGAGACACTGTCATATAAGAGGATCACTAGATAAGTTAGAAACATGGAGTATTGGCCACCCTTGGGGAAAGCATTGTTGTTGTGTAGCTGACTCATTGATTAAGCAATGGCAGCAGGCAGAGTATTGTTACATCATTCATTTTCCCTCATTTTATGTTTGAAGTCTGGAAAGTGTGAGCATTCTTGAAGTGCAATGGTGATTCAGAGAGAGCATTTTTGTGCAATGATTTTAAACAACTTCAAATGTAGCTTAAATGCAATAACTTGAGAATTTGAGGAAGCCTTATTGGGACTATTGTCTATTAAGTGCCCCTGTCTTCTGCTGATTTGGAAAATTCAAGAGGTGCAGCAATCTCTTAAAGATGAAGAGAAGAGTGGAGGACCAACAACAGCAGTGACTGAGAAAAACATCTCCACTCTGGAAACAATGATTAGGGAAGATCCAAGACTAACCTACAGGCCATTGAGATGGCATTAGTGGATAGCTCACCAAATATTTCAACCAATCTTCATTAACACCATTGTATAAAAAAAATGCCTTCCAGATGGTGCCTCATAATTTATCAGAAGTACAGAATGTGAAATGATGCCAATAATGTTGCAAAGGTTTAACTATGGAAAATCTTGCCATATTTCAGATATTGTTGTGGGTGACATAAATGAATATATCAGTTTGACCTATAAACAAAACATCAGTCATCCATTTGAGTATTCCCAGATGACCAACCATCAAGGTGAAGAGAGCAAGGGATGCTAGAAAGAAAATAGTTGCTTCTTTCTTCTCCACAAGTTACTTGGCAACAGTTGTACTCAAAACTCAAAAAACTGTTACAATAAAATGGAACACGCAGTTTCTATTCTAAAAGTGTTTAAAAAAATTTAACATAAGCATCCAAAGACAGCACTAAGGGGCACATCATGACAAAGTATCAGCTCACACTGCTAATGTAACAATAGTTTCTGTAAGGAACTGAAGTAAAGCAATTGACTCATCCACCCTATACTCCCAATCTGGCACCATATATTCTTCCATTCCCTACGGTGAAGAACCAGTTTTGAGGAGTTATCTGCCACGCCAGAAACTGAGTGGCATGGATGCTTTCAGAAGTGGTTGCAGGGAATGGAATCCGCATACAGTGACAGGGAGAATACTTTAAAAAAAACTGGGATAAACAAAACATTTCTCTGAGTGTTCATTATTTGCTGGCTCAACACTTATCTAGTATAAAAATCAAGGGAAGGAGTTGGTAGCATGTGCAAATTGCATATTTGTCAGGCTACTCAATCTCTTTTCAAACTTCATGCAGTCATTAGCATGTGTTTAAGCTTTGTTTCCCTTTGTGCCAAGGGCAAAAAATAATGGTAACCAGGTGGGTGTGTCCAATCTTGACTTTTATTTTATGATTGAGTGACCATATGAAACATAACTATAATGTTTTTCAAATGGGAAGAGTTCTACTCTGCAGTGAATGAAATGCATTATCATGCTCCGCATTGCCAGCTCACTACCTACACTTCATATTTCCCTCTCACTCGCACATGGAGCATGCAAATCTGCCTGGCAACATAATGTTTATTCATGTGTATTATGAAAACTATTTATCCTAAAAATCTGTGGTTTTTACAGTTCTGCTACGAACATTACTCTCTATCTTGGTGAATTATTTTTTGCAAAATTTTAATATTTTGTTTTAGTGCAAGTAGTATTTATAAGAGACAAAATCACTTACTGTGTTACTCCCCAGTTAAGCAGGAATGCAATATGTCAACACAACACACTCTGATTGGCTGCCAGCCTGGTGGCACTCAAGGACAAACCTCATCCCGTTTGAAAGGCACTGTAGTGATAATTTGTATTATTCTCATTTAAGATTCTTGTAACATAGGCTAGTTTTGTAAGGGGTGCAGAGCAACTAAAGGCACTAAGAAATTAAGTAAGACTTTATTTATTTTTGCAAGAAAAATGGATGCTAGGCCTATCATACAAATAAAACAAATGTCATTATGTGCTGCAGCTACTGTTACAAGCTTATTCAAGTTAGTGATTAGGTCTCTAGTACCATGGTCCTTCACATTTAAAGAAACATGGGTGTGACTGCCTCTGTGGTTAAGAGATCAGTTTTGGCTTCTCAATACAGATGTCCTGGGTTCAGTTTCTGGCTGGGCTGGCAAATTTTTCTTCAAATAAAATTACTACTTATTTCTGCAGAGAGTGGAAGTATCAAGTGCTTTACAAAAATTTTTGAAAATAAATTCAATGAGTTATACCTATCACTTTCGCTAGTTAAAGCACCTGATATAGTCAGACATTACAGAGGACCATATAATGATGCAATTTAAAAGAAAATGGATGTGTATTGTTCCATTATTGAAAACGGTTGCAATTGTTCACCACAGGTGCAGAAATCGAGACTTTGCATCCATCATCCCACACCAACCAGCACGGTACAGAGAAAGACATAATGAAGTATTTTTGGACTTTGAAGCATTTCTCTTGAGCACTATGAGAGAAAGATCTACTCTTTGGATACACTCACAAATAAAAGCCTGCATGGATGCAACTGACTGCCAGCCTGTAAGTATTGCGATGAAACAGTCATTCAAAAGAAATTTGTAAGCCAGCAAAACCTCAACCAAATGTTTAAAACATTGGATATAACACTTTAACTGTGAATTACCAAATCAAAGATATTTATATTATTTATATGGATATTACTTTTATCCATTTTACATTAATGCCTATAATATTGATTAACATTATCTAGTTTCAAACAGGTAAACACCATTCAATTGCATATTTTAATGAACTCTGTATTAATTTCTATAGCAAATTTATGTCCATGTTTTAAGTTGTATAATTCAATGGGAATGGAGGGGATTTATTCACAGAAAATGTAAGAGGTAAATTTTATTCATCATGGCAACATCTCAAACATATACTTTAATTAAAATCTTTAGAGGGTTTTTTGTGAGTAAAAAGTAATTTTTTCTTTCTAGAGCAGGCATGGGCATTCTTGACCCTATGGGTTGATTAGATTAGAAAGCATTCTGTAGGTTTGTTTAGGCCAGAAAGCCACCGAACATAGAACTTGTCAAGGCATATACATGTATACATATGTTTATATACTATATACTATGAAAAAAAATGTATAAAGCTCTAGTGCTAAAAGCATAGATTACAAAAACAACAGAATCTCTCTCTTTTTTTTTTTTTGTTTTTTTTTTGTTTTTTTTTGTTTTATAGTGTTAAAATGTATAAATAAATATAATTTCATTATATGTAAAACTAATGTTATGTCAGATGATAGTTTTCAAATTATCGATATAATAGTTACTAGTAGCAATCATATAAATTAAAACATGATTATCGTATTATGTACTCTTCATAAATGTCAACAAATTATAATACATATTTACAAATATGTTATATAATTTCCAATGCAAAGATTTACAATTATGTACTAGAGTCTAAAATATCAAAACATCAGGCTTTACAGACCTTGTGTCATTACTAAATACTAAAAAAATTCATTTGACACATTCGTGCAAGTCAAAGTATAAATCAGTTTAATTTTAATATAAAACACACACACACACACACTAATATACACAAAATGCAATACATTGTAATATTTATAAATTCAATGATTATTAACGGTATTGCCAGACAGATTTGTCATTTAAATATTCATCTACAGAGTAAAATGATTTATTGCAAAGGTACTCCTTAAGAGAGGCCTTAAAAGCCCTGAAATTCCCAACATTTTCTTTGAGATTACTGGGGAGAGCATTAAATATCTTGATTGTTTCATAATATATACCTTTCTGAAAGCAACGAAGATTGGCATTGGGACGATGAATCAATCTCTTTTGTCTAGTATTAATGTTATGAATTTCCATGTTTGTTATAAAACTATGTCGATTAACTGCATAGAATTTTAAAATGGATAATATATAAACACAAGGTAAAGTGAGGATGCCCAATTTTTGAAATAGTTCTTTGCATGACTGTCTGCTATAAGCATTACAGGTTATTCGTATAGCTTTCTTCTGTATCCGGAATATGCACTTACTATCTACTGAATTACCCCAGAATATTATTCCATACTCGATGATGGAGTTAAAGTAGGCAAAATACACCAACTTAAGTGTATCGATTGAGTGAAATTTAACCAGTGCACAGAGAGCATAACATGCTGAGCTAAGTTTAGGTGTGATGTAGCTAATATGTGACTTCCAGTCCAAATGCTTATCTACCTGAAGGCCAAGAAATTTGACTTCATTTAGCTGTTCTAACAATGTATCATTAATTCCTATTTCTATGTGTGTTTGTGGTGAGCGAGTAGTTATAAATTTAATTGTTTTTGTTTTTTCAAGGTTTACTGAGAGTTTGTTTGCTTTGAACCAATTTGACATACAATTTAGAACATAGTTTAATTTAACTACACATTCATTGAAATCTTTACTTGTTACTAGAACACTAGTGTCATCTGTGAATAAATAAATACTTGCAAAACTGTTAATGTATAATGGGAGGTCATTTATGTAAACCAAGAACAAAAGAGGCCCTAAGATTGATCCCTGGGGAACACCATGTTTTACTGATTTCCATTTTGATACCCATTGGAGTTATTAATTTCGACCCTTTGTTTTCTCTTCTCTAGGTATGAAATGAACCAATCTAATATGTTACACAGTCAAAAGCCTTCACTAGGTCACAAAAGATTCCACCGACATGTTCCTTTTCATTTAACGCTGTTAACACTTTATGTGTGAGCTTGTAGGTTGCATTATCTGTCGCTACTCCTTTTCTAAAGCCAAACTGTTCTTTGGCAAATAAGTTGTTCTTTTCCAAGTAATTATAAGAGCCTATTGAACATTACTTTCTCAAATACTTTTGAGAAAACAGACAAGAGAGATATAGGTCTATAATTTGATATATTATCTTGTTTTCCTTTTTTAAAAAGTTTTTTGACAATAGAGTACTTCATTCTGTCAGGAAATATTCTACTCTTTAGTGATTCGTTACATAAATAGCTAAGGGGAATGCCAGAACATGCTTTTAGGATTTTACTTGATATTTCATCATATCCAGGGGAATTTTTGGTCTTGAGCAAATTTATTATATTTTTTATTTCAAATGGTGTAGTCATTTTTACTTTAAATTCAGGGACTTTGTTTACAAAAGAAGTTTTCAAAACATTTATTGCTGATTCTTTACATCCATAGTTTATTTTTAATTTGTCTGTTACATTCAAAAAGAAATTGTTGAAAATATCTGCAACCTTTTGAGGATCATCAATTTTTTGATTACCGGAATTCAGTGCAATTGAGGGGCTTTCTTGAGAGCTCTTACCTGTTTCCCTTTTTATTATATTCCAGATAGTTTTTATTTTATTATAAGAATTGGCTATCTCTTTATTAAAATGCAATATTTTAGCAGCTTTTATTGTTTCTCTTAGAATTTTACAGTACTTTTTCTAGTGACATTCTAAGTATGGGGACTTATTATGTTTCAATTCTTGGTATAATTTTCGCTTATGTTTGCAAGAAGTTTTAATGCCTGTTGTAATCCAGGTGTTATTTTCCTTCTGATTATATATTTTACAATATTTGACTGGAAAGGATGCTACAAAATGAGAGTTGAAATGTTGTAGGAAATGATTGAACTTGTCATTTACTCCATTTATTTCATAGATTTCAGTCCATGATTCTTGTTGAAGGGCATACTTAAACAATGTGAGGGAGCTTTCATCTACTTTTCGTGTTCTACAATATTTATAGATTAGTTTTAACTTTAAGTTTATCTCTTTAATGAGAAGTATTTGTGCCTCATGATCTGAAAGGCCATTTGCAAATGGTAAGGTTATTGAAGTTTTAATTCTATCTATATTAATGAATATGTTATCTATTGCTGAAGAGGAGCTACCCTGAATTCTTGTAGGAAAATGTACTGTGTGTGACATGTTGTATGTAAAAAATATAGAATTGAGTTGGTCCTTTCGGAGACTAGGTATAAGATAATCAATATTTATGTCACCACAAATTATCATTTCTCGTTTCGGTTTCAATATAAACTTTAAGGAATTATCTAACTGTTTTTTGAATAACTCATAGTTACCTAGTGGGGACTGAGAGCTATTATTGCAAAATTTACTTGATTTATGTTTAGCTGAACTGCGCACATCTCTATGTCTAGCTCAAAGCAAAACTTGTTTAGATTAATGACTTTATAGGGTACATCGTATCTTACAAATATGCAAACCCCTCCTTTTTTTAGATTTTTCCTTGAATATGCTGCTCCTAAAGAGTACTCATGCAGTGAAATTGGCAAGAATTCCTGTTCTGTTAAGTGATGTTCAGATAAGCATAAAACGTGAGGTTGTAATTTTTCAGAAGCAAGACTAAGAGAATGTTCATCAAATTTGTTTCTTAAACCCCTAATATTTTGGTGAAATATACACAATGAGCTACTGCTATTATTTATCTTAATAGAATTACTGATATTTTCTGTATTCCTAAAATTCTTTGTTGGTGAACTTTTATTTATTTCAATTGACTTTAGAGTTCTTTCATGACTATTTTGGGGGATTTCCTTTAACCTAAAAAAGCCCTATCAGATATCATAACAGGAATTCTACCTGTAATTCTGTCGGCAATTAGCTGCGAAAGCTGCCTTTTGCCTCTAGAATTGAGGTGTAGACCACAAGATGTGTAACCATCTCGGCCTATATCACTAGCATGTATCATATCAATGTGAGAGGCAGCAGGGCTCAACAAGGCACGCTCAAGTTGCAGATTCATCTCCGTCACCCTCCAATGAAGCTGCTGCTTGTCGTGCTTATTGAAAAGCCCCACAAACTTCACACTGGTATGGCTACTGGATTCCCTTATTCACACAGATCTTTTTCAAATGAATAATTTCTATCTCTATCCAGGTTATTTCCTGGCCCACCCACTATAACTACATGATCCCTCTTAGTAAAACCAGAAGTCAGTTTTACCAGATCTTCAGTGACATGAGAGAGCCCAGCACTAGGTTTAACTATGCCTACTACATCATAACTGCTTCCCAAATCCTCCTTTAGCAGGGATGCTAAGCCCCTACCATGGCTACTCCCAACAACAAAACCTTGCTTTTAGTGCAGTTATCATCTAAAACCTGCACAGGAGGATTTGGGGACTGATCAACAGTTTCAAGAACACTGAATCTGTTGCTCAGTTTGACATCATGATGGTCATTGGCAGAGAAACGCCGTTTCCTCCTCAGACTTTGTCTGGATGGCACCTTAAAATCAGGTGATTTACAATCCAATATTTCTAAAGGAGCAAGTTCGTGTCCTGTAAAGTCCTTTTTGAAAAAATCCAGTTCTTTTCTGAGGTTAGAAATGGTTTCCTCGTGCTTTTTGACCAATTCTTTAAGTCTACAACTGTAGACAATTGCTGTGTATCAATGACTTCCACGCATCCCTCCTTGTTTGCTATTAGTAACACACAAGTAGTGTTCCACTCAGTGGTGGAACATTCCTATACGCAATTATGAGATGGTCCACAATCATTGGTTGGACATGTAGAGAAATATACAGGATGTTAGGGGTATGCATGCGCAGATTTTACATGCTGAATAATAAAGTCCAATAACAATTTCATCTATCTTGAAAAGTAATGGAGATAATTGAACATTATTGAATACATTATCTGCACAGACTGGCAATATAGTAGGATTTTTAAGTCAAATGTTTTGTTTTGAGCTTGAAATCTGGTTTGTCGCATTATTGTGAGTTTATTAACAGCTACTGCCACAAACGAGGATGGGGTGGTTTCCTTTCAACTGTCTAATCGTATTCACAAGACCTGAACTAAAGACCGTATAAGAGACTATGTATAAGATTTAGACTAATGATCAAAGATAATCAAATGTGAATTATCGAAATACCTCATTCAGGCGTATCATGGAATGATTAAATCAAAGCCACATCTTTGTTAAATAGAACATTTATTAATTGTCAATAATTGCAACATTAACAATATGTTATATTCATTTACAGTAGATGTTCAAAATGTGCTCTGTTAGAATCTAAGCAGACATCTCATCTTCTTAGCCAATTTTGCTCCTGAATTCTGCCCAATCTCTTGGATTGTTTCAGACACTTGTGTGAGAAGATCATCAATGGTAGTAACCTTGTAATGTTACACTTTACTTTTCAAATGTCCCCAGAAATTATAATCTAAATGATTGAGCTTTGCCATAAGCAAGAAGCATATCTAGATAACCTTGATTTGTAAAACTGCCTTAGTTCTGAATGCATTTAACATATCTGAAGCATTGTCAGAACCAGCTGTTGTGCAAGGTATTAAGGCACATCATTTATTTCAACATTCTGCTTCTATAATTTTCAAGTGTATGACCATAATTTATTCCAGTAGACACACTGGAACCCAAATCTTTAACATCATTTTGTGGCTAAACAACTCATTTTAGCAACAAATGACAGGATACAAATAACTAATTTTTTACGCTCTATCCCACTAATCTAATAGCAAAAGTAAACAATAAAGGACTGATGACATATTCGCAATCAAACATTTTACCAATTTTATTTTCTATCTATGCAACCATGCACTATGGAGGAAAATGGTACAGGAACTTATGTTTCAGTTTAATGCCAGAAAGTTGATCTTAAAGTCTGCACACTCATACCCAATACTTTATGTATAAAATTTAACAGCCATGTAATGGAAATGGTTCTTAAATAAACAAATTTGTATATAAGAATATACTTGCTCTGCCACATATATGATTTTTCAATATAGCTAGTGATACTTTAATAATCCTCACAGCCATTGTTTTAAAACTAGATTTAATTATGAATTATTTAACTTATATTTTCTTAAAAATGATACAATAAAGTAAGCTAACAATGGAAGTAAAACATAATGATATTTTTTACTGTAAAAACATTAGTATTGGGCATTGTTTGTTTATTTTTCCAGCAGTATAAATACATTTATTCAATTTGATAAGAAGTATGATACATAAGTTTAGTATGTTTATTGTATGAAAGATATTGAATAACACTTTTTTTTTTATCATTTAAAACATACATTGCATTATAGTCATTGCTATGGACAATGCAAATAGGTAAGGTTTGATAGTGAGAACAAATTTTGAACTAATTTTATTGTATAGGTAATATATGATTAAGTATAATGTCAAATGGAGGTTGGTAGATAATGGCCTGGACTACAATTGGACCATAGATTGCTATTATTCTATTGAACTTAGCACTCAAATAAATTATTATTATTATTGTTGTTGTCATTTCTAGGTTTCCACAACTAAGAAGTGCATTATACCACTGCTTCAATAGAGGGGTAGCCACTTATGTCACAATACTCCTCCATTTCCCTCTTTTCTGGAATGTGACTCATGTTCATTCATACCTGATCTATAGAGTTGTTTGGAATGAAGAGCATTTCATGAAAATCTTGGTCTAGTATGGCTAAAAGACATCTGAAGTTTTTAAAATTTAGTTGGTCATGGAAACATACACATACATGAATTGTTTTCTGTAACATTTTTGAGATTACGAGATCTAAAACATGCATTACCATGAACCTCAAAAATGAATATCAAGTCAAATGCAAGTGAAAGGTGCTTCAATATATTCAAATAGTTGTAGAGCAGTAAAATAAATACCTAATAATATAGTAAATGTTAGACCTTGAATGACTTTATTATTATTTTCTAGTAGTCCATGATGACTTCATATAATTGTAATTTCAGAGGCTAGTAGAACACCTAGAAACCCAAGTAGTAGGTAAAGTAAATTTTTTCTGATCTTTCTATCACAATACTGGAAATAATCACTCAATATTCTAAAAATTATTCAAAGTAGGTTAAAAAATAAGCATGTCTAGTGATTCCCCCCATATCTAATTACGACAATGCATGTGCCATATAATTAAATGTGGAAAAGGGCACTATTGTTACTTTGAAATTCATAGGGGTAGTTCTAACTTCTGGCATCATATGTTTATCTTTAACTTTTATGCACAATGAACTCTCTACACTAGAACCAGTTGTGAAAATACTCAAATGATCACCTGAAATTGATCTCAGGCTTCCAGCCAGTGATGTAGACTCCGATGTTTTGAAGACCTTCATTGGATTCATCTTCATTGGTCTCCTATTTATAAGATGGCTCTTGTACGCCGCCAAACAACAGATGAAACATAATTGGCTTGGATACTTTGAATTTCTTCACATAAAATTACACTGTATTGCAGTTGAGCTCAAGCATGGACTTCTTAGAAAACATTGCACAGGACTTTTATCTTGGGCACAGCCTCCTTAGAAAACTTGTGGGTTTTAGTGGATTTCTTCCCATGAATGCACTTTAACTGATGTCCAGATAGAACTTAACTGAAGACCAGAGTCACAATTTAAGTTGTTATTTTCTGGGAGATGACTAAGGTCTCTTTTACCATCCTGTCCCAATACTGGGAACAATTAGCTAATAATGTGGTATCTTCAAAGTTTGCTTTGTAACCACATTCAATGCAGTGTTCTGTCAGGCCAGATTTTTCTGCTTGCATTAGTCTGCTGTTCCTTTGGTGTTCGGAATTGTGGGTAGTTACTGTTCATCCTGTTTGTCCTATTATAACAAGCACCACATTCACAGGAATGCAGTATACTCCAGGTGTTCTGAGTTTTAGATCTCTTTTACTGGTTTAATTAAGCTCCTGAGTTTTGGTGGAGCTTTGTGGACTGTTTTTATTACATATTCATTCACAATTCTGCTTATCCTATGAGAAGAGTTCCCCATGAACAGTACGCAGGCTACAGCAACCAGTTTTTATGTTTTCTTTTCACCATGGAAACAGAAGAAAATGGTTTTTTACAGCTTTTAGACATTCTTATTTCCAAGAAAGACAATGGAACTCTAAGACATTCCTTGTACCGAAAACAACACACATGGACAGAGCTTCTATCATAAATCACAAAGAGTCATGATCATGATCTCAGACTCAGAACATCTACAAACAGAACTTCAACACCTACAAATCACATTACAACAAAATAGCTTTTCAAAAGGTGACATGAAATCAGTATTCAAAAGAGCTCAGTGTATAAAACTGTAAGAAATACAGAAACGTAAAAACTGATTGTTGTAGCCTGCACACCATACATGGGTAACTCTTCCGGTAGAATAAGCAGGATCCTACATAATATGAATAAAAATCTGATGTGTTCCTTCACATGACTTTCTCCACATCTCTGCAACAAATTATTGTTAAAAAGCTTATTCTTTTATTTACTTCATGTTAATCGAGAAAAATTTAGCAGAAATTATCTTATTACTTGCTTCCTTGTAAGTAGAAGGGAAATAAGGGAGTACCATAGTCTAAAGTGATAATCAAATCCTTTAAATGCTTGGTTGCCATGTGACTGAATTTCCTTTGTATGGCCAGGAGTCAACAAATTCCCATTATGAGAAAAGCATAAGTATTTTAAAACTGAAACCAATAACAAGGAATATCTCAAAAATGTCCAACTCCACAAAAACAATCTGATGTGTTACACTCACATGACTTTCTCTAGCTGCTCTACAAACTTCTTACAAAAGATTATTCTTCTTTCTACACAATGCTAATCGAGATAAACATTAGCAGAATGTTCTTAACCCTTAATTCCTTATAAGTAGAAGGGAATTACAGGAATGCACTATGCTAGTGACAATCAAATGTTTTAATCTATCGTTATGCGATTGTCACTGCAAATCGCTTCTTTGCTTGGTCAGAAGTAGAACAAAAGAGAAATGGATAATTCCTGTCTGAGAAAAGAATACATACTTTATAATTGAAACCAATATTAAGGAATATCTTGGAAATAGTTGTCTCCACAACAAAAACCGAAGGACATAAACTGTGTGTTTTGACGAGATTTACATTTTTTGTGTAGTAGGTTTTTGTCTATCTCTTATGGTTTAGCAGTTAAGCAAAATTTGACAAAATTCATCCAGAATAAAGAGGTCTTCAGAGGTCATTCCCAGAAAATTCAAGATATGCAGTTTATTTGGAATGTAAATATCTTTAATATACAGGATTTTAATAAAAATTGTAAGACCCATTTTTGAGGAAATCAAAATTCTTGAAAATTTTTCCATGTAAAGGATAGTTTGTGGTGGGGGGACTTTTTTTTTTTAAATCTATGTGTCACATCCTTGGAAGGTACTAAACCTAAATACCAAGCTTGGTATTTAATGGTTTTTTCATTTTTGAGCTATGCTGTGCACAGGCGCACACACACACACACACACACATGGACCTTTTTCTAAAAAATATTTTTCAGACTCAAGGACCCCAAAACATGAATTTATGGTGAAATCTCATAGCAAACTTTTGGGTGGAATGTAATACCTTCTCTATCCATTATGTACATTGTTCATGTGGGCTAGAGAAAGTAAAATGCATATATCATAAATTGAGTGTTTTAACAAGCTCTACATTTCTTGTTGAGTAAGATTTTATCTATCTCTTTGGTTTACCAGTTATGCAAAATTCATCCTGCTTAAAGATGTCTTCAGAGGCTATTCCCAGAAAATTGAAAATGCACAATATTTTAATCAAAATTTTAGAGCCATATTTGAGAAAATCTTCCTGCTGCATCCTTGGAAGATACCAAGCTTGGTATTCAATGGACCTGTGGTTTTTTATGTTAAACTGTCCACAGACACACACACACATACTGACAGACAAGCAGACACACACACACACACACACAATGGCTGCGCCGTGGCCAAATGGTTAGACCACTCGCCTCTCACCTAGACGGCTGGGGTTCGATCCCAAGCGGCTGCATGTGAGATTTGTGGTGGACAAAGCGGCGCTGGGGCAGGTTTTCTCCGGCTACTCCGGTTTCCACTGCCATCGCATTCCACCGGTGCTCCATCATCATTCATGTATCATCAGTGTCACCGCCTGCAGTGCCATGAGTAGTTAAAGCGGGCATTAAACACTACCAAAAAAAAAAAAAAAACCCACACACACACACAGACAGACATTTTTAAAAAAAATGCTTTTTTTAGATACAGGGGGTCTCAAAACATAAATTTTCAGTGGAATCTTGGTATAGAATTTTTGGGTGCAATACAATACCTTCTTTATACACTATGTACATAGTATATGTAGAGAAACTTAAACATAGTCCATAAACCTCCACCAAAACTCAGGAGGTTAATCAGACCAGTAAAAGATGATTTAAAGCTTAGAACACCTGGAGTATACCACATTCCCCATGAAAGTGGTGCTTGTTACATAGGACAAATGGGATGAATATACCTGCATTTCTGAACACCAGAGGAACAGCAGACTAATATAAGCATAAATATCTGGCCAGGCAGAACAATGCATTGAATATGGTCACACAGCAAACTTTGAAGATATCACATTAACAGCTAAATGCTATTGGTAATAGGAGAATAAAAGAGACCCTAGCCATCTCCTGGAAAATAACTTCAGCTTAGTTCTACCTGGACCTGTTTTAAAGCATGTTCGTGGGAAGAAATCTGCTAGTTTTCTCAGGAGACTGTGTCCAAGATTGACTAAGCTTGCATTGGACTTCTGTGCAATGTTTTCTAAGGAGCCCGTGCTTGAGTTCAACTGCATCACAGTGTAGTTTTATGTGAAGACCTTTGCAGTAGCCAAGTCAATTATGTTTCATCTGTTGTTTGACACCGCCTACAAGAGCCATCTTCTTATAAATAGGATTCCAATACCTGATAGTTCAGTTTCCCTGAAGACAAAGACAGTGAAGGTCTTCAAAATGTTGGGAGTCTATATCTTTTACCACCTGGCTGGAAGCATGAGAGCAATTTCCAATAAACATTGACCAAGAAAGTTTCAATTCATATTTTAATATTAAAATGATCTCATTAGTGCATAGTTGGAGGATGCAGGAGCACAATACTTCCTTTAGCTACTACCAACCCAAAAATTTGACATTCAGATTTCATAAGAAATACTATGATGCTAAATTTAAAAAGAGCAATTTTGGAAAAGGGTTCATGTGAACAACATAACTGAAGAATGAAAAGTAATAAATAATAAACTTGGTTTATTTTGTCATTTTCCAAGACCACGAAATTAACATTTTCAAGAAAAATCCTCCACTGCAAATTGAACTTTACATGGAGAATTTTTCTTTGATGTTTACTTTTCAACAAATATTTGTAACAATTTAGATTAAAATACAATGGGCTTTAAATATCTGTAAGACTAATAAAATATGTATCTTGAATTTTCTATGAATAACATAAATTCTTCTATAAATTAACTGAATTTGGTATTGGAAACCATATATATCACAGACCCATATACCCCTAAAACTCACTGTATTTACATTGAAAATTTACACTTTCCAAAATATGTACTTGATCAACATGCTTAAAAGTTTGCATTTTTTACTTTTCTACACGTACTATGTACAGTGTATAGAGAAGGTATTGTATTGTCCCCAAAAATTTTATACTGAGATTTTACCAGAAATACATGTTTAGAGACCCCTTGAATTCAAAAAAAGCATTTTTAGAAAAATGTCCATGTGTGTGTGTGTCTGTGGGCAATAAAGCTCAAAAACGAAAAGACCATTAAAAACCAAACTGGTATTTAAGTTTGGTATCTTCTAAGGATGCGACATGAAGTTTATCAAGAAAATCTCTCCACTCCCAACTACCCTTTAACTTGGAACATTTTTCAAAAATTTTGATTTTCTCAAAAATAGCTCTAATGATTTTGATTAAAATACTGTATGTTTAAGATATTTACATGACACACAAAATGTATATCTTGGATTTTCTGGGAATAGCCTCTGAAAACCTCTTCATTCTGGATGACTTTGTATAACTGGCAAATGGTAAGAGATATACAAAAACTTACTATGGAAATAAGGAATATCTCAGAAATGCTCAGCTCTACATAAAAACATATATGACATAAATTATGCGTTATAACTAGATCTACAATTTTTGTGAAGTAAGTTTTTCTCTATCTCTTATGGTTTAACAGTTATGCAAATTTCTGCAAAACTCATTCAGAGTAAAGAGGTCTTGAAAGGCTATTCCCAGAAAATTCAAAATATACAGTTTGTGATGTAAATATCCTTAATATACAGTATTTTTTTTAATCAAAATTGTTAGAGCCATTTTTGAGAAAAACCAAATTTTCAACAATTTTTCCATGTAAAGGGTAGTTTGGGATGGGGGGAGGGAATTTTTTTGAAAATCTGCATGTCACATCTTTGGAATAGACTAAACTTAAATACAAGTTTTGTTGTTAAAGGTCTTTTGAGCTATGCTATCCAGACACACACAGACCTTTTTCTAAAAATGCTTTTTTCAGATTCACGGGACCTCAAAATATATTTCTGGTGGAACAAAATACATTTTCTATCCATATATACATTGTACATATACGCTAAGAAAGTAAAAAGAAAAATTGGCAAAATATCAAACTTGATATTTAAGTTTAGTATCTTCTAAAGAGGAAGCATGAAGATTTTTAAAGAAAATCCCCCTATTGCAAATTACTCTTTACATGGAACATTTTTGAAATTTCTGATAATCTCAAAAATGGTTCTAATGGTTTTGATTAAAATACCATATAATGCAGATATTTACAGACAAAACATGTATCCTCAATTCTCTAGGAATAGCCTGCAAATTCATTTAGAACAAATTTTGTATAATCTTGTAGAACAGTAAATGATAAGCAACAAACAAAACTTACTAAATAACAAATTTAGGTCTCTTTAAAACACATACCTTATTCCAGTTCTAAGATATCCATTATTAATTGTTTGAATTCTTCAATACTTTGTAACTCTTAAATTCCTTTTTTTTTATTGTTTTTGTATACTTTAACCAGATAGGCCATATTGAATGAAGAATGGATAAATGATTGAAATTGTGTTCAAATCAGCCTGGGTCCATGAAGCTTAAAATTACCTGACATTCATTTTCTCAGGATAAGGGAAACCCGAAAAAAATTAATTCCTTTTGATATTCAGCTGTTTGTCATGTTTGCATAGAAATACTATGGATTTTAAAGGCCAGCATATAGTTCCATTATTAACATTTGACTTATCACTATTCCCTCTGAATCTATAACAAAATAAGTAAGTAATGTAGCTATTTCTGTACAGCTTTATTTCAATTAAAATGTACAAAAAAAAAAAAAAAAAACTTTTGTAAGTATAGTTTGTATACCCACTAGTGAGTGACAGAGGGTGGAAAATCTCATGTGAATGCGAATGTCACATATGAGCTTTTTTTTTTCTTGTGGCCATGCATTGTGACACCTTTTTAGGATTTGACTATTGCTTCAACTTACCTCATACCTCTTGTACTTCCAACAAAATATGTAATAAACATTTCTGCAAATGTTTATCTGGATTTACAAGAAGAAGGGAGACAAATAAGTTCATTTAAAAATAGTTTGTAGAAGAGTGGGTGGAGGCAATCATATGAACATAAGCATTAGATTTTTCTATCCCTATTAATTGTAACTTTACATTGCAGGAGTACTGCTTGGATCTATTTGAGCCAGCTGGTCATGGCAGGAAAAAAAGAAGAAGGCGGGACTTGTTGGATCACAACTCTGGAATCATCGAGCTTCCCCATGCGGATGCTCTTGTTAATGAAAATAACCATTCACATAGTCCGCAGTATGCAAAATTTAAGGAGAACATAGAATACACAGTGTTAATGCCTGGAGGTACGTATTACAACACTGCAACATTTGTGTGAGACAGAAGCCACCTGGCAAGTTGTAATTGTTATCCTTCTTCTGTTTCAGATTTTTATCACAGTGCTGTCAACTCTCTGGATGGGTCGTGCAGTACATTTCTTGTTATTGCAACAGTGCTAGGTTGCCTGCTGTTCCTATCTGCATTTATCATGTGCTACCTAGTATCACGTCTTCATGCAACATTAGCAGCGACAGCAAATCCAACTCGCTCTATTGACACATTAGTGCGAGAACATAAGCGCAAGTACTCAAGTGATGGCCTTGACATTGGTGGCTATACTGGCAGGAACACAGTGCAATGATGTGTGTAGGGGGATATTGGTGAAGTTGGGGATGGGATTTTGAGAGGGTGGGTCATCAAAGCGGTACAGACATTTGATCTAATGGGCTATTAGTGACAGTGTTTCAAAGCACGACACAAGTGTAAAAGTGAACTCAAGTTTGTGAAACCAAAGACTAATCATTGCTAGTTTTTACAAGTGTTTACTAAAAAGAAATAACACTTACCACCTCAAGTATTGCTTCTCTGTTATATTAACTGATATTTAAATTATA
Source organism: Hymenopus coronatus (assembly GCA_030762935.1). Lineage (NCBI taxonomy): Eukaryota > Metazoa > Arthropoda > Insecta > Mantodea > Hymenopodidae > Hymenopus > Hymenopus coronatus. The sequence goes on along the minus strand of CM060894.1, from coordinate 90,110,484 downwards.
TAAGATCATATAGGACAACTATAGATGAATGGAACTAAGTACTTTGTATACTGGAAAGCTGAATCAGATTTGAACATTTTATTACCACAGGGCTAATATAATTTATTCTGTATTCTTGGTTCTTAGCTAGGGCATATTTCATAATCTCTTATATCACCAAATGCTGATTGTCAGTTGTTGAACTGAATGTTTGTTGGGATGATCAAAGTGCCTCTATTGAAAATTTTATGAACTAGGTTGGGTTTTCTTTGCTTGTGGTGTTGAAATTCATGTTTACCCAGAAACATCTTGATGAAGATCTCCCATGCTGTCAATTCTGTTACAACTAAAACTTTTACAACCGAAAACAATTGATTGGAGCAATATGTTTCTATGTTAAAAATTATCTTGCTGATTGCCATTCCTAATTCTTGAAATATCAATTTAAAAGCTTGCATATACATAGGCTGTAATTAAATTTTTTTTAAAATCACTGAGATGTTTGGAAAGTTTTAATATCTTAAACATTTACTGCTATGTTTAGGACTTGAATGACCTAGTCAAAGTTTTTACGCTGAGTTACCATGACTAGCCACAGATATGCACATTATACATCCTCCATTTCATACACTACACATGACTTTCAGGTGATCACATTGTTCAAGTATTATACCTAAAGGTGACTAAAAATGTTGCTAGTACTTCATAAATTCCAGGCTTTATACTTGCCATTAATAGGTTTAAATAAAATAAACTTTAGCTCTTCTTTTGTACAATGACAACAGAATATATTCTCCTCTACTTCATGAAATTCTAGCAAGCCAAATTCACAGAAAAGAGATTCTCATCTTTGATATGTGTTAGTAACAAACAATATATAGTTTCTATATTTTTTTCTCTTTCTTTCTTCAATTTATTTGTTTTATTACATTTCATAGATATTTATGCAATATCATAAAAATTATTTTTAATGCATTTAAAATAGTAAATTTATTTTCTCTAGCACCACTCACTAGTGGCTCATTTGTATATATTTTGTGTGTTCACACAATTTTCCACCCACTGAAAATATGCAATGACATTTGATTATGAACATACTGTGATTATGAACAAAGTGGTGCAACTGCTGCCACTCCCAATATTATTATTATTATTGGTCATTTTATACCCAAATACGATCACTCAGTACTGGCTCATTTGTATATATTTTGTGTTCACACAATTTTCCACCCAGATAACCCTGAAAATATGCAATGACATTTGATTATGAACATACTGTGATTATGAACAAAGTGGTGCCACTGCTGCCGCTCCCAATATTATTATTATTGGTCATTTTATACCCAAATACGATGGAATAATAAATATCTTATTGATAAACTTTACAGTTTAGCGCTAGCAAAAGGATGCAAATACAATAAAAATTAAAATCATTTTAAAAAATTATGGCTTTTAATAAAATGCCAAGTAGAATTCATTGTTGTGTAAAAATTTTAGTTCAGTAGTACACTTAATGTCCACTTCATGTTCATGCATAGCTCCAGTCCAACCCCTTATAACAGGTTTTGCATTCTGTGGTTTTGTGCCGTTGGCTCCCCAACAAGCTTCTGACCCTTAGGCATTGGCGTGTAAGTCCTACAAATATGGGGAGGGTAAGCCAATTACGAAACAAAACAATGTAGGCTTAATGCAGTTAATGCTGGGGCAGTTCTAGTATTATTTCTGGGGTGGCTGTGGAATATGCATTACCTTCAACACAAGGGAGGGTTCAGTTTTCAATACTTCAAGTCTAAAATGTGTTAATATGTCATCCAAGAGTTTGCATAAGCACTTATGAAAAATGGATTTTTGCTAAGAATGATGTCCATAGTATAAAAGCTAGTTTTGTTTAAAAAATTAATCATCTAACTTCTTAATCAAGAGGTTTTTCGTTAACCCTTGGCCTACCTGGCCATATAAATTGCATTTCTATATTCTGACATATTGCTAAGATTATTAATGATCTCTACCCTAATGAAAAGGTTATGTCCTTACTGGGTTACAATTCTAGAACTCCTGAGTGAAAAGTTGATTGACAAGGTCTAGGATCTTGACACAGATGCCACTTCAGAAACACTCACTACCTTATATCTTACTCACTGAGGTATGAGCAAGACTCACCCTTACTTTTGTAGATTCATAAGACTTTACAAATCAGTACATTTATATATATATATATGCATGATTTTTTTTTTTAAATTTAGTATACCATTTTAAGTACTCCTCTTTACAAAGTCAATGAATGAATGCTGTAAAATGATTTCTGAGTGAGAAGCTGATTGACAGGGTTTAGATTAAGACTAGAATTATAGACGATATTTCAGGAGCACTCATTTTATTTCTCACTCACTGAGGTATGGGTAAGATTCACCCTTGCTTTCATAGATTCACAAGACTTCACAAATAATTACTTCAATTGAGTCCAGGGTCCAGTAAGCTTAGAATTACATAATATTTGTTTAATGAGAATAAGGGAAACCCCTGAGGAGAAAGAAAGAAGAAAAAAACCTTGGAAGATTCAAACTTGGGACCTCTTGTAAGATAATGTACACATGCTAACCACCATGCTAACAGAGGCAAGCCTGAACATACATATGTACAAAAATCATTTGGTTTTCTTACAGCCAAATTTTATGTTACAGGCTTCAGGATTTCTTTTTCTCATTGATAATTGATCATGCTGTGACCTATCTGTTACTACCTAAAAGTCACTTTGTTGTTCAGGTGCAGTACTTGATAATAAACAAAATAAGAATTAGCTTTACTCAAACTGAATAATACCTTACCTTCTTTCTTATCCTCGATATTAAACTAAGGTGATAAGGACAAAGATTGGCGAACTTCTATTTGGCTTTTCTTCTAAATTCCATACCACATGGTTTTTTAGACATGTTTCAGATTTTAAACTGAATACACAAATTCACAAAACAGTGACACAAAATCGACAACAGAAATGTTCTAGGGAATGTGCACAATAAATCATAGTTTCCTTGATTTAAGCCAATAAGAACACAAAAACAGTGATAAAGAGCAGTAGCAATCATGATTAACAGTGTTAGGAGGTAGCTCCACAAGCTATAATAATGTAGTTTACTTTCATCAACCTACCAATTGTGAGCATAAATCTGGACATATTCAGGCCTACAATCTTTGCCTTATAGAGAGAATAAATATTATCCCAGTTTTACACCCCCAATCTGGAGCATGAGGCACTTACCCCTCCTAATTACTCCCCTATATTTGAAAGCATTGTTATGGCAGAAATATATATGTCCTGATTAACATGACAGAGATAGAAGATTTTTATATGTATAGTATTTACCTAATTGTTTTACAGCAGAACTATGATTAGCCATTAGTATGGTTAACCAATATAACAGAAACAGTTGTTTCTTGTGGTCTCTTTTACATTACATCTAAAATTTCATTGTCAGATGGTTGGCCACTGTCAATGCTGTGTCACTTGTGGCCTCCAGCAGAAGGGAAGCCCCACATAATGTTGATGTGGCATAGTCATCCTCAAAGCAACAAATAGATTGAGATTATATACTGCTGCACCTCTGGAGTAAGGAGAAATTTATATATGTTTGCAATAAAATGAAAAGGGAGGGTCTGGCTTGGTCCAATTTAGGAACAATTCTATTAAGAGCTTGTGTCCACTATGTGGTAAGTTGGACAAGAATCTGCACTATATAACAGATTGTTACAAACAAAAAAATTTGGAGAGAGGAAATATGGAACAAGTGGGACAACTTACAACTAGATATATAGAATTAAAAACTTTTTGAAAACAATAGGAAAAGAATATTTTTGAGTTGGTTTTGTGACACTTAAGTATCACTTATATATAATTTTTCCAGACCGGCTTCGAAGCCATGTGGGCATCATTGTCGATGGTTTCCAACTGAATTTCCACAGGATGTTCTATGTTGAGGTGTGATGGTCCCTGAGTGACGAACCTCCACAATATATTTTGTGGCAGCAATTCAAAGTTGAGGTCGTCTCCTTAGCGCGGTGGTAGCGCAGCTGCCTACCAAGCGGGAGACCTGGGTTCGATCCCCAGTACCGGCGTGGGGATTTTTCCCCCGCTGGGAGACCTGGACCGGGGTGCACTCAGCCTCGTGAGGTCCCTGGGGGGCCAATTGAGGAGCTACTTGATGGAGAAGTAGCGGCTCCAGGTCGTGAGGACTGCATTAACCGGCCGGGAGGGGCTCGAGGCGCTGACCACGTCTCACCCTCCAATACTGCACCCCATCCATGACGTCTGTAGTGGACCGAGATGGGGGACGCAGCGGCCGGGCGGTAGGCCAAGGTTCCCCGTGAGCTGTCGTGCCATGGAGTTATTAGTTATTAATTCAAAGTTGAATACATGGTATACATTTTTAATGATGTGGATTTTTTCCCCAGATGTTGAGCTCTGCCGCATATCTGACAGGTTTTATAAGGTGTATGTTAGGTACTATTTCATGGTTAATAGACCAAAAGTGGTGTGCAACAGCTGATTTGTCAGTTTGTTTGTATTGTACTGCTCTTCATGTGTCTTTTTGTTTTACCAATGTAAAATTTGTTGCAATCTGCACAATTTATTCTGTAGATTCCTGATTTTTTATGTTCTGGGATTTTGTCTGTTTGGTTGTTACAGAGCATTTTTTGTAGGCTAAACTTATTCTGGGGAACAAGTGTGATTTTATGTTTTTTGTGAAATAGGGCAAAAAAGTAGGGAAGGTAAAGACAGAAGTCGGTAAACAAAAGAACTAAATAATGGAAATGAGGATATAAGGAACTAATACTGGAGGTAAAATAAATGTGAATTTATTAGAGATACACTGATAAATGAAGGATGTATATGCATGAACAACCAGGGTATTAGGTGTATATGTTTCTAATCTTAAGCAACCCACAGGAGAATAGACCAATTAGTGTAAATAAATTGTGAATTCTGACTAGAAATAAATAAATAAATTCATTCATTTATATACTTCTGCACCCCACATGAATGCAGAATCAATTTTACCAGCATTTAAAAGATATGATTAAATGTTGTTGGGGGAGAAAGCAGCATAACAATTTTTAAGTTCATCCAACTTTATCCTGAAGAGTTAGATTTTTCTGAAAATGTTAAGCAGCAATAAATGGAAAACATTTGTTGTGGTTACAAACCTGGCCCAGACCAATGGTTTTTAAGTGCGCTTAAAAGCGACAGCCCCATGATAGTAGATTTACTGGCATGTTAAAGATCTCCTGTAGGTTGAAATTCCTACACACCGATGATGCTATGATCCTGGGAATTAAAAGCGTTAACAAATAATTACTACTTATGTAAAATTTATAGTTGGGAAAACAGCAAAAAATTGTTTTAAATATTAAAAACGGAAGCAGTATCAACAGTGAAGTATTCATCATCTTGGAGTTATACTGAGTCACATTATTTACACTCACCTCCACAATTCATTCAAAAACATTGTAACGTTTTTCCAACTAATTAAATGCAGGAGAGTGTAGATAAGTGTGACTTAACATAACTCCAAAATAATTGTTTTGTTAATCACTGCCTATTCAAACAATGCAAAATATTTTCAAAATTATAACAATTTATGAAATAATACTATAGAATGAAAACATCTGATGAGTTCCATTCACATGACTTTCTCTAGCTGTTCTGAAACAAATTTCTTACAAAGGATGATTCTTTTATCATCATGTTAAACATTATCAGAATTGACTTAAATCTTTTAAAAGCTGATCGCTACGTGAAACAATTGAAATTCAGTTCTCTTTGCCTGTTAAGGGTAAACAAAAGAAAGGCAAAAAGAAAGAAACTTCCCATTTGAGAAGAGAGAGAGACTGCGCGTGCGTGCGTGTGATAACTCAAAGACCAAGTTGGTAAAATACCAAACTTTGTATTCAAGTTTAATATCTTCCAGGGATGTGACATGAACATTTTGAGAAAAATCCCCTCACCCCAAACTACCCTTTACATGGAAAAAATTGTCTCAAATGACTAACATTTTGATTAAAATACTGTATATTAACATGACAAATAAAATGTATATCTTGAATTTTCTGGGAGTAGCCTCTAAAGATCTCTTTATTCTGAATGAATTTTGTCTAACTGGTAAACCATAAGAGAAAGTCAAAAACTTACATATAAAATGCAGATCATATTAAAACACACACTTTATATCAACATTTTTTTTCGTGGAATTGACCATTTCTGAGATATTCCTTGTTATGTTTTAGATTTAAAATACTTTTAACTTTTCTCACGCGATAAGTTGTGAACTCCTCGCCCTGCATAGAAATGTATTTCAACCACAAGGCAACCAGCTTTTAAAAGATTTGACTATCGTTTTAGCCTAGTGTATTCCCTTATTATCCTTCTACTTACAAGGAAGCAAGTAATTAAGATAAGCTCTGCTAATGTTTATCTTGATTATTAAGTAAAAAGAACAATAGGCTTTATAACAATGAGTGATGTAGAGAAAGTCATGTGAATGGAACACGTCAGATTTATGTGAACTTCTCATAAGTGGAGCTTTTCTTTCCAACTCATCAGACTTCAATTATTTCAGTGATGAGCTATGGCTTACCTGGTAGATGAATTCTGTTGCCTCAACCGGCTGAACAAGTTTTGCAACCTGCAGCTTACTTCCAAATTCTTGGTACAGGATGAAAGTGTGGTTCTAAGACTTGACTTCATATTAACAGAAATCAACATTGGAAACACATCTTCCTTGCCAATGTTGGATGCTTTCTTAAGTGAAAATAAAATTTCTCTTTATCGTGAACTGGTTGTGAAAATAAAACAGCACTTTGGGGATCTCATTAGCTTGCAATGTATGCCTCCCTGAAAACTTAGATTAAGAATTTTGGATGAAAGATGTATTAACCATATTAACCAAAACCTTACAAAAACCGTAATTCCTTCCAAAAAAGATGAACTGATTTAACTATATCATGGAAGGGTCAGGAAAATAAGGAAGATTTAACACACCTTTAGCTGGCAAGAAAAATAAATATCCAATGATCTCAAATAAAGCTATACTTTTATACTTTTTTTATCCTTTAATCTGGTTAGTAATATTCATATTGGAAGATGAATGAAATTGGCAGAATGATGCTCAAATGATCTCGGGCTCTATGGAGCTTAAAGTTACTCGACATTGTCTTTTCAGGATAAGGGAAAACCCCGAAAAAATCCTTATCTGGGTAACTCACTTTAAGCAGATTCAAATTCGCAGCCTGTTGAATATGAGGCAGACACACTACCCAGGCAGGCTATACATTTTTTTGTTGGTGTTTGTGACTACATACCTTTGTAAAAGTGGGTTTTCTTTAATTTATATTAAAAATCTAAGACAGAAATAATTTGAATTCTGATGCTGAATTAAAACCAAAATTAAGTCAGTTGAAATCAAACATAAAAGAACTGTGTTGAGTTTTGATAAAATTGGGCCACCTTTTTAAACTTTTAGCTCCACTTCCCATTCGTTTGGGAAGACCGGTTTCAGAGTACCTCTTCCTTATCTTCAGTTTTGTGATTGACTGATGCTAGATGCATAGCTTGGTGTTCTGCTGCCCTCTATTCTTGTCAGTAGGATGAACGTCATCCACGGCAGCAGGAATTTCAAAATTCATAAGAGTATCTTTATTCTTGGTGATGAAGATGTTTTCCAAAATTTGCAGTTCCATAGATTTCTTGCATAATCTATAAACTCTATTTCTTCCTTTATGCTATGATTCTCACACCAAAAGTAATATGCTACTACAGACTTGTCTATGTGCTTGTACCTAATGCTCCTTAAATATTCTTCATCCTAGTTTTCAAATTTCTCGTTGTCTTCCCAATATAAACCTTATTGCAGTCTTGGAGTCTCGTTTTATAAATCTCTGATTGTTTAGTTTTTGGTGTGGTGTCTTCCAAAGAGTGATTTAACAAGTTCCAGATATCTATTTTGAGGAGCCAGTTTTATGTTAAACTCTTTACAAATCTTTTCAAATTTCCAGAAACATTTTGTATGAAAAGTAAATTTGCAAAATTTAACTCATGATTTTTCCAGTTTTTCTAGAGTGGTGATTGCATTTTATTTTTTACTTCTTTTTTGTCTGTATATCAATTTGTCAATAAAGTTTGTATTGAAATTGTTCAATTTGGTAAACTGATGTATGTACATTCACTGTTTCATTCAATTGAATATTAATTAATCTGTGGACTGGGCTATGAAATAGGGCAATTTGGTGTTTTAATGGGTTTAAACTGGTCCCATTTTATGTAACTGTCAACATGTGTTGTTTTTCTGTATATACACTATTAAAGAGGAACAAGATAAGTGTTTACCCTTTTTAGGTTTAAAAATCATGAGAAACAATTACATAATTTGTGACAATTATGTAAAACAGAACCAGTTTAACCTATTAGAACACCAACATGCCATATTTCATAGCCTAGTTCACAGAATAATCAAGTTTCATTGGAGAAAACAGAGTATGAGAAGAAATATACATACATCAGGTTACCAAATTGAACAATTTCATTACAAACTTTGACAAATTGATTTACAAACACTAAAGAGGTAAAAGATTACATGAAATCACCACTCTAGAAAAAATGGAAAAATCAGTTAAATTTTGCAAATTTTTTTTCATCCAAAATTTTTCTGGAAACTTGAAAAGATTTTTAAGGAGTTTATTCACAACTTGTTAAATCACCCTTTGAAAGATACCACACCAAAAAATCAACAATCTAGGATTTATAAAATGGGATGCCAAGACTGCAATAAGATTCATATTGGGAAGACAAAGAGAAATTTGGAAACAAGAATGAAAGAGCATTAGGTATAAGTACATAGACAAGTCTGCAGTAACAGATCACTTTTGGTCTGAAATCATAGAAAAAGGAAGAAATAAGTTGATAAAATGTGCAAAGAAATTTTTGTGGGAAAATATCTTCATCATCAAGAATTAAGATACTCTTATGAATTTTAAAGTTTCCGCCATTGATGACGTCATCCTGCTGACAAGAAGAGTAGAGGGCAGCAGAATACCAATCTGGACACAAGCAACTGCTCTAGCATCAGTCAACCACAGAACTGAAGATAGGGTAGAGGTACTCTGAAACCGGTCTTCACGAACAATAGGAAGTGGAGCTAAAAGTATAAAAAGGTGACTCAATTTTATCAAAACTCAATACAACAGTGCTTCATTGTCTAAAATACTTATTATTTTATATATTAAAGAACTGTGTTAGCTATCAAGCACAACCTTTAAACTGGAACAAGTGTGTGTGTCAGAAACTAGTTTAATTTGTATGTCTGAGTGTTGAAGTATGGTAGCATCAAATTTGTTTGTGTATTCTTTCACTGTATTTTAACCTTAACAAAATGTATTTTTAAGACATTTCATAGAACAATCCTTTTGAATATTAATTGGCTGAGCACATAATGAAATTATTACACCTTTAATTAATGTTCTTAAGAAGTGGATTTTTGTTGAATTATCTCCGATAAATATCTAATTCTAAATGCTATATACAAAAAATAACTAAATCACTGACATTATTACAAACATAGGGTAATTCTTATTTTAACCCTTTTACCAGAAATAACATATTTATCTGGTAAAATTTGTTTACTACATCTAATATCCTGCATTACATGTAATGCTATGTCACTGAAAAGGTTGAGAACCACTGTTCTATATCACAAAGGTTGTAAAGCATTATCTTTGTAATGTAATGGCACCAACACTGCAAATAATCAAATTGACAATTCTGCATAAGCATCCCACGAGATTGAGAATGTATTTTGTTTATTAAACAATAACAGAACAGGAATATTAAGACAAAATTCTTTGGTTCAGAAATCAGGATACAATAAGTAAACTTTGGTCAGTCATAAAATGCTTACTATGATGTAATAAATTTTTAAAATATAAAATAATTAAAATTATTATTAAAAGTAAATGCGAAGTTCCCGAGATTGTGAATTTAATTTACTGACATCTAAATTTCTCTCTTATAGCTTAGTCTAATAAATATGTGCATAAAATGTGACGTTGTTTACATATAACCAGTTACAGTTTGTAGGAAGGAAATAATTTCTAAGTACAAAAAATGCTGGATGTGTTCATATACACACATGCACACTCAGGCACACTTGTTTCTACAGAGTAATAACTGATAAATTAAACTATTTAAATGTAGCTGCATCTCTCAGATGAAATATAAAATATTAATAGAATGCCCTTTTTTAAAAATTGACATTTTTAAATATAAATTTCAATATATATTCTTTTTATAGCACCATCTATAGTTATATTGACAGAAAATTATTTTGTAGCTATGAGGAAATAGCACTGAAAGTAGAAATATTACAATATTTCTCTCAGAATTTGGAAACACAAAAACTACATTATCAATTTGAATCACACAAATATTTTTCAAACAAAATGCATGTCCTTCTTCATACTACTTACAAACTTTGAAAAGTTGCCATATAAACTCATTAATTTTATCATAACTTGCACATGATAAACATTTTATTTGTGACACTAATATAAATTTAACCTTCATATGCAAAGTTTGATCACATAGTATTTCTCTCACTTCTAAGCTACTTGCTTCATTGATGAATTAAAGCAATATTCTCTTTTAAAAATCACAGTATGTACTTCCTTTGATATAACACGCAAACCAACATGTACAGATTTATATAAAATTATTTACAGACAGAAATTACGTTTATACAAGCTCTTGCACTAATGCACGAAATTTCACGAAACAAGTTCTAAAATTGTGTGAAATACATGGAGATAAGAAGGCAACCATTTGCTCATAGTGTTCCAAGTCCGCAGACATCACAGAATCAATTGCCATTGCCTAAAATTTACAGTGTCTCTCTTAATAATCATTCCCAAAGTGGCCCATTCCATTCATACCCAATATTTACATAAATCTAAAAAAAAAAAAAAAAAAAAATAATCACAAAATATGATTATGACCCTAGGTTTTTCTATGATAGACATACTCATGTCTTTTGCAAATTATGTACACATAAAATACACAAATAATATTAAATGTGGAATTTCTCCTCTGAAGAAAAATTATACAAATAAAATATTAACAGACTGGTTATATCACATTTCAAATGGTATATTTACCCTGAATAAAAGATATAAAATAACAAATAAAGTTAAAAACCCCAAAATGTTCTTTGGTTTGCAGACTAAAGGAATGGCATGGCATGAAAACAATGACTCAGCAGTCTTTACCGTGCTAAGTTGTTCACAAGTTGAAATGCTTCATATGCCTCCAATTCCTTTTTCTCCTTCTTGCGGTTTCTGGCTTCATACTCCAACCTGTACATGAAAAATACAATAAATAACAAATTCATGTAATTGTAGGAGAGAAATGAATATGTATTACTTTCACTTATCTACTTTGAACTATTTTTTTTTTAGAAATATTCACTTCCATCAAGTGGAGAATGCCTATCAGCCACAGATCATGCATATGCTGGCTTTTGTTGATGTTAGCATCTTGCAATAAATCTGTAAAGGTGTTTTAGTGGAGGGATGGAGGAACATGGAAAGTAACAGAGCAATGCAAATGACAGAAAGAGTAATAAACAACATTAAAGCCAATAAAAACAGACAATGTTTGCAGTTTATTTATGTATATTCCAAACTAGATGAAAATTTTCTAAGGATCTCTGTACACCAAAATGTTAACTTGGGATCCTGCAACAAATAGATCCGTTTCCACAAGAATTGATAAACGTACAAATACAAATTCTATATTAAATACTACACAGAAACACTCATTAAGTTCATTTGAATCTTGACTCCAATCTTCTTAGAAAGTGGGATTGGATAGAAATATTTTACATGGAAAACACCTCTATATTCAAACTTTATTTTATGCTAAAGATGCTGTACTCTACTATACTCTTTGCAACATGCTTGTCATTTTATATTCTTCAATAAAGTTGTCAGATACTGCTGTAAGAAGACCCACAACAGAGTCATTTTTATCACATTCATCTCATAATTTATTCTTCTCAAAAACGTTCTCTAACCTCAAAACCTGCTTATAACAGAAACAACTATGTTTAAAAGCTTTGCCAATGTAAATCCAAGCCGACCAACACGAAAGTTTGAATTATTTATATTATATTCTGATGGAATTGGACTCAAATTTACTTAAATTCTGCATAGAAATGCAGTGAGAAATACAGCTTTAAAATTTACTCATAATTTTATAAATGTAAAAAGAAGCTAGTAACAGTAAAGTAATAACACAAATATTAATATAAAAATAATAGTTGCAACAAATCTTCACTTATCTTTTGGAATCCTTGCTTTGGACTAGTTTCACAATCAATTTATTGCATTATTAAATTGATTGCGAAACTAGTCCAAAGCAAGGATTCCAAAAGATAAGTGAAGATTTGTTACAACTATTATTTTTATATTGATATTTACTCATAATGTTTATACTTAAATGCATTACGATTTTTATTTCCTCTAGCCCCATATGTACAATGTACATAGGAATAGAGAAGTATTGTATTCCACCCAAAAATTGGATGTCAAGATTTCACCAAAAATACATGCTTTAGGACCCCCTGAATCCAAAAAAAACCATTTTCCGAAACAAGTCCGTGTGAGTGAGTGTGTGTGTGTGTGTGCGCGCATGCGTGCGTGCGCACGTGGGTGTACAGCATAGCTCAAAAAACGGTTATATACCAAACTTGGTATTTAAGTCTTGTATCTTTCAAGGACACGACATGAAGATTTTCAAGAAAATCCCCCCCCTAACTACCCTTTACATGGAAAATGTTTCAAAAATATTGTTTTTCTTAAAAATGGCTCTAACGATTTTGATTAAAATATCACATATTAAAGCCATTTCTTTCACAAATAAAATGTATATCTTGAATTTTCTGGGAATAGCTTCTAAAGACCTGTTTATTCTGGATAAACTCTGCTTAATTTGGCATAATTATTAAACCGTAAGAGATAGACAAAAACTTGCAATACAAAAAATGCAGATCTTGTTAAAGTACACAAGTTATGTTATATACATCTTTTCTGTGGAGCTTACCGTTTTTGAGGTATTCCTTGTTATTAGTTTCAGTTATGAAGTACTTATACTTTTCTCAGATGGAAGAGTCCGCTTTTCTTTTGTTCTACTCCTGGCCAAGCAAAGAAGCGATTTGCAATGGCAATTGCATAACGACAGCTTTTAAAACATTTGACTATCAAATGTAAAAAGAAGCTAATAACAGTGAAGAATAACACAAATATTAATATAAAAATAATAGTTGCAACAAATCTTCACTTATCTTTTGGAATCCTTGGTTGGACTAGTTTCGCAATGATTTCTTTGCATTATCAACATATCCTTTTGGTCTCTTTTTTGTATATCCTTTTGGTCTCTTTCAAAAAAGAGATCAAAAGGATATGTTGATAATGCAATGAAATCATAGCGAAACTAGTCCAAGCAAGGATTCCAAAAGATAAGTGAAGATTTGTTGCAACCATTATTTTTATATTAATATTTGACTATCACTTTAGCTTAGTGCATTCCCTTAGTTCTATTCTACTTATACGGAACTAACTAATGAAATTCTGCTAATGTTTATCTCGATTAGCATAGTGTTGAAAGAGTTATCTTTCGTAAGAAGTTTGTTTGTAGAGTAGCTAGAGAAAGTCATGTGAGTGTAACACATCAGATTTTTTTTTCTTTTAAAATTAAAGGTTTAATTAAAAATTCTAGTTAGAATCAGATGCAATGTCCAGATCACAAGAAATTAGGAATATAACAAATTCACTGTGGAATTGTGCCAGATACATGTTGAAAGACCATCATTGGTAGAGACAGAAAATTTTGTTTTATTTTTTAGAACATTTCAGTGTTTTTTTAATGGTTTTTGGTGCTATTTTTCATGGTTTTTGGTGTTATTTTTCATGGTTTCGGTGTTATTTTTCAGTGGGTTTTAGTGTAATAAATTTGATTTTAGAGACACTTTTGAGATGCATAATTTATAATTTTGATTATCAGTGAAAATTACTTTATATAAGTTATTTAAATACAAAAACTTTATCTATCCAGTCATGAAAGCAACCACACTATTTTCAGATAAGTATACAAATTATCAAGAATTTTGATGTGGTTTTACTTGCATATTAATTGCAGACACTATGAAACGCATTCTTCACAATACATTACCAAGACTGGTTCAAAATACCTTAGAAACACATTGCTAAATATGGAGCAACACTGAAAAGTGCAACGAGGAAATTGGCAACAATATTACCTACATTGCTAAATAGCCAGTCAACTGATAAATACATTTCACATTCATCCAAATACAAGAAGACCTCAAATGCAAGAAAACCCTCATTTTTCAGAACAAAGTTTTGGAATTAAGCATATCATCTATACAGCGGCAGTTTGCCCTTACGTGTTGAAGTGCTACAGCACGTTAATTCTTTATTTATAAATCGCATAACAGAATGTTGAAAGACCATGTAACAGGCACAATACATTATGATAGAAATTAGAAAGGCATCACACCTAATAATGAATGCTAGAAGAATCGTAAACACATAAGCTTTACAAATAGAACACATTGGTGAATCTCTCATGCTGGAAGCTTGCAGGTTCACTTGTGTAGAACCTTCTTGATGGTCACATATCCCAAGGTTTTCGACTGCTCCGTGCTGCGTATTAGTATCGCACAGGATTCAGTGTACTCATTACGAGTATTCTTTTCCTTATACATGCTTTGGCAGCAAATGAGACAATGCTGCCTAAGAATTTATACCCTTGCTACAATTAATTATATATGTATTTCAGCATTAAATTTTAGTGTATTAAATAATTAATGGTTATTATAATTTTAAACAGATGCATGTAAAAGAGAGTTATTCTCATGTCTCAGTTCTTTAAAGAAAAAAGATGATTGTTAATTATTAGTTCACATTGTCACGATGCTCCACTTCTGTAAATGTGAAGCAAACCACAGATGTTTCACATAGTGACATAGTATTCTGTTGTGAAAAAGTTATTCAGTAAATATTTTCAGTTTATCTTAAAGTGTGAAGCATAAATTATTATAGTTCACTATCATTCTTGTATGTATGTGTTAATCTAATAGGTAGAAAGCTTTAGCCAATATATAATGAATGTAGTTGATGAGCTGTAGAAAACCCTTTTTCAAACAAACTTAGGATGGAAAGATCAGCATAAAAACTGCAGGGCAATCTACACCTGGTCTAAAAATTTAACAGAAAGTGAATGGAAGTAAAAATTTTGTTTACACAAAAAATTTAACAGAAATATGACAATAATAACTGGATATGTGGGTGTGAAATCAGAAATGCACTCTTTTGCTTTCCTTGCCTCTTCTTGCGAAGTACTTATTCATGGTCTACGGCAGGTGTTAAGATCTAGGCAAGTTGCATGCATTGTTTTTTTTTTCTCTCCATGCAGAATGCTTTGGTTTTTAGGCATGAACTGCCACTGCAGCTATATAAAAAAACAGTAACTTAATTTTTACATGAAATTTAAAATCCGAGGACGTTGGATTTTTTCGGGTGTAAAAATCCTTAGCATGGCTTCCTTCGGAAGGGAAGTAAAGCCGTTGGTCCCGTGTCGTAGATTTACGGCACGTAAAAGAACCTCAAGCCTGATAGAGAGGCCTCTGAGCAAAATTTAAGCTGTATTTCACGCCCAATATAGAATGGGACACTGAGAACCACAGCAGTTAAAGAGCGTCCATAAATAACACGCCATTTATTTTATTTGTCAATACTTGTTCATCTAATTCAACAGGCATCTGATAAACCAGGCTCTTCAGCAATTGTAATAGTCCACATGACACCAAATAACTCATAAGCTTGGAGGTTTGCAAATGTTAAAATTATCTTCGGATGTTAGTTTGTGTGAACTCCGTTTGCACCTTGTTGAAACAATTTATATATCTCCAAACATATGCATACTTTTACAATATGAACACAATGTTTAGCAATTCATGGTTCTCCCTGCAGTCATGTGTAGGCATTAGACAAGAGTTTCAGAAGCACAGTCACTGGAACCATAGTAGCTCAAGTGGTTAAAACAGCATAATACTTGCATACAGATAAAATCTAAGTACTGCTGTTTGAATCCTAGCAATAGCTCAGGTTTTTTTTATTCTACCGCTAAAATCTTAGTTCAGTTACTACATTTCAAAGCACATATTACATAAATGTTTTCAACAAATCTAATTATTCTGTTGTATTAATGTATGCCGGTTGCTTGACAATTATCGCATTTAATATTGAACGCTACGTAAATTATATTCTCAGTCTTTAGGAAGTAATTTGTACCGGAGGGTTTATCGTCTTGGCTTCAGAAATTTAAATTCAGCATATTAGTGCTGCTCAAATTGTGAACCTCTTTGAGAAAAATAAGAAAATTAAAAAAGCTAAAAAGCATAAACTGCAGAGAGCTGTACGGTCTTTGTATTGTGGGATTCCTTAATCAACAATATACCAATTTGCCCACCAATATGTTATAGCAGAGTGCTCTATATGAAGATACCAATAATGTAAACTTTTTAGGAAAGCATGATTTATAATGGGAATTTCAATGGTAATATGCTTAAAGGAAATTTATGTGCAATTGCTAGGGATGGGAAAGCTTTGTTTAAATAAGACCAAAAAATATTAAAATTATGAAAACAAAGTGGAAATATAATTCTGAAAACAGTAGAATTTGCCAATTTTAAATCATGAAATAACATGAAAATTGGGTTTTTATACCAAGTATTGTACTTTGTGTGATTTTCTAACAATACGAGTTTATCCAGGTAAAAAAAAAATTGTTTTTACTTATAGTTGGTTTACCAACTTGCAGGATTCAAGTTTGGTGCTGATAGAGTATTACAAATAGTTTCCAGCAGAATAAGTACCATATTTATCTGAATACAGGACAATATTTTTGTCCATAACTGGTGTCGACTTACATTCATGATATGTTTTTCGAATAGCATGTGGCAAAAAGCATGTTTCAAACTTTGCAGGTACAGCAATGGCAAATCCTGGGAGAAATGGTAATGCTTGCCACCAAGGTCATAACCAATGCAGCATATTTTGTGCTTCATTTCGCCTTTCGCAAAAGGTTCGCTCTTAATACGCTTATAAGCACTCTCATTAGGAAAAATATTTCTCTCCAAGACTAAAATAAAAATAGAGGTCTTTCTTTCACATTAACGGTTGCATATAATGTTGATTGGTAGCCAATGGTCATTTCCCTCCTCCTGCCTCACATATACCGGCACATTTCCATTCATTGCTCTGTTTCTCTCTGCCACCCACAATGCGAATTTAGATGCAAATTTAAATTAGGTAAAACCATAGTAAAATCTAGTACAGCGATGTGTTATATTCAGTTATGTTGTCTAAATAGAAAATTGTATTCATCATCATTACACTAAGCTGCTGCTGTCACCAACATGCGCAGTCATAGCAGTACATTTCCATTCTTCTCTGTCTTACTCCCACTACAAAGTGACTTTTTGCGCAAATTCAAACCAGGTATCTTTTACAGCAATGCATTATATTCGATATGTTGACTAAATAGAAAATCCTACCGCTCATAACAGATACACTGCTGCCCCCATTGTCACATTCTCCCACTGCACACATACTGTACAGTTCTATATTCCCATCTTTGTCTCTTTTGCGCCCAAAATGTGAATTTACACACAAATTTCAATTATTAATTTAGGTAATTTTACAATGTTGTGTTATATTAGGTATGTGGCTAAATACAAAATCTTATTTATTACATTATTAAAAGTTGCATTGCCATCACTGATTGCATGTATAGGTAGCTATAATTTCCATTCTCTCCTCTCTCCTACCCACCATATAAATTTCCTTGGGTATATGAAGTCAGCATGGTAACCATTACACCATGGAGGGCGACAGATATCTTGGTGGTGAAAGAATAGGGTATCTGACTCTGTATTCCAGTTACCCCCAGTACTCCATCTCCCTCTTTATTTCGTGTCCCTCAGCTATGTTATTCAGTACTTCAGAATTAGTAGCCCATTTAGCCATTGACATTTTAATTTGCTTCAGTAAGCCAGTCAACTCGTAATACAAAATCACTGCTTTATTGTCATCTTCAACGCTGACAGCAGTGTCTTCCATGAAGGTACTGTTTTCAAGAATTTTTGCTGCCAATGGAAATTTATCATGAGACTAAGAAGCGAGTTCTCGTAGAGTGGCTGACAATAGAGTGGCCCCTACATGTGAGACCGAATGGTAAGCGCAAGAATCTAACTACATATGACATGAAATCAACCAAATGGTTGTCAGTGGTGTGCACACCCTAAAGAACAAGCAGTTTTGCCAAAATTGGAAGTCTAATAATTTTAAATATTGAATTGATTGTGCACCGATACTGCATTCCTTCAATAACTAGCATACCATTGAGGTCCTCTGAATAAAAATGGGACTCTCATGTCCACATTCTTTTAATTTATGGCCACTGGTGTGCAATCCGGAAAACATGTTATAACTTTATATTTGGCAAAAGAGGCAATAGGTTCCCAATTTCTAACTGTTTATTTAGGATCCCTCTACAATCTTATTTGTTGCAGTTGAATTCTGGGACACAATGTATTATAGGTATACACGGTGTCCCAGAATTCAACCACACAAATTGGCAGGATTGTAGAGGGCTTCAATAAACTTTTTGAGATAAGGAAGCTATGACTTCTAAATTCTTTGCTACAGCTTAACACGTATTAAGAGTTAACTTGTCACTGATCAAACTGCACCGTAGACTGTCACCTAAACACCCAATTTCAGAGAATGTAGATATAGTGGCATTATCAGCACTATGGTTAGCTTGTGGGCATCCAGCTAAGATGTTGAAAACGTTGAAGGTTCAAGCTTTCATAAATATTTTTATTTTTATGTTGTTGCCTTTGCTTGAATTTTAGAATGAGCCATTCATATTTTGCTGCATTATACAATATGATTGTATTGTACTGACAATTAAAATAAATGTAATGCATGATTAACGTGTAGGTGCAAGGGAGAATGTTTCATTAACAATTGCAGTTAACACAGAACAGATACACGTCTCCTTACCTCTTGAAGGAGTTTATAAAACACAAGTGTATCATACATTGATGGTTATATACATATACATTACATTTGTAGACATGATTCACAATAACAAAACAATATTATCATTGTGCTGGATCAACTTCAAATGAAATAAAAATGAATATCTACCCCTGTAGTAGAATAATTACCTACATAAAACTAATTAAAATCTACATACTAGTCAGGAAAGTGCATTCTGCCTTTGAATGCACTTGTTTTGCATGAAAGCAAATAGAAAGAGACTTCGAAAAATAATACAATATCTGAAGCAAAAAATACGACAGGTCATTAGTCATCAGAGGGAGTGTTTGCTATGACAAACTGGAACATCCCTGCTGATGTTGCACCTACAAAGAAATGAACCTCACACCTTGTGAAACATTCCAGGAGTGTTGTGAACCTCATCACAAGCAGCTGAAGTTTGTGAAAACAGTACCTTCATGGAAGACACTGCTGTCAGCGTTGAAGATGACAATAAAGCAGTGATTTTGTACTTCGAGTTGACTGGCTTACTGAAGCAAATTAAAATGTCAATGGCTAAATGGGCTACTAATTCTGAAGTACTGAATAACATAGCTGAGGGACACAAAATAAAGAGGGAGACTGGAGTACTGGGGGTAACTGGAATACAGAGTCAGATACCCTATTCTTTCACCACCAAGATATCTCTGCTGACCTTTTAACAGAACCAGCCACTAAATGACAAATGCTGAGAATAATCTCAAGATTTTATGACCTGCTTGGAATACTTTCGCGTTTCAGTAGAAGGTAAAATTCTGTTCCAAGACACATAGTTGATGGGAATAGATTGGTACCTCATGACGTTGCCTGTAAATGGCACACCTGAATCTCAAGTCTTCCTAACCTCTCAAACATTACGATCCCAAGATGGATTGGTACATCCAGCCGGATGCCTGAAACTTTGCAAGTCCATGTATTCTATGATGCATCAGAGGGGGCCTACTGTGCAGCACTGTATGTCAGAATATGAGACTAAAGCTTTAGTCCACTTAGCTTGCAGCAAGACTCAGTTGTCTCCCATCAGGAAACACTTCCATGTTTTGATTTACTGGCATCCTTGATAGGTGTCTGACTTTTGAAATACTTCTGCCATTTCTACAGGGTATGACATCACTAAGACAAAACTACGGAGTGATTCCATGATCACTCTATGATGGATTCGCAGTCGATGTTGTGGTGGAGTGGTCTACTATTGCTCAAGAACCATCTTGATTCGTGGCCTCGAAATGAGGTCTCCAAAATCACACTTCCTGAAATACGGAGAACAAGTCAACAACTATTGACAATAAACACTCTTAAGTCCCCTTTTAATGCTGGAAGGTACAGTTCTTACAGTAAACTATTGTGCATAACAGCAAGGACTCTACGATTCATACGAAACACACATACACAGAACAGAACTGCTGGAGAACTCACTGCTTTGGAATTTTCCACTGCATGGATTCATTGGATTAAGACTGTACAAATAGAATCTTTTCCAGCTGAGCTTCACAAACTCCAGCACAACCAGCCACTGCCCAAGAAATCTAAAATTGCACGTTTCAATCCTTTCAAAAGGAATGGAGTCATTCATCTTGGTGGATGCTTGCAGTTTGCTAACAGCCTTGTCTCCACCACGTCATCCCATACTACTCGATGGGCAGCATCACTTTGTTCACTTGATGATCCAAATTACGCATATCAGACTTCATCATATGGGTGTTTGGGATGTTCTGTCCAAGCTTAGAGACGAATTTTGGATTCTCTGTGCTGCCAAACCATAAAAAGGACACTAGGGAAGTGTCTTCCTTGCAAACTGGCAAAAGTCCCATTTGCACAAGCAGTTGAAGCTTCTCTTCCTAGTGACAGAGTGGCACCACTAAAACCTTTCAAAGTAATGGGAATTGATTGTGCTGGCCCTGTATACATTAAGGTGGGAAGTGAAGTTAAAAAAGCTCATTTTATGCTGTTCACCTGCGCAACAACTCGTGCAGTCCACTTAGAGCTCTGCACTTCTATGGCCACAGATAGTTTTATCTCTGCATTCCAGCGATTCACCGGGAGACGCAGATTGCCTCATAGTATTTATTCTGACAACTCCCAGCCTTTCCATGCTTCAAACAGAGAATTACCTGAGTTATGCCGCTTCAAAAACCAAGCAATACCTTGCAGAAAACAACATCACTTGGAAGTTCATTGCTCCCAAGGCTGCTTAGCTGGTGGGAGAGGATGATAGGAATTATGAAACACTGTCTGAGAAAGGTATTGGGTCACACCCAAGTGATGGAAGGAGGAATGAAGCAGCCCTTAACTCAAGATCAATATCACAATCTGATTGTGCAGAATTACAGCCAATGACACTATCACATTTTCTTTGTGGTCAAAGGTTAACCTACAATACCTAGTGCAGCTGAGCTTGAGGTGAAGAATAATTTAACAAAATAATTCAGACTTCACCAGAAACTAGCAGTTGACCTGTGGAAGTGCTGGTTGGAGGAGTATTTGACAGAACTTAGAAGTTTTCATGAAGTTCAACAGCCTGATAAGAACTCGCCTCAGCTCAAAATTGGAGACATCGCCTTGATCCATGAAGAGGTGTGCCCATGCCAAAATGGAAAAAGCACAATAGAGGACCTCCGTCGCAGAAGGGATGGAAATGTAAGGACAATTGTACTCCCCACTGCAGATGGCAATGCAATCACACGTCCTATGGTTTCCTCTGGAGATCTTCCAGGGTGTGGAGGATGTTGCAGAATGAATAAAGGCCCAAAAATGTTCCAGGTTTTACTTACTCTTTGTGTTTGTATAATGTTTACCTTCCTTTGTTTCATTCTTTTCATGTTTTGTATTGGTCCTATTGATTTTAGAAAAAGAAAGTGACAGGCCTTGCTAGATCTTAAGGTGTTTTACTTGTCTTTATATATGTAGACATAATGTTAATCCTCTACTAGTCACTCCACAAGCTCAGATTTGTCTTTCTGAAGATGGCTTTGAGAAAAAGATCCAGTACATTCACAGCTGGTTCTTGAAATTGGAGGCTTGAAACAATTCTTTAGATTATTCATTTTCTCTGATAGACTAAATTTCAAAGTTTTGTCTTCAGAACCTCATGGTGTTGCTAAAATTGGATTCAATAAGCTCAGTCAGGTATTAAATAGAAATCTTGGTTGGAAAACAATTTGTCAAATCAGCAAAATGTTATCTAGTGGTGGTGAAAAAAACAGAAGATTTTTATTGAAGAAGATTAGTGATGTTTTTCACATGCTTGCAACATCATGCAATGATAAAGGGCATTCTCATTGTATAAAAGCTTGTTTACTGACAAAGGAGCTTCACACAAGTAAACCTCAGAGAAACTTTCCTTATCTATTGCAACAGCAATGAATAAGGTAAAATGACCCCCAAAATATGGCTTATTTGATATTGGTTAATTTGTTTTTGCATATAATGATGCATATTTTAAAAACTTTAATGCATATTTGCATGCTTAGTTTACTATTTTATTCAGCATAGAAATCCGGGCTCTGTATAATAACTACCTGTGTTGGATAATGCGTTCAACAATTCTCTCTGTTGTCATAGTGTTTTCTGAATCCAACAACTTGAATCTGCCTAATCGTTTTGGTGCAACATAAGGATCAGAACCATCTGTGTCACGTTGAATTGGTGTTTGGCCATGGCACACAAGGTCCACTTTAAAGTGATTCATAAGTTCTTCACTCACAGCATATGGTGCACCAATTACTACTTCAGACACATACTGTAGAGAAAAAAAACAAATCAGTGATAAAATCAGTCACCTTTTTCTGCTAATACTGTTTCAAAAGTGATTCTTCTATTCATTTACCTTAATCATAATTCATTCTCTAGAAATTATTTCAAATTATATATGGACATGACAACATACAATATACAAAGAAACAAGAATCTCACTTCAAAGATACTTCTTAGGTGCCGCATTACTGTTCAACCTGCAAAACCTTAAAGATCTAATAATGAAAATGTTGGAAATGGTTAATGCTACAAAAGAAGCTCTTTGTTTAGTTCTGAACACTGTGGCAGATTTTCATATTGGGAGCTCAAAATAATTTGTTGTTATAACTAATTTGTTCACCATTTTAATTCAGATTGGGATCACTTTAAAAAGCATAACATTTCCCAAATAACTTAAATTTCACTTTTAATTTTGTTTCCATGCTAAAATGTGTGTTACTAATTCATATTATATATGTTATATTTGTATACTAATATTATATAGGTTTAATTCAAGATAGCTCATATAAATAACCTCCGATAATACACATCTTTAAATTTTTTAATGCAAGAATAACTTAAAAATCATCTTAAATGTATAATTTAAATTCAGAATTTTTTATAAGTACAGCTTTTCAGTTCATAATAGTTTTGTATAGCAACCTTCCTTTACATTATTTTTCAATAATATGTAAACAAACTTGATTTTACTCCACTATTTATATTACGAGTTTTTTTTTTGTTTATATATAGGCAGAAAGCCTCTACTAGAACTCTTACTCTTTTGATATGCAATGAATTAATTAGCATGAACTATCTTTGAATATAGATTTGCAAGATATGATTATAAATAGTAATAACAGGTTGACATTATAAGATATAAAATGCGTACAAAATACAAATATAATTTGGAGAGTCATATGTGAATTGTAAATTGTTTTTGACAAATGCAGTTATATTAATTACTCACCTTTGAGAAGTTATTTACCTATTTTTAAATAAGTTCCTCCATATACTCAACAGCTGGGAAATAAAATATGATTTCTATCGACTGAATTCATAGTAATGATTTACAAGCTAGGGGCAACTACTGTCTCATAATGTCCCTCTAAGCAACAGAGATTACAACTTTGGAGCAAAGCAACCAAAATTCAGAATGCTGCAACACTCAAATTTCATGACAGGTTTGAAGATTCTGATATATTCAGTGTTAAGTTGGTTTTGAGGTGGGTTGGTTTCTCTACCAAAACAACAGATACCAACATAGACAAGGTTAGTATTTAAAATTAAACATTTTTAATCTCCTCCCCCTCCAAATAACTGCTTTTTATATGTATCATAAACAAGAATAAAAGATTATTCCATAATAAAATATTACATATATAGTTATCTTGATGCTAATCCTGAACTCAAACTTATCAATAAAGTATTATTAGGATTATGGTTTGAAGAATTTTATTTAAATATAGTTATAATAATTTTTTCATGTTTTATATTATTTATACCTTTAATTTTTTAGCCAACTTGATCTTATTGAGTTATTGAACATTGTAGAATGGTATATGTTATATAGTTTTCTAGTATTCTTTAAAGAAAAGCAAAATCACCAAGAATTTTGATGCACTTGAACAAGGATAATTAAATTGTGTTGTAATTCCAGTTATATTCAAACAGATTTACCATACGCTTTCTATTTTACCAAGATACTTCAGAGATTGGTTGTATAAGAGAATAGGGGTTATGGATTAAATAACCTAGGAAACTGATGCTATATATTAATACAATCTGTAACAATGTTGAGAGAGAGAGAGAGAGAGAGAGAGAGAGAAAGAGAGAGAGAGTAAGAGAGAGAGAGAGAGAGAGAGAGAGAGAGAGAGAGAGAGAGGAGGGGGAGAGATGGAAAGAGTGCATGTGCATGTGTGTGTGCCCCGCCCCCCACACTATTGAAGAACCCAATTCTTTCTCATGGACATGGTCATTTTCTAATTTTATTTTATATAAGGATAAAATATTAAAAAAAAAAATTGCAAAGCCTTTATAGTATTAAAAAGAGATAGTATAAATACCTTTAATTTCATTTCATGAATTACTAAAAGATTGCATTGGATTTACAAAGCGTTTGTACTTGAATATGAACATGTTAAAGCTATAAAAGAATATGCTATGAAGAATGCCTCGACTTTAAGTTGAGAATATAATGGAGTAGAAAATAGCTGTTACTTTACAGAATATAAATAGTTGCTGCACATAATTCCATGCAATAAAAGGTACCAAAAATCAGTTTAATTTTATAGCACAAAATATAATAGTTGGCATAGTTATAACACCAACAAATAAAAAACAAGAGTTTAAAAAGTGACAATTGATATATTACATTTATTTAATGGGATTTATCAAATACTGCAGTTATCACAGTGTATGTAATGAAACAATATTAAAACCTTTATGCAGTAATGTTACCTTTGCATCCTGAGCTGCATAATGTCAGGCAGGCTATCTATGAAAATCAAATCTATAGGAATTTAAGCTGATTGTCTTTTAGGAGGCATGAAGCTGAGGTACTACATATGCATAGTTTTTGTAATAGGTGAATAAGGTGGGAAATCAGTGATTTATAAGCATATGAATAGCAGCCTGTGTATTCCATTACACAATAAATGAGAATCCTGTCATATAGTGATAAAATGTGGTTAATTCATTTTCCACATAACCTGATACACTACTAAATCATAACCATAAGTAATTCTGTAATGTTAAATTAACCTTAAAATTGGTTATATTTTGAAATATATGCTTGTTCAACAAAATAAAACTGTCACAGGGTTGCAGTTGGTAGTAAGCCATATAGCCCAAAATAACTATTAAAGCATAAACTCATACAATTTTGCAATATTAAATTAACCTTAAAATTGGATAGGTTTCCTAATATATTTAACAAATACAAAGTTCTGTTACTGGTGGCAGTATGCCATATAACTCAAAATAATTATTAAAGCATAACCTCATGCAATATTTAATTAACCTTAAAATCTGAGTGTTTTGTAAAACGTTTATTTAACAAATAATACAAAATTCTGTCACAAAGTTACAGGTGGTGATGCGCCATATAACCTGAAATAATTATTAAAGAGTAACTTCATGCAATTCTGTAATTATAATTTGCTTCATAATATATTTAACAAATAACGAAGCTCTATCATAGAGTTATAGGTGGCAGTGTGTTTGACGAATAGTAATTAGCAACTACAACCGAATGAATAAATAAGAATTATTTGATCCATCATTGTTTTCAAATACTATGTTCCATTTTCATTTGTTCATTAATCATGTGACTTCTCTTATATAACTGGTTCGGTTTAACTTCCATTACAGTTATACCTTACTTCCATTCCTTTAACAATGGACTGCTTCCATTATTTGCCAATCTGTTCATGATCATAGCAATTTCCTCCTTCCTAAAGTTAATATGATTTAGCAAGCTTACATGGTGCCTGGATCAAAAGGAGTTAACATTACCCTTTATTCTATGTATTGAAGTTCCTGGCTGTCACAAAATTTTCTAATAACCCCCATGTAAGAAAGTTGTGCTTTACTTGAAATTTTGGGACACTGATATATAAAATAATGATTGTAACACATTTTCATCACTGACATGTTGAATTACTTAGGACATGTTTTGGAAGTACTGATGCTTCCATCATCAATTTTTCAACTGTCCGAGCCTTGATTATGAGGTAAGGCTTGCCTGTCACCACCTGTATTTAGGAACTTTTGGACAAAGATGTCTCTAGGTGGGATTTTAAAATCATCAAATGTTCTTTTTTCTTCCAGATGTAGATATTCTCTCAGGTTTCCAATTTCCAAATGTAGATATTCTCTCAGGTTTCCAATTTCCAAATGTTTATGTCCTTTAATAAGGCATGATGTTCTCTGCAAAAATGCCATGCCACTGCTGATTTAACTTCCCGTTTTAATTTTATGTTCTTAAAATGTTCCTTGTTCTTAGTTGCCAAATTTTCCTATGTAAAATTGTTCACAGTCTGAGCAAATTATTCAGTATATTCCCACTCTACTTTTTATCAAAATTTCATCTTTGACTTTTGAATTCAAGAGATATTTAATTGAAAAATTACACTGTACATCAAATTTAAACCTTTTTCTGTCCTTTGGATATGATGTTAACTAAATGAGATACACTGAATTAATTTCGGAAATCAAAATGTTCTATCATGAACCAATTTTTAATGCTGAAATCCAAGATATTCCATCACCAACCAATATTTTTTATTACTTTTTTAATTTTACAAATTAGTTATAATTGTAAACATAGTAATTGTAAAGAACATAAAATTAAAATGTCTTTGTTGATTGTTTGCACTTATGGACAGCTTTTGGGCTATCTTTGATGACTGACCAGCAATATTCACCAAGTTGTTTGCATTTCATCTTCCAATGAATAATTTTTCAAAGGCTGATATTTCTTGGTGAAACCTCTTCCATGTTCATCGCTAACAGCATCAAGATTTTCTGGAAAGAAGTCCCAAAGTCCAGAAATGTGGTTTCAACTACATAATGTATCTCATAATATGAAAAGATATTAAATGATTCACTTACAATTACTTCATAGTGTACTGCTCTTTTATTCTCAAGGAAGTTCATGCATAGTTATTTAAATGCAAGCCAAGTCATTTTCTCCACTTCTAACAGTATATTTTTAGTCTTCATCTTGGAAAACTGCTCTTATTTGTGGACCATTAAACACGCCTTACTTAATTTTTTATCATTTAGATTTGGGAATTTATTTTTAAGATGCCTGAAATCTTTCTTTCTTGTCTAGTGCCTTTACAAATACTTTCACCAGTCCAAGCTTGGTGTGAAAGGTGATAAGAAGACATCTTCAGGGTTCACAAGAGGTTCATGGGAAACACTTTTGACTCCAGGAATGTAGGTTTGGTCTTGCAGGCCATTTTTTACAAATGTAGTGGTTTGCTTTGTTGCTGCTAACCCATTTGCACAAAAAACAGTTCATTGTTGCATAGCATTAAGAGTCCCATAACTTTCGACACTCCATAAATATGTCATTTGTATTAAGTATATTCAACGCACCTTGGTATTGTATTCATTACCTCAAAAGTTTCTTTCATATGAATGGCATATGTGATAGGAACAGATAGGAAAATACAAGCAACATGGATGCCTTTAGATTTAGTTTGGAGGAATCAATAAGTGCCAGTCTTCTGGATAAAGTTCATGTCCCAAAGCTTGAAATAAGACATTCAAATCATTGCAAAAAATTATTCCTTCATTCTCAGAAAAATATTCAATAAAATGAATGTTGTTTTCAATGAGGTTATTTTAACAAGGATATCTAAAAGATTCTGTTACTGCAATCTAGAGCCCAACAACTCTGCTTGGTATTTTGAAAGGTCTAAGTCCCTCACATGATCATTGGGGGCATTTTGTGACGACACCTGGTGACCACAGGTAAAGATGATGTAGATGGCTGAAACTCTGAATTTCAAGTAGGCGTATTACAGCCTGAGATGGGAGTATGTTCTTCTGAAACAGTGTATTTCTGGAGGCCTAGGTTCAGCAAGATGTTCATTGTGAGGAACTGATCAGATGGCGGAAAGTAAATTAGGGTACTGGATCTGCCCTTTGGATTTTGAAGTATATCCTTTTATATCCTCCAAACAGAAATAACAATGCTATATAATCCTGAAATTCTAGCCAAACTATAGGCACACCAAATTTCATTACATTATGTTTACCTTGTAGCCAATTTCTCAAATTTCCGGAGCATTTAATTGTAGCATACGTGAGATTTAAATGACTTATCTTGGTCTCCCACAGGGCATCCAAAATAAATTCATATGCTTTTTGAACTAGCAATATAAAATTTTACTCTTTTGGCTCTTGAAGCTAAGTTGAACTAGCAATATAAATTTTACTCTTTTGGCTCTTGAAGTTAGTTCTCCACATAGATAATAAAATGAATTAGGATGAATTTTACACTGACATGGCATTATTGTACAATTACTATCCTTCAAACTCTTCTGAAGCAGAATTATGAAACATTAGTTCATTCCTTGAACACCAACAGGATACCAACAACAGACTGAAAATAAATGAAATATCATTAGTGATAAAATCTAAATACAGATGGTAAAACAGGATGGGTTGCCAATATATTAGATTAAATATTTATCAGCAGATGTTAACCAATCTCCCCAGAAAACGAAAAAAAGAAAAACACAAAATTGATGTATGTGGAAAGCAGGAGTTTCAATTAATATTATACATGTGTGTTAAAATAATGTTTATAAAGATTTTTCTTGTTTTGGCTCTTGAAAAAACAGTACATGATAGACAAAATCTAATTACAGATTTGTTTTTACCATTAAACAGTCTACCTAAATACACTAATTTTCATAAAAAGGATAAGTTTTGTGTTGCACAACGTACTTAACAGCCTTGCACATAGATTAATGAACATCTTGATGGACATGGATGAGAGTAATGGAGAATTAAAAAACATAACTGAAACGGCAGAAGCAAAGGATTAAACAAACTGGATAACAAAAAAATAAAACCAAAACAAAAAAAGAAAATTTAACAAAGACACCAGCACCCTCACTACAAATATGGATGAAAAATCGCATTTAAAAAGTTCACATAACACCTTTTGATATTCAAGTTTAAAAAAGCCTTCAGAAATCAAAATATTATCCTAGCAGCCACATATAATTTACCAAATAAAATCTTTTAAATTTGAAAGTCAAAGATGAAAGTTCAACAGGAAATAGAGCTGGAGTATACCAGATAAATTGCTGAGACTGGGCACAGGAAAAACAAAAAGAAATTTGGCAACTAGAAACAAGAAACATGTTAGGAATGTAAAATTAAAACAGGAAGATAAATCAGCAGTGGCATGGGATTTTTGGAGAGAACATCACAACCTAGAGAAGGCCCCAATTTTATTAAAAGACACAAAAAACAGTTGGAAATTGGAGAGCTGGGAGAATATCCATATCTGGAAGAACAAAAACCATTTGATGAATTTCAACATCCCACCTGGAAACATCCCTGTCCAGAAGTTCTGAAATCCACCACCGGAGGCAAACCTATCCATTATAATACCTCAAGGTGAATATAAGCAGGTGAGGATACCTACCACAATGCTTTGCAGGGCAGTCATATTGAATCTTAACAGCACTGAGAAGTGGGCATAACTAGCCCTTATGATGGAATATTGTGCTGCACAAAATTGTAAAAATAAAACTGACGGAATTAGGGTATTTCAATTTCCAAGAAATAAACAGAGAAGAGCACAGTGGGTTCAAAATTGTAGATGGGATAAGTGGCAGACTACAGATAATTCTGTACTATATGAGGTTTGTATGTTAAAATTTACGTGTTATTGCTGAACAATATTTCCTTTAAGTGTACAATTTGTTATGTATATGCAATTTTAAATTCTGTTTTTGTTTTCTTTTAGCATCATTTTGAAGAATTTCAATTTGAACAGAAACGAACAGATGAGAACTGCTGAAATGGAATTCTATTCCAACAATTTTTGACATTCCAAATCCTCCAAAGTCTCTCAAATGTGCCAGAAAACCTCCAAAAGAAAGATAATTATATTGCAAAATGACGACGAATGGTAAGATTAATAAATATTTCTATTATAATACACATAAAATGCAATGTTTTGAGGAATTGGGGATGATGTAATATGCTACCTGCCCACTTTAGTCCCACTGAGTGTTTGCACGTTCAACACAAAACTTGTGCAAATATAATATTGTGTACAAGGAGGTTGCCTTTCTACTGGAGTCCTTCAGCGATGCCTGACTCTGGCTTGGCTAAATTTCAGCGATGATGGACTCACTTTGGTTGCAGTGCATGAAACTGGTGACATTCACCCAACTCCAATAAAATTTAGGCATGTAATTTGAATAAGTGTTGCACAATACATATATATGCTAAAGTCTAACAGTTATGATGTATTAAAATTTGAAGGCTTTCACGGCCAGAGTTAGAATCACTTATAGAAAACAAAACTAGCTTGTAAGGCCATGGTCCACTGGGCTTCTTCCCTTGTTCCCCAGACGTTTCGCCTGCGTCTGCAGCAAGCATCTTCAATGGCGTATACATCTCTGTAGCCTCTCAATAGCAACTGGTATTGTGTCTGGAGCGGCCAGCTTATATATTGTGGGAGGTATTCCCTCGTATGACCTGATTGGTCCGTATTGCAGTCCCCTGCGTCCGTGTTGTGACAGATTGGTGCACATGTTTTCTTATTGGGTGCCAAGTTTTATTTAATCCACGGAGATGTATACGCCATTGAAGATGCTTGCCACAGACGCAGGCGAAACGTCTGGGGAACAAGGAGAGAAGCCCAATAGTCCACGGCCTACAGCCCGGTTTTGTTTTCTATAAATTATGATGTAGATCAACGGTTCCCAACCGGTGTGCCCCGGCACCCTAGGGTGCCGTGTGATTGGCTAAGGGGTGCCGCGAGATATTGAGATAAACAAAAAAAAATACCTTCTACTGAAGCCTCAAGTCTTGTAGGATCTTGAAATAAAATTAGTCAAATCAATTACTCTCATGTACGGCAGATGGTGATATTGGTCGATTCATTTCAATAATTCAGTTATACTAGTATCCCACAGATGGCATTACAGCTATACCCTGCCGAACTTTCCCGAGACTACTTGCTTCCTCACGAACATTCCCGAGACTTTGACAGATGAATATATAAAAGTGTACGCCACTAGGCACTTTCAGTTGTCTTCCTCGCGTTGATTCACAGTGTTTAGCTATGGATAAGTTCATTGTTAAACGTAAACGCCAGAACAGTGAAAGTGAACAGTCGGCTCCTACTGCTTGCTTTAAGAAGCCAAATCTTACAGTTTCTCCCGGACCGTCGAATTCATCACATAAAGGAGACAAACGAAAGAAAAGAACATACCAGGACAGTTACTTAGCATATGGATTTAAGTGGAATAACAAGGAAAACCCTATCCCTGTGTGTTTAGTTTGTGGCGAAACACTTAACGAGGCCATGGTACTTAGCAAACTGAAGCAGCATCTTACAACAAAGTATCCTATAGTGTCACAGAAAAGTGTAATGTATTTTTCACATATATTAGAAGAGGAGAAGAAAACAGCTGTGTGAATGGTAAAGAGAATGACCATAGGTGATACTGCTCTTGAAGCCTCATTTAAAGTAGCAGAACTGATAGCTAAAAAAAAGAAACCTCATACTCTTGGAGAGGAAATCATTGGCCCTGCATGTCAAGTTATAGTTTCAACAATACTTGGCAAAGGAGCAGCTAATCAAATTTCAAAAGTTCCTCTGTCCAACAACACAATCAGCCGCAGGATATCTGAAATGTCATGCAATATCAACGAACAAGTCACGGAGAAAATAAAAACTTATAGAACATTTGCTTTGCAAGTAGATGAGAGTCTCGATATTGGTGACAAACCGCAATTCCTTGGTTTTATCAGATATATTAATGAAAAAGATATTAGTGAACAGTTTCTGTTCTGTAGACTGCTGGAGACTACAACCACAGGCCATGATATTTTCGTTTCTATTAATTCCTATCTCAATGACCATGACCTTTCATGGAAAGACTGTTGTGGTATATGTACAGATGGTGCACCATCTATGTCTGGGAAAATTAAAGGTTTTACTGCCAGAGCTCTCAATGAAAATCCATCCATTATTATAACTCACTGTTTTCTGCATAGAGAGGCATTAGTCGTGAAAGCGTGTAATGAAGATTTTGCTGAAGTGTTTAACCAAGTTGTGAAAATGGTGAACTATATGAAGTCTCGACCTTTAAAGTGCAGAATTTTTGAGCAGTTGTCACGCAACGGATGCAGCTCATACCTCTTTGTTACTTCACACAGAAGTAAGGTGGTTGTCGCGGGGTCGTGTATTGAACCGGTTTCTCGAACTTAAAGAACAGCTAAAAACTTTTTTAAGGATGAAAATCAAGACACATTTCATGAGCTCTTACTAAGTGATTCTTGGTGTTTTGAACTGTCGTATCTGGCAGATATTTTTCATAAGCTGAATAAACTGAATGTTTCGATGCAGGGTCGACATGAAATAATAATCTCCTCAACCAATAAAATGAAAGGTTTTAAAAGAAAACTTAGTTCTTGGAAGTCTGCAGTTCAAAATGGAGATTTGTCGAACTTTCCATCTCTTCTTAATGTGGCAGGAGATAAAGATCTGGGTAAACTGAAAGACCGCATTTGTGATCACTTATCAAGATTGCAAGGTGCAATAGATGCGTACTTTCCAACTATTTCCACTACGAATCTCGACTGGGTTGTCTCACCATTTGATTTCGTAGATAGTGCAGAGGAAATAGATTTCACTGCTTGCAAACGAAATGAATTTATTGATCTTTGCGCTGATTCCACACTCAAAGGTAAGTTCACCAAGAGTGAGGCGTCGGTGGCTAGTTTTTGGCTTCAACGGAGAGAGGAGTACCCTAACCTAATGAAGAAAGCAATTAACGCACTTTTGCCCTTTTCAACATCCTATCTATGCGAGCAAGCCTTCTCTGCTATGGTGACAATAAAATGCAAAGCAAGAAATAGACTGAATAACCTTGAGGATGATTTGCGTGTTTCACTGTCAACTGTAAGACCCGACATCACATATCTGTGATCTAAGCATCAATCACAAGTTTCACATTAATCATTAATCGGACAAAATTTATTCATGTATTTTTACTCAGTGATTGTAGTAAAGTTTACTGTATTATGTTACGGTGTACGTTATTATTATATAATATTTCAATAAATTAACATATTAAGCTTAATTTTCTTTTAATTCAAGGAAGGGTGCCCCTGGTGTTTAATGTTATTCCCAAGGGTGCCGTGAACTTGAAAAGGTTGGAAAACACTGATGTAGATGATGATGGTTATTGTCTTGATTTTTTTTTTTCAACTCAAAAGACAGTGGAAGAATGTGTAGAATATGAGCCTGAGTTTAAAAGTGAAATAACTAACCTAATATAATTAAGATGTCTGGTCTATATTACCTAGCTGGTTGGATAATCCATAAACTGGTTAGGGTTTCTAAGAGTATCATATGTGAAAAATGTATTAGAAGTATTTGAACCCTCAAATAGTTTACCTCATAAATGGGTCACAGCTGTTAGTAGGGTAATTTAATACATCCCACAGAGAGTGCATTTCATCTTTGTCACCATGCTGAAACGACTTTTCAGAAACATAGTAGTTTCTTCTTGAATAAAGAAAATGTATTACACAATTTGATGAAACTAGTATTAAATTAATGGAATAGAGTGAATTGTAACCATAATTGATTCAAAGTTTTTATCAGTGAAACTGCATATTTTGGCAGATGGCATTAACAATAAACATGATATCCAAGGTTGTATGAGTGTAAAACTGCATTTATGTGAACTTCTGCTGAAACACATTTCTCAAAAAAATGAGCACAACTTCTGGTTTCTTTATATTGTTATGCTCAATTTAGGTATATTTACATGCATAGTAAAAATACATACATACATATATATCTCAAACAGTTATATTGCAGAATATTTCTGAGTTGGGTTTGTAACATTTAAGTATCACTTATGCATAGTTTTTCCAAACCAGTTTCCAGACAATATTGTGGATGTTCGTCACTCAGCCATCAGGATCGTCACACCTCAACATAGAACACCTTGTGGAAATTCAGTTGGAAACCATCGACAATGAAGCCCACATGGCTTCGAAACAGGTGTGGAAAAACTATTCGTAAGTTATACTTAAGTGTTACAAACCCAACTCAGAAATATTCTGTTCATATGTATCACTGTTCCAAAACACCATTTCTTTAAAGTTGTTCTTAGTTAATTGTGTACTTTTATACCCCTATTTTAAATCCTTGCTATGAAATCCTCAGAAAAAAGATTTGTTTTGAATGGAAGCATGGCCACTTTTAAGATTCAATATTACAGCTACATAAGTGACATTGGTTTCCTGACATGGTTATACAGGCCTTGTAATACCTCATAACCATGGCACTGGCAATCGAAAAATTGATGGAAGCAAAGCTCTTCTGAATCATGTCTTAAGTAATTAAACATTTAGTGACTTTATTTCCTTTGTATTTATTTTGTAAGTCAAATTGAGTTTTACTTATGGATGCTTTATAACTGCTGCATCTCGTTTTATATTGAGTATGAAAGATCACCTAATTTTGCCAAGCCCTCTTTAACAGGCTTGAGGTATTTTTACGTGCTGTAAATCTACAGTACAACACCACCATAACCTTCTAAAGAAAGCCATACTAAAGATTTTTACGCCTGAAAAAATTCATTGGACCCAGCCGGTTTATGTCGTACTCAGGTTCATTAGGAGCACATGCTAAATGATTGTATACAGAGAGAAAACCTCTAACACTAGAATTCAAGTGAACAGATATTTTGTATTAATTGAAATTATTTTTCTCTATGATGTGAAAATGTGTATTTTCAAAGAGGTTAAATTGGTGGCCTGGAAGTTCAGAATCTCATTACACTGTATATGTTAAAGGTTTCGGCATTATGTGAAAATGATTAACTTTTACATTGAATAACTATGGAACCAAAATGCAATGCTTAAAATTTAACCTGTTAGAACTATCTAAAAACTTACTAGGCCATTTCAATTCAGGATTTTTCCACCACCAAAGGGTATTTATAGCCTCAGTTCCTAATCTTGGAAGGCTATAAGAAGAGAGGTTAAAGAAATCTAAGTGTTCTATCAATGTTTCATTCCTTTTATGTGAATAACAGGAATTTTTGATTGATTATTTGGAATAATCAAACCTTCATGAATTTACAATTATATGGAGTAATGGTGAGATTTCACTATAAAAATCCTCTATATCACTGTATAATAATTTATAAAGAATAAATTAGTAATTTGTGAATGGGATTTAAAAATCTAACCATTCAACATCGCATAACCCAGCTAGTGTGAATATTGTGGTATCCTAATTGTAGTATTTTATGAATTTATTGTATGCTGCAACAAGTGAATGTGTTATTTCCTTATGGGAATTTCTCATCAGTCAACAGGTGGGGGGGGGGGGGGCCACAGTTCTAATCATGGTCCCACTTATAAAAGCTTCTAGACGTGTGGGTTAGCACTGAATACATGGAGAAGGTTGTTGTTGATTCTATAAACCAGGCTGCCAACTGTGATGGTAAGAGTATAAGCAATGTCTTAATAAACCCTACAATGAGATCAAAATTAACTTATCAACTTAATTTAATGTGTTAACATAACTGTGTTTAAGTTCCTCATTTGCTTTAGTTTTATGCCAACTCACCTCTTGCTAGCCAAGCAAGCCTCTCCCATCATAATCAATAACTAAAAATAATAAAAATTGATATGCTTAGAGGTACACATAGGAGGAGCTTGTGTCATATAATATAACACAATCTATTATTTAAAATTCTGATTACAATAACTTTCTTTATTTCAATATTGCAGTATAACTTTGTCAAGGAGCTTACTGAACTCTAACTGCCTTTTCACTGTAAGTGTACTCTACAAAGTCACTGCCAAAAATGAAATCTATGAGCCTGCCAGCCTTGTTTATACCACTCAATGACATGGTAAGAAACTTCCAGAAGCAGAGGTCATAATTGCACATGTAAATTAAACACAGATGTAATCTACTGCACCAGTGTAAAGTAAACCAGTAGCTTTGATGTAAACTGTCAGAATGTGCCACGATAGTTTTATGCACATCTGAAACAATATGCCATGAACAATGGAAAACAAGCTGTTCATATACGTGTAGTAAATCACGGTGGCAAGGTATAGGTGTGCATTTAGTGCATAGTCAAACTGCTCCTTCCTCAGGGCTGGTCGTCCCAACCAACACCATCACAGTGGGTTAGACAATCCATCTTCATCCCTTGGGGCAGCCTCTGGATATGATAGATGACATTGTTAATTTTCATTATAAAGGTATGGCCCTTGTCATGGTTGTCAAAGTTTGAGGGAGTAGGGCAATATGGCACACCATAACATTCTGCTGGAAATCTCAGCTGTTGGCCTGCTGATAATAATGGATCTTCATGTAGTTGCTTGCTACCTGGATGTGTTGATGAGCATGTATGACTACGAAATTCTCCATGTAGTTGGCTGTTCTACCCCAGGGAGACTCCCAAACATTAGGTCGCATGATAGATACATCTCCCTACCAAAGATCAAACTGGTTGGTATCAAACCCATGTCATGGATTGAAGAGACTGGCCTGGAAGTGGCACCCTGACATTCTAGTAACTGGCTACAACCTTCCTCAAATGTTCTTCTAGAGTACTGATATACTGCTCAATCATGCCATCTGTGCATGTTGTGGACTCTAGGTCACTCTCATCTCATCAGTTAGACTCACAGTTAGTACCCTGATTTCTGTGTAGCCCTAACTGTACCCCAAAGCGGTAGTCCAGGTCTTCTAGACAGTTCATGATGGGCTTGGCCTCCTGGTTAGGAATGGCATTCACTCCTGGCCACTTAGTGAAATAGTCCACGACTACTAACAGGTATCTGTTATCTCTGTCTGATATAAGGAATGGGCACTTAGCGAAATAGTCCGTGACTACTAATAGATACCTATTACCCCTGCTTGATATAGGGAATGGTATAGCTATGTCAAAGGCTATATGTTCGAAGGGTACTCCCAAGTTATACCACGACTACTAACAGGTATCTGTTATCTCTGTCTGATATAAGGAATGGGCACTTAGCGAAATAGTCCGTGACTACTAATAGATACCTATTACCCCTGCTTGATATAGGGAATGGTATAGCTATGTCAAAGGCTATATGTTCGAAGGGTACTCCCAAGTTATACCGCTGCATGTGACCCCAGCTTCTGATCTGTAAGCTGCAACTTGCTGCACACATATGCCATTGGCAACACGACCTCTTCAGATTCTGCCTATAGTACAAGGTCTGTTCAAACATTTTTCTATGCTCTTTTTTACTTATTGTGATGGTCTCCTTCAGGTTACTCTCCTCCACAACTGATACACCACTCCCAATGATGTTTCCACTTCTAGAAGCAGTCTTG
This sequence comes from Hymenopus coronatus, assembly GCA_030762935.1. Taxonomy (NCBI): domain Eukaryota; kingdom Metazoa; phylum Arthropoda; class Insecta; order Mantodea; family Hymenopodidae; genus Hymenopus; species Hymenopus coronatus. The sequence goes on along the minus strand of CM060894.1, from coordinate 90,072,425 downwards.
GTACACCTCTTTCTGGATCGTGCGAAGTGCTGTCTGCAAATTTTCTTTTATCTTATCTATCATTGAAAATCTTCATCCTTTCAACGGGGTTTACAACTTTGGAAATGAAATAAGTCAACAGGGGCCAGGTCTGGAGAGTATGGAAGATGAGGCAGCACAGTGATATTGTTTTTTTGTGCAATAGTAACTCATTAACAGGGATAAATGTGCAGGAGCGTTATGATGCAAGAGCCATAAATTGCATCGTAACATTTCAGGCCATTTTCTTCTCACATTTCCTCACAGGCATCGCAACACGTCCCGATAGTATGTACCATCAATTAACAGTTTGTCCCTAATCCTTCAAAATCAAAGAAAACTATCAGCATGACTTTGACATTTCACCTGACAAGCTTTTTTTGGTCTTGGAGAACCTGTCCCGACCCATTGTGAAGATTGAATCTTGGTCTCAGCATCATAACTGTACACCCACGCCTCATCACCAGTTATGATTCTCATAAGAAATGCCCTCCACAGTGTAATGCTTACCATGCTAACTTCATATAACCCAAGGTTGCAGGTTCAAACCCAGCAGAGGACGATGGATTTTTACACCTTCCTTCTTTAGCATGGCTTCCTTTGGGAGGGAAGTAAAGCCATTGGTCCCGTGTCATAGATTTACGGCACGTAAAAGAATCTCAAGCCTGATAAAAGAGGCCTCTGACCAAAATTAAGCATTCTTTCACGCCCAATATTGAATGTGACACTGAGAACCACAGCAGTTAAAGAGCATCCATAAATAAACCACCATTTCATTTCATTTTCTTAAGGAACATCTTGTTCTTAATTGCACGATGCAAAAGCTCTTCACAGATTGCAAGGCAATGGTCTTGACTCATGAGCCATGGGATGAACTTGGTGGCAACATGATGGATTCCAAGATGCTGTGTCAGAATTTCATGACATGATCCAACTGAAATGTTACATTCTTCTGAAATCTTTCAGAGAACTAGTCTTCAAATTGGCACACACAATTTTATATGTTTTATTAATTTGTTGAGTTGGTTTTTTAACTACATCACTTACATTGTTATTATGAGGGACTAGTTTCGAAAGCCTATGCTTTCATTTTCAACCTCACGGGTCCAACTGCCATTGCTGGCTGCATTTGCTTGTACTCTCTTCTCTGGTGGCGAAATGATGAACTTCTTAACTAAGCTGTCTACTGGCTGGATTTCAAAGTTTATTAGCCGATCTTTGTTTTTCCATATGAGGATGTTTTCCCAGGTTGTGAGTTCATTGTGGCCTGACATGGTTTTAAGCAATTTTGGATTTGGATCTAGATTGTGGTTTTCTTTCCAAAAGTGAAATGCTACTGCCGATTTGTCTTCTTGTTTCAATTTTAGGTTTCTAAAGTGCTCTTTGGATCTGATTTTTAAACTTCTTTTGGTTTGTCCTATGTAGAACTTTTCACAATTTGTGCATTTAATTTGATATATTCCTGACCTATTTTCTGGTGGAATTTCATCTTTTATTTTTGAATTCAGTAATTTTATGACAGAAAATCTGTTTATTGGAGCCAGGGTGATGTCTTGTTCTTTGAAGATTTTTTTGAATTTTCTAAATGCTCGGGGTGGTAAGTGAATTTTTTGAATGTGTTGATATTGTTTTTTCCTGCTGTTAGGGTGTTTATATCTTTTATGGTTTTTTTCTGCTTTGCTTTGTTTAGTTTCTTGTACACAAGTTTCTTGCTGTATCCATTTTGTTCTGCAGTTTGAATTATGGTTTTTAACTCTTTGTTGAATTCGGTTGTGCTCATAGGTACATTTACTAATCTATGTGTGAGGCTATTTATTATTGCATGTTTGTGTGGTAATGGGTTGTAGCTTTCATTTTTAATGTAATTTTCTGATGGAGTTGGTTTTCTGTAGATTCCAAAGTTTACTTTTGTGTCGTTTCTGATGATTCTTAGGTCTAAGAATGGGAGTTCTCCATTGGTTTCTGTTTCCATTGTGAATTTTATTGTTTTTTCCTGTATGGCATCATCCTAATGTCTACTTGGTACTATTGCAAATATGTCGTCAACATAGCGGTACCACACTTTGAAAATCCATGGGAATGCTTTCTTCATGTGCGTTTCGAATTTGCTCATAAATAAATTTGCCAAAAATGGAGATAGAAGGTTGCCCATAGAGTCCTGATTTTTGCCTGTAATATTTACTATTGAAGGTGAAGTAGTTTTGTTCAATGCACAAACTTGTTAGCTGTATATAATCTTCTACTTCTGAAGGTTCTATTTCTGCTGTATATAGCCAGTTTTTTAATAGGTCTTGCAGTTTTTGTGTTGGGATGCTAGGGTATAGTGCTGTAACATCAAATGAAACTAAGGTGTCTTCTGTGTCTATTTTTAGATCTTTGATTTTTTCAACTAATTCCAAAGAACTAGATTAGAACTTTCAAATTTTGAAAACGAATCAAATTTATTCAATAACCATTTTGCTAATTTATATGTTTATATATTCCACCAGAAAATAGGTCAGGAATATATCAAATTAAATGCACAAATTGTGAAAAGTTCTACATAGGACAAACCAAAAAAAGTTTAAAAGTCAGATCCAAAGAGCACTTTAGAAACCTAAAATTGAAACAAGAAGACAAATCGGCAGTAGCATTTCACTTTTGGAAAGAAAACCACAATCTAGATCCAAATCCAAAATTGCTTAAAACCATGTCAGGCCACAATGAACTCACAACCTGGGAAAACATCCTCATATGGAAAAACAAAGATCGGCTAATAAACTTTGAAATCCCGCCAGTAGACAGCTTAGTTAAGAAGTTCATCATTTCGCCACCAGAGAAGAGAGTACAAGCAAATGCAGCCAGCAATGGTAGTTGGACCTGTGAGGTTGAAAATGAAAGCATAGGCTTTTGAAACTAGTCCCTCACAATAACAATGTAAGTGACGTAGTGTTAAAAAACCAACTCAACAAATTAATAAAACATATAATTTGACCGTCACTGTTACTAAATTCCTCCAAACATCAATCTCTCACAATTTTGTTGATGTTCCTGACATGAGCGTTATTGGTTGACGTCAAAGGGCATCCTGAATGAGGACCATCTTTAACTTCTGCCCAGCCATTTTTTAAACTGCGTCAACCATTCGTAACACTGAGTACAGCTTAAGCACTTATCATTGTTGACTTCCTGCATCATTTGGTGTGTTTTTGTAAAGGTTTTCTTGAGTTTCATGCAAAATTTAATGCAGATGCACTACTCCTCTAACTCTACTATCTCAAAATTTGCAAACTGTGCAATACAATTTTCTACAGCATTGAACAATAACTAATACATAGAATAATGAAACTTCTGATAATTATACATTAAACACAGCTCCTAAGGCACAAACATTTTGGAATTTTTTGAACAGACCTTGTACCATTGTCAGAGGTTATCAATTGTTCAGTTACATGTCCCTGAATGTACTTCCTTCAGAATTCCATCACCTTACTTTGAGAGAGAATCAACTGCTCTCTCTGACACCAATATTCTGAACTGCAAACCTTCCTTGGTCTTCAATGAGTCTCACTGGGCCCAGCAGGACTTACACACACTACTCCTGAGCGCAATGACTTCCCAGGTTGGCCTGGTGTCCCTGCCTCCGATTCTGTTCTTTTCTGCCTTTGAGAGTATCTTGCTGCAGTAGGCTATTACTTGCTCCTGAAGGGATAGAATGTCTCCAATAACATTATCCCTTGAATCAGTATCCATGCTAAAGTCACCTCCAGGTTGTGAAAATTCTAAAACTGGCCACAGCCGAGTGTTGTCTTAAGAACCTGGTATGTGCTCTCTACCTTTTCTGACCATATGTAAGGCCAATGTTCTTCCATTAGGTGAGTAAAGGGTTTTGCGATGCTGGAGAAACTCTGAAGAACCAGCAGTAGTAGCTGTAAAAGCCCAGGAAACTTTAAAGTTCTCATTTATCTTCCAGGCAGCATCAATCGCTCACTGCCTGAGTTTTCTCCGGGTCCACAGATATCCCAAATAGTGAGACTATGTAGCCCATGTAAATCACCACCTTGCAAAAGAGTTGACTTCTTGGCATTCAGCTTCAGGTTAGCTGCCTGCAGACATTGCAGCATCTTGGTCAGGTTTTCAAGGTCTTCAAAGCTGTTGCCAACAACAATGATGTAATCCAGGTATAACAGGCGGATGTCGTCAGTCAACCTTTTCAACAGTGATTCCACAAGGTGCCGGAAAGTGGTTGCCAAAGGACATAAACGAAAATTGTCAAAATCCTTGGTCTGTCAAGAATGCAGTCTTCTACTTGCCTCTGGGATCTAGGGCCACTTGCCTGTATACCAATTTCAAGACAAAAGATGAGAACCACTGGGCATCAGCAAGTACGTCCAGTGTGTCATCAAATTGGAATAAGGGGAAAGAGCCCTTTCTGGTGGCAGCATTCAGCTTCCTTTAGTCCACACAGAAGTGTAGTTCATTACCAAGACTACAGAACGCAACCAAGGGCTGTCAAACTCTTCAGTGATTTCCCTGGAACCCAGGCCCTCCAGCATGTCTGTGTACTTGCTTCGCTAGAGGAACATGCCTCAGTTGTTACCAGATAGGTTGAGCATCTATGGTGTCGATGTGATGCAGTACTCAGTGACCATAATCACTGTTCTCTTGGCTGAAGAGAGACTGGTATCATTCTAAGTAAATGCAGGACCTTCTCCAGTTGTGATGCAGTCAGATGGTCAGCAGTATGTTTCAGCAGAACTTTAGATCCCGTGACAGTGGATATGTTGCATGGCAATAAAGTTGACACAGTTGGGAAAAGCTGTAGATGATGCATGGGAGTATATGTGAGTGAGTTTCAAGTTAGAAATTGCTAAAATCCTGGCATTAAAGAACCTACAGTCAAATCCCTCAATATGACCATAGAAATTAAAAGGTGTTACTAAATTGGGAAAAAAAATTAAGCAGATATACAAAATTTCATATCATGCTATCTAAACTGTCATTTTTGATACTATCCTTGCTATTTAATACTGCAGCACAAACGTTGTGTTAGGCCGATAACTTTTGTAACTTATCTTTGTTCCAAGAATGTAACTGAAGGTATAAGCTAGTCTAATGTAACATAAATAAATGTGTGGACTCTCAGTTTTTTATTTAGTAACAAAGTCTTCTGCTGCATGTTAGCTTAAGAGATTTAAAAATAAACAATACACATTTCAGCCCAAGTTAAAATTAGAAAAGATTTAACTTACTTTACAGGCTAACACGCTAAGTACTCTTTCATGGAGATTCATTATGGGGTAGTTGCTGCCCTTGTATCTGTTCACTATGGGATCAGTGTGAAGTCCAACAATGAGGAAATCTCCTTCTTGTCGTGCCTTCTCCAGGAAATCCAAATGGCCCACATGAAACAGATCAAATGCTCCCGCCACGTATACAATTCGATCACTTGGCTGCACAGAAAAAACATATCCATAAAAGGGGTGGAGTAATTGAAACATTGTGTTTCTAGTATCCATGAAAAAGCTGAACAACATACATTGTAACTGTGTACTCCAAGTTTTGGTCCAATGGTATCTGTGAGTGACTGGTAAAATACATATTGTGTTTGATGTCAAGGATGCAAAGCCAAGCGTAAGGTTCCAATATATATTGCTTACCCAGTATTTAATTTAAATGTATATACCAACTTTTACCTCTGGAGCTTTCCCATCGCTGAACTGGATGATCTTGCGTGTTGTTGGAAGGAACTGCGAACAACCAGTGTATGGACTACGAGCAGTGGAATCCATTCCCATGTGGGAGGAGCCCTCGTGGCCCACATTGTACTCATGTGGTCCTTGCTGGAAATGTTGCCGAGTCATCAGTAACATGCGTCCCACTAAATCTGTGGTTGACACTCCAGCAGTTCTTTGAACTTCCCTATAAATAAACACAGTATATTATTTGTAAATATTTGCTTAAAACCTATTTGATTTACTAACCCCTTATAAGATGATATCAAAAATAAACCATTAGATCACTTTAATTGTCAGTTTTATTTTTTATGTTACTTTCTCTACACATACTATGTACATAGTGAATAGAGAAGATATTGTAATGCACCAAAAAATTTGATAACAAGATTTCACCGAAAATGCATGTTTTGGGTCCCTCTGATTCCAAAAAAAGCATTTTTGAAAAAAGGTCGTGTGAGTGTGACTGTGTACAGAATAGCTCCAAAACGAAAAGTCTATTAAATACCAAACTTTGTATTTAAGTTCAGTATCTTCCAAGGATGCAACACAAAGATTTTCACGAAAAGTGCCCCACCCCCAACTACATAGAACTTTTTTCAAAAATTTTGATTTTCTCAAAAATGGCTCTTAATGATTTTGATTGAAATATTATATATTAAAGAATTGAATTTTCTAGGAATAGTCTCTGAAGACTACTTTATTCTGGATGAATTTTATGGAGTTTTGTATAACTGGCAAACCTAAGAGATAAACAAAAACTTACTTAACAAAAAATGTAGCACTCGTTAAAACACAGAATTTATGTTAAATACTTTTTTTCATGGAGTGAATCGTTTTTGAGATATTCCTTGTTATTGTTTTCAGCTTTAAAAAACTTACTCTTCTCATACAGGAATTTATCAACTCCTGTCCATAGAAACAAAGGAACTTCAGTCACATAGCAACCAGCTTTTAACTAATACTTTAGCTTATGCTACTTCCTTATTTCCCTTCTACTTAAATGGAAGCAAGTAATAAGACTATTTCTGCTAATTTTTTCTCAATTAGCATGAAGTAAAAAGAAACATAAGCTTTTTAACAATAATTTGTTGCAGAGATGTAGAGAAAGTCATGTGAATGGAACACATCAGATTTTTCTTTTTGCATCACATCTTAGAAAACAATTCCCCCAATGTGTATATTATACACAAAGTATTATTTGATTAGATTGCAACACTTTTACATCAATTACATTTTATAATTAAGGACATGTTTCAGAAGCTATGTTGCTTTCATTACCAACTTTATCTCGACTGCTGATGTCCTGGTTTGCATGTGTTGTTATATCTGCCAGCACCGGTGATAGCGGGTTTCTCAGGCCAGCCCAGATTTTTTATGATATACTGTCCCATCAAATGTAAAATAATTTTTCTGTATGTATAAGAGGGTTAACTTAATATATTCTTTTATTTCTTTCAGGACTTTATGGAGAATAGTAATTTCTTGATTAAGTTACTGGTTTGTTGATTGGTATGCTTGGGAAAAGTGCTGTAACATCAAAACAGACCAATATGTCTCACTTAGAAAATGAGATTACACTAAAATAGAAAAAAATCTCCTACAGTCTTGCATAAAAGCAAACATAGCATTTAACGATAGTCCAATCATCAGCAAAAAAGAGCTAACAGAATAAAAGTAGATAATCCATCCCTTCCTAGAATCTATGGCTTACCAAAACCTCATAAACTGGGTAACTCAATTAGGCCTTTCATTAATAGTATAGATGCACCAATGTGCAAACTTGCAAAATGGTTCACAGTCAATAAACTTCCTTCCAGAAATTTGACAGTCTGAATCTAAAAACATTCTTTGGAATTAGTAGAGAAGTTAAAACATATTGAAATAGCAGAAACAGTCATATTGGTCTGATTTGATGTTATAGCACTTTTCCCAAGCTTACCAATCAACAAACTTAGTTAAGAAATGGCTAATTCCAATAAATAAAGATCAAAATGAAATAGAAAAATCTGATGTGTTCCATTCACATTACTTTCTCTACTTCTCTGTAACAAATTATTGTTAATAAGCTCATTCTTCTATTTACTTCATGCTAATCAAGAAAAAAATAGCAGAAATAGTCTCATTACTTGCTTCTTTGTAAGTAGAAGCAAAATATGGGAGTATCATAGGTTAAAGTGAAGTCAAAAGCTGGTTACTAGGTGACTGAAGTTCCTTTGTTTGTATGGACATGAGTTAACAAATTCCTGTATGAGAAAAGTACAAGTTTTTTAAACCTGAAACCAAAAACAAGGAATATCTCAAAAACGACCAACTCCTCGAAAAAAATGTATTTAACATAAATTGGTGTTTTAATGAGCTCTACATTTTTTGTGTGGCATGTTTTTGTCCATTTCTTACGGTTTAGCAGTTATGCAAAATTTTGTAAAATTCATCTTCAGAGGCTATTCCCAGAAAATTCAAGATATACATATTATTTGTCAGTAAATATCTTTAATTTACAATATTTTAATCAAAATCATTAGAGCCATTTTTGAGAAAATCAAAATTTTCGAAAAAAGTTCCATGTAAAGGATAGTTGGGGGTGGGGAGATTTTCTTGAAAATCTTTGTGTCGCATCCTTGGAAGATACCAAACTTAATTACCAAGTTTGGTATTTAACAGTCTTTTCGTTTTTGAGCCATGCTGTCCACAGACACACACATGGACCTTTTTCCAAAAATTCTTTTTTTGGATTCAGGGTGACCCAAAACATGTATTTCTGGTGCAACATTGGTATCAAATTTTTGGGTGCATTACAATACCTTCTCTATACACTATGTACATAGAACGTGTAGAGAAAGTAAAAATATATTAACCCTCTTGTGCATACAGCAAAATTATTTCACATTTAATGGGAGGTATATCATAAAAAATCTGATGTGTTCCATTCACATGACTTTCTCTACATCTCTGCATCAAATTATTGTTAAAAAGTCTATGCTTCTATTTACTTCATGCTAATCGAGAAAAAAATTAGTATAAATAGTCTTATTACTTGCTTCCTTGTAAGTAGAAGTGAAATAAGGGAGTACTATAGGTTAAAGTGATAGTCAAAAGCTGGTTGCTGTGAGACTAAAGTTTCTTTGTTTGTATGGACAGGAGTTGACAAATTCCCGTACGAGAAAAGTATAAGTTTTTCAAAGCTGAAAACAAAAACAAGGGATATCTCAAAAACGATCAACTCCATGAAATATATGTGTATGACATAAATTATGTGTTTTAATGTGCTCAACATTTTTTGTGTTGTAAGTTTTCGTCCATCTCTTACAGTTTAGCAGTTATACAAAATTCCATAAAACGCATCCAGAATAAAGTAGTCTTCAGAGTCTATTCCCAGAAAATTCAAAATATACATTTTATTTGTGAGGTAAACATCTTTAATATACTGTCTTATAAGCCTGTCTCTGTGTTGTGGGGGTAATGAGTGCGCCTCATATTCAAGAGATCTCAAGTTTGAATCTTGGTTGAAGTGAGTTACTTCAATAAGATTTTCTTCCTAGGTTTTCACTTATCTTGAGAAAACAAATTTAGGGTACTTAAGTTTAAGCTCTATGGACTCTAGGCTCATTTGAGCATTATTTCACCCATTTCATTCATTAATCTTCTGATGTGACCTACCAGTGAAAGGATATTAAAACTAAACAAATTTTGTCTTATTATTTTCTTGTAGGTAATATAGATTAGAGGAATACACTAAGCTGGATGTGATTGTCTTTTAACAGCTGGTCATGGCTTTGAAATCCTGTTCTCTTTGCTTGATCATAAGAATGAAAAATTAATAGTCTTTCCGTTTGAGCAAGGATTTTCTTCAAAATCTTTGTGTTGGTTCTGTGGAAGACATTGAACTAAAATATTAAGTTCAATGTTTATCCGACTTCTTGTTTGAATTATACTATTCACACATATATGCACACAACCTTTACCTAAAAACCTTTCTTTTTTTGGCCGGAATTCAAGGTTCCTCCAAACATGTACTCCTGGTGAAATTTTAATTATGAATTTTTAGGTGTAATGCAGTAATTTCTCTATATACCATGAACGTGGTATAGAAAGTAAAAATCATAAATGAGTATAATGAGATGCACTTAAGGGATTGTTAAGTATGACGACATTAGCAGCAACTATGAAATGGAAAGCTATTTAAGTGTTCCTTATGTTGTAATAACCATAAATTTGTTCTATTTTACAAAAAACACCTACTTGTATCTACCAGCAGCCTTTACTAGATGATATGTATCTATTCCATCTGCAGTCAGGGTGATGTCATCTGTAACAGACAGACAATGTTTATACTCAGTTTCATTAAATGTCTATGAACATGTGAGTAAGTGAATACCTGAGTGGTAAAATATTGGAAGAATATTTTAATGGTATAAGATCCCTTTTATGGTGACAGCGTTACACCCGACAATGTGCAGTAGAAGCTGTAGCCACCAAGCATCGAAGGAGAATTTTTGCAAAAACATCATAGAAAGACAGCGATTTGTGAACAGATTTTAATTTGCAATCAAAGAAAGAAATAGAGTATTTTGTTGGGGCAATAATGAGTTTTGTTACAATATGTAATGCGTAAATATTGCGAAACAGACCCTGGTCTCTTTCTGGCCAAGCTTCAGTTTACAGAAAAATGGGATAAGTGAGGCAAAAGTGCAAGTGATTTTAGCACACCTGCCAGAAAAAAGGTCACCAATATTGCAATGGAGCAACAGATTTATTATATAATTTTGTTACATTTGCTTATAAGAATGCTTACTTGACTGCCCAAGATGGTTCCAATTTACATGCTATTTCCTGGGCAATCAAATCCACATACAGATAGAGCTACACTCAGTTCATATTTTTGAATTTCAATTGTATTTTGTTGGTTTTCCATGTAGTGAATTTATTAAATTATAATCAAATACATCATGGGCTGCCCTTTGAACTTAGGACCCTCCCCTCTACCAATTTTAAATACAACAGCAGCTTGTATGTGTGCCTTAGTATTTAGCTACCAATGAATTTTGGTCTATCATTTTAACTTCCTTTCATCAATTTTCTACCTAATATCTGTTCTTTACTTTTGAAGTATCTAAATTTCTCCTTGCTTAAAACCTCTCCTTCTCCTCTCACTTTTCCTGCCTCTGCTAAATTGATTGTTCCCACTTACCTATCCTTCCTTTTATTTCATTATGTTTCACTTTCTCCACTTGCAGTTTATATTGTCTCGATTCCTTCAATTAACCTCACTTTCTCCTTATCTGTAACTTCTATCTTTTCTTTTGCCTTGTTACCCATCATGTCATGCCCATTTCACTACCATCCTTCTGTTTCACAAATATTATAGCACCTCTCTATTTGAAACCCAATTCCTCAATATATCTTCTTTCTAGGCTCACACCTCATCTTCTCACCTTTTTTCATTTCCACTATATAACCCATCTAACATCAGCATTATCATCATCCTATAGCATCACCGCATGATCCATGTTGTCCCCACTTTTCTTCTCTCCACTTGATTTTAGTATCACACTTTTTCAGATGTTCATTAATAATGAAATATGTGAATACATTGAACTTGAAACAAATCATTATGCACACACACAACAAAGATGGAGTTATCATTTATGTTTCTTCTAATGAAATATGACAATATATTGCCATTTTACTTTTTATGAGTGCAGTTCCAATGCCACAATATAAAATGTATTAGACACAACAGTGTCATTTCCCTCCAATTGCAGATGTTATGAGCAGAAATAGATTTGAAACTCTAAGAAAATATTTTCATTTAAACAATAATAACTATCAGAAAGGTGATCCCGAGCATGACAAGTTGTTCAAAGTGAGGCCCTTGATAGATTCTTTGCAGCCCCATATGTTGGCAATCCATCCAAAAGAGAAACAAAGTATTGATGAACAGATGATCTCTTTCAATGGAAGAAGTTCTTTAGTTCAGTATCTAAAAAACAAACACTATAAATGGGGATATAAGGTGTTTACTTGAGCTGGAGTATCAGGCTTATACATGATTTTGAACTCTATGTGGGTAAAGGCACATGACTTAGGATTTTCAGGAAATATTGTTCTGATGCTGTGTAAAAATTTACCAGAGGGCAAGAACTAAAAGATATTTTTTTGATAATTGGTTCTGCTCTTTAGTACTTGCAGAGGTTCTCAAAGAGAAAGTTTTATGTGTAGGGACTATTCGTTCAGTCAGAATGGCACACTGCCCTCTAGCAGAAGAAAAGGAGCTGAAAAAGAAAGAAGAGGAAGGCTGGATTTTACCACTGATGAATCATCCAACATCATAGCAGTAAGGTGCTATGACAATAAAGTTGTACTGTTAATTTCTACATATGCAGGTATAGTGCCACAGGATAAATGGAAGCGGTGGAATAAAAAAGATAATCGGTCAATTCAGGTAAATCGACCACTGATTGTGAAGGAATATAATGAGCTCATGGGAGGGGTGGATTTGGCAGACAAGCTTATAGAACTATATAGAATAAAGGTCCGTTCCAAAAGGTAGTTAGTATATGCGAATAGTTTATTGGTGCTTCAATGTAGCAGTTGTAAATGCATGACTCCTTTACACGTGTCACTTGAATCAACAAGGCATAACATCACATTTATCTCTCCTGGATTTCCTTACATACATTGCTTCTGGTCTTAGTATGGCAAGAAATGTTCAGTGCAAAAGAGGAGGACCTTCTGCAGAAGATATACAAGTTCCAAAGAAAAGATTGGTAGCTCCTAGGCCTATTGCAGATGCTAGACATGATGAAGTTGGTCACTGACGACAACAGTGTCACCAAAAGGCTGTAAACTATGCCCTAAAGAGTTCAGCAGAGTGTCGTGCATAAAATATAAACTGTTTCTATGTCCAACAAGTAAAAAAAAAATGTTTTTTAGGTATATTCTCCTTATTTTATAGCTTTTCTTCCTTGTACCATGATTAAATCTTGTTTTTGTAGTCAATTTTTAAAAATAAATTATTTAATCAAGTTCCAGAAAAATCATTCAGTTGAGTATTAATGTTGCCATATGTAAATGTTTTTTTTTTTTTTTTCAAAATTAGGTGAGCTAATTTTTTAATAATATTTCACAATACATTCTAGATTACATATTTGCAATTAAATATTTTTTTAAATCACAAATATTAATATAGGGATGAAAGAGTTAACACTATAAGCATGGAGGGCATCTTGGAGGAGCTGCACAATAGGATGATAGTTACACAGTTCACTAAAGCTCTGAAGTGCACTAAAGTAATCACTCATAAAGGTAGTCACCCAAATTTTGTCAGCGAACACACAGAATGGCTCGGTATATGACATACAGCTCTGCACTATAAATGGATGTGCTACATTAAAACCGAATGTACATTGTTTGGTTCCATAAACAAAGGCACATCCAACACAATTGGTGCTCTTACTTCCAGGCTAACATACACAACCCTCACTAACCAGGATATATCTTTCCACTGACACAGGTCTCCACACAAGGCCTGCAAGGTGTTTCTGCTGACTCCCTCACCACTCGGAAGAACTCACACAGAGGGAGTCAGGGTTAGCTCAGGACCCCGGGTGCGCCAAACCTCTACCTACTGTAGTAGGCCCCTGGAGGGAGCAAATCTCTTCATGTTGGATGTCCAAGACCAGTGCAGTACAGCCTTGCTGACTGACCTTTTCTTTAAATGTTATTGCCAGTGGAACTTTGTCAAATACTTTGTCCCTCTGAATTGGCACCACAAAGACTTTTTTAAGTGGGAGCAAAAGTCCTCTACTTGCTGTTTATGCAATTCGCAGCTGAAGAACTGCTAAGATATAATTGATAAACACTGTCATCCTTAAGCAAATAACATATTTAGTCACCAAGTTGCAAAGAGTAGCCCAGGTTGAGGTCCTTAAGCCACAAGGCGTAGTTGAGGGACGCTTTTTATAAGTAGAGGAGTGAAGCAGTAGTGAATTTTTGAACTGTAAAGCATTGACAAACTGTAACCAAGGGGACTGCGAGGCTTTTAAATAAAAAGTTGGCTGACAAGTTGTACAATACAGATAAAGATTGATGCAGCAGAAAAATACTCAAAATATATTACAAATTCAAAGCTAAAGTACTGTGACAATGTGCAACTTTGAGCCGAGCTAGTACAGACAGACAGGTTTCGAGATTTCGTTGAGGTTAGGCTACGTTTGGTTAGGTTAGATTAGGTCTATGTAAATGAACTGAATCGAAATAAGGGGTAAAAATGGACTTTCTGAAAATTGGTACTTCTTTCCAATGCAAAATTCACAGTTGGTAGTATGGTTTGTGCATTCATAAAAATTACAAAATGGAGTGCATTGTTTACATTTTGCGACGAGTTTTATATATAAGAAACTGGCTCAATTAGGTACAGTGGGAAGGTCACAGCAACTCAAAGTGATCACATGTATTACAAAGCACACACTCCATGTGCATTTTTATTGCTCAGGTTAGTATTTTCAACATTTTCAATCTGGACGTCCTGCAGAACCCTTAGCCTCAATTTAAATAACAGCAAAAAAAATGTTACAAGACCTTAATAATTTTCTCCAAGACAACTTTATCATTGCCAAGTAACTCTTAGGTACTCACCTCCATGAACACAGAAGTCACACTGATACTTATCTAAAGTTTCCAATGTCGTAACATATGGTGCACCCTCCACGACTTCATCAACCCACTTGATTGCACGCACCATTTTGTATCTGACAACAGATGAATCCAATGAGAAAGGGATAGTCTTCCAGGTAAATACATAAAACAGAAATTAAGTACCTACTCCTTTAAGCTTTTTAATGTGATTACCGTTCTAATTCTGTAAAGACTGGAGGACCTTTATGCTTGGTTATTTCTTCATCATTATGTACTCCTACTATTAGATAATCACCAAGGGCCTTTGCTTGCCGCAGAGAGTTGGCATGCCCAAAATGCACCATGTCATAGCTAAAAGACAACAGAAGTACAAAATTAGAAAAGTTCATTCTTATAAAGCACCTAAAATAAAAATGAATTCAACGCAGAATATAGTACATTAAAAATCAACTTCTAAATTAATATTTTTTTAGCAAATTACATGTCTAAATACAAGATTATGTTTTGAAGAATTACAAATAAGATATCCAGTTTGAGTACTTATTTATTCGATCAATTGTAGCAGAACATACATCATATATTACACATTTTGAAGTTCTAGACTTTGAAATGTATTTTATCCAAAGGGACCTTCAGTTTTTGCACCATTACTTATGCTTCAAAAGCATTTGAAATTGCTCAATTTAATGCTTTAATGGTGCTCGTTACACAATAACTCCGCTTTCTTATACAATTACGCCCTATACAATACCAACAGTGTAAATTGATCAAAACATAACCTACAACATGCCCCCTAAGTCTAAAATTCGGGCTACCCCCTCCCAATAATACGGACAGCTTTTCTGCGATATTCTTGCATTATGTAACGTTAA
Organism: Hymenopus coronatus; assembly: GCA_030762935.1. NCBI lineage: Eukaryota > Metazoa > Arthropoda > Insecta > Mantodea > Hymenopodidae > Hymenopus > Hymenopus coronatus. Next base: position 90,057,181 of record CM060894.1, on the reverse strand, counting down.
ACATCCGCTTCCGCAGCATGGCTCAATTCATTGCAAACGTTTCGCCGACATGTGACCTAAATCGACATTACATAACCCCTTAAGAATTCGATTAAATATGAATTATGTTTACAAATATTAAAAGTTTATAAATGCATTACAAAATATTTGAAATTTTGGACTAAAGCGCGTAACTGAATAGCCATATAATGATTATTTGGCAATTTGCGGTTACGCCCCTATTTTAAATGTTATTCCTGCCAGCGTATTAGTGTACCAAGTTACCATATTGTCAATATTTGCGCAAGCATAACAACATAAAACATTCAAAATCATTCAGCAAAAGTACAATCGTTACCAGCCATCACACCACACTCGAATTGTTTTTTTATTTTCCGACATGTCAAGGTGTTGTCAACTTTCTATCCACGTTTCAGCATTCCTTTCCACCATTGACCTAATTCTAAATTCTGTGAACTATGTAATATGGAATGCGAATCTGATCGTCAATTGTCTTTCATAACAATTACCAATTGTTCAGCCCCAAAAATTTATAAAATTGTCGTCAATTTGCAGACAAAAAATTTGAAATGCGAAAGAAACAACAGTTTACAAATAATTTAAAACGGGACTATAACTCATTATGGTTTCCTAAATCATTACAAAAAAAATTAAAGACCTAGTGCTCAGTGCACAGCAGTAAACGGGACTAATTAACCATGAATTGTAATTAATATAACTAAATTTCTCTCTAAAATAGCATTTACGTTTTTCACTAAACAATAAGCCGCAATACTTTTGCTTTTCTTTTCTCATTCTTCTTCTTTATTTGAAGACCCGCTTGAAGACATTAATTAGCCTCTTGTAGACTGATACCTTTCTTTAGATAAAGGTAGGTATATTTATAATGACACCCTGGTTTTATTACATATTGTTTAATTTTGGTAATTCTGTGCAAAGACCATTATTTTAAATAATAATAATAATAATAATAACAACATATTTTAAATAATAATAATAATACTTTTAAATAAATTATTTATGACGGTAAACAATAGGTTCCTAAAATAGCAGCATTCACATTAGCATATAAAAAGTAATTTATTCTGCAAAAATACAAAATATGATTTATATTCACATACCTTTTTTTTTTTTTTTTTTTTTTTTTTTGTCTAAACTCATTATCATTATTTCTATACAACTATTGCAAACTATTCCTTCAAAAACACATTTTTTTTCTAGAAACCTAGTTCATTGAAATGCATTTTTTTTTTTTTTTGTTCAGAAATAATTTCAATATAATTTCTTTATGGGCAATAAAACATTGTGGCTTATAACTCTAAGGCTAGTAATCAATTAAGTTATTAATATTATTAAATAGTTTAAAGTGCTTATTTCTCCCATACTTTTCTCCCTTTACTTGGGGTGTTAGTTGTGCAGATCTTTCAGCTACACTTTGTTGTCATTTAGCACTTGAGCCTATTTTGAACTGTTCCTTTAAAAAACATTCATTTGACTATGCTTTGCAGTTTAGGACCCTCAACATTGGACTACATTAAAAGGGGTGCCAAGTAAGGGAGAATGTCATAAAATTCATTTAAAAATAAATGGTTAAATTTGTATAACTGGATGTTTTGAATAAGAGAACTAGCTTGAAAAGCAATGGGTATCAGATCCAACGAATACATGTTCATAATAAGTAATGCATATATATCTTTTTTTTTTATAAGGGGAAATAAAAGAGAAGTGGTATAACATACATAAGTATGCATGGATTGATGCAAAGAATACAGCGTTCTGATAATGAAACTTTATTTTAATCCAACTTTATTATAAGTGTTGTTGAAAGTGGTGTTCATCTGCATGAAAACATTCTCAACATCATCGGATGAAATTATTATTCACACATATAAGTTCTTGCATAATGTTAATAATTTTTGCTTTTATATTATCCTTAAGTTTCTATTTGGTGGGGATTGTTCCTATAAACTTTATATTTTAGGGTTCTCCACAGATGGAGAAGTCCCACACAGTAAAATCTGATAATCCTTTGGAAATTACCCTGTCACCAAAAACCATTCTTATGAACTCCAAGGAGTGTGAGCGTATATCCTGTTACAAAATCTTATTTGAAATACCCATATCCTCTTATTATCCAACATTTGGGAAAACAGTACAAGAATATTTCTGCAAAACGTACTGAATTCACGGTACCTATGAAAAATATGGGTCCCATTATGCATTGTGCACACCATAAACCGATTTGGCATCATGCAATGGAACTTAATGAATTAAATGAGGCTTTTCCATGCTCCAATATCTATTGTTTCTTGAGGTAACATGACCATTTAAATGAAACCATGTTTCCTGTGAAAAAATTATTAAATGGGGGTTAACAGTTCCATCGTAGATATCTTGTAAAATCCAATTACAGAAAGTGACTTATTTTCCATTGTCAGGAGGTTGTAATTCATGCACTATAGTCACACAGCAGGGTTTCAGTTTTAAAATTTAGTATCTGTATAAACAGGTTTGTGAGACACCCATTTGCTATGCAACATAGTCGAGAGGCTTCTTAGGTGAGCATTCAAATGCAGCACCAATTTTGTTTAGCTTTTCCCTGTTAGAACAGATAATTTTTGCTTCATTGTTTAACATTTAAGGATCCTATTGTTCTAAATTTATTGGCTTAGCATCTCACAGTGTCTTTACCCAGAACTGAATAACCAGGAAATTGCTGCTGAAATTTCTTCACTCATGTCTACATGATTCAGTTTTCACATGTGTGTCATGCATACAAGGGCAGATCGTAAAAAATGTTTTACAAAAAAAAGTTTAACAATTAAAAAAACAAAAGAAAATCACAAATGAATTTACACCTTTTAGCTACTTTTTGGCATAGTCACCAACTTTCTCAACACATTTGTCCCATCGTGATACCAGTTTCAATATGCCCTGTTCATAGAAGTCAATTTCCCTGAAGTATAGCTATTTGTGGACTGCTGATTTCTCTTCAGCATCTGTCGCAAAGTGTTCGCCAGCCAGGACCGAAAAGATGAAAGTCCAACAGCGCAAGGTCCGGACTGTATGGTGGATGCTGGAGCACCTCCCAACCAAATTTGGTGATTTCCTGATGAACAGCAGCAGTAACAACATGGGGTCGAGCATTGCCATGAACAAGTTTGATATTGTCAACATTAATGTTGTGGCATTTGTCACACAGGCCACAACACAACTTCATCAAAGTTGTAATATAGGCTGCAGCATTCACAGTGGTCTCATGTTCAGCAAAGCCCACCAATAAAACACCATGCATATCCCAGAACACTGTCACAAGCACTTTCCTAGCAGATTGAGTCACTTTGCACATGCTTGTGTGTGAACTCTGGGATCTAGAGACAGAATGAAACCTTAGTATAGAAGCCACTAGATATTATAGTGCATTGTATACTTTATGTCTCAATGTGGTCACTTTTGATTCTTCTTTTGAAATTGTGTGAAATCAACTGAATGAAGATTAGGAAGCCGAGCACACAAGAGAATGTACAGCATAGAACTTATATACTAGAGAAAGTAAACATTTTATTGGAGTTCACTGTTGTCAGATATGGGTAATTAATAATCTGAATCATTTAGTTTAGTAAATGTTCTGACTTCTTTCCAAATTGTTATATTTTTTGTCAACAATGATAAAGAATTGTCAAATTTAAACAAATCCCTCTTTGTGTATTGTTCTTAGTTGTTTAAGTTTAGCAACCAAATACTTCTTTACCTTGAAGAACTACTCATTAGCTGCTTTCCTTTTGGCAACAGCATCAAAATAGTCATGATTTCAGAATTTCTGAAATCTCATTTAAATTGTTTTTGGCAATTGCAGGATTAGAATTATCATAAATTTGTATAGCTGGTTGTAAAAATTACTAAATATTTGACCCTCTATATTGTACGCTTTTTTCGTGTAGAAAGCTTAATTAAATTAATTACAATCTATATTTTTGCTTCTAATTTTCAAATTTTGGGTTAACCATTTGACATAAGGGGTATACAGAAATCCCTTTTGTGTATAACTGGAAATAAAATCACCATAGATTGGCATTTTTTCATTGCTATTATTTTCATATACCTATGTTTTTCAAATTGAGAGTTGTTGACAAATGAATTATGACTTTTCAAGTGTTAAACAGTTTCAAACCTGAAAATGAAACCATAATTTCTTGGTCTGTCCTTGGACTGTAGTATCTGGAATTCCAGTATCTATTTTATAATCTGATAAAATTAGAACATGTTTATTAACCACTAAAACACCAGCTTCCCTGTCACAAAATATATAATGTTGAATTTAAAACCAAGTTTCAGTAATGTAATATCTCTACATTTATATTAGCTAAACATGTTGGCATTTTTGCTTTTTCTTATTTAATCTTCTAGCATTCCAATAAATTATTTTTGTTCAATTTGGATTAAATATCTTGCAATTGCTTTGGAGGTCCAACTTTATCAAACTAGATCCTCTTCGCCAGGTTTTATCTGTTTCAAACTTTTACATTTGTGTAATAGAACTTTTTATTACTTTTCTGATTTAAGTGCTTTTCCTTAATGATTTGCTTTGATTTCACATTGAATCCCCAAGTAATTACTTTTTCAGAATTATGACTATCATCAACTGTAAATTGAAACTTGTTTGGATACAACTTTTTTTTTTTATTTGTCTCTAAGTCTCCAATTATTTATTTTTTTGTACAGTTGTTTTGGCATCTTCAGAATTTGACATTTTTTTTTAGATGCAGGAGGATGTTTGGATTGTGATTGCTAGAGATGTTTTATCTTGGATCATCATTATCATTCCATCTATTACCTAGATCTTTTAATTCTGATAATCAGTGACTTGATCATTAGATAACCATAGTAATGAACATTATACTTTTTTAAGTAAACTTAAAGATAAACAGTATTAAACAGACTTACCTTGATGAAAATCACAATAAATATTAAAGATAAAATTCATGGTAGTTTAAAGGAATAAATATCAAAGGTAAAAATTGCAACTTGTAATGAGTTAAATTGAAAGAATAGTTAATGAAATACTATGAAATATTTTAAGAAAAATTTAATAAAAATAACTAGTTTCCTGTCAAATTCTCTTTTGACACTTTGATAGATCACCACTGCAAGATCAAGGGAATTGAAATTCCATCCATCTGTTTTGAGAAGCAAATTTAATACTTTCCGTTCCTTTTGAACTTTTTTCTGAGTTTTCATAGTAGACAAGCAGTTAAATAATTCCAAAATGAGAAAATCCTACTCTTCTCTAGTAGAATTCCGAAAGCAACTTTTGATTCTCTTCAGTGCAGAAAGTAACCTTTCTACTGAAAACGTATTCACAGGAATTGTATACAGAATGACAACATTTTAACTGCAGAAAACTTTGTTTTAGTATTAAATTAGTGTTCAGTAGTGTTCACTCATGGTTTTATTTTGCTACTTTTGTACTGCACACTACAGTCAGCTCTTTTTATATGTATGTAAAAGACTTTGAAATAGTTTTCATGTGACAATAAATTTAAACAGTTTAATTTAGAATAATCTTAAAATATTATGTCCAAGCATTTATCAATGTTATCAAACATTTCAGAATAGAGAAGTTTGTATTCAATATTTTTCCTTTTCTAAGAATCTTCTACTTGAGACTCAGTTTCTAGAAAAATATATTCTCAGTCATTACATAATGTGGTTATGGAGCAACAAGTTTCTTAGATTTTCTGTTGGCAATACAAATTTAAATTGCTTGGTTTTGAAGGACATTGTACAACACATTGTGAAAACATTTTTTTTTAAATTGATAATATCTTGGGCTAATAGCCAGGTAAGGTTTAAGTAACTGTCCAATCTTTCAGTGACTAACTCTCCTACCATCCTCATGGGAATTTGCTGAGAAACCTATCATTAATAATCAACACAGGGAAAGCTTCAGATCTTAAATGAATATTTTTTTAATATATTTGAGAGAAACGCAAATTTGAAGCAGGAAAATAAATATTAAATTTTACACTGGTGCTAACATATGACTCAATTCCTTGAGAATGTTCTAGCATAGCACTAAATATGTTGTTTAGTTATGTTCCTGCACACAGTGTTTACCAATCTTGAGAAGTAATTCCATTGTGTTGGACAAAAAAATATCCACTATTTTAGTTATATTCATGCACTCAGAGTTTACCAATCTTGAGAAGTAATTCCATTGCGGTGGACAAAAAAAAATATCCACAATTTTATGCTTTATAGTTGACAAAATGGTCATAACTATGGCTTGTATTGTCATTTTTTAATTTGATTATAAACTCCTTTAAACACAGGACAGGTTTCTTAGTGCTGCACTATAAGAGGATCCATACTCTGGAGTGTAGCTCAACATTTCCACATAATTTATCTGATTAATAGAATTCCCTATTTCATCATGTCCATGAAAGGGCAACCGTTGTTTTTCTACAAAACTTACTGGACTAATAAGACTTTTAGGAATAACCATGTTTTGCTTTGTTGTGTAGAGATATTTAATTTTAAGCCAGTCATCAAATATAGACTCTACATAGTTTCCTTAAAAGCAGCTATAGCTACAAACAATCTTAAGACGATTAACAGGCAGGCCCTGTTCAATTATTGATCACAGAATTTTTCAAATGCATTTACCTAGACTGATACCCTACATTACTCTCACTATTACTGTTAACTCCTCTCCAAAGCTATCTTTGGTTGTGGTAGTGAAACATGCATATAGCCTGTGACCTTCAAAGGTATGCACATAAGATTCTAATGCTGCTAAGTTGATGCAAGGAAAATTGATTTGGCTGACAATCGTTATCTGTAATGTAATGTATTAGTATAGCTGCATGTTTGGAAGAAGCATGTATATTTATCTAGAGGATACTGAAATCTATGGGATTATAATGACATATTACTAGTAAATATGAATATTGTCTGTCACCTTGACATTTGGCTATGTTAGTGTGCTAGCCTTCAGATACAAATTTTTGGTTCAACTCTCAAACTTATTGCAGTTATTGTTACCAAAGCAGTGCTTCGGTTGCTTCTCCTGAATGCGTGTCAATGATAATGAATTACATATCACCGATAGAAGAACCCTTTTTATGTGAATAATGTAAGGTGCAGAGAAACTTGTGTGAATATTGCATATGAGACTTTTTTTATACTTTTGTAATGAGCAGCATTTTGCACGGCATTGTAATATTCTAGTTTTTTTTTTTTTTTTTTTTTTTTTTTTAAATTCAGTAAATATACTTGCAGAAGTAATGCAAGAAAAAAACAAAATTTGTGTAAATAAGCACCATATTTAACAAAATTAATGTTGTATATTTTAATGCAAAACTCTTGATTACACATAATGAATGCAACAGTTCTGGTATAGGACAATAACTTAATTGAGAGAGAGAGAGGGAGAGGGGGAGGGGAAGAGAGAGAGAGAGAGAGAGAGAGAGAGAGAGAGAGAGAGAGAGAGAGAGAGAGAGAGAGAGAGAGAGAGAGAGAGAGAGAGAGAGAGAGAGAGAGAGAGATATGGATGATTACTGATCTAGAAATAGGTATGACTGCTGTTATGGAATTATCCAAAGTAGTTTCTTGGAATACTGCTCAATAATTCTCTCAAAATGCTATAACTTTATGCACAACAAAAATACAATAGGGGAGGAGATGGCAACAATTTTAGAGTTTCAGTAGGGCTTGGGAGAGAGGGATCTGAGAGTTCATATGGATAAACCTACCACAATATACTAACCATGATTTTTATTACCCTCTTGTTCATCACAATGAACTAGTCATCTGGCAAATTTATTTTACAACACCTTTAAGAAGTTGTTCATAGGTAAGTAAAATTGAGTTACCTAGTGAGTTCAATTCAGGAAGGAAGTGCAGACAGAAACATTTTCAGAATTTATTTTGCTCTCATTTATTAAAATATTCCTACCCAGCCATTACAAATGCTTATGGAGGCATTACCATTCATTCAACCTTCATACATAAACTGATATCTAAACATAAGATCAGCAAACAAAAACTTATTTGAAAATAAATATATCTGCTACTTAAGAATAAATGACCACACATATCAATAGCTTAAATATGTACTTTGATGCTTGTATCAGCCACAATTAGATAACAAAATATCTCTACACACTTTTTTGCCTCTATGTATATATAGCACAAGGGTGATCAAATATAAAGAAAACTTTATTTTGTAATATTAAACCAAGATGTATTAATTGCTGAATTTCCAAAATACATGTTTTTTACAATAGTCAGGAAGTTTTGTAGGATGTCTGCATGCTCTTCTCTTCAAAATGTGAGCTCCTAATCCTTATTATATTGGCTCTAACATTAAATCACTAGTAGAGGGGGGGGGGAAATTTAAGAAATGTCTGATGAATTTCCTTTAACTTTTCTCTGCTTTGATGAGGATACAAAATAATGTTCATAATTTACATTGTTAAAATGTAATTGCATTTTAAATTAAAGTTTCCAAAGATTTAAAACATTAAGTACACTTAACAGTGTATTCAGTACTGGATTTCTAATATACCACATGAAAGGGGTATAGATATCATCCTCTAGGGCGGCTATTTAAAGTTTTCATTACAGAAAATTTAATATCTGGAACATTTAAGGCAACTCTTATTATACAAGAGTGACTAATCTTTTCTTCCTTATAAACCTCATTTCACCATAATTTAGTGTTTTTATTTTGTACAGTTTGTAATTTAAGCTCAAGTTATGGCATTGCAACACAGGTGAATAATTGACTGCATGCATCTTTCACACATCTATAGTATTTCTTTTATTTTTGCTGCCACAGTTGATGTTTAACTTCATTTTTACCTCTTATTTGATGTTTAAATAAAAACAAATTAGTTTAGTCATTAATCTCATTTATTAAATGCTTAAATACAATCTGTATTCTTCAATAAACACTTAAAAAATTTGGTATTAATTAAAGTTCTGTACCTATTTGGTTTTTTACATTAAATGCAGATAGTTGAACATTTAATGTTTTATTCTCAAATTCAAAAAAAAGGTTTTTGTAGCTGTATTCTTTAAACATTGAAAAATTTCATTGAAAATACACAAAAGAAATATCTTGGGTACTAAATAAAATAATAAAATGAAATCACAAACAATGCAGACACAACATTGCATCTACACAGAAAATCTGAACAAAATCTACTCTACAGTGACCTTATTTGATAAATAACTGTAAGTCCTTCATTTGTATTTGTGAGGTAGCTGGTTGAGCATTGGTTTTCTGTGCCCAGAGTCGTGTGTATAATACTGGCTCTGGACAGTGGCATTTAAGTGTATTTAAACGAGACAGCCTCATCTCAGTATATTTACTGCACATAGATAAAAGAACTTACTGCTATACAAAATTCTGGAAAAATAGCATTTCCAGTAGGTCTTTAAATAAATATATAACAGTCATATACACGATTCCTGAATTACCATCCACTTAGTTCAACAGGCAATCCAAATGACTTCAGAGATGATAAAATACATATAACTACATAAGACATGTTTCAGTTATTTTGTTTAAAAGTGTTCTGATGTTGCTAACACTGTCATGGCTTACAAGGCGTGCATTTAGTTTTGATTGTTACATTGATCTAAATGGCACACTGTATGTGTATTTGTAAATGGATACTTTATGTAATATTATGTTTTGTAATATAAATACAAACATAATGTTCTGTAATACAATAAGTCTGATAAATGTAAAGAAATATATAAAATAAGTAATAATAATAATAAGTCAGCAAGATCTTGCCAGTCACAAGTCAGACAATTCATAATTACCTCTTGGATGGCTACTTTGAATCTACATATGTGCAGCTGTGCTGTAGAGTGGTTAAGAAGGAGGGTTTCTAATTAAGAGTTCCAAGTTTGATTTGTGCTCCCATCTGCAGAGTTTTATATGTGCAATACAGTATCTGTGTGTTACTGAATATCAAAAATAAAAACTACAGAAGGAGCATTTTAAATGTATCTTTGGTCAAGAAAGTGTTACTACAAATTCTATTGATTTCTAATGCATTTAAAGTGGATATTGAGATCAATTATTTAATAGATTGCCTGCAGGAATTAAGTACTAAACAATTTCAAAAAATCTAAAATACTTTTTAAATGCTTATATAAAATTGATAATCTGTCAATATCCTGTAGTTGTTCACACACACATGTTTAATTGTATACTGTATTTTCTTTAACAATGTCAGAAGCTTGCAAAAGTGCATTGACAGTTAAAAAAGAATTGCATTAAATTGAATTAGTAAAAAGAAATGGAGGGGGAGATCTTCCTTAAATTTCTTAAAAGTAATTAAAATGAGGATCTACAAAATTATGTAATACTTGCCCTTTAGGAGCTTCAGCCTTTATGTGATTAGAGTGCCTGGAAATGAATAATCTGAGGTAGCAGCAGCACATAGCGATATCTGATATTATGTATGAGCTGACTTAAGAACTTCTGCTTTTGTTATATTGCTTATAAACTTACTGTATTGCATAAGGCTACCTGTACTTGCAGATGGCTCTGCTTGTAAGAGTTGTATTGTTTGAAAACAATGCAATTATTATTATTATTATTATTATTTTTTTTTTTTTTTTTTTTTGCCCATTGCATTGAACTGTAACTTAGTTTTATACAATGCAATAATCTGGAATACTCCTATGTGATTTTCTTCTGCTGCATATAAGTAGACATTATATCTTCTTGGCTTTCTGATAACAAATTTTCTCTTGCACTAATTACAGTGCTTTTATGTATGATCTAAAAATAACTGAATGTAATGGAAGCATTTATACCTGTCATGTGACGTAACACTCACACAAGACTCATAAACATGTCACATGGTACTTCAGTTTGTACAACACATTGTGACATGCTACTGCAGCTGCATGACCTGAATATATGGTGGCATCCGACACAGTGTCAACACTTGATGACATCATGGTCACAGACACACAATACCTCTCTCTCTAGACTCCAGTTGCACTATCATGCCACTTCCTTCCTAAGACCCACTGATGATGCAAGGTTTCACTTAGCTCACAAAATAATCTGGGCAACTCAAAATTTAAACCTCACACATCAAAATCCACTACATGATCCTGTGTGCTGTGACTGAGAGAGTGGTGATCTGGTAACTTATGTAACTTACTTACAGGAGGTCATGTCTTCAATGCCCTGGCCTTCCTGACCCATAGATTTTTGCAGGGGTTCCCCTGGACCGCTTGGCAAAATGCAGGAAGGTTCATCACAATCCTCAGATTTTTCTGTTCATCCATTTCAGGGTTGAAGGACCAGGTGATGGTATTTGGCAGGTAGGGGCTGGATGGTGGCTTGTGCATTGTAGAGGATTTATCCTGACATCATCAGGATTAGGACCCACCTTAAGGGCTCTCAGGCTTGAGAACCACCAGAGTCTCAAGGCTCACGAGTAGAATGGGTGGCATCTAAGGCATTCTACCTGTAACCACTAGAGACCCCATCCATGCTTGTACTTGTTTTCATCCAGATATGGTCATCTGGTCTTACTAACCCCTCCCTGGGTTAGTAAGATGAAAAGGGCCCTAAGTGTCTATGTATGCTGCTCTGCTCCAATGTCTGGGGACCCTAATCCTAGGTGTGCTGTGAACAACTGTCCCTGTTTTCCTCCATGGAACAATTAATCATGCATGGTACCAAGCCTTAATTTTAGATAAATTGTTTTCCTTAATGAAAGATGAGTAAATGCACAGCATATTTCAACAAGAGGCTACAGTTTAATAGTTGGTCTTGCCTGTTCAACTAATTTGTTTCTATGCATATAATGGATATGAAGTAATGGCAGGTGAGTCAGGCATGTCTGCAACACAGGTGCTGCTAACTGCATTGCCAATTAATCTGATGATCTCATACATAGGTGTATATGGGGCCAGTTTATTTTACATTACATTGTTGAATTGTGATCAAGGCAGTAAGTCAGTGCTTTCACATATTGCGTGAAAGTGATCTGATTTTTTGACATTCATCAAGTATAGATACACAACATTTTAGAGAAGATTTTTTTTTTAAGCTTAATGTCCTCTAACCTGGTTGGTCATATCAGATGATGAAGAAATGTGCTGTCAAGAAATCTTGTTTTGTTTATAGCAATAGTGCAACAAACACGGATCCACACTAGCTCTAAAATAAAATTTGGAAATAGGCTGATCTGATGCTTGATTGGTACAATATTTTTAAGTTCTATTTATTTATAAAGACTGAATGAATTTTCATTTTGGATATTATTGATTACACTATTATATTTGAAACACTATTATACTCGGAAGAATATATGTAATTTACAGATCTAAATGCTCATGGCAACTTCTTGCATTATGCCTATGGCTGCACATGTGAACATGTTATCTCATCCTGCGCTTATGCTGTGTTATGTCCTCATTTGAATGGGGGTTTACACTGCTACCATATCAGTTGTGTTGGTAACTCAACTGCATGTGAAACCAAATCAAACTGATCAAAGTGATCTGTAATAATATTAACCCATGCTTTGAGACAATTAGGGTGGCAGAGGAGTAGATTTTTGTTACCACCAGTCCTAGTTTCATTACCAAAGGAGCAAATTTATTACATTTTTTGTTACTTTCATTATTGGTAGACACTTTGAGTATGTATGTATAGAGCCACATTTGATTAAAATTTGTACCACTCCTGAATTCTCTGCAACAACCAACCAACATTAACCACTGTACTGCACAACTGTTATGTATAACTTCAAGAAGTGGATGGGGATTCAGGAACATTGTATATAAGACTCCAAGAAAATTGTTGGTAAATACTGAAACTTTTATAAAATTAATTGAATTTTTTATCATGGAAGCATTATGCTGAACTGTCAATCTTTGGATCCATTTTTATAATATATTTGCTACTATGCATGTTCTTACGTTCGTTGATATAAGATTAAACTTAAAAGCTTTTAAACAAAATACATGTAATGCAAAAATTAATAGTAATAATGACTGCATTTGCTGCCACTATCAGTAAATAATGTAAGCTAATTACATGTGGTAAAGCTGCACTGATATGTTATCTGTGAACTGGAAGGCAATCTCATTTGTAAGGTCTGCATGGTGAGATTATTTGGAGTATTACCTGGAATAAGGATCTAATCAGCAAACTTGTCAGGAAATATACAATTAACTGCTATGAAAAAAATTGTTGGATTCTTTGATAGATGCCAGGAATGATACTTATTGGAAATGTCACCATCTTATTTAAAAAAAAAAACAAAAAAAAACAATAACTTGCTTTGATTTCTTTTCAAATCACAGGGGTTTTGTGGATTAATTATTTGGATTAAATATTACATTGTAAAACTTATCTCGAGTGTTAAAATAAAATGCTTAGCAAATAAAAACAAAGATGCTTTAATAAATTAAAATTGTTAGAGGTATATTCAACAACTTGTAGGAAACAGGTAGTAAAGTGGCATTACCATAAAATATTGTGGCTTGATGGGCAAATATGTTATGCTACCAGTCCAAATTCTGATATATGCAGGTCTGCCTAAAGAGGGTGAGGATTTCACAGCCACTCCCTCAAAGAGTACAGGAAAAATATTGGAACAGTGTATATATATCATTATACCATCAATTCATGCTACTGTTTTCTATTTGTATGCTACTACGAGGGCCGTTCAGAAAGTAGCCTCCGATCGGTCACAGTGCGGGTAGTGGGGGAAGTAGCGACGCCATCTGTGCATTCACGCACTCAGCAGGTCAGTCGGCATCAAGCCGTGGTCGAGTGAAAGTCGTACCTGCACTAGTTTAGTGTTTGTGGCCGTTTGAAATGTGTACTGCAATAGAAAACCCCGCCAAATGTGAAGTGCGTGCTGTTATAAGGTTTTTTACAGCCAAAGGATATTCTGCAGCAGCTTTTCATCGTGAGCTTTGTGCCGTGTACGGACCAAGAGTTATGAGTGGAGGAGTGGTCCGTGAATGGGTACGTTTATTTAAAAGTGGACGAGAAAACGTTCATGATGAAGAGAGGAGTGGTAGACCATCATTGGTCACGGACGAACTCGTTCAGACAGTTGATGCAAAAGTTCGTGAAAACCGACGTTTCACAATGTCAGAGTTGTCTACTGATTTTCCACAGATTTCTAAGACTCTCTTGTACGAGATAGTGACAGCAAGATTGGGTTACCGTAAGTTCTGTGCACGATGGGTGCCCAAAATTCTTACCGACCACCACAAAACTCAAAGAATGGCCTCTGCATTAGACTTTCTGTCACGTTATGAGGCCGAAGGTGAACCATTGTTAAACAGAATCGTGACCGGGGACGAAACCTGGATTAAGTACGTGAACCCTGAGGCAAAAGAACAATCAAAGATGTGGGCACATTCAAATTCGCCTACCAAACCAATAAAAGCCCGGCAAGATTTTTCTGCCCGAAAATTGATGGCAGCGTTGTTTTGGGATGCAAAAGGGGTGTTGTTGGTTGAATTCATGGAACGTGGGACGACCATTAATCAAGACGTGTACTGTGAAACACTAAAACAATTACGACGGGCTATACAGAACAAACGCCGTGGTATGCTGACTTCCGGTATCATTTTTTTGCACGATAACGCCCGTCCTCACTCTGCTCGCAGAACAACAGCCCTTCTTGAGTCCTTCAAGTGGGACGTTGTCAACCATCCACCTTACAGCCCAGATCTGGCGCCAAGCGATTATCACCTCTTCATGCATATGAAGAAATGGCTCGGGTCCCAGCGGTTTGATGACGACCAAGAGCTCAAAGATGCGGTCACAGGCTGGCTCCAGGCACAAGCGGGTGATTTTTATGCAGAAGGAATTTCAAAGCTTGTGAACAGATACGAAAAGTGCCTCAATCGTTATGGAAACTATGTAGAAAAATAGTGCAAAGATGTAGTTGTAAGATGTATATATTAAAATATTTTTATTTAACTTGGTGAATTTCTTGCAATCAACCGGAGGCTACTTTCTGAACGGCCCTCGTACTTTCCCATTATTGTTCAAATGATGTGAAACCTTATAACTAAGAGGAAACTCACTTTAGGCTTCATGGCTTTTTGGATTCACATGGACAGGCCTGTGCATGGCAGATCAGCATAGAGTAGAACAAATTTCACAGCTCTTAGCTGCTTGGTGGTGAAGCATGAGGCTTCAGTGTGTGTTGAACTCTTGCACATGGCATACGTTTTTTGCTAGTTGATGCAATACAAAGCATATTAAGTTAACTGGCTCTAATAGGGTACTAGTGCTTTATTTCCCAAAAAATATTAACTTCATTCATATGTCTGTACAGAATTTGTAAGTGGTCCTGCATTTACATGGTTTAAATGCCTATGATTTTTATTTCTGGAGAGGTATCACAAGAGACAAATTCACACACTTTAGAGAAACTTAAAAAAATATTGGTAAAGAAATTGCTGCCATTACTCAGAGGAAACTCCAGCATGTAATGACCAGTTTCCTAAGCAGATGATAGAAATGCTTGAACAAAGGAAGGCACTTCCAACATCTTCTGGCTTGAAATATGCAAGTACTTTTTTTTTTTTTTAGAAATAATTGTGCAACATGTGTACTGAGTGTTGGAACCCACTCATACACATAAAAAGTATACTGGCCAGCTTAGAGCTACGAAATCCTGTTCTGTTCTATGATCACCCCGAAACAGAGCATTAGACGGACATTATAGGTAAAATTGTGGTAATGTAAAAGTTTTCTACAAGCAAAAATAATGACAACATAAATATCAGCAGATAAAAAAAGGTAGTCTCTCTTAATAGCTCAACAAAAATTCCCTGTCTGTATCCCCATTTTGTGTGAAATTTAATTGTGATTTATTAAGGTATGGACTGAAGCATATTTTGGTCAGAGTCTTTTTGAGGCAGTTGAAAGGGGAAACTAAGGATGTTGTATCCATACACAGCAGCTGTTGCAAATTACTGAAGCATGCAACCTGTTTTCTGTCTCAAAATAAATGTTTGGCTCACTGATGGTTGGTAAGGACTGCTATTATAATTAATGTCACTAGTCTGAACTCCACCTTTTCTGATCATAAGAATGTCTTGTTTATATCTGACCAACCCTTGTCTATTGCAAGACTGGTTACCATTATACTTTTATTTAAAACATAAATAAAATCTATTCACTTTCTAACAATATTAGCACACTTTGTATAGTCTCTCACTTGTAAACATGAACAAACAAGATTTATCTTAGTACAAATAATATAGCACCCAATTGTTAACAGCAGGAAGCAATATACAGGCTGTAATTGAAAGAAAGGTTTCAAATTTAAACTGGTGAAACTGGAAACTATTTTTAAAAGTTATGTTGATAATTTTTGCAATATCTTTAATAGTTACATTACATGAATGTAAATGCACATATTCAGTTTGGGTAGCAATGTTCATTGAAAATATTTAAAAATGCCTTCCTCCAAAATGCACCAGTTTTAACAGTGCCTGTTTGAAATAGTAAAATGTTGTTTCCAATGCTCACCATATGACCTTCAATGGCACCTTATTCCACCAAGCAATGGCTGGAACCATTTACTAGCTGGGAGCACACAAGGGCAGTGTCTATTACCTCTATTGATAATGGATGACAATGGAATTAGGGATAAAATAACTGTTTAAGTTTCATGTTGTAATTAGTTATGTGATCCACAATTAATGATTCTTCTTCTTTTGCTATTTACCCACCTTGTATGGAGGTCTCTTTTACCTCCAGAACTCACAAGCCAGTGCATAGGGTCAGAGACCTATTGATGAGCAGAGGCTCTTGGATCAGTGAAGATCGGTGGTCAACCCAATGCCAGTGTGGCCAAGAGATTAGACCACTCGCCTCTCACCTAGATGGCCCAGGTTCGATCCCAAGTGACAGCATGTGGAATTTTTGGTGGACAAAGTGGTGCAAAGTGGGTGGGTTTTCTCCGGGTTCCCCTTCCATCACATTCCATGTATCATTAGTGCCATTTGTAGTAAAAGCAGGCATTAAACGCTATAAAAATACCCAATGCCTGATAGAAGAGCAAGGAAAATGATATGAAATGAAGGCTCAAGAGATGATAGGAAAGGTAATCATGGAGAAATTGGTGGAATGAATGGTCGGGGGAACCAGAGAATCCAAAGAAAATGCAAATACTGCTTTGTCCACCACAAATCCCATGCAGTCCCCTAGGATTGAATCTGGGCCACCTTAGTGAGAGGCAATCAGTCTAACCACTCAGCCACCTTACAATTAAATTACCTTAGGGATAACAGCTTAATTCTTTTTGAGGGTTCATATTTAAAAAGAAGATTGTGATCTTAATTATGACACATAGCTTATACCACCATAGACTCCAAACCACATTACAGTATCATGCTTCTTCTTGAATAAGAAATGCGTAACAAAAACTTATAGCTTTAAATTATGCTTTTTAAATTATGACCATCCACCAAGTGTAAGATTTAGATTTACATGAGTGAAATGTACAAATGTTGTGTCTCATGTAATTATTGAGCTTCATAAAATTACATGCTACCCTCTTGGGACTTTCTGCTTTCAGAGAGTATTTTTACATGTATATTAAATCAATTTCATTCTTTGCTAATAGTGTTACAATGTTATGCTAGGAAATAATGCCCTGTTTCATTAATAATTCCTGCATAAACTAGAGGAAACTACACTAGAAATATATGCTGATGAGTCCTTTGAAAATATACATGTGATGTATGACCTTCCTCAAGAATAGTACATGACAGACCAATTTTGTTAATATAATTGGATTCAACATTTTATAAGAAACCACTATCAGTTTAGACAGGTATCAGGCTGCAGCACTTAAATTGGCCCATAAAGTCAACACATGAAATGGAATGGAATATATCGAATGTGATTACTCACCTTCACAGTAGGTGCTGAAAATGTTCCTTCATCACACACGTGAGCATGCCTAAGAAGATTCATATATACCCTTGTCAGTTCTTGTGTTGTGATGCTATTGATGACATCCTGGATTCTGGGCTTGAGTTCTTCAATTGTGTGTGGATTTGATTTGTATACTCTTACCTTTAACAGGCCACACAAAAAAAGTGAAAAGTAGACAAGTCTGATGACCGAGGAGGCCACAAGCCTTTGCTGATTGTCTTCTCATGCACATGGGACAATGATGCAACTGATGTGTGGTATGTTGTACTGTCCTGCTGAAAGCAACAAACTGGTGGTCTTCTCCTGTCATATTTGAACAAAACTCCTCCAGGATTACCAAATATACATCACTGTTCACCGTCATCTCATAGAATATGGCCCTATAACACGTGTGGCAGAAATGGCACACCAAACACCAATCTTCTTGTCATGCAAGGCTACCTGGTGTATTGCGTGTGGGCTTTCTGTGCACCAATACCAGTTGTTTTGGGAATTGACGTTCCAGACAGGTGGAACCATGCCTTGTCACTCATGATGAGGCTTAGTGGGTCTAAGACATCACTGGCAACCTTTCCCAATAGCCATGAACAGAAACTTCTACAGGTCAGGCTGCTTCAGTTCTTGCACAATATTTATGCAGCACAATTTTAACTTCAGTCCCTTTAAAACACATCTGTAACTTCTCTCACATGCATGAACCTGTTGATTCAATATCCTGGTTGGCTTACGAGGACTTCTTGTCATTATCTCCTGCACTTGCCTCTGTAATTCAGGTGTGCAGACAGATGATGGTCTGTTTCTGGACCATCCTGTGTGCCATTTTGCAATCAATTCCTGTATGGTGCTTTTTGCTGGCACAGAACTTCCTGAAAATTTCTCTCGAAACAAATTCTTTTTTCACAAAAGGTTCAGTATGAACGAATGCTTCAACAATGGCAATACATTCGAATATCAAATATTCCACTATCACACACTTACACCCAAGTTCACACAACAATGTTTTTTCTCATCTGCAGCTGCCTGCACATGATTGTCACATGTGTCGATATGCTTAGTAGAAAGGTAGATAATTTAATTGTTGCCAAAAATGCAATATATGGATGTAAACAAATACTTGTAAACAATGCAATATACCATAACATTATGATGGACTGGTTTTATGTGCCACACCTTGTATCATAGACAATAGGTGTTCCCTGCAGGTTGATCTATCAGTAGATGAAATAATGCTCAGATGAGCCTTGGGTACTTAAAGTTTAGCTAACTAATATTCACTTTTCATGATAAGGTAAACCCTTGAAGAAAATTTTATCCACATAACTCATCCAGACAGACATTTGAGCTCTTGGATGTAAGATAAACTCACTGTCTCCACACCATAGAAGTAGGCTCAAGTGTGCAGTGTTACCTTGCTTGTCTTTCTTTTTGTCACAAGTAAGATCACAAAAGGGTCTGAAAATACTGAAAGTTCAGATGTTTGAGTGATATTAGGCTATTTCATGAATGAAATGAGAATTTAATTAAAATTTCCTTAACTCTATTCATTTAAAAAAAATTGTTAAAGTATATCAAACACTTTCTGGTTGTGAGGTAAGTTTTCAAATTAAGTAATAATATTTATATTTCTCTATTTGACCTTATGCCAATGTGTTTTGAAGCATCCTTCATTTTATGTTGCAACTGTAAGTTTGGTTCAATTTGAACTTATCTTCCTCCAAATACAGTTGACCAGTGCATTACTACAATCATTCAGAACACCAAAGAAATATGTTTGGTTCATATTTTTTAAAACCAGTGAGAAAGAAGGAAATATTACTGAGATAACTGAATTAGAATTACTCTTCTATCCCAGTAAAAATGAGGAACTTTATCAATTATACCCTGTATATTTAAAACATGACATTATGCTCACAATATTTATGTTACATAGAAAATGCATATGTAAATTTGCACTCATCTACATAGCACACAAAAAAGTAATACTCAAACTTTAATTTGGATAGAAAAGTTTTAAAATTCTGTAAGCTAGCTTTTCAAAGCATTCATGATTTTATAGTTTAAGCAAATAGCAAAGTCTGATTTTAAATCTCTAAGGTGCTCGAAGCCTAAATATAAGGTGCTTACTGTGCTGACATACCTACAACTATATAAACAAAAACTGAAAATATTGTCCCATAAATTTAGAAACTTGCATAAGGAAAGAAAGAAAGAGGGGAATTTTCACAAAGCTGGTCATCTGCAAAATTATATAATCTTCATGAAATGGGTTCTTTTAGAAAATAACGTATAAACGTTGGAACATAATTTTACTTTCTCTATTAGATACTTAATAAAAGTATAGGAAGTATAATATAATTGATGTTGAGATTACATCAGAAAAATATGTTATGAAGCCTCCTGAACACCAAAAAAGCAATAACAAGGTCCATGCCCGCTTAGTTTACTGTATTCCTCTTATACCTGCAACAAAATCTGTGTTGCCCTCCGTGGTGTAATGGTTACCATGCTGACTTCGTATACCCAAAAAAATCCATCGTCCTCCACTAGGTTTGAACCTGCCATCTTGGGTATATGAAGCTAGCATGGTAACCATTATACCACAGATAGCGATGCAACACGTCAGATTTTTTTCAATCTATTTCTGAATATTGCAGTTCCAATAGTCAAAAATATCTATGAGTACGTATTTTGGCCTTAACAGCAAAATACTCTTGGGCTAGCTAGGCTAACTGTGAAGACCGCTAACTTTGTGAAGAAAGGATTTCTATTAAATTTATAAATAACAAAGTATTTATTCCTAATCTGTTGGCTGTTTATTTCAAGCCTATTGTTATGGCATAAAATGGGCTCCTTGCGATAAAACTTGATAATGTTGGCAATGTATTGTAGCTTTCTTCCCAGGTGGGAGTAGCATGACTGACTGATGTGATATAAGGGGCATATTAAAGGGATGAGACGAGAAGGGATAAGTCACTTCAACAAACCTCTCAGGTCTTCTTTCTTGCCATGCGAAGCATAGCCAGTCTAGTGATTTTTATTACTGCTGATAGGGATTGTTAATTTATCTAATGGATACAAAATCAGAAATTAACCATTTCAAAATTAGGCAGGGGTGATTATTGTTCACTGTTTTTTTTTTTTTTTTGATTTAAAGGTCTAGTTAAGGAGTAATTACAATTTTTATGGTCTTCTTCTTAATTATTATTATTAGCATATATTAAATGTCATTCAATTATTTACATAGTCACAAAAAAAAAAAAAAAAAAAAAAAATGCAGAACTTAGTTGGTATATGCTTCTGCATCAAGTCATGAAAGATTGGGAAAACTTATTCCTTTGCTTTCTTTTCTCACTTTCACCTTGTATATGCAGATTCATAAAGTTCTGTTAACAACAATACATCTATTTTATCAGTTCCCATTATGTTAATAATTTATGTTACAAAATGGCATCTCCGGTAATTGCATTCTGCACCATAAGAGCTCAACAGTATAAGTAAACACAACTAACCAGACAATTATTAGTGGGTATTGCCCTCTTGTGAACTTGAAAGTTGGGATGGATTCAAAGTTTCACAAAATATACATACTTGCAGATTGTTTTTAACTGCTGCAATTCTGTGTCCCATTCTATGTTGGGAGTGAAAGACTGCTTAATTTTGTCAGAGATCTTTTTATCAACCTTGAGGTTCTTTGATATAAGTATATGAGACAGGACCAATAGCTTTAATTCCCTCCAAAGGAAACCATGTTAAGGATTTTTACACCCATAAAGTGTATCACCCTCCGCTGGGTTTGAACCTGCAACCCTGGGAACCAGAGGCTATCATGTTACTCCTAGACCATGGAGAACGACAAAACCTATTGTATTGTAATGCAACATATTGTCTACAATCAGGATATAGAGAAACTCATATCGCACTGGTGCAGGCTTGGAGGAGTTATTTTGGAGCCATATAACCCGATCTATGTTATAATTTTCCCAACTTTAATAAGAGGTATATAATGTGAATAGTTTTGAAACTGGATTATCTGAAAACATTTTACAGTGTTTGAAATATTTAGCAGCCCCCAAAAAATAAAAGCATCAAAATTTCAGTTGGCATCTCTTTTTACTTTCTCTACCAGCTATCTATAGTAGGTAAAGGAGAAACTATGTACCAACCAAAAGTTCAATATCGAGATTTTACCAAAAATATATGCTTTGATACTCTGTTTTAGCATCTGAAGCAAAGGTTTTCAGGAAAATTTGTGTAACAAACTATCCTTTACAAAGGAAAATTTTAATAACTTTTAATTTTCTCAAAAATGGCAGTAACAATTATGTTTAAAACACCTTAAGATATTTGCATGAATTACAAAAGGTGTATGCAAAATTTTCTATAATATCCTGTGAATGAATTTTGTATATTTTGTATAAGCGATGAACAAAATCTTAATATGTAGAGCTCATTGTACTGTACAATTTACTTTAAATAACTCTTTTTGTAGCATAAAATGCCTTCAAAATATGCATTTCTACATATTTAAAGTATTTCCAATTTGAACTGTCATGCAACAGTATACAGCATTTTACAAGATTCTTCTATTTACCTATTTATCGTCATTAGTAGCCAAAATTAACAACATGTAATGTAAAGTTGTAATTGTTAGAGAAAGTTGTGCCAATGTGACACATCAAACTTTTATATTTACTTGTGTTGAACATACCCATCCCAAACTGTCCCACATTTTAAATCTTTTTAAACTGTTCCACAAATGTGTTTTATGTTTATCTTTATGTGGCTGTTTCTTAAGTTGGGGTTTTGATGGTTTCAGTAACTAATGATATGCTCCCCAAGTTAACATTTAAATACTATAGTTTATAAAAAATAAAAGAATTTGAGTCGGTTTTTGTAACACAAACATCACTTATTTTTACTTACTGAGGACCGGTTTCGGGTAACAGTTGTTCCCATTTTTAACCCTTAATTCCGACTAAATCCTTCTTCGTTGGCAACGATGGAGGTGGTGGTGTATTAACTGTGGAGGCATCTGTTGCTGGATCTATGAACTTCCAGAGGTTGCTGTATAGATCCAGCAACAGATGCCTCCACAGTTAATACACCACTACCCCCATCGTTGCCAACGAAGAAAGATTTAGTCGGAATTAAGGGTTGAAAATGGGAACAACTGTTACCCGAAACCGGTCCCCAGTAAGTAAAAATAAGTGATGTTTGTGTTACAAAAACCGACTCAAATTCTTTTATTTTTTATTTAATCACATCACTGTCACAAGCTTCTATGCATATTTGCAAGTTTTGAATGACTATAATTTATGTTCAAAAAAATTAGGACTGATTGACATAAATTATTACTTCTAACGCTTCTTTCAATTTTACTTTCATATTGCCAATTCTACATGTTGGCTGTTGTAAATTTATGATCTACATTTTTGTAATATATTCTTTTCAGCATTTTTTATTTGAATCTAAAATTCAAACAAACTAATAAACTAATTTTAGAATTTATAAGAGGGGAAATGGGATGTAAAGCCCTAAATAATCCTTTTTTACTCTTATTAGTCATTCTCACTGTGTACATAGTCTGCCTTCAGCAACACTATTTATTTCTAAACATAGAAAAAGCAACCTAAGGACAAATAAACTGAGTTAGTTAAAGACCATATGTTTGGAAAATGTTCTGGAGACACTTGTTCAACCACTTTTAACTTAAAGACATTAGTCAAATACTGAGTTCACAGCCAGATAAAAAGCACATGTATTTTAAAATAAACTTTGCAGTTAACAGATTTTGTGAAAATTTCCTTCAATTGTCTAATCAACCAGTTTTACTGTTGATTACATGCCAAAACTAAAGCTCATTAAAATATATATTTGTATACATTTTTACGTCCTCTGCCTCCTACATACAGTAACAGGAATTATTGCATTCCACCCAAAATCTTGACATTAAGATTCCACCAAAAATGCAGAATTAGGCTTCCTGAATGCAAAAACAGCAGTTTTAGAGAAAAGTCTATGTGTGTACTTCACAACAAACTAATAACAATGAATACCTCGAAAACGGTAAGCTCCACGAGGAAAATGTATATGACATAACTTTTGTATTTTAACAAGACCTAAATTTTTTATACAATAAGTTTTTGTCTATCTGTTACGGTTTACTAGTTATGCCAAATTAATCAAAATTCATCCAGAATAAACAGATCTTCAGAAGCTATTCCCAGAAAATACAAGATATACATTTTATTTGCTAGGTAAATATCTTTAATATACAATATTTTAATCAAAATCGTTAGAGCCATTTTTAAGAAAAATCGAAAAAAGTTCCATTTAAAGGGTAGTTTGGGGTGGGGGGATTTTCTCAAAATCTTCGTGTCGCATCCCTGGAAGATTAAATTTAAATACCAAGTTTGTTATTTTAGCTGCTTTTCGTTTTTGAGTTATCGTGTTCACAGACACACACACACGGCCCTTTTTTTGGATACAGGATACAGGGGGTCCTAAAACATTTCTGGTGAAATCTTGGTATCGAATTTTTGGGTGGAATACATGTGGGGCTAGAGAAAGTAATAAGTACACATTTATTTAAACTAACTATTTTGTGGCTTCAGACATTTCCATGATATGTTGGCCAAAACTGATTTGAATGCAAATGTTTGGGCTTTCACGGCTTGCATTGTCAACTTCATTATATACGATTGCCAGGCTTGTAGGCCGTGGTCCAAATGTTTTCATCATCAACATTTTGCCAAAACCTGCATCTGGAGTTCTAGTCAACCATTGACATGTGCACATAGCTGCAATGGAAGGAGGGCGTGGCCAGTTAGGCTGGAGTATGGTTGCCTGTAGGCCATCACTTGTCGGAGGGCTGTCTCTGGATCAGGTATAAAGTGAAGAGCTTCCCTTTTCTTTGGTTTCACTCTCGTCCTTTCAGAGCTGGAATCCAGGTTTTGCTTATCTGCTACCTCTTTTTTTTTTTTTTTTTTTTTTTTGCAATTGAAAGCATTTTATGCTGGAATATTTCAATTGCTACTCATGTCAAGCAAGCTGATAGTGACTTGTCCTTGAGAGCACCACTGGGTCCTTGTAGTTTATGTCACGGCCAAATGATAGGGAATGATCTGCCACTGCTGACTTTTCTGTCTGTCCTAGCCAGCAGTGTCTTTCGTGTTCTTTTAGGCATGTGCTGATGCTATGCCTAATGGTGCTTATGTATACTTGGCCAAAACTGCACGAGACAGCAGATAAGCAAAGCCTGGATCCTGGCTATGAAAAGAGCAAAAGTGAAACAGGAGAAAAGGGAAGCTCTTTGCATTATACCTGATTCAGAGACAGCCCTTTGACAGGTGACAGCCAATAGGCAACTATGCTCCACCCACTAACTGGCCACATCCTCCTTCCAGGCATGGCTATATATCACAATCATTGACCAGCTCCAATCTTGTTTGGACTCCAGAGCTTTACACATAGCTTTCTTCCCCTGAAGATACCAGAATGTCTGTCTATAATGTTTGGCAAAACATTGGTGATGAAAACATTTGGACCATGGCTTAAAATCCATCAATCATATATAATGAAGTTAACTTGAATGTTTCAGTACTTTTAACTGCTGTTGCTATTTAGTTGCTTTTAGGATGTCATGGAAAGTCAATGGAATTTTAAGGAAAGAATTTAGTTTTAAAATATGTCAATTTGATTGCCTCTATCCTCCTAACTACAATGAGTGTGATCATATTATTTCTGAGGTGGTTAATCTTGACAAGAAATTTTTAGAAAAATATGCTTTTATAAGAATTATTATGTAACTAATTGGAGTCAAATATGGACATTATAGTTTCACTTGCACTATATTTTCATAAAAATGCTTAGAAGAAGCAATACAAAAATAACCAATAGATGATTGTGAATTGAACACACATAATTTTTTTTTATTTCTCTAGCTCACATGTACGATGTACATAGTAGACAAAGAAGGTATTGTATTTCACCCAAGAGTTTAAAAAAAGGTCTGTATGTGTGAGTGTCTGTAGACTACATAGCTCAAAAACAGAACAACATTAAACATTAAACTTGGTATTTATCTTTGGGATCTTTCAAGGATGGGGCATGAAGATTTTCAAGAAAATCTCCCCACTAGAGACTACTCTTTACATGGAAAAATTTTTGAAAATTTTGTTTTCTCAAAAATGGCTCTAATGATTCTTATTAAAATACTGTATATTAAAGATATTTACATCACAAATAAAATTAATATTTTGAATTTTCTGGTAATAGCCTCTGAAGATCTCTCAACTCTGGATGAATTTTGCAAAAGTTAAACCATAAGACAAAACTTGCTGCAAAAATCTCATTGAAATACAAATATTGTTAAATTCATTTTTCTTGTAGAGTTGACCGTTTTCAAGATATTCCTTGTTATTAGTTTCAATTTTAAACTACCTAACTTTTCTCATAGGAACCATGCAAAGCAAATCTAAACTCAACTGCTTCACATAGCGACCTGCTTTTAAAATATTTAACTATAGCTTTAACCTAATGTATTTTCTTATTTCCCTTCTGCTCATAAAGAAGCAAGTAATAATACCAATTCTGCTTATATTTATCTTGATTAGCATGATGCAAATAAAGAATATTGTTTTGTAAGAATAGATTGTTTATGCAGCTGTTAGAAAAAGCTATATGATTGGAACACATCAGATTTTGTCATGTGTTTTTGAAATATTTCCTATTATCTGTATATTTCAAATATAGGTGTATTATCTGATGAAAGATTCTTGAAAATTTCCAATTCTTCCGACAGGAATTTATTCATCCCTACTTCTGATAAATATTCAAATGTTGTTCCCACATCTTTATATAATTTAAGCTTTTATTGTTTAATACGAAATTATTTCCAGACATAAATGTATCACAATGTAATGTAGATACAATATCCCTTTTTTTTAAATGCTAATACATTACACGCTAAATACAAGGGGGAGTCAAATGAAAACTTTAAAAATGCATACAAATACAAATTTAAATCTTCATAGCACTGCTCTGTAAGTTGGCGCTACTTTAAAGAGGGCAGAAAGCAAAAGGTTGTCACAATATCAGTTTAAAATGACTCCCATTGGTGACAGACACCAACAAAGAACAATGTGCTTCCCCACATTTTCTGAGCAGCGAGGGTACAAAATCTATTGAAATCCATCAGGAATGAAGGTCCAGTGTGGTGATGCAAGCTTATTGCTGCAATAAGGTATTAGAAATGGCATAACTTCTGTGACAGACGTTTTCAGTCCAAGTCAGGCTCATTGCATTTTAACAAAGTCTATTGTACGAGTTAAAGCAATTGTGGCGGAAAATTGCCATATGATGGTGGATGATATAGCTGTACATCTGAACATTTGTAATGGCTCAGCACATCACATAATGTATGATAAACTTACGCTTCGCAAAGTGTCTACAAAGTGGGTGCTATGGTAGTTCACTCCAGAGCTGAAAGAGTGATATGATGATACCTGGGAAAAAATTTTACCGCACTATGAAATGTAAAGTGATGGCTTGCTTTTGAGAATTTTTACAGGAGACAAAACCTGGGTACACTAGCACCAATCCGTAACAAAGAGAGCAAATAAAAAATACCATTCATCACAAAACTAGTCGCAGGTGCAACCATTTGAAGAGAAGATTGTGCTGACTCTCTTTTGGGATGAACAAGAAGATATCTTGAGGAAACACCATCACCAGTATGCCATATTCTAATATACTGAAAAATCATAGTCAATTTTTAATAATGTCAAACCCTACAAATCATCTATATATTTAACTACTTAGCTCTGGTCTGAAATAAATTAAATTGTTTGTTTGTTAATGATGCCATCAATTACTAGCAACACATCCCAGCTGCCAGGGCGCTGAAATTTCTTCCCTTGAAGAGTTTTTTTACATGTCAGTAAATCTACTGACTGGAGGCTGTCACTTAAGCACACTTAGACACCATTGTTCTGGACTGGATTTGAACCCATGACCTTGGGATCAGAAGGTCAGTGCCTAACCAACTGAGTCATTCAGATTGAACTAGTTCCCGCCTGCAATCAGATCAAAACATAGACATCTGACTTCAATTGTCATTTTGCAACATCACAATGCTTGACCTCATAATGCCTGTGCAACAGATGCACTATCACCGACACTCTTTCACATCTGCCATACTCACCAGATCTTTCTCTGAGTGAATAATGCATTTTTGGACTATAGCATCTGTGCACACAACCGACATCTATCTTACATCAGGTAAAATAAAGCATTTAAAAATTTAAACAAACAGTATTATCTATCCACTGTAGAGTGTCTAGAAGCCATACTGTTAACCTCACAACTAGAAAACACACCACACCCACTGAGGACACTTTCTTAAATACCAAAAAGTATGAAGATATACAATATGGGAGAACAAAATTACAAATTCTTGGCGGGAAGCAACTGTTTCTGGGCCAGAAGCAATTGAATTTAAATATTGGCAACATATTAATTTACACACACAGTAACCCGGACATAATAGAGTGCAAAGTATTTTGGTGAAATCGTGTGAAAGTTAGCTGAGGAAGTTACCTCTCTGAAAACTAGGAAAACTCAGGATTTTAATGCGTAGTGATGAGTTGTATTCAAATATTGGTAGCTCTGAATTTTGTGATATGAATGCCAACCATGATTGATATCAATGATTTGAACATTACCTCTTGAAAATTTAAGGAAACAGCAAAAATTATTTTAATAAATAAAAGCAAACTAAGTACTTGAGGTATATTTCAATATAAGTTGCATATTTTATTGAACCCTAGAGACCAAAAATAGACCAGAGAAATTCTTAAATCATAATATGGTGGTATGTACAAGTCTAGAAATAATACTTTCAGACTTCTGAAATTCTCAGTCATGAAGGATTTTTCTTTTTTTTCTTAAAGAATCTGTGCATTTTCCACATGCTTGAGTGCACGTGTTAATGTCACGAGACAATGTTGAAAAATAATATACTTATGTTCCGATTTTGTTTAATAAATTGAAGTAAACTTTTTTTTTAAGGTTTTCACTTGACTCTCCCTCATATAAAGCACATCTTGCACATTTTTGATGATGAGAAAGTTTTATAATTGTATCATATCAATTTACTTAAAGCAGATAAATTTAAAGAGTTGTAGTTTTGGCATGGGATTGATGTTATGTTGAATAAAATACTGTCTTAAAAAAATGAACCAGTTTAGGAACTCTGAGTAGAAGCACCTTTACCTAGTTTTACTAAATGTCTATAAAAGTTTAAACTTGTTGTTTCACTGGTTAAAGAGAAACAGATAGGGAAATTCTAGTATATAATCCATCTAAAGCATTCCTGCATTCCACTGTTGCTTATATTTACTGCACAAAGCAATAATATTTGAAAATAAAATTTAACAACATTGTTATGCAATATAGATATGTCAACAGAATCAAAATCTTTGCTGCATTATGAAGGTAATACTACCTAAGAACAAATAAATAAATACATTTCTCTTTCCAAATATACACATCTCTGAAGCCTTAATCTTCTATAATTCAAACGCCATAAAAAGATTTCTTCTCAAATGCCTCAAATTTTAGGCTGTTAAATTCTATAACAAAGAGATGACAAAATTCACGCACTACATTCACTCCACTTGATACATGCACTCCACACTCACATACACAACTGCTGCAAGCCAAAGAGACGCATTTATCACATACTTTATAAAGTCATTATATACTTTGGCATTATTCGTTACTATATACATGTACTTGAGGAGAAAAATATGATTGTATTTAACAATGTATAGCCTTGCTATGCTTGGGAATGCATCAAATGGCAGGGAGTGATTGTTTCTCCTGAGTCTGGAAACTCCCACTGTTTGTGACGAGGAAAATATTAACTGTTACCCTAGACTCTGTGCACCTCATGAAGAAGGTTCCTTCTTCAATAGTTGATCAATCTGCAAATAAATAAACATATTTTATAAAATTAAAATAAGAGCTGTGGCAACAAATACAGGAAGCTCAACAATTAACTACACCCACTTTTCCTTCACTTAATAATGATAATGATGATGATGTTAATAATAACAAAAACACAAACAACTATGACAAAGAAGAAGAAGACTTAAGTTGTTACATATGATAAGATAAGATGCTTTATTGTCACACACACACTTACAATAAATGAGTAAAGACCCCATAAACAGGTGACTTGTCAAGTATGAAAGTACAATTTACAGTTGTTACAATAAATATAAATTGACACTGTACAGTGTACATATACAAACAGTGTTTAACTGTGATGGTACTAACCTAGTAACAATAGTGTAATATGTAACTTACAGAATGAAAAAAAGTTAAAAAGACTTGTCATTCATCTATTCAGCGTCTGAGTAGTGCACTTTGTCGATTAATACGTTTTTCAATGCTTTGTTGAAACAATTCCTGTTTTTTATTTTCCTGATTTTAGTTGGTAGTTTGTTATAAGCTTTTATTCCGGCATACAGTAGACTTTTTTTGTATAATGCTAATCTATGCATGGGTATTTCAACTTATTTTTAGTTCTTGTTTCAGGTTATGTTTGCAAGTATAACATGGCATTAAAGTTTGTGTGTATATATTTATTACATATAGGAAGTGGGATGGTAGGGTTAGAATTTTCAATTTTTTGAGCAGATTTCTGCTAGATTCTTTTGCTTCGTTTGTATCATTATACAGATTACTTTCTTTTGATTTTTAAAGATTGTTTCCCATCCTGTCGAGATTCACTACAGTATTATTCTGTGTCATTATCAAGTGAAAGTAACTAAAGTAAACTATTTTTCTTGTTTTGAGGTTTGCTATTTTGGCTATGCAGCTTATATTAAAGCATGCACTAGATAGTTTTTTTGACAAATAATGGATATGATCATCCTATTTTAATTGCTTGTTTAAAAAGACAGCGAGGATTTTAGCACTTTCTTTATGATTTACTGAATTAGTCTTACGTTCTCACAATTTTTTTCTTGAGTGGTGAGATGCATAATGGAGATTTTAGAGGTATTTAGCTTTAAGCCACTTTTTGAACACCAATTCTTTAGCTGAGTAATTGTCTCTTCTACATTATTCTGTAACTCCTCAAGGTTACACCCATTTAGCAAGATGGATGTGTCATCAGCATACATAATTGTATTTCCCTTTATGCAGTTAGGAAGGTCATTAGCATATATTATATACAGTAGAGGCCCCAAGACACTACCTTATGGGACTCCTGTTTTTATTTGATTCCAGTTACCAATTTTGTTATTTATAATTATCTTTTGTCTCCTATCTTTGAGATAATTTACAAACCACCTTAATGCTTTGTTCCTTATGCCATAGAATTCCAATTTTTTTAGTAATATATCATGACATGCACAGTCAAAAGCTTTCAAGATGTTGCAAATTAATATGGCTGTCTGTTGTTTTTCATCAATTATTTTGAAGCATCATTTACCAATTTATTTAGGGCAGATATTGAGCTATTTTCTTGGAATCCATGCTGGGAATTGTTTAATTTACTAAAATGTTCTAGATAGGCAAAGAGTTTTGCATGGATAACCTTTTCGAATATGGTGGAGAAGGTTGGAAGAATAGAGAAAGGTCTATAATTTTTAAATTCAGTTTTCCCTCCTTTGCGTAAAGGTTTCACTATGGCATATTTCAGTCTCTCTGGAAAAATACCAGTAGCTAGAGAATGATTAAGTAGTTCACTAATCGGTTTACTAATTTCATGTTTTATTTCCTTTATGAGAAATGGAGGCAATTTGTCCCATCCAAAAGATGATTTTGATATGAGTTTTGATATTATCTTGGTAATTTTTTCAGGAGTAACCATTGAAAACTCAAACAAAGGAATTAACATAAGACAGTTATTATTATACAGTTAGTTTATGGAGTCTTATACTGATGGGAAAGTTTCTCGGATTTCATTCCCAATATTTATGAAATAGTTGTTTAAAAATTCTGCTGTTTTTGCATCTATATTACCTAAATTGTCTCTACTCATTGAATTGTTTAATTCCAATTCTCTTTTTATAATTCTCCAAGTCGCTTTGCTTTTGTTATCTGATTTTAATACATTTTTCAATTGCCATTTGTTTTGCCTTCTTTATTACACACTTATATATTTTGC
The DNA here is from genome assembly GCA_030762935.1 of Hymenopus coronatus. Taxonomy (NCBI): domain Eukaryota; kingdom Metazoa; phylum Arthropoda; class Insecta; order Mantodea; family Hymenopodidae; genus Hymenopus; species Hymenopus coronatus. Next base: position 90,025,028 of record CM060894.1, on the reverse strand, counting down.
TGTAGGTTTTGTAATATTGTATGAAGTTTAAATCAGTGGTGGTATTGAACATTTTGCGCAACAATCTCTTACAGGCACTGGATATTCGAATTCCCTTTGTACACCAGTCCAATGAGTACTTTTTCATGAGATGTGTTCCTATGATTTTAGGAAAGCATTCATTATAGCAGTTTAGAAGCTCTCTAAGAAAGTTGTAGTTGCCATCAACTGAGTCCTCACTGTTTAAAGTCCAGGTTAAATTACCCACTTTTTCTATAAATTCTGATATGCTTTCTAAGTTGTATAAACGTCTAGCAGTTTTCTTTTTTTTTTATGTAACTGCTCTCTGATCCGACACTCCAGTGTCTAACACATTACATTCATTATCTCCATAGATTTGTTAGTTAATGTGCCATAATGCAAGTTATTGATGACATAGTGACACTGTAGGGAGAGTATGCCTGAATTCTAGTCCGTGGGATGCAACAATATCCATGTACATGTTATTTAATTTACAATTATTTTGTTTCTCACCAAGAGCATTGATTTTTAAGTTTTCGTCTACTATTAACTTTGTTTTATAAAAATCAATATTACAATTCACAGCTATTAGTAACCCTTTCTTTTTTTCATTCTGTAATTTATTGAATAGATTTTCTAGTTTTATAAGGAATGGTTTAAGTGTGTCATAATATGGAACTGGTGACCATGATTAAGTTCAACCAACTAATTTCAACTGCACATAATTCAAAAATACTTTCTGAGCTTAATGATTTTAAGTCATTTCTTTGTTTGATATGTTCCCTTAGGTGATCACGTACTAAAATGCAGAACCACCCCTGTCAAATTCACTCCTTGAAAAGGAATCTGTTAGGGAAAAGCCTTTTATTTTGTTTAACACTTAGATTGCTTCCTGTCCTAGTCAATGTTCATTAAGGCAAATTATTTCTATTTTCCTGTCAACCATTTCATCAATTAATAGGTTTAAATCATCAATTTTAGACAGTGCTCCTTGTATATTTAAGTGTAACAACCAATTATAAGTCACCTGATTATTTAATCCTGATCTCTGTACAGTAATAGTATTGTTTTTGTTTACATTGCCCAATTTGAAGACACCTACTATACCTGTGTCCCTTTCGCTGAAATATATGTCTGGTTATTATATTGATAACATTTTTCATGACTTGCCCTGTCATCCATGTGCCCTTTCGATTTAGGTGCAGCCCATCTTTCCCTAAGCAAGATAGGTCAATATATTTATCTGCATTCACAAATACAGCTTTTAAGGCTTCACAGGCCCATCTAATATTATAATTAACTAACCTGATGAAATTGTGATGCACATCCCATCTTTTTATTACACTGTTCACAGCAACTATGACGCTTGGAAATTTCTCTTTAGTACACTTCACTGCATTGTAAACTTCCCCCAAAACTTCTTCAGGGTTGTTAGCTCTCTTTAAGTCATTGGTTCCCATATGTAACATTACTACTTCAGAATTTTCCGGAAATGTTTCGCATTAACACTGATTCACAACCTTATTGGCCAGCTGATTGGTATTTATACCCCTATACACTTTTATATCTGCACCCTTCACTTTTACGTGCGCAATCCTGAAGTCTCCCAGCACTAGAACTTTTCTTGGCTCTACAGGATAATTTCTTGAAGAACTAGTGAGGTTAGACCATCCTCTTGTATGGAATTGTTTTGATTTGCATCCTTTTGCCGTGAAGATAGCACGTCGCACCAGTTAGAGGTCTGGATGTCTGGAATCCATGGTTCCATTTCTTGCGTCTTCTTTGCACTTCCTTTTCTAGTGACTGCTGCCCAATTTGCATTCTGGCTCGAGTTCAGCCCCTTATGTTGTTGCAAATGATTAATTTCTTGTATTGATGCAATAGCACTGTTCTTTTGTCCCGTAGCTTCTTTAAATGTTCCTCATTTGCCATTAACTTTCTTTCTATTTCACTTTTCTCTTTCTCCAGTATGCTTAGTTTCTGACAGATTTAATTTTTTTGGGATCGTAGATTATTATTTTCTTGTCGTGATTTGTGCAGGTCCTTGCTTAGGATTTCAATTATCTTGTGTAGCAATTCAATTGCTTCCTTTTCCACAGGACTACCCAGTTCCTAATGTTTCTTTGGTTGCTCTGTTTTGGCATGTCTGTTTGTTCTGCCTTTATTTTCTATGTAACTGGAATCGACTGGGAGTTCAAAATTGGCACCTCCATTGCATTTATCTACAGCACCATCAATATTTTGTTGAATTTTACAGAACGTACTTTTCATGACAACACTACATGCCCTAAATCTGGCCCAAGCTAATTTTTAGAAGAACACAGAGTACACTTAAATAAATAACTGCATATTAAAAATAATCTTTAATTCTTATATCTGTAATTGCATATAATTGTTCTTTGCTTTTTTTAACAGTCCCTTTTCGTTTATATTTTACTTTGTCTAAATATTATCCCATGTTCTTACAATTTGAATTATATTACTAAAACTCCTATTCTTTCTAGATCATACATTATTTCTCCAAATCTCTTCTTCTCTGGATTCAAATTTTGTGTATTGATACATTTCCCCCACATAGTTGATAATCACATTGCAATAGTAATTTTGCTGCTCTTTTAGTCCCATTGTTTTTCATTGGAACATACAATACTAATGACCTCTTCTCATTTATCTGATTAAGTGAGATTCATATCTCTATATCTTCAAATCTTCTATTAGCACCCCTCCAAAAACCTTTAGTGTTTATTTCTCTTTTTCTCCAAATCTTCCCCAATCCATTATTTCTTAATTTATTTATCCAACCTATGCTTTGTTAACTGGTTTCTTGGTATTTTAAACATCATTTTAACAAATGATCTCCTAATTTCAAGATTCTATACCAATATTTCAAAGCTCTCTTTCCATAATCAATCCTTTTCTTGCAGTCTTCCCATTTTAGTTTATGCTATTCCGCTTACTTAGCCCTGCATGTAAAACAACAGCATGTGCTGCTCCTTATTTTCTCTTATAGGTTGTGAAGACACAATTGCTTATTTCAGTATAAATAAGTTCTATATTTAAAAAATAAAATGTAAATGACATCTTATTATGGGCGCTCTTTAACTGCTGTGGTTCTCAGCATCCCATTATTGGGCGTGAAAGACCGATTAATTTTGCTCAGAGGCCTCTCTATCAAGCTTGAGGTTCTTTTACGTGCCGTAAACATTGCTTCATGATCTGGTGTTTTATCCAGAACATGTTTCAATAGCATTTTCTTGATTGTCAGCTGTACTACCATAACTCCTTTTCTTTTCTTTGTGGTAGAATATATAATATGAAGCAATATGACACAGGTATGGGGAACAGATGATGCTCCCAGAGAGATTGATATATCTTTTTGTAAATATATATTAAGTCAATCTATAGCATCACCAAATGGGGCAGCTCAGTTAGAACATTCTACCAAGGCCAAAATTATCACAAGAGCTATGAAATATCAATTTCATAGAATTTCAAATCTACAGGATAAGTATTTTACTAAAGAATGCTTTAGCATTTAGGAGAAAGGCAAATGGAAAGAGTCATAGTCAGTAAAGTAATGGAGTTTGATTTATGGATGCACTTTAACTGCTGTGGCTCTCAGCATCCCATTCTATGTTGGGCATGAAAGATAAGACATTTTTAGCAGAATAAGAAAGAAAATATCCCAAGGATAAACAAGGATATTCCCTCTGGGAGAGGAAAAAGTACATAGAGATATGCAATAAATTACAGCGAGAAGGATTTGAATGGGTGAGAACAGAGGTTAAAAACTTGAAAGGCATAAGCATGATGAAGATGTAAGAAAATGTCCAATGTGCAGAGAAGTTGACATAGATTTCCGTTGTATATAATACAATCAAACAAACACATGAAGAGATCAAATTTGGCAATGAAAATGGGAAAAATTGGATGGAAAAATAGTGATCAGGAGGATTTTGTCTGCAAAAGGAGACAAAAATATAAGTTATATGTAACTTCTTAGGTAAGATCAGAAAGAAATGGATAAGAATGACCACATGAAAATGGAAAAGGAAAGAGGTTAGAAAATAAGAAAAAGGTGGGAAAAAGTAGTAGCATGATGTAATGCATGGTCAACTTTACATATATAATTGTGGTGTTAAGGTGCATAGTGCACTAAGGACCAAATAAAAATAGCAACTCTAAGTAAGGTACAAGAAAATTGTACAAATGTATGTACAGTATTATGATACATAAAGACATCATATTTTGGAATTAGGCTTTCTTCAATCAACACATAACCTTCATTAAATTCTATTCATGTTTATGCATATACAGTTACTCTCAAATGGATAGAGTTGCCATCTATTGAAATATTTTATTCATTTTGCCTTTTTCTTTTATTTCATGTTCTTTTCTCAAAAATGTGCTGCAATGGCTCAACTTTCTACAGGAGTCACCCAGAGTGTAATGCCCTCATATATTTTTTCTCAGTTGACAACAACGTAGCAAATGCGAAACATCAGGTATAAATTATTTAAAGTTTCCTGAAAGTGCATCAGAAAGGTATATTAAAATAGATTATAAATTTTGTTTATCTTGAATTTGAAAGATTTAATTTTATGCAAAATGCCATTTCCTTCGACAGATGGTGTAGCTGTAGCAATGGCATCTGTAAGTGATGTATACCTATGGACAAAAAAAAAAAAAGAGTAATGTCTGGAATGCCAAATTCATCCAAGTCCTACATGGCACAGCACCTTGTGTACACCATCCATGATTAGGGACACTCAAATTTCGCGACTCGCGAAACTCGCGAAAATTTTTAAAATGCTTAAAATTAGGGAATAAATGTATACGAAGACATATTTGATTAATTTAAATACTTTTTGACACACCATCTACTCGCGAAATTTTGAAATTCCCGCTCTATATACGAATTTTTAGGTTCACTCGCGAAATTTATCGCATATAGCAAAAAGATCACACATTCTTGTTATCAAATTTCGGTTAACGTTTTTTGCTTCCAGCTTAAGCTTTGTTAAGTGCTGTGGGAGTCTGTTAGCACGGTATTGGCTATCTTGTCAGCGTTCGATCGATAACAACAGCAGTCTGCAGTATCGGCGGACCAGCGAAGCCGTTGAACCAGCGAGATAGGAGCGCTCATATCCGGTATGCGCTGCGCACGCATTCTGTTACTACCCTAAGTAACTTCTTCTACGCGTATCCCACTAGTTCCTGTTCACCCATGCATTCAGTTCGTTTTAACTAGCAGTAGCATAGTTCTGAAATATCGTACAGCATGCCACCGAAAGTGAGCTTAGATGAGCGGGTAAAGCAATTCTCGCAGGACGGAATGAAGAGGTCGGGAGAAATAATGCTTTGCAGCTTTTGCAATAAAAGAATTCCATATGAAACTTCGGATGATGTAAAAAAACATATTGCTAGCCAGAAACACGTGGATGCAACGAAAACGCGTAAGCGACAAAGAACAATGTTCGAGGCGGCTGAATGTTCAAAAGGAGCAAAGGTATGTAATTTCCACATTTTCTGCATTCATCTACTTCAATTCTGTGACAATTTTTATTTTGTTACTTAGAGTTTGAAACTTGTGTGTAAAGAGGTAAAGGTGTATTACCTATTTAAAATTAAATGCCAGTTTACTTCCTTTTAAAGCACATGTTTTTAGAAATCAGAACATTATTTGGCTAATAGTAAAATATCGTGTGTAGTTGCACTCTTCGCTTAATCACATATACTTATTTTGCTCAGTTATATGTTTTACATGATTTTATATCATATTTCAAATTTATTTTGGTTTATAACTTGACATCGGGTGTATAACACAACGCTGCTTTAGGTTCGCGGTGATTTAGCCGGTTGTATGACGCACGTTGAGGGACATGCGAGCACGCTCTCACAGATATGAAGTGTAGCATACAAAATACGCGGGTAGGACATAATTTTTAGTTCTGTTAGGCCTGTTGCCGTTGAAAGTTAAAGCCTCCGATATCACCAAAGAAGTTAAAGGGGGCTATAAAAATGAAAAATAAGGCAACAAAAGACATGTTATAAAAAGGAACATAAACTGCAGCATTTTAATCTCAAAGAATCAATCTTAGAGATTCGCTTTCAAGATTTAACACATTTAAAAAGACATTTTGCAAAAGTTCTGGTCTATGCTTATATGTTTTCTTTTCTACTTTTACCAGGCTGCCAAACTGGATTTTGTCACTTCCACGGTTGAAATGATGATTTCAACCAATATTCCATTGGAGAAGGCAGATCACCCAGCCTTCAAGGAATGGGTGAAGAAGAACGTTATTGGCGGTGGAGACCTTCCAGGAAGCAATGTTCTCCGTAGAGAATATTTACCTCTCTTGGCAAACTCCAGGAAGGAAAAAGTTGTTGCAGCCCTACAGAACAAGAAGGTTGCTGTTATGGCTGACGAAACAACAGACAAGATGGGCAGGGCAATTTTCGTTGTTCTGCTGTCTACAGTGGAGCCCTCCAGATCGCAGGAGCAATATGTGGCTGCTGTCACTTCACTGGAGGTAGTGAATGGACGGTCCTGTGCTCGAACAATTACCGAGGCACTACAGAACACAGGGGTAAACTTTGACCAAGTAGTGGCATTAGTAAGTGACTCAGCCAGTTATATGACCTCCTGTTATGCTGGGTTATCACTTCTCCTGCCAGATGAGTCCCTACATATTCAGTGCTGGGCACACAAAATAAATCTGATTGGTGTGGTGATGAAGGACTACTTGTCATCGCTAAATAAACTAGTCATTTCAGTCAAGCAGACTTTTCTGCATGCCCGGAAAAAAAGACATGCATTTCGGCAATTCATGCAGGAGAAAGGATCTGCAGCAGGAATGTTTTCAATTCCAGTGGCCACAAGATGGAATTCCTGGGTGGAAGCAGTTGAGTGGATGGCAGATAACTGGACCGTTCTTTTTGATTTTTTTCGCTCCATTGGTGGCAGAGAGTCATTTACTGCAGCATCTTCACACCTGCAGAATATTACTGATTCTGAGCTACAGATGCTTTATGTGCAAGCTCTGTTTGTGAAATCTTTAGCTTCAGTGATGAAGCAATTGTTGCTCAGCCTGGAAACAAATTCCAAACCGATGGCTGCAGAAGTGTATCCCAAACTTCAGAATTTGAAGAAGCGCTTACAAATAGTTGCTGCCGGAACTTTCAGTGACAGAGTTCAGGAGGAGCTTGATGCCCTGAAAGGAAATCTCAGGGGAAGTTCGATGCAGGACATAAAAATTGCAGCAGGCCATATGCACACCAAGCTGGACAATCTTATGTTGGGGGACCCTGCCCGTGCATTTTTGGAGCCTGTGGCTGCACTCTTCTACAGGCAGAATGTGCTGTCACAGCCTGCTGCAGGAGACGAGCTGAAAACCCTTTTCCACAAAGTACCATCAATGAAGGGTATTCCCATCGATGAAGGACTGCATGCTTACAGGGATCTTCAGGATATTCTGAAGAGCAATGTAAATATATCAGTAGAAGATGCTCTTCATGCAATGCGTGATGATCATCAACTTTTTGTTGATGGTGCCTTAAGGGCGCTGTGGGTTCCTGTCTCAAACGTGAACTGTGAAAGGTTTTTTTCCAACTTTTCGTGTGTGTTGACGGACCTCAGAACAAATCTCACAATCACAAACTTGGAGATGCTATCAGCTTATAATTATGAAAGTAAACCATAAGAGTGTGTGTAAATTATGCTTGCTATTAGCGTTTTTATATTTTAGATTGTATAAATTAATTGTGCATTTATTAATTATGCATTTATTTCTATTTTTGTAGGTGAGTAAGTTAATATCCAAGAATTACCGTATCCAAGAATTTTCCTTTCTAACTCAAGAATTTTACCTTCTCACTCAAGAATTTTCTCTCTTATTACTCAAGAATTTAGCAACATTTTATTCAAGAAATTTGAGTGTCCCTATCCATGATACAGTTGTGTTGTGGTAGTAACAAGTGTCACAAGTTCCAAATCTTAATATTAATAACTCATATGATCAATAATCATAATCAAATACATAACTTAAGCTTCTTCAGAAACAGACAATTGATATTAACTAAAAATATTAATGACACAAAACATGATACAGTTTGTTTTCTACAGCATTACTAAGCCTTCCATCTTCCAAGTCTGTTCACAGTAGTGCTGTGGCAAAACATAGGTTACTCCTCTGGTGAGGGTCACAGATTTGCTTCTTGCATGTAGCAAACAGTTTTTTTTTCCTTCTCTTAATAGCAGCTATTTATTTTAGACATACTTATCTTATATACAATATTCAGTACACTTAATAATATAATAGTTATAATGATGCTTCTTTAAGGGTTTATTCTACAAACAGCAATATGCTGCACATGAAAGCATGTGGTACACAAAATGGTGTGCAAATGAATCAAACACGAACCATTCTCTCTCAATGAAAAAAATGGAATCTGTATAGTATGAAAAAATAGTAAAAGTATTAAAGTAATAACTGAAGCTTTTCTGACGACATATTAACTCTAAGTGTTCTCAGACTTCTAGCCAGGTAAGTAGGTATCGTTAAGAAAACCAAAGTTTTGAAGCATTTTTAGGATTCCAATTTTGGACAAATTTGATTTTTTTGGGAGGTAGAAACTATGTTTTTTTTTTTACTCAATACACCCTTCACAAACTGATCCAACAGAAAAATGCCAACCGCAACTGGAATAACTGATATTCTCAGACGTTTCTTCCACATGTAAAGGAAAAGTGATTTGTCTTTTGTCCAAAGAGGTCCCTATTCAATGCAAAATATGTGGCTTCACAACTCAATCATGGTTGCATATCTGTATTGCGTTGGGGTTAGATATCAAGGGACGATCCAGGTGTTCTGTGGCAGCTTGATGATACACTGAATGATGTGCAGTACATGGTAATGCTCGATTATATTTTGATTCTCTCTGTGAGGATGAGATATCCTGATAAAATTGTTAAATTTGTACAGGATAAGCATCCTAGCCACATATTTCAAAAAGTTACAAATTAGTTTTTTGAGAGGCAGGTTATCAGAGTGGTAGATTGGTCTCCCTATTCACCAGATTTCAATCCTATAGAGAATGTATGGGCTGAGGTAAAACGACAGCTGCGCTCCAATTTACCTGTAGATGGACAAAGGACAAAAGATGACTTCTGGGCAAAAATTAAAGAAGCCTGGGATCTTGTAGCTTCTTGTCCACATTACTGCAGCATTTAATTTTGTGTATGCCCTGAAGATTGAGGGCAATTATATGGCCTGAGAGTTCATTTATTCAATTTTATTATGTTTATTTTTTGTATTTATTTTTAGAAAATAATAGTTTATTTACACATGTTCTTTTAGTTGTTTAACACGAGTGTTAGTAGAATTATATTTTTGTGTGCATAAATAGGCCAGTAACTTCAAATGCCAAAGTTATATTAATGCAATATTATGTTCTACATATCCATCATAAAATTAACATAAAAAAAGACAGGTAGTGTGAGGTTTGAACTTAGGAACCTAAAAGTAGAGGCAAGTCCTTCTTAACCTCTCGGCCACCATAACGTTATTCTGTGATCTGTTTTAAGTACTCATAAGTTAAGCATTGTACAGTTCTTTCATGTGCTTTATGAGCACAGCTTTTATTAAGACACATGAAGCTCTTTGATGGACACATGTAAGTTGGGGATGATTCATTTTTTTGTGAACACGGCTGTACATTACAAGCAGCTTACCATCTTTTGAATTTCTCATTACAGAGAAAGAAGCTGAGGGGAATATTTGCAAATGTTTGTGTGAAGTCTGTGGAGCACTTGCACTTGACAGGAGCTGATCACTAGGCACAGAGGGTGGAGCCATCAGAAGGCAGAGTTCCAAAATTTGAGCGAATAGTGAGACCATCCATAGCTGTCACACCTGACATACTGCAATGTGCTAAGTTCTCATTCACAAGGATAGACACATTACAACTTGGCAGTTGGTACTCCTGTCAATCAACAAAGGAAATGTGGGTGCAATTATCTGCACTCTTGGATACTCAAAAGTGTGTATATGATCGGTTCTGTGCTGTCTTGTGGTGGAACACAAATTTCACGGAAGAAATAGTTTTGTTTGGAGTTGTTACAGCATTGTGAAGCTGAGAGGGAAGTCTTCTTGAACCAAACTGAGACAGATGATAAAGCATCATTTTAAGTCCAAACTAAAAAGACAATTGACGGAATGGCATCATCATCACTTTCCACAGAACAAAAAATTCAAAGCAACTGCTTCCAACTTTACCATCTTGAAGATTGTAAGCATGTAATTCTCATTGATGTGAGGCCTAAGGCAACACCATTAATTTGAAAATATACAGGAACATGTTAACCACGCTCAAGGAAAACTTACACCAACTTCGGAATTCTAACAACCCAGAGGATGTTTTTATTCAACATGATACCACATGGTGAATCAAAACAAGTCCTCACATAAGTATGAGGACTTCTGAACACCTCAGGAAACAGGATTGGTTAGTGTTACCCCATCCACCCTACAGCCCTGACCTAACTCCCTCGAACTTCCATTTATTTGGGCCATTAAAGGATAGCATTCATGGAAGACATTTTAAGGATGAGGAGGAGGTGATTTATGCAATGAAGATATTGGTACCTACAAGGAGGAGGAAGGTCATAGAACTGGAAGGAGATTATGTGGAAAAATAGAGTATGTAATAAAATATTATTCTTTCATGTATGTAATTTTCATTAAGTGCAATAAATAATTGTAGAAGAAAAAATGTGGCGATCCTCATATTGTGATATATAGGATATTAGTATTGTTGGAGTGATCGTTACAGCATAGCTTTGGTTTTAGAAAAACAGTATTATGACTGGCTGGTTCAAAGCCACGCTGTAGGGTGGGAGAAGTTTTAAGTTTTAGCAAGCCGTTGGGTTAACATCATTTGAGTCAGTCGTTAACTAGTCATGTAAAGATTAGGATGCGGATCTCTCTGGCCTTGGAACCCATTGATGCCAGCATGGTCCTTCAGAGTGGCCCAACAACCCAGATAACACATGTAAACTGAAGGTATGTGATAATAATATTATTGTTCTATTGAGTGAATATATTTCTATGAAGTGAAACCAGTGTTTACTTTGGCAGAATAGTTCCTGGTCCTCTCCAACCTTAGTTAAAAGTTGATGTATTGCCCTCTCTGAGTGCTTCTCCAGTCATGAGCATGGGTAAAGACGTATTTCATGTTTAAATATTAAGTGGCTCATGACAATATCTATTTAAATGTTATATTTCTGAAGTGTTCTTCTAATAGGATGCAGATAAATAACAAAGGATATGATGAACAAAAGACCCTTGAAACATAGGATATAAAACCAAGCATTGAAGTTGTACATAAAAGTCTCAATTACTGATCTGTATTTACTGCGCTATAGTGAATGAAATCACTTCATGAATGACAGCTAATAAGCTTTGTTAGACTTCTTTATTTCATGAATGAAGCACTTCATTTGAATGACTCACAATACAGAGTGTGAAGAAGGAATTAACTGTTTTACCTGTGACTTGTACATTTCCTTCACATCGGCCAGATCAAGTTGCAGCTCCTGAGCCTCCTCTACCTTCTCACCATACATCTGAAGTAAGGCATCATACTTATGTTGGAGATCCTGATACTGGCTCTGTAGTAACTCCATTTCTTTAAGTTGTGATGCCTGCTCATCCACTCTTGCCATTAACTGTGACAGTTCACTTGTCAATGCTGCCCTCTCTGCATCTCTTCGAGACATCTCCCATTGCAACTGCTGCACTTCGCCTAGAAAAACATGAAGTTACTAATCTATTCCCTCATGAAATATTCTTTTTATAATGTAAGAATGTGGTTCTTACCATCTCGCAGCTTAAGTTGTGACTGGAGACCTTCCAGCAGTGAGGTGGTATTACTTGCTCGCAGACTGTCATATACATTGCTATATCTTCCAGACACAGACCCACATTCATCATCCTGAAACTAAACTTCATTATATGCTTATTACATCCTATGTATAAGAAACCTCAGCTACGTTAACAGACATATGAAGTTAGCAAGGTAACCATTACACCATGGAGGGCAAGGAAAAGATTTGAGTATATAGAAATACAAAAAATATTTAGTGAGAGAGCTGAAAAGAGATCTTTAGTTTCCTATATACCAATGAAAGACTCATGGGGAAGGGAAAAGTATATAGATGTGACAAATAAAGAGGAGCGAGAAGGTATTGCATGGTTGAAAGCAGGAGTATGGAGATTAAATGGTTTAAGGAAAGGTATTCCACAAAACCAATGTCCTATATGTGGCGGAAATGAAGATATGGAACACATTTCATTAAATGTACAGGGACTGAAGTTTGGAGAAAAGAGTATATTAATAAGAAATGGTTTAAAATAGATAGAAATGTAGCAGTAGTTGAAATGTTTCAAAAAGACAGTAAGAAGATTGGATAATTCTTATACAAAGTGAAAAATAATGGGTATGGACAGTAAATAGACAAAATGGTATAATAAACTATAATTAATAAACCATAGTAAAATATGTTTATGAACACCGGTCATATTCACCTGTATACAGCTTAGCATAAATAAATAGATAAAAAAGTAAACAGATACAGAGACTTCTTGGAAATTTCATTTCATTTTAGTTCAAATTGGAGAAGTTCGTTCTGGGAAGGTTATATTAACTTAAATATTATTTTCATGTTGAATTTGTCCAACAACTTCACATACACTTTATATTAAAAGTGTATTAAAATATTAAAATCATTTCATTTATCTATCTGTTTAAAACACTATGGTTAAATATTATGGATGCGTTACAACAGTTTACAGTATTGTAAAATTTGAATATAATGAATGAATGAATTTATTAGCATAAATTACAATGCAAATGTTTGTTACATATCTTTCTTTCTTTCTTTTTCCTTAAACACATTTATCTAAATTGCTATCCTTGAGAGATACTTGTTCCTCTGGACCTTATACACACTAACACCCTGGTTACTGATGTATATGAATCTATTTAACTAATACTAGATAATCCCTTTCTCTCCCCTACCCATTTCATCTTCCTTGTACTGCCTCACAATTCTAGACTATTTCTCACACACCTTTCTTAAATATTTTCTGCATACTATAATAAATTTTCTTCTATTATTTTTACAATTCCTTTTGCTAATTCCTCTATCCCTAGTTTATCCCATTTATCAAATCTCAATTTTCTTCTCTATACCTCTATTTTCTTGCTCTTAAGAACATAATGCAGTGCTTCATTATCCCCACACATTGGGCATTTAATGTCATAATCCCCTCTCAGCTCCCTTAATTTTAATACACTTGTTCTTGCCCATGCATCTCCTTCTCTCCCTGCTTTATAGGCTGTGGTTGAAAAGTAGAATTTACTCCTGGTGTTTCACTCAAAACTGTATTGAGCATCATCAGAGGATTCAAAGAGTGAAATGCAGAAAAACTGAATATAGAACAATCACTGGCCAATCTCAGTGACAAACCTTTAACAGCCGCAGAGATGTCACTTCTTGCCAAGGGAGGCAATTACACATTAACACCCAAATCCATACCAATAGAGAACATCATTGCTAACATGGAATCGGCTTAAGGAATGTGCCTTCTAACCAAGCAGAACTTATATGGATGGAACTGCACACATATTATGACAGGCTAGATCACCCAAACAAAATATCGCACTCAGATGAGCTCAGAGTGATCGAAGTGCTTAATAAAGAAACATCCATAATATTACTAAATGTAAATAAGGACAATGCCACAGTACTCATGAATACTACTGAATACAGAAAGAAAATGGATGACCTATTGGAGACAAATACATGCAAGATGGTAAAAAAAGACCCTACCTCATCTGTACTCAGGTCTACCAACCATTAATCAAGTCATCTTCATTATCATGGGACACTATCAAGATCATCATCACAACTGAGGCGGCTCTGTTAGATTTTATTGTGTAACAAAAATACACAAGGAAACTAATCCACTATGACACATTTTGAGTACAATTGTCTTACTAAACATTTATAATGGTTATTACAACCCCACTTAGGCAATACTGAAGCATAAATAGAAGATTATGTACATTTTTTATACAAACTAAAAATGAAGCAATTGTCACCCGATACATGCTTTATAAGTTTTGACATAGTATCCTTATTCAAGAAAGTTCCATTGGATGACACTTTACAATAGTAGATATCTTCCCTGCAGACATCATAAATTTATTTAGGCATTGTCTTACTACAAGTTACTTCTATTGGCATTAATATTTCTACCAACAAATATATGGCATGGCTATGAGTAGTCCTTTGAGCCCACAATGGTGACTTCTACATGCAAAAATTTGAACATGTAGCTTTAGAATCAGCAGTTTACAAACCAAAACTATGGTGGAGGTATGTAGATGATGTATTTGTTATATGGACACATGGACTGGACAAGCCTTAAAGAGTTCCTGAAGCACCCAAACAACGTACACAAAAACATACAGTTCACTACTAAAATAGAAAAAGACGGATTGCTACCTTTCCTAGATGCCCTGGTCACCAGAAAAGATAATTTGACCCTGGAATGCAATGTGTACTGAAAACCGACACAGACCAATATCTGAAAAAGTCATCAAATCACCACCGAAGACAAAAAGTTGGGATAAGTAGGACAAATGAGCTATTAGAATCTGTGATCTGCACCTTTTAGAAAAGGAAATAGAACACCTTGAGAACATCCTGCAAGTTAAAAGATATAGCACTAAAGAAATTCGATGAGCTATCCACTCTAGGAGGCAAACACAAGAGGACACTACCCATTCTCAAGGCTTGGCCTTCTTGCACTACCTTCACAAAATCACAGATTGCATAAGAAGCTCCTGTTCAAGTATAAAATCAAGACAGTTTACAAATACACCCAGAAAATCAAGATTTAAGATCTGTGAAGGATAAACAGCCACCACTTAATTCAGCAGGTGCATACAGGACACCATGCACTTGTGGTCAAATCTAGATAGGCACAACTAAACACAGCATAAGTACAAGATTACAACAAAAATATGACATTGCAGATTGGGGCACACAGACAGATCAGCAGTAGCGGAACATGCCCTCCAAAGCAGCCATGACATTTGTTTTAGAGACACGAAACTTATCAGTTCCTCAAGAAATTTCACGCTAGATTTTATCGTAAGGCAATAGAGATATACAAGCATGAAGACATTTTTAATCATAAAGAAGAGATGGGTAGGTTACACAGTGCATGGCTACTAGAACAACTACAGATAATCAAACCAGAACCAGTGATAGGAGAGGAAAGGATAGTATAACTGGAACACAGGCAATTGGAAGTCCACCAGCTAATCAGTGACAAGAAGATAGTACTTCTCATATATATAAGGGAGGCAGGAAGTCTGCACTTCATTCTTTGAGTCCTCTGCTGATGCTCAATACAGTTTTGAGCAAAATGTCAGGAGTAAATCCTACTTTTCGACCATGGCCTACAAGTTCAGAAGAAATTTTACTTTAAACTTTGCTATTTGCTCTTACTGTGACATACAACACATTCTTTTAGTGTTAATTTAATTGTTTTTTCACATAGCCATGTGTAGAACAGGAGTTGAATAATTAGAGTCAGACTGAAAAATTCAATGCCATAGCCGGGATTTGAACCATGGATTTCCTGGTCTCTAGCCAGTTGCTCTACCACTGAGCTACCATGGCAATATGCTGGCATGGCATTACATTTTTCAACTGACTCGCACGTTTCCTGATAAACCACTAGGTGATCTCAAATCATTTTGAGATGACATACCCCAATAGCGACTACAATGTCATAAGTACTTTAAGTCCTGGGCTTCATAGTTTAGCCAACTATTATGGTCAATTAGTATGGATGTAATTGTTTTTTCATGTAAGACAGGAGTTGGATAAGTAGAGTCAGACAGAAAAATTCAATGCCATAGCCAGGATTTGTACCACAATCTCCCGGTCTCTAGCCAGTTGTTCTACCACTAAGCCACCATGGCAATGTGCTGATGTTAAGTCTTTTAAATAGAAGTGTTTAATCACAGCACAAAACTTGTTTTTTCCATCTTTCTAAAGAAGCACAAGATTGTTGATTCAATCACCTATAGCAATGAAACCACATGATGGATATAGTTGGAACGTAACTGCCATCTAGGAAGACATGACAGTTACTAAATACAATTTTTTTTCGATGCTACAAGTGTAATTTCTTGAATTTTGTATTACTAATTCTAATTATCGTACTAAAAATAACAGCTTTTCACATCTCTACTACTTATTGACTATACCTGTTGGGAAAAACATTTTTTTTTTTTCAATAGTGAAACAATTACCAAAATTGGTTTGATAGCTTCCAAGGTTATGCTATTTGCCTACTCAGAGTTTCTCTCTATATATTACTAGAAAAGATTTATATTTATATTCATCAAGAAAACTTACCTGTGGCCAGGCTGTGCTAGAGATTGACTCAGATAGTGACACTCTTCCGAAACTGAGAGTTGGTGATGATCTTGGAGATGTGACAGGAGATATGCGGCTTCCATGTCGCTCACGATCCAAGCCTATTTCACGCTCCCTTAACTGTTCCTAACAAAAGCATAAACCAAGTTGTATGACATTTTCTCACTTGTACTTATTTGTATTTCCTATGTGTCAATTGAAATATTTGATGAAACTGCAAGTCAGAATATTTTTCTTAAAGGGTTGGCCTAGGGTATAATAATAACTATCTTTGGAAAAGCAACCAAAGAATCTTCAAAATTCAAAATTTTGTAATTCCAAAAGCAAAAAGGATAAATGAAGTCCATTACTGTCATTTGGTGAACATTTTTTCTTTCTGTAGCACTTATCATTACAGGTACAGAGAGGATTCCATAAAAAATTTGATATTGAGATTTCACTTGGCTCACATATTTAGAGAGAGAGAGAAAGAAAGAGAGAGTGAGAGAGAGAGGGAGGGGCAGATACGTGATTCAAAACTGAGGAATCAGATAAATACCAAAGTTTAAGTTCAGCATCTTCTAATCATGTGACAAAGCTGTTCAAAAAGAAACTCCTCTCTAAACTATTTTTACATAAAGGATTTTTAATTATTTTCTCGACAATTTTAAGACATGACATTTAATTTGAGTTAATTAATAAAATGTATATCTTAAATTTTCTGAGTATAGCCTGTGAATCTTCTTCATTTGGAATGGATGTTATATAATTTTGTAAAAAAACTCACCACACAAAAAAGTAGATATCTTTAAAAACATAATTTATTTCAAATAATCTTTTTTTGTCACATCAGTTGTTTTGCGATTCATTGTATTTGGTTTGAATTTGTTCAGTACTTAATTTTTTTAAGTGCTGCCATCATTCAGCTGTTTCCCTCAATGTCATACAGACAATATGCAATTTCAAAGGCAGCACTCAGCAATCTAATTTTTAGATTGGTCTATAGATTCAGCCTCCTGTATACCCCTTGCACGCCTATGGAAACACTTAATGAAATCATTCTTCAACATTGATTGTCATGAAGCAGATAAAAAAATAAGCTTTTGTAAGAATATTTTGTAGAAACTATATTAAAATACTATAGTAGCTATGAAAAGTCATATGAATGTAGCATATAGAATTAATTTTTTAAATTATCCTTTATAATTTGTTACAAAATGCAAAAAAATGTTTAAGTGCATACTAAAAGGAGTAGTTATAATATTAAATAAAATATAGGCACACAACATTACATATACAATCTGCACATATAAATAACACAAGAAAAAATTTATAATGTGAGCACATAATTGGACAACATTGAAGTAAAACATATAGATCATTTTTATCATAAATGCTTTCCTGTATGTGACAAAGTTGAAATGTACCTGCAATAACGCATTTCTTCGTTTTTCAGCTTCTGTTGCTGCTCTCTCGACCTGCAACTGCTGTTCTAATGCAGTTACTTCCCTCTGCAGCTCTGAAAGTTGGTCTGTCATAGATTGCTTCAGTGACTCTGCACCAGAAATTTCCCTGACAACACACATCACAATATAAGTATAAGCGTATTATTACTGTTCTGGATTTAATATAAGTTATCTAGAATCTTCAAATATTTTCATGAAATTTAATGCATATACTAAATAATAATAAGAATATAACAATTGAGGGGGTCAGTGCAACAGTGGTCTAACCCTCCCCAACACCCAATTTGCGATATTGCGATATTGATACAATTTGTGAGATTTTCCCACCATATGGCTTGGACCAAAACCTTCTCGTTATATTAAATTACATCTACTTAAATTTTCCCTCAGAAGAAAATCCATCTTGTTTTAGTGCAACTGTGGTCTAACCATAAATGACCAATGAGAGGTCAGCATCTTGGTGACGTGTAACAACAATAGCAGCAAATATGGCTAATGCTAATGTTTGTAATAATGTTTCTGGTGGCGAAAATGATGAAAATCATGCTGAAATTGTGGCAAACCGTGTAAGACATGAGGAATCATGGTGTAGGAATATGAGAAAGAAGAAAAGGAATTCAACAGAGGAATATTTCGGCAGAACAGCAAAGAAAGTCGAGCTAAGCAAACAGGGCCCACCATGTGCTTGCGAACATAAGTGCTATGAGATGTTTACAGAAGAACGTAAAGCCATATTTAAACAATTTTGGCAACTCTGTGATTTCAGTTTGCAAAATGCATATATTAGTGGATGTGTGAAAGTGAATGAAGTGAAGAAAAGATACAGAGCTAATGGTGAGGAAAGCAGAAGGCAGCATACTCGTGAGTATTATATTTCCGTACAGGCTTGTGACAAGAGAATTTGCAAACAGGCATTTATATCGTTCCATGGGATTAGTAATGGCAGACTTTCAAGGGCAGTTAAAAAAAAAAAAAAAACAGACCGAAGGGACACCAAAATCAGATGGTCGTGGAAAACACAGAAACAGACCAAATAAAACCAGTGAACAGCAATGTAATTTGGTTATAAATCATATTAACAGCTTTCCATTGCGTGAATGCCACTATTCTAGATGCTTGGCTCCAAATAAAAAATATTTGCCGGAAGGTCTCAATATTACAAAGATGTACAAACTCTATGCAGATTGGATGAAACAAGAACATTGCTCTAGTGATATTGTCAGTGAATATGTGTATAGGGAAATATTCAATACTAAGTTCAATCTTGGTTTTTCCACACCATCTACTGATACCTGTAAGGTTTGTGATGCACTCTGCATAAAACATGCAGCAGTTCAGGATGGGGATGAAAAAGCAAAATTGAAACAGGAATTAGATTTGCATCAGTTAAAGGCACAGAGGGCATACACTAACCTATAAAATGATGTAGCCAATTCTAAAGCTAACAACTCAGTGAAGGTGATAACCTTTGATTTACAGCAGGCATTACCTACTCATCTGCATACAAGTGAAGTCTTTTACAAGAGACAACTCTGGACCTACAACTTTTGTATTCATAATTGCACTTCTGATGATGTTAATATGTATTTATGGCCAGAAAGTGTTGCAGGGTGTGGTGCAGCTGAGGTTATATCATGTTTAAGTAAATAAACCTCCAGTAATCTTCAAAACTGTGACAAATTAATAGTTTACTCTGACAACTGTTTTGCCCAAAACAAAAATGTATCCCTTGTATCTTTTTGGTTACTACTTATACATAAGCAGTTTGTCAAGGAAATTGAACACAAATATCTTGTGTCAGGCCACAGTTACCTACCATGTGATAGGGACTTTGGTCTAATAGAAAAGAAAAACAGAACTCAAAAGTATGTTTATACACCTAGTGATTGGGCAGAACTCATAAAAAAACACTAAGACAGGTAAAAAGAGATTTAATATGACTGAAATGCAGCAGGCTGACTTTGTCAGTTCAAAGCCTCTAACTGATAAAATAACGATTAGAAAGTTCACAGAAGACAAAAGGCCTATTGCTTTCAGTCGCGTTGCAATCTTTAAGTTCTCCATTACCCAGCCCTGGAAGTATAATGTAAAGTTTTCATATTCAGATCTAGAAGAGGGTAATTATGTAAATGTTGTAAAAGGTCAAAAGCAAAAAGACAAGCATACTCTGGATCTTAAAAATGTTAAAGATATTAATGACCTTTTGAAATATGTTCCACCAGTCTATCATTCATTTTATAACCAGTCTATCATTCATTTTATAATGGTTTGATTGCTCAAAATATAATGACTGAGAACTGTGACAGTGAGGTGGACAATGAAGTTTTTGACATTCTTGAATATGTATAAATGGCCAACAAGGTAATTGTGTTAACATCATACACACTTTTAGAAAATTGTTTGAATAATAAAGGTTGCAAAAAGCACATTTATTGCAATATGTCTTTTTGTGTAGTACAACAGAAGAAAAAGTCTCAGTGCAACAGTGGTCCAACCCAGAAAAAGATTTGCACCACACTAATAAAAATTGTTATATCCCAACATTATGTTAACAGTACTCAATGTGTTCTTGTGCAATAATCTGGAAAGGTGTCAGTGAACAATCAATGTGATTAAAATAAGGTTTTCCTTATTCTTTAAAAAACCAGGTGTATTTAACTTTAACTGGGTTTTTCTCCATGTTCTAAAAAGATGGGTTACACCACTGTTGCACTGACCCCCTCAATTGTAATTACTCATTCAGTACACCTTTATAATAAAAGAAAAATAAAATGAAAAATCACAACCTCCATTTGTTTTTGAATCAATAACTTCAATGACAATCAATAAGCAAATTTTTGAATCAATAACTTCAATGACAATCATTAAGCAAATTAAGAGTCCATTTTTTCAGTAATAAGAACAAGAGAGAAAACCTGAGGTGTTTGTTATAGTGAACTTTACTCTTGTCGTGCAAATATGCCTGTTATACCACTTATATATGCTACTCCTGCCTGAGAAGACAGGCTAAAATACATTGCAAATCAAGGAACCCATTTTAAACCATAATATAGCCCAGAAAGCAAACACCAGACAGATTAGGAATTAATTCTTTGTTATTTATAAATTTAATAGAAATTCTTTGTTCACAAATTTACTGGGCTCTGCAGCTAACCCTCAGAATACACCCCTGCTCACCTTATCGCTTCCAGCTCAGTTATCGGATAAATTACATTAGATTAAGACTTTAGTATTCATGTATTATTGAGTTGCTGCAATGGCAAAATCTGAGCTACCTCTGAGTCATAGCCAGTATTTATATACCAGGTCTGATCTCAAATATCACAATTGTGGCACTGGTATATAGAAATATGTATTTGCAGTAGAAAAATATATACTCAACAAGCATACAATTTTTTAAAAACTCAGGTTGTTGTCTCAGGTAACATTGACAGGACAACTGCCACCCACCAGAATGACATAACAACTCCCGATCCTGCGCACTGCGAGCGCTTGGTAGTTATCATGCATTTCTGGCTTCTTGTGCTATAAGTCATACATGCACTTAGCGAGAGAGTAGACCTTGGAGTGAGTGGGTATGTTTGCATGTGTTCATACTACAGAGTGGTTGCATATTCATTATGTGAACATTCATTATGTACAGGTTAAAAACATTTTTCAGATCAAAGAATTTGAGTGGAAAAGTCAGACGAAACTTTAGGCTTGGTCCTAGAAAATCTTTGAGGTATTGTAATTGGTGAGGTACTGTAATTATGCAGGGCTGTAATTTGAGTAATTTTGATGCTCTATGAGCTGATGCTCTTGAAATTCCTGTTTACATACTAAAGGCCTCAAAGATTTCCTAGGAATACATTCCAAGACAGCACTGATTTCATCAAGATTTTCCTCACTAAGAACATGATGGGTTCATTGCCTTTACTTGTTATTCACAGAACCTATTTCGTTAAACCAATCTATGAAGTGTAATATTGTATTCCAACACAGAAGTGCTCTATTAGGAAATTTAAGCCTAAAGTTTTGCCTAGTTTTTCTGCACAAACTCAAAATGTTTTAACATCTGCACACACTCGTATAGTGAATATGCAACTATACTGTAGTATGAACGTCTGTAAAACTCCAACTCACTCGAAGGTCTACTCTCTCACTGAGTGTGTGTGTGTGTCTGTGTGTGTGTGTGTGTGTGTGTGTGTGACTTATAGAAGAACCTGCACAATAATTACAAAGTGCACACTGCACGCAGAACTGGGAGTTTTTGTGCTAGGGCCCGGTCCAACGGGTGGCAGTTGTCCTGTCAGTGTTACTTGAATGTATACATTTATTTATACAAGGATTAGTCTTAAAAATTATTTGCCATATTTAACTTTTAGTAATGATAAATGAAGTTCCAGATTTACTTAATTCAGCATTACTTAAGAAAATTAATACTTTGAATATTTATTTTGTAAAGCCCAATTAAAGCTGTATATATATATATATAATTTGTTGCATTTTTGGATTTGTTCTCATAAGTGTCTATGCTTTTAATCTTGCATGGTAGAAGAACTTCACATCATAGAATTGAACTCAATATGGAAGGGACTGCTCCATTATTGAATCATCCTATCTATGAGTTAAATATTCTTTATTAATATTACATAATTGCATGCTTCTAACGAGTAACAGTCCCTGAGTGTATACAATGTGTTAGGGATATGACTGCACAGAGTAAGAATGACAGTATTTTAAACTGAAACATTAATTCCTCTTCTAGAAAATTGTTTCATAAATAAAAAATAAAATGTATCAACAGTTTGACATGTCCGTACTCTTTTACCTTTTACTTTTAAAATAAGCATGCTTTAAAAGATGAATTATTTAAGTCTTTACCATTTGTGCTAAAACAATTCATTTAGCCACAAATTTGTATTACATAGTTTTTAGCATGTCTACTGATATAAATTTGTTGGAATACTCTTGGCAACTATGCAGTGCTGACACATACTGAGAGATGTGAGGCATGCTGACACAATAACTATTCCTTTCTCACCATCTGCAAAGTGCCAGTTCTGTTAGTGCTTCAATTGTGTTGATGTTTAAGCAATTTGAAATGGAGCATTCAGAGCCATAACAGTTCTTTTCACATCAGGAACATCCAAATATGCTACTTGCATATGGTAAATTGAATGTGATGTACGTGAACTCCAACATTTGTACAGGGATAAGTTATCTAACAGCAGAATTCCAAATCTGAGCATTTACTGCAGTAGCTCAGCAAGTGCAAGAGACAAATTTTTACTTCTGGAGACATTTGAAGAGCAAAGTGTACCACAATGAAGTTTCAACTATCCAGAATCTTTGCACATGTATATTTAAAGTAGTCCTTGAGATTGGGCAGAATGCAGAAGCTCTAATGAGGGTAGAACAAAATTGGCTAAAAAGATGTGATGCTTGCATAGATTCTAATGGGTTACATTTTGTGCATTTAGTCTAGAATATTTAAATAAACATACCTTAGTGTTCATGTTTTTTAAGTTATTGAGCACTAATAAATTTCTTGAATAGTAAGGATGTTTGCTTTGTTTTACTATCCATGATGCACCAGAACAAGTTAGTTAAAATTCACATTTCAGCATTTTTATTTCAATATCAGACTAAATTATGTATTTGTGATACTATCGCTTTGCATAACCTGTTCCTATCCACATTAGCTAACTTTTGGAGACCAGCTTGGAAAGCATGCAAGAAAGCCAACCCTCCATTTCTTATCTGCAGTAGCTGTTAAGAGAAGAAACACTGCACAGACACATAGCAAATCCAATTTTTATCTGCTGTTCCCAGATTTAATTTAGCTTTACTGTAAAAAGTTGTAAGTGTGAACAAGTGTTTGGTAGTGGAAGCAAAATTAGTAAACACAACATTAGCCTCATTAGCCCTACTGTCCTTATATAGTGAAAATAATGTATTCCTTAAACTTCAGTTAACTTCCTGTTCACAGTATTTGCATTTTTTACAGAGATGTTTTAATTTATTATTTGAATCTACCATCACTGAAAATATGCACTCATACTTTTAACATCCATGTTTTCAGTGTTCACAAAATTTTACATCCAGACAGTCCAGAAAATGTGACATAGCATTTGCTGCATAATACTAATGATTATGGACAAATTAATATACTTAGCTGATCCCAATGATGATGATGATGATGATGCTAATAATAATGCATAACTTGCCTTAATGAAAGAAAGGGTTGTTTTTGTGGATGCTCGTTGTGGATATAATTAAGTGCAGTGTTTTAGGGCAAGAATGAAGTAATGTGTAGACTAAATTTTTTGTTGAGAGTGTGGATGATATGGAGAAAGTAGAAGTAGTTTCTGAGCTTGTGCATATTACCTACTTCTGCCATAGTGTGCTATCACCTAGTGGAATTGACGTAAAATTGTAGTGATAATAGGACATGTAACACAAGAGAAGCTTTGGGCATGACTACCTTCAGGTACGTAATTAGTCGCCCTCCGTGGTGTAATGGTTACCATGCTAACTTCATATGCCCAAGGTCGCAGGTTCAAACTTAGTGGAGGACGATGGATTTTTTCGCGTGTAAAAATCCTTAGCATGGTTTCCTTTGGAAGGGAAGTAAAGCCGTTGGTCCCGTGTCATAGTTTTACAGCATATAAAAGAACCTTAAGCCTGATAGAGAAGCCTCTGAGCAAAATTAAGCAGTCTTTCATGCCCAATTTAGATTAGGATGCTGAGAACCACAGCAGTTAAAGAGCATAAATAACACGCCATTTACATTTACATATTTTTTTTTTTTTTTTTTTTTTTTTTTTTTAAGGTTGTCATAGAAATTACACATGTGCAGTTGTTCCCTAAAGCATACTCAAGCCAAGATGTGCTTCTTACCCTGTCATGTTTCAAAGAGTTTAGAGGAGTATTGCAGTATATTTAAAAGCAATAGATTTTTAACTAATGCACATCAGTTGTGTTTAATACTCTTACCATTCAAAAAAAAAAAAAATACCAATAAATCTGCAAAGTGTCTTAAGGCAGGCTGTGCATATGCTCTTGTAATCCTACACAGCAGCCATCATGTTTCTAATACTTCATTTGTATACATGTGTTTGTTACATATCACTTGTGACTCATGTTCTCTATCCTATCGTCCACATGCTGATGTGCACCAATTTAGAGTAAGCTCTACTTCCTTAGTAAACTACTATTAAAGTCAATATTTGGGAATTTCCATATGAGAGTAAACTACTTCTGAAGTATTCTATTCCTTTCAGATTTTCTAGAGTAAATCGTTTAATGTTGCAGAGTACCATTTTTAGTACGATACTGCAGAAATACATAGGCCACAAATGTAGGCTAGAATTTACTCCATTGACTTGGAGCAATTCAATGTCAATTGAACTACAATGCCACATAGTATTTGGAGGAAGATATTTTAAAGTGTTCATGGATTATTTTAAATTAAATTATGATCTTGACAAAGTAAAAAAACAATTACTTCAATTATATTGATGACCTCAATGAAAAAACTACAGGAATGTGATAGTATGGGAATGCGAGATACATATTATACTTATATGAGAGAGAGAATTCAAAGAACTTTGTGGTATTAGGAAAAAATCTTTTACACTCATTTTGAACCTATCTTGAGAACATTTATAACCAATTCAGACAGAAATCCATCTGTATCACCCAAACTACAATGTGCTCTGCAAGTGTTTCAAAAAGGAACATTTCTGATAGTTTCTTATAAACATACATGTATGACTCCTGGCCATATCTTTTATTGTGTTGTTAAGAGCGTTTTTGATATTAAGAGCAAGGCACCTAAATATGGTCAAATGATTATGAATATTCCAAAAATCAAAGACATTTGTTCACTTTCGGAATGTCTAATGCACTGAGTGTGCAACTTACTGCACTCATGTTCCTATATTTGAGTAAAAATGGTAAACTGTTTTGAAATTGGAAAGGGTATTTCTCCATCAACACACAAGTGATCTGTGAAGCATATGAACATTAAGCATATTATTTCCAAAGAATTTTAATTTTCTCTCCAGTACATTTCTGATTGCTCAAAGCATTAGACTCTTCTGTCATAATTTTCCAAGCATTTCTCTTTTTATCCAACAACTTTAAAGCATGTTGTTCGCATTCTGTAATGTTTAAATAAATTTTCATTATCTCTACTAACAAATATTTCTCTATTTTTCTGAAGTTTTTTTCCCTTTTCCTATGACATGACTTTATCAATTATAAGTAAATTGTGCAAGCAAAGTTATACTCTTAGTTCCACAGTAGTAACTAAAAATTAAATTGTAGTCAAGCTCCCCAGTTACTTCCAGAGTATATTACTCACATAGCAACATATTTCCATAGTACAAACTTCTTTAGCAAATGTTACTTCTAAAGTAATTTACTCCAACATGGTGCACATTTCCCTAATAATGCAACAACTTTTGTTAACTCAGCCAAAAATTAATGCAAAGGAATATATCTTGGCGGTTTACATGTAGAGTAAGCTTAGTAAACATGGATTTTAGTAATTAAAATTTACCAGAATATGTAGTAAATCTAATGAGTGAAGAGACAATACCAAAATTATTTATAAATATCAACCACTGGGAAAAAGGGATGTAAGGTGTCTTAGAAAGAGGTGGAGCTACATATGTCAAGTTGGAACTGGCAATGCATGCTCAATATGTGATGAAGATGGAGGTGTCAGTGGTGCTGGAGGTGGGGTGAGAGTGGGAACACTGCAATAATTTACTAAATTTATTTATGACCTTTTAATTACTCATAAATATCCTATTAGCTTATAAATGCATTAAACTTTGCACAAGGTAACCTGAAACAATTTATGATATAATCTAGCAAGTGGAAAGAATATGCACCACTGAACTGCAGCTTAATTCTGTGGGGGCAACAAACACACAATAAATTTGTTTAATTTGCTGGAATACAGATAACAAAAATGAAATGGTTCATGGAAGGAAAGTTTGCTTTTAAACTCTTAAGGAAAGAAGGATCATTAAGATGTTTGTTGCCAATCCAGGTGAAAACACATACCAGGAAAAGAAATAATGAAAACAGGTTCAACATGTGGGCTGAAAATCTATTTAGAGTTAGACACTGTTAAAAATTAGGTTAAAGTCTTGAAAAATGTTTATCATTGACCCATGTCTGGCACATATTAATTCATTTTGTAAACTGTTGATTGTGGTCTTACTCTCTTATGAATAACCTCGCTGAAACAATTTCTGTGCAATGAAGCTCATAGAATTCCCATTAAATTTTAATGGGTTGAAACATCTATGACTATAAAACATAAGGTAGTTTTTAAGTTACATTTATAAATGAATGAATTCATACTTGTCTCTGGCCTGTTTCAGTTGACTGCACTGTATTTCAAGCAGTTCGAGTTGTGACTTATTCTGAGCTGCCTCTTTAGTTGATGCACTGAGACGAGATTCCAGTGCAGATACCGAGGCTCTAAGTGACACACACTGTTCTCGAGCTGCACGTTCCTGCTCTGCTAGTGAAGACACTCTGCCCTGAAGTTCATCTGCAAATTACATAAATTATTTTTCTTTTATAGATGCATTATTTTTCAGTATTTACTCATGTAAGCTAATTTCAACATATACAAATTTGCACAATTTACAGATTTCATTAGAGAAACTATGGGACACACCACTTACTACATTTTAAATATGTAAAAGGCATGACCATTACCAGCTGCTTAAGTAAGTTTGGGCCTGTCATGGTCTTAATGACCCACAAACTCTTTAAGCCCAACCTTGAGCAGGTACCAGGCACGTTGGCAGGTGGTGGATAGCCGAAAGCCTCCATGGTGGTTCAGCTCTCACCTTACCACTATGTTGGCCTGTCTCCAAATAATGAATAGGAAACCGCGAACCAAATCCCCAACAACATGGTGTAATGCATATCTGTGCCGAAGATGGGAGATGTGTCGCGAACAGAGCCTATGAGATACCAGGCGACCTCCCAAAGTATGCCTTGTCCTGGCATAGGGAGCTCTGCCACGGTCAACAGTGTTTTCCTCATACTCGTTGGACCAAAATGGACACAAGTAACAAAGAAATTTTAAAAGGAACTGATCAAGAAGCTCTTGAAGCAAACTTGACAGAACAAAAAATCTCTGTAACATCTGTTGACGATTTGGCTGCAAGTATGTCAATACTGTAAACCAAAAGACCTTCAGGAGAATAGAGGAAGAAACTTCTGAGAGAGAAGAAGATGAGAAAGGGGACCTGGACGGTTGAGAAACCTGCCAGGAAAACAAAGTGCTGGACCTAGTGAGGGTGTTAAAAGGCCCCATTCAGATTCCAGCACTCCAAAATCTGTAGGGCAAGAGTCCAAAAAACACAGGAACAGACTGTGTCTTTTCGTAATGCCATAGTTGGAGTCAGGATGACGATCATAAGCCATCTACATCCTGATACAAAACTGAATCAGGAACAAGCTGACCTGATACAGTCTAAACTGATTGAAGCTGTGGACGAGGTTCCTAAAGATAGTCCTCCTCCACAATTCATCAGTACTAAATTTGTGCAAGGAGTCCTATGGGTAATCTGTGCAAATGAACATACCAAAGACTGGCTTAACCAGACAGTTAGTGGACTCATGAGTCTTTAGGAGGGAGCAGAGTTGAAAGTAGTCAACTCCAAGGAACCTCCCAAAAAGACCCAAGGTGCTCGTCTGGATACCAGATAACTCAGAGGTAACAGCTGTTACTTGTTAGAGACTTGGGAAACAAAATCCTGAGCTAAAAACAGAGGAATGGTTGCTTATGAGCAGGAAAGTGATCAAGAAGGGACAAACTTTGGTCTTCTGGATTGATTCATGCTCATACAAGGCACTGCAAAAAGCCAACCTTAAGGCTTATTGGGGACTGAGAAGGGTATCTTTCAAACCCCTTAAGGACCAGGATACTGATGAAGAGGAAACTGCAGATAAACCATCATCACAGTACATCAACTTCTGCTGCACTCTGTGTAAAGATGAAGTCCTGTGATGTAGCACTCATACAAGAACCCTTATCTTATAAAGGAGAAATAAAAGGGCTAAAGGAGGCTGGCGGGAAATTAATGTATAATATAACCAACAAGACTCCTAGAACCTGCATTTTAGTGTAAAAAATTACATAAATATACTGTTTTAAATGAACCTTTGTCCCAGGGATTTAACAGCAGTGAAGATAAAATCAATGGGGGAAAGTGGACTGAGGGAGATCATACTCGGATCGGTCTACCTCCCCTATGATGACCCCAATTTAGGTCCTGGCAGACAGCTGCAACTCTAAATGACTGCAGTTTACACAATGCTGTCTGTGAAGCTAACTCCCACCATGCTGCGTGGGAAAATACAGATACAAATGCTAGAGGTGAGTCTCTATACAATTTCATTTTATCAAATAATTATGAAATACTAATTATAGATAACCTTCCTTCGTAACAACAAGAAGGCATGAAGTTATCAACATAATTATATCTTATCACTTATGTACGAAATTTTATCAAAAATTGGTATGTATCTGAGGATGAAAGCTGTTCAGACCACAGGTACATCCAATTTGAGATAATAGGTAATGCCATGCAGTCCAAACTTTATCGGGATCCCAAAAGAACATGTTGGGAATCCTATAGGGAAGATCTAGCAAGTAATCCGAGTAAGATGGATGATAATATTTGTGACTGCATAGATTTGGAAATTGCTATTGAGCATCTGCAGGATGCGGTAATTTCAGGAATGTGTCCTGGTGGAATAAAGACCTTGCTAGTAAAAGGAAGAAGCTTTGTTAAACCTTTAACTTTGAAAAAAGAGCAAAACAATGGACTGCTTATAGAAAACTAATGACAGAATATAAGGAAGCTTTGAGGAAGGTCAAGAAAGACTCCAGGAGAAAGCACTGTGAGGAGTTAGAAAAGCCTCCAGAATATGCTAGTCTCAGAAGGTTCTTAAGAAAGATAACACAAAACTTCGTCAGCAATCTCCAATTGATAAATGGAGAATATACAAAAACAGAGAATGCAATGGAAGAACTCCTACATATGCACTTCCCTGGAAAAATTATAATTGATGAACCCTAGGAAGGATGGGACAATCTGGGACTGGAGTTATCTAGTAAGAAAACATCCAGGGTGGATTGGGAAATTGCCAAGGAAGTCATCAACTATGAAAAATTAAAATGGGCAGTGTTCTCATTCCAGCCATACAAATCCCCAGGAAGAGATGGAATAATGGACATCATGCTTCAGAGGGGATTTGAAGAACTATCAAACATTTGGATAAGAATCCTAAGAGCAATTTGGCGTTTGGATGCATGCCAATTAGCAGGAGACATCTTAGGGTGGTTTTATACCAAAGCCAGGGAAACCTGTGACCCTGGCAAAGTCCCTAAAACCCATCAGCCTAATGTCTGTAATTCTCAAAACTCTTGAGAAATTAATAGATAAGATATAAGAGGAGGTTCTTTGGAGATATGTCCTCTGAACCAAAATCAGCATGCCTACCGAACAGGCAGATCAACAGAAACTGCCCTTTTCCAGGTTGTACACAGACTGGAAAAGACCATACAGAAAAAGGAGGTAACATTAGGTGCCTTCTTTGACATTGAGGGTGCCTTTGATAATACCTCCTTTAATGCCATAACTATTGCCGCAAGGAAGCATGACATTAACGAAACCTGTATCAGGTGGATTCAATGTATGCTGAAAGGCAGAATAGTCCATACAAGCCTCATGGATAGAAGCCTAGCTGCTAAGGTAATGAGAGGGTGTCCACAGGGCAGAGTTTTGTTACCCATATTGTGGAACCTAGTGGTTGATGGCTGTTTAATAAAGTAAGCGGCCTAGAATATATACAGGAACAGTCAGGGAGCTCATGCAGTTGGCTCTGAACACTGTGACAAAATGGACTGAGGATGAGGGTCTAGGCATTAACTCAGAAAACATTCATAGTACCATTTACCAAAAAGAAAAATATAAAGGGCTTAGGACCTTTATATCTTCAAGGTAAAGAAATTAAAATGTCTGATCGGGTCAAATATCTGGGAATTATTTAGATACCAGAGTGGACTGAATCAACATTTTAAGAAAATAATAAAGTATGCAAAAACAACTTTTGAAGTAGTTAGACACACATGGCAACAGATGGGGATTAAGGCCTGCTATGATCCTTTGGATATATACCAGGATAACTATACCATCTTAAACCTATGGGGCACTGTTTTGGTGGCCTAAAGTCCTTCAAACAGACTCCAAAAACCAACTAAATAAAGTCCAAAGAGTGGCTTGCATGGCTATTACAGGAGCCATGAAGACAGCCTCAATTGCAGCAATGGAGACACTCTTAAACCTAACAACATTGCACTTAGTTGTGATGAAGGAGGCAAGAATGGCACTCTATAGACTGCAACATGGAAAGCAGCTGAGAGTTCCTGAAATAGAATCAGATATGCTGAAAGTTAGGAAGTATATAGAAGATGCATCTTTAGAAATGTACTGAGACTATATACATTCTGTGAAGAAAGTACCGCGAATTGATCATTTAAAAATCCTGTTTAAAAGGGGATTCCAAATTATTTCCTCTATACCCACTCGGATTCTGTCATCTAGTTTGTTTACAGTATGCCATTTTGTTAGTTCATCTCAAAGGTGATTTGCGATTTTACGATGGATACAAATATTGAACAAAGAATCTGTCTCAAATTTTGCATTGCAAATGGTATTTTGTATGCCGAATCGCTGAAAATGTTACAGAGGGCTTATGGTGAATTGACTTTATCAAAAACACGTGCATATGATACAGTGCATTCAAAAGTGATCGAGATGTGGTGGAAGATTTGCCTCGCTCTGGTTGGCCATCAATGGTTTCAACTGATCTGAAAATCGTCATTTAGGTCTGAGAGAGATTGCCGCTGAACTTTCTGTGTCTCACGAATCGAGACATACAATTTTAAATGATTGTTTGGGCATGACATGTGTTGCAGCTCGGTTAATTCTGAAAGACTTGAATTTTCTACAAAATAACAATCGTGTAAGGATTGCTGAAGACATACTAGAACGAGCCGGTTCCGACCCCACATACATGAAATGCATTGTAACTGGTGATGAGACATGGGTTTATGAGTTTGACACTCAAACCAGTCAACAAGCTTCCGAATGGCGCCTTCCAACTGAATCGAAACCTGAAGGTCATGTTGTCAGTTTTTTTTTTTTTTTATTATCGCAGTGTAGTGCACTCAGAGTTCTTGCCAGAAGGTCAGGTGGTAAATAAAGACTATTATCTGAGCGTTTTGCGGCGTTTGAGAGAACCAATATGGCGAAAAAGGCTAGATTTGTGGAACAACAACTTATGGATTCTGCATCACAATAACGCACCAGCTCACAAGGCTATTATTGTGTACGAATTTCTGGCCAAAAACTCAACAAATTTTATCGAACAACCACCGTATTCACCTGATCTGGCTCCTGCTGATTTCTTTCTCTTTCCAAAACTCAAGTTACCACTTCGAGGCACCTGTTTTCAGTTGATAGAAGACATAAAGGAAAATTCACGACAATTGACATCGATTCCTAAAAGTGCCTACAAAAAATGTTTTGATGATTGGATTATTCGTTGGCATAAATGTATAATTTCAGAAGGGGCCTACTTTGAAGGCGATAAAATAAAATTGGATGAATAATTCATTTTTTGTGTTTTATTGGCAAATTCCGGAACTTTCTTCACACAGCAGTAACTCCAATTAAACATTTTAATAAAAACTTTAAGATCATTATTGATCCCGAATGTTTGAAGAATAAAACTCTGGAAAAGCTGAGAAGACTTTGATGTGGTTTACAGAAGGATGGATCAGGAACTGGTCATCTGGAGTATATGGCGCAAGACCAAGGTGTAAAGGATTCTTTCCCTTGGGTAAATATGCTACTGTTTAGAAACAGAAATCTATGCTATTATCCAATGCATTCATGAAAATATAAGGAGAAGATACGCTGGTAAACAGATCCTTATATACTCGGATAGCCAGGCTGCACTTAAGGCTCTGATCTGTCATAAGGTTATATCAGGACTGGTTCAAAATTGCCTAATGACCTGGCAGAACAAGATGAGGTTCAACTCATCTGGGTGCTGGATCATAAGGGTATAGAGGGCAATGAAAAAGCTGACTAACTTGCAAGACAAGGAGCAGCTTCACAATTAATTGGACCAGAGCCCGCTCTAGGAACATCTCAGAGTTTAATTAGAAAAGCTACTTAGAACTGGTCCAAAAGAGTACATTATAGACCTGGCATAATTCACCAAGTTCATCAGAAGGTACAAAATAGAAACATATATGCAGCCAATAACACCCAGATTTTATGATAAACTTGCAAAAGTGAAGAACTTTTTACTTTCCGAACAACCCAAATCATTTGTGCATATTTATTTACCTTGCTCTTAACCTCAAAACTGCTCAGTAGTTGTATGATGAGGTTTGTAATAACAAGATAGTGCATAAATGTATGTAGATTATTCTTTCCTGTATTATTTCTTTCTCTAATATGTATGTACAATGCACATAGTATATAGAGAAGGTATTGTATTTCTCTCAAAAATTCAATACTGAGATTTCACTGGAAATATATGTTCTGAGGCCCCCTTAGTAAAAAAAAAATGTTTAGAAAAAGTGCATGTATGTTCGCATGTGTGCGTGTGAGCGCATGCATGTATGTGGTTGGGTGGGTGAGTGTGTGCATGCGTGCCATCATGCGTGCGTGCATCGCACAACTTGGTATTTAAGTTTAGTATCTTCCAAGGATGTGACAAGAAGATTTTCAAGAAAATCCCCCCATCCCAAACTATTCTTAACATGGAAAACTATTTGAAAATTTTATTTTTCTCAAACAAAACTAACAATTTTGATTAAAATACTGTATATTAAAAAGGTATTTACATCACAAATAAAACATATATCTTGAATTTTCTGTTCATTCTGGATGAATTTTGCTTTAATTTGCGTAACTGTTAAACCATAAGGCATAGACAAAAACTTTCTACACACAAAATGTAGATCTCGATAAAACAAACAATTTATATAATATACACTTCTGTTGTAGAGTTGACCAGCTCTGAGATATTCCGAGTTATTGCTTTCAACTTTAGGCTATTTTTCTCAAACGTTAGTTCATCTTTCTTTTGTCTGTCTTCTGTTTACCTATTGCTGGCAAGCAAAGAGAACTGAATTTCAATTGCTTCAGAAAGCGACTGGTTTTTAAAGGCATTGACTATCGCTTTAGCCTAGTATATGCCCTTACTTCCCTTCTGCTTACAAACAATCAATTACTAACACCAATTCTGTTTCTGTTTATCTTGATTATCATGATGTAGATAAAAGAATAATCTTTTGTAAGAAAAGTTTGTTTGCGGAACAGCTGGAGAAAGTCATGTGAATGAAACACATCAGATTTTTCTTAGCATATTTGCTGAAATGATAGTGGTCACATGTATGGTTAAGTACATAAGATCATGTTTAACTATCTGAAATGTTTTGTTTTAGTACACTCACAGGATACATAATAATTGAAGCTTGTGTGTGATACATCTGAATTTCTATCTTAGTTTTATTGTAAATATTCTCCAAGAGGATCAAAATGAATGTAAAGATTCTTTACTAATATTGAAACATTCTTTGAACTCTGTATAAGTATCATACGGATCTTGCCTGTATTAGAAGTATATTGTGCCTGTATTAGCTCTTTAACATTTAACTCAGAGATACATGGTATCTCAAAGGAGTAAAACACTTCAGAAACTAGTTTACTCTTGTGTGGAAGTCACTGAGTGTTGACTTGAATAGTAGTTTACTGCAGAAGTAGAGCTTACTCTAGGTTAGTGTATTCTGTCATATGAAAATGAAAGGTGCATAAGAAGGAAATATTTGGAACTACACATACTGTAAATAAAATATTTTAAGCCCTACTCATCATTATTTGACTTTTGTAGCAACAGACTATTATACAAATAAAAAAGAACAACAACAACAACAACAACAACAACAACAACAACAACAACAACTAGAATTTTACTTAAAAATTGAAAAGGTAATATTTTAAACAATAATATGGATGAAACTGAAATTAAACTGAATAAAATATAATCAAAGAAATTAAGATGTGTGGGGGGATTGGACAACCTTATCCATAAGGTGATTGCTTTTACAATATTGCAGACACTATGCATATAGTTGGAGGTTTTGTTTGATAACCTATTGGGCACAGAAGCACCAGGTAGCAACTGCACTCAGCCATAAGGAGTTTAAAACACACCTGTCTCTGCACATCAGGTATATGCTTCTGTTGTTTACAAGAGGAATGCTATTAAACAGGCAGTAAATAAGTCAAATATGCTTAGGCTTTCACGGCCAATGTCAATTTCATTATATGATTGCTGGGCTTGTAGGCTGTGGTCCAAATGTTTTCATCACAAAATGTTTCACAAAATTTGCATCTGGCATTTTCAGGGGAACAAAGTTTGTGTGAAATTTCAGAGTCGAAACAAGACTGGAGCACTAATCGTCGTAGATATTGCCACTCATGGAATGAAGGCATGGCCAGTTAGGACATGGAGCAGGGTTGTCTATTAGCTGTCACCTGTCAGAGGGCTGTCTCTGGATCAGGTATACTAAATAAGTTGCTGATACCTTCTCCTACTTTCTGCACAACTTCTGACATGGTAGCCAAGTTTAATTCCACATGGTGTTAAAGTGCAGCTCTCATAACAGGTAACCTACCATTGGTTACAGGGACATCAATAGACAAACATTAAACAGGATTGCTGATTCCAGCTTCAACCGCCTCAGCATGGTAGTGACTTCAGAAATAAGAGTTGAGTCAACATGGCTTTTTCTCAGATGTTAACAAGGCTTTTGCACAAACTATACCAGATCAACTTCAACACTTATTTTAAACCAAATATGTGTCATAAGATGAAATGCATTTTTAGATAACCACCATGCCATCTGTTGTTTTAAAGGGAGATCCTTCTCAGGATAGTCTAAAATGTTGTTTTAGAAACATATGATGTTTGCTTTGATAAATTCCAATGAGCTTAAGTGTTAAATATCAACTAGCCATGGGAAAAACAAAAATTAGATTTGAAGTACATGGTCTTCTTTAAATAAAATTTCCTTAGCAACCATGTGATAACTTACTGAGTGATTCTGTCAAGTTTCGCTCCTGTTTCTCCCAGGATGCTTGCTGTGCACTGCTTGCTGCTTGCAATGATTGTATCTGCCTCAGAAGAGGCTGTGTCACTGCAGATACAGACTGTGCTGATTCTTCATTACGTGCCTCTGCTCTTTCGATCCGAGCCAGAAGGTCACTGCATTCCTGCCGTAAATTCGCCTCACGTCTGAAAAATCAAATCGCTTTCATTATCTACTTTCTTTTATAAAAGATGATTCATCACATTAATAAACTGGGGGAAAAGTTGTATTACAATGGTTTCCATATCACTGTAGAGTGGATGGTAATAAAAAATCAGTTTTTTTGACAAAGAAAGGAACTTAAATTAAACAAAAAACTTTATAAAATTTCCTTATTAATTAATCAAATGCATTGTAAAAAGAAAAGTGGATACAAATGATATAAATAGAATAGCTCAAGAAAATAAAAATTGAAAGTGGCTACAACTTGTACAAAATCCTAATTTAATTCCAAAATTACCAAGGAAATCACTTTCGTCTCATAACTAGACATGATTGTCTGAATCCTCTGAATAGTTAAAGGTATAAAAATTAAATTGATTAGATTTTTTCTATTAATAATTATATCTTTATTAAGATTTGTTTTTAGTATATATTTTATTATAAATAATATAATTTATTTTAAACACGCACGCACCCATCCACCCACCCAGACAAGTAATGGAAGTTCCCGACACTGCTGATGAAGACAAATTTTTAAAAGAAGAAATGTTCTTCGTTCTGAAAAAGTTGACCCACACAAAACATCAGGAGATGATGAAATGGAAATGGCGTGTTATTTATGGACGCTCTTTAACTGCTGTGGTTCTCAGTGTCCCATTCTAAATTGGGTGTGAAAGACTGCTTAATTTTGCTCAGAGGCCTCTCCTATCAGGCTTGAGGTTCTTTTACGTGCCGTAAATCTACAACACGCGACCCACGGCTTTGCTTCCCTTCCGAAGGAAGCCATGCTCAGGATTTTTACACCTGAAAAAATCTGTCATCCTCCGCCAGGTTTGAACCTGCAACCTTGGGTATATGAAGTTAGCATGGTAACCATTACACCACAGAGGGTGACCCAGGAGATGATGGCCTAAACAGTGAAATACTACTGCAGACATTCATTTGCATTACCACATTTTTTACAGAAATATACAATGCATGCTTGAGGAAAGCATACTTTCCCAAGATAATGGGAAAGGTCAATTATAATTCCTTTAATTAAACCGGGGAAAGAAATGAAAATAGAAGTAACCTAATATCGTCCTATCAGCTTGTTAAACACAGGGGGTAAAGTCTTGGAAAAAGTGTTAATTAAGAGAATAAACCACCACTTGCATTCAAAAAGATCTGCACAAGAGCCAATATAAATTCATGTCACAAAAATGCACTGTTGATGCAGCTCTGGCTGCTAAAGAATTCTTGGAGAGCAACCTACAACAAAAGAAATGTGTAGGGCTAGTCAGTTTAGACGTTAAAAAGGGCATTTGATGCTGCTTGGTGGCCCAGTATCCTCAACAACTTGCACAAACTACATTGTCCCAAGAATTTATACAAACCAACTCAAAACTACCTCAGTGATAGAGTTGCAGTTCTTCGCATCAGTATACATCAAACAGAAAGGAAAGTGAATAAAGGTTGTCCTCAGGGATCATGTTGCAGCCGGGACTATGGAACGTGATGTAAAACGGCAAAGAATATTTTGAGCATAGAATATTCAAGACACACCAAGCCTTCGCAGATGATCTTGCTGTGATGATGCACAGGAGAACTCCATCTGAAGCAGAAGCAGATCTAGCTAAAATCCAAAGATGGGCTAATCAAAACAAAATGGAATTTCATAAATCTAAGTAATGCTTATATCAAGAAAAAACAAAGCTGAAAACATTAACATCTGAACAATAGAAGACTGGAAAATGTCAATGAAATTAAATACTTGGGCGTCTATTTTGACAGCAAGCTTAACTTCAACAGACACATTGAACAAGTATCTGAGAAATATGCAACATTGGTCCACATGCTGATAAGATCTGCCAAACTTTAATGGGGTCTCGGTCATAAAGCACTCAAAACTATTTTTTGAAGGAGCTTTAATTGCCCTAATAACTTATGGAGCACCAATGTTGATATAAGTTTTAAAAAAAGGAAAAACCAACAAAAGCTGGAGAGAATACAGACACTGATAAACATCAAAATCGCAAAAGCCTACAGAACCATTTTGAAGCTTCCTGCATAAGCTGGGGTACCACCAATAGAAATCTTAATGTAATAAAAAGTAAAATGATAACAAATAAAGTACAACTTGGAACAGAATGAACTAGAGTATAACTTACTCCTCCCTGTGAAAGACTGCCCTACCCAGCTCATCAGTTAACCCTGAACGATACAAATGATTTCTCAACATATCCCATTGACATATTTACAGATGGGAGCAAAATTAGAGGATAAGTTGGTGCAGGAATCACTATATACAAAGAAAACAAACTAATTAGTACAAATATAGAGTACATAGCCGCTGCTCCAATAACCAAGCTCAAGAAATTGCAATTCTAAAAACTGTAATGATGCAAAGGAGATCAACTACTACAGTCCTTCTCACAACATACCAACAAAAGAATAGCAGCTATCCAAAGTGACAGTAAAGATACCCTTGCATCATTAAGATACAACCATATTCATACTAGTATCAGACAAAAGTCAGACAACTAATGGAATATCATTGGACAATCCATTTCAGATGGATTAAGGCCTATATAGGAATAAAGGGTAACGAGTTAGCTGACAAGCTCGCTAAAGAAGCAGCCAAGGATGGCAGCTTGCACATAGTTTACAACAGGATACCCATATCAACAGTTTCAACTGAGCTCCAAAAAAAAAAACTAGGGAACATACAAATAAAGAAGCAACCTGCCAAACTTTCTTACCAAATATTGAACAACATTTAAAACTAATTTTCTCAACTAGACCACAGCTTTCAACAATAGTCACAGAACATGGGCTAACAAAAGCATGCCTACACAGACTCAAATTAACAATATGTCCAACCTACTGTTGCAAGGAGGGAGAACAAATCATGGAACACCTAATTCATCACAGTAAAATCTTGGAAAACGAGTGAAAAATTCTGAAACAACACATAGCAGACAGAAGAGGGAACTGAGTAAACAAAAATAGTGAACTAGTTACCAAATTTCAGACGCATTTCGCACTTTCGTCAATTCAATTGACTTCACACTACTTCAGCAATAGTCTCAAATACCACATGTATAATTATGTAAATGTTATATTTGTAAATATTGTATACATATTTAGTTATATTTTAGAATTATATTTCAAAAAGAGAAACAAAAACCTAATTCTTACAAACAAACAAAATAATTGCCAATTAAATTAACATGTAGGTTATCCAATTCAAACTCTCTTATTCGCTAGAAAAGTAAACATTAAAGAACCTAAAAGAAACTAAAAAATATAATATTACTTTGTAATGGGGCATGTTGTTAGTAAAAATTAAAAAAAAACACACACACACACACCCATGGGTGCACACATACGCATATGCACACACACACTCTCTCTCCCTCTCTTTTTTCTATTTCTGCTGACAACCACTATAGAATAAGAGCAATTTTAACCTCTTCTTCATCGTGAGGCTTCCTACATTAAACTAAGTATATATACTGACTAAATTTTGCTAGCAATTTACTTGATTGCCCAACTAGTGAGCTGCATCCAAATCTGTTCTTGCATTTTAAAACAACAAATTTATGGTAAAGGCTATCAAAAATCTAATAATTAAATATTATCTTTTTGGGAAAACAATTTTTTTAATGTATTAAATACTAAAACAAATATTTAATTAGTTCTTTCTCTCTCCCTCTCCCTTCTCCCATCCCTATGTTTTTTGCTCTTTATCCCTATCTTTCCTTATTTCCTCCTCTCTTCCTATTTCTCCTTCCTCTCTTTCCCCCTCATTCTCTCATGCATACACATACAAATACCAAAAAAAAAATATAAGATATTTTTGATACCTGTACTCCTTTTTGTGTGTTTATTTTATACTTTGTATTTTGCTTACCGTCACACTAAAGGGGTATCCCTATCTAGAGCAGTATGCTCATTGGGATCTTCTATGTTAATAAATAAATAAATAAATAAAATTTTTAAGTAATAGGCAGAGTTGTTGGACTGCTCGCCTCTCACCTAGGCGGCCCAGGTTCGATCCAAGCAACTGCATGTGGCATTTGTGGTGGACAAAGCAGTGTCTGAGCAATTTTCTTGGGATCCTCTTGTTTCCCCCATCACTCATTCTACGAATTGCTCCATCATCACCTTTCCTACATCCATTTCTCTTTCATTTCATATCATCCATTTTCTCATGCTTCTGCCTGGCTATGGCCAACCACTCATTCCAGGTTCTTCATTCTGTGGTTTGTGTCATTGGCTGCCCAGCAGACTTCTGAACCCTAGACATCTGCTAGTAATTCCTAGGTGATGTCAGGGAGGGTAAGCTGACTACATTAAAAAAAAGAAAGTTGTGAATAATATAATGGGCTCAAATTCAAAACTTGCAAATATGCATAGAAGCTTGTGACAGTGATGTGATTAAATAAAAAATAAAAGAATTTGAGTCGGTTTTTGTAACACAAACATCACTTAATTTTACTTACTGGGAACCAGTTTCGGGTAACAGTTGTTCCCATTTTCAACCCTTAATTCCGACTAAATCTTTCTTCGTTGGCGTCAACGATGGGGGTGATGGAGCATTAATTGTGGAGGCATCTGTTGCTGGATCTATGAACTTCCAGAGATTGCTGTATGGTGGCAAATCAAAATTCATGATATGGCTCTCTTCCAGACATCTAATTCTGTGGGTTTATAAGCTGGTTTTAATAGTTTTATATTCGGTGTGATTTCGTGTCCTGATGTCCAAAAATGATGGGCAACTGCTGATTTTTCTATTTGTTTGTATTTTAGGATTCTCATGTATTCCTTTAATCTGGTCTCCAAACTTCTCTTTGTCCTTCCAATATACACCATATTACAGTCTGAGCATTTAATTTCATAAATTCCCGGTTTTTTTGCCTGCAGGGATAGGATCTTTTAAATTTCTGCACAGCAATTTCTGAGTGCTGTAGTTGTTTTTTGGAGCTAAGGTGATGTTATAATTCCTGAATATTTTCTGAATAGGTGAATTTTCTGAATTGAGGTTGGACACTGAGGTTCTGTAGGGTGGTTGTGTGTGTTATGCGGTTCAGTTTTTTGTATTTATGTATTCTCTTGTCTACTACACTTTTTTTTTTTTTTTTTTTTTTTTTTTTTTGGAAACCGTTGGTTGTTGTTTGGAGTGTCTGTTGGTATTCTTTTTGGTATTCATTCTTCTCCATGAGAATGTGTACTAATCTATATGTTAAACTGTTCAGGACTGCATATTTGTGTGTTGTATGGTTGTAGCTATCAAACTTTATATGGTTATCTGTATTGGTGGATTTTCTATATATTCCAAATGTCAGGCTATGTTTATCTGTTTTTATCATTCTGATGTCTCGGAATGGTAGGACTCCTTCCTGTTCGGTCTCAATAGTGAACTGAATGGACTTGTTTTGCAAGTTAAGAAGTTTGAGTGCATCGTTTACTAGTTTTTCTGGAACTATGGCAATGATGTCACCTATATACCTATACCATTTTTTGTATATATATGGGAATGCCTCAGTGATGTGTATTTCAAAATTATTCATGTATAGGTTAGCTAGGAATGGTGATAGAGGATTCCCCATTGCTAGTCCTGTTGTTTGTTGGTAGCATTTATTCTTGAATGTGAAGTGGTTCTGTTTTACACATAAATTGGTTAACTGGACAAGATCTTCTATTTCTTCTGTTGGTATGTTTATGCTTTGTAGCCAGGTTTTCAGAGGTTTTTGGAGTTCGTCTATAGGTATGCTGTTGAATTTATAGTGGGTCCGTGTGCTCTGTTTCCATCATTGATCTCTGTGTTTACACGTTTTGTTGTTTATCACTTTCCTTTGCGCTTTCCATTTTGTTTTCATTTTTGCATACACATCAACAATTTTTACTTTCACTATAGTAGTTTTCATGTGTACTTTCTCCTTTATTGTTGCTAATTACCTGTCTTGAACTCACAGTTATATTCATTACAAGGAAGGAGTTAGCATAGTTTAGACTAAGAATATGGAAATTAGGTTAACGATTACCTGCAATAAGAATGCCCACTCTGTGGGGAAAAAGATGTAAAATATATATTATCTGAATACATGGAAGTGGAGACTTGGAGAAAAAAAGAGAATGGGTTAATTGCAAAATTGTATACTTTAACATACTACCTGCCTGAACAATGGCCTGGGGCAAATTTTAGTGAGCAGTCTAAC
The DNA here is from genome assembly GCA_030762935.1 of Hymenopus coronatus. Lineage (NCBI taxonomy): Eukaryota > Metazoa > Arthropoda > Insecta > Mantodea > Hymenopodidae > Hymenopus > Hymenopus coronatus. The sequence continues at coordinate 89,982,434 of CM060894.1, read as the reverse complement.
ATGAAATATCTTAAAATAAGAACTGAGCTTTCCTGGCGACGTATTAATTCAAAATCTTCTCGGGCTTCTAGCCAGGTAAAAACTTGGCTTGACACCAACGTTTCGAAGAAGTGCATCTTCCTCGTCTTCAGGTCTTCAAGCTCAAACCACCAGTACACCCTGAAGACGAAGAAGATGCACTTCTTCGAAACGTTGGTGTCAAGCCAAGTTTTTACCTGGCTAGAAGCCCGAGAAGATTTTGAATGAAATATCTTTGTAATTCAATAAAATGCAGTGGGAGTGATATTTTAAAAATTCACTGTATTAAGTTATGTTTTGTAATAAAGATTTTCTCATAAAACAGAACCCTACAATTAATGGTTTACTATAACAAAGGGGAAAAAAAAAAAAGAAGCCCACATGCATGTGCACACCCCGCCCCCACGCACACACACACACACAGACAGACATTGGTTTACTATTACAAATAAACAAAAAAAACACATACTCAAATGCATGCATATGAACACACACACACATGTGCGCGCACACACACACACACACACAAACATGCGTGCACTGAGAGTATACACACACCACATCTCTCTCTCTCTCTCTCTCTCTCTCTCTCTCTCTCTCTCTCTCTCTCTCTCTCTCTCTCTCTCTCTCTCTCTCTCTCTCTCTCACACACACACACACATAACATACATTCTCTCATGGAACTTCTTCTAAGAATAAAATTTTTGGGAATAACAGAAATCGAAACATGTATTTCTGGTGAATTCCGGACATCAAATTTTTGGATGGAATACAGTACTTCTTACACTATTATAGGCATGTGGTAGAGAAAATAATAAAAAACCCACAATTTGGTGCTAGATAGGTTATAAAAGGATATTATACATTATTCTGAACTGCATAAAACATGCCTACCACTGCTCTTCCCAGCAGTCATTTTTGTTTTATCTGCTGGTAAGTGGTGTTGACATGATACATCTTTCTCAACTTGAGGAAAGAAAGCATTTTTGTTATGTCTTTACTATTGCATTACTAAAGAATGTCACTTACTTGGAATGCTCTTCCTCGGCCTGCCTCAGTTTTAATCTTAGGTCCTCAACTTGAGCTAGCAACTGTTCCTGCTCATCTTTGGCCAACTGTCGTGCTTCTTCCAGTTCTACCAACAATTCTTGTTTTGCTAACTTTTCTGCATTAAGAGCTGCTTCTTTCAATTCCCTATCGTGGGCTGCTGTTGCCTTCTTACTCTCCACTAGTTCCCTGAAAATGTATAAGTATTGTAATCAAATATACACAGATTTAAACTGCAGGAAAATTCATTACATTGTATATTTTGGGAAGTTTTTAATATCTAACATTTTAGGAAACTCTCCATATAAACTGCCCTAAATTTATCTAAGGTTTTGCTGCGCTTAGATGTCATGTACAGAATTTTTGTACTAAGCAGTCTGGTACACTCTGCACTTGTTGTGGCAGTACCAAGATTAGGTATGTTTTGGATTTCATAAAGGATAGAAGTTAAATAAGGTAGATAATGTTGGTAGAGCTCAAGAACTTTTAGGATGTAATCACAGCAAATAGATGTTTAGCATTATTGATTCATCCAAAAAGAATGAATCTTAATCATATACTAAAGCAAGGGATAAAATTATTGCTATATTTTGAATTGATTAAAATGGTTCAGATTATTCTGACAGACAATTTTCAAATCTTTACTAAATATACAGTGAACTTTCTTCATTATTTCTTATAACAGCAATAATAATAATAATAATAATAATAATAATTGCCATTATCATGAGAAAGTTTCTGTATTCAGCTAGCCATTCAGTCATAACCACAATGTTTTAACACCCATATAGCCTCACAAATGGTGAACACTGGTTAGACATGAAATGAAAGGAAACATTCCAAGCTGAAGTTTAGGGTACCTTCCAGACATTTGTAAGACATTTAGAAGAACTTTTGCCAAAGGTTACCCCAATATGATTTAACAATATGCTTATGAGTTGAAAAAAACTTGAGTTAGTGAAATTTGCAACACTAACATTACTGATATGGTAAGATTTATGTGCATGAGTAGTATGACATACGAGGTCTGTTCAAAAAGTTCCAGAACTTTGTCCACAAAATGTTTCTATGCTTACCTTTTACTTATAGTGCATGGTCTCCTTTGAAATACTCTCCTCCACAATTGATACACCGTTCCCAATGCCGTTTCCACTTCCAGAAGCAGTCTTGGTACACCTCTTTCTGGATCACGCGAAGCACAGTTTACAAATTTTCTTTTATCTTGTCTATTGTTGCAAATCTTCATCCTTTCAACAGGGTTTTCAACTTTGGAAATAAAAACAAGGCCAGGTCTGGAGAGTATGGAGGATGAGGCAGCATAGTGATATCGTTTTTTGTGCAATAGTCATGCACCAACAGGGATGAATGTGCATGATGCAAGAGCCATGAATTGTCTTGCTACATTTCTGGCCGTTTTCTTCTCACATTTTCTCGCAGGTGTCGCAACACGTCCCAGTAGTACCATCGATTAACAGCTTGTCCCTTTGGCACAAATTTATGATGAACTAATCCTTCAATGTCAAAGAAAACTATAAGCATGGCTTTGACAATTGACCTGACCTGACCTGACAAGCTTTTTTTGGTCTTGGAGAATCTTTGCAAACCCATTGTTAAGACTGAATCTTGGTCTCAACATCATAACCGTAGACCCGTGTCTCATCACCAGTCATGATTCTCTTAAGGAACATCTCGTCCTCATTTGCGCGATCCAAAAGCTCTTCACAGATTGCAAGGTGATAATCTTTTTGGTCTTGACTCAAGAGCCGTGGGACGAACTTGGTGGCAACACCATGCATTCCAAGATGCTGTGTCAGGATTTCATGACATGATCTAACTGAAATGTTACATTCTTCTGCAATCTCTCAGACAGTCGGTCTTGGATTGGCACACACAATTTTGTTGATGTTTGACAGTGTTGTTGGTAGACATCGAAGGGTGTCCTGAAAGAGGATCATCTTTAACTTCCACCTTTGGCGCAAAATTACAAATGTTCCGAAACTTTTGAACAGACCTCGTATATCAAAATATTAAAAACAATATAGGTAAATAAATTGACACTGCACTTTGTGCCTAATGAATTCCAGTCACTACCATTTATTGAATAGATTTGTAGAAAACACTATAATAACATATAAATTTTGAAAGTTCCAAATATATCAGAAAAACATACATATGCCAATATAAAAAGAGTTTTCAAAAGTTGGTAAGTGTAATTAAAAGAGATGTCACAGATTATTTGAGAAAAATATATAAAATGGCTTCTGTACATTCTACAAGCATTATAATACGACAATAACAAAAATGTTGCAAATTTATATTTACTGTGACCTGCCCTATGTATTAATAAAAAAAAAAAAAAAAAAAAAAAAAACAATAATAAAAAACCAAAGGAATAAGTATATTTTTTTGTTTAATAATTGCATTATTGTTCAAAGTTTGCTCAGTTTTTGGTGGTTTTGATGCACAGGAAATTTCAGATCATTGGAGACCCTACTCAGGTAGAATATTGCTCCTGGATGACAACCTATTTGGTAGCTTTAGAAACAAAACATGACCATAACCTTAATCAGTAGCATTTATTAGCATTTACAAACAAAAACATTGGGATTAATTAAAAATATCTGAACTTGCCTCCAAGATTAAATTTGAAAGAGCTTAGAGTAAGTATTCCATACCATTTGGTTCTGCACAGTCTTCACACCTTCTTAGCCAGTTCTGAGACACCCTGGTGAAGGCCTCTTGGTTATTTCTAATTTCTTGAGTAGCTAACAAAATACTCTGATGCAGCTTGCGCACTTTCTATTTCACCAGTGTACACTTTGTTTCTCATGCCCCCCCCCCCCAGAAGATCGATCTAGATTCAAGTCTGGCAATTTGGCAGGCCAAGCCACAGGTCCAAATCGAACAATCCAATGGCTTCGGAGGTTCTTTGTCAAGTGACAAACTGCAAGAGTGATGTGAGGTGGTGTACATTTTCCTCCATAGGCATACCACTGATATTCTATACCAGTCAAGTGGGGTGGAAAGCTGAATGGTTCAATAAAATGTGCTACAATTATGTTGGCCCAAACATTAATCAAGAACCAATGCTAAAAATTCTGCTGTTCTATAGCTCTCCACTATGTATTATGAAAGTTTTTAATACCACTTTGCGTGAAACAGGCCTCGTCTATCACCCACACATTTGAAATAACCCATAAGTTTCAGAAGTGAGGTAGTTTAAGCATATTAATAAGAGTCGGAATAGTGATGCTCACCTCATTTAAAATGAATTACACAAAACATGTTTTTAGAGCTCCCCAACCTACAAATTACCAAAAAGGTTGGTTAATGAACGCAATAGCTTCCCTGAACATGACACTATCTCTATTAAAAATGCCTTAGAACTACAAAACATTTGGAACCGCACACGCTTTCAACCAAAAATTTGTTAATCTTGTATGATGTGATCATCATTCACCAGTATTCCAATAAAAAAACTAGTAGAAACCCTCAAACATGGCTCACAAGCATAGGTTTAAAAAAGAAAGCAATAAAAAACTTCCATAATTAGACAACAATGTGCATCAACCAGAATTGCTGCCAATTTAATGATAGATTTTTACAGTCCAACCTCAGGCTTACCCATGGTAAACCCACTCTCACCCTTTTTAGCAGATCTATACATGAGATAGTTTGAAGTTTGCAATAGTATATTAGTACATTCATTTTATCTTGTAAAACAATATTATTTCGGGAATTACATGCCATTATTTTCCATTACTTTGATTGTTAATTCTGTAAAGTGGTTATTAGATATTCATAATTTTTGCTGGTATATTTATTTTGTGTGCAAAATGTTGCTTAGAAGTCTAGAAAACCGGAATTTTCAGCATAAAGACAGCGAGGGTAAGAGTTTGCTATTGTAACAGGCAAGAGATCTAGGAAGTACAAGCGCCATTGTGAGGGTAAAATTTTGTGTTTTAAAGATCTAAGTAACAAGGAGTTACTATTACACAGGTCTTTTCCTAAAAGCTTCAGAGCTCAGGACTCTTCCATTATGAAAAGAGGTCACGTGTTCAGAATACAATGAGATACTCAAAATCTACCACATGACAACTATATTTTCGCGCTGTTAAGTAACTAATCAGGTATAAGCACAAAGTTTTAATATTTTGTGTATAAAAGTAGCATATACACGAGAAACAGGACTCTTCTGTGCTGTTCGCGTTGTTTTGCTCTTGTTCATTATACTAGGTCCACACAACTTAGAATCAGGGTTGCATGCTAAATTACCACAAGGAAAAATGTGAAGTTATACTAGACATGCGAAGAAGGGCAATTACCGCATTAGTTTTGACATGTAAAGTTTTATATCGTGAAGCAGCGAATGTAATAAGTGATTTAATTGTGTTTCCCTAAAGATGGCAATAATTTCAACTACATATTGAACAAGAGACTTGGTGTGCGGAAGTAGTAACAGTAGTTAGAAGTGCATGTTAACCAACACTACAATAACTATGTCTGGAATCGCTCAAAAGGATTAGTGCCTCGACAACAGTATTAGCCAGGAATAAAACAGCATCAATTTAGAAAAATTTAGTGAAGTGTTTATTTTTCAGTCTACCCATTGTGACATATCCACATCATTCTTCCTCCCCTCAGAGTTGATTGTGTGTTCATGGACCAATGAGCTCTAGCCAAGGCTTCACCGAACATCAACGACAGGTATGCACACACTTTTGGTAATACTTCAATGACACTAATTCCGACCGACACCAAGATAGACAACTGTACTCACATACATGTGGTATGCAACAATATTAAAGAATGTTACAAGTTCTCAAAACTTCCAGTTTTCCCAATATGTTCAAAAAATCTGATGTGTTCCATTCGTATAACTTTCTCTAGCTGTTCCAAATACAAACTATTCTTACAAAAGATTATTCTTGTATTTACATCATGCTAATTCAGATAAACATTAGCAGAATTTGTCTTATTACTTGCTTCACTGTAAGTAGAAGGGAAATAAAGGAAATGCTCAGGCAATAGTCTTATCTTTTAAAAGCTGGTCACTATGTGAAACAATTGAGGTCCAATTTGCTTTGCATGGTCCCATTTGGCAAAAGTTCAGTAGTTTAAACAGGAAACCAATAACAAGGAATATCTCAAAAATGGCCAACTCTACAAGAAAAACGCATATGACATAAATTATGTGTTTTAACTAGATCTACATTTTTTGTATGTTAAGTTTTAGACTATCTCTTATGATTTAATCATTATGCAAAATTCTGAAAAATTTATCCAGAATAAAGGGGTTGAGACCATTCCCAGAAAATTCAAAATATACATTTTATTTGTGATGTAAATATCTATAATTTACAGAATTTTAATTAAAAGAGCCATTTTTGAGAAAAAAAAATGTTCAAACATTTTTCCATCTTAAGGGTATTTTGTGATGGGGATATTTTTTTTTTTTTTTTTTTTGCTTTCTTGAAAGTTACTAAACATAATTATCAAGTTTAGTTATTAATTGCATTTTTGTTTTTGAGGCATGATGTCTACACACACACACATGCACATGCACACAGACCGTTTTCTAAAAATGCTTTTTTTTTGGACTCAAGAGACCTCAAAACATATATTTCTGGTGAAATCTTGACATCAAATTTTTGGTTGGAATACCTTCTCTAGCTATTATGTAAATTGTATGTACTTAGTGCTAGAGAAAGTGAAGATGACTTAGATATGTGAATGATGTTTTTGCAGTGGTCCCCAAAAAATAGCAGAAGATTCTCCCAAATCACTAAGTATATAAGACATGCATATACAGTTCATTATGGAAACTGAACAAGACCAAATTCTACCTGGACCTAAAGCATCAATCTGGGTAGCTCAGTTGGTTAGGTACTGGCTTTCTGAACTCAGGTTGCAGGTTCTATCCTGGCCTAGACTGATGGTTTTTTTAGTATGCTTAAAAGTGACAAACCCAGCGGAGGACGATGAAAAATCCTTAGCATGGCTTCCTTTGGAAGGGAAGTAAAACCGTTGGTCCCGTGTCGTAGATTTAGACACACAAAAGAACCTCAAGCCTGATAGAGAGGCCTCTGAGCAAAATTAAGCAGAATGGGATGCTGAGAACCACAGCACTTAAAGAGTTTCCATAAATAAAACACCATTTTTATTTTTATGTCAGTTGATTTGCTGGCATGTTAAATAGCTCCTGCTGGATGAAATTCTGGCACATTGGTGGCACTGATACGATCCTGGCAATAGACAATGTCATTAGCAAATAATACACCCACCCACGCACCCCCCCTACACACACACATACACAGAAAATTACAAAAAACACAATTGTTTCAACCGGTACCTCACAAACAGACAATCTTCAACAGCTCAGTGCACAGACACATCAGCATCCCCCTTGACCCAGACATAACACAGAATACCTCCAATTACGACACATAGCCTCTGCCAATAGTTTCAACCCAGACATAACTGATAGTGGCACACCATTTTTGGGCATCACACCATGAAATAGAAAATGACAAAGTTGTTTATACCCATAAACAAACTGACAGCACTCATAGTTTGGGAGAATATTTTCCTCACAAAACACAAAGACCAGCTTATGAATTTTGAAATATCATTGCATGAGTATGAACTTCTGTTGAGAACACCAGATATCTTCACCATAATAGACCACAGAGCACAACTCCCAGCCATCAGTCAGATTTCAACTGAAGAAGAGGGCAAAAGCTTGTGAAACATCTGTTTTGTGTAATTCATTTTTAAACGAAAATGAAACTTTTTAAAGTACCTCATAATTAACTGAAACATTCACAACTTTAGAATTTATCAACAACATTTTGTATAGTTATCTTAAGATGTGTCATTTTTAGTTAAGCAGTACATTTGCAAAAAAAAAAAAGTAATTTTGTTAATATTTAACATGCCAATGAAGAAGAAGGAGGAGGACGAGGAGGAGGAGGAGGAGGAGGAGGAGGAGGAGAAGGAGGAGGAAGAGTAGTAGTAGTAGTAGTAGTAGTACAGAAAACTAAACTTGGGGAAAATATAGATCTTGGCAGTTTCACTTAACCAGTCAAAAAAATTGGGTTGAGGACTCTGATGATTTCACATGTAATGCCCAATTAAAAAAACAGTTATTATAAAATTATACTACATTTATATTACATATTATCTGTTACAAACAGTTTAGAGCAACTGTTATTCAATGAAGGATTACCTTTACATTGCAGTACAAAGAATTAATTCAGATTATAATTGAGTAAGAAAACATGAGTGAATAAGAGAAAATGTACGAGGGGCATACTGAAAGTCACGAGCAACCCATTGTAAAAATTTAAATTTCAACAATGTAACGAAACGAATTGCAGGATCGTAATCTACAGACTTTAAGCCACATGTTGACATATTGTGACGTCATTAGCTTCTATCACGTGACCACAGACGGTGTTTAAAAATGGCTGACATTGATATTTCGTTTCGACAGCATTCTGTCATTAAATTCCTTAGGAAAGAAGGAAAATCTGCTCCTGAAATTCATCTCAGACTTCAACATGCGTATGGAAGTGTCTGCATGGGTGCCAGCAGTGTTAGAAGATGGGTGAAACATTTCAAAGATGGAAACACGAGTCTGCAAAATGCGCCTCGTAGCGGGCGTCCTCGAACTGCCTCTACAGAACGCAACAAGGAAAGAGTTGATGAGCTCATTACAGGAGATAGGCGTTTCATTGTGAATGAAATTGCTGCACAACTTGGAATAGGACATCATAGTGCAGTGCAAGAAATGATCCACAGCTTGGGTTATCGAAGGGTCTGTGCCCGTTGGGTCCCCCGTTTATTGACTGAAGACCACAAACTTCAGAGAAGAACCATTGCACAAAACCTTCTTCAAAGATTTCACAATGAAGGTGATGAATTTTTGACGTGTATTGTGACTGGAGATGAGAGCTGGTTCCATCACTATGAGCCAGAAACGAAATGTCAGAATATGGAATGGCACCACTTGAACTCACCATCGAAGAAGAAAGCGAAGACAGTGAAGTCTGTAGGAAAAGTTATGGGAAGTGTCTTTTGGGATGCACAAGGTTGCATTCTGGTTGACTTTCTTGAACCTGGACAAACCATAAATTCTGCCCGCTACATCAAGACACTTCTGAAGCTCCGTCGGGCTTTGCATGATAAACGCCCTGGAAAGAGGATCATCCTTCAACAGGATAATGCGTGTCTGCATACTGCCTGTGCCACTATGGAGAAGATCAGGTCATTAGGGTGGGAAACTCTTCCACATCCTCCCTACAGTCCCGACTTTGGCACCCTCCGACTACCATCTTTTCAGTTCTGTGAAGGAGCAGATGCGTGGCCAACGCTACAAGACGCTGGAGGATATTCGGAAAGCAGTGTGTCAGGGTCTGCGGGCAGCTGGAACGGAGTTCTATCACAAGGGCATTTTCAAACTTGTAGAACGATGGGAAAAATGTGTGCAAAACAATGGAGACTATGTCGAAAAGTGAAAGAAAGTCTGTAGATTATGATGATGTATTTGGTTTGGCTTAAAAATAAATATTAAGATTGTAAAACAGTGTTGCTCATGACTTTCAGTATGCCCCTCGTAGATGCAAGTGATCCCAGCAGTCATTAAATGCAAATGTTGGAGAATAGAATTGCATTTGAGAAGGATTTTTAGCTGCTGTTTTGATGCTCATTTAAATAATAACACAGCTGCAGCAGTTACTTACAGTATCATTCAATTAAACTCAAGTACTACTCACTTTTTTGCCAACTCTAACGATTCTTTCAGCGTGTCTACTCGTTTGTTGGCATCATCCAGTTGTCCATGTAGGCTGGCCAACTCCTTCTCCTGCCTTTTTGTGCGAGCAGTCAGCTGATGAACTGCCTCAATCTGTGTTCGTTCCACTTCATCCTTTGCTGCCAGGGACCTCTTCAAGCGTTCCACTTCTTCACTTAGGACATCTAACTGTTCTCTACACACACCAGTTTTTGTCACTTCAGTTAACATGTAAATGAGTGCAAACAGAAGGCCAAACTTTGACCTTATGGTTAAGATAATTTAAGAATAGACTTTGGGAAAACATAACAGCACAATAGTACAACTGACTTCATATGGTATATGCCATCCTTTTAGGTGGTGTTTCTGTTGATAAGACCAATAAAAATTTCTAATACTTTAATCTGCAAATATCTATTTCAATAAAAAAAAGTTTTCTACACCTATAGTTCTATTACAATATGGATATATGGAATGATTTAGTTAAGGATGACTGTAATATATGATAAAAAAAAAAAAATATTCTGCATTTTTATCTTCACTTCTTTCTTAAATACCTAATTTTGTCAAAAGGTTTAGCAATATTGTTTCACACAAGTTGTGATTTATGTTGAAGTCAAGTTGTTGCAACAACAGATGAATAACTGACCATATACATGCTTCACTTGGCTGTGGCTATCCCTTGTCTACTTGCCATCTGGTATCCTTATTTTCAGAATAAACTTCATTACCAACATTCTGAGTAGTTTTTATTTCCTCTTTATGCTTGTTTAAATAAATAAAAAAATTTAAATGAATTGAGTCGCCTTTTTTGCTCCATTTTGCCTTCATTTGGGAAGACCAGTTTCAGGGTATCCTAACCCTATCTTCAGTTCCTTGGTTAACTGATGCTACATACAGCAGTGGTTGTGTGCAGCCTCGTGTTGTGCTACCCTCTACTCTTGTCAACAGGATGAAGTCATCCACAGCGTGAACCTCAAAATTCATAAGGGAATCTTCTTCTTTAGTGATAAAGATGTTTCCCAAAATTTCAATTCCAAAGGTTTCTTTACATATTTAATCAACTCTATTTCTTCTTTTATGTTATGATTTTCACACAAATAATGATGTGCTACAGCAGACTTGTCTAAGTGTTTTTATCTAATGCTTCTCAAGTATTCTTTCATCCTAATTTCCAAACTTTGTTTTGTTTTTCTAATACAAATCTTGTTACAGTCTCAGCAGCTCATTTTATAAATCCCTGAAATTGTTTGGTGTTCAGTGTGGTACCTGTCGAGACTGCAACAAGATTTATACCGGAAAACAAAACAAAATTTGGAAACTAGGATGAAAGAACACCTGAGAATCATTAGGTACAAGCACATGGACAAGTCTGCAGTACACATCATTTTTGGTCTGAAAATCATAACGTAAAGGAAGAAATGGAGTTGATTATATATGTAAAGAAACCTTTGATACTGCAAATTTGGGAAAACATCTTTATCACCAAAGAAGAAGATTCCCTTATGAATTTTGAAGTTCCTGCCATGGATGAGTCATCCTGTTGACAAGAGTAGAGAGTAGCACATCACCAGGCTCCACACAACCACCTGTTGTATGTAGCATCAGTAAACTGAGGAACTGAAGATAGTGTTAAGGTACCCTGAAACCGGTCTTCCTAAAAGAAAACAAAGTGGAGCAAAAAATGCAAAAAAAAAAGAGACAATTCATTTAAATTATGGTGCTCCACTGTCTAACATACTTCCTTTTATTTGAAATAAAAAAAATATTGTGTTACAACCAATGACTTGTTTATTTTTAATTCTCTTCTGAAAACTGCTCTTATGAAAGCTGACCTATGCCATTTTAATTGGCATAATGGTTTGTAGCAATAGTTCCATTATATTTCATTGTAGGTATAAAAGGATTAAGGAGGGTGATATTTAAAAAGAAATTCTTATATGTATGTGGCTTTGAAATTCCATACTTTCTGTATTATACCACAAGAAAAAAATGTATAGTACCATAGCACATAAATGAAGTATGGGAAAATTCAAAGCAATATTAATGAGCAGTTCAGAAAAGATTAATGCTATAACTAATTTGACATAATTGCATCTTTTAATAAGCTCTACTTTTTTGAGTGTTAACCTTTTATCTGTTTTATGGTTTACTAGTTATGTAATATTTACTCTAAATGAAAAGCACTTCACAGGCTATTTTCAGAAAATTCAGGTCATGTACTTCATTAACTATATCTTAAACATATGGTGAAACAAACATTTCAACTAATTTTGAGAAAAAAACAAAAGCAAAATTCTTGTAAAGGGCAGTTTTGGGCATGAAAATTTTCTTAAGCATCATTTTCTTGAACATCTGATTTTTAATCCTTCTCTCCATTTCTCCCTCCTCTCTCTTGTCAAATTCTCTAGTTAGGAAAAATGCTCACTTTTGACTCTTTATTGTGTTATCATTTTCCTTCTCCTTGGCTCGCAGTTTCTTAATGATGTTCGAATGCTGTAATTGCTGTTTGGAGAGCTTTTCTCCTTCCTGACGTAACTCATGGATAATTTCATCCTTCTCTGCTACTAACGATTCCAGCTCACTCATGGATAGTCGAGATGCTGCATCCTGCTTTGCTTGCTGCAGCAAATAAAGTAATAATTATAAGCATTAGTTCCTGTCAACTAACAGCTGAAGGGTGGATATGAATTCATGAAACATGTTCTGCATGAAATGATGCATGAATAGAGTTTCAATGAATTATAACTCTTATCAAAATAAATAATACAATTACAAAACTTTTGGAGTACAAAAATGCTCCCATTTTCTCATTTCAAAGAGTAATACATATTACATACCTCTAATTGTTTTCTGAGTGTTTCTTTCTCTCTAATGGCTTGTTGGAACTTGCGCTCTAGTGATGACAGCCTCTGTGTATATTCTTCTGTTATCTGGTGTATGTCCTGAGTTTCAGCTGCTTGCGACTGCACAGATGCCTCTAGTTGACTAAAACAAGGATAAATGTCACCGAATAATTAAATTTCTCAAGCTAACACTTATGATAAATGCCCACAGACACAAAGAAAATTTACCTCTTGAGATCTGAATTAATTTCCTGAAGTTCAACATTAACTCGACTAAGTTCTATCAGTTTTGATTCACGAGCTTCTAGTATATCTGTCATCTCACTGATTCTCTGCAAGCAAAATAACATTTTTGTAAACAATTATGTGATTTGTACAAAATTTGTATGAGATTAACATGGTTTGAGAAGGCAAAATGGAAAAAGGTTTCTGGAAAGAGATATAACTAAGAATCAAGGTTACTGAAAACAGAAATTATAGGCAATTTTAATGAGAAAGGCTCTTCAAAACTACATAGAGCATTGAAAAATTATTGGAGCAGAAAACATTCATTATGACAAAGCAAGAAAGGAAGGATTGGCATTGTTTAGAACAGGCAAAATTTGCCTAAGTGCAATAAAATTGGATCTTTTATGGGAAATTGTTCAATGGATAGTACTTGCCATTGTACGAGGATCGTTCAATATATAATGCCACATATTTTTTTTAAAAAGCCATAATATTTATATATATATAGACAAACGTTCTTGTAGGTGCTTCACATTTGATGTTTCTTCTGTCTGCCGGTGAAGATGGCAGAGCCATAGAACAGCATCAAAATGGCGTCTACATATGACTTACATTACAAGCAGTGCACTGTTATTGAATTCTTGTGTGCAGAAAAAGAAACCATGGTGAACATCCATAAACATTTGTGTGCCATATATGGCAATGATGCAATTGATAGGAGTACAGTTGGGCAACGGGTAAAGTAAGTTAAGGCAGAAATAGAGCTCCATTATCAGCCATGCTCAGGATGTTCTATCATAGCTACTGCTCCAGACATGCTGAATCATGCAGATGTCATTATTCATGCCAACCGGCGCATCACAACTCGACAATTTGCTCTACAGTTGTCAGTCAGCAGTGGAAGTGCATCTGCAATGACAGAGATTCTTGGATATTCAAAGACGTGCTCATGATGGGTGCCACAAATGCTCACAGCAGACCACAAGATTCAAAGAAAAGCCATTTCATCTGAATTGTATAAGCATTTTGAGACTGATGAAGAGGCCTTTATGTCTCGGATTATTACGGGGGATGAAAGCTGGGTGCACCACTTTGTGCACCACAAAAGAAGGAATTCTAGACAAGGGATAGCCTCAAAATTATACTCTTACAGACCATCACAGATTTTTGTTGCTTTGCATTTTCATCTACAAATGGGAAAAGATAATTGCCTAATGCCCCAGAAAAAAATTTTACGAAGAAAAATAAATGGCACAAATGGATTACCAAGCATATCTGTTGTGTTGGGGTTGGATGTCACAAGATGGTCTAGGTGTGCTGTGGCAGCTTGATGGCACATTAAGTAGCCAGCAGTATAAAGACATCCCCAAAAACATCATGATTCCTTCTGTAAGGACTTGATATTCTGATGGCATTATTGAGTTCTAGCACTTTCTACTTTCCGCACACGTCAGCAGGTGAAATCAAATAAGCCTTAGAAATTGAAAGTTATATTATAATATGCATAATACATATTGCACTTTTCTGAGGTACAAACCTAAACAAGCCTCTTTGCTACATATTACCTGAATGAGGCTAAAGATATATGTCCTGGGACACCTTGTGAAACGACCATGGAATCAATTTAGACCAAGACAATATATCACTAAAGTTTACTTTACCATTCTTGTCTAGTTTCTGTTCCTAGTTATTACAAACCAATCTTAATGCTGTCTTCACTTTTCCTCCTCATTACTTATATTCACTTACTTTTTAATTTGCATAAAGCTTTTCCTAGTTTATTATGCTATTTTTTTAAAGTTCCTTTAGTTTTAGCTGTTTCGTTATTATTTTTTCCATTTCAGTTCAATAAAGTGATTACTACATTTCAAACTGTAAATTAAGATAATACTTTCTAACATGTAAGAAATTCTTTTACCTTTAGAAGCTTATCCACTTCAGAGCAATGACTATCATCTGATCCTCCACTTGATGTTTCAGAGAGTTCCCTTTGGTGACCTAATACAAAGAGAAATATAAAATTGAATTTTATTAAATCAATGTATGCAATGAAGCTAGAATTCATTTTAGTAGTAAAATATCACTGCCACAATAAAAATGAAGAAAATATAACACTTTACTTATAATATGAAACAAATTTAAAGCAAAAAATATGAATATAATTAAAAAATAACTAGAGAATCTATAAATGAGAGAAATTGTATTATAAGTAGATGACAAATAAAAGCAATAAGATTGAAAACCTGTATTATAATTGCCAGATACATACAATGTGAATTAACCTATAATGTGCACATTTATGAAATTATACTGAAAACACAGATGATAATAGTATTATGCTATCATTTATCGCCTACAGTACTTCTGGATTGTATGTCATTTTTTGCAGAATGAACAGCCACAAGTTTTAGGTGAATTTCAGGACAGAGGGAAATGGGAGAGAAAGAGAATGAAAAGGCAGAAAAACTCTTTAAAACAAAATTCAATAACTACAATAACCACCCTTTTGATGTGTGTCTAGATCCTACATGAGCCAATGAAAGGTTATTGACTAAGAATGACAACAGGAACCAGAATATATTTCAGCAGCCAGGAGTCTACAGGTGCATTCAGAAAAAATTATTCATGCAACATTCACATGACTTACTCTATTCAGCAAATTAGCTATTCTTACTTTCTTACTCATGCTCTTCTTATTCTTCCTACTTTGTGCTATACAAGATAAACATTAGCAGATATGGTTTTATTACATATTTTCTTATTGTGCCAGGATAATACAGAATACACTAAGCTAAAGCTATAGTAAAATCTTTTAAGTTGGCTATGGGTGGTCACTGTGTGATGGCCTTGAAATTCCATTTCACTTGTATCACCAGTATGAAAAGAAAAAGAAAAATTACCTCCCATTTGAGAAAAATTATATACGTATATATATATAAAACATAAATTATGTATATTGATGAGCTCTACAATTTTTGTATAATAAGATTTAGTCCATCTCTTATGTTTTACCAGTTATGGAAAAGTTATATAGAATGAAGAGAGCATCATAAGCAATTCCTAGGAAATTCAAAATATATATCTTTAATATATGGCATTGAAGAGCCATTTTTGAGAAAATCAAAAATTTTAAAAAATTTTCCATATCAAAAGTAGTTTGGAGTAAAGAGATTTTTCTGAAAATCTTCTTGCATCCTTGAAAGATGCTGACACACAGATTTTTTTTTTTTTTTTATTGGTGTCCCCAAAGCATGTATTTCTGGTGAAATCTCATATCAAATTTTCAGCTGGAATGCAATATCTTCTTTAGTTATTGCACAATGTATGTGGCACAGAAAGTAAAAAGGCACCAAGGTGAAGTCATTGCTAATAGGGTAGTTGCGCAGAGTATTTAAACTTGATTGGGTAATTGGAATAATGGCATCTTTACTGCCAGGAGTTAAAGTTCCTCTGAGCAGTTAACATTAGTATTTTAAAGTTTTCCATGGTAGTCAAATAAAGCACAGAATCTGGTTATACAGAATAGTTATTACCCTGAGTAATAAATAATACCTAGTCATTACTCTCAGCTGCTCAACCCTTACCTGCACCCTTTGCCCAAGAATTCAAGATGGGATGATGGTAGAGTGCAGGTGAATTAGTTTAAGGACCGGTACTACAATATGTGGATAACTTGTCAGTATAGCTATGTAACCAATTTCTAGGCAATTGGTGTTCTACAATCTCTGGTTAGAACTGCTCAGAAGTTATCTTTGCTGATAAGTTTTTGGTTAGTTGGGAGTAGCTGATGCGTCCATTATCCAACAAATAAGGTCACTGCAGTTTTATAGCTACCTGTTCAAGAGGGACCCTCCTCCTATCTGTCTACTCTGTGGACAAAAATTAACGGTCCACCATATATTGGTAGTGCTCTTCTAGCACATTTATGAGCCACTCTGCAACTGTCAGTCAATAATAAAGAGATCCTGGTGGATAATATGGGAGCGTGGATAGGATTTTTAAATTTTTATCTATGCTGCTTTAATGATCAGCATCTAGTTTGATTATCATTTTATTTGTTTTAATACGATCGATCCTGGAGTAGTAGCTGAGGTTTTAATATGTCAATATATGCCTTTATTCATTACAAGAAAATTTTAAACAATTTCATGGTTTCATCAAATGCTTTAAAACTAATAGTGAATACAAAAAAATGAAGGATAGTATATAACAAAATTTGTCAAATACTATACTTCACTTTACCACAATATAATGGGTAAATTTCATAATATATACATCATCACAAAATTAGACTAGTCTGCCTGGGTAGTGTGGTAGTAGCGTGTCTGCTTCACATTCAAAAGGTCAAGAGTTCGAATCTCACTTAGGGTGAGTTGCCCGGATAAGGTTTTTTTTCAGGGTTTTCCCTTATTCTGAGAAGACGAATGTCGAGTAACTTTAAGTTCCATGGACCCCGAGATCATTTGAGCATCAGTTCACCAATTTCATTCATCGTCCGATATGACCAACCAGGTTTAGGACGTTAAGCTACACACATACACACACACACAAAAAAAAAAAAAAAATAGTCATGGAATTGCTGTAAATTACAAAAACATTACTCAATTAAAATTGTCTTAGTGCACTACCTAAATCTAGCCTTTTTATGTTTTAACTTATTTTATTAGCAATATGGAGTTGACCCTTTGCTGTTCTGGCAGAATTTTGATGCATTTTATTATAATTTCTAGTAGTGTGATAATAGAGAGTGCAGAACAGGGAATTGTTTGAGGGATTTCAAGTTAACAGCACTATGAACATTGATGGCATCAGAGACAGGGGTGGGGTCTGTATACTATCTGATCATGGCTGGTAAGGCTCTTTGTGAAGCTGTTTGCGTCTACAGGTAAATGCACAGTGAACTTCAATTTTTATGATGCCAAATATAATCCTTTGTGAAGATGTATATTATTAGTTTTGAAGCAATGGATGCTATTTATGCAACACTGTTTCTAATACATACAACCACAGTAGTTAGAGAATATTGAGTTCCTTAAAATATGATCTACAGCATGTGCTTCTGTTTAAATTTAGCATGCACCAAATTATTTTCTTTTATTGCACAAAAGAAAGTTATATCACTGAACCCTATGTGCAAAGCATGGATTGTACACATGAAAATGTACCAATTTTAACTTTATAAATTCCATATATTATTTAAAACAAATTACATAATACGCTTATTAAGCTTTGTAGCAATGTTCTGTACATGCAGTTCACAGATGAGCACAATTGTTATACACCCCTATTCATGCTTGTCTTAAACTCAATAAAATGGTTTCCACAAAAAGCATGACTCAAAACCTTACTCTCCCATTAGTGAAAATAGTAACACTAGAGTTTTTAATGGAAAAAGAACCCATATGCATGCATGCATGCATGCACACACATACACAAGTTAACTTTAGTTAGTGACTTATTACCTTTAATCTTGATGATTCCTGTAGGCTCAGATCGCTCTGCAGCCAAGGCCAACTTTCCCCGAGCAGCACGCTGAATGAGTTTGGCGGGGCTCTGACGTGATTGGGTGCTACTGCTGTCACCGTTTGGACTTAAATACAAAGCATTAAAATTATGCTTAATTTTCCCTCACAAAAAAGGATAAGAATGCTAATTGAAAGCTTCTCTTAACCCTAACATAGGCACTGACTCATTATACATTTTGGGGGCACAGAGAAAGTTGGCATTAATAAAATTTTTAGTG
This sequence comes from Hymenopus coronatus, assembly GCA_030762935.1. Lineage (NCBI taxonomy): Eukaryota > Metazoa > Arthropoda > Insecta > Mantodea > Hymenopodidae > Hymenopus > Hymenopus coronatus. Next base: position 89,963,758 of record CM060894.1, on the reverse strand, counting down.
CAATCTAAAGTGAAAGTTATTAAATTATATACATATACAGAATGTTACAGAATTTAACTGAAAAATCCTCAGAGGTTATAGAGGAATAGTTTAGGATCATAGTGAGATAGGATACCTACAATCTGTGTGGTAAAGTAATGACTTTGCACTGGAATATTAATTGCACATACATGAAGTGTTTCTTTCCATTCAAAAGTAATTATCTTCTGCCCCCCCCCCCAAATATGAAAATAGCCACTGATGTGATATTCTTTACATTTTGAGATTTGCTACTCTACAGAAAATCTTCCATCAGTAAGGGCTAGTCTACCTCTGTGCTCCAATTTTACATTCTGGAAAACTGTATGAATTAGAGAGGGGCATTTCTTTATACTACAGCAACAGGCAGTCAGATGTGAGCTCGGCTCCCAGTCTGATATCCTGGGTAGGCCTGGTTCAATCTTTGCTCAAAGTCTTAAAATAATGGATGACAGCAACAGTGTTCAAGTGAATACAAGGAATTTTAATCCATGCCTTATCTATGAGAAAAGTAGTTTTACAAGCTTGCAACAAGTTATGTAAAAGGTTAGTCATGAACTCAAAAAATGGATGCAACATGATTCCTATAAGTGAGTTTTTAGGACATACAAAACGAATTGCATTTTATTACACCTTACTCTGAAAACTGATCACAGAAATTAAAGCCGCAAAATACTGTTCTATTAAAGGAGATGAAACTATGGATGTGTCAACACAAGAAATTTGTGCTCTGATTCTAATCCAATGTTGACTGAAACCCAGGTTGCATCATCATTGCTTTTGTTTAATATTGAACTCTGCTTTTGAAATAAAGGTAATTCCTTGCAACTGCATTTGGACTATTCAAACAATTTTTTTTTGTTTAATAAGAGAATTATTTTGAAATTTGGGGGGGGGGGGGCAGATTTTGAGTAAAGCCCTTAAGCCGGCACTTATGAAGCCTAATATTTACATTTTAAGGAAACATAGTAAATAGAATCACCATATTACTAATGAGATATATCTAGACCTCAGAAACAGTAGCATAGTTATTAAGTTTTCTGTACCATAAGAGTACAAAAACTTGAAATCTCAGTTTTGTCGAGTTTCTAGCAAAACTGAAATTGTTTTTTATTTATGTATGCTCCTTAGCCGCTATGTCTCTTTAACAGGCTTCTTTTACCTTCGATAAATCTATGACATGGGGTCACCGCCCTACTTTTCTGTCATAGGAAGCCATGCTAAGGATTTTTATGCCCGAAAAAATTCATCGTCATCTGCAACCTTAGGAACCAGAGGCTAACATGTTACCCCTAGATCTTGGAGGATGACAAGTTTCTAGCAACCTGTGGCTGTTGACTTATGTAAGTGATAAAGTGGTTTTTAAAAATATGTATACATAGTTGTGCAAAAATTGTGTTCCAATTAATGTTTTTTGATTCAAACATACAATTAATTTCTTTAAAAGGTTTAGAAGTAGTTAAGTTTGTATTTGACCTCAAAAATGGTAACTAAGAATGCTCATAATGAACTTCATAGGGTACTACTTTCTAGCTTTTGATGATTAATCATCAATTATAGTAGAGTTACCAGTCATCCAGGTTTATCCAGAAATATCCTAGAATTTTAAGCAGGGGAGGATGGGGGGATACTAAATTCTCAATTATGGTTTTGAATAGGATCATTTATAATATATAAAAATAAACATTATGATTATTTTCAGAAGGAGACATTGGTAATTGTGTGTTCAATTCATTTCTAATTTCTCGCAAGAATTAACTATCAAATGAAATACAATGTCTGTACAATATAACTTGCAGAAGGAAATGCCAGATGAACAAAATTTATATATCATCATGAGTCAGGATAGTGACACTCACCTCACTTAAAATGAAATTTAAAAAACATATGTTTCAAGGACATTCACCCTCTTTTTCAGTTGAAATCCGATTGATGGCTGGTAGTTGTGCTCTGTGATCCATTATGCTGAAAACATCTGCTGTTCTCACAGAAGTTTGTACTCATGTGGTGGTATTTCAAAATTCATGAGCCAGTCTTTGTGTTGAGTGATGAAAATATTCTCCCAAACTGTGAGTGCTGCCAGGTTGTTTACAGGTTTAAGACACTTTATGTTATTTTCTATTTCATGGCGTGATGTCCAAAAATGGTGTGCCATTGCCAATTTATCCATCTGTTTTCATTTGATATGTCTGAAATGTTCTTTTAACCTTGTTTCCAGTCTTCTTTTTGTTTGACCAATGTAATATAATTTGCAGTCCTTACAATTAATTTTGTAGATGCCTAATCTCTGATTCATAGGTATGGGGTCTTTGGTGTTGAATGCACTCAAAAACAGATATCAAAGACTCCATACCTACGAACCAGAAATCACACATTTACAAAATTGATTGTAAGGACTGCAAATTGTGTTATATTGATCAAACAAAAAGAAGATTGGAAACAAGGTTAAAAGACATTTTTTCAGACACATCAAAAAAAAAAAAAAAAAAAAAACAGATAGATAAATCGGTAGTGGCACATCATTTTTGGACATCCCACCATGAAATAGAAAATAACAAAGTTATTTAAACCTGTACACAGCCTGCAGCACTCCCAGTTTGGGAGAATATTTTCATTACACATCACAAAGACTGGCTCATGAATTTTGAAATACCACCACATGAGTTCAAACTTCTATTGAGAACACCAGATGCACAACAGAGCACAACCATCTGTCAGACGTTAACTGATAAAGAGGTTGAATACCCTTGAAACATGTTTTGTAAATTTCATTTTAAATGAGGTGAGTGTCACTATACTGACTCATGTTATTATACTTGAACTACTCCACTTGTCTCAAACTTCTGAGTTATTTCATTTGAACCAAACTGTTAAGTAAGTCAGAAAAGTATAGTAACAGTTCTTCTCCAATGAAACACTCTTCTCCTTATAATTGCCCAACACAAGGACTTATAAGCCAATATTTGGATCAGTAGCCCATAAAGAGCAGGCAAACTTTAACACCATAACAGAATGCATAATCAGCCTGGTGAAGGGATGTGTTGTTGATGAAGAAAACAGAAACAAAATGAAAGGGATGATATGAAAATGTTCAGATGAAATTGTCTTATCAACAGAGAAAAGGCTCCAAAAACACCTGCATTCGGTCGGTCCACCCCAGGACTTCCCAAATGTGAGTCATACATGTTACTGTAGCACAACCTCACTCAATTAAATAATTAATTAATTTTTTTTCATTATTACTACTACAGTAATGCTAAAATATTTGTATTAATGCATTTGTATTAAGGCAGGAATCAGTAATTATGTATATTGATATTATGATAGTTTTTACTTAATATCATGTCCTAGTTTTAAGATTAAATTATCCTCAGTTCCAGCAATTTCATCTGGTAACTTCTGATTCTGAGTTCCCATTGTTATCAATCAATAAATGTTCCATAACTAGAGGAATGTGATACTTTATAAAGAATTAATTACCTGGAAATAATTTCAATATCTGATGATGTTGTTGTCTCCAATTCATCACCTGATGTGTGCCCACTTGTTTGTTCTGATTCCACTTTCACCATATCAGAACGACTAGAAAGGAAACAAAAGAACCCAGAAATACACTGTCAATTAAACAAACAAAAAACTGGAAGAAAAATTCAAGTCAACATTTTCATTGCATTCAGCAAAAACAGATTTACAATTCACATAAATGTTTGAGAAAATAAAAAGTTACAGGACTTTTCAAACAGAACCAACATCACTGACAATGATACAGCTACAACAAATATCTGCAATGTAAAACACAATTTTTATAAATGTTAGCACCATTTTTTAGAGAATCATAATTTGTATAATACCCTGATGATTTGATATCACTCTGAATCAAATTTCTGCATTAATCTGTTAAGGATGTTTAAAAACATAATTCAGAAGGCTATGAATTTAAACAGTGGTATCACATTTATTTACGTATGTACTGCAAATAAATGAGACTGAAAGCCTTGAAATGAATCGGTGATTAATAATACAACAAACATATTTGTAATGTTTTTCTAATTCATGCTAAATACAGGTTTTGATGAATTAGATTTGAGATCACTGACCTTAATTATAATAAAAGAAGTTGAGTCATACTATTCTTCTCCACTATCCAAGGGGAAGATGAACTGCACCAAATCATTTGCTAAGAAACAATGCCACCCCCATTTTGTAGATATGATAGTGATTGGTAATTATCTTCTTTCACATAAGCCATGCATAGGACAAGGTTGAAAAGGTTGAATCATGCTGAAAAATTCAATTACAGATCTGGTGTTTGTCTGGTTGCTCAAACCCATTCACTGGAAACTGGCATCCATTGAGTGCAGAAAGCCTTTTCTCTACATTACATCTTCTTCCACCTTTGCTTATTAACTTGTTAGCTTTCACTCTATGTTTGTAGTAACATGGAGTGGCCTACGCCAAGTTGTTTTGTACTCACAAGATAGTGGAGTGAGGTTGTCATCACCATGTCTCCCCTATTTCAAGTTTCCAGCCCCTGCTCTAACCGAGCTTACTTACTTCATGGCGTTACAGCCCTTAAAGGGCTAGAGCCTGCCTCAGTATCAAAGCCCATTCATTGCTATCTTGCATTCTCCTCCTCCATCCTCTTACATCTAGCTTCTTCATATCCTCCTCTATATTCTCTATCTATTTCTTTCTCGGCCTTCCCTGAGCTGCTATGGCAATATGCTGGCATGACAATAAATTCTCTAAATGGCTCACATCTTTCCTGGCAAAACACAAGAAGGTCTCAAATTCATTTTGAGAAGATTATATCCCTATGGAACTTACAATGCCTTAAGTTATAGTTTACCAGGAAAAATGCCAATCAGTTGGAGAATTTTATTATTGTGCCAGCCTTGGTAATTCAGTGGTTAGGCACCAGATTTGTGATTCAAATTTTGGCTATGGCATTGAATTTTTCAGCCGCAGATGCAGTGCATCTCAAGGAGTTTCAGTAGAAAAATTAAGAAAAAATGTCAACATTCAACTTCTAATTTTGAATGTCAAATTGTCAAACAATATTATGATCAAAGATGGCAAATTTAAAACAAAATTGAAACAATGTCTAATCAATAAATATTTGTATTAAGTGTGTGATGTAAACATACTCCTTCCAAATTATTATTTTATTTGTTAGATGCTCCTTCACTATGTGTGCAGGTATGAGAATTATTCCAACAATGCATAACAGTTTTTGTAAATCCATATTTGATTCTATATCTTTGCAATTTACATAGTTCATAGATACATCCTTTCCAGTTCCTGCTTGTGTTCAAATTTAATTCAATCTGTTCCCATGAGTGGCACTGTCATAGTATGTCTTCCAGATGGTGTTACACTTGACATTCATCAAAAGCAGCATACTGCTATAGAATTCCTGTGCTATGAGAATGAGATTCCACAAGAGCTTGCAAAAGGTGTATGAAGATGCTACTGTCAAATGCAGTACTGTTAGTCACTGGGCAAGTAATTTACATGGTGAAAGCAGACATCAATATTCAGGACACTCCTTGCGGCAGCAGACCCCACACTGCACAAACTCCAGACCAAGTGCAGAGAGTTAATGAGATGGTTTCGGCTGACAAACAAATCACATGAAAGATTTGTCTATGTTGGAATAGAGAAAGCAAAAGTTTACAGAATAATGAAAGAGTCTGGGTTGAAAAAAGTTTGTGCCAGATGGGTTATACAGAGGTTTTTTTATAATAGTGTTTAACATCCGCTTTTACTATTATGGCACCGTAAGCAATAACACTGATGAAACATGGAATGAAGATGGAGAACTGATGGAATGTGATGGTGGGGGAAACCCACACCTGTGCAGCTTTTCCCATCGCAAATCCCATGCATGGTTGCTTGGGATCGAATCCGGGCTACCTAGGGGAGATGATAGTGGTCTAACCACTCAGCCATGGCATGGCCTTATAAGGAGGTTGACAGAGGCTCACAAAGAAACACAAAAGACAGTGTGCAGTGAACATTTGGAACAGTATGGGAACAGTGAAGATGACTTTCTTAAAGAACAGTGACAGTCAATGAAACATGGTTCCACCATTTTGAACCAAATACAAAGAGACAATCCAAACTTGCCTATGATGGCAAAAAAATTTAAAATTGCACCTTCAGCTGAAAATATTATGGCCACAGTGTTTTTTGATTCTGAAGAACTTTTACTTGTGAACATCATACGATGTGGAACCAACATTAATTTTGTGTATATGTTACAACTCTGAAGAAACTTTAAACTCAATCGAGACATGTTCGACCACATTAGGAGAACCAGAATGTTTTGTTGATGCATAGCAATGTATGGTCACATGCAAGTCAGAAAACCATGGTCAAGATCAGCAAACTTTGATGGTCAAAACTAAAACACCTACCTTAGTCTTGGTAATTACACAGTAGCTAAATTTGATAATGCTCTATTTTATACAATTATTGTCATTATCACTACAACTGCTGACTCTGCATTTGAACTGCATTCATATTCCTAATTATAGCATATGAAAGCTAATAAAGAAACAATTACTATTGGCAAAAATGACTAGATCAACTGTGAATAGTGTCTAATGATTCAAAATCTTCTCGGGCTTCTAGCCAGGTAAAAACTTGGCTTGACACCAACGTTTCGTCGCCAGGAAAGCTTCAGTTCTTATTTTAGTGTCTAATGAATAAAACATTCTTGCACTCAAGTTTGTCATATTAAAATTTTGATACCTAGATTCACCAATTTATAAAACGCTTATTGGTAGGACTCCCTGATTTTCGCGAATTTTGATAAAACGAAAGATACAAGCAAAATTAAGATATATATGTAGTTATGTTTGTTGCAGTTTTAAGCTCGCGACATTTCGTGAATTAGCCCGTAATTCACGATTTTTCTGCGAAATTGGTCACCATTTCCGACGATTGCCAAAAAAAATTAATAAAGAAGCGTTTGTAATCTGCTATCGTTCTACTTTTTATTGTTTTCGAACGTTAATAATGGTTGTAATAATGTACAATGACCACAAGGCACCACCGCAGTTCCGCCTATTTTCCGACGTCCAATCGCTTTCTTGTTTTTTAATTCAACAATGAATTCAAAGTGCGATTGGTTGCCACTGGCGCTATTATTAAATGAGTGAGAATTTACGTTTCTTCTTGAATTGTAAGGTGTTATTGTTGTTTACGTGAAACAGTGGATAAGGTGCAAGACAAGAATTTCTTTGAGAGTTTTACTGAAAAAAAATTCTGCAAGTGCGATTTCTTTTTCCAAAATGCTGAAAGTTGTGACGGTGTAGAGTCGCGTAGATGAATTTATATTTGTAATCGCGAAAAGAAAATATGCTTGTGTAAATACTGCAACTCCATCGTAGATTGGAATAGACTGCATAACTGCAAGAAACTGTAGCAACAGAGAGTCACAAGGCAAAGAAAGCAGTCCCCCTAAAAAGAGGACAAGCAAAGTGCCAGACGTTAAATGCTACACTACTTGGAAATCCAAACAAGCGTCATAAGAAAAAGAAGACTCAGCAAAGGATCTGACATAAGCATTCCTTGCTGCAAATATTCCACTTGAAAAAATGGAGAATGCAAATCTTAGGCGTTTTCTCAACAAGTACATTCCAGGTAAGTTCAAATATAATGTTTTTTAAAATTAATTACAGTAATGTCCCGCATTTACGATCCCGTTGTTTGCAACACCATTTGCTGGTCCCTCTGTACGATTACATCGTGTTAAAAGTTTAGTTTATGAAATGTTATGAACTGAAATAACATGGCGTTGCTTCCAACCAAGAAGATAACCTGATGATCAAACCAAGCAACCATGGCATGACCCCTTTTCCCTTGCACGTGATTATGCATCGGCATATGACACTACTTTTTGAAGCCACATTTGTGTAAAGTGACTACAACTATCAAGCTTGTCTTGTAGAAGCTTTCCGTTTTTGGCTGAGAACTGTTTAGGACATGCTTTTGACGCAGTTCTTACCGATTCATTTACATTTGCAATCTATTTATTTGTTACAATTTTTTTTTTTTTTTTTTTTTTTTTTTTTTGTTATTGTGTAATAATATGCTGTGTCGACGTTGTGTGTTCACCATGCTTGAGAACACAGAACATCCATATTACACACGTGAGTTTCTGATTTCTGTGTCCACTAGATTTCAGAGGTCAAAAACAGAGAAAGCACTACATCCAGTGCTTCAGGATGAGGCCCGTCATCCAAAAAACCAAAATACGCAATATTCACAATACAAATAAACTGGAAACTGGTTCGAAACTTCGAGAAAAAGGCTAAGCCAGTAAATGGCGTGCAGAAAGGCACTTAGGCCGGGATTACGACGACTTAACATGGCGGGACTTGTTCAGAAATGCTAAATTAACGCAACGGAAATGACTCACGATTGGCGGGTTTTATCATGCTACTCCTTCACGCGATTGGTTCTTATTACCATTTAACATCAAAATTAACAACGGGAAGAAGTTACCTCAATCTCCGATCATTAAGTTCATCGTAATCCCGGCTTTAAGATGGCAACATTTTTGGGATTCGGCCGGCCCCGTTAGCCATGGTCTCGTTGACGTGTTTCGCGTCGACGCTCCACCAGGGTCGCGGGTTCGAATCCCGTTTCGGGCATGTTATGTTATATGTTTGTGTCCATTTAACGAGTTATCCATTATCCGATGGCCAAATGGTGTCCATGCCAAAGGCCAATATCTGTGTATTGGGGGGGGGGGATTAAAAACTTTAGCTCATCCATTAGCTAGGTTAATCGAATCAGAAACATGTATAACTATTTGTCGAGAATCTATTGTTGTTAGCGGCGAAATAGTGGAAGATTACAGAAACTAGCTTTGAAATATGAACCCAGAGAAATTTTCATCTTGGATGAGACTTGATTGCTGTCTTAACTTTCTGTAGAGAAGGTTGTATTCAACCAAAAATTAAATACAGAGATTTCACCGGAAATACATGTTTTGACTAAATAAATAATAAGTATTAAATTTATTGAATTTATTATTAAATTTATTCAAGAAATAGGTATAAGTTCAGCATCTTTCAAGGATGATCGATCTTTGCGCGGCTGCGTTTATCAAACGGGAGACTCGGTTTAGATTCCCGGTACCAGTGTGGAGATTTTCTCCTGCTGAGAGTCGCCCTCCATGGTATAGTGGTTACCATGCTAGCCTCATATACCCAAGGTCGCGGGCTCAAACTAGACGGAAAACGATGTATTGTTTCGGGCTTAAAAATTCTTATCATGGCTTCCTTCGGAAGGGAAGTAAAGTCGGGAGTCCCATGTAGATTTACGGCCCGTAAAATAACCTCAAGCCTCAACAAAATTAAGCTGTCTTTAACGCCCAACAGAGAATGGGACGCTAAGAACCACAGCAGTCAAAGAGCATCCACAAATAAAGCTCAATTTAAATGTTTTATTTCTCCTGCATAGAGACTTGGCACGGGACTCACTCAGCCTCGTTAGGTCCCTGAGGAGCTACTTGAATGAAAAAGTAGCAGCTCAAGGTCGGGAAGGCTGCATTAACTGGTCAAGAGGGAGCGGGGCGCTACCACGTCCCATCTTCCAATACTCCACCCACTCATGACGCCTGTAGAGGTGGGGCATCCAACGACAGGCTATGGCTCTCCTTTGGGTTGTCACACCATAAAGTTAAAGTTTTTTTAAGGAAAAAACATGAAGTTAAAAAAAAAAATAAAAACTGCATCTTTTAAAGCCTCAATCCTGGACACAGTGTACTTAATTGGAAATTCCTGGAAAGCAGAATTGTATAAGAATTGTGCCTACTCTCAACTGTCAGCACAGAAATAAGGCTACTTCTTATTGCATGGGAAATGTTACAACCTAACTGCACTTTAGGATACTTTCTGGAGGTGAAAGTGGTTTCTTGTGATTTGCCCTTTTGCCCTGTTTACACCACTGCTCCCCTGCTCCCTTGTAAAAGAGGGGAATACTGAATTAATTCTGGCAAATAAGTGATTTTAAAAAAAAACACTTTTGGTCAGTCTTCCTTTTCCTTTTTTTTTTCCCCCTCCTGAAATTGATGCTGTCCAAAAAATTTACTGACACTCTTTATTTCTTAGGTGTTGGGGATTTTCCTCTTGCTGATACATTGCGCACCAAGTATGTTCCTGTTCTTGGAGAGGAATGTATACAGGCTCTAAAGGAGGCAGTGAAGCACAAATCCATGGTAATCCTGAGCGATGAGACTACAGACCGCAAAGAACAATGCATTTTTGTAGTTTTGCTTCATCCACTTATTTGCGCTGAAACTACTAGAAAATATGTGAGTGAGGTCAAAGTCCTGGAAAATGCGACATCAGCAGAATGTTCTCATGCCATTTTAAGTGTTGTTATGTCTTGCAGTATTGAATTTGATAAAGTTGTAGCAGTTGTTTCAGACTCAGCTTGATATATGGGTGCCTGTGTGGATACACAGTGAATACCATTTTCAGACTGTATGGTACACATTCAATGCTGGGCACACAAATTGAATATTATAGCCAGCATGTGATCAAACGTTCTTCCTGAGCTCAATATTCGTGTTGCCCAGTCAAAGGCAATGTTTATGAACACAAGGAAGAGTAAACACAGCTTCCTTTCCTTCCTAAGGCAAAAATATGTAAATTATGAGAGCGAGTGCACTCTGTTTCCAATGCCTGTATTAACTCGCTGAAATTCATGACTTAAATCTACAGAATACCTTAAGGAACATGTTAAAGATATTAAGGAATTTTCATCACTGCAAGAGGAAAGCTATGCAGTCACATATTTCAGAAACCTTATGCAAAATGTAGTGAATGTGACAGTGGCATCAGCATCCTTTTTAGAGCATTGTAAATCAATTATCAGTCTAATCCAGATCTCCAAATCCTGGGAAAATTAAAATATAGACTTAAGGATGTCCAAAAAATCAAAATAAGTGTTGATATAGAATGGGGTCTCCACCTCCTGCTGGATCAAAACAGGATGTATTTAAATTTTGATAATAAGTTAAAAGTATGGTAATAGCTCCTGCTAGAACTGGCAGGGTTCTTGAAGGTAATTCATACCCAAATATGAGGAGCATCATTTCAAAACATATTAAGTGCACTCTTGGTTAAAATTGAGTTTGATATGATTTCCCCCTATTTCATGTACGCTCTTTAACCCTGTCAACTCAGAATGGAACATTTTGTATTATATACCTTATTATTTTACTGTCCAAGTGCATGCATCGGATCAAATCGTATTGTGTGCACGTGAATGATCAGTTCAAAATGTATTAAGTACATGTTTTATTCTCTGCATTCAACCCGTGATATTTCCCACTAATTGTTATGCTCACGTGTCCGTAAGCTTAGAAGTTATATGTCAGTTCATTGCGATCATCATAGAGGGAAGCGAGTCCATCGTAGAATGATCAACAGGTAGTAGGAAGAGAGTTAAGAATAGAAAAACCAAATGCCATCGTGAAATTGAGGCTAGGTACGTGAAATAAATTTGTTATATTTCATAACTTTTATTCAATAACATAGCATTCTTTTTCTTTTACATTTTAATATGCTCATTTTGAGTTGAAACAGTAACAGTTTATAACAACCAATGAATACCAAAGGAGGGAGATTTAGGTGTCGCATCATTCCTGTATACTTTCTAGCGAAAGCAAAGAATTTAGCGTTCTCGACTCTAATAAGTTGGATCAAAATCGTTGATTAAGTCACATGCTAAAGATTATGCCTCCTAGGCAATCTGAGTAGTAAGTTGATCCATGTGGAGGCATATTGACATCTCACGTCCACGTGCTAGCTGTTAAGTTGACACTTCCTCAAACGCTTACAACGATAAAAAATTCAACACCTTTGTGCTGAGTACAGCCTACTCTAAAATAACCTATGCACATGTAGCTTACTCCTTGCATTGTTTAGCTTCAAATATGTATGATTATGCAGCCAACCCCATGTTTTTATAGCATAGCCAAGGCTGTCAAGGGAAGCTCAAGAGAGGAGAGAAGGAGATAGGAAAAAAGACTTTGTTTACTGGCAAGAAAAGTGTGTGTGAATTTATCTCAAAACTAAGGGCAACAGAATCACATTACAGGCTTTATTTATCAGTTAACTTAAGCATCAACAGATTATACAAGATGTACAATACGAGTGTTTCTGCTCAGTTTATGGTCAAAAAGTATTTTTTCCAGAATATTTTCTGCACACAATTTAACATTGGCTTTGGGTTACCTACCGCTGAAGCATGTGATATTTCAAATTAAACGCAAAGCAGAAATTCAAAGAAAGAATCACTTACTAGCTAATCTGGTAGCACACAAACTTCGATCCAAAACGTTCCACAAATTAATGAGAGAGCATCCTTCCGATACCAGAAGTTTCTGCTTCGATTTGCAACAGATTCAGCACCTTCAAAATTTATCAATTTGCAAAGCCTATTCCCGTTAGATATTTTATTCGTTGTGTGTAGCTGACATCAGCAATGAGGATACAACGTTCTTTAACTGGAATGAGACAGAAGGTGGCATGAAGGGCAAACAGAAGAAAGCACCAACTTATCACAGAAATATTATTGTAATTTTTCCCATGAGAGGGACCATTCTTATTTGCCTGCACATCGCTTGTTTAGGGTTGTAGATAAGTATTTCCGAAAATGCTCTCATATCCTCACTCCTGTAGAATACAGAGAATTTTACAAGTCTATGGGAAAAGTAAGATCATTTGGAAATGATTGGGCCATCAGAGATTATAAAATACTCTCAACACAATTTAGGAAATTGGATGTAATAAACGATATGAAGAGGACAATTTTGAACAAAATTATAGTAAATGGGAAGCCCCTCATCAGAGTAAAAATGGAGCCAACGTATAGTGTGATGACCCATCGAAAAAGTTTAGAACAATTCTGAAACGAGAGGCAAACCTGGACAAGGTATTTGAACCTCCTGTGGTTGATAAAATTAAAGCTTTATAAGATGAAAAGAAGACAGATATAGCTGATCTTCTGAAAGCCAAATATGGTGATAACTGGAAAGAGGTTGATGGTCTGTAGAAGTATAAAGTAGTGCTAAATTTTGATGCAACACCTGAGGATTGTGACTGTTTGGATGAGGAAACTGGACTTGAAAGACTTTAATATGTTGTTCTAGCTCTGCTGTAAAATTTGATTTTGCTTCTATGTAAACAGCAGAATTTTAACCTTAAAATTGGTATACTTATTATTTTGTGATATTATCAGTTTTATCAATACTATTTTTTTCTGTTTACATTGTTCTATAAGTATATTATTATAAATTATAAATACAAATTGAAAAAAAAGCTGATGAAACATTTCTTTGGAATGATGTTAATATTTGATCTTCGCTGAGTTTGTACTGACTAAACGGTTCAAAACGTATTATGTACAGTTAGTCGGTTCAAAACGTATTAAGGGAAACTTTTAAATTAAAATAAATTGCTAGTCAATGAAAAACCAATTTCGGTTTTTGAGAATTCTCAAACATTACCTTGGTATCTGCAATTTCTCGTTTAAAATTTCAATATAGGATTTCTTGTTTAGAAGTAAAATGTTTTTCTTGATTTCTGACAAATTTGCTGCCGTGCATTTAATATGTTTTGAAACGATGCTCCTCATATGCACAAACTAACGTCAAAGATAGAGCATATTCTTGGCACATTTGTGAAGAAACACAAAAACTTGTAACTTTAGTTCACAAGAATTACAGTATTAAACAAACATTCCGGAATTTAGGGCACAAATGTCACATAAAACTATCACTGCTACAATGTGAAGATAAAGGGCGAGAGTTCATCACCAATATGAGGAAATTATTTGAAGAACAAATTATATTAACAAATTCAGTTGGTCCAAATCTGCATTCTGTCATTGCTGGCATGCCTGTGATGAAAGATTCGCTTCATGAACTAGCTGAAGGGTATAGTGCTTTGAAGGCCAGCATTAAGAAAGCAGCAGTAAATAAGGGCCAAATTAATATTGTAACAATATTGCTGGCAATGAGGAATGAATACCCAACATTTGTTGAGAAAAGTATCCAGGCACTATGGATTCCACCATCCAATGTCGATACTGAATGTGTCTTTTCCCATGTGGAAATATACTATCAGATTTACATACTAATTTAAAGCCACAAAATGTGAAAATATTGCTGGGGAAATATTTTGAAAAGTAAGAAAAAATCACATTGTATTACAAATGTTAAAAGAGCATTTCACTGTATATATTATATTGCAGTTTAGCTTTATTAAGTGTTTATCTTTTAAGATATTAAACACCATAAACATTAAAAGTGCCTAAAATTATTTAACAATTTTATTTACTGCTTTCCACATTATAAGCCTTTTTATATAAACTTTATTCACCATCCACCACTTTTTGTAGCGGTTTTTAAGAATTTTACTCACCACTTTCTAGGGTCCCTACTTATAGGGTATGTTTCAGGGACTGTTTACTTCATCAACATCTTAAACTCACTGCCACATTTCCTCCTTGGTTTGCACTCTGCCTTTTCTTGGGCACTAGATTTATGGGGCAGCGACAGCTGGAGGGAAGAAGAGAAAGCTTGCCTACCTGTCTTTCTGCAGTGTTGTCAACCAAAGAAAATTTCTTTCTTTAAGACCTTCAACCATTATCAGTCATTATATGATGAGTAGCTTATCTAATTTACTGCAAACTAGCTGAATTATTAAATGAAACAGCACATGTGCATGTGATCTACAAACAGAATGAAACCTTAGTACTGAAGTCACTGGATGTCAGGGTGTATTGTGTATGTCATGTCTCAATATTGTCACTCTGCTCCGTTTCCAAAATTGTGCAAAACCTACCAAATGAAGACTAGGGAGGCAAGTGTCCAAGAAAAGGTATGTGCATAGTAGATGGCATTTATTTGATAATGTATTGTGTGATGAGATCACCATCATATAGGACATCAAAATTATTTGAATTTTAGAACACTTAAGAAGTATAAAATATAAGCAGATAAATCAGCATAACAGCATTTTTTGGAAGACTAATAACTACTAAAAGAGACATGAAGCTTTACACTTTCTGTTTAGGAAAAACTGCTCATTCATAAAGTAAAAATAGTTTGTTGGACTTTTTTATGTTACACAATATGATAAATGATTTCATCATATAATGCCTCCAGCCAAAAATAACTAAACAATAAGAAACTAATCCTAAACCATCCCATCTAACCATAAAATCTAATTAAATTATGTCTAATAATTAAAAAAAAAATATTGATAATACAAATATTAAAACTAAACAAATAAATTGATTTATGGTAACATCCCCATCATCTACAAACCCAAGAGGAAATATGGCAGTGGAACTTGCTTGATGGAGACATCAGTCTCCAAAATATGTTCTGTATATTTATTATAAATTTGTGGAACTAGAGTATTAAATATGAAGTACTTATATTTTTTTAAAAAAATTTGACTGTATTTTCCAATATCAACAAATCAATTCTTTGTTTTATTAATTTGTTGAGTTGGTTTTTTAACACTACGTCACTTACATTGTTATTATGAGGGACTAGTTTCGAAAGCCTATGCTTTCATTTTCAACCTCACGGGTCCAACTGCCATTGCTGGCTGCATTTGCTTGTACACTCTTCTCTGGTGGCGAAATGATGAACTTCTTAACTAAGCTGTCTACTGGCGGGATTTCAAAGTTTATTAGCCGATCTTTATTTTTCCATATGAGGATGTTTTCCCAGGTTGTGAGTTCATTGTGGCCTGACATGGTTTTAAGCAATTTTGGATTTGGGTCTAGATTGTGGTTTTCTTTCCAAAAGTGAAATGCTGCTGCAAATTTATCTTCTTGTTTCAATTTTAGGTTTCTAAAGTGCTCTTTGGATCTGATTTTTAAACTTCTTTTGGTTTGTCCTATGTAGAACTTTTCACAATTTGTGCATTTAATTTGATATATACCTGACCTATTTTCTGGTGGTATTTCATCTTTTATTTTTGAATTTAGTAATTTTATGACAGAAAATATGTTTATTGAAGCTAGGGTGATGTTTTGTTCTTTGAAGATTTTTTTGAATTTTCTAAATGCTCGGGGGTGGTAAGTGAATTTTTTGAATGTGTTGATATTGTTTTTTCCTGCTGTTAGGGTAGTTATTTCTTTTATGGTTTTTGTCTGCTTTGTTTTGTTTAGTTTCTTGTACACAAGGTTCTTGCAGTATCCATTTTGTTCTGCTGTTTGAATTATGGTTTTTCACTCTTTGTTGAATTCGGTTGTGCTCATAGGTACATTTACTAATCTATGTGTGAGGCTGTTTATTATTGCATGTTTGTGTGGTAATGGGTTGTAGCTTTCATTTTTAATGTAATTTTCTGATTGAGTTGGTTTTCTGTAGATTCCAAAGTTTACTTTTGTGTCGTTTCTGATGATTCTTAGGTCTAAGAATGGGAGTTCTCCATTGGTTTCTGTTTCCATTGTGAATTTTATTGTTTTTTTCCTGCATGTTTAATAATTTTATGGCATCATCTAAATGTCTACTTGGTACTATTGCAAATATGTCATCAACATAGCGGTACCACACTTTGAAAATCAGATCCAAAGAGCACTTTAGAAACCTAAAATTGAAACAAGAAGATAAATCAGCAGTAGCATTTCACTTTTGGAAAGAAAACCACAATCTAAATCCAAATCCAAAATTGCTTAAAACCATGTCAGGCCACAATGAACTCACAACCCGGGAAAACATCCTCATATGGAAAAATAAAGATCGGCTAATAAACTTTGAAATCCCGCCAGAAGACAGCTTAGTCAAGAAGTTCATCATTTCGCCACCAGAGAAGAGTGTACAAGCAAATGCAGCCAGCAATGGCAGTTGGACCCGTGAGGTTGAAAATGAAAGCATAGGCTTTCGAAACTAGTCCCTCATAATAACAATGTAAGTGACGTAGTGTTAAAAAACCAACTCAACAAATTAATAAACAATATAATTTGACCGTCACTGTCACTAAATTCCTCCAAACATCAATCAACAAATCAATTCTTGTTCTTATTCCAAAATGACTTAACATTATTATTATTATATTTTATGGTAGTATTCTGTTCATTGTCAAAACATTCATAAAGGTATAATAACCAAAAACAGAAATCAAAATGAGAATGACAAAAATAAACAATGACATGTATTAGAATGTGAGTAATCAGAATTAGCTTACCAGTTACAGGAACAGGAAAGAAGATTTAGTTAAATTTTAACTTTCTCATTCCCATGCCTTGGGAAAGCAAACTTTATCCATGTTGTGTAATTCAAGGCTGGTATGACATGAAACAGCTGCTAGCTCTTTATTTGTAAGCTAGAAAAATGAAACTAAAAGAAGTTGCAGCAAATATACATCCTCAGATACATTGACCATTGGTTCTTCTAGTGGAAGCATCACTTTTAATTTGTTTATATGCAACTAAAAATTGCCTAGGGCAGTGCAAATAATACCACAGTTTGAGCAGTTCCAACACGCGGCAAGTCTCAATACTGTATCAACTCTACTCAAGCGCTTAGGACATGATGTAACTTGAGCAGTAACTTCAGATGTCTTAAATGTTAATCATTTGCAACATTCATCGAAAATACAGTTTTTATTGAATTTACAGACATTAACTATGTTTATAAGTTTTCTAATTAAAATAATGTAAACTATGATTCGTAAATAGTGTATAATTAGTATATAATTATGATTTTGAAAATATTACAGTTAAAAATAACCTAGATTGGATTAATTTGATTCAGCAATAATTCCAATTTTATACTATATAGTAAAAGCACTTAATAAAAAGGTAAATGCACATTTGTGATTTTTCAAAAAACAATGACTTGAGTTCTTCAGTTCAGCAAGTCAGCGCTTACTGTCTGATCTATTTTGAGCGATGAATTTGATCTTACTTTGATGTAATCAGTTATCAGAAACTATTAAATTGAAGCAAACATACAAATAGATTTTTGTTGTCTATAGTACATATAGAAAATTGACTGTTAATATATTTTTCTTAACACATCCACAAAGACACCAAAACTATTTTGAAACTAAACATTCTGCTGCAATATGATCTGAGGTTTCAAGGCAAATATAAGTAATAAGTGCTACTAGATCACAGCATACATGAATGGCAACTTGAGCAAGCTCGAGCCTACTCAAGAAATTATGTCATCTTTTCGAATTGCTGGGACTGAGCTCAAAGCACAATCCTGAAACTGGCTATTGTCTCAAGAAAACAAAAGCAAAAACTACAAACAAAAACTAATAAAAATTAACAGAGAACAAAACAGAACTTTAATGTACACTGTTAATAAAGGAATGAGATTTTGTATGACTAAAGAAACTGGAAATTATAATGGATCTGTGTTTAAAAGATGCTTAAGCTATTAAATATTGACATGGTTAACCTGCATTATGTTGGCTGAATTAGAAGCAGGTGAAAAAATATTACTGGTCAGTTACAAACAAATGATGTGCCAATTTGCAAACTACTTTACCACTTTACTGAAGTGAAATGGAGTTTTATTTATGGACACACTTAACTACTGTGGTTCTCAGCATCCCATTCTATATTGGGCATGAAAGACTGCTTAATTTTGCCCAGAGGCCTCTCTATCAGGCTTGAGGTTATTTTATGTGATGTACATCTATGACTCAGGACCTACTGCTTTACTTCCCTGTCAAGGGAAGCCATGTTAAGGATTTTTATGCCCAAAAATATCCATTGTCCTTCGCTGGGTTTGAACCCGCGACCTTGGGTATATGCTATAATTAGTTGTTCAAAACAATGCCGTCAGCATGAAAAATCATGTGCACTGCGTTCTGGGCTTGTTGAGTTCCTTCCCAGAGATCAACCATCAATGTTGGACATTACTGTGAAACATTAAGAGATCTTTGGCATGCAATTCAAAACAAAAAGACATGGAATGCTCAGTTAAAGCATTGTGTTACTTCATAACAATATATGTCCCCATGCTGCTGATGTTACACTAAACCTTACTCAAGAATTTGGTTGGGAGCAGTTCAATCACCCTCCGTACAGCCCTGATCTTGCATCTTCTGGCTATCACTTGCTCTTGAACCTAAAGCATGAATTTGGAGGAAGGCACTTTGACATTGATGACAATGCAAAACATAGTGTTCAGTAGTGGCTGTCTTTATTGGTGGCAGCTTTCTTTGAAGAGGGCATACAAAAGTTGAAATAGGTTAAGGAATTCTTTTTCAAAAAAATGTGAAAACAAACATTTAATGCCTTTTTATCCAAATCAGTACTTACTTTCCGGACATGCTTTGTATTATTTATTTAACCTCATATTCTAGCGTCAATGAGTCCTATTCAGCCCACAATGGAACTTCCTCTAAGAGTAATAGGGCTATTCTTTACTCAAATAATGATGAAACAATGAAGTTTATGCTCTCATTTTCAAAACATGATTACATTTAATAAATGTCAGAGCAAGAAGCAAGTTTTATTTGTGCATTTAAGGGTGTTATAAGCTCCTTAATGTCACGTTCTATTACATAGTGTATAGAGAAGGTATTGCACTCCACCAAAATATTTGATACCTAGATTTCACCGGAAATATATGTTTTAGGGTCCCCTGTATCCAAAAAAAGTATTTTCAGAAAAAGGTCTGTGTGTGTGTCTGTGAACATGATAACTCAAAAACGAAATGTCGCTAAAATACCAAACTTAGTATTTCAGTTTAGTATCTTCCAAGGATGCGACACGAAGATTTTGAGAAAAATCTCCCCACCCCAAACTACCCTTTGCATGGAAATTTTTTCGAAAATTTTGATTTCCTATAAAATGGCTGTAACGATTTTGATTAAAATGTCATATATTAAAGATATTTACTTGGCAAATAAAATGTATATTTCGAATTTTCTGGGAATAGTCTCTGAAGACTACTTTATTCTGAGTGAATTTTATGGAATTTTGCATAACTGCAAAACCGTAAGAGATAGACAAAAACCTGTCGCACAAAAAATGTAGAGCACATTAAAACACACAATTTATGTTACATACATTTTTTTTGTGGAGTTGATCGTTTTTGAGATATTCCTTGTTTTTGTTTTCAGGTACGAAAAACTTAACTTTTGTCATACAGGAATTTGTCAACTCCTGTCCATACAAATAAAGGAACCTCAGTCACATGGCAACCAGCTTTTGACTTTAACCTATGGTACTCCCTTATTTCTCTTCTACGTATAAGAAAGCAATAAGACTATTTCTGCTAATTTTTTGTCGATTAGCACGAAATAAATAGAAACATAAGCTTTTTAACAATAATTTGTTGCAGAGATGTAGAGAAAGTCATGTGAATGGAACACATCAAATTTTTTTCCATTTCACATCAGTCTTTCTAGAATTAAGTGTGTTACAAGTAACTTCACTTATTTTCATCAATGTAACATAAACCACGCTACTGATGCAGAACAAGAAGTTACATTTTGAATTCAGTTTAATCTTTTTGGGAGAAGAGTCTCTTGTCTTCTTTTTTTTTTTTTTTTTTTTTTTTCAATTTGGTTTTGTGATATATTGCTGCATCTCAATTATACTCTCTGGCTAAATTCATATATGTGATTAGAAGAGAATCAACTGAAGTACTTTCTTTTAACAGGAAACTAGCTAAGAAATTAATTACCTCTCTGAAGATATTGGTGATTGATCACGAGCAGAGGCTGTGTCCTTCCCAATGTCCTCACCCATAGCATCTGCTAGCATGGTCTTGACATAATAAGAACTGGTTTGTTGTAGCACTGCTTTAGAACTGTCCTCATTAGATGAATCATCGGCTACTGTCGTACCTGTAGTGTCTTCTGAACTGCTTCCCATCAATGATGTGCCATCACAACTGCTGTCAGTTGGTATGAGAGTGCGATTGTCTTCCTCAATGAGCGATGATTCTGTGACGATCTTTGGTGCCTCAGCATCTTCTCCTGATGGTTGTCCAGCCTGTGTCAATGTTAATGTCAAACTTGTTCTAGCACTTGCATGCGTTAAAACAGGTTCCTCTACTCTAACTTTTGATGGCAAGTCTGATAACATTATTGTCTCATTATCTCCAACATTTAGGTTATGCTGAGAGCTTCTAACACTGGCATGTGGAGATTTGATGTCGCCAGAATCAGTCTTGATACTCACTGTGCTTGAGTATAGGGAACTTTCATTGCTAGATGTTGGTTTGTGGTGGGGAGATCTGGCAATACTCTCAGGGAAAGACAATGGAGGTTGTTCCATTATAGTAGTAGTGGCTGTGGCTGTACTTTCTGAGGCAGAGGTATAGCTGTCATCTGCCACACTCTCATCTTCTTCTTCCTCAGGGATCACTTCCACGCTTTCTGGGGACACCTCCTTAACTTCATGTTCCTGGTACCTATAATATAAAATGATATATGTAAGTAAACATACTGAAGGAAGGATAGCATTAAAAGCTAATAATGCTAAACTACTAGGAATACATAAAAGCAGTTGAAGAAAATATATTTAGCACTGGTTGAAGGAAAAATTTCTGTGTGGAGTAAAACAAAGGATATACACAAAGATTGGCTAAATATGGACTTGATTCACAAGAATTTTTGTAAATAGATTCTGGGACTGCAAATAAATAGCAGTTGCACAAACAGAATTAGGAAAAGTAGGGAGAAAAGCAAAAATAATGGTAAGAATTTTAAGATATTGGTTTAGGATAAAAAATTTGAATAATTAAAGTAACCTGAAACAATAATTAAATTTGAGGAGAATCCTACTTGATAAAACATTTGAGTTAACAGAATTAAAGATTTTATGGAAAAAATTGACTTGCGGTGAATCAGAAAAATAGGGAATTAAAAGGAAGAAAGGAAATAACATTCACTAAGAATAGAATATATCACAATTCAGAAGTACTTCGTAATTTTAATGACAAAAAATGGTGAAGAATTTACAGGAACTTGAAGAGAAAATTATAAAATAGGTGAAAAATAGTAAGGAAAGAAATTTGTAATAGTATTTAATGCATTTAGTGTTTTTAACAGAGCATAGAGAGTGGACAACCAAATGCACGAAGAAAATTATAATTTGGGAAGGAAACGTTCCAAACCTAAGTTTACAATAACTCCCTGGCATTTGCCAGGTACAAGGATTGAAAAAGAAAAAAGAAAAAAATCCTATCAGGGAAAAAAAAACCTTCATTCACTAATCTGTGCCTTAATGATCTCTCTCACACCTGTTGATGAGGAAGTACTGCATAGGCTAGAACAGCTGTAGTGAAATTGAAAGGTTTAAAAGGGAGATTAATACACAGGAATGGTCAAAATGTGGAATGAAAGATAATTATGGGCATACTATTCTTGAATGTGATGAAGCTTAAGTGAGAGAAAAACTATGAATAGAGAAATTGGCCACCTATTTACAGGAATAGTGGGGAAAAAATGTTTTGAAGATGAAGCTATGATGATATCAAGGAGATTGGAGACTATTAAAGAAAATTGATTATTAAAAAGCAAATACATGAAGAATGTAAAAACATCTGGGAAAACAATTTTTTTGAAATATAAACAGAAAGAGAAATAATAATTATTATATAAGTATTATTAAACAGACATTAAATATCAAATAGAATTAATATGTGCATATGTGTCTGATACTGTTTTTTTCACTGCATATTCATAAATATGATGGTGAAAATTTGCATTGCACATTATTTGTTATCAAAGATTTGGTAATGGCACTTCCACGAAGAGGGAATGCCCCCCGTGGTGTAATGGTTACCATGCTGACTTCATATACCCAAGGTCGCGGGTTCAAACCCGGCGGAGGACGATGGATTTTTTCGGGTGTAAAAATCCTGAGCATGGCTTCCTTCGGAACGGAAGTAAAGCCGTTGGTCCCATGTCGTAGATTTACGGCACGTAAAAGAACCTCAAGCTTGATAGAGAGACCTCTGAGCAAAATTAAGCAGTCTTTCACACCCAGTATAGAATGGGATGCTGAGAACCACAGCAGTTAAAGAGCGTCCATAAATAACACGCCATTTTTTTTTTTTTACGAAGACAGAAGGTGAGTTGCACATGTAAAATGATGGTGAAGGTTATTTGCTGTATAACATGTTCAATAACCTAGAGCACTGCTCACCATCAGATCTTAAGAATGAAACAAATGAGTGAAAAAATTAAAAACCTTTTTTCTTATGCTCATTAGAAAACTTAAACTGAAATACCTTTCTATTTCCTTAAATTACTTATAAGAATTACAAAAACGCTGCTGAATGTTTTCTTTATGAGAAAAAATCTGTAAATATTGTGACTATAATCTGATTAATCACTTCTGACATCTGCAGTTCATGAGCAGAATGTCATCATCTAGCCCCAGATGAGGTAACAGCACAGACTTGATTGTGGATCACAATTCCAAAACTTATTTTCTTTTCAGAGTTGCTGATGAGACATGGGAGTGAATGGGTCTGCAGTGCAGTAGCTTGTGCATCAGGAAAAATGGTGTGCAGTTAGAATTGTGTAGCCTATTCATTAGGACTATGATTGAATTTAAAAACGAGAAATTACAGGAGCAGTTGGTGAGCAGAGCATGGTAAATACTGGTATTAACAGTACTACTAACAATAGGAGGAGCTGTTATGACCTAGTGTCATAAACAAATTTTGGAACTGAGGAAAAAGGGCTGAGAAATTAGACTGAATAGCAAAAATCGAGAATAGGTTGGATGGAATGGAGAAGAGATTAGAAGAAAAACAGCAAGAAAGTTTGAGAAGGTGAAACCATTCTGGCAAAGACTTGGTAAGGCTGTAGAAAACAAACTAAATCAGAGAAGAGTGATGGATCTAGAGAAGGCAGAAGAGAGAACAAGGAATCTAAAAGTGACAGTTTTTAGAGTATGAGAAAATAGAAATGCAAGGAACATGTGAACAGATGGAGCAAATCTTTCAAGAAAACTATTCTTAAATTAAATGGATGGGAAACCATAGATATATACAGAATTGGAAGTAAGTGTATGAGGCCAAAACTCATAGTTAAATTGGTATCATGAAGTTGAAGCAGTTTTTGAAAATACAAAGAAATTAAAAGATTATAAAATGTTTATAGAACAAGAAATTAGGAGAATGAAGGAAGAGAGCAGAGGGAAAACATTATTTTTAAAAGGATTGAAGTTATATATGAAAGACAAAAATTGAAGTTTGGCAGTACAGTGGAATGACCATGAAAATTTGCAGCAGGCACATGAAAGAAATGAGTGGGCATCACACCAGTGCAGATGGAGAAAATGGGGCAGTGAGAGCAGAAGAAGGAATTGAGGAGAGAAATAAGCTGAGTTTTATTTATGGATGCTTTTTAACTGCTGCGGTTCTCAATGACCCATTCTATATCGGGCATGAAAGACCACTTAATTTTGCTCATAAGCCTCTTTATCAGGCTTGAGGAGCTTTTACAAGCCATAAATCTACAAAATGGCACCAACAATTTTAGTTCCCTTCCCAAAAAATTCTATCGCCCTCCGCCTGGTTTCAACCTGCAACCTTGGGAACCAGAGGCTAGAATGTTACCCCTAGATCATAGATGCAAACCAGAGTAGAGCAGAGCACAGAAAGAAGGGGAACAAGAAGATAGGAGGGAATGGTAAGGAATGGAAATTCTAGGCACAGCTGGAAGGGGAAACGACATTAACACCAAAGCGGACAGAAGCAGTGCAGGAGGTGGAAGAAGAAAGAAGAGAGGAAGCAGGAGGAGGGACATGAAGCAGCAAGGAACAGTGACAAGTGTAAGGGGTGGAGAAGTGTTGGTGAGAAGTGTGGGTAGTTGCAATTGTTTGTATGCAAGTGTTGCAGTGTGAAAGCCAGAGGGAGATAGAAGACATCCTAAGAAGGGAGATTGAAGACATCTTAAAGAAGGAAGGATTTAGTACTGGCAGAAAAGGGGGAGTACAGTATTACTCAAAGTAGAGAAGGAGGTTGGAAATATTTGAGAAATGGAAATTACAAACATAAGCAAAAATAAATTTATGTGATCCATTCACATGCCTTTCTCTAAATCTCTGCAACAAATTATTGTTAAAAAGCTTATACTTCTATTTACTTCATTCTAATCCAAAAAAATTAGCAGAAATAGTCTTATTACTTGCTTCCTTGTATGTAGAAGCGAAATAGAGAATACTATATAGTGATAGTCAAAAGCTGGTTCCTATGTGATTGAAGTTCCTTTGTGTGTGTGTGGACAGGATTGACAAACTCCTTTATGAGAAAAGTATAAGTTTATTAAAGCTGAAACCAAAAACAAGGAATATCTCAAAAATGATCTACTTCATATTTATAACATAAATTACGTGTTTTAATGTGCTCTACATTTTTTGTGTGGTAAGTTTTTATCCATCTCTTACGGTTTAGCAGTTATGAAAAAGTCCATAAAATTCATCCAAAATAAAGTAGTCTTCAGAGGCTATTCCCAGAAAATTCAAGATATACATTTTATTTGTAATAAAATAATAATATACATAAACAATTAACAATAAATAACTAATATACAATATTTTAATCAAAATCGTAGGAATCAAAATTTTCAAAAAATGTTCCATGTAAAGGGTAGTTGGGGGTGGGGGGGTTTCTTGAAAAACTTTTTGGCGCATCCTTGGAAGATACCAAACTTAAATACCAAAAATTCAGGGAAACCCAAAATGTATTTCTGGTGAAATCTTAGTATCAAATTTTTGGGTGCATTACAATACCTTCTCTATATGCTGTGTACATAGTATATGTAGAGAAAGTAAAAAAAAAAAAAGTGGGAAGGGAATAAAACTGATATTTTGGAGCCCGGAGGGACTATAAGTAAGGTAGTGAATGGGAGTTGCAAAATGTGAACAAAATGGCATAACAGAAACATGGTTAGGAAAAATGAGGCAATTGAGATAATGGGTATAAATATATATAACATGCAAATAAATGATATGACAGAGGCAGAGTAGGATTCTAATTTATAAAAGAAGAATTAAATAAAAGGGAAGAGTAGAAATGATAATAATAAATAAAAATAGAAATGTAATATAATTTGTGTTTAAAAAATATACAGAATAGTTGTCATGTTTAGGAATATAGGTAATTTATTAGGCTTTTAGGATAATAGAGCATAATATAGTAAATTAGATTTTAATGCTGGGATAGAAGAGGAAAATAAGAAATGAGGACACAGAAGAAGGGAAGAATGAGGACAAAGCAAGCAATGACAAAAAAAAAAAAAAAAAAAAAAAAAAAAAAAAAAAAAAAAAAAAAACTCAATAAAATGGGTTAGAGAAAGGTAATAAAGAAGGGAAATATACTTCTCTAAGTATGAATGGGCAAAATGTAATAGATTATATGCTGTATAGTGAGGAGATTGAAGAAAGGATCATAAAATTAAAATAGAGAATGAGTTGTGAGCAGCAGTCAGTGCCCAATAACATTGCAAACAGGGGGAGACAGAAAATCGTGCAAGATGGAATAGGGAAGTACAAATATAAAGAATAAAGGCATATAAATGGAAAAAGAATCTAAGGAGAACTTCATGAAAGAATTAAAGGCAGGGGCATGAAAAGGTATTCAAGTAGGAATAGAAATTATGCTAGAAGAATATAATACAGATAAGTATTTGATTTAGTAGGAATATTAATAACAAGGACAAGGGTAAGAATGAAAACAAGGTAAGGAATGAAGGAAAAGGAAAATGAGTGGTATGATAATAAGGAATGTAGACTAGCAAAAAGGGAGATATTCAATGAAAGTATGAGATGGAGGTGAACAGGGAGTGATCAGAACAGACAAATTATGATATTAAGTAGAGAAGCTAATAAAAGATAAAAAGAATGGCAAAAAAGAAACACAGTAAACGGTAATAGAACAGTGAAACACTTGTAGGAAATTGTGAGAGGGATAAATAAGAAGAGTAGGGAGAGAGATGAGATTTCACCATATGAGAGGCTAAGACTTTAGAGAACTGATTGGGGAAAGGAAATGGGTAACTAGATATATAAAAACTTGGAGCAACTAGAGACATCCAACAACAGAATATAATGGACAAGGCACAAACACAGAAGTTTAACATTAGATAAAGAGATTAAAATGAGGATAAAGCAGCAGGTATAAATGGAATACCTGGGTAATTTTGAAAAAGGTATAGACAACCACAGAATGGTCTAAAAATACTGACAAGCATGTGGGAAAGTAAAGAACTTCGAGAATATTGAAAATTATGCTTGGTAGCACCAATAAGGTGCTATAAAGGAGAAATAAACAAACCACAAAACTACAGGGAGGATAAGTTTATTATCTACACTGGTAAAATATACACAGGAATACTAGCAGATAGGCTAAGAGATTGTGTGGAAAGAGAAAAGAAAACATCAGAACTACACGTAGATTTCAAAAACTCTGATGTGTTCATTCAAATGACTTTCTCAACATCTCTGTAACAAATTATTGTTAATAACCTTATTCTTCTACATGATAATTGAGATAAACATTAGCACAAACAGTCTTATTACTTAGTAGAAGGAAATAAGGGAATATACTAGATTAAACCAACAGTCAAATGATTTAAAATGTGGCTGCTATGGGATTCTTTGCATGGCCAGGAGTTGACAAGTCCCCATATGAGAAAAGTTTAACTATTTTAAAACTGAAACCAATAACAAGAAAAAATGGAATAAAGGAGGCAATAGATGAAAAACCTGGTATAAGGCAGTCCCAGCATTAACTTTCCCTGTGACATAATCTGCAGAGCAGGCATGCCCAAAAACAAGGACAAAGTGCAGCAGGGCACTGTTTACTCACCACAACTGACAATAGGGCAGCATAGAATACAATGGCATGACCCATTTATCATAACAACACATTCTTTATTATAAATTGTGTAATGAATCAACTATGGGTGAAAGCCACAGGGACAAAGGTGAATGTTCAATATTATTAATTTTATATAAATAGCTGTATACGGAAATAGACCTTATTGCACAAGAAACAAAATATTACTTCTTATTGCATAACGAAATTGCACATACATAGCACTGGAAACTGTTTACAAATTAACATTCTCTATTATATCTTAGACATGATTAAATCCTGATGACAGTATTTGAACAAATCATTCCTTTTTCCTTGTGGAAATGGGTTTGCTTTTACAATGCATACACTATTGATGTAACTGGAGCATAAACTTACTGTGAGCCTGTACTACTTCACTGAGATATTTTAATTCTTTTGTTCTGCAATAGCTTTTCAATATTAGGCACTATGCTCTGACTCACACACAAACAAAGAATACATTTTAATTTATAGTCTGGTAGCCGATTTCTGAGATGTGATTCATCATTGAAAACAACTGCTCACATAAATATGTAGATGTGAACATGCTAATATACCAGGCTGCAAAATGATGAACTCTGGAAAGTATGATCAAGGGAAACTGCTATAGAAGACACTAACATTCTTTTTATTCTGGAATTTGTCTATGTGTTTTGTGTCATTCTGCATATCTATCAGTTCTAGTTGCAGTGTGATAGAAATAGTATCCACTGCAACAAAGAAAGGTATAGCAAACAATTGTATATGAGGTTCCAGGTCTATCATTTCTTTAAATCTGGAGTCAAATTCTTCATCATTTCTGGTATTATGCATTTCTACACATGAACTGCCACTGAACAAATGACAAACCTGCCTCTTCGCTCACAAACTTGCACACTTCATTCTCTTTGGTCAATCAATGTGAATTAATTGTTTCTTCCACACCAATCATGAGTAGGACAGAAGTTAGAGAGGTAGAATCAGACTGAAAAATTCAATGCCATAGTCGGGATTTAAATCTGATTTCCATTCAGTTGCTCTGACCACTGAGCTACCATGGCAACATGCCAGCACAGCTCTAAATTCTCCTATTGACTCGATTTTTTCCCAGTAAACCACAAGGAGATTTCACATTATTTTGAGATGACATACCTCAGTGGCAACTTACAAAATCATAAGTACTTAAGCCCCAGGCTTTGTAGTTAATCAACTATTAAGTCAATCAATGTAAATTAATTATTTCTTTCACACCAGTTATGTGTAGGACTGAAGTTGGAGAGGTACAGTCAGGCTGAAAAACTCAATGCCATAGCCAGGATTTGATCCTGGTTTCTATCCAGTTGCCCTGACCTCGGAACTACCATGGCAACATGCTGGCACAGTTAACTATAGTTGGTTAACTATAAAGCCTGGGACATGAGTACTTATGAGTTTGTAAGTTGCAACTGAGGTATGTATCTCAAAATAATTTGTGATATCCTTGTGGTTTACCATGAGAAAGGCAAGTTAGTTGGAAAATTTAGTGCCATGCTAGCATATTGTCAAGATAGTTCAGTAATCAGTGCAACTGAACAGAAATCAGGAGATCTATGGTTCAAATCCCTGCTATGGCATTGAATTTTTCAGCCTGACCCTACCTCATAGCAAATGAGTTTTGCCTAACACAGAGAGAACCTTGAGATTTATAGAAATAATATATCCTGCTTTATAAAACGCTCCATAATGAAATGCACAGCCTGTCCAATTATTTATGAGAGTCACTGTACACAAAACATGTACAGAAGCTAGCTCGCTGTGGCAATTAAGCAAGCTATAAAGTAACTTATAGGTGAGGAGGCACATAGCAATGACAGCTGATTGGTGTAAATTGCGATAACTACTCCTTGAAATGCCCATTATCTGTTATGTGTAAGAATGGACTCTGTTTAATCAAAATGTAGTCAGTCTGTTATCTATGGAATCAGCTGAGTACAAATTATATGTACACTGTGCCATTTTTACTTTTTCCACCTTGTAAAATGTACATAGTAGGTAGAGAAGATAATGCATTTCACCCAAAAATTTGATTTCACCAGAAATCTTGGTATCAAAGTTTTGACATCCCCTGAATTTAAAAAAAAAAAACATTTTCAGGAAAAGTGTGTGTGTGATGTGTGCATGTGGGTGTGTAGCCTAACTCAAAAATGAAAAGTGGATTAAATACAAACTTGACATTTAGTTCAACTTCTTCCAAGGATGTGGAATGTCAATTTTCAAGAAAACCTCTCATCGCAAACTACTGTTTATGAAAATGTTTATTTCCTCAAAATGCCTATAGCAATTTTGATTAAAATATATGTTTTTAACATATTTTTATGTCAAATAAAATTTATATCTTGATTTTCAGGGAAAAGCCTTTGAAGTCCTGTTCATTCTATATGACTTTTGCACAAATGGCATCATACCATGAGAGATTGGGAAAATCTTACAAGATTAGTTAATAGATCTCACGAGTAGATCTCGTTAAGATACACAATTTATGTCAAATATATGTATTTTGTGGAGTAAACCATTTCCAAGATATACTTGTTAATGGTTTCAATTTTAAAATATTTATATATTTCTCAAATAGTAAGTCATTATTCATTTCTCTTTCTCCTGGCCAAGCACAGAGAATGAACATCTATCCCATCACATAATGATTAGCTCTTTCAAGATTTGACTGTTGGTGTAGCTTAGTGTATTTCCTTATTCCTATATAAAGAAGTATGTAATAAAAGCAGTTCTGCAAATGTTTATGTGAAGTAGATATAAAAATAGACTTTTGTAAGAATAGTTTGTACACAGGTAGAAAAAGTCATGCGAATATAACACATCAGATGTTTATTTTCTATGCCATGCTCAAAGTACATAAGAAGGTACTGCATTCCACCCAAAAATTAGATATGGAGATTTCACCAGAAATACATGTTTTGAGGGATTCTAAATAAACAATTTAGAAAAAGATCCATGTGTGTGTTAGCCTGTATCTGCCTGTGAATAGCATAACTCAAAACAAATTATTGGTTAAATACCAAACTTGGTATTTAAGTTCATATCTTTCAAGAATATGACGCATAGCTATGGAGGAAAATCCCAAATTACACTTTACGTTGAATATCTTGAAATGTTCAATTTTCTCTAAATGGGTCTTAACGATTTTAATAAATGCTATAAATTAAACATCTTTACATCACAAGTAAAATGAATATTTTGAATTTTCTGGAAATAGCCTTATTCTTCTCATCTTGTGAACTTCTGTTATCACCTACCTCACTACTGTGCAGTCTAGAGTGTACCCCATCAGTACTATCTTCGTTCTGGATTACTTTTACATAACTTGTAAATGGTAATAAAAAGACAAAATTTTACTGCAGAAAAAATCTGATGTGTTACATTTACATGACTTTCTCTAGCTCTTATACAAACAACTTTTCTTACAAAAGATAGTCTTTCATCTATGATGTGCTAATCAAGGTAAACATTAGCAAAAATTGTCTTATTACTTGCTTCCTTGTAAGTAGAAGGTACATAAGAGAATACACTAGGCTAAATCAATAGTCACTTCTTTTAAAAGCTGGTCTTACCTGAAACAACAGAAGATTGGTGTGCTATGCATGGCTTGCGATAAAACAAGAGAGATGAATCAAAACATCACTTCCTTTTGAGAAAAGTTAAAGCGATTTAAAATTGAAACCAATAACAAGGAATATCTCAGAAACGGTCAGCTCTCCATAAAAATGTATATGACATAATGTGTTTAAACGAGATCTACATATTTTGTGTAGTAAGTTTTTGTCTATTACTTACAGTTTAACCATTATGCAAAACTCATCCAGAATAAAGGGATTTTCAGGAGCTATTCCCAGAAAATTCAAAATAAACATTTTGTTTGTGATGTAAATATCTTTAATATACTGTATTTTAATCCAAATCGTTAAGAAGCATTTTTGAGAAAAGCAAAATTTTCTAAAAATTTTCCTTGTAAAGGGTAGTATGTGGTGGGGGGAATTTTCTTAAAATCTTTGTGTCACATTGGTATTAACAGCCTTTTCATTTTTTAGCTATGCTGTCCACAGATACACATGTACACACAGACATTTTTCTAAAAATGCTTTTTTTTTTACCCCAAAACATATATTTCCAGTGAAATTTTGACATTGAATTTTTTGGTTGAAATACAATACTTTCTCTATCCACTATGTACATTGTGGAAAGTAAAAGAAAGTAAAAATGAAGTACTCATTAAAATACGAGGGTAATCCCAAAGGTAAGGTCTCCAACTTTTTTTAAAATACAAAGAAACGTTTACTGACAACAAATGGTACATAATTTTGAAGCTTGAACATTTTTTTATTTTTCCATATAGTTGCCATTCCGATCGATGCATTTTTGTAGATGTTGTGGCAGTTTTTGTATGCTCATGTCATACCAGCTTACTGTCATGCTCTAGAAGAAGTGATGCACCTCATTTTTCACTTCATCATCACCGAAGAGCCTTCCAGCCAAGTGCTCTTTCAATTTGGGAAACAAGTGGTACTCACTGGGTGTTAAGTCCAGACTATAGGGTGGATGGGTGATGATGTCCCATCCAAACTGTTGCAGAAGATTCATGGTTTGACGGGCGGTGTGGGGGCAAGCATTGTCATGGAGAAGCCTTATGCCCTTGCTCAACATTCCTCTTCTTCGGTTCTGAATTTCTCGTCTTGAGTTTATTTAATGTCTGACAGTACCTGTCAGCATTTATTGTTGTACCAAGATCCATAAAGTCGACCAACAATATCCCCTTTCGATCCCAAAACACAGTTGCCATGACTTTACCGGCAGACTGTGTTCTCTTGAATCTTAGGTGAACCAGAATGAAACCACTCATGTGATTGTTGTTTGGTCTCAGGTGGCAAGTCCAGGTTCCATCACCCGTGACTATTGAATCCAAAAGGTTGTCCTTTTCATCTACATAATGTTGAAGAAATTGGCAGAAAGTTTCAGCATGTTGTCTTTTGTGATCTTCTGTAAACATTCTTGCGACCCATCTTGTGCACACATTCCGAAATTTCAACTCTTCAATCAAAGTCTGCTTTGAAAAATCTCAGGAACAACAATGCAGAGCTCATCGAGAGTGATCCACTAATCTTGAAGCACAATTTGTTCAACCTTTTGATTGTTTCATCAGAAATGGACAGTCTCCCGCTTCTTTCCTCGTCATGAATTTCTGTGTAACCATCTGCAAATTCTCTACACCACTTGCGAACATTTTTGACATCCATACACTTCTATCAACTGTCAATGAATTTTGATTGGTTTAATCCCTTTTGCACTCAAAAAGCGAATAACTGCGTGAATTTTGCACCTGGCGGTAGTGGCTAACGGGAGCTCCATTATAACTGGCTGCCAAGCCAAGACTGAGGGTGCCAGCGGATGTACGGTGGTTTCTGTAGGGAGTGGTGGGAGTAAGGAAAAAAGCAGTATGGCCAACATCCACACAAATAGTTTCCCTGCGACCCCAGCGCTTTGGAGACCTTACTTTTGGGAATACCCTCATATACAATTTATGTCTAATATCTACTTTTATTTTATGGAGTAAACCATTTCCGAGGTATTCCTTACTTTCTATTTAAATTTCTCAAAACTTGTACTTTCCTCAAATGAGAAGTCGTTATTGATTTTGCTTCTCTTTTGTCATCCTGATCATGAAAATGATGCAGGATATCAGTCATCACATAGCAACTAGCTGTTGATTTGGCTATCACTTTAATGTAGAACCTATAAAGAGATATTAAATAAAACCATTTCTCCTGAATGATTCTCAATTAGCATGAAATACACAGAAAAAGTTTTTGTAAGAAACTAAGAAAGTAAAGTGAATTAACACACCAAATGTTTTTATTATCTATATATCCGACATCCATTGCAAGGTTGTGAACTTAATAAAAATTATTTTCACTAGCAGACATCAATTACACAGCTTGCATCCTTGGGACTTCTTGGATGCATGCTCTTTATCAAAACAGTGTAAGTTTTGTGTGTGCAAAATTTATTCTACAATAATCAAAGTTTGGCTACGCTGTAATACCAACCTGTCTAGTGCAAGGGTCAGTTCCTCAGAGTCTGAATGACACATTACAGCAAGTGACCTTGGAGGACCTAAAGGATCATCTGGTGAAACATATGGGGATGATGATAATGTTGTTCTTGATGCTCTTCCACTTGACTCCTCACCAAGAACTTCAACTGAGCTTGGAGTGTCAGGGATCACCTCCACAGAGTCAGGTGAGCTTGCTGCCACCGAGAGGCCCAATCCTGTGCCTGACGATGAGGCAGATATTCCTGGAATATCTGTATCAGGTGATGTTGTAAAACCACTTCCACATTCACT
The DNA here is from genome assembly GCA_030762935.1 of Hymenopus coronatus. Classification (NCBI taxonomy): domain Eukaryota; kingdom Metazoa; phylum Arthropoda; class Insecta; order Mantodea; family Hymenopodidae; genus Hymenopus; species Hymenopus coronatus. Next base: position 89,929,493 of record CM060894.1, on the reverse strand, counting down.
ACTTGCTGAACCTAGAACTTCCACACTTTCAGATGATTTTTTATCACTCTCGGAAGAGATTACTGACAATCTGTTATATTTATAGTTGCCAGTACTTGATGATTCTCTTCTTTTCACTGTTTCTAGTGGAACACAGCTATCGTCCAAATCTTGATAAACTTCTGAATCTTTTGAGTAGCTACTTACAAAATTTTCCTTTTTGCTTCGCTCGCTCATTAAAAATGTCTGCACCCTCTCCATTGTTTCACCTTGTGAAGTCCTGTCATCATCTGCCTCACTACTGGACAGCCTAGATCGCACTCCAACATCACCATCTTCACTCTCAACCACTAATTTACTTCTGCTGAAGCCTTCTTCAACACCAAGTTCACTAGAATCATCACAGAGCACTGCTTCTTCATTATCACAAGTTTTGAAGAGCTCACTCTGATCCCAACTATTTTTCCGTTTGTCTCTCTCTATGGAAATGCTGTCCTGATTAAGAGATGATGTTCTAAACAGATTGATCTTCTTGGGCTGCCTGGAAACTGGGTCTTCCTCTCCATCTTCTGTCTTTGGGCTCTCAACTACAAATTAAAGCATTAAATTGCATTAAAGGCTTTTTGTAAATACAGATGTAATGAAAAATTGCATGCACTTCTTTTCAAAATATCAAATGTTTATATATCTGCATAATTTGTTAAGTTAACTGCCATACTCATTGCACACTTAAGTGTAACCCAGTGTTGAAGGTTCTAAGCCATAAGATGTAGCCAAGGGATCTTATTTTTTAGGAGAGTGGAGCAGTTATCCAAAGGCTGCAAATGTAGTATGACAAAAAATATACCTAGCCAAAGGATTACCCTATCTAAAATGGTAATTAGCTGCACAACAAGTAAACCAGAAACTATAAATTGTTTTGTTTGGTCCCATTATCGAGCAAGGCTTGGTGACTTTTTACACATACAAAAACCAACTCTCACATGACCATTTTGACATCCAGCACCACTAAATATTTAACTACTAAGAATGCATGCATTGTTTTATTTTGGTTATTTTTTTTTACTACAATCACCATATTATACAATTACTCATCAAAATTCCAAAAAAAACGTAAACAGTGCTTTTAATTTCATGCAAGATCAAAACTAGTAGAATGAAAAAGCATGCAATCCTATTGGCCAAAACACCAAACAAGTATTTAAGAAATTCCAACTAAAATATCATAACTCCCTTGCAGGATAAGCCTCTCACTTAAAATAAATGTTCATTATATTACAGTAAAGTTTACTTCATATCTTAAATAGTTCAAAAAGTTAAATTGTGATTTCTGTGTAATACAGCAGTTCACATGCATTGACTGACAGAAGATGTCACACTCTGATCTTACCTACTTACTTTTATAACAGAAACATTACCTGAATTTGTACGGGGATTCTCAAAGAAGGACCCAGTAAAAGAACCCCACAAACTGGAACTCATGGCCATGCGGTTTAATCCAGTTCGTCCATCCTTTTGAGTGTCATGCTCATATGTCTCCATATCTCCTTGGGAATTTGATTCTGACTTCTCTTTCTCAGCACTTGTCTTAAGACCCCAAGAAGCAAAGAAATGTTCTGAATCATCTGGACTAGCAGGTGAAGCAGCTTTACTGTGATTAATTGAATGGGTCTCTTCTTCTTTAATATCCAGAGCTTTATCAATTGTTTTTTGGGCTTCTTTCAATGCTGATTTAGCAAGATTTGCGAAGCCAGTGGCATCAAACCAACTCATTATGTAGTAAGAGTCACCATTCAATTACTAGTAAATCCTTGGGGCAAATGTTTACTAAAAAATCCCACTTTTTTTCTCTAAATCTTGAAATGACACAAAAAAGGACACATCTTCAAATCTGCTGTTCATTAACTCAGCTGATTGTTTTTACTCTGGCTAGTTACATTTAAAATAACACTATCAGTATAGCTACTCAAGTAGCAGCATATTTTTTATTCCAGTTTCCGGATGTAATAGGACCTTGCTGACTAACTACATTACGTCAAGACAAAAAACACTTCCACCTATTAATAATTCTTTGGTTTACATATTCAATGTACACAAGCAGTAGACATTATCTGTCAACGGAAATGAAGTCATCACGACTGTTATCTACTAAGCGATTAAATTAAATCACGTTTTAGTTAAATGAAAGTTACATTTATTTCCGATAATTATATTCATTATGATTTATTGCATTTTAATTGGGCATAAAGGCTGTAATAATAGGCATTCAATATTACATTTGGATCTATCCGTTGCAGTAGGTAACGTTCAAGCAGAGATCGGAACTAAAACTACAATTTTGATAAATTAGCGAGGAAAGCAATAAAAATGTAATTTATTTTCACATAGAATATACAGAAAATAATTTATGTATAGGGTAACGTAAACATTTTCTTTATATACATAACTTCGGCCCCGTTTTCAATGCCTGCCCCAGTGGCGCAATCGGTTAGCGCACGGTACTTATATGACAGTAAATGTGAGCAATGCCGGGGTTGTGAGTTCGAGCCTCACCTGGGGCACTATTTTTTATATGTTGCAGTGTTCACATTTTAATTTCTCAAAACCCGAAATTGATTCAGGGCACCGTAATTTATTTATAGTTTTAATAGAAATACAGTTTTCAGTGTGGATTGCAGTATTATTACCCATTAGTTACTGAGTTATTTACGGCAATTAAAAGAACCTCAAGCCTGATAGAGAGGCCTCTGAGCAAAATTTAGCGGCCTTTTACGCCAAGTATAGAATGGAACGCTGAGGACCACAGCAGTTAAAGAGCGTCCATAAATAACATGCTATTTCCATTTTCTATAATTCTCATTGGTCCCATTTATGTTTATGTAGCCGGTAGAGCAAATGTTTTTAAAAATAAAGCCAGTTAAAAGTCTTTTGTACTGGTAGGCATATAACTCATCAATGTTTAATCAAAACAAAGCTTGGGATCATTGGTATTGCAAAAAGTATCACACACAGTATATTGCAACACAGTACCTTGGTAATAATTCTGCAGTAATTACCTGAGGTTTTCAGTTGTGCACTTCTACCTTGGCCATCATTACAGAATTCATAGAACAAATATATCAAAACAAAGGATGTCACGTTATCACTATGTAACAAACCTATAAAAGGGACCAGTTATCGATAAGTTATCTGGAAAAAGCTAGGTGCCCCATACTAGGATCCTCTTTTATATCTTTTAAAATTAAACCAATGTGGAATTTATCATTAAAAATATGAAAATCCTATCCAGTTTCAAATTTTGTTTTATTTAAACATTAAGTACCTTTTTTGTTTTATTCTCTATTTCTCTTTTACAAAACTATATGAAATAGATTACTATACACAATGGAAAAGTAAAGTTTGTTGCATGAGGCAAATACAGGTTTTACATAATGTTTGAAATAAAACTTGATCGTTAAACCAACTTCTATATTTCCATTTTGAATGAAAGGTTACCTACCTATTAATAAAAAAAAATAAATAAATAAATAAAAAAAGCTAGGCAGATAAACTTTTTAATTTCAGTAGTTTCAGCACACAAAACTTAATTCAAATGTGCTCTGATACATGATAGAATATATGAATACAGGAAGGCAAGAACATTTTGGGGGGAGGGGCGCTTTATTCGTTTTCAAATAAAATGATATACCCCTAAATAAAATATTTTGATTATAACTATGTTGAGGTTGAAAATTCTATGTCAAAAATAACAAGCCATATATGGAGCCAATTGGGAATATCTGTAGTAATATATTCATTTGAAAAAGCTATGAAAGCCTCCCAAAATTAATAAAAAAAAACATAAAGGATTATATTAAAAATGTTCATTATCTTTGAAAAATACAGCAACAAGTGATGTGCAAGTTGGAGCAGGTTTCTAGCAGAGACAGAGTTATAAACATGAGAAACCAATTTAGATTTAGTTGCTCTGCAATGCATTGTTTACATGGTATCTGCTCTACCTCAAAGTGTTACAGTTGTCAAAGAAATGCCAATATAACATTTTCTATATTGTGCATGCAGGTTTATTAGTTCTTTCAGACTATTTCCCTTTCCAATAATAGCAGTTCTTCTGTTATTATTCCAAAGAGAAAGATACAACATTTGTAAAAGGCATTGAGTCCATAAAAGATATCACTCCATCAGAGCTCTGAGCTTAACATCAATATTGTTTTTCTATTTTGATTCAATAGTTTATATCTTAGTTCCAAAGAAAATTTGAGCAGTCATCAGTCATTCAGACTATGACATTTACTAGGTTTAAAAAGTTAAACAGTTAAAGCAATTAAATAATACTATCATTCCATGTAAAGGGCAGTTTGGGGAGGGAGAATTTCTTGAAATCTTCATGTCTTCCTTGGAAGATGGTGAAATTAAATATCTAGTGTGGTACCTATATAACTAACCTTCATTTTTGAGTTATGTTCCACACCACCTACCCATCTGGGACCTTTTCTAAAAATGTCTTTAGGATTCGGGAGCTCAAAACAAACATATGCTGTGAAATCTTAATATGAAGATTTTGGCTGGACTACAATATTTCCTCTCATCACTACAGGTATACAGCAGAGAAAGTAAAAAGTCATACATTTAAGATGTATGAGTATAAAATTATGAAGGGGAAGGCCCAGATCCTATTGGAAGGTCCTGAATTTTAACTCCTAGGGGAGATGATTTGACCAAAGGTTTTTTCGTAGCTTTCCTCAGTAAGTTGGCAAATACTGTATTGATTAATTTGATCCACAACTTTTACTTTCATCTGTGGGGCCATGGGGGAGTTTCTAAGGAAAGTAGAATAAGGGTAATGAAGGAAGTTAGGAAAGGAGTGTAGGATAAAGAGGAGGCAAGAGAATAAAATATCGAAGAGGAGGAAAGTTAAAGGAGATAAAACCACTTATTACACTAACAGGTGGAAAGTAGCCCATAAGAGACAATCAATTAAAAACAAATGTAGTTAGATGGACCAGATGTGAGTAATTTTATTGTATTTCAAAATATTTGTTGTATGGCTATGAATAGAAATAAACACTAAAAATGAAAACATGTGCTAACAGTAACTGTAACAAAAGTACTCTGGACAAAGAGACCAAAGCATTCAAGGGAGGAATAAGAAAAGTTCATATTTCTGCAGAAGATATTGGAATTAATATTGTAACAAAGTGTTTATCTCGATAGCTTCAAACAACTTTGGTGCTGGATGCCCTCTTTTTATCGGCCCTGTTTATGCAGCAAGAAACTTCTAGAACTGGTGGAAGATGCCTCAAGTGATTTTTTGTTTGTTTGTTTTTTTCTCTCAAATCCAACTGTATTCTCCTAAGTTGCTGTTGCAACTGACTTCCTCTTATGCTAGTTGCCCTCCTAGGCCCTGATTATGCAGCAAAAAACTTTTAGAACTGGTAGAAGATACCACAAGCACTTTTTTTTGTTTATTTCTTTTTTCCTTTCCTTGGGTCATTATTACACATGCTCATTCGCTGATTATAAGTGCAGACACCTGCACAATGGAGGGGGTGATGTTAAGCAGCCACCCATATATGTGTTCACTTCTCTACAATGCTGCCGGCTTTGTAACATATTCTATGCGAGCATGTAGTCATCCTGCTCCCTCCCTGAGGCTGGTCATCCTGACCAGGACTATTGTAGTGGCCTGGATGATCTAAATATACCATCAGCGTCCTCCCTCAGGCAGTCTCTGAATGCAGCAGATGACATTAATTCTCTTTACTACAAGGTATGGCTGCTCTTTCTATGGCTGTCAAAGCTTTGGGCAGTTCCCTTGTTCTAGGTAAGGTGATACAGCTACACCAGATCACCTGACTGGAAACCTCAGCTGTTGGACTGCCTGTCATAACATGTCTTCATTCGGTGAATGAGCATCTCAGTATGTCATGAAGTCAGTGTATGGGTTTCTTCATATACTCAATTGCTGATTGTTCTGCCCCAGGAGGACTCTTTAAACATTAGACCATATGGTAGATGCAGTTCCCTGCCTAAGACCAAACGGGTGGTGTCTTGTGAAAAGTAGTAGGCCAGCAAGAAAAGAAGTACCCTAACACCCAGGCTCTCTGATGATTGGCCACAATCTTCTTCAAATACTCTTCAACAGTCTTTATACACTACCTAATCATTTTGACTAACTGTGGGTGGAGTGCATCTTGTGCACTCCAAGTTGCCCCAATGCTTCCCGATAGATTAGACTCAAAGTTGGTGCCTTGAACACTGTGTAGTTCCAACAGTACGCCAAATCAGCAGAATAGTTCTTCTATGAGGCAGTTTGCATTGTCTTCGCCTTGTGACCAGTAATGGCATACACTTTTGGCCACCTGATGAAGTAGTCCATGGCCACAAACAGGTGCTTGTTACCACTGTTAGTTACAAGAAATGGTCCAGATATATCAATGGAGATGCATTCAAAAGGTGCTCTCATTTTAGACTGCTACATGCGACTCCTGCTCCTGAACTGTGGTCTACAACTTGCTGCACACATCTGACATTGATTGCACTGCCTCTCAGCATCTGCCAATAGCTTCAACCAGTAGTACTGTTGTCAGAGTTTGTCCTTTGTTCGGCTGGATGTCTCCCAAAGACCCCACATGTACTTCCTTCAGAACCTTATTCCAAGAGAGGATCAACTGCTCTCTCTGGGTATTTCCATCAAGTGCCTCCCAAACTCTTAATAGTAAATCTTCCTTGGTATTTAATGAGTCCCATTGTGCCCAATAGAATTATACACCTATTCCTAGGTATGATGTCTTCCCAGTTTGGTTAGTCTGTGCTGCAACTTCTCTCAGGAGTGGTCCCAAGTTGGTATGTTGTAGTTGCTCCCTCCTCATGATTGTGCTAACCCATCTATCAGCAGGTACTGGTGAAATCATATGGTCAGCTGTGGTATGCTCCATCTCCTCCACTTAGTACAGTGGTTGCACTACTCTGGGCAGGGTCTTCTTGTCATAGAGTCTGCATTGGAGTGGTTTCTTGCTTTCTGATGTTCTGATGCGCAGTTGCATTCTTGGAATTTCTGGAATCAACAGTCTGTTTGGCCCTCCAGGTTCTTTAAATTCAACAGCCAAGTAAGGTAATGTGGTCGGTCAGTACTTAGGTGAAATGGCAGACCATAAAGATATTTGTGGAAGTCAGCACCTTTACTACTGCAGAAGCTCTTTTTTTAATGCAGTTCTTTTCTTTTCTTTTGTGCCTTGCAATAGTATGTTTTTACCTGCTCCTAGCCATGAACCTGAAATATAATTCCTCCAATACCGTTTTAGCTGGCATCAGTGTCTGCAATAAAATTGCTGTCAAGCTGTGAAAAACCTAAGAGAGGTGCACTTTAGAGTGCTGACTTAAGTGTCTGGAACATGCCTTCGGCCTCATTTGAACCATATGTAAGGCTGTTGCTCTTCCATCAGACGGATGTGGTTTTGTGATGTTGGAAAAATCTCTGATGAACAGGTGGTAGTAGCTGCATAGCTTAAGAAACTTTGTAACTCTTTTTATCTTTTGGGTCAGGCCAATCTCTCACTGCCTTCTCTGAGTCCATGGCCACCCAGTTGGTTGAGGCTCCTTGGAGAAGAGTTGGCACATCATGGTCACCTTCAGTTTAGCTGCCTGCAGACTCTGCAATATCTTGGCCAAGTTCTTGAGCTGGTTTTTGTAGTTGTTGCCAAGGCAATGATGTCCAGATATAGAAAGCAGGTGTCATAAATCAGTTCCCTCACTACTAACTCCATGAGGTTTGGAAGGTGACTGATACATTGCTGAGATCAAAGAGCATAACTGTAAACTGCCAAAGCTGTTGCCCAGTTGAGAATGCTGTCTTCTCCTTGTCTCTGGGATCTAGGACCACTTGCCAGTTTCCCGACTTCAAGTCCAGAATAGAGAGCCATTGGGTGGCAGCAGGAATGTCCAAAATGTCATCAGTCCAGGGTAAGTGTAAACAGTCCATTCCGGTAATGGCATTCAGCTTCCAGTAGTCCATGCAAAGAATAGCTCATTCTTTTTGTTCGCCAAGATTATAGGGGAGGACAAAGAATAAAATTCTTCAATAATTCTCCTGGATATCATGTTCTCCAGCATGTTCTGTGCCACTTGCTTCACCAGAGAAAAGCCTCTTGGAGGTTGCCGGTTAGTTCGGGTGTCTACGGTGTCGATATGATGGCCGTAACCGTTGTTCCCTTGGCTGAAGACAGACTGGTACAGTCTAAGCAGATGCCGTATCCTGAACCAGTGTGAGGCGATCAGATGGTCGGCTGCCTTAATCAGTTGGTGCGCCAGAAGCTGCGATGGTGCTATTTGGTCCAATCGTGGTACCGCGATACACTGACAACTGGCCTACATTCCTCAACTGCGTTCCGGCCGGTGCCCCGATAGAATTTTTTATTATGTTTAACGTCCGCTTTTACTACATAGGCACCGCAAGCTAGTCCTGATCAACGTCCGAAGGATTTAGCAGCCTTATGGACACTTCCTCTCGGCAAACCAACAATGCCATGGCAACGCAAAATCCATTCAACAGTGTTTTCCGGTCCAAAATCAGGTTCTTGTCTTTTGGTAACCCAGTGTCCCGTCACCACCACCTCGCCTTTTGCGATCACGACTATATTGTCCGCCAGGATTCACCCTGCAGACCCTTGGATGTTCATGGGAGCTCCGGAGCAACACCTCGACTTGGCCGAGTTGCAACATATTCCAGCCGACGTCGACTGTCATTCCTGAGAGCATCCAGTCCCAGTATCACATCCTCAGCCACCCTCGCGATGAACATCCACAGCCTTACAATTCCAACTACGGTCAACTCAAGCAGCAGGGCCTGCTTCTCTATGGCATAATGTCACTAGCTGGTAGGACCGGCTGGTACTTTGCCACGTCAGATATGATTACAGTCGCTTAATCCTTATCACTATCCCCATTCGATTCCCTACTGCTGGTCGGCTTGACTGTGGGCTTTCTCGACGTAACCTGGCTAGCCACGTTCAATCTAATGCCTTCATTTCTGGACTGATACTTCATCGTAACCATACTCCTGGCCTTCGAGATGCGCGCAGCATTTATCTTGGTCGCCATCATCCGAAATGCAGCTGTTAATGCCTCGTGTAATTATCCTGTGGTCGCCGAACATCAGGCGGTCATATCTCGGTGTCTTGCACCCCGTCGACGGAGTAGGCTGCATCCTGGGACACGTAGCTAGGCGGGAGGTTCATCAGGACTTTGTTCACCAACTGTTCAACTTTATTGTGAGGGCGAACTCCTGCATATCTCCCCTGGCTGTTGTAGCATTGACTTGATTCTGAATGTGGTAGGCTGCGATAAAGCAAATGTCTTCGGACACCCCGACGAAGGAATTGCATATAACATTTCTGCCGCTCATCCCTGGAGGCTGGTTATCAGCTGTGCTGTTTCTTCTTCTGTTGACCATCGGTTATGGAGTGGGAGGGGCAACGGTGGCGAATTGTCGGCGGAAGACTTCAGGGTTCACATTTTGTTGCAAATGTGGCATGCCCAGCATCTTGACCTTCAAGTACTTAAGCCTTCTGTAGAGCATCTTTTCCATAATGCATTCAGTTCTTTTGCACTGCCTTCAACTCTTCCCTACAGGGCATTAAATTGGACCGTGTCGTTGCCGAGTCGTTAGACCTCTCGTATCTCACCTAAACGGCCCGGGTTTGATCCCAGGCGACTGCATGTGGGATTTGTGATGGACAGTGGCACAGGGGCTGATTTTCTTCAGGATCTCTGGTTTTCCCCACCATTGCATTCCACCAGTGCTCCATCTTCATTCCATGTATCATCAGCATCATCGCCTGCAGTGCCATTTGTAGTAAAAACAGACATTAAACTATACTTTCACTTTTTCAACAATCTCTTCCATATACTTCTTCATGCTGGTCAGTTGTTCATACATTTTTGTTGATAGCTCCATCTTCAGCTTCTCCATTCTGGATTTCATTTCCTCCCCATTTTCTTCAGATTTCATTTTTGTCCATTTTCTCTATTCCAAATTTCATTTGTTTACATCTTCTTCTACTTTTGAATTTCATTTCCTTAATAACAGATTTTTCATTGTCTACATTTAAGCTAGTAATGTTTTCATCATCTCCTACACTGGAATATTGTCCCACTCCTCACACCAATGTAACAAAAAGTTTATTTCACTGGCTTCAAACAATCTTCTACAATCATACAAAGTTATCCACAACTCTTCAAACTAAATGTATTCTCTGAAATCATTGTTGTAACAAATGTCTTCCTTCTCCCTGGCTGCCCTCCTTTTACAGGGCCTGATTATGAGCAAGAAACTTCCAGAGCTGGGGGAAGGCACAAACAAGCAATTTTTTTTTCATTGGGTCATTATTGCACATATTCATTTGGTGATTGTGAGTGCAGACACTGGAACAATGCGGGGCATTGTGTAAAGTAGCTGCCCTGGTACACCTGCAACAATTCAGGGACAGGATAGAGGCATGTGGCGTGAATATAAGCATGCAGTCATGTATAAATCCTTTACAAAGCAATAGGATCATATTTAAGAGAGGAGCAAGTATAAATCTTAAAATCAGTGGTAGGGAATTTTTTTTTAATTGGAATTATTCCCTATCTCCCACAGAGTTAAGAAGTATGAATGTGAGAGTGAATGTGCATGTGTTCAATGATATAACATTATTTTATCCTAATGTGAATGAACTACAGTTAATATGTATGATTTTTTTTTTTTTTTTCACAAGTCAAAGCCCCTATATGACCATAGAATTCAAGGGGGATACAAATGGAATAATTAAAAGAAAGGAAAAAGTTAACTCAAAGAATGTATTAATTTTGTTAGGAATGCTTTCACAAGTGTTGAATGAAAAGTAATGCCTCCACCTTTGTTAATTGGGTTTGGATGGAAATATTTTAATAAATAAAACACAGAAATAATCCTTAGAATGTGATCTTTAATTACCGATATTCACTTTTCCACATCACCAGCCAATTGTATACATTTCTGCCAAGGATGAACAAGTTTTCTGAAGTTGTCACGGAAGAAGTTGACACTCTGTTTCCGCAACCACAGTCTCACAGTTCTCTCAACATCTTCATCAGAAGCATAATGATGTCCCTGCAGATTGTCTTTCATTATCAGGAACAGATGGAAATCAGACGGTGCTAAATCTGGACAGTATGGAGGATGCCATACAGTGATGAGATTCAGTCTCTGAAGTTCTGCTGTGGTAGCACATGAAGTGATGAAGTGTGTGGTTTGGCATTGTCATGCTGCAGGAAAACATTTCCCTTTTCCTTTCAGACCCTTGTTAGCTGTCGTTTCAGAGTTCGTAGCATTGTGATGTAATGCACTAAATTTATTATTGTTCCACAATCAAGGAAATCAACATGGATAACACCATCTACATCTCAGAACACTGTGGCCATGATTTTCCCAGTTGAGGGCTGCATCTTGAATTTCTTTTACTTGGGCGAGTCTTTGTGTCGATAATCCATAGACTGACTTTTCGTCTCCAGGTCGTAATGGTGTACCCACATTTCGTTTCCTGTCACAATTGAATGGAGAAAGGCATCATCTTCATTCTCGTAATGCGAGAGGAGTTACTGGAAAATTTCAAGTATGTGCACTTTCATTTCAGGAGTCAGCATCCGGGGTACCCATCGTGCACAGATCTTCCGATAGCCAAGCAAAGCAACAATGTGACCCACACATTCTTGTGAAATATCGGTTGTGCTTGCAATTTCTCTCCGAGTGATACAATGATCATCCTGAATCAATCTGTCAACATTTTGCTTGTGAAACTCGGTGGTTACCGTCACAGGACGTCCAACTCTTTGTTTGTCACGCCAGTTAGATGTTCCCACCTCAACATCTTTAGACTTACTCACTGAATGATGCACAGTACTCACATCAACACAAGTGCTATAAACTGCTTTCATTCTCTGATGAATCTCCTTTGGGGTGACACCTTCTGTCAAGAATTCAATGACTGCACATTGCTTAAATTGCATTGACCATCTGAGCAGGGGTTCCATACTTTACACTGTAACAACACAACCGTTCAATGCTAAGGCTTCCCGCCAACTGGAGCTGTAGAGAAGAGGCTATGGAACAAGCCAGTACCTGCCACATACCAATCTGTTGAAGAGTTACAAAAGTGGAGGCATTACTTTTCATTCAACCCTCATAGATTGCAATTTGGTGTGGAAGGTGCATATATAAAAACGGTATGTCCATAAAACTACTGTCATACTCCAAACTGGCACCATATTGGATAATCATATCTAAATGAAACTGGTAACATTCAAAAGAATGCCAACAATGAATGGGATCTCAGGAATCAAACACAGAGACTAAATTCACTGACATTTTGATTAGTTGATATGAGTTCATTGCTGGATATTTAGCAGGCAGGTTACATATGAATGTTTGCTTTTAAAATTGTTTTCCTATTAAAGAAGTTTTAAGCAGTTATGGAAACCCATTAGAATCTAGTTGGTATGTTTTGGAATATCATAACATGCAGAGTCTAGTTCTGTGTGCTTTTAGGCAAAGGTTTCAACATCAAGCTCCTACACATGTCAAATTTGAAGTGGTACCATGCTTTGGTGAATGGTGGCTGCATATGTCATCAAAGGAAAGGCCATTCAGGGAGACCATCTGTCAATACGGAAGTTGTAGAACAAGAGCGGGAGGCATTTGCATAATCCTAAAAATTCTGTCCATAAAGTTAGTCAGCAATAAAACATCCCTAAATCCACCACATCTAAGATCCTCTGAATGTGACTGAAGTTTAACCCCTACAAACTGCAATTAGCATAATTGAAGATTATTAGATTTCTCTAACATTTATTGGTACTATGGAGGATAATGAAAATCTGTCAGAAAAATAATTTTCAGTGATGAAGTAACATTCCACGTTAGTGGAAAAGTGAACAGGCATAATGTTAGGATTTGGGAGAGCTAGAAACCATATGCCAGTTTGGAAGTTGAAAGAGACTCCCCTAAAGTGAATGTCTTTAGTGTTGTATTGAAACATCAAGTCTATGGCCCATTTTTCTTTCAAGAGGTGACTACTTACCTTGACATGCTCACTGAATGGTTATTTCCATAACTGGAAGAAAAAAGCAAAAAATAATTTTCCAACAAGAACGGAGAACCTCCTCACTGGCATTTACATGATTAGCTACTAGGAAGATGGACTGGATGTGCTGGAAATGATATTATCTTCTACAAGTGGCCGCTCAGGTCACCTGACTTGATGGTCTGTGATTTCTTTTTATGGGGTTACATAAAGGGTTATGTCTATGTACCGCAATTACCTAAACTCCTGCAAGAAGTGCAACTTTGTATCACTGCTGCCATTCAGTCCATTTCATCAAGTGTGTGTGATGTGAATGGGAATATTACCTTGATGTCTGCAGAATCACTTGTTGGGACCATATTCAATATCTAGAGGTATAGTACAAAATATTTGAGATTTTCTTTTGAACGTCACCAACTTCACCCAAAAACGACTATCCAAAGAGATGTAATACCAGTTCAAAACATGACAGACAGTATTTTGAGGATCTGAAATTCTTACAAAACTTCATGCCATTGTATTTATTGGAGCAATAAAAAAATCATCAAAAAATTGGAAAGGCTTTTCTGAACTACCTGTTTACTGATTTCCAGTCAATTTCCCAAATCTGCTCTCACTATTACATATTTTCCTGCTTACAAAGTTACCAAAACTAAATTTCTTAAAATTCATCTTCCTGGTTCCATTAATTTCCATTTTCCCGAATTCAGTTTTCCCAAAAAGAAAAAAAATGTTAACTAACCTGTTTTTACTGTATATTTATTGTAAATAATTATGTTATTCGATAGTAAAGTTTAAGTGGCTGCAATTTCCTGGATAAATTATACAGTTACAGTAGTGACCAATTGTACTATGATACTGTGTCTGCCATTGGCTTGGTATGTTTAATAATCCAGCACAACACGTCTGATTCATCTTTGCAGCTGTAGCCATTCCTTCTTTGGCTGTGCCTGTATGCGACTACCCGGTTTAAATTTTACAATCATTGTCTGTGATCACTATTTTCCTATACTGATAGAAATATAGAAGCTTCGGTGGTGTATTTCATAATCATTTCGATGATTATGAAAGCCTTCAGTAAGGTAGTTCACTTGTTGGTAACAATAATAATCTGATATGGTAGTTTGGGACACCTTACCCGGTTTAAATTTTACAATCATTGTCTGTGATCACTATTTTCCTATACTGATAGAAATATAGAAGCTTCGGTGGTGTATTTCATAATCATTTCGATGATTATGAAAGCCTTCAGTAAGGTAGTTCACTTGTTGGTAACAATAATAATCTGATATGGTAGTTTGGGACACCTTCTACCCTGAGTTCATCTGCCAGTGATATTTACTGCATCAAAGTGATCGAACTCAGGAAGTACTTCATCACAAACTTCATGTAGTTGTCCAAAACATAACAGCACATTACCCATAACTTGATAATATTGTAATATTGGGGATATAAGAAAAACATGAGAAGAGAAGCAAAATGGAGGTGCAAGTATTATTTGGTAGCAGGCTAGGAATAGAAGTGAACGAGTATCAAATTAGAAAAAAACATGTATGCACACTTTTTTTTAAAAAAAATCCATTTTTAGATTCACGAGGGTTTTATAACATATATTTCTGGCAAAATTTGAATATCAAATTTTTGTGTGGAATACAATAAGTTCTCTACCTTCTAGTATACTGTACATGGTAGAGAAAGTAAAAATGAAAAAGTATGAACACTACAAACCAAACTGATACTGTATAAAATCTTATTTGAAGTAAACTGTGTGTTTTAACAATATTTATATCATCTTAAGATTTGCTATTTGTAAAAAAAATGATTTTGAATGGAAAGGGAATCAAAAACTATTCCCAGAAAATTGAAGATACAGATTTTGTTATTCATGTCAATATCTTAAGCATGCCATTTTAAACAAAATCATTAAAAGCTATTTTCCAGAAAATAAAAAATGTTCATGTAAACAGCAGTTTGAGACAGCGGAATGCTCTTTAAAATCATTGTGGCCATACTTGTAAGATACAGACTTAAATGTCAAATTTATTATTTTTCCAGTTTTCATTTTTGAGTTGTGCTGTGCTTTCTCTTTCAAAAATGCACACATAGAGAACAGATTTTTCTAAAAAGGTTCTTTTTATTAAAATAAACAAAAAAGTACATATATTTATGGCTACAACTTTATACAAAATTTCTGGGTGAAGTGCAAATACTTCTAGTAACAGCTCTTCGAACTTGACTAGTCTGAGCCTAGTACATGTGTGTACTCAACCACAAAACTTGGAGCAGAGTTGAAGGGGGAGTGAGGTAGCTAATACATCATTGGACAAAGGTCATACCATAATACTTGCGTCTTGTCACTTCATTTCCAAACCTTGATCCAGCCATGACAATACTTTTCCCTCAATGCTACACCATATTGTATGTTGCATATGAAACTCTGAGAGTCGCAAGTTACTCATAGCTCTTTTGGCTTGCACACAACCTAGAAAAGTCTGTTCTATTAGTAGTAGGTACTAGGGAAATAAAAAATAAATATTGTAAAATTAAATGTATTTTCTGGGATAATGCCAGAGCCATACAATCAACTGGCAAGCAATATAAGCTGATGCAAATAATAGACCACAGAGCACAAATAGCAGCCATCAGTCGGACTTCAACTGAAGAAGAGGGCGATTGCCCTTGAAACATATGTTTTGAACAATTACATATAAGTGAGGTGAGTGTTACTATTCCGACTCATTTTCAACATCACATTGATAAAACTTCACTTGTCTCAAACTTCTGAGTTATTTAATTTAATTTTAATATAAGCTTTGTTTCTGGTAACTTAATGACCTTATTGGATGTTACATATAGACCAATACTTTAATGAACAACCCAAAATAAGAATAAAACTGCAAATTCACATTTGAATGGGGAATACATTTTTACTTTCTCTACATAGACTAGGTAGTATACAGTATATAGAGAAGGTATTGTATTCCACCCTAAAATTTGATGTCAAGATTTCACCAGAAATATTTTTGAAGTCCCCTGAAACAAAAAAAAAAAAAGAAAAGCATTTTTAGAAAAAGGGCCGCATGCCTGCATGTGTGTGCGAGAGAGAGAGAGAGAGAGAGAGAGAGAGAGAGAGAGAGAGAGAGAGAGAGAGAGAGAGAGAGAGAGAGAGAGTGAGTGAGTGTGCATGCATGGACAGCATAGCTCAAAAATGAAAAGACCATTAAATACCAAATTTGGTGAGTGAGTGAGTGTATGTGTGCGTGCATGCCTGCGCATGTGCGCGTGCATGCGAGAGAGTGCATGCATGGGTAGCATAGCTCAAAAATGAAAACACCATTAAACACCAAATTTGGTATTTAAGTTTAGTATCTTCCAAAGATTTGAAAATTCCCCCAACCCAAACAACTTTTTACATGTAAAATTTTGTTTTTCTCAAAAATGGTCTAATGATTTTGATTAAAATACTGTATTTTGAAGATATTTATCTGACAAATGAAATGTATATCTTTAATTTTCTTGGAATAATCTCTGAAGATCTCTTTATTCTGGAGAATTTTGCATAACTGCTAAACTGTAAAGGTTGGTAATATCATTATCCAATGTTCAGGTTTTTATCATGGTATTACTAAGCAAGGTAGCGTGCTCCTAGTAGCTAGCATATGTTCCCTCACCTCTCAGCCCCACAGTGAGCATAGTGGCTTCTTCAGGAAAAGCAGCTATGGGTGTACAGACTAAAAATTTGGCAAGAAGTGAGGAAAAGAAGGGTAATACAACTATAATTTCACTGTTATGAACATTTAAAGTTTAAAAGTTACTTTCAGTACTCTTAGTGATGCTATTTATGGGTGATACTCCACAACTATGGTGCAATTTTTTTTTAGGTATTGCACGCTTCTGTGCAAAGCATGGGTAAGCTGTGAAGCCTTATGAACTTCTTTGTGTTTCTTACAGCTTGGGCAGAAAACCGGGCGGTAAGTTTGAAATAGAAAGAAAGAAGAGGAGGTCCTACGTTGTTTCATAGTTTTGTACTGCTATAAACAAGGTGACAAAAGAAAAGTGGAGTATTTACAAGATCACAAACTCTTTTCTCTGGCTTATCTCACAGCTTTCAGGCCGGAGAAGATAAAGAATGGTTTCAGAAAGGTAGGAATTTTCCTCTTCAACCGAAGTGTAATAGCCAGGAAGCAATAGTCTCCTCTCTAATAACTCAGAGAGATGAAGTTCCCACATCAACTCCAGATTGTGAAGCAGCCAATAGTAATTCTCCTGATCCAGATATGTCAATCTTGGCATTGCCAGACTGCAACCAGAGCAGAAGGAAACAAGGAGCAGCTCGGAGAAATAACCCAAAGACCAGAATTCCTATCCCATTACCTGAACCAAAAGGAAGAGGGAGGCCAAAAAGACCATAACCAGTGATCACTGATGTAACTGGACTAAGTAACACCATTGAAAATTCAGGTGACACCATTGCAACATCTGTAAAGGGTGTTTCTCCCAAGATGTAGGGTGCTAATGACCTTAGCAGTTGAGCGCCCTTAAACACCAATCATCATCATCATCATCCCAAGATGTGAAAGCTAAACATGGTGCTGAGTGGATTCAGTGCGAAGTTTGTTTAGTATGATACCATGTTATGTTTGCTAATTTAAGAGATTGTCCCCATTTCAATTGTACAGAATGTAAACCTGCTATGTCTGGTAGTGATGAATATGGTTTGAGATGTGAATGTATTTCATTGTTTCAATTGTAGTTTGTTGCTACTTTTTCTGTAAATTGTGATGTCACTATCACGATGATATTCTACATATGATATTGTCATACTTTAACATTCAAATGAACTTGATTATAAAATTGTGTTTTCTTTCAGTGTAATGTAATAATTGTTTAAGTGTTGGTAAATGAAACTTTGAACTTTCTTTTATTACTATTTACATGTGTTTACTATGTATAGAATTCAAAATAAAATACATTTTTTTTAGAACTATAATGATATTACCAACCTTTACCATACTCAAAAACTTATACACACATACTTTTTTCTAAAACCTTTTTTTTTTTTTTTTTTTTTTTATTCAGGGGGGCTCATAATATGTATTTTTGGTGAAATCTTATAAAATTTTGGGTGGAATACAGTACCTTCTCTATACACTATGTATGTGTAATGCATGCTGTATGTGTATAGAAATTAAATGCTAAGCATTACTGGAAAGCCAGAAACTTAGCAACTGGTATCCAGCTTCTTCCTACACCATACTATACATTACAACACTGATATACAGCAAAAAGTGCTTGTATTCAGCACTAGCTAAACTATATATTAATTACAATAGGTTTATTCTATTGCATAAAAGCTATTCTGGTATATTACTTTATAAATTATATAACAATAATTTACTTTTATTTAATCATTCTTATACTTCTTTAATAACTCTTCATGTCTAATATTTAAAGTAACAACACTATTATTTACTATTTATTTTCTTTTATCTGTATTATTTAAATATTTGTTTCTTTTTTTAGTTTATCATCCTTTATCTGGTAGGTAACACTTGATGACAAATATCCGTGAAATGATATTCAAATGAGCCCAGGATTCATGGTGCTTCAAGTTTCTTGACATTCATCTTCTGTTAAGGGAAAACCATGAATAAAGCTTTAACCAGGTAACTCATTCTACCCAAGATTCAAACTCAGTACCTCTTGAATGTGAAGCACACATGCTATCCCTACACTCAGAGGCAGGTTAACATAGCTTTAAAATGCTGTATATGAAATATTCAATATTACAAGTAATTTTACACATTTAATAACCGAAGAAAAATATTGCTTACTTTTCATTACATATTAAAAAGTTTCTCCAGGTTTATAAATTGATTTCCCACGAATACTTATTTACTCCAAACATTTGAACTATTGACTGACCTAATATTTGGCTAAACTGTAAAGCATGGGACTTTCACCATCAAGGTACGTCATCTCAAAATAATTTGAGATCCCCTTGTGGCTTACCGGGATAAATACTAGTCAGTTAGAAAATTTAGTGCCATGCTGGCATGTTGCCATGGTAGCTTAGTGTTTATAGCAGCTGACGACGACCAGGGGATCCGCGGTTCAAATTCCGGATATGGCATTGAATTTTTCAATCAGACTGTACCTGTCCATTTGGAAATACCATTAAAATATTTCTCACTCTTCCTCTCCACCCCCCACTTTTCAAAGTCTAAAGATGCAATGTAGAATGTCAGGTGTTACAAAATGAATATAGAGGTTTTAAGGCTTTATAGTATTTGTTACATGCAACTTACAGTTATTAATCATACGTCAAATGAAAGCATAACTGTTTTGTTAGGTACAGCAGTGTAAATGTACTGTTCTCCCAGTCTTTCATTAAAAGTGCAAATGTGGCGACAAGTAAACAAAAAGTTTTTCGTGTTTTGCAATTTGCAAAGACAAAAAATATAGTTACAGTACAATGTACATTCCATCTTAAGTTCCATTGTAATCGTTCAAGTGATAATTACGTCCATAGATGGTATCGTTAGTTTCAAGACACTGGCTGACCTATGAAAAAATCTTGATAGTGTCTGGTTATTTTAATGAGCTCTACACTTGTTGTATATTAACCATTTGTCCATCAATGTATCCCTGTTCTCATTACTGGGTAGGTGTGAACCAAAGGCTTCCCATTTTCTGTTTCATATTGATTACTATTCTCGGGTTATTGTGAACCAGCCTTTATGCTGCTCCCCTCTCACACAAACACTTTTTTTTTTTGTAGGAATCAGTTGTCATAAAAATTCATACTTGCAGTGAAATTTTTTAATGAATTTTTGGGTGGAATAAAATGCCTCTCTTCCTGCTACAGACAACTGACAATAGTTAGCCTGCACATAAAATGTTTTGGTGTTATTTCAAATTGACCATTTCAAGCAACTGTCACCAAATAACTAGGACAGCTATATGCAGTTGTATCTCAATGTAAGATGACTGAAGATCTAATGGCTGTCTCTCTCTTGTTCACAGGGTTATGGAAATCGCCTACTGAAGAGTCCATGTGTTCAGAAAAATGATACCTCTGAAATCTTTGGCTATAAATAATCTTCCACAATTCCCTAATTATTATCATCAGACTGAGTAGATATCATACACCTGGTGCTTCGAAAACTTATCTGAAGCATCAGCAAAGGAACCTGCAGACTTATAGTGACACAAATAGCCACAGGATCTTAAACTATCCTGCTGTATCAAAAGACACACTCAAAATCTGACAAGAACTATTTAATCCCATAAGGATTAGTAATCAGTATCTCACTGGAATGCCGAAACCATACTATTTCATCCTTTAATTAGATGTTCCATATTCTGACATGATTACAGGATCATTGCAAAACTAAATATTTAGTTCCAGCATAAAGAATGTTAACATTAATTTATAATAATTACTACATATGCATTACCTGAACAACATATCAATGTCTAAATTCAAGCATATCAGGAAACTCTTAAAAGATCATATTGTGTGAAAACATTCTATTTGTCTATTACAATTAAAAAATAATTTGATTTTATAGATGTTTTAATGAAAGTTGTTATAAAGATATGTGCATTTTATGTACTAGAGATATTAAATTTAGATATGATAACTAACAATAAAATATGAAAATAATTAAACCATAGGCTAAAAATGCCTTGTGAAAATGAGCTAAATAACAAAATTGTACTTACAGTTGTAAGTTCTGTAACTATAGCTAAATGGTTGTAAATTTTGATATTTTCTGTAACAGCACATATAACAGTAAACTTGTATTTAGTTTTATGTACTTTTATTTACTTACTCCAAGTTCTGTTCATATATCATATTTATGCATCAGCATGTAACTCAATAGTATACATTCTTGACATCCTTTATGTTCAGGTCTCAATGCCCACCAGAATGTGATCCAGTCCAATCCCATCAAGTATATTTTCTTCACTTCTTGAAATATATGGTATGTCCATTTGCATGTTAATACAAGACTTCAAATATAACTTGATGATAATTAAAATGTGGACTTTGATTCAAGTTTTTGAGTGTCTCAAAATGAGCAATAATTCACTAAGAAAAAAGGGAAGGAGTGAAAGAGTTTGCTTGTAGATGTTACACTATCTTTACCTGCTGTATTTGTCATGCTTATGTCACCAGGAAAAAACAATTATGAAGACAAGAAAGTCTTGCTGAAACAAAGCCTTTTTAATAAACCAAACACAAACTGACTACAACATTCCTAGCTTCATTTACTTTATATTTCTGATCCATGAAGTTTGACAATCAAAGGTTACTGTAAGCAAAGCTAGAAGTGTTATTTAACTGATGTCTAATTTATTCAAGTGCTTCACTGTGGTATTTCCAATACAAATTGTTTTGAATAAAAGGTATATTTATTTTTTTTTAAAAATTTATTGAAATGGCTTTCACATTAATGAAAATCTGTGATGTCATTCACTTTGTTTAATAGTCTTGCAGAGCAAAGCAAACTAAAGAATTTCACAGCTAATGATGATTGCTCTGCAGATATCACACAGCAGCATTAGTAATTAATTACCAAGTTTTGTGATATGGAATCGGTCATTATAATATAAAAACAACCAATATCACTCAAGAAACATTAATATTCAAAGTTATTATCTTCTCCTTTGTGGAATGATGTGCTTACATACATAATATTTAACAACATACACATGTAAATATTGACTTAGTTCTTTGCAAACATAACAGACTTAGCATTCATTCATTTAATTTTAAAAGTCTTTAAGGGCAATACTGCCACACCTCAGCTTATATGTACATAGGATACACACATTTACACACACACACTGTATATATATATACATTCACTGCTAAAAAAATGATTTCTTAAATTATAAGAAGCCAAGAATAACTACATAGAATAAAGTACGTTCACACATCACAGTTATACAAACAGGAATATGTTTCTTCATATGATGTTTGTCTGTCCTGGTGTGTTGCTGGCTGACTGCCTGGAACGTGTCATCATTGATGCCATCTGTGGAAGAAAATAATTCTTAATTGCACATAGCTTAAGTTGGCTATGCACAAGATAGCCATGAATATGCCTTTTGATTTTGATAATCCCTTAATGTGGAGAGCTGTAATTTATTTTAAGAAATAATGTGTCTTAATTTGATACTTTACAGTCTTACAAATAGGACTGCAATATTCACAAAAAAGATGTCACTTTCACCACATAAGTAAAGCATGACAAACTTAATTAGTAATTTTACAAGCAAACAACTTTAGCAGTAATGAAATTAATTCCAAATTATTTTATCTTAAACAATTAAGATGCTAAATTGAATTTATCTGGACAAATCTTCTCTATAGCATTCAAAGTATATCATCACATTTAAAAAAGTTGAATCATTCTAAATCTGCATTGAATACAGCATGTTTACCAACTTTAACATTATGTTAAAATTTATTATACATAAATACATAGTACAAAATATTGTATACATGTATCAATAAAGAAATCAGATTCATGCTCTAACACTTTATTGGAAAAAAATATTATTCTTTCAATGCCAGCATGTGAAGGTCAACCAGCTATTGACACGCCAGCTGCACACACGTGTACGTTACCTAACACTACTACCCCCCCCCCCTTCTAAATGATGAATAGCTTGCATTCCTCGCCAGCATCGCATTTACCTCCTACAGTGACTGCCACTGAAGATGCTGACCGTAGAAGTTAGCAAAACATATGGTTCACATTATAACCTACGACCATGGTACAACAGCCTGGATAATACAGTTTTTAAATATAACGACACCAGCCGTGAAAATAGCCTAAGATATTCCAAAAATTATTCCACTTTGGCACTCAGTATTGTCACTATGTCTATAATATACTTACTTGTCAATGATAGGCAGGGAGCTTCTAGATGCAGTTGCATGAAAAACTACTGCAGGTGTCAAACATTCAGACGTAAAAATGTGCAGCTTCGATGTTAAAGAATTGCCAATAGCACAAGTATCTATTCACCCATCAGATGTAACAGTTGTAGCTTCAATGTCAAAGATCTCACTGATGACATTCATGTCTACCCATGCAAGGGTGAAATGCACTGCAACAATCAGCTATGTCTTTTGAAGCAAGCACCTCACACAGTGCAGCAATTATGGCCACAGGCATAGTCACAGTATTATTACAAACAAGTCAGACAAACTGCTGCAGGTGAGAAACTTCATGTGGTCATAGAGGGAGTCCACAGGTCAAAACACCATGTCCTCTTTGTCTTGAAGTGGCAGGAAATGAGTAAAACATCAAGTTTGATTTCTTTCTTGCCACACTTCATATGTCACCAGTTTTCAAGCATTTCATGCATTCATTTTTAAATTTCAGCTTTAGTTATGTTTAGGACCTCAATTCATCCATAAAACTTCACCCTCAATTCTTGTAATTAAGTTACTATTCTAATAAGCATTAAATGAAACCTTAGACTTGGAAAAACATCTTGCATTTATATATTAGACCCCATCCATCCTTAAGGATATTAAATGTATAAAAGGTTGTATCCCAGAGGCATTCATTCTATAGCACTAGTAAAATCCATTGTTGTGAAAACTAGGAGAAATATTCTTAAAACTCTGTGTTAACTGGCATGGCTTTCTCTACCCACCATTGTTTATTTCTATTTTAATGACTTCTTCTGTTGGATTAATTTCCAAGCTTTCAATGACGTACTCTGTCGCCATCAATGGAGGGAAGTTGCTCTGGCAGTGGTATTTATACATGGAGGGGAAGGCTGAAGGACTGCCTCGCATACTGTCATTGGTCTGCACTGGCCAATGGGGATTGAGGAGGATGGGACAAGCAGTTATGAATTATAGGTAGCCATGTTTTGCTTATTTGCAGATCTTCATCTTTGTTAAAATTATTTTGTTTGCTTTTGTGTATATTGCTATTTTTATATTCTTTTTGTAAACTAATCTTACAACATCTTAGTAGATTATCTATGTAGTATTTGCTGCCAAAAGTTCTGTCAGTATTTTCAATGTACATACTACCAAATAAAACTATACAAATCCATTAATATACATACATTCTGAAAGAACACAAAAATGCTGCAAAATAACATACTCTCATCCAAAACGATTGCCATATGCAACAAAGACATTGAGGCCACACATCAATAGCTGCACGAATCATGTCCAATGGAATTTTCTTGACAACTGACATGATTTTTTTTTAGCATTTCAATATTGTAGTGACTCTTTTGATATGCTATTGCCTCGGGTTTCTGCCACGGAGAATAATCCAATAGATTGAGGTCCAGACTTCCGATTGACTAGTCAGCAGAAGTGATGAACCATGGGACACTGGTCGCAACTACTATAGCATTGGTTTCACTCTCCCCATAGATTAACAAAGCCTTTGTGACAGTGATGCATTCTAATCATTGAAATTCATTAACGAATCTACTTTTGTAATACTACATCACTTACTATTATTTAAATGGAAAACAAGTTTCTGAAGTTATTTGCTTCCATTGTCAGTTCCTATTTGACTACCAACATGATCTGTCATGGTGATTGGCCTTGTCGTGGCAGTATAGAGTAACTTAAATAATGAGTTTAGTGGCTTCTTAAGCCATAAGCACTTTTCAGAGATTTACAAAATGGGACTTTACAGCAATTTTCTGCCTTCAACAGAATGTAACCTATAGAGCAATATCATTTTATGTTAATTTGAGGATAAAATTTTCATTGAAAATATGTTTTGCACTTCTGCATGTTCACAGTTATTTCAGCTTTTGTGTTACATCACGAGAAAAATAATGGCAATTTAGCATAAAATATAAAATACTTGCACATTCAAACCAAGAGCAATGAATATTTTAAAAAAATCTTGTTTTACAAACTGTGTTTAAATAAGATCTACATTTTACTTTAATAAGTATTTTTCTATCTCCCAAAGTTTAATAGTTATATAAAATGATATAAACCTCATTCAGAGTGACTTCATAGGCTTTTCAGAGTATATCCCAAATTATACACTCATCAGTTATGTAAATATTAAGGAGATTGCTGATTAGAATTTGAGCAGTTGATTAATTTTAATAAGAAAACAAACACAATATTCTGATTACATGAAAAATGCAAGAGCTAAAATTGTGCCAAGCCAAAAATTCTCATACTCGTGCAGAAGAAACATTGCATGAACTGCTGTGTGGACATCCTTGAAAACATTACAAATAATCCTGATTATTTTAATAATTTTGCATGACAAAACTTGGATTTTTAATATGATCCAGATGATCCCCAAGCATGCAAATAATTATTTAAGTAATGATGACTTTTTTTTTGGGGAGGGGTTTGTTATCCACCTTGATATAGGTGACTGCATCTCAGATTGTTAATAAAGTTTACTACAATGTTTTGAAGACTCTTTATGAATGCATGTAATGAAGGAGGCCAGACTTGTGAAAGAATGCCTCATTAATCCTCCAGCAGAATAATTTCCATTACTAGCCCAAAATCTCTGCTATCTGCAAAAATTTACATGGCAAAAATAACACTGATGAAATCTCTATCATATTTGCTGACTTTAGCACTCTTCCCTCAAAGTCTTAAGTCTGCATTCAAGAGAACCAGAATTGAGTCCACAGATGCAGTAAAGGCAAAAGTGGTAACTATTAAACAGTACAACCCAGGATCTGCAGCACTGCTTCCAACTGTGGAAAATTTGCATTAAAAGGTATAGGAACTGGCGAGAGAATTATTTTGAAGGAGATAACATTGCCAGGTTTATTTCAATTAAGTGTTAGAACATTAATTTAATTTTTTTTTTTTTTTTTGCTGCACTTGGTATATAATAGAAACAGGCATTAAATACTACTAGAGGGGCGTTCAATAAGTCCTTACAAAATTCAAAAAATACACTCGTAGCATTGAGAAAAGTCTGTATTTAGTGACCATTGTCTCTTACTAGAGGGCAATTAAAGTTTCAGCTATGCCCATCAGGTGGTTTCATTGCCATAGAATATTGAATCAACAATCTTGTGCTTCTTTAGAAACATGGAAAAAAACAAATTTGTACAGTGATTAAACACTTCTATTTAAAGGGTTTAATACCGAAAGAGATAAAAGCAGAGTTGGATGGAATTCATGGCTCATCTGCTTCTGTGTTTGCAACAATTTACAATTGGATAAATGAATTTAAACGTGGCTGTACATCCACAAATGATGAACATTGTTCCAGATGTCCACTAGGAGCGACTTCCTTCAAAATGATTGACAAAATCCAGGATATGGTTTTGAGTGAAATAATAGAGGCCACAGGCATATCACAAGGTACAGTGTTCTCAATTTTGCACCAAAAATTAGGTCTGACAAAGGTCTCTGCAAAATGGGTGCCCTATTTGCTCTCAAAGGAGAATAAATGCAATCATGTGATTCATTTGGAAGCTGATTTGGTTCGTTTTCTGTTGCAATCCCCTCAAGTTTCTGGATCGATACATAACTGGATGAAACATGGATTCACTACTACACTCCAGAGACAAAAATACAGTCGAAACAGTGGGTTTTTAAAGGCGAACCAGCCCAAAAAAAGGCAAAAGTAGTGAAATCTGCATACAATGTGATGGCCTCGGCTTTTTAGGATGTATACAGAATCATCTAAATTGATCACTTGCAGAAAGGAAGAAAAATAAATGGGGAGTATTATACATCATTATTGCACCAGTGAATGGAGAAATCAAGAAAAAATGGCCTCATCTGGCAAAGAAAAAAATTCTCTTCCATCAAGACAAAGCAAGGGTGTACACCTGTGCAGTTTTGATGGCAATAATTGTAGAATTAAGGTTCAATTCACAACATCCAATTGTTTACCAGATTTGGCCCTCAGTGACACTTCTGTATTTCCAAACAAAGTGGCTTGGCAAAAAACGATTCATGTCTAAAGAAGAGGTCAGCTCCCAAATAGATGCCTATTTTGAGGACCTTCCGAAATCCTACTTTTTGGAAGGCTTAAAACAGTTGGAGAAACACTGGGAAAAGTGTATCCAGCTAAAAGGAGATTATGTTGAAACATTTAAAAAAAAAATCTACCAAAAATAATTTGTTTTTATAATTTTTTCTAAGGACTTAGAATGCCCCTCGTATATATGGCACAGTGGTATAGCTTTTACCTTAAAGCAGGCTTTTATGACTTTATATGAAATTACATCATAGTCTGTTGAGACTTTTGGCTCAAATGCATGAACTTTTTATTTATTTTTTTCCATAGGTGTAAAAATGCGATGTTAAAAATTCAAATATCTGGATTTGATGTTAGTTGCAATAGAGCTGAACATGTGAATTTAATTACAAAATATTTTGAACTGAAAATAGACAAGAGCTGTGAAAATAAGAATGTCTGAATATTTTCCTTAATATATGTAATCAATGATTCTAGACTTACATTCTGAATGACCTGTTTTCTGAAAAAGTCTGAAGTCATATTGGACAAAGAAGTGCTCAGCTTTTCTCCATGTCCAATTTTACATTTGATGTAACCATATAGGTTAGCACCATTAAGTACCATGGCAATACACACCAGTAGCTGCCAAAAGGGAAAGAAAACATATTTAGAACATTAACATTGATTAATATTGCCATCAATTTTCATTAATAAAAACTGCAATAAATAGCATGTTTATGGGTAAATACAAAGATTATTTATGTACTTCTAGCAGCTTTTATTAAAGATACAAATCAACTTTAACAATTAAGCTGGATGGAAAGTCTCTTATAATATTCAGCTGGCAATAAAAACAAATTATAATTTAGTAGAATATTTCTCAGTTGGGTATGTAACACTTAAGTATCACTTACGTACAGTTTTTCCAGGATGGTTTGGAAGCCATGTGGGCTTCATTGTCGATGGTTTCCAACTGAATTTCACAGGGTGTTCTATGTTGAGGACTTTCCACTCCCTGTGGAAATTCAATTGGAAACTATTGACAATGAAGCCCATATGGCTTCGAAACTGGTCTGGAAAAACTATATGTAAATGATATTAAGGGTTACAAACCCAACTCAGATATATTCTATTCATACGTATCACTATTCCAAAACACCCTTTCATTAAAATTGTTGTTATAATTTAGTAATTTGAAAACAGAGATATTACCTACAATTCTGATTAGGACATATAAGAAATTTGATTCAACAATCAAATAAGAAGTTTAAGAATTCCAATTTCTCAATTTCAATACAACATATAAGTGTGTTCACAAAATGGCCAAACTTTTGAAACAATACATCAACCGACACAGCAAGCATGCTGCAGCTACAAAGCACATCTATGGTAGGTTTAGCCATTTGTCTCATTTCACAATGACCATTAGTTATCGAACTACACAAATGAAGTGACCAAGTGAACAAGCTATTCGTCAGATTGGTGAGAAAGTGATAATAAAAGAGCTTGATGAATGCGGTGTGTGAAATTTTGCAATAAACTTGGAAAAACTTTTACAGACATTTCAATTGCTTAGCCAATCACACAGGGAGGGCTGAAAGTCAAATGAAATGCTATGTGGTTTAAGCATTTTGAATGCAGCTGAATGCCAATCGATGATTATCCCAGGCCTGGACCACCTTCCACAGATGATGACTTTGTTGAGAATTCATAGTTTGTGGAAATTACTGTTTAATTGTTCAAAAGTTGCTGACCATGTGGGCAGCAGTGTAGGATCATGTCATCATTTTGAGTGACAAACTTGAGATACATTGTGTCAGTGCAAAATTTGTGACATGTTTGCTGACTGATGATCAGAAACACACTTGTTGATCAGCCAGCTTGTTTTTGCAAATGCCATTGAAAACTTCCTTAACATCATCTTAACAGGAAATGAGATGTGAGTAAATGGCTATGATGTTAAAACAAAGGGGCAGTCGTTGCAGAGGGTGGGCAAAGGTCTCCATGTCCAAAAAAATAAGTACACCTGAGTCAAAGATGAAGGTGCTATTTGGTAGTATTCTTTTATTGCAAAGGCACAGTTCATTCAGGAACTTGTACCACATGGTCAGATGGTAAACAAGGAAGTCTTATCAGGGAATTTTAGCATGATGAGTTGAAGATGCCTGAAGCGTGGATGTTGCAACATGACAGTGCTCACATTTTGCTCCTTGTCTGCAGTTATCTGGCAAAACATCAGTTACCCAATGTACCCTACCTACCCTTTGGATTGGTAAGTGAGGGGTGAATTAAGCAAAATTAAACAAAGGCCCTTCCTCCCCAAAAAAAGAATTTTTCCCAAAATTCAAACTTTTAAGAACAAATGAAAGCAGACATTTTCCTGTTTTCCATTGAAAACCGCAATGATAGGTAATTTCCAAATCATAGAGAAGATTTGACCACCATACCAGAAAATGTGTTCCAGTGCTTCAAATGTTGTACAATGAGGAAAAAAAATGTTATAGCAATAGCTCAGTTTTTTTAACACATTTTGTACACACATCTCAATATCACCAATCTGTGTATTCAACATAAATGGTTAACAAGAAGAAGAAGAAGAAGAAGAAGAAGAAGAAGAGGCCCCTACACAGTATAAAGAGAATCTTTTATACATTCCATTCTTGGAGAAAAGACAAATTATTTATTTATTTTTCTCTCTCTCTCTCTCTGATGGACTACTCTTATAAAATCTAATTTTTCATCTTAACCAAGGTTTTCATCTTGAAGAGATGTTTTCATTACAATTTCTCTTCAAGTTATATGGTGCTGGAATAATTTATTACTCTAGCTAAGTCAGAACTTCTGGGACATATTTCAGAGATCATATACATGAGCCTGGATTCACTGCTGTAACTGATGGATGACACTTTTTTGACTGATGAGATCTTTCTCACATGGGACTATGAAGTTTAAGTTATACTTATTTTTATGAATGAATAATTTTTCCCAAATGGACAGCTCTACTGGTTTTCTAAGGGCCTTTAACGGTTTAAGTTACTCTTTTAACTTATGATTTGTGGACCAAAAATGCCTTGTAAATACTGATTTCTGGGTTTGTTTATATTCCACATTTCTCATATGCTCTCTGAGACTAATTATTTTATTATATTTTTACCTATTTATCATTCTTTGGCCACAAATCATTAGTTAAAAGATATATCTTAATGGTTCAAAGCCCTCAAAAAATCAACCAGTAGAACTCTCCATTTAGGAAGAATTATTCATTCACAAAAATAAAACTTTGAAGTCACATGTGAAAAAAAATTCATTGTAAAGTACTTCCAGCCAAAAAGTGCCACCCATCAGTCACAGTTAGAAACATGGTAGTGAATCCAGGTTGAGATGGAGATAATAGTCTCTGAAACATGTCCAGTAAAATCTGGTATATTAAGTGAAGCTAGAGTAACACACTAATACCAGGTTGTGCATGTGAATGTCAAACAACTTTACTGCGCTTCCCAAATAGGATTTATAAGCCAAGTTTGGTATTTACCTGAAATGCACACACCCACAAATTTTCTTTCTTTACAATACATATAAGAATGAATGAATGAATGCTTTTTAGTTTCTTACAACTCAGCCTATGTCTAATTCATGCATTCTCTAAAAGAAATAAACTATATTATATAGAGAAAAAGGCTCTTCAGGTCCTCTATGATGTATAACTTACCAGCCATTTGAACTTAAGACCAAACAGCGCTATTAGGAAAAACACGCCCCAAAGAACAGGACAAAGGATGAGAGCCAACCAGAAGATCTGAGCTTCATATGGATTCACCCGGTTCTGTTGGTTACCCTGGAAGAGGGTTCACATGAAATTACCAAGTTCACTACTCTATGTAGTGCAATTTGAAGTATAGTTCCACTCTAGTATACTTCAGTTTAAGTTTCAGTGTTAAAGTTTCTGGGATACTCCTAATTGCTTTATGTTTAGTTGCAACACTAGTGTTTCATGATATTGGAAACTATCTTCAAACAATATAAAGAAAAATAAAGCATTGAATCTTTGTAACAAAACTGATCTCTCTCACCTTTCTTGATTCAAAAACCCAATGTGACTTCCCATCATCATCCACGTAATTCCACCATCGCAGACCTACCATCAGTCTCCCTGGAAACAATAAACACTTTTATTCTTTTATTATTATTATTATGATTGGTTTTCTGTTATGGATTAAGCATTGCAGATATTGAGTGACTGCTCCCATAAGTGAGGAATAGGGACATATTTCTAAAATAATAGAAGGCTTGTTTTTAAGGAAACTCCAAGCCTATTTTAAGAAATTGAATGTTATATCAGAGTGGTAATTTGGTTTTCAAGAACAAAAATCAACAGTAAATGCAATAAATAAAGTAAATGGTATTATAATAAAGGCTTTAAATAATTATGAAAAAGTGCCATCTTCTTAGATTTGTCAAAATCTTTTGATTGTGTTAATATAGATATATTAATAGATAAACTAGAAAACTATGGAGTTCGACTAGCAAAATTTTAGATCAACTCATATTTGAAAAACAGAACTCAATGTGTCGAAATGAAACACAGAAATACAGATGGAACATTGGAAAAAATAAGATCGCAATATGAAACTATTAGGCAGGGAACCTCACAGGGTTGTAAGCTAGGTCCATACTTATTCTTGGTGTATGTAAATTATATTTTTGATTTGGTACAAAGAAATGAGGCATAGCTGCTTTGTACACAGATGACATGACAATAATTAAAAGCAAAACAATAACAGATGTTGAGACAAAAGCAAATTCAATACTAAAAAAAAAAATCTGATGTGTTCCATTCACATGACTTTCTCTACATCACTGCAACAAATTATTGTTAAAAAGCTTAAGCTTCTATTTACTTCATGCTAATTGAGAAAAAATTAGCAGAAATAGTCTTATTACTGACTTACTCATAACTAAAAGTGAAATAAGGGAGTACCATAGGTTAAAGTAACAGCCAAAAGCTGGTTGCTGTGTGACTGAAGTTCCTTTATTTGTAAGGACACGAGTTGACAAATCCCTGTATGAGAAAAGTATAAGTTTTTCAAAGCTGAAACTAAAAACAAGGAATATTTTAAAAATGATGAACTCCACAAAAAATGTATATAACATTGTGTGTTTTAATGCGCTTTACATTTTCTGTGTGGTAAGTTTTTGTCCATCTCTTACGGTTTAGCAGTTATGCAAAATTCCGTAAAATTGATCCAGAATAAAGTAGTCTTCAGAGGCTATTCCCAGAAAATTCAAGATATACAGTTTATTTGTCAAGCAAATATCTTAAATATATGAGATTTTAATCAAAATCGTTAAGAGCCATTTTTAAGAAAATCAAAATTTTCGAAATTTTTTCCATGTAAAGGGTAATTTGAGGTGTGGGGAATTTCTTGAAAATCTTTGTGTCGCATCCTTAGAATATACCAAACTTATGTACCAAGTTTGGTTTTTAACAGCCTTTTCATTATTGAGTGCTGCTACAGACACGCACATGGACATTTTTCTAAAAATGCTTTTTTTGGATTCAGGGGGTCTCAAAAGATATATTTCCGGTGAAATCTTAGTATCAAATTTTTTGATGCAATACAATATTTTCTCTATACACTATGTACACAGTACGTATAGAGAAAGTAATAGCATAAGAGTATTATGCAAGTTTAGAAATTATACTAAATATTAAAAGGACAGCTTGGATTGATTTTGATAGCAAAAAAATAGAAATAAATGGAGAAACTAACCCAGAAACAAATTATAGCAACTTTCTAGGATTAGTAATTGACAAACAACTAAATTGGAAACCATACATAACACATATCACTAAAAAGATAAATAAAGATGTATATATGAAACAAGCTAGGAATATTATGGATAGAGAAATTCTTAAGCAAATCTACTATGCATTATTTATTCACATATAACTTTCTAGGAGTAGTAATTGACAAACAACTAAATTGGAAACCATATATAACACATTTCACTAAAAAGATAAATAAAGGTATATATATGAAACAAGCTAGGAATATTATGGATAGAGAAACTCTTGAGCAAATCTATTATGCATTCATTTATTCATATAAAGTATAGAACTCTTTGGGGAAATATTGCAGAAACAGACTCAAAAAAAGTATTTACATGACAAAACAAAGCACGCAGGATACTGGAGAAAATAGACAAATAACATTTATGAGATAAATTTTTAAAAATTATAAGATTTTAACTGCTCCCTGCATGTGTATATATATGAAGGTATAAAATGTATTATGCTAGACAAGCAAACAAATAAGGACATACACAAGTATTGCTTAAGAAACACTAATGAATATTTTAGATCAACACTGAAGGGTAATTTAAATAATCAAGATGTAATTGGTATGGGGAAACAACTATTTAATAAGTTATCCAAAGAAATTAAAAGTATTAAAAATACATGTTTGTTAACATCTGTAAAAAATCTGATGTGTTTCATTCACATGACTTTCTCTACATCTCTGTAACAAATTATTGTTAATAAGTTCTTCTATTTACTTCATGCTAATCGAGAAAAAATTACCAGAAATAGTATTATTACTTGTAAGTAGAAGCAAAATAAGGGAGTACCATAGTTTAAAGTGATAGTCAAAAGCTGGTTGCTATGTGACTGAAGTTCCTTTGTTTGTAGAACAGGAGTTGACAAATTCCTGTATGAGAAAAGTACGAGGGCCGTTCAGAAAGTAGCCTCCGGTTGATTGCAAGAAATTCACCAAGTTAAATAAAAATATTTTAATATATACATCTTACAACTACATCTTTGCACTATTTTTCTACATAGTTTCCATAACGATTGAGAAACTTATCGTATCTGTTCACAAGCTTTGAAATTCCTTCTGCATAAAAATCACCCACTTGTGCCTGGAGCCAGCCTGTGACCGCATCTTTGAGCTCTTCGTCGTCATCAAACCGCTGGGACCCGAGCCATTTCTTCATATGCATGAAGAGGTGATAATCGCTTGGCGCCAGATCTGGGCCGTAAGGTGGATGGTTGACAACGTCCCACTTGAAGGACTCAAGAAGGGCTGTTGTTCTGCGAGCAGAGTGAGGACGGGCGTTATCGTGCAAAAAAACGATACCGGAAGTCAGCATACCACGGCGTTTGTTCTGTATAGCCCGTCGTAATTGTTTTAGTGTTTCACAGTACACGTCTTGATTAATGGTCGTCCCACGTTCCATGAATTCAACCAATAACACCCCTTTTGCATCCCAAAACACCGTTGCCATCAATTTTCGGGCAGAAAAATCTTGCCGGGCTTTTATTGGTTTGGTAGGCGAATTTGAATGTGCCCACATCTTTGATTGTTCTTTTGCCTCAGGGTTCACGTACTTAATCCAGGTTTCGTCCCCGGTCACGATTCTGTTTAACAATGGTTCACCTTCGGCCTCATAACGTGACAGAAAGTCTAATGCAGAGGCCATTCTTTGAGTTTTGTGGTGGTCGGTAAGAATTTTGGGCACCCATCGTGCACAGAACTTACGGTAACCCAATCTTGCTGTCACTATCTCGTACAAGAGAGTCTTAGAAATCTGTGGAAAATCAGTAGACAACTCCGACATTGTGAAACGTCGGTTTTCACGAACTTTTGCATCAACTGTCTGAACGAGTTCGTCCGTGACCAATGATGGTCTACCACTCCTCTCTTCATCATGAACGTTTTCTCGTCCACTTTTAAATAAACGTACCCATTCACGGACCACTCTTCCACTCATAACTCTTGGTCCGTACACGGCACAAAGCTCACGATGAATAGCTGCTGCAGAATATCCTTTGGCTGTAAAAAACCTTATAACAGCACGCACTTCACATTTGGCGGGGTTTTCTATTGCAGTACACATTTCAAACGGCCACAAACACTAAACTAGCGCAGGTACGACTTTCACTCGACCACGGCTTGATGCCGACTGACCTGCTGAGTGCGTGATGCACAGATGGCGTCGCTACTCCCCCCACTACACGCACTGTGACCGATCGGAGGCTACTTTCTGAACGGCCCTCGTATTTTAAGGTTTTTTAAAGCTGAAACCAAAAACAAGGAATATCTGAAAAACGATCAACTCCAAGAAAAAAATGTATATGACGCAAATTGTATGTTATAATGTGTTCTACATTTCTTGTGTGGTAAGTTTTGGTATATCTCTTATGGTTTAGCAGTTATGCAAAATTCTGTAAAATTCATCCAGAATACAGTAATCTTCAGGGGTTATTTCCAGAAAATTCAAAATATACACTTTATTTGTGAGGTGAATATCTTTAATATACAAAATTTCAAACAAAATCGTTAGAGCAATTTTTGATAAAATCGAAATTTTCGAAAAAAGTTCCATGTAAAGGGTAGTTTGGGGTAGGGGGATTTTCTTGAAAATCTTTGTGTCGCATCCTTGGAAGATACCAAACTTGAATACTAAGTTTGGTATTTAATGGTCTTTTCGTTTTTGAGCTATGCTACCCACAGACACACACACACGGACATTTTTTCAATAAATACTTTTTTGATTAAGGGGGTCTCAAAACATGTATTTCCGTTGAAATCTCGATTTTTAGGTGCAATACAATACCTTCTCTATATACATAGTATGTGTAAAAAAAGTAAAAAATATTTATTAGAAAATGCTTTTTATAGCATAAAAGAATTTAAATTAATACAAGGTAAACTAAGTTGTAAATACGTGTATATATGTATATATTCTTGATGTGTCCTTTAACAATTGTATATAAAGGATGAATAAAATGAGTCAATGAGAGTTAATCACAGCAACATGCACTGGAATTAGTAACCTAAAATGGCAATTTTATCTGGACATGTTTCAAGACTAATTCACCCATTTTGTCAACATTCTCTGACTGAAGCAGCACTTTTCTTGGTGATTTTTGAAGGGGTTGGTTTGATGTTATTGGAGCTCTTGTTATGTACTTCTAGAGAATGTTCTATGGTGGTAAATTGAAATTCATTATTTCATTATATTGTTTTGCTTGTTATGATGTGAATTTTTTCCAAACATCTGATTCTACACATCTCTACTTTCTTCATTTTAGGCTATCATTTCACGTGGCATTGGCCAACTCAAGGAATTATTTGTACATCTGAGTGGACTGGCGGGGAATATGTCTGCTTGTAGTGAGAGGAGTCTTGCAAGAACATCCTCCATGGTCCAGAGGTAACATGCTAGCCGCTGGTTCCCAAGATAGCAGGTTTAAACCTGGTGTAGGACGATGGATTTTTGGGTCTAAAAATCCTTAGCATGGCTTCCTTCAGAAGGGAAGTAAAATCATTGGTCCCTTAGTATTAGAGATGGGTCGCCCTGGAACAAACTGGATCTTTTGAGCGGCTCAGTTTAGTGAGCAAGTAAGCGTCAAACGTGAACCACAGACTCGCATATCAGGAATGAGCAGAAGATTGGTGAACTGTGGTTGAATCATGAATGTTCGGAACAGGCAGTCTCGTGACACTTAGGAATGAGTCGAATCTTTCAATCACAATGTTCAGTTGATTAAATATTCAGTACCAGTAGTACAACACCTCAAACCTGCACTTCATGGATCACTCTTTTGCTGTCATCTAGATTGGCTCTTGTGTTGTGTAACTGGTTTAAAGGTAGGGTTAAAACTACGAGGGCCGTTCAGAAAGTAGCCTCCGGTTGATTGCAAGAAATTCACCAAGTTAAATAAAAATATTTTAATATATACATCGTACAACTACATCTTTGCACTATTTTTCTACATAGTTTTCATAACGATTGAGGCACTTATCGTATCTGTTCACAAGCTTTGAAATTCCTTCTGCATAAAAATCACCCGCTTGTGCCTGGAGCCAGCCTGTGACCGCATCTTTGAGCTCTTCGTCGTCATCAAACCGCTGGGACCCGAGCCATTTCTTCATATGCATGAAGAGGTGATAATCGCTTGGCGCCAGATCTGGGCTGTAAGGTGGATGGTTGACAACGTCCCACTTGAAGGACTCAAGAAGGGCTGTTGTTCTGCGAGCAGAGTGAGGACGGGCGTTATCGTGCAAAAAAACGATACCGGAAGTCAGCATACCACGGCGTTTGTTCTGTATAGCCCGTCGTAATTGTTTTAGTGTTTCACAGTACACGTCTTGATTAATGGTCGTCCCACGTTCCATGAATTCAACCAATAACACCCCTTTTGCATCCCAAAACACCGTTGCCATCAATTTTCGGGCAGAAAAATCTTGCCGGGCTTTTATTGGTTTGGTAGGCGAATTTGAATGTGCCCACATCTTTGATTGTTCTTTTGCCTCAGGGTTCACGTACTTAATCCAGGTTTCGTCCCCGGTCACGATTCTGTTTAACAATGGTTCACCTTCGGCCTCATAACGTGACAGAAAGTCTAATGCAGAGGCCATTCTTTGAGTTTTGTGGTGGTCGGTAAGAATTTTGGGCACCCATCGTGCACAGAACTTACGGTAACCCAATCTTGCTGTCACTATCTCGTACAAGAGAGTCTTAGAAATCTGTGGAAAATCAGTAGACAACTCCGACATTGTGAAACGTCGGTTTTCACGAACTTTTGCATCAACTGTCTGAACGAGTTCGTCCGTGACCAATGATGGTCTACCACTCCTCTCTTCATCATGAACGTTTTCTCGTCCACTTTTAAATAAACGTACCCATTCACGGACCACTCTTCCACTCATAACTCTTGGTCCGTACACGGCACAAAGCTCACGATGAATAGCTGCTGCAGAATATCCTTTGGCTGTAAAAAACCTTATAACAGCACGCACTTCACATTTGGCGGGGTTTTCTATTGCAGTACACATTTCAAACGGCCACAAACACTAAACTAGTGCAGGTACGACTTTCACTCGACCACGGCTTGATGCTGACTGACCTGCTGAGTGCGTGAATGCACAGATGGCGTCGCTACTCCCCCCACTACACGCACTGTGACCGATCGAAGGTTACTTTCTGAACGGCCCTCGTATTAATACATGTCAACTCAAACAGTAATTAAATATGCATTATTTTTTATTTTTTGTTCTTCTCATTACTTTATTTTTAATTTGGATTATTTAATTCTATAATTTCACTGCACTGTTAATTTTGTAATAAAATTTTTTTTATTTATTGTATTACAATTTTAAACTAGATAAACTTAAACTAAATAGAAAGTACAAATTAGGCCAAGAAGCTATAACTAATGTGGTTGTGCCAGCCACAATTCACACAAAATATTCATTACATATTTACATAAGATATAATATCATATTACATGAATTATGTCGATAAATAACCATTTACTGCAATAATTATAGAGACAAGACAAGCAATGAAAGAAAACACCTGTAAACAAAAAATTATCAACAAATAATTTTAATTTGATTTTGAAATTTTTATTATAGTTTATTAAAAAATAATATCTATTTACTCTACAACAATTTTCTCTCTATCAGAATAATTTAACTTTACATTATGTTTACGCAAAATAATTTCCGCATGGCTAGCCATAGACATTATACATCATTTGACTCTTTATTCTATTTGATAAAGTGATATTTTCTAATAATTATTATTTGGATTCAAATTTACTTTGTAATTTTTCTGGAAAAATTTAATTTTTATTTTCATATGAATTTGCATTAAGAATAAAAATTTGTATTGGTTCTAAATGTATATTGTTTTCCCTTTATACACTCCCTTCTCAGGTTCTCACTGTATTCAGTATTTGAAACATGTTAGTGAACCAGTGATCTGCTCAAAAGATCCAGTTCACCTAAGTGAGCAAATTATTGAGCGGCACTACGAAACTGAATCGTTTTGCCCATCTCTAGGCCCTATCATAGATTTACAGCACATAAAAGAACCTTAACCTTGATAAAGGTGCCTCTGAGCAAAATTAAGCGTCTGTACCCAGAATAGAATGGGATGCTGAGAACAATAGAAGTTAAAGAGTATCCATAAATAAAACTCAATTTCAATATCTACGTGTGACTGTGCAACAGAAAGAGAACTGATGGGTGGGTTTAATTCTTTCAGTTATGAGGAAAAACTAAGCATAATTAAAGTGATAAACTCAAAAACTTGTTAATAATAATATTGGCATGCAAAACAAAAGATGTTAAAACATTCATGCACCATTTCAATAAAAATATACATGACACAATTTGCATGGTTCTGTGGATGTCATGGGTTTTTATTTTCTCAAGGAAAAAGCATCTGGAGTTTTGTAGGTTTTGACAATATTAAAAATTTACACAAGGTTCAGAAAATGCATCAAGGAATGCAAAATCACAATTAGTCTCATATAATTTTTGCAGTTTGGATTAAAAAATGTGTGAATATGATATTCATTATTCTCTCCTATTTTATGAAAATAATTACTTGGGCTTCCCTCATTTTGAAAGCCATGCCTCACCACTGAGAAAACCAACACTTAAGAAAGATAATTATAACCCTATACCACACAAACATACAGTATTGAACAGCTTAGGGAACAGACTAATTAATATCTCAATGAGGAAAACTCAATATAAAAGGAACATAATCATATAATCAACACAGCTACAAATATAAGATTCAGTAAACAAACAACTGACGAGAAATTAGGAAATTCAAAAGACAGAAACAATACAGGGTAACACAAAATTGATACAGCAAAAAGATAAAACACAGTTTAGAAATTTCACATATCAGAAATTCAGAAGTACCCCAAGAAGGTTCATATCACCCAGTGATGTATGCTGGGATTATGATTTGTGCTATTACTGGACCTAGCAGAGCCAAACAATATAAGGGATTGTACATTAAATGTTATTTTATATTGATTGTTGATCTCTTATGTTTATCCAGAGCTGTGATCAAATATGCTAAATTTGTGAAACTCGTCATATTCCAGGGGTTTTTTCTCTGTCACAAACAAGCATGGCCAGCAATGAAATTTATTTAGTTTGCATGAACAGACAGCCACTTAACATAATGGTTTAGATTAAAATAATTTTTGTAAGGGTTTTTATCTTTTTTTCTTCTGTCCACATTATAAGCATGAAAGAAGACCTACATCTAGATCACCTAGGTCCAGGCACACCTGGAGACCTATTTATCCATATGATAAACAATCATTACGAAAAATATATCTTAAACCTCTTCAACAAAAGAAATCAATAAATTTTACTCAATTCACCCCTCATCAACCTATTCAATTCAACCCTGAAGGTCTCCACTGTTTGACAATCACCAACTTATCCTCATATTTCAACTTTAAACTGTTAAGGACCATAACCATAATTAATCATTTTCCAGCAAATCATTTACTCTAGATATCTTCTCTTTGCATGACAGGATGAAAAAAAGTAATTAACAACTTCTCATTTGAGAAAAGTCTAAGTATTCAAAATTTTGAAACCAATAACAAGGAATATCTTGCAAATGGTTGGTGCTACAAAAATAAAAAGATGTGCTTGTATATGACAAATTAACAAATAAATATGTTATTAAAGATTCTGTACTTGCGTACTGGAAATTTTCCCATAGAAATTATTTAACATACCAGTAAATTTACTGGCATGGGACTATCACTTTTCAGCGCACTTTAAAACCAATGGTCTGGGCCACATTTGAACCTGTGATCTTGGGACCAGAAGGCCTGCGTCTGATCATATTTTAATGAGATCTACATTTTTTGTGGAGAAGTTTACCAGTTATACAGAAGTTGTTTAGAATGAAAGGGCTTCAGAGGTTATTCCAAAGAAATTCGGACAATTTTGTTTGTCAAGTCAATATCTTTAATACTTAGTGTTTTAATCAAAATAATTTTTTTTATTGGATTCATATAACAGTTTGGGTCTTTAATTGCTCTAATATTACAGAGCAATTCAATGAAGACAGCATATAGTGGACTTTTCTCAATAATGTTCAAATTGTGTATGGGGTTTCCGGTTATCTCTAATACTTGTTTTGTGACAGTGATGAATTATATAGAGTTTTTAGGTTTTTATTTATTTAATTCATGTAGAAACTGTGATGGCAGAGTTAGTATTTTGAGGTCTTTGAACAGATTTTTGCATGATTCTTTAGGTTTGATTTATACCATTGAGTTAATTGTTTTTGCCTTACTTTTAAAGATTGTTCAAAACTAATATCACTGTCCCAAAATATAATCTCATAAATCATTATGGAATGAAAATAACAATAAAAAATATTTCTTTTCAATATGTTGATTATTTTCGCTATGTAACTCATTTTGAAACAAGCTCTATTTAATTTTTTAGAAATTTATTGAATGTTATCATCCCATTTTTATTGCTTATTTAAATAGATACCTAAAATTTTAAGTACTATTCATTAAGTTGAATCAGTTATCACAATTTTTATTTGCAATACTTAGCTGCATTATGGATATTTTAAGAGCATTTAGCTTCAAAGCACTGCTGTTAACATTTCTTTTTGTAATTGATTTTTTTTTCCTATTATGCCATAGTTTCTCATAATTTAAAATCCCTGGAAACAGCCATGAAACTGTTTCAGCTTAAGATTGCTCCAGTAGCAACATATGGACTTGAGAACACAGTGTACTCACCACTTGCTAATCCGTATCTCCTGAGAAATTTGACTTGACGTGACAATTTTTGGCAGTGAGAGAGGGTTATGGTATGTGTTAGAAATTACCACCATAAACTGTATACAAATGCCCACGACGCTGAACTGCCAGCTGTTAGTGTATCAGGTATAATGGCAGCATATGCCTCTTTGATTCTTGCACGTAGCTCTTCGAACGTTGGTCTTTGTTGATACACTTCATTCCTGAGGTTCCTCCAGAGGTGGCAAATCAGGAGACAGAGGTGGGTACTCGATGGCACTGTCCGGGTAGAGTTCTGTTGAAGTATAACCTGACATCTTGATGGTAGTGAGGCAGAGTTCATCTTGTTGAGTGTAAAACAGTTCATCACTATACAGATTTTGGGTGGCAGGCTAAATCCTTGTCAGAGCATATCAAGATATGCATCATCAGTAATGGTACCCTCAAAGAAGAAAGGACCAATCAAACCATACACTGATAACAGATTGCTAGATCTGCCAACGACTATTGAATACCTTACACTATGCACTTAGTGACTATGTCTTTTTGTTTAGCAATTATTTAATTACAAACAGTGAGTATACCTTTTTGGACTTCTCTGTATATGGACTCATCTGAAATTCAGACACCTAGTACATTTAGAAAGAATAAAAGCCACATTTCTCAAGAGAGTCCTTTTTATGTTAAAGTACACTCCTTTGCACTTGTATATATTATGACCAGAGATTCCTTCAGAGAATTGTAACTTAGACGTTACTACCTTCAACGTGAGATATGAGGAATTGTGGATAACATTAAAAGGAAGCGAGAGGAATTGTTCACCATCGAAGCAATGACATCAAGTTAATGGATGCAGGGATCATATGGGTTACAACATACAGTGACAGATTCTCTATGTAGGGTTTTCACTATAGAATCTGCACAAATATGAGTTTCACCAGCTAGAATCTTGGTGCATGTGCAAGTTGTGTAGTGGTTTATGTGAAAGATATGATGACCTGTTTAATAGTAGAAGAAAAGTCTTGATGGTTTAGTTCTACAGTGAGGATTACCTGTATTGAGAAAGAAACCTTGCATTCTGGGTACATTTCTCACTATTTTCATCATTATTTTATTTATTGAAACAAATAACAACTCCCTGTATTTACAGGCTGGAACAAGGACAGAGTAAACCAGAGAAATTATAAATGAAAAGAAAAAAGAAAACAGAATTGCAACTCTACTACAAATATAATGTAATATTGACAATTTTCATTAGAATATGAACTGAAGCTTGCCTGGTGTCATTTACCTGAAACTGCTCTTGGGCTTCTAGCTAGGTAGTGAAGAAGACTCTGAAGTTTCAACGACTTGTCTTCATCTTTAGGGAAACAGAACCATCGGGGAAGTATTGCTTTCCTATTTATAGAAAGATGGCTTTTGTAGGCAGTGCCAAACAACAAATGAAACATATAATTAGCTTGGCTACTTCGAAGGTCCTCACATAAAACTACACTGCGCAGTAGTTGAACTCGAGAACACCTGGAGGATACCACATTCCCTGAGAATGTGGTGCTTGTTATATTGGACAAATAGTAACTTCCCGCATTTCTGTACACCAAAGCATCAGACTAATACAAGCAGAAAAACCTGGTCTGGCAAAACACTGTATTGAAATGCAGTTACAGAGCAAACTTTGAGGATACCATATTAATAGCTAAGTGCTCCCACTATTGGGATAGGAGAGTAAACGAGACCCTAGCCATTTCCACAGAAAATAACTACTTAAATTGTGACTCTGGATTTCAGCATAGTTCTACCTGGATACCAGTTTTAAAGCTCCTTCATGGGAAGATATCACATGTTTTTCTAAGGAGGCTGTTCCGCAGGATAAAGTAAGCTTGTATTG
This sequence comes from Hymenopus coronatus, assembly GCA_030762935.1. Classification (NCBI taxonomy): domain Eukaryota; kingdom Metazoa; phylum Arthropoda; class Insecta; order Mantodea; family Hymenopodidae; genus Hymenopus; species Hymenopus coronatus. Next base: position 89,885,963 of record CM060894.1, on the reverse strand, counting down.
AAGTTGTGTGCAATGTTTTCTAAGTGATCAGAATTCAACTACACCACAGTGTAGTTTTATATGAAGACCTTTGTAGTAACCGAGCCAATCATGTTTCATCTACAAGAGCCATCCTGCTATAAATAGGAGTGCAATCTTTCCTGACAGTTCAGTTTCCCTAAAAATGAAGACAGTGAAGGTCTTTTGAAATGTTGGAGTCTATATTTTTTACCATCCGGCTGGAAGCCTAAGAGCAATTTAAAGTTTTCAGTAATATGGCAATCAAAAAGGAAACTAAAAGGTGCAAAAGGACCATTAAACATGATATAAAATTGACATACAATAAATAATTTATAGCAATACAATATAGTCTATGAAAATTGAAAATGCTAAAAATGATTATACAAACGATTTCAAAGAAGCATATATAGCAATTTCTTTTTTATGTTCCCTTCTTCAGTCCAAATTTTTTCCAGGTATTAAAAAAAAGTAAAGGAATGATGCCCCAAGCTCCAACCATCACATCAATTACTTCTAAGATTTCAGACTGTATTTTGCCTTGAAGTATGTGATTGAGGGTGTGTAAATGTCCCTTTTCTCTATATCAACTTCTTCCGATTACCCCTTAGGCGTTTGTAATCTAACAGAAGGTAGATGATAAACCCTATTTTTGTGTCTTCTCAAATTGCAATCATGTCAATTTATCTTATGCTACCATTAGTTTCCATATTGTGGACTTCTCTGAAGACTTTGTAGTTGTTCGAGCACAGTTAGCCAGTGAGCGCTGACATTTTGGGATCTACCCGGCATGGAATGTACAGCGAATACTTTAGCTGTCATTTTTATAAATTTACATGTTAGGCCATCACAGTATTAAATCCAAGAATTCGCTGGTTTGTATTCTTTGAATAATTTGATGCAGAGTCTTTTATGAGGAAGTTTGACTCAAGCATCTAGTTCTCTTTCTTGAAGTGCCTTCCTGATATGCTGAATATCAACAGTCCAGTATGGGGATTCTTCATTGAATTGTCTTCTTTTAAATTTAAGAGCATCAAAGATTTATTCATCTCAGCAGTAAGATCTCGAATGGTGTATACTTATAGATTGGAGAACTGCATTAAAGTTCTGAACAAGTTTATGTGATGCAGATATTCTTTCCAAGCTACTTTGAAGAGGCCAAGCCCTTTACATTTCATGTCAGAGTATAATACGATATCTGGTAAGATTATCTTGGTCCAGAGTTTCCGGTGTAGACCGCGTCTTAAGGCTAAAATCTGCCGACGTTTCGCCCATCTTATGATAAGGCTTCCTCAGGGCTAACTGCGTCTGGTCCGGCTGGCGTACCTTCTTTTATACTGTAGTTGGGACATGCCAAGTACCGCCCTCCTGTGTTGCCATTGGTTATCGTTTGGCCAATGGCTGGGGTCGCTGCTTTCTGTATTCCTATTGGCTCACTGGCCGCAAGGTGGGATGCTTTTCTTAGCAGAGGTCTCCAGATGGTGTTCAAACTTTTTCCATTGTCTCTGTTAACTTTATGTTCTTCTTTAATTATTTCTATGCTTTCGCGTATAATGCGATGTTTGTAGTCTTCACATGGTACCAATAATTTCATGTTATCAAAATCAATGTGATGGCCAGTTTCAATAGCATGTTCGGAGAGAGCGGACTTTTCAGGCTGATTAAGTTTGAGCCTGAAAAGTCCGCTCTCTCCGAACATGCTATTGAAACTGGCCATCACATTGATTTTGATAACATGAAATTATTGGTACCATGTGAAGACTACAAACATCGCATTATACGCGAAAGCATAGAAATAATTAAAGAAGAACATAAAGTTAACAGAGACAATGGAAAAAGTTTGAACACCATCTGGAGACCTCTGCTAAGAAAAGCATCCCACCTTGCGGCCAGTGAGCCAATAGGAATACAGAAAGCAGCGACCCCAGCCATTGGCCAAACGATAACCAATGGCAACACAGGAGGGCGGTACTTGGCATGTCCCAACTACAGTATAAAAGAAGGTACGCCAGCCGGACCAGACGCAGTTAGCCCTGAGGAAGCCTTATCATAAGATGGGCGAAACGTCGGCAGATTTTAGCCTTAAGACGCGGTCTACACCGGAAACTCTGGACCAAGATAATTTTAATATTGGCCGTGGAAGTTTACGAAAACATCTGGTAAGATATTTCTTTTAAAGACCTTTTGATAATTTTGCCACAGTCGTTAAGAAATTTATTTGGTATTTTAGTCAAATCAGAGGTTTGAAAAGGATAAATTACTGATGTACAAATGGAAGAATTAAGAACCTGAAATTTTTGTTCAGCTTTAAGTAACAGGATAACACTATCAATACTAATTTATTGTGAAGTTTTTAAATTATGTCATCCTTATCGAAATCCAACACATCAGTGAAGGTCACAACCAAATATTTTATTGAATCCCCTCATGCAATGGTTTCAGTCTTGTAGGCTTGAGCTACTGCTTAAGTTGTGTCGACTATATTTCCATTTTGAATGTGAAGTCCTGTCCATTTCCTTGGGTTGATCATAATCCTTTCTCTCCAAATTGCTATATTGCAAAATTGTGTTAGTTCGAGAGTGGCTTTCTTATCTTTCCCAAACATGATTATGTTATCAGCAAATTCCAAAATGGTTAGAGGCAGCATACCTGGCGCAAGTTTAAAGTCATAGTGTCACTTACTCTCTCTTCTGATAGTGTATCACGAATATGGTTAGTAGCAAGTAATAATAATACTTTTCAATAAACACGGTGATGGAGGAGATACTTGTATGATGCTTCTTCAAAGAGTAATTACTCTCATTTTGCCTTCATGGCTTCCTTCAGAAGGGAAGTAAAGCTGTGGATCCTGTGTCGTACATTTATGACATGTAAAAGAACCTCAAGCCTGATAGAGAGGCCTCTGAGTAAAACTAAGTGGTCTTTCATGCCCAGTATAGAATGGGGCACTGAGAACCACAGCAGTTAAAGAGCATCCATAAATAAAATGCCATTTATTTTATAAAGCTATTAATATATCTGTTAGCTTGGAAGGAATTCCTTCGGACCTTACTGTCTTATTTAAATGATTTTGACCAATGTTATCGAAAACTTTTGTAACATCCAGAAATATCAATGTATAGTTAATGCTATTTAAAATTGTTCCGATTTGATGAAATGATTACAGTACCCAGTAGGTTGGTAAAGCTATGCTATTTGTTAAATTCAACATAAGTGCAAAGAAAATAATCTAAGTCTTGTTCAATTACCCATTTTATGAGAGAGCAAATAGTAATGGTACGCCACTTAGATATAATATTGATGTCACCATTTTTAAAAATCAATATCATTCTTGCTTTCTGTAAGCACATTGGTACTCTATTGGCCTTAAACATTCTTGACCCAGTCTTCACTATTATTTCACGAAAAATATCATCCTTTATGGTTCTAATAAGCACGTGATCGAGGCCAAGAGCTGTGTCAACTGCAATGCATTGAGTAGCTGTGTTTATTTCATTTTTAGAAATGTTGTTATTAAATGTAATATCTAGTTCAGAATGTTCTACATCAGTAATTTTTTTGTGGATAGTGTGCCCTTTCAACTGAGTTTTCTTGAGAATATGTTCTGATAAAAAAATTGTGAATATTGTCTTTTGCATTCTACATATTTCATGTTTTGTTTATTGAACACATCCTATGCTTCCTTCGTTGATTACAAAATTGAAATTGGGTTAGTTTGCTCTTACTGGATCACTTGAGCTTTATGATGTTTCTGCTTATTTATTTAATGATTTTTTTCTTCCTAGCCTCATATTTTATGGCTGCATGTTTAGGACCGATCAGGTATATTGTTTATGCCAGATGCTAAAAATGATATAAAATGTTGCACATTTAAATCAAATACAGTGTTTTCAATGTCTGAAAACATAATTTGCCATTTAGAAAGTTCTGTCTTAAATTTATTCAGAGAATAATGTTTTAGATTCTGTTATAAAATGATGATTATGGGTTCATTTGAGTCACTTTAATGATATTTAATTATTTTTACGTTTTGGGCATCCTTATACTTCCTTATAGCTGAACAACTCAATATCATAGATGGGATTTGAACCAAAGATTTCCTGGTCTGTAGTCTGTTGCTCTGACCACTGAGCTACAATGGCAACATGCCAGCACAACATTTTAGTTTGACTCAACCAATCCTACTCCTATTCTACACAGGGTGGTATGAAAAAAACAATTATCACTAATTGATCTAATAGTTGGTTAAACTATGAAGTCCAGTACTTGGAGCACTTACAACATTGGATTGCTATTGGGGTATGTCTCTCAAAATAATTTGAGATCACCTTATGGTTTACTGGGAAACGTGTGTCATTTGGGGAATTTAATGTGAAACAACAATTATATCTTTCACAAATGTTGTTTCTATTTATGTTTAGATGCAAGCAACTAATGTGAATATTCACATCTCTTACATTGAAAAAAATTTCTCACAATATGGTCATTTAATATGTGGAGTTTTATCAATACTGAAGCAGTTCAAATTTAATTGTGACATAAATGCAATGCCATGGGAAAGTTTGTTCTTTACATGGAGAACTTATTATGTAGCATGAAGAACTCAAAGGATCTTAAATAAGTATTAAGCAATAAACATTACCTGGTAGCTAGGGAAGTAAACAAAATCAACATCCTGAAGATTTGTAGATTCACAAAATAAATAATAGTAGCTAATTATTATCACTTGAAATTTGTTATGTCAACATTTTACACACACACACAGAAGTATATATTTTAACCATTTAAATGTTTATGTTTAAATAATGAATGGATTGATTCATAGTATATTGACTTAAATATGCAGTGCGATATTAAGTTACATTCATGTCTAAGCCTACTCCTCATCACTATTAAACTTTTTTCTTTCTTTAACATTATTGCTAAATTCACTCAATGGGAGCCAACCATTTATTCTGTGTGGTATACCCTTAGGTAAACATTACCTGTGATATTTTTAACTGTCCAGAAGTCCATGGAAAGCAGCAGCACTACTGTGACAAAACTCGCTATAAAGCTGGTATTGAACCACCCACATAACATATACACAATAATAGCTGACACTCTGAATGCAAGATGGAAAAATGTTACATATGGATGTCTGAAACAAGCAACAGATAATTAATAAACTGGAGCAAGATTTCAAAAAGGAAACTGAATTAAACAAAAGCTTAAATATTTGCTTACTTCAGTCCTCTTCCACTGTTCTGCACCTCTTCTTCCTCACCAAAACCTAATGTATCATCATCCAGCAATGGTGCCTGAAAATAACACAATTAGCAGACATGCTTAATTACTTTAAATCTACGCAATAAGCTTAACATTGTTTCCCTCAATCAATTGAGCAAAAATCGTTTCAACTGATGTACCTACTTATGAGCTAAACTGCTAATACCGCTGGTCTAAAATGTTTTTATGGAGTAACCTACCCGAATATCTAACCTTCTATGTCACATTTGCAAACACCGATAAAAACCATATCACATGAATTGGTTTCATTAAACAATTCACTTAATAGGGAGTAAACTATTAAATTAAGTAATCAATTACTTAGATACATTTTTTAGATACCGCCCATTGGCATCCAAATTGTAGGAAAATATGAAATGTCAAACGTTAACCCTTATCATGCTGTTTTGGTGCTGCAAGTCAGTCCAAAAAGTTATATTCCTAAGAGCAACATACAATGCCAAAAACACTTTATGCTAAAAGAAAACTTACCGTCACAGACGCCATGCTTTATTAATTCCAGCTTTTTATTTCTTTGACGTAGAGAAAAATAGCATAAATAGGCTCGTGGCAGTCTATCAGTCAGGACCATACACTCCGTAAATCGCAAATTCGCAAGATATCATGGTGCCCATGGTCGCTTGAACTTTTAGTTGTGGTCAGCGACACTAGAAAACACACTATAGAGGTCGCTGATGTTCATCAAAATACGCCAAAAAACAAAAATAAACCTAGCTTCCTTTGTTACCTTTGACCAATCACCTGCTTTGGCAAGACCGCGCTGCTTCAAAGTTCCCGCATCCTGCAATCTACTAGTCCCAGCAGTGGTTTCAGCGGTTAAAAGGGCAGTTTGTTTAGTGTATTTAAAAATAAGAATAGAGTGGTTATGGAAGATCAGGTTCTCCCTGATGTGGATGAAGATTTGGAAGATGACGAAAGCTTTTTTCAAGACGTTGATAGTCTTCAATCTCATGGAATTGTAATAAAACTGAGACAGAATTATTTCCCCTTTTTACTTTCTCTACTAAGTTATCTCGCCTATTCTAAGCAGACGGTGTATTCCTCTCAAAAACTATTACACAAAAAGAAAGAAAAAATAAGAGGTTTTGAGGCTCCCTGAATAAAAAAATATTTCATTTTTAGAAAATGGTGCATGCATGCATGCATGTATGTATGTATGTATTTAAACATCTATTACTCAGAAATGAAAATTCTGTTAAATATCAAACTTGGTTTATAGTTATTTTTTTAAGGATGCAACAGAGAGATCTCCCTCCTTCAAACTACGCTTTAGATGGAAACATTTTCAATATTTTTTAATTTTTTCAAAAAAAATTAAAATTAATTACAAATCACATTATAGTGATATATCTGAATGACAAATAAAATGTATATCATATATTTTATGCAAATAGCTCTTAAGATACATTCAAATACTTACTACTCAAAAATGTAAATCTTATCAAAATACACAATTTATGAAATAAGTTTTCTTGTGGTTTTTCCATTTGTAAGGTATTTTTATTACTGTTTTGAATTGCCATATAATTTGCTTGTCTTAATTGCTAAATAGTTATTTGCATATTCCTCATGGCCAGTTAAAGAAAATAGAATTCCAAAGTCATTACATAACCCTCTTTAAGATTTGGCTAATGCTTAAGCCTACTATATTTCCTTGTATTTACATTGAAATGCATAATAAATAGGACTCAGAGTTTTATGCAGTAATGCAACAATTCTAAAAATATGTCCTAAAAACTGAAAAATTAGAACAAAACTAAAGAAACATTTAGCTTGATCAGAACGAATATTGGAACTCACCAATTTGCAGCTAAACTCAGATTTAACATCTCATTGGAGTTGCAGTGCACAACAAATGTCATCACATAACTTTGCCTATTATCTTTGAGTAATGCCTAATATTGGGAAAAGGAACATGCTACATCATATAGTGTTAATCTTGCATACTCTAAGAGGGGAATATCATAAACAGACATATTTTAAAGTTGTCATGTGTTGCCCTTCCAAAATTTGAGGAACTTTATTGATAGCTTGGTAGCCACTGCTATTCTCAAACAAAGCCTGAAATTTTGTAACTTCTATAGCAATTATATATTAACTGTTTCCTCTCAACCGTGTGTATGACAGGACTTGGAAAGGTTGAGCCAGACCAAGAAGTTCAATGCCATAGTAGATCTATTTTTCGTCCAGTTGTCCTTACCACTGAGCTACCATGACAATATGACAACACAGCATTAAATTCCCCAACTGACTCATGTTTTTTTCATTGAGGTAGCTCAGTGGTTAGAGCAACTGGATGGAAACCAGGAGACCCATTGAATTTTTGGTCTGGTTCTACCTTTCCAACTCCTGTCCTACCCATGGTTAGTGTGGAAGAAACAATTAATTGACAATAGTTGAATTAATGGTTTGTTAAACTATGAAGCCTAGGACTTAAAATATTTATTACATTGTAAGTTGCAATTGGGGTATGTATTCTCAAAATAATTTGTGATCTCCTTATGGATTACCAGGAATAACATCAGTCAGCAGGGGAATTTAATGCTGTGTAAGCATGTTGGCAATCAGCTCAGTGGAAGGAAACCAGGAGATCCATAGTTCAAATCCCAGCTATGGCATTAAATTTTTTGGTCTAAGTCTACCTTTCTGTAGTAATATAAGGTCCTAAATTATTGTATGCTTGTGTAATATTATTGCTATATTATATTTGCTTGAAAATGGAAGCACTGCAAGTGCACATTCATACTGTTCTCCTTACTTTATCTGTATAAGCAAAATGAAATGTAGAAATATGAATTTTCGTTCTATAGTCTCTAATTATATCCCTAACACCTGAATAACACTTTTGAGACACTCTGCATTTTCAGTTTTAAGCCTATTGATACATTACAGCTGTATGTTCCATGACTAGAATGTTATGCTTTAGCATTTAAGTTGATTGTGGTTTAAAACTTAAGAATTATTTTCCTAACAAATCATTAACTTAGCATTATATACTGTTCTATCAAACATTCCTTTGTCTAACTCTGTAGTGTGTTTGCCTCACATTCAAAGACTGCCAGTTCGAAACTTGGTTACGGTGAGTTACCTTGATGAACTTTTCTGGGATTTTAACTTATCCTGAGAGGACGAATGCCAAGTAAATTAAGCTCTATAGATGTCAGACTAATTTGAGCATCATTTCACTGATTTCATTCATCATACAATATGGCATATCAGGTTAAAACTTGAAAGGAAAAAAAAAAAAAAAAAAAAAAAAAACACTCCCTCGACAAAATGACCAATGTGGCAATACTCAAATAATCACTTCACATGCTAAAATTCCTATGTGCAAGTTATCAGATACTTGTCACCAAAGTAAATCCCTTGATGAGAATGTAGTTTAAAACAACCAAGTGCTTTAAAAAGCATTATAGCACCAAAGAATAAAACTCAAAAAGAAACATGATGCAGTTTTGTAAAACTCATAAAATGTAAATTGCAATTTTTTTCCCTTCTACTTTTCATTCATTCCAAAAATTCAAGCTTTTTTTCATACATGATTTTATCTTTAAACTTCATAAAATAGATAGTAATTTCCAAGTTGTATAATGATTTATTTATTTGAATAAATATCTCAAAGAGCTAAAAGACTCATAATTAGGGACAGTCAAATAAATACCTTTGCCTGTGATTTATAAATAACAGCATATAATAAGAGTACCGTACTAACATATTAATATACATAATAACACGAGTCAGGGTAGTGATACTCACCTCAGTTACATAGCAAGACATTTTTGGGGTAGTAAGGAATTATCTCAGTTTAGATACATACTCGTACATAAATAAACTATTTAGGTTTTTACAACAGTGACTTTAAAGTTTCACAATTTATATAACTAAGAGAATCATCCCATTTGTTGATAACACGCTTAAATAGTCAAATATAAAATATACAAACACTGATAAGCTTAATAATATTGAGCTATGAATATATGTTACCAACTGCAAACACCTTAAAAATATGTTAATTTAGATAGGAAATCTTATTATATTGTTCAAGCTTAACTATTGTAATATTCACTTAATTGACGAGGCAGTGTATTTGTATTTTTTATATGTACTGGCAATTTATGATAGGACTGTGCCATTCTATTAGGAATCCCATTAATACCATATTTGGTCGACTTTATAGCATTATTTTGTCCCATGTTCAAATGATTGTGTATTATCCTTGCATATAGATGTGAGCAGTCAAGTTGCACAGTACAAGGAGTGGTGGAAAGAAGCAGAGACTGGAAGCAACACCATGCAGTAATGTAAACACACAGGAGAATTGTGATGACACAACAAACACATGCATATTATTTAATTGGTAGATATAATTTTGTGTGCACTAAAATATGCAACATATGCATTTATGCTGTCAAAATCTTTATAATATACCCTTAATTATTTTCTCTAGGAGGAATGTACAATGATATAGCAGATAGAGAAAGATGTATTTCATCCAAAAATTCCAATACACATTTCATAGGAAATACATGTTTGAAACTCTGTAAATCCAAAAATCCAAGAAAAAAACATTTTTAGAAAACTATGTGAATATTTTTGTATGTCTCTGCTCAAAAATGAAAAGTCTGTTAAATACTAAAGTTTGTATTAAAGTTCAGTAACTTCCAAGGATGCAACATGAACATTTTTGACAAAATCCCCTCACCCCCAACTATCATTTACATATAAAATTTTTCAAATTATTTTTTATTAAAATACCATATGTTTATATTTTAATGCCAAACAAAATGTATATCTTGAATTTTCTAGAAATAGCCTCCAAAGCCTCTTCATTTTGGACAACTTTTGCATAACTGGTAAACTTTAAAAGATAGACAAAAACTTACTAAACATACATATATATCGTTACAACACACAGTTTATGTCAGATACATTTTTGTACAGTTAACCATTTCCACATTATTCCTTGTTATTGGTTTCAATTTTAAGCTACTTAAACTTTTCTCAAACAGGAAGTCATCTTTTGTTTCATACCTCTGTTGTTTTACTCCTAGGCACGCTAATATAACTGAATTACAATTGATTTGCATAGCAATAACTTTAAAAAGATTTGACTAGACACATTAGCTTGGTTTATTTCATTTCCCTCCTACTTACAGGGAAGCAAGTAATAAGACAATATTCATTTGGGTTAGCATGGTGTAGATAAATGAATAATCCTTTGTAAGAACATGTTAGGTCTTTCTTTATGAGGTATTGGGAAAGATCTGCATACGCCTAACTGAACACATTCTAATTCAGATTTAATTTTACTGACCAAACTAAATGACACAACGATGACTGCTGCTACATTTCTGTGCAGACTTGAATTTAATGGGGGTCCCATCTGCAGCCTCTCTCATCATAAATTGATACACATAATGTAATATGTAACACATAAGCAATCACTTCTCATGTTTGCTTGTGCAAGACCTTTCCTTGTAATTTACTGGTGGCATTGTTTAGTTTATTTTTATCTCTGCCATGCATCACAAGGAACAATACTCATGTTATCATGGTGCTGGACAGACTGATGCAAACGTGCTTGCAACTTGGTGGCTGACACCAGTATCAGTTCATGCCACTGCACATCATGTTTACACTGCTCTCGTCTATTTGCAGGCACAGTATTATACTGCAGCATGTTTAAATTAGTATGAAATACATTTTCTTAGATTTTAAAATATTAAGGAATAAGTATATTATCATTGGACATAAATATTACAGTTTAAAAATGGCATTCAGAATCCATAACATGAATGTCTTTTTAGTCACAAAATGCTAGGCAACACTCTTCTAATTTATACAAGCAATAACACAAGAGAAATGGAAAATAAGAGAGAGATTCTAAATTCAGTAATTTAACCATTTATATTACAGAATGTAGCAGATATAAAGAAACTCAAGTCCTCTGGAATATGCACCATTAAAGGCATACAGATGTGCACTCGAAAACGATTATGCAACATAAAAGGATTCTCTGAAGCCAAGGTGGATAAAATAAAGGAAGCCTGCAGCAAACTTAGTGCTGGAGGCTTTCTTACAGCACTGGAGGTGAATGATCGCCGCAAACATGTTTTCCATTTAACTACTGGTAGCCAGGAATTGGAGTATGTATTAGAACAAACATTTGTGTATTTATACATTTGTCATTACTGTTACTTCTAGCGTTTTACATTCTGGGGCCGAATATATGCTGATTAGTACGTATTAACATGTACCAGTCTCTTGAAGTGAGTAAAACTTAGGAGCAGTAAAAAAAAAATGCAATAATTAAACCAAATTCAATCACAACTATCATTTCCAAAATGATCGTAGTCCACAGGAGGTAGTATTGCATTCCATGCAGAAATTTGGTTTACAGGTTTCCTGAAATCAAAATGGGTGTATGTATCTTAACTCAAAACGAAAAATCAAACAAAAACCAGATTTCTACTTGAATCAATTCCAAATAAGGATTTTCAAGAAATTCCCCCAAAATGTAAACTAATCTTTAAGTTAATTCCTCCCCATTCAAAAATTAATGTAACAAATTTGATTGTAATTGCATGTTTATAATGTCTGCATTATTTAATAAATGTATATTTTGAATTTTCTGTGACTATTTGGCAATGTCTAATTTATTCTGATTGAAGCACTTCAATCTAATTCAACTGGAAACTCATAGGTGATGTAGGAAAACTTAGCATGAAAAGTGTAGATTATATTAAAATACACAAGTCTTGTTGGGAATAAATTCTTCTGCAACGTTAGGCATTTTTTAAGTATTCTACGTTGCATATTTACAGTTTCTCAAGTGCATTACACTGTACGGGCTTGCTTTCCTCTTTCATTTAGAATTATGCTTCATTTGGCACTATGCCAGCAACACTCGAGATATGTTCATTAAATGAAAAATGGTAATTGGTAAAAAAAAATTAGGGAAGCAAATGTTTCTGGCTTAGGTTTAGGATACTCCACTACATTTAGGAAATTATGAGGACAGGAAAATCTGAAAGAAACCTGTCAGGTGGAATTAGAAGTCTGTTACCTGTGGTGACTCATGGCCTAAAGTATAGGTAAAGTTGTCACAAAAAATCACATCTAACAAACCCATTTCTTATATATTAAGTTAACTCTTCTCTTCTTTTTGCTGGCATATTTCTCAGTTATGTCATCCTGAAAAGGCTGCAAGGAAACAATATAGTTCTTACATTTAATAACTACTGCACAGCTTCTCATATTCAGTATACCAGGAATTTACAGTTTTTTATAACATTTTGCACCTTTTTGTTCCACTTTTTGTGCCACAAGTTAAGAATAAGGTTTGCTCTTCTCAACATCATAAGCCTTTTATTGCAATTTGTCCATCATGAAAATGGTAAGAGTAAAATACTACATAGATCATTTTGTGAATTCATCTTTCTGCTAAATTTAATTAGGAGAAGAAAAAAAAAGATACAGTGTAACACTTCAGTAAAATAAAAGAACACAACTGGTAACTAGACTGTTCAAATGTGCAACCACTTAACACAAACAATATTTTTACACTGTTCTTGTAATGCTGACTTTTTGGGGATGCCAGAAACATCCTTTGGGAAGGAGGTGACTTTCCAAGCTTGTCTTTCTTTCATGAGGCCAATAAACCGATAGGGGCTGCCTGTCTGCTAAATTCCTGTACTTTTAGCTGCACCTTAGCCTCAGAAAAGGTATTTTGGTAACACATGAAACCTGAAATTCTGTTTGATTGTCATGGCAACTGAGTATAAACATAATCGTCATATCCATTGAAAAAAAATAGCTGCAAACCCACTGAACTTTGACCATCCCTTCCACTCTGTTTCTCCTTCTTGAAGACCAGAAGGTAGGTAGCTCTCACCCCTCTCTTCTTCCCTCCTGTTCCCAACTGATTGTTACTTGAGAATGCAACAAATTAAACCATCCACGTTATTCAGATTTAATACAACTAAAAAGTAGAGTTACACTAGCTTCATCTAAATAGCCACCACTGCTGTTTCCATGACTAAATATATGAATGCTGTTTGAAATGTTGTATGCAACTAAGCATTTATTGATTAATTTTAAATCCTTCCTAGGTAGAATTATATCATTAATAATGTGAATAGAGAAATAACTTTTTATATGAATACTATAATATATAAATGGATAAGCAAAGTCATGTGAGGTTTAGATCAGCTTTTTCCGGATGGTTTAGGGTTATTTTAATTTTTAGCATAGACTAGTATTTGCATTCTGATTTCTGAACCCATACTTGTAAATTTACAACTAGTTTTCACCATCAATATCTCATATTTGAAATAAGGTTTGTCTTATACTCAAAACTTTATAATGATCATCTTTACTGTGTGTTTGCAGCAAACTGTTAGGTGGTGGAATAGAATCAATGTCCATCACTGAAGTTTTTGGGGAGTTTCGTACTGGAAAGACCCAACTATCACATACACTGTGTGTCACAGCTCAAATGCCTGGAGAGAATGGCTACATGGGTGGCAAGGTCATTTTTCTAGATACTGAGCACACCTTGTATCCTTTTCAGTATTACACTTTTACATAATTACAATTTTTAGGGTGAAGTTTTAATGCATTGTTTTGTTCCTTAGGCTAATATTATTCAGGATTTATTCAACCATTTTGTTCAATGGGGCTGCTGTGTAAGAGCACATCAAAACCCTGATTTCTGGTACCTTGTAGATCTGTTGGTTATTCTTGCTTTGAATGTTGTTAAACATAACATATATGGCATAGTTTAAAACTTATGACATTTAAATTTATCACCCTACTCTAAACTTGATGAGACATAGCAACAATATTGCTAGCACTCTTGACTTGCATGCACAACTGAACTTAGGGGACCAAATACTTACGGGTCAAGCACACTTGAAGAAGTGCACTATTAGGCAAAGCATTTCTCATGCTTTGTTTCCATGGTGTCAGTACCATTTTGAGTCAATGCCAATGGTAGTAACTACAGCAGAAATACAGTTACTATGGTAGTACTACTGGGATATTTAGCAACAGCACTGGTTTGGTGATAGGTATCAAGTTTACATTCAAGAAGCCTCACTATAACCAGCAGAATTGCTGCAATGGCTGCAAGTAACCAATGCTAAAAATAAGTGTCCTGAAAATTAGGTAATATGCCCAAATGCAGAAAAAAATTGTCACGGCTTTTCCATTTGATTTAATTTACATATTGCTTTTGTCAAAGGAGTTTCAATATACTGTTTGGGAAATGTAGACCATTCGCTTTCAACAATCTTCACATGTACCTAACTGTCCACTGCAATACATTGACAATGTAGTGTACACTTTAACTATATGTAAAATGCAGTGTTGAATAATGGAATAAACACATTAACAGTTGTGAAGTACAGCATAGTGTACATATTCTTTTGATAAACCTGTACAAGCACTGCAGGCAGGCACATGCCTGTTGTTGATATCAGGACCCACCCTCTCCCTTTCAACACAGACTACAGTACAAGCAAGTTGTCATAAAATATGGTCACCCAGATCTGCCCTCTATTCATAAGTAATTGTTGCTCTTAACCTGAACATTGCAATTTGATCCTTTTAGCCTTAGGCTGCACTTGCCAAATAGCTTTGTATTTCTTTTGAGACATTTAAGAATTATTTCAAAACATACTTAAAGAATTAAGACAGGACTCACCCTCTCCCCTTCACCACGCAAGTCTACAGTACAAGTTATTAGAATCCACCCTCTACTTATTAAATTTTACTTTTTCTACTATATATGGTAAATAGGGGAAGCTTGTATTCTGCTCAAAAATTTGATGCAGAGATTTCACTGGAAATATGCAGTTCAAAGTCTATTAAATAACGAAGTTAGTATTTAAATTCTCTATCTTCCAAGGAGGTGATTTTCAAGAAAGGCCCTTCACCGCTAACTACACATTAGTTGGGAAATTACTACATAAAATACCCAGCATTGTCCATGGTTTGCCCATTTATACTTACAATATTGTGCTATTTAGCAAAAAATTCAGAAAATAGGCATACTCATGCTGGTTAAAACTGCTTTTGTAATCAAATGTTTTCCTGTCCTATTGGGGTGGATGTGAGAATTTATATTCTTTAAATAATGAACAGAACACCATATATTTATAAAAATATTTAGAAAATAAGCACAATTGATCAAAAAAAGTCTTCAGTTTTCTTTCCTAAGAGCATTATTTAACCTTCTGTTCCATTAGAGCAAGACTACTTTTACCATTCTAAAATGAATACAGAAAACATTTGACTGTTTTTTAGGAAAGTAATGATATAGCAACTTCACTCTCCAAACATTTTTCTGTCCCTCCAGGGTAGGATTGTGATGCTCTAAAATATTTTTACCCCTATCCCAAATTTGGTTGAAATAGTGCACCAAATGCAGAAACTTACACACTAATTTTTAAACATTTAAAATATTGTTCTTTTCTAAGCCATGAAACCACCATGCAATGTTGGGCATTTCTACTAGTTAGAAAATATTTGCTGAACAGGACTGAACCACCAGAAATAATTGAGGCCCAGTTTAAGGAAATTAATATTGTAACAAAAAACGGTATTTCAAATTCTGATTACACTAAATGTTTTACATACACCTTTATGACATGTCCAGAAGCAAGTCATTATTCCACACATTAACATATGTGCTTTATATGCAAGCGACATTGCAGGTCTTTGATGTAATGCATCCACTCTTCACATATTACATTTAAATACAGCTGGGATGTGTGCGGCTTCATTCTCATTTCTTGTACACTCTGCCCCAATTAGAAACTTATAACAGGCAAATGTTTTAACAAGTTTTTATGCATACCTCACTAGTAGTCAATATAATTACTCCTTAAATCTATTTGCAGTCGCCCAAAGCGGTTGTGTTGCATTGCTGAACGGTTCAACCTGGACCAAACAGCAGTTTTAGAAAATGTTCTATATGCACGAGCTTACACCAGCGAACATCAGTTTGAACTGCTGGATTATGTAGCTGGGAAGTTTCATGAAGAGAGTGGAGTTTTTAAACTACTGGTAAAACATTCAATATTCCATGTTCTACAGTGTATAAATTTCTTGTTCAAATTAACCAGTAGAACTTAAAATTGTGATATTTCTTTATTACTCCTAGTAACTATTTTATTGCAACTATTGTGCAGATAATAGATTCTATCATGGCCTTGTTTCGAGTGGATTTCTCTGGACGAGGAGAGTTGGCTGACAGACAACAAAAACTTGCACAGATGATGTCTCGACTACAAAAGATCTCAGAGGAGTACAATGTAGCTGTTTTTATTACAAACCAAATGACTGCTGACCCAGGAGCCTCCCTTACTTTCCAGGTATTTATATGCAGCAAGTTTCTTTAGGTGATAACAGTCTGGACCAACTGCCTCCAGCCAACATATGCACAGAGATAATGAGGTTGGTGCCATGCTTCCTCTAGAATGCCGTTTTCTTTAACTTACAGATTCTAATCTATTGTAGCTCCTGTAATTCCCCATAATGCTAAGCAAGCACTAGTCCTCTATCAGGGAACAAAAGATCTGCAACTCTGTACATTCTATAATCGGGAACCAGAGGATTCCACTGAGTAGAAATATATCTCCTAATAAGTAGCAAAATATTGACAGATTTTGCCAATCTCCAAGCTTTCATCTAAAAATGTAGGGCACCCATGGTGCTAACCACTGAAGACAATTTTTTCACTGAGGCATAAGTATGTATACAGGTGGTTTAATAATTTTGGTAAATTTCCAGGAAAGAATAGAACATTATTGTTGCGGCTTCATGATACATAAGCTACATTATTCAAAGGATTGTATAAAAGTGGTACAGCCCACTGTCGACAGCTGTCAGAATTGATCTGCAACTAAAAATGGAGAACATAAGTTTTGTGCAGTTATTAAATATTTTCATTTGAAGGGTTGGACTGCCGTACAAATCAAAACAGAATTGGATGAAGTTCATGCAGACTCTGCATCATCATTGAAGGCCATTTACTTTTGGATTAATGAATTTAAATATGGTTGAACAAGCACCCAAGTGTGCTTCAGTTGTCCAATCGAGATCACCAATCAGGAAACCATTGACAAAATTCATATGGTAATGCAAGACTACCCAGTTAAAATTCATGGGATTGCCAAGACTGTAGGTATCTCAAATGAGGAATGCATCCTGCACAGAGAATTGGCTATAAAGAAGCTATAGAGGTGGATGCCGCATCCAGAACATTTTAATTGCAAACCAAAACTTTTTGTACCAATCTGTAACTGTTGAAACCTGGATCCATCATTATACACAGAACATGCTTCATAATCTTTTGTTTCTTAATTAAATAAAATAGTAAAAAGGTACACAAATAAAAGGATAAGAGGTGATACATGGATTAAGTAATGGTTCTGAAGGTGTGGGTATCCATTATTTAACAGAAATCAGCAGCCAGGCACACAATATTTTAAGGAATGAAAAAGAGCTGACATAAGGGTGTCAAAAATATTTTCTAATAAACTAGTCAAAGGTGAAGATATGGACAATTCAAAGGAAAAGCTAAGAGAACATAACACACACTTGAATAATACTTTATACACTATTTAACTAAACAATACTTCAAATTATTTGCTCTTTGTGTATAATTAAAGTACCAAGCATTAGAAATAAAAAGAAAACATAAAAAACCAGCACAATATACTGTAGACTTTTGATGACAAAATGTATGCAGGTTGTCCTGCTCTCTGTAGGAATGACAGTACCACAGCAGCTCATGCTGTCAAGTAGGTCACCATTTATTTTTCTAAGATTCTAATAAACCTTACTGTAAGTTGAAAATAGAGCTCTACTCTTACTCTATTGTGCTAGAGTTGTCAGCACATGCCTTTAAGCCACATTCTGTTGATAGGAACTAAAGTAGTTGCAAATAGCTACACCAAAAGAAAGTCTAGTAAAGTGAATGAAATGCTTATAACCATACTATGCTTGGAATATCTGGAGAATTATATAGGATGTTTCAGAAGACACAGTACTAACTCCATGGATGTTATGTAAAAATAAGGGTAAAATGTTATAAATCCTTGATTTGAAATTGCTTTATTTCAGAGAAATGTAGATGACAATAGGTTACATGTTTTGAATTCACAAAATGAATGTCGTCACAGAAACTGAATGCCATCTACAAAAATGTACAGTAGGCACTATGAATGTATTGTGCTCGCAAATAGAGGGAGGCACTGTAAACACAATGTGCAGTGACATGAACCAATGCTGATGTCAGCCAGCAAGTTGCAAGCATTAGTCTATCCAGCACTGTGATAATGTATTGTTCCTTGTGATGATTAAGAGAGATAAAAATAGACTAAACAATGCCATCAGTAAATTACAAGTCTTGCACAACTACACACGAGAAGTGATTGCTAATGTATATCAATTTATGAGAAAGGCTGCAGAGGAGACCCTTACTAAATTCAAGTCTGCACAGAAATGTTGCAACAGCCACCATTATGTCATTTAGTTCAGTACACACAATTAAATCTAAATTAGTACTTATTCAGTTAGGCGAGTGCAGGTTTTTCTCAATACCTTGAAAAAAGAACCCAGCATATTTTTACAAAAGATTATTCATTTATCTACACCATGCCAATCGAGATAAATACTAACAGCAATGGTCTTAAAGTAGAAGGAAAATATGGGAATACACTATGCTAAAAGGATAGCATAATCTGTTATTGCTATGAGAAACAATTAAAATTTGATTATCTTAGCACAGCTAGCAGTAAAACAAGAAGTATGAAACAAAAGATTACCTCCCATTTGAGAAAAGTTTACACAGTTTAACAAGGAATATTATGAAAATGTTTAACTCTACAAAAAATGTATACAACACAAACCATGTTGTAGCAAGGTCTATATTTTTTGTGTCCTAAGTTTTTGTTTGTCTCTTAAGCTGCACCAGTTATGCAAGTCATCCAGAATGAAGAGTTCTTCAGAGAATAGTTAGAAATTTAGAAATATATACTTAATTTATCATTAAGATAGTTTAAACATATGGTATTTTAATCAAAATTGCTAATTGAAAATTGTGTCGCATCCTTGGAAATTACTGAATATATCAATTTTAGTACTTAACAGATTTTTAGTTTTTGAACACACATATACAAAGAGTTTTCTAAAAGGGTTTTGTTCTTTGGATTTTCAGATTCAGGGAATCTCAAACAAGCATTTCTGGTGAAATCTCGCTATCAAATTTTTGGGTGGATACAACCTTCTCCTTTGAATATTGCATATACCTCGAGGAAAGAGTGTTTTATAAAGATTTTTACAGAATAAATGCATGCATATATTAGTAAACACCAAATGACATCTATTAAATAATATGCATGTGTTTGTTGTGTATTCAGGTTCTCCTGTTCACTTACATTACTGCATGGTTATTGCTTCCAGTCTCTGCCTCTCCCCCACTCATACTGCACACATCTATTTGCATGGACAATAACAAAAAATAATGTCCAAGAGTTTAATAGAACATGTTTCTTACACCCATAAAGTTCACGCAACATTGGAAAAATAGTAACAGTGATTTGAATTATAAGGTAACCCCCCTCCACTGTGCAAGAGAATTGTCAGTCTCCAGGAAAATGGCGTCAGCAAAGGTGCACTAAAATCTTTGCCTTATAACAAATGCCAAGCTTCTTTCCCCTTGTAAAAATGATTTTGCTCTCCCTCAAGCACAGCTTAGCTGCAGGAATCAGTCATTTTTCCCATATCAAATTCCTGTACAAGGTTTAGAACAATACACTTTGCTTTTCCAAGAGTCCCATTAAGAAAATCACTAGTCGGGACAGGCAGGGAACTAGTGCCACAAATAAACACATAATTCTATCATGAAACACCTCTATTATATTTAATGGTTCAGCAGCATGTTACTGAATCTTGTTGGAACCAACCATAACGTCACAAGCAAAATTCAGTGATATTTAAAAAAAAAAAAAAAAAATCACAATTCTTTCTGCTAAGCTTAGGCAACTAAGCAAGTACATTTATAGCATACATTTCTGATCGAGAGGTCATTTCCAAACAAGGAATTCAGTCCACATCACTTTCAGCTCTCCTGCAGTTTAGAGGCCACAAGAGGTTACCTTATAATTTGATGACCCTACATATTACACAGGTTTTAGTCAGAATAAATAGACTTGCCTCATATTTTGATTACCTGACCTGTTTCAAGAATTTTTTTTTTACTCTCATTATTGATCGACTGCTTCAAGACATTTGAGTTGGTCTGATAAAACTGAATACACTCAAATAATTTAAGTTTGTTTCTATTCAAACCTTCTTAAATTTATGAACTTGTGAAACACCCTACATAGCTACACATTTCCCTAGGTGACCATAAATTAAAAATGCACCTTTGAACTTCAGCTTTAATTTTCGAGCAATTCGCTCAGAAAAATATTGAAGGTTTAAACCATGTTTTCAATTCTCACATTACCTCCACCTTATTCCCCAATGTTATGCCATTACCCGAGATATCTTAGCAAAAGATATGAAACAATTTGTTCTATAGTATAGTAGGGATATCTGGAAATTTAAATAATTAGATAATATACAGGCTGAAAGATGACCTATAACCACAGTGAATGAGCATGTTAATAGGAACAAGAGTGCAATATACTGGTCTCTATCTTACATTGTTATGTGTAACCTTCTTGGCTAACAATATAGATTCAACAGAGAAATTTTGAAAGCTCATAATAAAGAGTGCAAAGTATTTAAATGCAAACATATCTAATGTATTCCATTCACACGACTTTCTCTACAACTTGTAACAAATTTTCTCTTTACTTCATGCTACTTGAGATACAAAATAGCAGAAATGCTCTTTTTACTTAGTTCCTTTTAAGTATAAGGGAAACAATAAAATACACTAAACAAATAGTGTTTTAAAATGTGGTTGCTATGGGATTGAATTCAATTTCTTTGCATTGTCAGGAGTTGAAAAGTTCTATTAGAAACATTTAAGAATTTTAAAACAAACCAATAAAA
The DNA here is from genome assembly GCA_030762935.1 of Hymenopus coronatus. NCBI lineage: Eukaryota > Metazoa > Arthropoda > Insecta > Mantodea > Hymenopodidae > Hymenopus > Hymenopus coronatus. The sequence goes on along the minus strand of CM060894.1, from coordinate 89,864,603 downwards.
AGAATATCTTGAAAATGGTCAACTCTATGAAAAAATGTTTATACAAATTACATGTTTTTAAGATTTTTTTGTCCATATTTTAGTTTATCAGTTATGAAAATTTAGAATAAAACGATTTTAAGAAGCTATTCCTAGAAAATTCAAGATAATTTTATTTGCATGTAAAAGTATAATAGATTTTAATCAAAACTGTTACCCAATTTTGAGAAAATCAACATATTTTCCTTGTGAAGGTAGTAGTGGATGGATTTTTTTTGAAAATTTTTTGTCGCATCTTTAGAAGATACTGAACTTGGTATTTAACACACTTCATTTTCAAACCCACACACATGCAACTTTTTTCTTTTTATTCAGGGGTTTCCAAAGCACTCATTTCCAGTAAAATCTCTGCTTCAAATTTTTGGGTGTAATACAATACTATCTCTATACACTACATTGTACATGTAGATATATACCTAAGCATGCAGAAAAAATGTATCCATCATCTCTAAGAAATATTCTGAAAATATTAATTTTCTATATTCATTTAAAATGTTTATTACCAAGTAATTTTTGTGCTTTACTAAAAAAAAAAAAGACTTTAAAACAAGCAAAACTGCACGACTTTTGTTCTATTAATTGCAAAGAACTGTGTTTAGGTGGAGTGCAACTGGCTGGGAAAACTTGCAAGGACTACAATGTCTTGCTAACCTCGCCTATAGTTACTCTCCAAATTAACTTTTCTAGTGATGTGCTGTCAATATAAATCTCACAGCTTCCTCTAAATATCAACCCAGGATAGACAATTTGTGATGTTAAGTTTGTTGGTCTGCATTCAATGAAATTAAAATTGGGAAATTTGTAAACTACAGAACTGGTTTGTAAAACATACAACAAAAAGTAAATTGGCATTTCTGAGTTTTTTTTTTGTTTGTTTTTTGCCATGGTCTCGGAATAAAACAAAATAGAAGCTGGGATCAAAATTTCATTCATAAGTTTGCAAAGCCAGTGTATTAGAATATAAAAATAATTTGATTTATATACACACTTGCGAAGACTGGGGGGGGGGGGACATGAACATCCAAAACGTTCATCCACTATTAGGCCAAAATTGCAATAAGGGGCAAAGGGTAGAATTAACATCCTAAATGGTGTAATGATTTCATAATATATATATATAAAAAAAAAAAAAAAAAAAAAAAAACAAACAAACAGAAGTTATATCAAAATTAAAATATTGAGCTTAAAATGCTACTGGTAAAAATTTGGGTATGCCAACTCTGTAATTATATATTTAAGTTTATTTTCTGTGGTGAACATTCTGTTTTACTCAATCATTTTTTCCTGTCCTTTGACAAACACGATTGCACCACCTGCAATTGATTGTGATAAAAATTGTGTCAAATGTAAAATCTTATTACATAATGGACATATAGGGTATTCTAACTAGCTGCAAACTTATTGGCAAAGATATAAGAGTAGTGCTGTGTCAAGTTATTTGCACATTGTAGAACCAGCATATCTAGCCTCAAAAGTTGTTCCCCACAGATATTCCTTGGTCTTTGTGATATACATTCACATAAATGGCTCTGGAACTATTCTATCATAGTCAATGAACAAAGTGTTTTTTATATTTCAGGCAGATCCTAAGAAGCCTATTGGGGGAAACATTCTAGCTCATGCTTCAACTACACGTATTTACTTGAGAAAAGGAAGGGGTGAAACAAGAATTGCTAAAATATATGACAGGCAAGTTGACTAATAGAACTACCAATTTAACAATACTGAATTTACTCATGGTACCAAATTTGAACTGTTCTTTTGTTTACAGCCCTGATTTGCCAGAAAGCGAAGCTTCATTTGCAATTACAGCTGGTGGAATTGCTGATGCAAAGGATTAAAGAAATTTCCTTTACACTAAACAAAAGTTTTTACGTTACACATGAATGAACCTGCACTACAAGTTAATATTTAGGAGTTAACCCAATAAAATACATTTGACAATGTAAACCACATACTTTCATCTGAAAGGCTTCTTTCTGTATTTGTTAAGAGCTAAATAAAGGAAAGGACTAAGGAATAGGCATCAATGATTTTTAAAAAGAAACCATATGCACTTAAAATTTTTTTTTATTAAATGCTCATGGGCTTCAACTTCCATTTAATTTTGAATACAAAAGACAGCTGCGTGGCTGGAATTCCACATTGAATTTTATGATGTGAAGAAACTATGGCTTGAGTCCATGGCACTGAAACAAAAGAGAATGCACAAACCTAGGTTACACATCATGTAATATAAACAATTAGGTATATACATTACTGAAACCTAAAATTACTCTGTCCTGTGACACTTTCCCAGTTTTTATGAAAATAGGGTACTTTTACGGAAGAAATCATGCCGATTGAAAATGGCAACATTTTCCACATGACATGTACAATTTTTATGAAAATCAATATTTTTATACTTTATATATTGCACACTATATATAAAATTGCAATTATAAATATATTTTTGCAGCAAAAGACAAATAATAAAGTAACATATTATGCATCTTCAGGCCATATATATATATACTTAAAAACAAACCACCCCTTGTGAAATTCCCTGGTCTCCATGACTTATTTTCCTATTCAATGAGCTGATGACTGATGAAAGACTGCTTCAGTACTGAGGTTTTTTTTTTTAATCAATGTGTGAGCCTGTGTAGGCAATGATCAACAGCCACTGATAATATTTTCAAGATAAGCCTAGGATATCAAAGTCATTCATGGGGTCTGCAGCATACTGTTTGCAAAACATGTAGTGATGGGCTAAGGTGGTAGTACAATGAAAACATTTTGATAAAGGTTGGGACTGATATGGAGTGAACAAAGAATCACTATGATTGCTATTTCTGCATTTGTTAAGCATCAGGGTACAATAAGACAAATAAAACAAAAATTAAATATCCATATGAACCTTGCTTCAGTTGTGAGACCTGTGCAACATGGAGATGTCCCTATTCCTATAGCTCAACTTGAGGATACTGAGAGTTCAGTCTCTGGGTCAACAGAAAATTCCAATAAAGACAAGGATTTCTCAGCACTGCTGAAGACAAGTCACAGCATTTTAGTCAAGAACAGCTGAATAACTTAGGTCTTACCACAGAGAAGAGCAAATTATTTGGATCAAGGTTGAAAGAGAATAATGTGCTGGCGCCAGACATAGTGTAGTAATAAGAGCCAAATAATTTACAAAGTTCTTTAAGATGCAAGACCAACTTGTCTATTGTTGTGATGTACCAGGTTTAATTCAACTAGGAAGACCAACATGTTAGTAACAACTGGGTTTATCATCACTTTGAAAAGAAGTCCTAAAAACAATTTTATTGCACAATAGAAGCAAATTTCCCTCAATACCAGTTGCATATTGTGTGTTTCTAAAAGAATCATGAAAATCTTCAAACCATTTTAGAAATTACAAGGAACATCAATGGATATGGTGCAAAGCCTTAAAGGTATCTTAGTATCTTACTAGGGCAGCAAGGAGGATATACAAAATACCCATGCTTTTTATGCAAATGGGACAGAAACAGGGTTAACACTCAACAGTGAGAAAATGGCCTAAGAAAGTTTAACACACAGAGAAAAAAAACTTCATTCATGCCAGTCTAGTTGATTGAAGAAAATGTTATTGCCTCTTTTGCACATAAAATTAAGTATTATGGAATAATTTGTGAAAGCAGTGGACAAGAATGGTTTGTTTTAATTACCTGAGCAGTAAATTTTATGTGATGTCCAAAGCTAAGATAAAAGAGGATATATTTGATGGACCTCAGGTAAGACAGCTAATGAGGAATAGTACATTTTTGGACACCATAAATGATACAGAACTGCAAGCATGGCGTGCTTTCAAAGAGGTAGTCAATAAGTTTTTGAAATATAAAAGAACTGCAATACAAAGAAATTGCGAGAAATATGCTACAAAAACTACAAGCTCTTGGGTGTAATATGAATTTGAAGCTTCACTTCTTGAATTCTCATCTAGACTTTTTTCCTGATAATTTGGGATCCCTCAGTGATGAACAAGATGAAAGATTTCATTAAGAAATCAAGGAGATGGAGAGGAGATATCAGGGTTGGTAGAAAATTGCAATATTAGTGGACTACTGTTGGTGCTTCAAAAGGTAAGTTCCTCAACCACTACAAATAAAGCAATGCAGCCATCCTTTTGGCCAATGAAAAATTAACTTCACACTTCTTTTGCATATATGTATTTATTAAAGAGAATGTTGCATTCTGTGTACTTTATAATGCACATGTTTTTATATCAGAAACGGCATTTTCAAAATCTTACTATGTAATTTGTAAGAAAAACTTAATAGAAAAATGGAAACCACCATAACACAACTAAAAATGAAATCAAATACATCTCATTTTTATTTGATAAGCAATCCAAGTAAAAAACAATTTAATTTATTATTTTCAATTCAGAACATCAAAGTTAGTTAATATTTTGCAGGACAGTGTTAGCAGTATTTGCTGGATCAATAAGAGCATCTGCTATTTAAAGTTGTTACAAGAACAATTACTAGTTTCACACGGGGTTGCATGCGTTGTCTTCCCTCTGGTGTTGGATTGATGAACTTCATTAGCAGGTTCTCTTCAAAGGGACGTTCAAAATTCACGAGGCATGTTTCATGTTTTTTCATTATTTTCTCCAACGTGTCGAGTCTACTGTCTGTTGCACATTTTTCAAAAGATGGATTTGTCTAATTGCAAGTCAGTTGTTCCAAAAATGAGCTGAGTTTTCAGTTTCCCTATTTTTAATATTTAGGTACCTATGTTTCTTTTTGTTCTGCCAATATATACTTTGTTGCACTCATTGCAATTTTATAGATACCTGGTTTTTTTGTCAATAGGGACAACCCAATGCATGGGAACTAGTGTACTAGTTTTTATTTTCTTTGATTTATTATTCATCTCAATTTTAATCAATAGGTGCGTGCTTTTGTAATTATACAGGAGACGAACACACCATGTCTGTCCTTGTGCATTTGCAGAATACATTCTGGTTTGTGTCACTGCCAGTGAATTACAGTTGGACAGATATGTTTTATCACTTGTTAAAAACATATTCTGAAATACTCATACTTTGTCAATTTAATATTGTGCAAGGTCATACTTAAATAATTTTGTTATTATTTGGTGCATTGCCATCTGTAATATTTACTAAAGGAGTTGATAATGAAAGCACATGTCTTCTGAAACGTGTTTACCAATAATAAAAGTGATGTGTTACAAAAATAGACTCAACCAATTAATTTCAAAAATTGCAAAACATTTATAATTTACGTTTAATTATTTCAGATGATTGCGGCAGAACTCTGTATTTGTTAAATATATTATGAAACATCAGATTTAAATGTTAATTTAAAATTGCAGCAATTCATGAAGTTATTCCTTAATAGTAATTTAGAGTTCTGTAATTACCACCCACTACGTGACAGAACTTTGTGTTTGTTACAAACACATATTTCAAAACACATTGGGATATTAGGTTTAATTTAACACTGCAGAATTGCACAGGGTTATGATTTAATAGTTTGGTAAATGAGTTAGCTAAGTTACATCAACATATAAAGGGGCTGTGTCAGACTAGGACTGCCATGATGCTTCTGGGACTGCATTTTTGTATCACATTGTGTTTGGGAAACGAAGCGACAAATGAAAAGTCCTTAGAAAAAAAGAAGACAAAAAAAAAAAGGCTTTTTTTTGGTAGATTTCTTTTCCCAACATAAATCTTATAGCTCAATACACTTTTCACTGCATTTCTAGAATTGTTTTAAGCCTTCCAAGAAGTAGGATTTTGGAAGGTCCTCAAAATGGGCATGTTTAGAAGATGACCTCTTTGTTAAGACATGAATAGTTTTCCGTTGAGCTACCTTTACAAGTTTGGAAATAAAAAGTTACTAGGCCCCAAATCTGATGAGTACAGTAGGTGTTGCAGAAATTCTACAATGTTTGCTATCAAAATTGCACAAGTGTGCACCCTTGCATTGTCTTATGTTAAAGAATCTTTTTCTTTGCCACAGGGCATCCCCCCTTGATTTGTTACACAGATGCAATGATGTATGATAATCTGCATTTATCATTCACCCTTTCTGCAAGTAATCAACAAATGATTCTGTGTGCATCCCCCTCCAAAACTGAAGCCATCCCCTTGTCTGCAGATTTCACCACCTTTGCCTTCTTTGGAACCTTTCAAAAACCAACTGTTTTGACTACTTTTGTGTCTGGAGTGTGGTAGTATAGCCATGTTTCAATCAGATATGTATCGACGCAGAAACATCAGGATAGCAACATCACCCTCTGTGGTGTAATGTTTACCATGCTAACTTCCATATACCCAAGGTTGCAGGTTCAAACTCGGTGGAAGACAATGGATTTTTTTCGGATGTAAAAATCCTCAGCATGGCTTCCTTCGTAAGGGAAGTAAAAACATTGGTCCCGTGTCGTAGAATAACGGCACATAAAAGAAACTCAAGCCCGATAGAGAGGCCTCTGAGCAAAATTAAGTGGTCTGTCATGCCCAATTTAAATCGAGACGCAGAGTACCACAGCAGTTAAAGGGCATCCATAAATAACATGCCATTTACATTTAGGATTGCGATGGAATCTATTACACAATTGCATTTATTCACCATAGAGCAAGCGTGGCACAAATCCTGCAGACCTTTGTTAGACTAATTTTTGGTGCAAAATTGAAAACACTACCTTGCCTGTGTTCTCTACTATTTTGCGAACCATTTCAGAGAAAGTCAGTTCAACTAGATGTCCAGAACAATGTTAGCCATTTTAGTGCCTTTCACAATCTAATGGCAATGCTATTTTCATTTGTTTTAAATCTTTCCCACAGAGAAAGGTTTTCTTGAGCATTTCAGGCCTTTATCTTTACCCTCCACAGAAAATATGGCATCATCTAGCAAAAGGTTACAAACCAAAGAAATAAGAGTTGCAGATTGCAATGTTTTAAAAGAAAGAATTTTGAACTTTCAGACCTTGATTAAGCGTTTCTGACACCAATGTAAGAGAGGATAGGCATGTCTTCTAGCTGCAGCAATGAAAATGCATCCTATAACAGCCTTCATACACATGCAAATAATCAGTGTACTTACCAAAATGGCTGTACTGAGGTGTAACAAGACAAAGTTAATCAGCTATTCAACAACACGTGCTAAATTGTACAGTAATCTATGTTACACCAGTATCCTATTGCTTTATGCCACTTTCATTATTGTATTATGGTTATATGCATGTTTTGTTTTTTTCTTCAGTTTTCAACCTTCAGATTACATGAACTCATTTTTACTTTCTCTTCCCAAACTATGTACATAGTGTATAAAGAAGGTATGGTATTGCACCAAAAAATTCATGAGATTTCACTTATACATGTTTTGAAAAACACTAAAAAGAGAGAAAAGAATAAAATTTTTAGAAAAAGGCCCAATTATGTGTATCTGTGGACAGCATAATAAAAAAAGTGTGTTAAATACCAAACTTGATTTTTAAGTTGACATCTTTGAAGGATTATTTTTCGAAAATTGTGATATTTTAAAAAATGGCCAACAATTTTGATTATGTATAAGATATTTTTATAACTAAATGTATACCTTGAATTTTCTGGGAATAACCCCTGAAGACCTCTTCATTCTGGATAACTTGTTTAACTGGCAAACCGTAATACAAAAACTTGCTACACAAAAAGTGTAGATCTTGTCAAAACACAACTTATGTAACAAAGTAATAATGACAATTTTTGTTAGTTACTTTCTCTAGCCCCATATGTACAATGTACATAGGGATAGAGAAGGTATTGTAATGCACACAGAAATTTGACACAGAGATTTCACCAGAAATATATGTTTTGGGGTTCCCTGAGTCCGAAAAAACTTCTCAAAAATTTTGATTTTCTTAAAACGGGCTTGAACGGTTTTGATTAAAATACTGTGTATTAAAGCTATTTATGTCCGAAATAAAACGTATAACTCAAACTTTTTGGGACTAGCCTCTGAAGACTCTGGATGAATTTTGCTTAACTGCTAAACCGTGAGAGAAAAAAACTCATTACACAAAAAATGTACATTATGACAAAACACACAATTTATGTCCTTTACGTTTTTGTTGTGGATGTAACAGTTTCTGAGATATTCCTTGTTATTGGTTTCAATTGTGAAGTACTTAAAACTTTTCTCTGACAGGAAGTGTCCATTTTTCTTTTGTTCTACTCCTGGCCAAGCAAAGAATTGATTTGCAAAGACAATCGCATAACGATAGCTTTTAAAACATTTGACAATCACTTTAGCATAGCGCATTCCCTTATTCTCTTCTACTTATTAGGAACTAAGTAATAGCATTGTGCTATTTATCTTGATTAGCAGCGAGTACAAAGAAGAACAATCTTTTGTAGGAGGTTTGTTGAGCAGCTAGAGAAGTCATATGGGTGCAACACATCAGATTTTTAAACTTGATTAGCATTATGTAGATAGAATTGTTTTTTTAATAATAATTTGTTACAGAGATGTACAGAAAGTCATTTGAATGTAACAAATCAGATTTTTTTTTTTTAGTTTTACTAAAAAAATATCTTCCATTTCATTAGTCTGAACTTTCTATATAGCGAGGTTTTGTATGCCTAATTATTAATTATTTTTTTATTTTCAAATTGTTCTTTTGTTTTTTAATTTTTAAGAATATTGAACTTACTTACCAGTAACCTTGAAAGTCTAGGTTCCCCTGTCATGGCGGAAACCTGCAGCAGTATATTCTGTTGTGTTATGGGGGCTTGGCTTAAAAATATCTCTAACATTAATAAGCGAGAGTTTTAACGAAGGCAATGAAGTATTAACCCTCAATTTCTTGAAATATTAATAAAACAAGAATTCATCAAAGCTGGACTTGCTGTTTTTATTTAGCAATCATATACCACACCTCCAAACCTGCCGGAATCGCAGTTTCTCTCCTAAACCTGAGATAAAATAACTTTAAACTCCCAAAACTAGAAGACTTGTGCTAAACTCTTAACAAGGAATCCAGAAGTCTAGGCATCCCCCTGATTTAGAAACCGAGGACATCACAGCATAATCCCGCAACCACCTCAAAGTGGGAAACACCTCTAGATGGTGATGGAGTATTACACATAATTTGCAAGTCAATTGTTGGTTTTTAAAGGTAAAAAGGTATACAATTTATATCATTTCCAAAATTACTCTTTTCTTGCACCTTCAAATGTAATGCATTACAAAACAGAACAATCATAGTGAAAAATCAGCCAGAGGACATGCTGCTCTCAAATAATACACAAAGTGCAGCAAGAATTAAACATCTGGAATATTCGCTGAATGACATCACCGGAAGCTAAGCAACAAGCTCTAAGCATTTAAAACTATTTGCCGAGGAGGATTTTTTAAGGTTTATGTTTTAAATTAATGTCTTGTCTTTGTACGGTACCTGCCATGACAGGGAAACCTGGTCTGCAAGATTAGACTTATCTATATATTACATATTAAACAGTAAACAAAATGGTTTACTAAGAAACGATCAGCTCCCTATGTCACTTTGTACTAATTTTATTTCTAATAAAATATCATCTTGCATTCGGCACTAAAATTGCTTGGCACCTTTCAGGCAGCTTTCTATTTGGGTTGACACTAAAACCACTAATCTCCGTAGGAAACTCACTCATTTTTCCATCTTTCTAAATAAGCACAAAGATTTAGACAGAAAAATTAAAATCCTGGCTATGGCATTGAATTTTTCAGCCTACCTACCTATGTGAACTATCATACACATGGCTTGTGAAAAAACAAAGTGCAAGATTGTTGATCTAATTGCACACAGCAACAAAACATGGATATGGCTGAAACTTTTAACTACTACCTATACCCCCACCGCTGAATCCTTGCACTTGACAGTTGGGAGTTAAGTTGATACCCCAGCAAAAAAGTCTGATGTGTTCCATTAATATGACTTTCTTTACATCTAAATTTTAGTTAAAAAGCTTATGCTTCTATTTACTTCATCCTAATTAGCAGAAATAGTCTTATTACTTGTTTCCTTGTACGTAGAAGTGAAATGAGGGAGTTCCAAAGGTTAAAATGATAGCCAAAAGCTGGTTGCTACGTAACAAATTCCTTTGTATGGACAGGAGTTAAGAAAATTTGTGTGTTTTATCGTGAGCTACATTTTCTGTGTAGTAAGTATTCCCCCTCTCTTACAGTTTAGCAGTTATGCACAATTCCATAAAATTCATCCAGAATAAAGTAGTCTTCAGGGGCTATTCCCTGAAAATTTAAGATATACATTTTATGTTAGGTAAATATCTTTAATATGCGATCTTTTAATCAAAATTGTTAAAGCCATTTTTAAGAAAATCTAAAATTTTTCCATGTAAAGGGTAGTTTGGGGTGGGGGGATTTTCTTGAAAATCTTTGTGTCGCATCCTTGGAGGATACCAAACAAGTTTGGGCATTAACAGTCTTTTTGTTTTTGAGCTATGCTGCCCACACACACACACACACACACAGACATTTTTCTAAAAATGCCCTTTTTTATATTCAGGGAGTCTCAAAACATGTATTTCTGGTGAAATCTCGGTATCGAATTTTTGGGTGCAACACAATACCTTTTCTATACACTATGTACACAGTTCATATAGAGAACGTAAAAAGTTGAAAAGCTTTACCCATTTGACTTTCTGAACAAATCAACACAGCATTCCTGTCGGTCTGACAACAGAATCTAGGCACAGCACCATTGCAATATCTGGCTATTTTCAACCACATGCTCAGTTTGTGAACTCCTAACATACGTGTTAATCTGTTCCATGCAGGCTACGTATTTGTTATATTTCTTATTGTTTGAATGTTTTTAGTGTTTGTACTTGAGGGAACATATCAAGACTTTCACAATTATAGAAGTGGATAAGACTTATGCAGGAAGGTGTGGCGAGGGTGGTCGCAGCTTCATGGAGAAAGAAAGTGAATCATGTGCACAAAATACGAAAAGCACAGGAATTAGATTCAGTCATTAGTGAATGTGAACCACTAATGACATGTCTAGGTGACAATGAGGATGATGCTTCCGAGAATAAGACTTGGATGGAATTAAGCCATTAAAATTCCAAACCGCTGAAAATCACTTTGTTATACCTTTCTCTTTTTGTAACAAGCTATTTTGCATTAATTTGTTCTATATTGTCAAATACGTAATGTATGTTACATGTTATCACTTATTTTCAAATAACATCAATAACAAATTAGTTTCATTATTCTTTTACTATATACACGGTTTGATGTTCGCCTAGAGAGAAAGGCAGCATAGCCAACCTAACAAAATCATTTGAACTGTCAAGTGCAAGGATTCAGCAGTGGTAGTAGCAGTAGTAAGATACTACTGCTACTAAACTCAAACTTATTTAAATGCTACAAGTGTAATTTCTTGGATTTTGTAAGGACTTATTGAATGCCCTTCATAGTAATACTACATATTGTTGGATATAGTGGTTTCAAGTGGTTGCTGGATTGAGAGTAGTTTATCCCAGAGTTTCTCACAAAGAAACAATTCATGGCATCCATTTAGCACAATATGGATACATGCAGTATAGGTGCCAACCTAAATGAACAAAGGGATTTGAGACCTCTAGGCTAAGCGCTGTCACCATTATGCAACTATGGCCAAACTTACGTTCTATACTCCTGTCCATCAGGGGAATATTCTGTGGGCTTAGCTGTTAAGCCCATCAAATCAATGCCTGCTGTTATGGCAAGACAAGAGCAAAAACATTGGTAATTATTTACAAGTTGGGCCGCTAACTCTCTCCGCTGCGACTTATCCAGTTTTGCACTTTAACGGGACCGGTGTGGTTAGAGAGGGATTATGGTGGGGAGATGGTTTAAAAAACTAATGTTGTATCCATTACGCTGTTACGAGTTGTTGGAAATATCGATGAGGTACTACCACGATATAAAATTAGAAACTAATTTATATACACACACTAATCTAAACGGATTGGAACCTAACCTCGCGCTAAATTTGAAATCCACAGGCTTTGAAATTGTCCATGAATACAAAGTCAATCAATCGCACTTAGTTTCATTCGATTTTAGAGCGGGCGAAATTCTGCATAATAAAATTCACTGAACAGCTGTATCTACGTGAAACATACTCGTCATACATCAGCACAATGTCTAGCGACATATGCCGGTGTTGCACACCACAACACTGTTCGCCTACCGCTGACAATAAAACTCAGGTTTTAGGCACTTTAGCGTGTAGTAGTATTATTATATATTTACATTGCAAAAGTTACAAGACTTCCTTATTTATATTCTACTCCTTCTAGGCAGCATACTTCATAAATATTCACAAAAAAAAAGGATCGCTACGCGCACATAATAAATTAGCATCTAACTTAATTACAGAGCTTTTCTGATTAAAAAAAATTGGTGAAAACGTAACAACAGTAAACCAAACTTACAATCAAACCACAATTTGTTTAATGTCTAGAGGGGCCCAAGTTCTCTATAATTACCAAAACATTTAAGTTGTGCAGTGTCAATTCTTTACCCAAAGGGCTGATGATGGGAAAAGTTTCACCATGTATAGTCATAGCACCATTTATAAAGTTTAGAATGCTATGACTAGTTTTAGTGCAGCATTCTAGTGTTTTTGCAAATACATTTGCAGATCGTTAACTTGGAAGGTGGTGATGGCAAATGTTCTAAATGTTGCAATTCTTATGGTTGCCTCATTGTGTGATAACAAAAGTAATGAATATTACCAGATATTCTTTAGCTTACGTCCTGCTAAAATTTTATCATGGAGTACAACTTGGGAGAGCCATCCACAGTGTACAAGGTGTGACAGAAGTTGCCATGTAATTTCTTTGCAGATGCACCTGAAGCATCAGTTTTGCAATTGTTTGAAATTCTACACATGCACCATTGTTAAAAAGGAAGCATCTTGACTTTTTTTCCCCTTCCAATTGCTCCTTTAATGCTATGGTCTTATCAGTGGCATCTTTACTTTGAACCTCAAAATTAATATCCTGCCAGGCCCCTGTCATTTTGGTGTTTTGAAAGCATGCTAAGCACCCAAGTGTTATGTGAGCGCATTTCCATGCTACATTCTGTGACAAAACAGGAATATATAAATTTATTTTATTTTTAGTTATATCTATTATTTTCGTGTAGGAGAGGTACAAAGTTCTCATGGAGACAGCAATGTTAGCCATGCAATAATAGCTGACTGGCTTACCTACTGCTGGGAGGTGTGCAACTCCTCAATGAACAAATAAATACAGGTGCAAAACAGGCAAGTGAAAATACCATTGCAGCCACATCATGGAAGGAAACTGGATTCTTAGAATGATTGTATTGTGAATTAGTATGCCCCCAATAATGGAAGATGGTGCAACTCTTTGTATTAAATGAGCACATGGTTTTTGCCAGCACACTTTAACAGTGAATAGAGCCAGCATTTCACTGAGACAGTAACGAATCTCCACACCAACAATATTGAGTAATATTGGCAATCTCATCACTTATCCTGGGGCAGAATTGGAAGAACAGAATGGAATTAAAGAAGACCACAACAATTACAGTGGATTGGTGCTTAGTGTATTGGCAACAAAAAGTAGTGTGGTTGCAAGAAATATGTTCACCGCATTTCAAGTTTTCTGCAGACTTCAGCGCATGCGCAATAAGTTTCTTGGGACTTAGAATTTACATAGAAAAAAATTTGTGGTACTGAGCCGGAGTGCATATGCTTTGGACTTAGCTTATTCTCGGTAGGACTTGGACTACTGGGTCCCGCACGATTTCTAAGTTCTTTTACATGCGCACGGCCGAGCCAGCCGTCTATGTTGTGGTTTAAGGAGTGGGGAGGAGGTAGAAGTGGGGGAAAAGGAATAACCCCTACACGCGCAATGCACGGGATTTTAATCAAAGTCGGAAGTGGGGGAAAAGGAATAACCCCTACACGCGCAATGCACGGGGTTTTAATCAAAGTCGGCCCAGCCGTTGTTAGAAAATGTAACATTTCTAAAAATTACGTACATTTTATTTGCCACAAACATATTTAATGCACAGGATTTTAATCAAAATCGGTCCAGCCGTTGATAGAAAAAAGCATCAATGGGAAGAGTAGTATGAGGTGAGGATATTTCTAAAAATCGTCGTGTATCTTTGGAAATAAAATTAAGTTAAACTGACCTTTATTAATGGACACTGTTTAATTGCTGTGGTTCTCAGCGTCCCATTCTATAGGAACAATCAATGTGTTCTATTCACATGACTTTCTCTGTCTGTTGTGCAAACTATTCTTACAACATATTATTTTATCCACATCGTGTTGAACAAGATTAGCATTAGCAAAGTGGTCTTATTACTTGCAATTAGAAGGGAAGCGCTATATGAAACAATTGGCATTATGTTCTATTTACACGACGAGCAAAACAAGAGAGATGAGGCCCGCATGGGTGGTGTGGTGGAAGCGTGTCTGCCTCACATCAACAGGTCGTGAGTTCGAATCTCGCTTAGGGTTAAGTTACCCAGATAAAGTTTCCCCCCCCCCTGGGTTTTCCCTTATCCCGAGAAGATGAATGTCGAGTAATTTTAAGCTCCATAGACCCCAAGATCGTTTGAGCTCATTTCACCAAGTTCATTCATCGTCCGGTATGACCAATCAGTTTAAAAGACGTGTTAATCCAATAAGAAAAAACGAAAAGGAGATGAAATGAAAGACCTAGTTTTCATTTCAGGAAAGTTTTAAGAAGTTTAAAACTGAAACCAAAAAGAAGGAATATTTCGGAACGGCTAACTATACTAAAAACTGTATGACAAATTGTTTGCTGCTAGTAGAACTACCAGACCCAATTCCTCTCTGTGAGACGACCATCTCTTCCTGCAAGAAAATTTTAAAGTCCTGGCGCATGCGTACTACCAGACCCGATTCCTCTCTGTGAGACAACCATCTCTTCTTGCAAGAAAATTTTAAAGTCCTGGCGCATGCGTACTACCAGACCCAATACGTTTATTTGGTCACATAATAATAAGTACACCGTGTAATACCAACACGTATGTTTTTATTAAACGTTTATCTGTATTCTTAATAATTTTTGTGCTATGTGACAGTCAGAATTAGGATTGTATCATATGCTTTTCTGGACACTTACTTATAACACCGTGTAACATCCATGTGTACTTTTTAATATGCTTATCCTTGTGCTTAATAATTAATTAACCACAAAATAGTAATTTCAGCCACAAGTCTCTCGCTCTGGGTAACTCAGTTGGTTAGGCACTGGCCTTCTGATCTCGTAGGATGCAGGCTCAAACCTGGCTCATTTTTTACGTTATGTACAATGTAGAGAAATATTGTATTCCACCCAAAAATTCCATGTTGAGATTTCACCAGAAATACATGTTTTGGGTCGACCTGAATCCAAAAAAAAGAAAAAGGTCCATGTGTGTGTGTGTCTGTGGACAGCATAGCTCAGAAACGAAAAGGCCGGTAAATACCAAACTTCGTATTTAAGTTCAGTATATTCCAAGATTGCAACACGAAGATTTTCGAGAAAATCCCCGAACCCCCAACTACCCTTTACATGGAACAATTTTGGCAAATTTTGATTTTTTCCCAAATGGCTAACGATTTTGATTAAAATATCTTATATTAAAGATATTTACCTGACAAATAAAATATATATCTTGAATTTCCTGAGAATAGCCTCTGAAGACTACTTTATTCTGGATGTATTTTACTGAATTTTGCATAACTGGCAAACCGTAAGAGATCAACAAACTTACTCCACAAAAAATGTAGATCAGGATAAAACACATAATTTATGTCATATGCATTTTTTTCGTAGAGTTGGTCGCTTTTGAGATATTCATTGTTTTTGGTTTCAGCTTTGAAAAACTTATACTTTTCTCATACAGTAATTTGTCAACTCCTGTCCATATAAACAAAGGAACTTCAGTCACATAACAACCAGCTTTTGACTGTCACTTTAACCTATGGTACTCCCTTATTTTGCCTCTACTTACAAGGAAGCAAGTAAGACTATTTCTGCTAATTTTTTCTCGATTAGAGTGAAGTAAATTGAAGCATAAGCTTTTTAACAATGATTTGTTGCAGAGATGTAGAGAAAGTCATGTGAATGGAACACAAAAAAGAAGTTGATACGGTACATTCATTTGGCTTTCTGTGTAAAATTGTTTATTGGTGGCGATACCAACAAATCGTTTGAAGGTTTATTTTTCTAGCTGCTTCATTTTAATCGAGACAAACCTCTGGACATATTATTATTAGCTCAAATGTTATTTCATATTTCCTCATAGAAAAGACGGAATACACTAGACCAAAGCGATAGTTTTAAGCGAAGATCGCAATATGATTGCTTTGAAATTCGCTTCTCTTTGCATGGCCACGTGTTAAAATGTTAGGATCTATCTTCTGTGTTATGTATTGTAAAACTGAAACTAACAAGGAATATCTTGAAAACTGTTAACTTCACACAATAATATATGCCTGACATTGTGTATTATCATGCTCTATTTTTCTCTGTAATAATTTTGATTAACAAAATAACTTGGGGGGATGCACAAAGATGTATATATGGGGTTGGAGAGGAACTCAATGATAAAATGTAATTTATATGGGGATAAAGATGGATGTGTATAGTGTGGAGTTTATATGGGGATGGTGAGGGCTGTGTATAGTGGGGAGTTTATATGGGGATGGTGAGGTCCTGTGTATAGTGTGGAGTTCATATGGGGATGATGAGGGATGTGTATAGTGTGGAGTTTATATGGGGATGGTGAGGGATGTGTATAGTGTGGAGTTCATATGGGGATGGTGAGGGATATGTATAGAGGGGAGTTTATATGGGGATGGTGAGGGATGTGTATAGTGTGGAGTTCATATGGGGATGATGAGGGCTGTGTATAATGGGGAGTTTATATGGGGATGGTGAGGGATGTGTATAGTGTGGAGTTTATATGGGGATGGTGAGGGCTGTGTATAGTGTGGAGTTCATATGGGGATGGTGAGGGCTGTGTATAGTGGGGAGTTTATATGGGGATGGTGAGGTCCTGTGTATAGTGTGGAGTTCATATGGGGATGGTGAGGGATGTGTATAGTGGGGAGATTATATGGGGATGGTGAGGGATGTGTATAGTGTGGAGTTTATATGGGGATGGTGAGGGCTGTGTATAGTGTGGAGTTCATATGGGGATGGTGAGGGCTGTGTATAGTGGGGAGTTTATATGGGGATGGTGAGGTCCTGTGTATAGTGTGGAGTTCATATGGGGATGGTGAGGGATGTGTATAGTGGGGAGATTATATGGGGATGGTGAGGGATGTGTATAGTGGGGAGTTTATATGGGGATGGTGAGGGATATAATAGTGGGGAGTTTATATGGGGATGGTGAGGGATATAATAGTGGGGAGTTTATATGGGGATGCAGAGGAAATTATATGGGAATGAAGTTGTGAATATGTATTTTAATTCGGGAAACAGATGTGGCATAAACAATTGTCCAGGTCTGGTGACATTGCAATTTTGCCCACACCTGGATAGGCGGTGGCGATATCCTGGAGCAATGCCTCAAACCGCTGGGTATGGTTTTGTAGGCGATTAAGCTTGTTCTCTCTGTACAACTCTCCAACATAACTGGATGCATGCTCGATGCTCGTGCACGTTGCCAGGATACCTTTTAAAGATCTCCATGACCTTTCTTTGTTTTGGGTATGATACCGCAAGGGTCTCATACTGGGGGCTGGCGCAGGCCCTACCCATTGCCTATCCAGACATTCAGGATTAAAGTCCTCTTCTGGTACCCAGAAAGGATCCATATTTCTCGGTGGGTTTACAAACTGGCGTTTGTGGTTGACAGTGCCATGGCCTGTGAAAACAGCATTGCAGGCTCTGTATGCCCTCCATTCGTCTGTGATTACAAAACTTTCGTAGGCAATGTACTTCTGCATGATGGGCAGCAGAGCATCCGTTGAGCGATTTGGCACAAGGAGTGCAAAACGTAATTTCGTTGTGCGACTTATCCCACCGACTAACCAATAATGCCGCCACATTACCTGTCGTCCAACATTGTATTTTCTTTTGAACAGATGAGTTTCATCCACTTCCACGATGTCGTTGGGACCACCTAGTTGTTGGAAATCGTGCCAGGCGATTTTGGTGGCCACATCCCGGAAGTATCTGCTCCATGCTACGGCGGTATCTTGTGCCACTCCCAATTCTTCCTGGATGTAGGACAAAGTACACTGCCGCATCCATAAAAATGCGAACTGAATAATTATGTCGGTGCGCAATTCGGCATTAAAACGCACACGTTGCAAAAAGGTGTTATTTGTCGCCTCTAAACGGTGGCCGTTGGAGCATTTAAATCTCCAGCCGAGACCACGATTAGCCGATGCAACTGTGTGCATCTGCAAATTACACCGAGGACACCTGCGACCTCGGTTGGCACGACGGTTTTGCATTTCTGCATCCCTGTCCGGAACAGTTCCATAAAGCAGAAAAAACTCCAAACCTTTTCGGTTTGCTTCCCTTTTCTCTTCATCTGTAATGCAGTACCCAAAATGGGCACTTAGCAATCTGTAAGTTAACCTGCCGGTTTGCATGAGTTCGCGGGCGTTCATCCTGAATGCAAGTTGTAGGCAGAATGAATTGCAGTGCAATCCCCAATGCTAAATGCGCCGAAAATACAAGTTTTCCCGCTAATGGCAAATCGTCAGATATCATTGTTAAGCAACTCCTCGAGGTAGCAGGGGGGGAAGAGAGAGGTGTAGTGTTAAGCAGAGGAGACCAAAATTACCTACCTGGATTTAGTTATGCAAGCTAAGAGGGAAAATCCAAAAACTGCTCTACATTTTCACATAATATGTGTATGTAAATGCATAAATAAAAGTAACATGATCAATAAAAAGAGTAAACCTACATCATTCTTGAGAAACAAATCAATTGTTATGTTTCTGTTTGTTGCAAGCGTGAATTCATTCATAATCACATAAATGTAATATTAAGTCCGCGATTCGTCCCATAAAAATGGGGGGTCCCCCTTTTTACTTTCCCTATACGCACTATGTACACAGTGTATAGAGAAGGTATTGCACTCCACTCAGAAATTCGATACCGAGATTTCACCGGAAATATACGTTTTAGGGTCCCCTGTATAAAAAAAAAATATATTCACAAAAAGTCTGTGTGTGTGTCCGAGTGCCCATGTGTCTGTGACCACAGTAACTCAAAAACGAAAAGTCTGTAAAATACCAAACTTGGTATTTAAGTTTAGTATCTTCCAGGGATGCGACACAGATTTTGAGAAAAATCCCCCCACCCGCAACTACCCTTTACATGGAACTTTTTTCGAAAATTTTGATTTTCTCAAAAATGGCTCTAACAATTTTGATTAAAATAGCGTAAATTAAAGATATTTATATACCAAATAAAATGTATGTCTTGAATTTTCTGGGAATAACCTCTAAAGACTACTTTATTCTGGATGAATTTCACGAACTTTTGCATAACTCCTAAACCGTATCTAGTCACAATGTATTATTTCTCTAATTTCGTCCAATCAAATTTAACTTGTACGTAATTAATGGTTGCAAACTAAATATGTCAAGCATGTGATAATTCTCATCTGCAGCTTTCGTCGATATGTACATAATTCCAAGATGTGCAGCCTTTAACAGAATTCTAATTTCATTATTAGCAAGCATGCTAATATGGTTTTTTAATGTTTCATTTGTATAGCCCCTTTAACTTCAAAGGATAATTATTACGCTAGGGTTGACAGTACTATTTATACTTTACAAACATCATTGCTCTGTCACTCGCTTATATCAAAGCATAGGATCACTAAAATCACTTGCAAGACGAATTTTTAAGATTGACATGGCCAGTGAGCAGGTAATTGTAGGGGGAAACCTAAATCTTCCGCGAGTTAACTGGACGGGTGACGTGAGGGGTGGGGAATCGCAGGCTATTTGCTAATGACCTTGTTTGGGAAGGTGGCCTTGTTCAAACTGTAAAAACCCCAACCAGAGAAGGGGCGGTTTTGGACATATTTCCTGTAAAGCCAGAAGAATCTGTACTAGAATGCGAGTTTTTTCCAGATATAAGCGACCATAACTGCGTATTACTTAAAATAGAAGGAATACGTGCCAAGTTTCACACGGATGAAATGAGACACTTTTACCAATATTACAAAGGAGACATTCCGAGGCTGCAAAAATTCTTAAACGAAAAATATTCGCTGTGGTCCCAATCTGGAAGCTCATTAGAAGAAATATGGCAACATCTTAAAACAATTGTTATGGAAGCAACATATAAACTTATACCCCGTAAAAGTGTAATGGTTACCATGCTGACTTCATATACCCAAGGTCGCGGGTTCAAACCCGGCGGAGGACGATGGATTTTTTCGGGCGTAAAAATACTTAGCATGGCTTCCTTCGGAAGGGAAGTAAAGCCGTGGGTCCCGTGTCGTAGATTTACGGCACATAAAAGAACCTCAAGCCTGATAAGAGAGGCCTCTGAGCAAAATTAAGCGATCTTTCACGGCCAATATAGAATGGGACGCTGAGAACCAAAGCAGTTAAAGAGCGTCCATAAATAACACGCCATTTCCATTTTACCCCGTAAAATGCTAACTAAAAGCCCTGACCCGGAATACTACAATAAAATAGTAAAACGGCTAAAGAAACAAGTCAGAAGAGCATATAGTTCACGAAAAATTAATAATTATCACGCAAATAAATTCCGAGTTTTGTCAAACTTCTACTGGAAAAGATTATGTATTGTACAATTGTACATTGTATTATTACATTGATAGCGCTGCCACCGGGCCACGCCCTAAGTGAAATAAAGTATCTATCTATCCATCTATATCTATATTATAAAACGTAATAAGAGAAGCTGGCCGCTGGTATTTCTTTCCAGTTTGGATGGGCATTGATAATGTTATATTTTCTCAAAATTACGGCAGCATTCTGTATTAAAGAGCCCATGATTGCATGCACTGAATAGGAAAAACAATGAAAGAATAGCAGACGGAAGTATTTTTACTTTCTCTAACACGTATGTAGGAATAATGAACAATGTAGGAAGAGAAAGTATTGGATTCCACTCAAAACTTCGATAGTAGCGAGAATTTACATAACGTAAAAAATGAGCCGGGTTTGAGCCCGCATCCTACGAGATCAGAAGGCCAGTGCCTAACCAAGTGAGTTACCCAGAGCGAGAGACTTGTGGCTGAAATTACTATTTCGTGGTTAATTAATTGTTATGCGCAAGGATAAGCATATTAAAAAGTACGCATGGATGTTACACAGTGTTATAATTAAGTATCCAGAAAAGCATATGATACAATCCTAATTCTGACTCACATAGGACAAACATTATTAAGAATACAGATAAACGTTTAATAAAAACGTACGTGTTGGTATTACACGGTGTACTTATTATTACGTGACCAAATAAACGTATTGGGTCTGGTAGTACACATACACCAGGACTTAAAATTTTCTTGCAGGAAGAGATGGTCGTCTCACAGAGAGGAATTGGGTCTGGTAGTTCTACTTGCAGCAAACAATTTGTCATATAGTTTTTAGTATAGTTAGCCGTTCCGAAATATTCCTTCTTTTTGGTTTCAGTTTTAAACTTCTTAAAACTTTCCTGGAATGAAAACTAGGTCTTTCATTTCATCTCCTTTTCTTTTTTTCTTATTGGATTAACACTTCTTTTAAACTGATTGGTCATACCGGACGATGAATGAACTTGGTGAAATGAGCTCAAACGATCTTGGGGTCTATGGAGCTTAAAATTACTCGACATTCATATTCTTCTCGGGATAAGGGAAAACCCAGGGAAAAAAAAAAAAAAAAAAAAACTTTATCCGGGTAACTTAACCCTAAGTGAGATTCGAACTCACGACCTGTTGATGTGAGGCAGACACACTTCCACCACACCACCCATGCGGGCCTCATCTCTCTTGTTTTGCTCGTCATGTAAATAGAACACAATGCCAATTGTTTCATATAGCGCTTCCCTTCTAATTGCAAGTAATAAGACCACTTCTGCTAATGCTAATCTTGTTTAACACGATGTGGATAAAATAATATGTTGTAAGAATAGTTTGCACAACAGACAGAGAAAGTCATGTGCATAGAACACATTGATTGTTCCTATAGAATGGGACGCTGAGAACCACAGCAATTAAACAGTGTCCATTAATAAAGGTCAGTTTAACTTAATTTTATTTCCAAAGATACACGACGATTTTTAGAAATATCCTCACCTCATACTACTCTTCCCATTGATACTTTTTTCTATCAACGGCTGGACCGATTTTGATTAAAATCCTGTGCATTAAATATGTTTATGTGGCAAATAAAATGTACGTAATTTTTAGAAATGTTACATTTTCTAACAACGGCTGGGCCGACTTTGATTAAAACCCCGTGCATTGCGCGTGTAGGGGTTATTCCTTTTCCCCCACTTCCGACTTTGATTAAAATCCCGTGCATTGCGCGTGTAGGGGTTATTCCTTTTCCCCCACTTCTTAAACCACAACATAGACGGCTGGCTCGGCCGTGCGCATGTAAAAGAACTTAGAAATCGTGCGGGACCCAGGAGTCCAAGTCCTACCTTATTCTCTATAACGCCCGTGATAAAGTTCTGTAACGCAATAACAAGCTTTACTGGTTACTCTTTTACAACAATTTGTAATTCATGGCAAAATCAATACAAATTGCAAAACTGTTGTATACTAAAATGTACGTTTTATCTGTAAGGTGTATGAGCATATATCTATACATCACAAAGAATCTTTAAACTTAATGCTTACCAATAAACGTGCAATTTATTTAGACCTCGCCCTCATCTTCCTTCGCTTTCGCTTCAACCTCCGCATCCTCTTCTTCCTCCACTGAAACAAGCGAGTATTACCACAAATGTCCTACACGTGTTAACTTATTAAATACAAAATACCAATATCCTAATGTTTTAAATTGATATAAACTCTCATAATTATTAATGACGACTGTAAATTATGTGCCAAACATTCACTAAATTGATTTCGGTCATGCTGTTTTAGTAAGATAAGTCTCCGACAAACACATTTCTTCTGTATTTCCACATGTTCCAAAAATTAATATAAATTGAAAATAAAGGTAAAATATATACAAATACCTTTGCTCTCATCTTCCTAGTTACAAATTAAAGTACTCTTCAATCCGTTTAGAAGTGGATTACAAAGATATTACACCAAAATGTTTCCTGAACCGAGACCTCCCATTCCTTCTCGCTGAAGAATTTGCTGACAAGGAAGCCTTCAAGAATGCACCAGAGATTTGAACTCTGGGTAATCAAAAACCGGATATGATGTCATGAACTTTACCATCGAACTTTATACCAGGCTGGGTCCAGTGAAAATGCGTAATTAAATAATCGTAATAATAGTAACCTACTTTTGATTTGAGAAAATATAATTTGTAGTCATATTAATTATCGAAATGTTACTTACATTCCTAAGGAACTGCGTAGTTATAATAGTACCTATATTGATTTTTGTTTTGTTTCAGAACACGCCCGCTATATACTGAAAATTTCCTGATGTCAAGTATTCTTCTGCTAGAAAGTGAATGTCAAAATCGTTTTGATTGCTTTATTTACTTGGAGAAAGTATTTTTCTTTATGAAGGTTAATAATTCAAGTTTAATTTGCGTCACAATGGTGATTAGAGTAATTATGTAAACCAGATGACTTACAAATCTCCTGTAATCCTCTTAAATACGAGAAACCACCTACTATGGGGAAGTATAAGAAGAAGGTTGTGTGTGTGACTCAGTTACAAATGTGTAATATTCATAGTATAACGTATATTAATGATAACTTTTCTCCTAAATTGCCATATAAATGCAAGGACCTTGAACTAAATATATATATTTAGTTAAATCAATGTTTTCTGTATGTATCTTGGGATAATATCTTGCATGGAAAGTTCAAGAAAGTGAATTTTGTAATTTAAATTCGAAAGAAATGAATAACGTTAGTGATCGATATAACCACAAATGACAGAAACATGCTCTTTCAGTCCCATGAAATAATGGCACAATTACGTGCCACAACTAGGTGGAAAGAATGGATTCCACTTTTTTCTCAGCAGGTTGGTCCATGAACTGCCATTGATTTGTCATTAGCCTTGAAAATTAATTTATGGCAGTAAATTAATAAGCTGTTTTATGTTCCAGCTTAGACTGCGTAACCTCATACAGATTGTGGCCTACAATGTGTCGTCTCAAATAAATGATATAAGACAAACTGTGATGTTTGAAGTAAACAAGTCGGGTCAAGTACCAGACTTAAGAGCTAGAAAAATGAAAGCCTCTTTTTATTATACTCTTCATTTGACTACAATGTCAGCACCATTTTATACTAGTGAGAAGTTAGAAAGCGAAAATCCCAAATGGGCAGAAATTGAAGTCAGTGACATCAGAGGAGATGTGAACACAGCAGTGAATGGTAAGCTACTTTGGTTAATTTAGTTTTGGAAGTACATGCATAAAAATAATCTTAGACTATAAGTCTGGGTGGCTCAGTTGTTAGGTGCTGATTAAACAAATGCCCCATGTCAGATTTACTGGCATGTTAACATGAAATTCCAGCACACTAGCGCCACTAATATGGTTCTGGCAATTGACAGTGCTGTTAACAAGCAAGTAATTTATTTTCACTTTAGACTGTGAAAATTAAGTATCTGCTTAAGACTTTAATTTAGAAATTCCATAAAAACACCTTCTATGCCACACACCACATTTTATTTACTTATGAAATCAAAAGAATGTAACAAGTTAATAATTCATTTCCTTGTAAGTGTTCTTTGATAAAGAAATTTGCATTGTCATTATTAATAACCATTGCAGATAGTACCAAAACATTTTTTTAAAGTTCTCTTCTGTATTAACAACAAGAGTAAAAAATCTGATGCATTCCATTCACATGACTTTCTCTAAATCTCTGCAACAAATTATTGTTAAAAAGCTTATGTTTCTTTATACTTCATGCTGATCAGGAAAAATTAGCAGAAACAGTCTTATTACTTGCTTATTTGTAAGTAGAAGCAAAATAAGGGACTACCATAGGTTAAAGTGATAGTCAAAAGCTGGTTGCTATGTGACTGAAGTTCCTTTGTTTGTATGGACAGGAGTTGATAAATTCCTGTATGAGAAAAGAATAAGTTTTTTTTTAAAGCTGAAACTAATAGCAAGGAATATGTCAAACATGATCAACTCCAAGAAAATATGTATATGACATAAATTGTGTGTTTTATCGTGATCTACATTTTTTGTATAGTAGGTTTCTGTCTCTTACAATTTACCAGTTATGCAAAATTCAATAAAAATCATCCAGAATAAATAGATCTTTAGAGGCTATTCCCAGAAGATTCAAGATATACATTTTATTTGGCATGCAAATATCTTAAATATAAAAGATTTTAATTAAAATCGTTAGTCATTTTTGAGATAACCAACATTTTCAAAAAATTTTCCATGTAAATGGTAGTTTGGGGTGGCGGGATTTTTTTGAAAACCTACATAAAAGATTTTAATCAAAATGGTTAGTCATTTTTGAGATAATCAACATTTTCGAAAATTTTTCCATATAAATGGTAGTTTGGGGTGGGGGGAATTTTCTTGAAAACCTTCCTGTTGCTTTCTTGGAAGATACCAAACTTAAATACCAAGTTTGGTATTTAATGGTCTTTTTGTTTTTGAGCTATACTATCCACAGACACACACACTCACAGACTTTTTTCCAAAAATGCTTTTTTTTTTTATTCAGGGGGGCCCCCAAAACATGTATTTCCTTTGAAATCTTGGTATCAAATTTTGGGGTGGAATACAGTACCTTCTCTATACACTATGTACATAGTACATGTAGAGAAAGTAAAAATACAATTTCTTAGGAATGATAAAAGCAGTATTTTTATAGCATTAGTCTGTTATTGTCATGGGAAATAATGGAAATTACAGCTAGCTATTTAACATGTTTTTATTGTTACCTCATATTTAATGTGTTTTATTTCTTCTGTGGAAAATGGGGAAGAAAAAAAATGATGCTGATAAATGTTTGTACAAGTTGTGACCAAGCTCCATGTGTTTGTGCGGTGAGGGATAGATGGCTAAGCAGGGAGGAATTGTAGATGTATGTGTTGCTCGCATTTGCATTTCCTGTAATTACACCATTCAGTGGTGGTACTGTTGCTTTTGAGCATATTAAAATGGACATCATAAGAGAACTGTTACCCTTAAGGGGTAATGATGAGTGTAATTTATGATGTCTACAATTTCATCACTAAAGACTTAATGAAATCTATTCACTTCAGAGTATAAAAAGACACTGCTGCAAAATTTCATTTCCTTAAATGTATAAAACATGCATTTTTCAAAATTCATCTTCTCATACAGTTCTTGAGTAAAAACTTTTTGTCAATATCATTGAAGCATATAGAAAAGATTCAAGCATAGGATTTTCCATATCTTGTTTACAGGAAGAAAAATCTGATGTGTTCCATTCACATGACTTTCTCTACTTCTGTGTAACAAATTATTGTTAGTAAGCTTATTCTTCTTTTTACTTCATGCTAAAAAAAAAAATTAGCAGAAATAGTCTTATTAGTTGCTTCCTTGTAAGTAGAAGTGATATTTGGGAGTATCATAGGTTAAAGTGAAGTCAAAAGCTGGTTACTAGGTGAGTGAAGTTCCTTTGTTTGTATGGACACGAGTTGACAAATTCCTGTATGAGAAAAGTACAAGTTTTTCAAGGCTGAAACCAAAAACGAGGAATATCTCAAAAATCCTCGAAAAAAATTTGGTAATTATTTAAAAGTTGGGCCGCTAACTCTCTCCGCTGCGACTTATACCAGTTTTGCACTCTAATGGGACCAATGTGGTTAGAGGGGGATTAGGGGTGGGGAGATGGTTTAAAAAACTAATGTTGCTACCTGTTTATATACACACATTAACCTAAACGGATTGGAACCTATCCTTGCGCTAAATTTGAAATCCACAGGCTTTGAAATTGTCATCATAAATACAAAGTCAATCAATCGCACTTAGTTTCATTCGATTTTAGAGTGGCCGAAGTTCTGCATAATAAAATTCACTGAATAGCTGCATCTGCGTGAAACTTACTTGCCATACATCAGCACAGCGTCTAGCGACATATGCCGGTCAACATTGTTCGCCTTCCGCCGACAATGAAACTCAGGTTTTAGGCACTTTAGTGTGTAGTATTATTATATATTTACATTGCAAAAGTACTACAAGACTTCTTTATTTATATTCTACTCCTTCTAGGCAGCATACTTCATAAATATTCACAAAAAAGGATCGCTACGCGCACGTAATAAATTAGCATTTAACTTAATTACTGAACTTTTCCGATAAAAAAAATTGGTGAAAACGTAACTAGTATAAACCAAACTACAGTCAAACCACAATTTGTTTAATTTCTAGAGGGGCCCAAGTTCTCTATAATTACCAAAAATTTATATAATATAAATTGTGTGTTTTAATGTGCTCTACATTTTTTGTGTGGTATGTTTTTGTCCATTTCTTACGGTTTAGCAGTTATGCAAAATTTTGTAAAATTCATCCTGAATAAAGTATCTTCAGAGGGTATTCCCAGAAAATTCAAGGTATACATATTATTTGTCAGGTAAATATCTTTAATATACAATATTTTAATCAAAATCGTTAGAGCCATTTTTGAGAAAATCAAAATTTTCGAAAAAAAGTTCCATGTAAAGGGTATTTGGGGGTGAGGGGATTTTCTTGAAAATCTTCGTGTCGCATCTTTGGAAGATACCAAACTTAAATACCAAGTTTGGTATTTAAGTTTTCATTTTTGAGCTTAGCTGTGCATAGACACACACACACACACACGCAAATGGACCTTTTTCCAAAAATGCTCTTTTTTTTATTCAGGGGGACCCAAAATATGTGTTTCTGGTGAAATCTCGGTATCAAATTTTTGGGTGCAATACAATACCTTCTCTATACACTATGTACATAGTACATGTAGAGAAAGTAAAAATCTGATGTGTTCCATTCACATGCCTTTCTCTAGCTGTTCCACAAACAAAATGTTTCTTGCAAAAGATTATTCTTTTATCTACATAATGCCAGTTGAGATAAACATTAGCAGAATTTGTGTTATTATTTGCTTCTTTATAGGCAGAAATCTTTGGCATGGCTTCCTTTGGAAAGGAAGTAAAGCCATTGGTCCTGTGTCACAGATTTACGCACATAAAAGAACCTCGAGCCTGATAAAGAGGCATCTGAGCAAAATTAAGCAGTCTTGAAGCCCAGTTTAGAACAGGACTCTTGAGAACCACAAAGAGCATCCATAAATAAAGCTCCATTTCCATTTTTTATAAGTAGAAGGAAAATAAGGGAATACACTAGGCTAAAGTGATAGTCAAATTCTTTAAAAGGCCAGTCACAATTGAAATTTGGTTCTCTTTGTTTGCTAGGAGTAAACAAAAGATAGCAGATTTCCTGTTTGAGAAAAGTTTTAAATAACTTAAAACCTAAACCAATAACATGAAATATCTCGGAAACAGTTATTTCTACAGCAAAAATGCATATGACACAAATGGTGTGTTTTGAGAGATCTACAGCTTTGTTACAGTAAGATTTTGTTTATCTCTTACAGTTTGCATTTTACAAAAGTCATCCAGAATGAAGAGGTATTCAAAAGTTATTCCTAGAAATTCAAGATATACATTTTGTTTGTTATAAACATATTTTAAGCATATGGTATTTTAATCAAAATCATTAAAGCCATTTTTGAGAAAATAAAATTTTCCTAAAATGTTCCATGTAAAGGGTAGTTGAGGGTGGGGGATTTTCCTGAAAATGTTTGTTTTACATTCTTGGAAGATGTTGAACTTAAATACCAAGTTTAGTATTTAACCAACATTTAATTTTTGAGTTGTGCTGTCCACAGACACGTGCGCGCGCAGATCTTCTAAAATGCTTTTCTTGGATTCAGAGAACCCTAAAATGTGTATTTCTGTTGAAATCTTGGTATCAAATTTTTGGATGGAATACAATACCTGTTCTATCCAATGTCCACTGTTAAAGCAAAATTTCAAAACCTTTTACTATTTCAGTAGATTATTTTATTTTAAAAATTAGTGTTCTAATTAAAAAAATTATATTTTTTATTAAGAACGGCTTTAGGATGATCTAGTAAAGGTTTCAAATTTGCAGTATGTATTTTGTGGATTTAATTAAGATTTGAGTGTTGTAAAAAATTAAGTCTTGAAAAATGACTTAAGTATCTGTCCTATGAGGCATTTAAATAGTGCAAGCCTTTATATTTGATGTAAATAAGGTATGTTTCAAACATCAAAGGACTTTGAAACACTGCATATATATATTTTAATACATTTAGTATCGCTCCATAAAAGCATATTTTGACTTAAAATAGCTGAAATTTCACCCATCACTACCTTAAAATGATGTAGCATGCTTAGATTAGACAAGCAACATCATTCGATGAGGTTTGACATTTAGTTGCACTATATATATTTCTTTATGTCTTTATTGAAAACTCTGTTATGCCATACGCCACTGGTTACCTGGATGCCTTTCTCCCCCCCCTCCCCCTGCCAAAAGTGTCTCTTCTTTTTAATGTAAACTTACATTCCTTCTAGCTACATGGGCCTGGTCACATACAGTACCTGCATTGATGGGCACAATTAAATAGTGAAATATTTATGAATAAAGGTATCTATTAGAATATAATATAAAAGGAAGAAACGTCAGGAAATAAATTTATGTACATTTGCATGACATTCAGTATGCATTACAGATTCACAAATATTCCTATACCGTAGTATTCCTATAAAAATTGGAAGAATTATATGGTTCAATAACAGGAGTGAACTGTTATGTGGAATACAGATTTGGATGAAGATGGAAATAAACAAATGTGATAAATATCTATTATTTTGTACACTTGCTTACCTAGACCTTAACTTAATGAAGCAGCTCTAAAGGAACTAAGAAGATTAGACTATAAAAGTAGGGTGATGGAAAGAGTACTGAAATATTGGTACAGAATAGGGAAGGTTGATAAAGAAAATATTATCAAGCAGTATTTGTAACACAAGCGAAAATGAAGGGAAAAGAGACTTGGACACATAAGATTCAAAATATTTTACAGGAAATTGGTATAGGATGAACAGCTAATTAAAGAATGAGAGAGGGATTCTGGGAAAGGGTTAAAACAAGAATACAGGGCATTGAAAAACAGTGGTTAATGTCAATAACAAAAGATATGTGAAACTATATAGAACTGAATTGACTGGGAGGAGAGAAAAATATATTGAGATTTGTGATAAAAAGTTGGAAGAGGATTGGCATGGTTTAGAATGGGAGTAATAAACTTAAGCAGGATAAGAATTGGACATTAAAGGGGAAAGAAACAGATAGCTTTTGGCATTGCATTCAGGAATGTAAGCAAACAACATTTGGGGGGGTTGAATTCCTTTTACAAAAGTGGGGAAATAAGGGTAGAAGAATTTTGAATTTGAGATCAGAGAGGAGAGGGAAAGTTAATTGGTAGGGTAAGACAAAAATGATTATGGAAGGTAGCCAACATAAAAAAATGAACATATTGATAATATAAAATAAGAACTATATATTGATAATATTGTTAGGAATTAACATAAGATAAAAATGTTGAAATCTCAAGATTCTAGGATACAATATAATTACAGCCCCATTAACACAGCTAGCTCCATGACACGACAGCTCACGGGGAGCCTTGGCCTACCGCCCGGCCGCTGCGTCCCCCATCTCGGTCCACTACAGACGTCATGGATGGGGTGCAGTATTGGAGGGTGAGACGTGGTCAGCGCCTCGAGCCCCTCCCGGCCGGTTAATGCGGTCCTCACGACCTGGAGCCGCTACTTCTTCATCAAGTAGCTCCTCAATTGGCCCCCCAGGGACCTCACGAGGCTGAGTGCACCCCGGTCCAGGTCTCCCAGCGGGGGAAAAATCCCCACGCCGGTACTGGGGATCGAACCCAGGTCTCCCGCTTGGTAGGCAGCTGCGCTACCACCGCGCTAAGGAGACAACCCCCCATTAACACAACCTGGTGTTAATTATGAGTTATTTGTATTTTTCTTTATATCTGAACTTACATCATCTGGTTTACTAGGTAATATATGCTGCTTGTTACTCAATTGTAATAAGGTATTCATGGGTGCTAAACATATATGAATCACTTTTCTTTAGATTGCTCTCAGGCAAGTCTTTGATCATTTATTTTGTATATGCTAGTATTTAATTCAGTGAAAGAAAAGGAAGAAACTTCCTAGCATCAAAACTATGAGCCAACTAGATATTTATTATTGCAATTAAAATGTACTAAATTTCCATTTAGTCCATGGAGTGTCAAGTAAAGATACAACTTACAAAGCATACAATTTCTACAGACTGGAAGTAAGCAGTTAAACTTTGACATCAAAGGGAGGGGGGGAGGAAGAGTTCCAAAGAACTCCCAATTAAATTTGTTATAGCTTTAAGAGAATTGTTTTCACCCTTATTTGATGAATTTTGTTATTTTCAAAGATAACTGGGACTATATCCAGTTATGAGAAGCTGCCTCTACCTGGGCAAATGTGTAAACTTATTAAGCAATATTTGACTACCTATGTAATTTTGGTGCAGCTATGATGGGCAAATCCTTAAATGTACTTTGTTAGGGTTGGAGGGTGAAAGAAGAGATAGAGATACAGTTTGAAATAAATCATGTGGCTACAAGCCTTTGCAGATAGGACAAAAAACTTTGCATTGCCCTTTGGCCCTATCCTTAATGACTGTAATAATACAGAAAATTATTTCTTTACTTTCTTAAAAGTAAATAGATATTTGTCTAGAGTATGAACATTTTATATCACTGTAGAATATAATTGATTTATGGCAACCAACTTCTGCCATAATAATATAACCTAGAATGCCTTCTACAGTGCCTTATTTTTGACTTGTGGTCGGCTGGTGGGAATTAGCTGTGTATGCACAGTGCTTCTAACTGGTCCTGGCATCCGCTTTTCTCCGTGTCAGTGTGCTTACAGAGGAAACACTCGGTGAGATAGGACAAAAGTAGAATGTAGCCCAAGAAAATCTCAAGCAGTTATCACAGGAAACAGGAGTTTCACAATTCTCGGCCTGGAAAGTCACTAAACTGAATTTAAAACCTTATAAGATAACTGTAGTTCAGAAACTGCAACTGCGTGATCCTGTGAGTAGAGTAAATTTCTGCAATTGGGTGTCGGGTAAAGCTAATAATGGCTCTATGGACCCAAATTAATTTTTTTCACTGACAAAGCATGGGTTTATTTAAATGGTCATGTATAACACAAAACAACAGATATTGGAATGCAGAAAAACTTATATTGTACACGAAATGCCATTGCTTGACCACAAAATTGGTGTTTGGTGTGCTGTGAATGCATACCAAATTATAGGGCCTATATTCATTGAGGATACAGTTAATAGACAGAGGTACAGGGATACAATAATCAACTCACTCCTGGAATATTCGTATGACATTGAGTGCATACAGGCATATTTTCAACAAGACTTTGCTACAGCACATACAGCTGATCTCTTGTTGAAAATGAGGGAATTTTTGAAGATATGGTCATAGTAAAGGACTATGGCCACCATGCTTCCCAGACCTTATGGTATGCATCTTTTATATGTGGGGCAGTATAAAAGATAAAGTGTATCAGAACAACCTGCTTAATTTGGAAGAACTGAAATACAATATCAGAAGAAGAATTAATGCATGTTAATGGAAATGTTCTTAAAAGGTGTGAGAGATACGTTGTAGCACAAGGACATTATTTCCAACACCTTCTGTGATAAAGGTATTATATCCACGTATGCACATAAATCTATGCGCTTGAGTTGAGGGTCTGTGAATATTCAACTCACCTGCAGCAGCTACCTCCCGACAATTGACCACGAGTCAAAAATAAGGCACTGTATTTACAGAGGACTTACAGAATGCTTCTAATGTAGCATTGCCAGTGTAATAAATTTCTAAATGGGTAACTGTTGATAACTAGTGCAGTTTCATTTACAGGAATTCAATTTTCACAGGTACTGTTCATTTATTATTACTGCTTGGAGCAAAATGTAACAACGTGATACTCACTTTAAAAAAAATCTAATGTGTTCCAATCTCTTTACTTTTTCTACATCTCTGTAACAAATTATTGTTAAACGCTTGTTCTTCTATCTATTTCATGCTAATTGAGATAAAATTAGCAGAACTGGTCATATTACTTGCTTCCTTGTAAGTAGAATGTAAATAAGGGAGCACCATAGCCTAAAGCGATAGTCAAATCTTTTAAAAGCTGGTTGCTATGTAATTGAAGTTCCTTTGTTCATATGGCCAGGAGTTGACATTACGAATATGACATAAATTATGTGTTTTAACGAGATCTACATTTTTGTGTAATAAATTTTTGTGTACCTCTTACGGTGTACCAGTTATGCAAAATTCATCCAGAAAAAGAGGTCTTGAGAAGCTATTCCCAGAAAATACAAAATATACATTGTTTTTCATGTAAAATATCTTTAACATACAGTATTTTAATGAAAATTGTTAGAGCCATTTATGAGAAAATAAAAATTTCCGAAATTTTTTCCATGTAAAGGGTAGTTTGGGGTGGGGAAATACTTTACGTTTTTGAGCTATGCTGCCCCCCCCCCACACACACACAACAATTTTTTTATTCAGAAAGTCTCAAAACATGTATTGTCAGTGAAATCTTGGTATTGAATTCTTGGTGGAATACAATACTTCCTCTACTTTTTTAAGGAGAAAATAAAAAATGAATTGTGATGTACTGCTTTGAAAAAAAATCTGATGTGTTCCATTCACATGACTTTATCTACCCATTCTATAGCAAACTTATTTAATACTTAGTTCTTTATAAATAGAAGGGAAATAAGGGAATACACTTGGCTAAAGTCAAGTTTTTTAAAAGGTGGTTGCTATACGGTTAAATTCAGTTCTTCTTACATGGCTAGGAGAAAAACAAAAGATACAGGAATGACAAATTCCTGTTTGAGAAAAGTGTAAGTATTTTAACATTAAAATCAATAACAAGGAATATCATAGAAATGGTTAACTGCACAAAAAAAGTGTATTAGACATAAATAGTATATTTTAATGAGATCTACTTTTTTGTGCAGTAAGTTTTTGTCTATCTCTTATGGTTTGTTAGTTATACAAAACTCATCCAGAATGAGGAGGTTTTCAGAAAATTCAAGATATACATTTTATTTGTCATATAAGCTTCAGCAGTTAATGGATGAGGCAAAGCTGGGGGAAAAAAATGGATGAGGACAGACCTGGCATGATTTCAACTACAGACCTCCCAAATGGGAGTCTTACATGTTACTGTGGAGCCATCTTTCTCACTTTTATATGAATATGAATATTACAGTATATAAGATACATACATTGGTTTAATTGGTTTAATTGTTTTTTCACACAGGCCATGTATAGGACAGGAGTTGGATAGGTAGAGTCAGATTGAAAAATTCAATACTATAGCTGGGATTTGAACCACGGATCTCCCGGTCTCTATTCAGTTGCTCTTCCACTGAGTTACCATGGCAACATGCCGGCATATTATTGAATTTCTCAACTGACTCGCATTCAGTGCTATGCCGGCATGTTGCTATGGTAGGCTTAGTGGAAGAGCAACTGGCTAGAGACCGGGAGATCCGTGGTTCAAATACCAGCTATGGCATTGAATTTTGCAATCTGACTCTACCTATCCAACTCCTGTCCTACACACGGCTTGTGTGAAAAAACAATTAAACTAATACCCATAATAGTTGGCCATACTATGAATCCTGGGACTTAAAGTACTTACAACATTGTAAGTCGCCATTGGGGTTATTATCTCGAAATAATTTGAGATTACCTTGTGATTTACTGGGAAACATGAGAGTCAGTTGAGAAATTCAGTGCTATGCAGACATGTTACCACGGTAGCTCAGTGGAAGAGCAACTGGCTAGAGACCGGGAGATCCATGGTTCAAATCCCAGCTATGACATTAAATTTTTCAATCTGACTCTACCTATCCAAGATACATACAGTTGTAATAAATAAAGAAAGTCATGTAAGTGTGATATGTTGATATATTCTTTTTCACAGTTGAAACTTTTTTAAAAATTTTCCTTGGGCTGTTGGACTTTATAGCCTGTGATGAAAATCCTCACTATATGTGATCCTGTCAGTGTATATTTGCCTAATGCAAATATAAACAATTTTTTGGGGGGGGAACCTACTTACCGGATTAATTCCAAATGCATAGATTCCCTGTGACTTGATGGTTATTAAGAAAACACCTGGCATACTGGAATTGCAACATTTTAAAACTGTAAGGCAGATTTAAGGAATGAAAGGTATGTTTCTTTCTCCACACAGACAAATAGTAGTCTCAAACTTGGAGTGTTATCTTCACATAAAGTTGGATACCAATGGATAATCTTAATGGGTCAATAGCACCATGTTAAGTCAAAATCAATTTATTGACAGTCTAGTGGGGACAAGAAAGTCAAGAAATTTTTGTTGGATATTCCATAAAGTTCTAAATGTTCAAGAAAGTTTGGGAACCTTGAATTCTGCTCATGAATCTTGGAGAACATATGTATAATATGAATAGTATGCTTTCAGTTAACTGAGTCCTATTTAACTGAAAGAGTTATAGGAAAATGCACATACTACATGTTTTTTATTTCAGTGCAATTCTCTTCTAAAAGATATAAGAGGTTAACTGAAAAAAACTATGAAATACTCTTTGATAAACTCATTTAATAGTGTAATCAGTTTAACTGTATGAAGTTTTCAATGTAAATGTTAAGGTTGTAAATAATAATTACAATACAGTTTTTAAGTTTTTTTCTTCATTG
Source organism: Hymenopus coronatus (assembly GCA_030762935.1). NCBI lineage: Eukaryota > Metazoa > Arthropoda > Insecta > Mantodea > Hymenopodidae > Hymenopus > Hymenopus coronatus. Next base: position 89,828,539 of record CM060894.1, on the reverse strand, counting down.
TTGATCTGTTAGCACAATATCTTGGTGTTATCTGAGTTACATGCATTCGTATCCAAAAAATTCTCTATTAGTGTGAATATTTGTGATTTTACTGTATACAAGCAAATAATAGTATGTATAATCTACTAATGAATAATGGTATTGTTGTACATAAGATTGTGTTGGAGCATAAATTACCCAATTTACCTAATTTGATACATGTCATCTCTGCAACAGGAATAGTGGTACGCTTATGGCTACACCGAAATGGATTGAATGATCATGTTGTCACTGTATGGGGTGTATACTTCAGTGGATTGGTATACTTAGGCCCTAAACCTTGCCTGGACCCCAGTGCAATGATGGCCAACGCAATTGTGTTTCACATGCATGGAGGCTACTTCACTTGTGCTGAATGTTTGAAGGAAACCAGCTTGGCCAAGAATAGACAGATCAGTGTGGCTCTGAATTCAAATGATGTGCATCCTAGCTATACCGTAAATCTTCTGCTTAGGTATGTAACTGAAACTCTTTAGATATCAAAATGCTGTTACAAATAACTTCACTTGTGGCATCTGTGATAGCTTCCTTAATTGCCTCCCAGTCTTCCCTGTTACCAGTTTCTCCATTTCATAATTTAGCTGCAAAACTATCTTGGTATCTTTTTACCTCTGCTATGTTCCTTATCTTCTCTATCTCCCAATACTTATTTTTCTTTTTTGGCATTTCCTGTACATGCTAATAAGCTATATCACCCTTGCCTTCATCTGATCTGAATTACAATTAGGGCCTTTACAATGTCTAACATCAATAACCAATGAGAAATTTCATATTAGCACTAATACATGATTAATCCAACTTATTTCATCCAACCTGATATTCTTTAAGTTTCCAAATGAACTATTTTATATGGGAACATTATACTTCAAATATTAAGTTTCTTCCTAGTAGCAATTTCCATTATATTTATTATTATTATTATTATTAATAATATTATTATATAATATATATTATATAATATATAATAATAATAATCATAATCATAATAATCATAAAGTGGGGATGGACCAGCCATCTTCCATTGGTTCTCCTTGCTGCTGATTTACACATTAAAATCATCTAAAATAATGATCATATTGCATCTACTAATTATATTGCATGTTTCTTCAAGTTGCTCATAAAACTTATCTTTCTCATTTCTTTACTCCCCTCCATCAGTACATATCACTGTGATATTCTTAAATAATCATTTGATCCTAACATTACACATTCTGTCATTAAAATTTTTATATACCAGTGTAGTTTCTTATTTTTTTTGGATAAATTAACTTCTTTTTTCCATACCACTATACGAGGTGGGATCAAAAAGTTTCCGGAATGGCTTCACAACACTGCTAATGCTGAGATTTCTTTAAGTCTTACCCAAACTATATATGCAGCATTCCTTCCCGATAAAAATGAAAGGTCGGTCACTTCCTGTAACCATGCAGTGACAAGGTAGATGCTCTGAAGTGAAAACATGTTTTGCATGTGCTGCGATTTTTCCACATAGCAAAAATGCCACATTACAAAGAACAAAGAACAAACATTAAATTTTGCTTTAAACTTGGTAAAACTACAACAGAAGCCTTTGAAATTTGAAGAACAGCTTATGGGGAGGAAGTTATGGGCAAAACTCAAATATTTGAGTGGTTTTCAAAATTTAAAAGTAGTGTGACATAAGTTACAGATGCAGATCGTTCGGGGCGACCCTATTCCAGAAAAACTGATGAAAATATCAATCAGGTAAGGAAAATGGTCTTAAATGATAGGCGCATTACAATGAGAGAACTTTCTGACTCATTAGGACTCTCCTTTGGAAGTGTTCAAAACATTCTGAAAGACAATTTGGACATGAGAAGAATTGCTGCAAAGTTTGTTCCCTGCCTGCTTTCAAGTGACCGAGAGCTGTGTGATTGCACAGATCGTAAAGAAAAGCTACAAAATGACCCACTGTTTATGGAGAAAATTATTACCGGTGATGAAACATGGATTTCTGGCTACAATCCAGAAACGAAGCAACAATCTTCACAATGGAAGACTCCATCTCCACGCCCAAAAAAGGCCAGACAAGTTTGATCCAATGTGAAGTCAATGATGATTGTATTTTTTGACATTAAAGACATTGTAAATAAGGAATTTGTGCCACAGGGTCTAACAGTGAATCAAGTGTTCCACAAGCAAGTGCTGCAAAGATAAGAGAGAATGTGCGATGCAAACGGCCAGAGAAATAGAAGAGTGGTGACTGGTTCCTGCATCATATATAATGCGCCCGCGCACAAAGCCCTTCAATTTGCCAATTTTTGGATAAAAATAGGATGAATACTGGTCCCTATCCTGCCTATTCTCCAGATTTGGCACCAGCAGACTTTTTTCTTTTACCGTGACTTAAAATGCGGCTCCGAGAACACCGTTTTGAGGACACTGATGTCATCCATCACTAATCGCAGAAGGCTCTGATCATGTTGAAAGAAGAGGACTTCCAGAGGTGCTTCCAGCAGTGACCCAAGCGCTGGGACAAGTGTATCAACTCCCAAGGAGACTACTTCGAGGCTGACAGTGCAGATTAGACAAAACAAACTGTTGTGTGGTACTTATGACGTCATTCCGGAAACTTTTTCATCACACCTCGTATATCATGAAATGTTCTGGTATATCTATTCTTTCCTCTCCTTGCTATTGTGTCTATTGTAGAGTTAAGATATGTATTTTACGCTTTAACACTTCCAAAGTAATTTCTTTCATTTTTCCAGCTTGTTTCATTTCCTAACATTCCATGTAGCCATAATCAGTTTTTTATCTTAATTGTTTTTTCACACAAACCGTATGCAGGACAGGAGTTGGATAAGTAGAGTCTGACTGAAAAATTCATTGCCTTTGCTGGGTTTTGAACCACAGATCTCGCAGTCTCTAGCTGGTTGCTCTACCAGTGAGTTACCATGGCAACATGCCAGCACAACATTAAATTAACACTAATTGACAATGATAGTTGGCTAAACTATGAAGACTTAAACTACTTACAAGTCATTGGAGTATGTCATCTCAAAATAAATTGAGATCACCTTGTGGTTTACCTGGAAACATGTGAGTCAGTTGAGAAATTTAATGCTGTGTCAGCATGTTGCCTTGGTAGCCCAATGGAAGAGCAACCGGCTAGAGACCAGGAGATGGTTCATGGCATTGAATTTTTCAGTCTAACTCTACTTATCCAATTTCTTTATGTTGCCATGTTTGTTAATTACATCCTTCCATTTTGAAGCTGATTATTTGGATTTGTAAGAGTGCCCTTTTGTAGTTAACCCCATGCCCAAATCTTAACCTGGAGTACCAGGTCCCATATTTATTACCCCTGGGACACGGTGTCCTGGCTATTCCCCTGAGCATTGGGTACCCATTATAGTTGCCTCTTACTATCCGTGTGGGCTATAGTGGGCTATTCTATTCTGACCCCACATGAAAATGTTTTTCATTTAGGCATGTAAATATCAGTCTTAATTTTTTTTGTATCTATCGTATATGATGACCCTGAATTTTTGGGGCCTTTTTTATGATTCAACTATTTTAACTGCAGAAATATTGGTAACTATAAAGTGGTTAAAATACTGGAAGTTGTCTTTGGGGGCATGATATCCCTACTCTTTGAAAGTTTAACAAAAAATTGAATCATATTTAACTTATTCAATTTAATAAATATAAAACAGAATTCACTTCATTCAACCATTCATACAAGCCTTCATCAAGGTAGCTCAAGCAGTAAGACCATTGGCATAGAGAAGTGAAAATCCATTTCAGTCATTTCATAGCCATTTCAGTCATTTTCTGAATTACACAGTTCACTGTTGCAACTTGCTTCATTTCTGACTTGCAATTAGAGAAACTCAGTCTAGATTAACAACTAAGTAAATAGAAACCAAATGCCAAACTACTTTCATCTATTTTACCATTATTATTTATTAGTTTGTACACATTGGTCTAATAGAAAATATTAAATTTCCTGAATAGTTCCATTAGTGTAATTTAAAGACTGAAATAATTGCCGCAGGTTACACACAATCCAACAAGCAATAAAGAAGCAGATGATTGGTGCACAGAACCTGAGAGAAAAGATAGCAGCTGGTGGATTTACTGCAGCAAATGAGTCAAGAGAGAGTGCAATGCTACGCAAGTTGCTGAATAAGAACAAACCAAAGGCACCTGAACGGCAGGAAATTCTAAAAGTGAAAAAGGAAGTAGAAATGGTCAAGTTCCGAGTTTCTTTGCTACAGCAGGAAAGAACAAGGAAGAGGCGAGATGTGCAGTTATTGGAAAAGAAGAAGCAAGGCCTTCTGGAGGCAAACCAGGACAGAGGTAATGTTCCATTTGAAAATGGAAGAAGTGTAATATAAGTGTAAAATACATTCTCTTATTTTATTTGAGAACAGTGTTTGTGGTAATTGTCATTAGTTTACTTTCTCTGTCTATAGTAAGTAGGAGAAGTACTGTATACTAAAAACTTTGATACAAAGATTACACTGGGAATACCTGTATTAGGGCCCCCTGAATCAAAAAAAAAAATATAACAAAGAATCTAATATACAATAAGGGTCTAATATACTTTGTCTGGCAATATCAACAAGTAGAAAGTTAAAACTTGCTTAAGTAAAAAAAGACATGTAAATATAACACATTAGTGGAATGTAGAAATATATGCACCAAAAATTGCAAAAATATTTCAAAAACTAAAGAAATTATGCATTAAAACTTGCAAATATGCAGTCTTGAATCTTTTATTTTATACCAATAAGGCAAATAATTCAGTAAGTTTCATTCATATATTGGAGAATATACATTCTCTGCAGTTATTACAGTCGCCCTCCATGGTGTAATGGTTACCATACTAACTTCATATACCCAAGGTCGCAGGTTCAAACCCAGGGGAAGTCGATGGATTTTATCAGGTGTAAAAATCCTTAGCATGGCTTCCTTTGGAAGGAAAGTAAAGATGTTGGTCCCATGTTGTAGATTTACAGCACAAAAAGAACCTTAAGCCTGATAGAGATGCTTCTGAGCAAAATTAAGCACTCTTTCACGCCCAATTTAGAATGGGACGGTGAGAACCATAGTAGTTAAAGAGTGTCCATAAATAATACACATTTATTTTGCAGTTATTACATATTTGAAATGTTGATGTTTTAATAGGTAGGTGAATGTCTTTGTAAATAAAAGAAGAATTAAAAGTACTGTGAATAAATCTTTTAAAAAATAACAAAAGAACTGAAGCTTTCCTGGCAACGTATTAATTCAAAAGTTTACCTTCTTCGAACAAACTTGACAAAATATTGGTAGATTTACCATTTATATTAAATTTTCCTGTCCATTATCCCAGCTTTCCACCAGAATACTTCATGGAGTTTGTCTTTAGACATAAATTTTACACCTCACTATGAAATAAACACAATAACTGAATAAATGTATGGATGGAGTCAGTTTGAATTTTATTGTTATGGTAAAATCAATTCATGCATATTGTTGAAATAGATAGTACATGATAGTTTTGAAGAGGCAAAAAGAAACAAGTGCTCACATGCTCTTTAACAAGATAGTATTATTTATGAAATATACATATAGTTTAACTTCCTTTAACATGGTCATATTGGATGAATGAAATTGGTGAAATTCTGCTTACATAGCCTGGGTTCCATGGAGCTTAAAGTTAAGCAACATTCATCTTATTAGGCTACAGGGGTATCTCAGCCTAACCAAGATTCGAACTCAGGAGCTTTTGAATGAGGTGGCTAGTATTAGGGAGATGGGGAAAGTGAGTATTCTCATCTGGTAGAATAAAATTACATTACTTCTATATTAGGTTAGTATAACTATGCAAATATATGCTCCAAAAGTATAAACAAGCCATATTGTTACAGATATGCTCAAACATGCACAATAATTCCAAATAATGAGAATTGCATTCAAGTTTTGTCTGCATATCATGAAGTTTAACGAAAAGAACATGTAACTTTACAAAATTTGCAGCCTACATCAGATTTTATATATAACATTTAAGGAAACGTGCTCTGTGATATAGCAGAGTAAGAACTATAATCTTCCTGTGAATGGGCTAGACTCTGCAAACATATGCAGTGAGAAGGAAGAAACTTCACTGAATAATTCAGCACTACTGGTAGTTGCCTGTTAAAGTTGGCATTTCACTGCATTTTTCTGCAGTGAATGTCATCAGAATCCAATAATAGAGTAAGCACAGTATTTTCAATGTTATGAGTGTTTACTTAGAGCAAAAACCTGCTTGTTTCTTTTTGGATGCCACTGGGGTAAATATGAAACATTTCTTTCAGAGTAATGTTTTTATCATTTAGTTCTATATAATTTTCTGTATTGCAAAACTTGTACTGATATTCTATGGTAAGGCCTAAACTGACTGATTCCTTGAATTATAACCTTTCTGTGAAGATGTGCATTTATCTTTTTTAGGTTTGGAGTTACTCAGCAAATACCAGAACCTCCATAAAGAAACAGAGCATCTGAAAGAATGGAAGAAAAAGTATGTTGATATTCGTGAAGCATTCCTCCACACCAGTGCTCAGCTAACGTTCCGTCGCAAGCAATTAATCTCAGAACTTAACCTGATATATCCTGTATTGCAGGTATACACCTTATTTGTGTTTTAATTAAATATTATATTTTATTCCTTTGTCTAATACAGACTCTGATTACAAATATAATGCTGATGATATTCTTTCTCAGAAGGTTCAAGTGTATTAGTGTGTATGCCAATATGCAGATTACTGAGCACTGACTTTCTGCATATAAGATTAAGAGTTCAATGTTGCCCAAGCTTACAGCATTTATGTGTGTATTAAATGGAGGACTCCTTTCAGTAAAAGTGGTACATATTAAACGGAATGGGAAGCAATATGAGAACAGGCAAAAATATATGATGAATGATTCACAGGTAACAAGAATGGGAGTGCCTATCAATGTATTTATAAATTCATAAGTCAGTTTTGCACATTTGCCATTTATTTGTAGTTGACCAATGATATTTTTCCACCTGCATGCATTTAGACTAACATAATGCAGGTTAATTGCCTTCAAAATTTGATTAAGTTAATGTTTTCTAAAAGCTAAAGACTTTGTGCCCCTTGCCGGTTCTTACTTGTTTTCTGCCTGCTCATCATCTGGTATGGACAGTCCTTCACTAGGTGACCTGGGTTCACCCCACCCCAGCTGAAGGTTACCTTCATTTTTGGGTTGCTTCTCTCTACCTGTTATACCGAATACTTCTGGTCATCAAGTTGGGTGCAGCTGTGGTCTTTGCTGCCCCATTCTAAATGATGCTGTTAACGCCTTGTGGATCGTCTTATAGTCACCAAGCATCAAGCACTGTCTATCTTGGCATCATGCATTCCGTTGATGCAGGAGTAAGTAGCTTTTGGGATATGTAGCTAGGAGGTAGATTAACTAGGGCTTTGTTTGCAAGCTGTTTGATGACTAGGGCAAACTTCTGCATTGCCTCAATTGGCTGTTGCAGCCTTGCCTTAAGTTGACTCCAATAAGTTGCAGCCAAGGATGGCTCCTGAAGTGGTTCTTGAGGGCCTGCCAGATCTCCCTGGACTTTGCCCATGTCAGGATCATATTCAGTACTTCTGCCACCCATCCCTGGAGGTTTGCTATTAGCTGTGAGACTTCTTCTGCTACCATCGATTACACTGTCCTGCAAAATGTATATTTTGTTTGCCGGTTTGTGATCTGAAAGGTGATATTGACTAACTTTGATGTGCTAAATTGACTGGTGCTTTTCGTTTTTCTCTATCACGTAAGGTTTTCTCACAAATTAAAGATTTTGAAAATACTGTTTCTGGTGTATAAAACATGCGTTATAAAATAAATACATAGTGCAAAATTTCTCTGTAATAAATACATAACAACACCTATGTACCTGCAAAAGAAGGCATGAAGTTACTTTTTCCTTGGCTGGAAGGATGGCTGCGTTGATTTACGTTTATGTAGTGGTTGAGAAACTTCCCTTTTCAAGTACCGACAGTAGTCCGCTAACATTGCAATGTTCCACCGATCCTGATATCTCCTCTCCATCTCCTTGATTTCATGATGAAATCTTTCACCTTGTTCATCTCTGAGGGATCCCAAATTATCAGGAAAATATTCTAGGTGAGAATTCAAGAAATGAAGCTTTAAACTCATATTAGATCCAAGAGCTCGTAGGTTTTGTAACATATTTTGCACAATTTCTTCGTATCGCGGATCTTTTATATTTCCAAGAAACTTATTAACTACCTCTTTGAAAGCACACCATGCTTGCAGTTCTCTATCATTCATGTTGTCCAAAAATGGGTTACCCTTCATTAATTGTCTTATCTGATTTCAATCAAATATTGCCTCTTTTATCTTAGCTTAGGACATCACAGAAAATTTACTACTCAGATATTTGAAACACGAACCATTCTTGTCCAGTGCTTTCACGAATTGTTTCATAATACCTAATTTTATATGCAAAGGAGGCAATAACATTTTCTTCGGATGAACTAGACTGGCACGAATGACGTTTTTTCTCCTGGTGTTAAACTTTTTCTCTTAGGACATTCTCGCACTGTCCAGTATTCAACCCTGTTTCTACTGTCCCATTCGCACAAAAAGCATTGATATTTTTTATATCCTCCTTGTTGCCCAGTATGATACTGGATACCTTTAAGTCTCCGCACAATAGCTATTGATGTTCCTTGTAATTAATTATTTCTAAAATGGTTTGAAGATTTTCATATGATTCTTTCAGAAAAACAGAATATGCAACAGGTATTGAAACTCGCTTCTATTGTGCAATAAAACTGCTTTTAGACTTCTTTTCGAAGCATCAATAAATAAACGCCAGTCTTTACTATCATATGTTGGTATTCCCAGTTGTTGAATTAAACCTGGTACATCACAACAATAAACAAGTAGATCTTGCATCTTAAAGATTCTTCGTCTCTATTCCTATACCAGGAAAATGTGGTGTTTGAAGTCAGATTTTCTTCTCTTTCAACCTTGATCCAAGTAAATCGCTCTTCTCTTTGGTAAGACGTAGATCTCTTACTAAGTCGTTCAACTCTTCTTGTGTAAAATGCTGTGACTTGTCTTCACCAGTGTGTGCTGAGAAATCCTCTTCTGTATTGGAATTTTCTGTTGACCCAGAGACTGAACTCTCAGTATCCTCTAGTTGAACTGGTGGAATAGGAATAGGGACATCTGCTCCATGTGGCACAGGACTAATAGCTGAAGCAAGGCCATCTGGATATTTAATTTTTGTTTTACTTGTCTTATTGTACCCCGATACTTTACAAATGCAGAAGTAACAATCATCATAGTAATTTCTTTGTTCACACCATATCATAGGAATCCCGAACTTCATTGATTTCTGTTTTCCATGGTACCATTGTCTTAGCCCTTCACTACATGTTTTGCAAACAGTATGAGGAGCCCATTTTGACTTTGATCTCCTAGCTTAACTTTAAAATATGCAAAATGCACTTTCGTGAAAAATGGTGCAATGTTTGTTTTCTGTCTCCGCAGCAAGAAAGAACCACATATGTAACAAAAGTTATTTGGATTTTTCACACATTTCCTCCTAGAAGAGGTAGAAGCCATTCTGAACAGTATATAACTACACACACGTACTAACAATACAAAATAACAATGAATGTTTTCTGGAAACCGCAATACCGATCACTGCGAGTTATAGAGAGCAACTAAAGTACTGAGATTTTAAGACACATAAGCCCTTGAAGGGTGAGTGTCAGGTGGCCGTTAATCATGCAATGGTTGATAGTTTTATTGCCTGCACAGGGCCACGCATTGATAAATAAACCCCAGCCGCTCAGCACTGAAACTGTCTTTTGTCTGTCATCAGCTCATTGCATTAGGAAGATAAGGGATACAGAACAGGGAAACCCACAAGGGCTGGTTTATTTTTAAATATATATATATATAGCATGAAGATGCGTAATATGTTACTTTATTATTCATTCTTTGCTGCAAAAATATATTTATAATCGCAATTATATATATTGTACAATATATTAAAAACACATAAAAAATATTGAATTACATAAAAACTGTATGTGTTACGTGAAAAATGTTGTCATTTTCGAAATCAGCCTGTTTTCTTCCATATAAGTAGCGTATTTTCATCAAAACTGAGAAAGTGTCGTATATTAGTGTTATGGGTGGCGATGGCAGCAAACTTTCGGTGGAAGACTTCAAGGGTTGTCTCCTGTTATACTTGGATACTTGACATGCATGGATGTTCTGTCACATCCTGGCATCTCGACCTTCCTTCCACTATGGCGTTTAGTTCCTAGGTGCTACTGTTGATTTTTTGCTCCAGGGCATTAAAGCATTCTCCAAGGTCTTCCAGGGCATCAACATGTTCTTCAACCCTCTCCAGGGCATCAATATGGTGGTCAAATTCCTTTAGTCTTCCACCGAGCTTTTGCATGTTTATTTTGGTTGTTAATTCAGTCTCCATGTTCTCCATCGCCAATTCCATCTTATCTTTCATCTTTTCCATTTTCCCTATGCCTGATTCCATCTTCTCATTCATCAGCTTCTCCATTCCAAATTTCATTTCTTCCATTCCAAATTTCATTTCTTCCATTCCTAATTTCATTTTTCTTCCATCTTCACCATGCTGTGGATTCCATTTTCTTCATTTCAGCCAACAAACTTTTTATTATATCCTCCATCTTGGCATAAATATCCCACTTCTGACACCAAAACAAAAGTATGTATTGATTCAAAAATTGTTTACATATAGTCTTATTTTCACTGCTGCAAATAAATCACTTGACATTTAGACAGTTTATTGCATACTAACACTTATTCATGACTCCGTATAATTCACAACACAATACTACACTGCAATCCTTCCTCCTTTTATAGCTAGAAAATGACATCATAAACTTTCTGGAAATTATATCAAAGATACTGGGAGCCGAAGCTTGGAGAAGAATCAAGTGTCATGTTCCCTAAGGTTCCTGTTATATTATGCAACTCTTCCATGTTGTTTATGCATCCCAATTGCAATGGCTTACATATCAAAGCAAACATAAGAACCATTGTATAAGAGGACACTGTCACAATATTTTAGTTTTTGTTGTTCTTGTTCCTTCCTATTATGCAATTCTCATTTTGCATCAGTTCTGCTAATAGTACCATTTCAGAATTTAACCATAGATAAAGTTATGCAGTTCTAAAATAGCAGTCCTCCAAATTTGCATAATGTGATTATTTGTATAAGCAGCTTGAAAAGTAACACTGGTCATAGCGAGTACGTTGCATCACAATACATTTACAAGTTGGTATATACGTGAGGCTATGAACTATCCCTGCTTCCAAATTACAAAAGAGCACAGTGCCTATTAGAAATCTTCAGCTATATTTAATCTTGCCATAGAACTCTTCAGATACACCTCCGTGGTGTAATGGTTACCATGCTAACTTCATATACCCAAGGTTGCGGGTTCAAACCCGGTGGAGGACGATGGATTTTTTCGGGTGTAATGGCTTCCTTCGGAAGGGAAGTAAAGCCGTGGGTCCCGTGTCGTAGATTTGCAGCACGTAAAAGAACCTCAAGCCTGATAGAGAGACCTCTGAGCAAAATTAAGCAGTCTTTCACGCCCAATTTAGAATGGGACGCTGATAACCACAGCAGTTAAAGAGCGTCCATAAATAACACACCATTTACATTTTCATATACACAGGTATAAGGCATGCATTAATCATTAACATTTAATCATTAGCATTTATAAAAATGATATAAACATTAATTCCTGTAACACCAATTACTGAGTTATAATTATAATAGGTATGTGAATGTAGAGTGGTATGTGTATCATTATCATCATCATCATCAGTATGCTGAATTCACGCTTATGGCTCGTAGTTGTATGGGAGAAAGGAAAGGAGGGAAGTTTCGCTAGCTGCTTGACATTTGTAATAAAATTAAAAATCATAGTTTGATGTGTAACTAGAGTATTCTGCTGTTACTGTTATGTGTAGGTATTAAATACTTATGGATGTACCATTACTTTGTAACATTATTTCATATCTAGTGTTTTTTTATAAGTTATGAAAAGTAATCACTTTTTCTTTCTGAACAAACATATTAATTTACCAGCATGTGAACTTCTGCATGATAAAATGTCGGCTTACTGCTAATGTTAATGTGACACTTGCTGATGCTATCTTGTTCAATAAATTTAACATAATTATTATCACCACTGAGGAAATGGAGTCATTTAATTTCTATGTCAGCATTATTTAACATTCCATTCTTTTATCCGAATCAATTATCATCATCATCTTCCTTCTACAGTGTGGTGGTAATATACCTGCCTCACATTCAAGAGGTCCTGAATTCAAACCTTGGTTAGGGTGAGTCTAACCGGATAAGGTTTTTCTGGGGTTTTCCTTTATTTTGAGAAGATAAATATCTGGTAACTTTAAACTCTCATAAATCATGGGCTCATATGAGCATCATTTCACCCATTTCAATTATCTTCCATTATGACCTATCAGATTAAAGCACATTTAAAAAAAAGGAACAAGTTTAGACATTATTAAAGCAATAATACATGATCATAGACTTAGTCATTTTGCTCTCCTCTATGTAACAATTCAAAGCTTGGTTCTCATTCTATTAATTTTTAAGTCTAAAACTGATTTTTCAGGCAGTGGATAACAAATACACCATCTGTGGAGTAAATTTGCCTAATTCAGAGGAATTCTCTGGCCATGATGAGGTGATGATCTCAGTGGCTCTTGGATTTGTGGCCCACCTTGTACAAATGATCTCAATATTTCTGCAAGTGCCTCTTCGCTACCCCATCATCCATTTTGGATCTAGAAGCAAAATTTTAGACCACATTGCAGAGAAGATTCCTGACAAGGATCGTGAGTAAGTGCTGTTTGTGACAATTAGAATAGCTTTAAATCATCTATAATTAAGGGAGACATTAAAGACTCTAATTTGCTAATGTTAATTTACCAATTTTATAACTTAATTCCTTTACAATTAATTATGATACCAGAATGAAATTATTTCTTAATATCGTTGCTTTATGCATTTACTGATTTAACATTGTAAATGTATTTCTTTAAGCAATTTTTGTGTTTTTGTTCATATTCAAATGGTTTCAGCTATAATAAGATAGTTATATCAACCATTTTAGATTCACAAAGTTCATGTCTAAATGATTCCTGAGAAAATCAGTAATTTATATTAAAAAAAACTATTTTTTCATGTACTATAATTTAAAAACTATCTGAAATGCCTGAAGTTGACCAATAGTTTCACAGCTTAAAAAGAGAATAATATATTTCAAAATTTGTTTTATATATGTTTATAAAAGTCAGTATGTATGTAGATTGGTATGTGAGGGGTGAATTGGATTGGTAAGTGAGGAGTGAGTTGAGTAAAATTAAACAAAGGCCCTTCCTTTGGGCTTCTACACTATTATACGATTTTAGAAATCATAAATTTAGGATAAGAGTAAAAATACTGTAGAGGTGATATCACAAAACACACCTAAGGGATGAAATGATGTTCGAAGAAGTAATTTGGAGACTTTTGAGGCTGCTTTATCAATTATTTACCTAAATAACAATTAAATGTTGTTTTATTAATTCTTTTTAGTAGTGGTGACAATAGTCCTAACCTAATAGAACAGAAGGTTGAAAAATGCTCGGAGGCTAATTTTATAAATATTTTTGTTAAATAAAGCTATGATGTTCTCTTTATTATTTAAAGAATAGTGACCTTCAAAGTACCTGAATGGAAGAGGGCAGAAAAATGTTTGATTAGAAGCAATTTTGACCTTTTTCAGCATGAATGGGCCTATTTTATGAATACTTTTGCTAAACACATTGTTGCAGGTATAAACCATCAAATCATAGACAACACAAGTATTTCATCTAGTAGTTTTCCACCTAAAGGGTGGTTTGGGGTAAGGGAAGATGAATTTAAATTCTAAGTTTGGTATTTAATAGACTTTTCATTTTTGATTTATGCTGTTCACAGGCAAACACTACTGTGTCAAGAAAGTTCTGGGAATTTGCCAATAAAACACAAAAATGAATTATTCATCCAATTTTATTTTATCTCCTTCAAAGTAGGCCCCTTCTGAAATTATACATTTATGCCAATGAATAATCCAATCATCAAAACATTTTTTGTAGGCATTTTTAGGAATCGATGTCAATTGTTACTGCAAATTTTCCTTTATGTCTTCTATCAACTGAAAATGGGTGCCTCGAAGTGATAACTTGAGTTTTGGAAAGAGAAAGAAATCAGTAGGAGCCAGATCAGGTGAATACGATGTTGTTCGATGAAATTTGTTGAGTTTTTGGCCAGAAATCCGTTCACAATAATAGCCTTGTGAGCTGGTACGTTATCGTGGTGCAGAATTCATGAGTTGTCGTTCCACAAATCTGGCCTTTTACGCTGTATTTGTTCTCTCAAACGCCACATAACGCTCAGATAATAGTCTTTATTTACCATCTGACCTTTGGGCAAGAACTCTTGAGCGCATGACACTGCGATAATCGAAAAAAAACTGTGAACATGACCATTTTTGATCGAGTTTGACATGCCTTTTTAGGTTTCGGTTCAATTGGAAGGTGCCATTCGGAAGCTTGTTGACTGGTACAAGTGTCAAACTCGTAAACCCACGTCTCATCACCAGTTACAATGCGTTTCATGAATGTGGGGTCGGAACTGGCTCGTTCTAGCATGTCTTCAGCAATCCTTACGCGATTGAGTTTTTGAAGAAAATTCAAGTCTTTCGGAACTAGCCGAGCTGCAATGCGTGTCATGCCCAAACAATCATTTAAAATGGTACAAATCGATTCATGAGACAGAAAGTTCAGCGGCAATCTCTCTCAGACCTAAATGACGGTTTTCATACACCATTTTCTTCACTTTAGCGATGTTCAGTTCAGTTCAGTTGAAACCATTGATGGCCAACCAGAGCAAGGCAAATCTTCCACCACAACTCGACCACTTTTGAATGCACTGTACTACTCATATGCATTTGTTTTTGATCAAGTCAATTCACCGTAACCCACATTTTTAGCGAAATACACATGAAATACCATTTGTAATGCAAATTTTGAGACAGATTCTTTGTTCAATATTTGTATCCATCGTAAAATTGCAAATCACCTTTGAGATGAACTAACAAAATGGCGTACTGTAAATAAACTAGATGACAGATGATGATCAAACTCTGCATGGGTATAGAGGAAAGTTGTACCAGCTTAGCGACAACAATAATTTCGTATCCCCTTTTAAACAGGATTTTTAAATGATCAATTCCCGGTACCTTCTTGACAGAATATAATATCTACACATAGACCTTTTTTTGATACAGGGGACCTCAAAAGATATATTTCTGGTGAAATCTTGACATTAAATTTTTGGGTGGAGTTCAATACTTCCCCTACTTACTATATGCAGTGAGAAAGTAAAAATTCAAATCATTGTTGCTCTGACCTGAACGTGCAATTTGATTCTTTTAGCCTTAAGTTGTACTTGCCCAATAACTTTGCATTTTTAGAAGCATTTAAGAATGATTACCAGGACACAACAAAATAAAAATACTGAGAAAATGCTATGCCTAACTACACAAATACTACAATCTATAACGGTTTCTTGTAATTTAGCTGAGATCCAAGTTGTCACATTCAAATTACCTTGTCTCTATTTTACAGAAAATAGTCAAAGTAATATCACTATAACCCATTTATTATCAGAAACCAACAAACATTTAACTACTAAGAAAACAAAAGAAGGACAAAAAATCTGATGTGTACCATTCACATGACTTTCTCTATATCCCTGCAACAAATTATTCTTAAAAAGCTTATACTTCTATTTACTTTATGCTAATCAGAAAAAATGAGCAGAAATAGTCTTATTACTTGCTACCTTGTAAGTAGAAGCGAAAGAAGGGACTACCATAGGTTAAAATGATAGTCAAAAGCTGGTTGCTATGCCAATGAAGTTCCTTTGTTTATATGGATAGGAGTTGACAAGTTCCTGTATGAGAAAAGTATGTTTTTCATAGCAGAAACCAAAAATAAGGAATGTCTCAAAAATGACGAACTCTCGAAAAAAATTTATATAACATAAATTGTGTGTTTTAACATACTCTACATTTCTTGTGTAGTAAGTTTTTGACCATCTCTTACGATTTAGCAGATATTCAAAATTCAGTAAAATTCATCCAGAATAAACTACTCTTCAAACGCTATTCCCGAAAAATTCAAGATATACATTTTATTTGTCAGGTAAATATCTTTAATATACAAAATTTTAATCAAAATCGTTAGAGCCATTTTTGAGAAAATCAAAATTTTCGAAAAAAGTTACATGTAAAGGGTAGTTGGGGGTGGAGGAATTTTTCTCAAAATCTTCGTGTCGCATCCCTGGAAGATACTAAACTTAAATACCAAGTTTGGTATTTTATAGACTTTTCATTTTTGAGTTATCGTGTTCATAGACGCACGCACGCACACACACACACACACACACACACACACACACACACACACACACACAGACCTTTTTGTGAAAATGCTTTTTTGGATATTGGGGACCCTAAAACATATCTTTCTGGTGAAATCTTGGTATCAAATTTTTGGGTGGGGTGCAATACCTTCTCTATACACTATGTACATAGTGCGTATAGAGAAAGTAAAAAATCTGATGTGTTACACTCACATGACTTTCTCTAGCCGTTTTACAAACTTCTTACATAAGATTATTCTTCTTTCTGCACCTTGTTAATTGAGGCATTCAGCACAATGTTCTTATTACTTAGTTCATTATAAGTAGGAAGAAAATAAGGGACTACACTAGGCTAAACCGATAGTCAAATGTTTTAAAAGCTGTCTTTATGCGATTGTCATTACAAATAGCTTCTTTTCTTGGCCAGGAGTAGAACAAAAGAAAAACGACACTCCCATCTGAGAAAAGTATAAGTACTTCACAACTGAAACTAATAACAATGAATACCTTGAAAACGGTAAGCTCCACGAAAAAAATGTATATGACGTGAATTGTGTATTTTAACAAGGCGTACATTTTTTGTATAGTAAGTTTTTGTCTATCTCTTACAGTTTATTAGTTATGCCAAATTAAGCAAAATTCATCCAGAATAAACAGGTCTTTAGAAGCTATTCCCAGAAAATTCAAGATATACATTTTATTTGTCAGGTAAATATCTTTAATATACGATATTTTAATCAAAATCGTTAGCCATTTTTAAGAAAATCAAAATTTTCGAAAAAAGTTCCATATAAAGGGTAGTTTGGGGTGGGGGGATTTTTCTCAAAATCTTCGTGTCGCATCCCTGGAAGATACTGAACTTAAATACCAAGTTTGATGCGATAGCTTGAATTAAAAAGTATTTTAATGAAGCTTCAGTGGAATATATATTTTTGTTGGATAGCAAAGGAGTGAAGGAGAGTAAATTAATTTCTAGACCTATTCATGCTCCTATTCATGAATTGGCACAAAGTGAAATTAATACACCTCTAATTAAGGTTCTTAAAAAGAGGAATTTTGTTGAATTATTGGGCATTAGAAAAGAGAGATTAACTCTATAGATGGGGTTAGCTACTTTTTGTTTTTGAGTTATCGTGTTCACGGACACACACACACACACACAGATCTTTTTCTGGAAATGCTTTTTTTGGATTCAGGGGGTCTTAAAACATGTATTTCTGGTGAAATCTCGACATCAAATTTTTGGGTGGAATGCAATACTTCTCTATCCATATGTACATTGTACATACGGGGCTAGAGAAAGTAAAAATGAACATACAAATTATTATTATTATTATTATGTTAATAATGTTCACTATTATGATTATTCTTGAGAAAGAAACTGATGGTCATGTAGTTTTTATAGGTATTACTTAAAATAAAATAATTAACCATGTGAAATGAAGCAAAATTTCAAATTCTAAGCTACACAGTAATTTTTGCCTCCTCTCAAAAGTTATCTGTGCCAAATTTGGTCAAAATCAGTGATATGCTTATACACATACATTGACTTTTATTTATTAAGATAAATTACTTACAGAATCTTTGATAATATACAGGTTCAAGGCAGGAAGGAACAATTTAGATCACAAAGCAAATGCATACATAATAGATGGCTTTTTAAATTTTAAGCCAAAGTGCAGCATTTACGTAATTTGTGAGAAAAATGTAAATGAAACAAGTGCACAGGAAAAAGTAAATCATAAAGGATTCAGTGAAACAAAATATACTAAATATATTTCTAATTTACAAGGTGTTGGTCCACCATTTGCTTTCAAAACAGCTACAATCCTTCGTGGAATTGATCCATACAGTGCATGAATTGTTACTAGAGGTATTTTATACCACTCATCATGAATAATAGTTTCAAGCTCCTTAAGGGATGAAGGAAGAGGAAATCTTGTCCTCACTCTTCTTTCCAATTCATCCCACATGGACTCAATAATGTTCAGATCTGGGGATTGAGCTGGCCATGGAAGATGTTTAACTTCATCTTCATGCTCTTCAAACCACTCTGCTACACATCCAGCGGTATGAACAGGTGCATTGTCATCTTGGAATATTGCATTGCATGCAGGAAACAATGTTTGCACCATAGAGTGCACATGGTCCCCAAGAATTCCCTTATAGACATTAGCAGTCACTTTGCCAGTCAGTGTTATGATAGGACCTACAGAAAACCAAGATATTGCAGCCCAAACCATGACTGACCCACCACCATGCTTAACAGTAGGCATTAAACAGTCAGGATCATAAGCTTCTTTAGGTGTTCTCCAAACATATACTCTGCCAGTGGTAGGAGAAAGTGTGAATGATGATTCATCAGACCATACCACATGTTTCCAGTCATCAACTGTCCAGGTCTTATGTTCATGGCACCATTGTTTTCGCTTTGTTGCATTAGTCTGTGTGATTAGTGGTTTGGCAATTGCTGCTCTGCCATGTAATCCGACCTTTTGAAGCTCTCTCTTCACAGTTCTGGTAGAAACAGGTTGAGTGACACATGTATTCAGTTCTTCTGTCACTTTATCTGCAGTAGTTTTACGATTTCTTAATACAGTCTTCTTTAAGGCTCTCCTGTCTCTGTCGTTTAACTTCTGTTTGCGGCCATTGTTACTTTTTGCAGAAGATGTTTACCTTTTGACAAGTATGCTGACATAACCTTAGAAACTGTACTTCTTGCAATATTTAATAGATTGCCAGTTTCTGTCACTGTAGCTCCTGCTAGCCGGGCACCAACAATTTGCCCTCTTTGAAAATCAGAAAGGTCTTTCACTGTCCAATGGTTTGTACTTGCAGCACACCGGAAACAGTAATAATGCTGGAAAACAGTTCTACTATATCCATTTTGCACTCACAAACAAAAGAATGCAGATGTAATTACAGCTTCAGGGTAGGCAACCTCTTCTAATAATATGTCTGAAACTGGAGTGTTTCCATTATTTTGTCTACCCCCTGTAGATGATATTGCTAAGGGAAGTTGATTACCATCATGTCTCATTTGTTATACATCGCCAAAACAAATTTGGTATTGGTTAAGAGGTTAGTTTGGATTTAGCAGGCATTTCAATTAGACATTAAATTTGTTTTTGCTAACATGGAAAAACTGCAGTATTATTTAGTGATTCACATTTTACTTTTGGATGAGAAAACTTTTGAGGAGATAAAAGCTGCTTTGGATGCTGTTTATGGAGGCTTTTCACTAATATATGACAACAGTTAAATATTGGTTCACTGACCTCAAAGTGGCTGAACATCTATTTTTGATGAGGAGCACCCAAGATGCCTGGTGGATGTGGTTACTGAGGGAATCATTAAGGAAATCCATGATATGTTTCTCACTGATCATTGAACAAAAGTTTGCAAAGTGGCAGAAGCCATAGCCATGTCAGAATCTGCAATTCATATTTTGTATGTTAAGTGGAAATGGAAAAATTGTTGGCCCGATTGGTGCCACAGTTGCTCTCAGTGAGCATTTAGCAGGTGCAGTTTTCAACTTTAAATTTATGTTTGATGCTATTTAAATGAAATTCAAAGAACTTTTTGCATCAAGTTACCATCAATGAGGAATAGATTCATTATTATACTCTGGAAACTAAGCAACAATCAAAACAATCAGATGCTTTGGTGAATCTGCTCCAAAAAAGGCAAAGATGGTCCATCTGCTGGAAAAGTAATGGGATTTTTTGGGATATGATGGGTGTCATGTCATACTGCCACTTCCTAGGACCAGTTTCATCTACAGTGATAATTTCTTGTGCTATTTGAGTTTATAGAAACCCAACCAAACATATTTACTGTGGAACATTGAAGCATGTTTCAAGATGAGGTCCCAAATTCTAATCGAGGAATTGTAGTTTTGGTTTGTGTGTGTTATATGAGCCAGCAATTCCTCACATAGGGCAGGCAAAAAGTCCCTACCCACTGGGGTGAATAATAAATCAGCTGTTAGGTATTAAACAGCATTATTTTCAACTTTTTCACATTGACAATGCTTACATGATTAAGGTTCCAAAATATTTGTGTGCATCCCATCAGTATTAGTGCACAGTTGGATCAGCATCAGGTTCATTTATTCATCCTCTTCAACATATCTAATGTGACTGTTGTAAAGGCAGCAAGCACGAACTGCTTCCTTCAGGTCGTCATTTGTGGGTACCGATGTTTCTGCATCTCTTCTTTAATAATACCCCAGAGTGCACTGTTCGGTGTGGTGAGGCCAGGGTTTCTTTAAGGCCAAGGCAATGGGGCAGGAGCATTAACTGATCCTCAACCAATCCAGCAGTTTGGAAAAAACTTGGTTAAGGCAACTTCGAACTGACAGTTCAAATTGTGGTGTAGCATCGTCCTGTTGAAATGTTACAGTTTCCATTAATCCTCTGGCTCTCAGCTGTGGGAACAACTACTTGTTCAGTATCCTCAGATAAGTTTCTTGATTTACAAATCCATCAAAAAAATATGGACTAAACAGAGGTCACTCCTGCCAAATCATCACATTTGGTGGATTGTTCTCGATTTCTTCATAAATGTGCATTCTGGAGTATTATTAAAGAAGAGATGTGGAAACATTGGTGTACCACAAGTGATGACCTGAAAGAAGCAGTTCACGTTGCCTTTACAAGTCAGAGCAGATATGTTGAAGAGGATGAATAAACAAACTTGATGCCAAATCCAACTGTGCGTTGATACTGATGGGATGCACACAGATGTTTTGGAACCCTAATCATGTAAGCATTTTGAAATGTGAAAAAGTTGAAAATAATAATGTTATTTTAATACCTAACAGTCAATTAATTATTTACCCCAGAGGGTAGGGTCTTTTCGCCCACCCTGTATATAGCAAGCAAGAAATACTGCTATCTGCTTCTGGTTAGTGCCTTTCTATTGTGAAGTTCTGCAGTTTGAAAACCTTTCATATAGAGGCATCATTTAGAAAGGGGCAGGCAGAGGTCATTTGCTCTTCCTTCCCAGGTTATGAGAAATAATTGGACTAATGGTTATTATTGTGCTACCAAAAGAAAAAAAAGCTATATTTTTAATACAAATGTTTCACATTTAAGAAATAAAGTAGAATTTCTTTTGTGATAAATGTGCAGTTAAAATTAATATGAAAATTTGGGAAACTTCTTCAAAGTCCTCCCGCACCCCCCTCCCTCAATCCCCTGAAAGGATACTTGTGTTCATATGAATAAAATAGTAGATTTGAGTCTGAAATTTAAACTTGGCACATACTCAGCCATACAGGATATTTCATAAACACATGGATAAATGCATGTATAGGCTGTGGAAAAAGAATAGGAGATGGAAAGTGAAAGTCATATTTTACTGTGCTATAATATATGTTGAGAATGAAACAACATAGAAATATTTGTGGTGTGTAAAGAACACTGGAAACGTGTACTAATAGTGACAGTACAGCACTCAGTTGAGAAATAGTAAATAGATGTGTGTGTTGGCACAAAAAATAATAGATCTTGCTTTGCACAAACTGTGAAATTTCTAGTATTTGACTCTTTGCATGCGGGATAGGAATTTCAATTCTTGCTCTTTTAATTTCAAAATAGAATACAGTATGTTCTTGTTTCATCTGTATAGCTCTTATAACTTTTATGATCATATTGGGGGTATTGACTGTAGCTTATTTAATGTAGGCTTTTAATGGTTTCTATCATTAAAGACATTCTGATTCACTCCCATGTGTATTCTTTCAGGCTCAATGAAGGATAGAAAAAAATTCTAATTAAAAAGAATTGATTGTGGTAGTATTTAAACTCAGTTTGAATACTAGTAAAAGGTAATGTGGGCCACTCAGCATATTGGTGTGTGAGATGGAACCACATCATGATATGCATAGAAATACTTATTCCTTCACTATCTGATCTATTGTAGTGTTCTTTTATTTCTTCCATACTAATTTCATACCTTCATATTTGTTGTACATAACTAAATTCATTACTCGCTGTGGTGCCATTTTTTTTTTTTCTCGTTAACTACATTTGAATTCATAAACAGTGGAAAATGGCTGGTAAAACTTATTTGGTTTGCAGGCTTTTAACAATTTACTTGGTTAGTGAAACAACTGTTTTACTAAAAAGCAATTAAAACACCTTCTACCTCATTTAAAATTACTTTTTTGTTGAAACAGCCCATAGAAAAAGGAAAAACAATTACAGGACAATCCTACAGTGAGTTATTGGCTGAAGTTGGCAAAGAAAAAAAGTGTTGTTTCACCACGACAACACATAGCACATTATTCTGGAGTTGTGACTGCCAATTGCATGAACTGCTTTCACACCCCACATATTTGTCCAACTGCCTACTCTTTCTTCTTGTTCCCAAACCTAAAGAAATGACTCACAGGAAGAAAATTTAGATCAAATGAAGTCATTGTCAAGCCAGACATATTTTGCAGAGCTTGATAATTACTATTTTTTGGTGGGATTAAAAAATGGTAGAAATGTTGGGAGAATTGTATCTCTAAAAGAAGGCTATGTTTGGAAATAAATAATATGTTTTTGAAAGAAACTGGTGTCTTCATTCCTAACATATGTACTAAGATGGATTACATTATGTTCCATATTAAAGAGAATATCCAAATAAAACTGCAAAATGCATTTTTGTATCAGTTTCATTTGAGGAGGTAAAAATAAAAAGATGTTTTCTTCTTTTTTATGTTCTAATAAAACTTGGATAAGATAGAAGAAGGATTTGTGCAATAATAAGTAAAGGTAAAACAGATATTATTATTGTTCTGCAGTATTTCCTAAAAGTGTTATTAGAAGGTGAAATACAATTATATTAGCAGCTAATTGAATTGCTGAAGTACCAGTGCTGTGATATTATTTCAATTCTGAAACATAACTTCCTGTTGAATACAAGTTTCAACATAAAATTGATTTCTCAGGGTCCAATCAGTCAGCTACTAGTTTCCTGCTTTATGATTGGCTTGCCATTTTATTGTCATTAAATACACAATGAAAAGATCCTTTATCAAAAATATCTTTAGATTCTTTTGCTCATTTGTCTTCCCTTCAACTGTTGTCAAAAGTTATGCTTTGCATTAGGTCTATGTAAGAAGGATAAAACAACCAAGTTAAAATTACTAGCATTTCAAGTCTTCTCTTGAGTAAAAATGTCTTATTGAGCAAATGTTAAAGGTGTTTGAAGTATGGAGAATCAATTGATAAAGATTTATTAGGTTAGGGAGGTATCCACACAGCTCAGATGGCAAGAGCTCCAGCATAATACAGTGTAACTCTGTGGTTCAAGTTTTGATCACATTTTTTACTTTTTCTAGCATACATGTACAATGTACATAGCAAGTAGAGAAGCTATTGATACCAAAATTTCACCAGAAATATAGGTTTTGAGAACTTCCTGAATATATAAATAAACAAAAAATTAAAAAAATAATTTTTGGAAAAAAAAAAGTCTGCATGTGTCACTGTGGGCAGCATAACTCAAAAATGAAATTTGTTCCTTATGTGAAACCAAATACTACATGGAACATTTTTAAAAAAATTGATTTTCTCAAAAATAGCTGTAACAATTTTGATTAAAATACCATATGTGAAAGAGATTTTCATGATAAATAAAATGTATATTTTACAATGTAAAAAATTTAGACCTCATTAAAATACACAATTTGTCATACATTTCTTATACAATTAACCATATCCGAGATATTCTCTGTTATTGGTTCCAATTTTAAAATATTTAAATTGATTTAAAATGGAAAAGACCATTTGTTTCTTATCTCTTTTGTTTTACTCTTGGCCATGCAAAGAAAACCAAATTTATACGTCAATTGCATAGCGACAGCAATCAAGAAAGATCAAATAAAATAATAAAAGATTTGACTATCACTTTAGCCTAGTGTAGATAAAAGCATAATATATTGTAAAAAAATTGTTTGCAGAAAGGTAGAGAAAGTCATGTGAACGGAACACATAAGATTTTATTTTCTAAATAAAGATGCTTTCTAGTTTAAACAAAACTTCTGAAGAATATAGAACAAGTAGACAATACTCTTGTTCAAACAAAATGTGTTGCACATCAAAATTTTTCTTCAGTGAAATATAAAACAGAAAGAAAAATCTGTGATCATTCACCCTTGATTTTATTACGAAATACGTAAATGTATAATTGTTTTTGTTACAGGTTCCCATTATTCTCAAGGGGCAAAGACAAATTGCAGTTTAATTATGGTGTGTATTTGTTGAACAAGAATATAGCACAGTTACGATGGTATTGTGGTCTTCCTACCCAAGACTTGAGGGCAACTCTTCCAAATATTACTTCACTCCTTCACCTACGCCCTGGGCCCAACATGTAAGTAAATCTGTTTGACACTATTTCACTAATCAAAAGGATCAACATATTTTTAATATTACTTATAGAGTATAAATTATACTGTGTATTTGGTTAATTGTTATTGGGTTCTTTATGACACTTAACCTTCTTGAGGTGTGTATTACAATCTCCATTTATAAGCTGAAGATTACCAACGATTAGTTAAAAGGAGACACTGTTTTATGAATCTAGTGACTAAGGTAGTTAACTTGGAATTTAATAATTTGATATGGTTGACAACATTTTCATGTGTAATTTTGTACCACCTTGGTGGAAAATTTTAGCATTAATTTTAAAAATAAACTTTCTGTTATAATTTTCTTGATCTTTATCTAGAGAATCAATTACAGACTTATCTCAAAAGTTGAAAATTGTCAATTTTGAAATTAGCACAACATTACATCTTCAGGGTTCTCCACAAGAGGCTGTTAATAACATGAATAGTAATATACAGTAATGAGTTATTTTACCCAAGGTTTCATCAAATTGTTACTCATTCAGTAGAACCAGTATCATAGGTCATCAACTGCATACGATTGCTGGATGCAGGTGAACTGTCTGCAATGGCCTCTTTCTTCTTCTTGTAGGGAATTGACAAACTTCAACAGGAATTTTCTTCTAATGGAACATCAAAGTTCATGGTCTGGTTTTGAACTTTTCCATAAACATAATTTACTCTTTAGCATAAAATTTACACTTCTCAAAAATAGGCGTACAGATTTGCTTAGGTACTTTGAATAAGGATTATCCAATATATTATTTAACAATTCTAATATGTTTACAAGCATTAAGATTTTTGCTTGAGAGCTGCAAATTATTCCTGATATCACCTCAGTAAAGTTGATTTTGGGCCTAGTTTTGCTTTTTAGGTATTGGTGACACAGATGATGGGGAGATGTCAATTTGGCATTGAAGGTAGTCACCAGTTGATGTTCTTCCAGTTGTAGCGGTTTGTTTTTGCAAAACCTTTGGAAAGCTTCTTTAATTAGACTAAGCTGAAAGTCAGCCAGTGTTATGCAGTGTGGATTAAGGACTATGTCCAAAGGGTAGAAAAATAACTTTTTATACCAATTCAGATACTTTCACTTACATTCTAGTGGACTGATCACATCAGCAGGCAGCAGGATTTTAATAAGTAAACAGAGGAATGGTATTAACAGTACGTGGTACATAGCAGGCAGGTAGCTTGTGAGTTGAGGAAAGGACACGCCCCCTATACTACAGACTGTTTCTTGTGACTCGCTGCATATAGACAAGCAGAGCAAGAGAGCTGACACAATATGTCGAAAGCAGCAAAGGTTCAGACATCTAAATCACCATCACAATTGTATGTTGAGGAATTTGGCAGGGAATATTTCAGCACAAATGGTGAAACCATCACGCGTAAGGTATGTCATATAGAGGACATTAAAAGCACCATGTTAAACAGCACTAGAATACAAAGGGGGGGAAAAAAAAAGTTTAGCTTTTGGAAGGACACAATGCAAAAGATTTACCGTCATGCTCTTTAGCTCCAAGCTACAGATCCGAATTTTTTGAAGATCTGTGCCATTCGCTAATAAAAGCTGATATTCCTTTTAAAAAAGTGCAGCACCCTTGTTCCATAGCCTTCATAAACAAGTGTACTATCAGAAAAATGCCTTCTGAGACACAATTATGCAAAACATATTTACCAATAGTACATGAAACATGCCTAAATAATATCAGAGATGAGGTAGCAGATAAAAATATTTTTGTATGTATGGACAAAACTAAAGATGCCACTAATAGGTCAGTTGCTAATATTGTTGTAGGAACCCTCACGCCTAATGGTCAGGGTAAGAGATTTCTCTTAACTTCTGAAGAAATGGACAAAATTAACTATTCTACAATGACCAAACTGTTTAATGATTCATTGTCTATGTTGTGGCCTACCAGTATTAAGAAAGAAAATGTTGTGCTACTTGTTACAGTCGGGGCTTCCTATATGAAGAAATCTGCCACAAATCAAAAAGCATTTCCAAAACTAATCAATTTAACTTGTCTGGCACATGGTCTCCACCAAGTTGCAGAAGATATTAAATTCTCTTTGATGGATGTTGATGCCTTCATAGTCAGCATGAAAAAGATATTTTTCAAGGCACCCTCTAGAATCAAGATATTTAAAGAGATGGCACCTGGAATTCCCTTGCCTCCACAACCAAATGTAACTCGGTGAGGGACATACAGGCTGCAGTATACTATGCTAAATATTACAACAGGATTGTAAACATAATAAACGAATAGAACGAGCAGGAAAATGTCGCAATACATGCAGTGAAGCAAATAATTGCACCAGCCTTGTATGAAAATCTTTCATACACTCAAAACAATTTCATTATTATAGTAACGGCAATAACATATTCACAGTCTCTACATTAAAAATACCCGAGGCTAGAGAAGAAGTTTCAGCACTGAGTCAAGCACCAGCGGGAACTGTTAGAGAAAGGGTGACAAATACACTTAAAAGTGTTCTAGAGAAGAATGTTGGATATGCAGAAATGTGTAAAACAAGGGATGCGTTACTCGGCCAGGAAATCTCAAGCCACTATGATATTTCATGCTTTTTGTATACTCCTGTTACTCATGTGATGTTGAACGTAGCTTTTCAAAATACAAAAGCTGTCTGCGTTCAAGTCGGATGCAATTTACGTTCCATGCCTTGTAACACCACCTAATGCTGGTCTCACTACTTTTGAAGCAGGGTGTACTCCGCACTGCCTTGTTTACTAAAAGCAGCACAAGGTCGGTGCACAGCAAACTTGATGGAAAGCTTACTAAAACCCTGATACCTGCTCATTCAGTCCTCTGTGTCCATATTTCTATTATATTGCATTGCACTTTCAGAATTCATAATTAGATCAAGAGTTTCTCTGTCAGCTGTCCTTAATGGTTTTTGGATGCTTATGTGCATGGTGATTAATATGCACACATTTCACTGATCCATCCTCTACCATTGATCAGCCTTAGAACGAGATTTGATGTAAAAACATTTTGTACCCCTTCACAATTAACCTTGTGTTCATATCAACTGTGAGGAACAAACACAAATGAGCAAAAGCTACTGGATTCTACTGTACATTTATAACACAATAGAACTGTGTACTATTTGAATAATAATAATAAAGTTAGTTGTAATTAAATACAGAATAATTCAACTAAAACTTATGCTAATCTGTAGCTGCATCACTATTGAAAGAGGTGTAATATCTGGCCTCCATTACAATTATATTTTATTTCCCTTCACGAACCTAAATTCAATTTCTAACATCTATCACAACCCATGTCTATAAAATGTGGGTTGTGTTAACAGAATTTAAATTTTTGTCTAACATTGGCAGTTCATTATTAAAGAAAAACCCTTACCCTTTTCTGTAAATAGAACTGTTGGTAAATTCATCTACTTTTTCTTATTTTGGCTTAATCTCTTTCTTTTCTTCCCTGGTGCTCACAATGTTTTTTATATGTATGTGCAACAGAATTAATTCAGAAACACTGTTAAGATCTGTAGTTAAGTTATGTAATGTTATTCATGACAGTTGGATTCTCTGCTTTAATTTGTTAGCAACATACAACATAATTAGTTTCTTACTGCTTTTATCGGCTTATGTTTGGAATACTTCACTATTTCATTTTTATTGTCCATCACCAAGCTAATAGCACTTGTAGAAAAGCCAAATTTATCACCTTACTGATTACTCATTATATGAATATAGAAGAAACCGACACCTAACAGTATTAATTTTAATATTTCATATCAATCAAAATGTTTAATTAACATTCTTCCTGAACTAAATAGATAACCGTGTGTAGTTAAGAAACTGTCATAGTAGGTTTGGTTTCCCACGTATCACAGGTTAGTTAATGCATTATATGTTTGCATCAGACTTGGTTCTTAGATGGAGTGATGACACAGACGTGTGTTGTATGTATAGTTTCTACTTTTCCCCTTCACCAAATCTTATCTTTGAATTTCTTTCAGTGCCATGTGCATTTGTACCATTTTTACGAAGCCAGAAATCCCAAGTGAAATGTTGAAAAATTTCTGTGAAGGCCCCACCCAGTACAGATAATAAAATGTATAATGTACCCTATCGTTCAATTACCAAGCACTTTAATTGCAAATCTACTTCTCTTAGATGCAATATAGTTGAGGCACCCCTTGAAAAGCAGTAACTCACACCACTACATAATTATGAAAGGGGTTGATTGCTTCACCATAATTTCTCCTCAGTGATCTGCAATGGGCTTTAGTTTATGAAATATTTCCTCTTTCCCAAGTTTTGTTATCATTGAAATGTAATCTATAGTAGAAAATAAAAGATATCTATCTTGGGACATGTATTTTGTGTGTGGTGTGGATGTAAGCAGATCTTTACACAGTATTCTTCTTTAGCTTTTTTTACCCCAGCCATTAATACTGACTTCAAAAATATGTACAGTTCTTAGGGGAGGGTTCAAATTTATAATATAAAAAAAAGTATTTGTCTCATCAGCAGTTGTTGCATTCTGTTTGGAAAGAACAAAAGCTTGAAGCATTCAAATGGTTATGTCATCCTCTATGTCAACAGAAATACCTGCAGTTTACTCGATAGATGGTTAAACTACAGGAATAAAATTGTGATTTTTTACTAAAAAAAAGGAGTATCTTTACAAATTCTGTTCATTGGTACCACAGAATCACAGGTATTACTTTCACTGATTGCCATGAATGTTTTCATCCCAAAATGGAATACATCAAACAGAATCTAAGCATAAACTTTTATGCATCTTTAAAACTGCACCACTTATAGAAACCATTTTTATCACCCCTGTAATTCTCTGTTGTCATGACCACATGGTCAGTTGCGCAAGCAATGCAATGTTTAGTTTTAAATATTTTTTATAAGACACCACCACAACACAGCAAAGTTTTGTTGGCAGTGTTTCTATAGAATCCTAATAGATTTCCTTATAGTCTGCGGAGTTAGAATGCCTTCAGAGAAGTTATTTGCCAGCCTGTATGCATTTAAAATATAGGATAGAGTATACTTCACTATTGCAATAAAAAAGTTGAATTAATGAGCTGGACTTCTTTAATATATGAGGGTGAGTCAAATGAAAACCAGAAAACTGAAAATCTAAAACCTCTCTTATTACAATCAGACCAGGTACACATGCGCATAGACTTTCCCACCATCAATAGGCATTGGTCCCGCAACCCCATGTGACCCAGCAGCATAATGTGGGAGCTTCCAATATGGTGGCCCCTCTATTGGAATGCACCAAGGAAGAGCAGTGTGTTTCCTACACAGTAAAGGCACAAAACCAATAGAAATCTATTAACCCATATTGGCACAGTAAGGAGCTGCATGTTTATCGCAGACCAAAGTGTGTGAAATTCAGCAGTGGCACAACAAAGTTGGCAGCTGGCACATCGTGTTGTGACAGCTGAGATGATTGCAGCAGCGGAGGAGATGATTCTGCAGGATAGGTGATCACCATTGATGACATTGCAATGCAATTACAGGTCAGTCATAGTTCTGCTCACCATATTGTCCATGATGAGTTGAAGTATCGGAAAGTGGCTGCAAGATGGGTATTTCTTCGGCTGACTCCCGAAATGGAAAGGCGAGTTGATGCCTGCCAGTAGCTGTTGTGCTGCTATGAACTTAAAGGTGACACATTTTTTAAGCGGATTGTGACTGGAGACAAGTCCTGGGTCACTACCAACCAGAGACCAAGCATTCCAGTATGGAATGGTGGCATCCTTCATCGCTAAAGCTGAAAAAGTTCCGCAACCAGCCATCAGCATAAAAGTGATGCTGACAGTGTTCTGGGACCACAAGGGTTCCATAGGGAAACATTACACGGAAAAGGGCAAGATGGTGACCAGTGCCACTTATAGTGAATTGATGTCTGACATCCTGAAGCCTGCCATATGACTCATGCGACCTTGGTGACTATCAAACACTTGCATCTGGTGTGTCTCCCCCAATCTCCTTACTCCCCCAACCTTGTGTCCTCTGACTTCCACATCTTTGGCCCACTAAAGGGCTCCTTAGGTGGCAACAAGTTTGCACCGACATGGAGGCAAAACATGTGATGTATGAGTAGCTACATGCACAGCCAAAAGATTTTTTTTCCCAAGGTATCCATACCCTCCCGACTTGGTGGCGGAAATGTCTAGAAAAACAGGGGGACTACACTGAAAAATAGTGTACTTGTTTCAACTCTGTAATAAAGAATCTGTAAAAATATTTCTGGTTTTCATTTGATTCATCCTTGTACATAGATCTTTTGGGTAGCTTAATAATAGGCTGGATACATTCAGGAACATGTTAAGCATGCTTGCTGTTAATATTTGTATAGATTAGTAATAATACATTTAATGCATAAGGTTATGATCATTTTTTGGAGGAATTTAGTAACAATGATGTCCAAATTATGCAAATATATTTGTGGAGTCACTTTTTTTATACTACTTCAATTATACTTTTAATTATGAGGGACTAGTTTTGGGATTTGTTGCTTCCATTTTCAAACTCTGGGGTCTAAATGCTGTTGTTGGATGTGGTTTCTTCTCTGGAAGAGGATCGATGAACTTCTTTACTAGGCTATCAACTGGCAGGATTTCAAAATCTGGAAACATAGAGACTGCCTTAAAATGTTGAAATCCTGTCAGTTGATAGCCTGGTAAAGAAAATCATCATTCCTCTGCTATAGAAGAAACCGCAGGCAACTACATCCAACAATGGCAGTCAGATCCCAGAGGTTGCAAATGGAAGCAACACCTCCCGAAACTAGTCTCATAATTAAAAGTGTGACATAAAAAAAATTGACTCGTAAATATATTGTTAAGATGTTAGTTTATTGTGCATAATAATATTGGATTAGATTAAGCATGTTTTGGTTTATTTAAAACATAATGATTTGTCATTAATTCTTGGAGATAGTGTAAAATAGGAAGCTAATGTGTACCATTGTTTGAAAATAGGTTCAGGCATTTTGGAATATTAGGTTTTATGGCACTTCACTCAATAGTGTATTTACTTGGCTGTAGGCTTTAAAACCCACAATTAAAAGGAATTAAAAGATAAAGAGTTACTTTTTAATGCCATAAAATATGAGATTTGCAGTAAACAATTTATTGTTCTCATGGTAATTCTGCCAACATCCTGCACTGATGCATAAAGTGGTGGATGAGTGTAACTGCATATAGAGAAACACATCATACAAGTTGAAACTTTAATATAAAATGGCTACCCATAGCAAAATCCTTGTTTTTAACTCTATTATTATTATTTTCATGGAAAAAACATATTTAAGAACAGGGCGATACCTTTTTTTCAGAAATGGTACACTTAGTTATCCTATTTACTGTTACCTGCAAGAACAATATTAATGGCAAATCATTACTTTTCAAGTATACTGAAATATATCTAACTTATTCCAAATTCATTACACATGAAACTTTAGGAAAATATTGTTACCTAACCTATACAAGCTCTATAAAAGCAGGTATACTTTATTTACATTCCTGAATGTATACAACCTATTATCAAAATACCCAAAAATGATCTATATTAATCTTGGAAGTCCATCTCGTTAATTTCCATTGTTATGGTCAAGTATTCCTGCTCTAAATTTGAGTATTCATGGACTGAAAAACAACTTCTCTGAAGGCATTTAAACTCTAAAGACTTACAAGGAAATCTATTATTAGAATTTCATAGAGACACTGCTAAAGAGCTTAGCTACATTGTGGTGCTGCCAAGAGAAAAAATATTTAAAATGATGCATTGCATTGCTTGTGCAGGTATCCAAATGATAAAAATGGCTTCTATAAGCAGGGCTACAGATATCATGGGACTCCTAAACAAAATATCAAATTTTTTAGTCCATTGGAGTTTAATTATTAGACATTACTAATTGTTTCACTGTTCTTTTTCTGGAAATCAAAATATTCCAGGGAAAAAATCCATTAGTTTCTCCTTTATCTTCTTCTTTACTGAAAAAGGCATACCTTAAAATCAGAATATTCTGTTTTGTTTAGACAAATGTGGAGTAGCATTGCAAATAAATGCAATTTCAGAGTTTCTTACTTTTTTCTTTAATTCTTTCTTCATTCTGGGTTCTAGAAGATAAATAATGTGCTATTTTTTCATTTTTTCTTGATAGCTTTCAACATAACTATAAAACTATAAAAATTACTCATATTTAGCTACTAACTCAGACCCAAAAAGTTTTCATTATCTGGCTCTCTTAGCTTGTAACTAATTCCCCTAAAAGATACATTTCTTGCGACTAAAAAGATAGTGACATCTAAAAATCTTTTGAAGAGCTCAAGCAAGAAGCCCTTTCATTCAACAACAGTTTGTGGAGCATAGAATCCATGCCTCTTAACTACTAGGTTTTGTTCATATCTCCATTCTAAATCATTACTTGTATGCAACAAATTACTATTGTGATCAGGAAGAATGGACTAGAGATGTTCCAAAGTTTTTTTGTGTAGTCAAATCTTTCATCTTTTTTAGCTAACCTACATGTAACAGCCCTTTTGGAAGTATTCAAAAATAATAAACATGGCCAACAGAGGAGTGTTTTTTGTCACTCCACACTAACCATCCCCTTTCACTTCAAATGTGTTATTTGAGCATTTGGAGCACAAGTGATTCTCAGTAGAATTACTACTTTGTCTATATACAGTTGAACTCTTCCAAAGTAAATATTTGAAAGGTCTTTTCCAACAATTTTGTCTGTGTAATTTTTAGTTAATGGATATGGCCATTGCCCAGGATCATTTGGATTCCATTCACAATTACATCAAATTCAGTTGTTGCTCTTCTTTGCCAAGTAGCAAAACATCTACATCAGGTTCAGTTTCTATTTCAACTGGTGTTGGAGTACTTTCATTAGGCATCAAATTATATTTTGGTAAAAGGTGGCTAACAATTGGTTTTATTTTACCCTGTGTTCTTTCAGGAGTTTTACATCACGTTTACACTTTTCTGATCGCTTTTGTACACATAATTCAACACCGTATCTGGAATAATGAAAACAAGTAATTCAAAAATATGTTCACACAAATGAATAAAAGTTCCACAGTAAAATTAGCAGTTTTAAATTATTGGCTTATTATTACACTTAAAGTAATGGAAAAAACCATTAATATTTTACTTAAGATTTAAGTAAGTTTTCATACAATATTAAATTTGAATTGCATATAGTTACAACATTGAAATACCACATTAAAATATGAAAATGGAATTCACAACAATTTAGTCTCAGTTTGGAATGGATTCAGTTGCATGAAAACGCAGTGTGTATTAAGGTAGTGATGTTTATCATAAGTGCTTGAAGTCATTCAACTTACCACAAAAGCACACAATTAAATAGTTTGGTGAAATTTGACTGAGATTGTAAAGTGGTTAGCTATTTTTCAACATAGGTTTCATTATGTTTTGAGCATAAATTAATCTAGACAGCACAGGGTTTACAGCTATATTTATAAGCATAACTGCTTTTTAATTTTTTTTGAGTTTAACATCCTTTAGCACGTTACTTAGGTCATATCAGGTGATGAATGAAGTAGGCAAAAAGATGCTCAAATGAGCTTGGGGTCCATAGAGCTTTAAGGGTAACATGCTCTTCTAAGGATAAGGGATCATCCCCCCCCCCCCCAAAAAAAAAAACTTATTCTAACCAAGATTTGAACTCTGGAATTCTTGAATGTGTAAAGCAGATGCCACCAAGACTGTCTTTTTAAAAGTTGTTTCTGTATTAAAATTGTCCCCAAAAATGTATTGAGGTTTGCATGAAAGCAAGATTGTATCTACTCAGATAGATTTGAATACCAGAAAACATTTTCTTACATAGATTTACACATTGCACCTGCACAAACATGAAGCATAGGAAGCATTTGTAGGTGCAATTTTCACGTAAAAAATAACTTCTACTTCTTTGCCAACCTTGAATTTAATTATTTTCAAAATTTAGCACAGAACCCACACCATGTGTAAAACACGTTGACAAAAAGTATTTTTAATCCAACTTCAACAGTGCTCAGCACTGTTAAAATTTATCAAAATAGAGTATTGTTAAAAACCAAAGTCAAACCACAATTTCCAAGGAAGATAGTCTATTTTGTTATTCTGTGGTTGACTAAGAATATACTGCATACCTTGGCAGCTCAGGGGGAAAATAAAATATGAAAAAAATACAATTTCAATGAAGAAAACTTTTAAAATATATTTTTTTCTTGGGCCCTTTAACATTTGTCAGGTTGCCTGCCCTTGTGGGTGGTCCTGCTACAAGTGGTACAGTTTTCAAAGAAGATGTGCTTTAAGTTTATGTTTAAATTCCATCACATTTAGCTGATTGTAGTGACAAAAATGTTTAACGGCAGTCAGTGAAAATGAGTGTAAAATTAATACCAGCGATTCGAAAAAGAATTGGTACAAATACTCCTTGGACCCATGAGGTTGAAAACTGTAGCATAGGCTTTCGATACTAGTCCCTGTAATGAAAATGTAAGTGATGAAGTGTTAAAAATGCCGATTGAACAAATTATTACCATACAATTTGACCGTCCCTGTTACTAAAGTCCTCCAAACATCAATCAAATAATAAATACTACTTAATTCTACTCTACTCCAGTCCTCAGTTATAAAAATGGGAGAATACACCAAAAGAGCTTTACATATTATATGCAGTCACAATTATAATGGCTAATATGAAAAAGTTAGATAAGTTGTTCACATTGTTCATCATCTCATACACTCCTTGTTTTTCGAAGCATCTGGTTGCAAGTTCTCATGGGATAATTGCTGGATAGTTTTGGTTAGAGCCAGTTATTTTAAAGCCATCAGTTTGGGGGATTGTGAAAGCTGTTGAGTACAAGCATAATGTTTTATTAAGGATTAACTTCTGGACATCATTCCCATACAGTCTTTCACCAGATCCTCATCCATCCACCCACCCTTTCTCCTGTAAGTGGATAAGAATTTTCTTTGGGAATTCTCCTTAAGGGAGAGTTATTTTTATTAAAAAATACAGTATTTCCTGTCACCTACAGTCATAGCGTCACAGAGTTATGTAACTTTTCAGCTCCATTGGTTTTCCTAAAACATTTGATGCTCCTGCTGTTTATTGTTGACATGTCAAAATTGGGATTTGGTCAGTTTCCATTTTGTGATGCCTGGATCATCATTGCTATCTGCTGCTCCTTTATCCTCTCTGAACATCTTCTCTTTCCCTGCTTTCTATTTTGGACCACCCATATAACCTGTCTGCCATTATCCATGGAAAAAGCATAGTATAAAACAAATATCTAATATGAATATCACTTATATTTCTAATGATAGGCAAAGCTGTGTTGTCATTAATTTATACAGATTATATATTTGCTTCATTGTTAGGAGGTTTATTATAATGGTTCTTGCCCTTTTATATTAATATGAAATTATTTTTTGTAGGCTGGACTCGCACCATCGCACCATGTCTGGATCTTCCCTGGATCTTCGTAGTTCATCACAGAACGCAAGTCCAGTGAGTGGTTTCCGAAGGCAGCCAGCTGGGAATAATGCTGGGCGGTTTTTTGAAAAGGGCCATCGTGTGAGCAAATCTATGGGGAATTCAGAAATAAGTCTGCAGATGAAGCCAGCAGAACCAACATCTAATAATTTGAGTTATTCTCTTGACAAGGGACTTGATGAATATGAGGAGATGAAGCGGGCAGAGCAACCATTGGGAACAGCACCTGCTGCTGCACCAAAAGCTGGTCGCCACAGCATCCTATCACATGTAGGGTCTGAGCCCATTCTCACGACTTGCAACAAACTCACAGTGAGGGAAATAGAGACAACTTGTAGCTCCGGGGATGAAGAAGCACAAAAGCACTTCTTGCAGAACTGGCAGGCAAAGGGACCGGCTCCAGTTTGCTCTGATGATGATATGGATCCTTCACAGTTAACCCAAGAGCACTCCAAGCTACCGTGCTCAGGCCCAGAAATGTCCATTAACAATGGTTCCCATGTTCCTCCTTCAGACAGTATTGCATACCAAAACAACATGAACTGCATTGAGACAGGAGATGCAGTCAGTTGGAATGGTGGTGAGGTGTTGAAAAATGGTCAGTGTGATGAAGATGGTGTGTTTGTACCTCAGGAAACTTTGCGAATGAAGCAATTGAACTGTGAAGATTATCCCCCTGAAGTAAGCAGTTTAATAGAAAGTTCAATGGTGGACAGCCTGCTGGCAAGGCGCACTGAAGCTCTCGCTCGTCGAACTGCAAGTTTCAACCTCGTAAGGTCAAGAAATAACAGCACTCTTGAGGACAGCAGCAATGCCCTCTTCTGAGGATCATTTCCTGCTTCATTTGGTTGGGACCAAAAGTCATTAAAGTACTTCTGTTGCAAGTGTCTTAACATTTTATAAGGAAGCCTAATTTATTTTTCAATTTAGTCAAGACAATTCCTTATTTCAGAGCGATGTACATAGCTCAGTTTTTGTTTTGTTTGGACAATAATACTTTAAGTTTATTTAAAATATTGGCAAGAGAGTTTATTTAAAAATAATCCTTGATGAACATATCTTCACCAACCAACACCATTAACTCTTTGAGTTGGTGCCAAAGAGGGTAAAATGTATATTATTGACATTGTGATAATTAGCAAATAATGCTTGAAAGCAAGCATTTCTTTTCCATGCAGCTTAATTGATTTGTAAAACTGTGTTATATTGTACAATCAAAATGTTTAATAATATTAACACCACCTGTATAGTTGAAACATGTTGCAATGCAGTTTCTCTACCCTAGTCTCCTACCACTGACTGCACAGAATATAACGTGAATAGAAATGCAAGAAGGCACAATAACACAGATATAATTTTGTATTGTTCTCTGTCAACTGCAGCAAGTAAATTGATAATGCAGGTTTGTAAAGGAACAGTGGCAAGTTGATCTTTAGGCAAGTAGTTGGGGCCACCCTGTGATGCTCCTACTTGCTTCCAATTTGTTCAGAGAATAGGATACTTAAAGTGGGTGAGCAAATTTGTGAACCCTTTGTATATGCTAAGAATCTTGAAACTTGTAAACTTACTGGGTATGTGGAATTTGGTAATACTGTGCTCACCTTATACTCATCCTCAAAAAACTTGATGCATTATTGACTACCAAATTGCACATTACAATTTAATGCACATTTCTTTAGAGCATTAGCAAGAAAAGAGATATTTTAGGTCCAGTGCTGGATTTAGAAGGGCTTATATTCCTCGCTATTTGTACAAAAGTATATTTCTCTACCGCTTTTGGCTGAAAAGATATATTTTAGTATCAGGTTATACACAGGCTTATACTTCCCAGTCTTTGTACAAAAAAAAGTTCATAAATATATTTACACAGCCTATCTTAACACACATTATTTTACATATTTCTCCATAAATTTGCGATGGAATTCTGAGCGGAGTGAATCATTGATGAACTGGTCTTTTTTCTTTTCTGGTTCTGATCGAGCACAATTCTTGAAAACTACATCATCATCCCAGCGGCGTTTCACCTGCAAATTGTATATGATGGTATTAAATCCATTCATTTAAATTTTGGTAACAAACATGACTTTGTCTCTCTTTTGAAAAAGAAAACATTTTATAAATTAATCAGCATTCTTTCTCAAGCAAGATTTAAAGATGATAAATTTCAAAATAACCTTACCTTTAAGTCTTGCTTCTGTGCCTGAGCTGCATAATTCAGCAAAGGATTGCCACTAAGAATATTCTCCATTCGAATTCTCTCCTCTTCCTGTCGTTTCTCTGTTTCCTAAAGGGAGAAGAATAATACAATTGTTTGTTTATATATAACTTCATGGAAGGGATTTCTGCAATAAAATATAACTGTAGTAATACAGTTTTTATTTTTCCATTATAATATTTTTGTGTGAGCCTTTGTGAATGGAGGACCCCTGGAGCCTTATATATATATAAAAAAAAAATCTGATGTGTTCCATTCACATGACTTTCTCTAGCTGTTACACAAACAACTTTCCCTAGAAAATATTATTCTTTTATCAAGGTAAACATTAGCAGAAATTGCCTTTATTACTTGGTTCCTTGTAAGTGGAAGAGGGACAAAGAAATACACTAGGCTAAATCAATAGTCATATCTTTTAAATGCTGATCTTATATGAAATAACAGAAGTTCGGTTCGCATTGAAACCTGACAGATGAATCCTGTTTGAGAAAATTTAAAGTAGTTAAAGTTGATACCAATAACAAGGAATATTTCAGAAACGGTGAGCTCTACATAAATTATGTATTTTAACAAGATTTACATTTTTTGTGCAGCAAATTTTTGTCTATCTTTTACAGTTTAACTGTTATTCAAAACTCATCAGAGTAAAGGGTTCCTGAGGTGCTATTTCCAGCAAATTCAAAATGTACATTTTATTTGTGATATCAAAATTGTTAAGAGTCATTTTTGAGAAAAACTACCCATGTAAAGGGTAGTTTGGGGTGGGGAGGAGGGTTTTCTTGAAAATCTTTGTCACATCCTTCGAAGATACTAAACTTAAATACCAAGTTTGGTACTTAATAGTCTTTTTGTTTTTGAGCTATGCTGTCCAGACACACACACATAC
The DNA here is from genome assembly GCA_030762935.1 of Hymenopus coronatus. Taxonomy (NCBI): domain Eukaryota; kingdom Metazoa; phylum Arthropoda; class Insecta; order Mantodea; family Hymenopodidae; genus Hymenopus; species Hymenopus coronatus. The sequence continues at coordinate 89,788,936 of CM060894.1, read as the reverse complement.
CTTTTTCTAAAAATGCTTTTTTCATGGGACTCCAATCTGGTGAAATCTCAACATCAAATTTTTGGGTGAAATACAATACCTTCTCTATCCACTACGTACGTTGTACATATGGGACTAGAGAAAGTAAAAATGTATTTGGACAGCCATTGATGCTGTACTAATGGTATCAAAAATTCCTAAAAATATAATTTAACTATTGGGAGTATTTAGTGTACTTATAAGATGATCATGAAGCAAGCTTTATATCTGATCTATAACCAATTATAAAAACAGAAAATGTTGTTACAATCACTGACTTTCTCTTCTCACTATACTTGAAAAGCCTATTTTTCTGCCTATTTCACGTTGAGATAAATGTCATTACATTTTCTTGTAGGTCATTGTCACCATCACTGTCAGGCTTTTTTTTACCTATTCTGTATTCTCAAAGAAACTGGTCTTTCCATCAATCTATAGGTTTACTAGGTGCATGTTATTTTTCTTGATATTCTTTCATCTTAATCTTTCCTCATTTCACTACTGTCCTTTTTGTCTGATCTCCTATGCCCAGGAACTATTCTCAAGAACCTGATGCTTCTATGCTTTATGATAGCTCAGCATCCTGAGCCATATAAAAGAGATGGTACTCTAAAACTTCATAATAGAATTTCAAAACTGTCTTTTCAAGTTTAAGGGTTCTTCTAATTGTTCCAATATTAGATTAAAACGTAATTTCCTTTGTTGATATAATTCTCTTGTATTACAAATTTTACAGCCTAAATATTTGAAGTCTTTTACTTTCTCTAATATATTACTGTTAATTATTTTACACTGCACTTGCTTTTCCCTTGAGAGCTTGTTTTATTACAGATATTACATTATACCGCAAAGCTGCGTTTTGTAATTCATGCGTTCATTTCTGGAAACCATCCTCTAAAGTAGCTAATACCAGTTGTTATCAGTGAATAGAAAGGTAGCCCTTTTATAAAATTTCTTTGTAGAACATACACATTTTTTGATGACTTGGGCAATGTATACATAAACAACATAGCGACACGGGCACCCTTGTAGCACCCCTAAATTTATTAAAAATATTTTATTTGCTTCTTTATCCTGCTTTGTATTTGTGTAAAGGCTCTGAATAATTCTTTTAGGTTATTGCAGAAAACATTTCTCCTTTAATATTTCTGTTATAAATTCCTTTGCACATTATCAAAGGCTTTTCCATAATAGGGATGGGAAAATTTTGTTTAAACAATTAAACCAAAAAACCTTAAAGTCATGAAAACATAGTGGGAGTTTATTTTGGACATTCAAAAATGGCAGAATTTGCAGAATTTAAATTACAAAATAATGCAAAAATTGGGTTTTTATGTGATATGAGATTTATCCAGGTTAAAAAAAAACAAAAAAAAAAAACAAAAAAAAAAAAAAAAAACTTTGACTTATAGTTGGTTTACCAACTTGAAGTATTTAAGTGCCGCTTATGTACTGCTACAAATACTTTCCTGCAGAATAAGTAACATATTTATCCAAATACAAGACAATATATTTTACAAAGTATTATTCTCCAGATCTGGGGTTGTCTTGCATTGACGATATGTTTTCCAAATAGTATACAGCAGAAAGTAAGTTTCAAGCTTCGCGGGTACGGCAGTGGCAACCCTGGGGGAAATGGTAATTCTGACTCCAAAGTTGTAACCAATGCAGATTTTGTGTCCTCATTTTGCACAAAAATGTTTGCTCTTAACAGGTCTATAAGCATTCTCATTAGGAAAACAATTTCTCTCCAAGACTAAAATAGATATAGAGGTATTCCTTTCACATCAGTGGTTGTGCAAATGTTGATTGGGAGCCAATGGTCAAGCACAAAGAGAAAGGTTTAGCTGTGCATTCCCCTCCTCCCACCGCACATACACTAGTATATTTCTGTTAGCCCCTCTGTTTCTCTCTGCCACCCACAACATGCATTTACAAGCAAATTCAATTAAGTAAAACCATAGTAAAACTTATTACAATGACGTATTATATTTGATTATGATGTCTAAATAGAAAATCATATTCTTTATTACAGCTGTCTACTGTGTACTGTGTACAGTACAGTACAGTAATATACCTGTACATTTCCATTCTTCTCTATCTCACTACCACTCACCATGTGAGCTTCTGTGCAAATTCAAACTAGGTATCTTTCACAACAATGCGCTATATTTGACGTGATAATTAAATAGAAAATTGTATGCAAATTCAAATTGTTAATTTAAGTAAAACTTTTTACAACGGTGAGTTATATTAGGTATGTTTCTAAATAGAAAATGTTATCCATTACATTATTAAAAGTTGCACTGCCACACATAGGTACTGGTGTATAATTTGCGTACTCCCCTCTCCTACACATTACATGAATATTTGCACTAATTTAAGCAAATAAAGAACAAATGCTTAATTAGCTTAAATGCCCTTTAGTATGTTCAAAATATATGGCGAAACTTTAAATTTAATTTAAAATTTAAGTTATCTTCTTTCTATATAGATGATTTGCCTTAATTCTGAAAAATAGGGGTTGTCTTGCATTTGAAGTCATCTTGTATTTGGATAAATACAATACATGTTCAACAGTTGGCTGGTTATTGTGGTAAATAATTCTAGCTACCAACACTTCATACTAGAAAGTAAAATTTTCAATATTAAAACAGTTCATGAGTGAATATCATTTAAGTTTAGTATATGCCACACATCTTGCCAGCATTCTGTGATTTTGTATCTCAGCACTAACTCTTTTAGTTGGTTTCTTTTGGCACGTTTTTGACCTAAATAATATAAATGTGCATTTTTAAAAAAGTAGTACCAAATTTCGTGAGAAGGGTAGTAAAATTTGATCACAATAGTAAACAACAAAAAACAGTAGAGAAAAAAGTACTAGAACTGGAAAAAAACAAACATTACAAAAACGATAAAGAACTAAAATTATATTCACTGCACCTAAAACTAATAAGAAATTTAGGAAACATAGTTAATGTTAAAATTATTATACCTGTAAATATAAGTTTTTCATTGAATTCATAGGAAAACATGGAAAACAACCTTTACGAAATTCTGAAACGAAAAACAAAACAATAAAACTAAAAAGGAAACTAGATAAATTATGTTTGAAAACAAAGAAAGAAAAACCACCAACTAAACCAAAACATAACCTAAAACCACAACAAAGTAAAATCACAGATAATGTAGGAAACTTATCAAATCAAAATTTCACCAAAAAAGAGTTAAACTTTCTGAACCAAGGGTTAAAAACGTGTGTGGACTACTCAAACCAAGTAGAGGATTATATTGCAGACATCCAAATCGTCACAAAAAAATTAAAAGAAGAAGATAAAATTATAATAAAAAGTAAATGTTCAAAAATAGTTGATCAAATTAAAAATGAAAAGAAATCCAAATGCAATAGCCAAATATTAAAATCACTAAAAGACAAACCAGTCATATACACTAAAGCAGATAAAGGGAACAACATGGTAATTTTGGACAAAACAGAATACATAAACAGAATGGAAAATATATTACAGGATGACCAATACATCAGAGTGGAAACCAACCCACTAAACTCTTGCATCTAGACATTAAACAAAGCAGTAAAAGAAAGTAAAATCATCAAAAAAGCAGAGTCATATAAAATAAAAGTAGACAATCCAACATTACCCAGAATTTATGGCCTACCAAAAATTCACAAAACAGGAAAAACAATGAGACCAATCACCAGTAGTATTGATTCTCCAACATATAAATTAGCAAAATGGTTATTGAATAAATTTGATTTGATTCGTTTCCAAAATTTGAAAGTTCCAATCTAGCAAACTCTTTGGAATTAATTGAAAAGATCAAAGATCTAAAAATAGACACAGAAGACACATTAGTTTCATTTGATGTTACAGCACTATACCCTAGCATCCCAACTCAAAAACTGCAAGACCTATTAAAAAACTGGCTAAATACAACAGAAATAGAACCTGCAGAAGTAGAAGATTACATACAACTAACAAGTTGTGCATTGAACAAAACTACTTCACCTTCAATAGTAAATATGACAGGCAAAAATCAGGACTCTCTATGGGCAACCCTCTATCTCCATTTTTGGCAAATTTATTTATGTGCAAATTCGAAACGCACATGAAGAAAGCATTCCCATGGATTTTCAAAGTGTGGTACCGCTATGTTGATAACTTATTTGCAATAGTACCAAGTAGACATTTAGATGATGCCATAAAATTATTAAACATACAGGAAAAAACAATAAAAATCACAATGGAAATAGAAACCAATGGAGAACTCCCATTCTTAGACCTAAGAATCATCAGAAATGACACAAAAGTAAACTTTGGAATCTACAGAAAACTAACTCAATCAGAAAATTACATTGAAAATGAAAGCTACAACCCATTACCACACAAACATGCAATAATAAACAGCCTCACACATAGATTAGTAAATGTACCTATGAGCACAACTGAATTCAACAAAGAGTTAAAAACCATAATTCAAACAGCAGAACAAAATGCATACAGCAAGAACCTTGTGTACAAGAAACTAAACAAAGCAAAGCAGAAAAAAAATCATAAAAGAAATAGCTACCCTAACAGCAGGAAAAAACAATATCAACACATTCAAAAAATTCACTTACCATCCTCGAGCATTTAGAAAATTAAAAAAAAAAATCTTCAAAGAACAAGACATCACCCTAGCTCCAATAAACAGATTTTCTGTCATAAAATTACTAAATTCAAAAATAAAAGATGAAATTCCACCAGAAAATAGGTCAGGTATATATCAAATTAAATGCACAAATTTGGACAAACCAAAAGAAGTTTAAAAATCAGATCCAAAGAGCACTTTAGAAACCTAAAATTGAAACAAGATAAATTTGCAGTAGCATTTCACTTTTGGAAAGAAAACCACAATCTAGCTAGATCCAAATCCAAAATTGCTTAAAACCATGTCAGGCCACAATGAACTCACAACCTGGGAAAACATCCTCATATGGAAAAATAAAGATCGGCTAATAAACTTTGAAATCCTGCCAGTAGACAGCTTAGTTAAGAAGTTCATCATTTCGCCACCAGAGAAGAGTGTACAAGCAAATGCAGCCAGCAATGGCAGTTGGACCCGTGAGGTTGAAAATGAAAGCATAGGCTTTCGAAACTAGTCCCTCATAATAACAATGTAAGTGACGTAGTGTTATAAAACCAACTCAACAAATTAATACAACATATAATTTGACCGTCACTGTCACTAAATTCCTCCAAACATCAATCAATATAAACTCTATTCAAGTGAAGAAACAGTCAATACATGTACAATTCAAAACTCACAAACTATTATATGTGGTCAGCACCTGTATTTTTATACATTCCTTCGTGAAACAGCTGAACCATGTTGCCACATGCACTTTGGAAATAAGAAAGTGATAAGCTTAAGCTTGTGTATACTAAATGGTAGTGAATATCAAAAGAAACACTCATTACTTAAGCATCTCCTTTGAATATAAGCAATGACTATGAATTCAACCCTAAATGCTTTCCAGCTCCTTAATCATAGCTTAGCTGCAATCTGTAATGATAATTACATTTAATGTTGTTACAAGTCATATTTATTTTTAAAACTTAAATTCATTGAGAGATATAATTTGTCACTTTACCCAAAGACAATTTAAGATGCATTAACTAAAACAAAAATGGGAGGGGGGAAGGCAGAAAGCATTACATTACACAAATTAACTGACATTTTGTGCAAGTGCAGGAAATAGCAGCTGTATGTATAGTTCGCTTTATCCTTGGCTATAATCTTCAGTTTATTTTTAATAAATGCAGTAACTATATTGTAACTAGCAATTTCACACAGTATACTTTTTCAATTTTATACGAGGATCTTGGATTATAGACAATTATATTTACAATTGTTATGATTAGATGGATTGTATACAGCATTTAAATGTTGGCTCCATTAAAATTATCATTAAACCTCCTACCATTGAAGTCACGTAGTAATAGCTTAACTGCAAGAAAACTATAAATTGATTCATTAATGCATCTTGCAAGTAAAAACGTTGGAATAAAAAGTTTGATCATATACTAGGTTTCAAATCGGAAACCCTCGATACACTTAAAATAGCTTGTGTTTTACCACGACACAAAGACTTTCAAGAAAGTCCCCCCACCCCAAACTACCCTTTACGTGGAAACATTTTTGACAATTCTATATTTCTCAAAAATGGCTCTAATGATTTTGATTAGAATACCGAATATTAAAGATATTTACATCACAAATAAAATGTATAGCTTGAATTTTCTGGGAATAGCTTCTGAAGATGTTCATTCTGGATGGATTTTGCTTAAATTTGCAAAACTGGTAAACCATAAGAAATAGACAAAAACTTATTGCACAAAAAATGTAGATGCATTAAAACTCACAATTTATGTTGTATATATATTTTTGTTGTAGAGTTGACTGTTTCCGAGATAATCAGTGTTATTTGTTTCAATTTTAAGCAACAAACTTTTCTCAAATGGTAGATATGTCTTTTGTCTGTCTTCTGCTGGCAAGTAAAGAGAATGAAATTTCTATTGTTTCACACAGCGACCAGCTTTTAAAAGAATTTACTGTCGATTTACCCTGTGTATTTCCTTACTTCCCTTCTGCTTACAAAGAATCATTTTTTGTAAGAAAAGTTTGTTCAGCTAGAGAAAGTCATGTGAATGGAACACATCAGATTTTTTTTAAAAGAAGATGTCCACCATTTATCAACATTTATGATTTCACCAAATTCTACAACTAGAAACTTCCAGATTTTTTTTCTGCTGTTTGCTATTATTTCTACATATTCTTTTGGGTATCCATACTATCAAACTGTAATTTTCTTACTGAATACCCCAAACATTTCTATCAAACTGCATTTAGGAAAGGTGTGTGCCTTTTGCAGTCAGCAATTTTGCACTAAATGCTTTTCTATGCCATTTCATATACATCTTTCTTAAAATACATCTTGTCAAATACATTTTTTTTTTAAAGTTAGACTTAAGGTCTTTCAGATCCAATCAATTCATAAAGTAGCCAGACAAATAAGCTTTTTTAAAAATAGTTCCTGAAGGCTACATAAAAATAAGTGATACTGGGTAGAGAAATCATTAGAAGGTAATAACTTGCAAATTGTTCTCTCTCACTCCAAACACAGCAAAAATAGATTAACTGGGATTAGAGTTCAACACTGCAAAAGTAATCATGCAACAAACTATGAATACCAAGTTCAACTTAACATATTACGTCACACATTACCTCACAATTAAAATAAATTTATGTTCCAACATTGGCTTGAATTTAACACTTATGTGCAGTACAATGATTGACTGCAGATCCCCTGTGACTTATAATAGAGCTGAATTTTGGATATGCAGTTGGTATTTGCAAAGGAAGCAATAAAATAACATAATTCTTATTTTGCAATAGTTCCAAAAATGGAAGCATCCTAAAAATAACCACAGATGCACTTGTACAGTTCCAAAGTAATGTTCACATATTTTTATTACTGGATCTAACAGTATAATATACTGACTGTAGAGAGTCAGTGCACTGCAAAGTTTATGGTGTGAATTTATGAAACCCAGGAAGTATCCATGATTTAGTGTTTCCATATTGAATCAGTAGCTCATAAGATACTACATGGAGGGTTCAGCGACCAATACATGAGCTATTCATTTTATTTAACAATTAGCTGCCCGTCCTGCTTTGCACGGATGGTGTACCTAATGAAAAAACTGAGACAAAATCTTCTGTTTACAATACGACCATGCAATGAAATAATTTGACAATACTTTATTCTAATGCCTTGTAATGTACAATTTTCTTTCCGGAGAGAAAGTTAATAGCGTTGATGGTTTGCCAACTCTCGAGCTCGCATTTTCACTGCTGCACCGCATCATTGTCTCAAGACACTGTTGCATGACCTTAACATTGAATGGGGAGGAAAAATACTACTACAGCCATCTAGCGGCAAATAAATACTTATTCTAGGTATTAATATAAAAATAATAGTTGCAACAAATCTTCACTTATCTTTTGGAATCCTTGCTTTGTTAAGTGAAGATTTGTTGCAACTATTATTTTTATATTAATATTTGTGTTATTACTTCACTGTTACTAGCTTCTTTTTACATTTATAAACTTATTCTAGGTGTTTACTGCCAGGAAAGCTTCTTTATTTTAAAAGATAGGAGTAAGGAAAGGACAGTCATAACATAAAAATGTATTTTAATTTCACTGCTGCATTGCATCATTGTCTTGATAAACTGGTGCATTACCTTAACATTGAATGGGGAGGGAAAATATAGCAGCAGCACTATGACCATTTAGCAACCATGATACCACTGCCATCTGGCGGCTACTAACCAAAATGCGTTCCCTTGGCACTGTTATTATTCATATTATGAGACTTTAAAAACTTCCCTTTACTATTTTTAACCATTTTCTTTTCCACAAACCTTATCATGACAATAACGAACACAACAAAAAAAGAGTTGTTCAATTTGGTGCAATCGTTCGTAAGTGATGCGTGTACGCATATTTTGGCAATTCATATATATATATCTTACTTTGCAATTTTTATATCTGCATATATGAACCAAGTTACAGGTGCTATAAATTGGCTGTAAGAGGAAGTTGAGTTCCTATATGCTTGATCTGTAACAAAGAATCGCAACTTGCTAAAAAATCCAAGTCAGACCATAATAGTAGACCAAAGAGAATTATGCTGTTACTATTGCATACTTTTGGGTGTTATTTGGAACTAGATTGGTCAGAACTGTTACTTAAAAATAAAAACTGTTCCCATTTCTAGGTTGGCATATATTGCAAATTATTTTATTATTTTCCTAGCTGTATTTACAACTTTATCCCTAGCAGTATCTCCCTGATCCACGTGTTTCTAAATGTTCAGCCAGAATTTGAAGCACAATGTGCACCACACCATAAATATAAATCCCCATATCTCTGTGAGTATTCATTATAAATTTGAAAAATGGAGTTTACTTTACCTGAAAGATGGTGTTATTTTTAATATTTTTTATAAAACAAATACAGTGCCTATTTTTGGCTGCTGCCGACCTAGTTAAATATTTACAGGCCCAGAATTCAGTGCATAGAGTGCCGACAATTCAAGTGCATATGATAACCAACCAAACTGGAAGAACTGAAAGACAATATCACAAAAGAAATCACTGCAATTTCAAAAGAAGAGTCAATGCGTGTTAATGGAAATCTTACTAAAAGTATGAGAGATGTGTAGCAGCATATGGACATCATTTCCAACACCTTCTGTTGTAAAGGTATGTGGTTATTGTATGCATGTAAATCGATGCATTTGATTTCAGGGCCTGTGAATATCAACTCAGCTAGCCAAGAGTCAGAAATAAGGCACTCTATACAGACCCATATGTACAATTTATCTGTCAAAGAAACAGTCGCCACTGTAACTCCCTTTTGTTTCTTCAGATTGATATTTTACTTTTCTACTGATTAACTATAGTTAGCAGAGGAAATATTGTCCTTTACTAGCATATAACAATTAGATTTCATTGGGCATTACTTGAAATTATGAAGATTTTGGGTCAGTGATGTATACTATAAATTAAGTATTCATTTGAGTTGATTATAAACACATTTACATCACTTACATTTTAATTACTTAGGACATGTTTTGGAAGCATTATCACTTCCATAATTAACTTTTCTTCAACTGTCAGTGCCATGATTATCAGGTATTGTAGTAGATGGGCTTGCCTCTGGTATCGGTTTGGGTGGCTCAGTTGGTTAGGCACTAACTTTCTGATCCTGAGGTCATGGGTTCAAACCTGGTTCAGACTGATGATTTTTAAGTGTGCTTAAAAGCGACAGCCCCAAACAGTAGATTTAATGGCATGTACAAGGTGCATCCAGAAAGTACATATAATTTTTTTTTTTTTTTTGGGAGTGCTTAACGGCTGCTTTTACCACTTGTGGCACCGCAAGCGATGACATTAGTGATACATGAAATGAAGATGGAGCACCAGTGGAATGTGATGGCAGAGCAAACCGGAGAAAACCTGCTCCTGCGCCACTTTGTCCACTACAAATCCCACATGCAGTTGCTGGGGATCAAACTTGGGCTGCCTAGGTCTAACCATCACCATCAATTGTAAAACCAAGTCTGCCGCCAATGTCTGGAACCACGAAATCACTTCATTCTGCACCTCAGTGTGATTGTGGAAATGTTTTCCTTCCAGGACACCTTTTGTGGTGTTGACTGTATGGGGTCTTGCAATGTCATGCAATAGGGTAATGCTTTGTCAACATCCCCTCTGCAGGAATGTCAATGCTGCAGCCAAACGTTTGGTTTTGTGTTCATCTGTCAGTTGCCTAGGCACTCATCTTGCACATACTTTGTGAAAACCAAGCCACTGGAAGACAATTTTATGCAAAAGTGAGCAAGACATCTGAGGGAATTGACAAAGCTCATAAATTGTGAAGAGCTGGTTTGGCACAATTGCTTATCATGCACTTTCTAACACTTCTGGTGTCACCAGGAATGGTTGGCCACTATGATCTTCACCGTATATATTGGTTCGTCCTTCAGTGGATTGCCTGCACCATCATCATACCACATTGTCGCACATAATGTTGTGTCCAGACACATGACACAATTGGCAATGGGTCTCTGCTGGAGATTGCTTTAGAGTGTGCAAAAATCTGATGACTGCACAAACCTCAGAGTTGGCAGGAGACAAAATCAGAGCAGCAATTTTATCCTAGCACAGTGCAGTAACTACTGTATTATAAGATTGTAACATTATTGCATTATTCCCACATATTTCCTCTCTACTCTTGTGCATGTGCATTTCTGGTGGTGTCATCTATGGACATGATCAGGACTTACTTTCTGGATTCACCTCGTAAAAGAACTCCTCTGGGACAAAATTCTGACATACCAATAACGCTGATATGATGCTGGTAATTAAAAAACAAAATATATATTTATTTATTTTTTACCTCTGTGGTGGGTTTAGGAATTTCTGGATGGGCTATCTTCAGATGGGAAGCCTCTCCAGACCCTTGGAATAGGAAGCAAGACTTGGTGAAGTTTTAACTCTCATTATCAGGCTTGGCATGTTAGATGCAGTGCTTATATACTCTTTGCTCTAGAAATTAATCTATGTGGTCGTGATATGAAACAGCTGCTGGAGCTCACTTTAGTTACAACTGGAGCAATGTGAACCAAAAACCTTGTGTCCTGTATGACTTCCCTTTCTTGTTTTCATTTTGGTTACTGTTATTGCCAACCAGCCTTAATTGAAAATGAAGCAAATGGATTTGACAAATAACTAGTTCACAAAAAATAAACAAAGACAAAATAAAAACAAATGATCAAAGACACTTGTACCTTCACCACAAACAAAGCTGTAATGATCACATTTAGGAAGTTCACATACCACCCTTTGACTTTTAACGTGTTTAAAAAAATCTTCAGAGAACAAAATATTATCCCAGCACCCACAAATAATTTTTCCATTAAAATGTTTTTAAATTGAAAAGTCAAAGATGAAATTCCAGTAGAGAGGAGGAATATACCAGATAAATTGTTTGGAGTGCAAAAAATTTTACAGAAGGAAAATGAAAAGAAATTTGGCAACTAGGAACCAGAAATATAAAATTAAAACAGGAAGATAAATCAGCAGTGGCATGGCATTTTTAAAGAGAACATCATGACATAGAGAAAGGTCAAAGTTTATTAAAAGGCACAATAAACAGTTAGGAATTGGAAAACCTGGGAGTATATTCACATCTGGAAAAGCAAAAACATCTCAGCCACATAAAATTTAACTATACAGAAAATCAGCAGTAAAATACCTTTTTGGAACTCTGATCACACATTAAAAAACGCATTCATCTTCTAAAACACATGAAAAGACAAACTGAACTCAATACTTGGGAGAAGATCTTTTTGAAAAAGTATAAGCCAACATTGATGTATTTTGAAATTCCCACAAAATACAACCTACTGCTAAGTTCATCTGATGTCCAGTAGGCAAGCCTCAAGTCTCCAGAGGCATCCTGCAAATGAATGCAGCAATTGAAGGTAATTGAGAATGCAAACAATGTTTGTGAAACATATATATTACAGAGTAAGTAAAAACCAGTGAAGTTTCAAGTGTTAAGTTCGACTCAGTGTTACCTTCAAAACAAATGGTAATTTTTGAAAGCCAAAAACTTTTAGTCAATTTATTTAATGTGCTGCCGATAAACTTGCGTGAAACCGGATTATTCAGGTTTTTCTATTGTTCATGCATGTTTTCTTCCATTATTAGCCAGAATAATCAGAGAATAATCAGGAGTTAATTGATTTTGATAATATGATCATTCAAAAGTAATGAAAATTATGGCCTCTATGGCTCTATGGAGCCTGAAAATGATAATTATGGACTTACTAAAGCTCTATTGGTTGTCCCTGTCTCAATCAGAATACTAAATATCATTACATACTCGTTTTGCCTGCTCAACTGCACGTTCTTTCTTGATTCGCTGCAGTTCTGCAAGAAGTTGTGCAGTATCATCATCACTATCAGCTTCATCAGAATCATCTTCATCTAAAGGATCATCAGCATCTAGGCTTGCTGCTGGCACTTGATCAAGTTTTGGTCGTTTACTGCTGCTGCTTTTTAGAATACAAGAAAAAAACTCTTTGGTTTATTGAGTTCACACTTAATGATAAGTTCTGCACAAAATATCCCTGTTAAGTGAATATTTCCAGCATTCATTACTCACTGTGAGGCAGTGTCTCGCGTGTCCTGAGTGCGGCGGTCTCTGGTACTGCTCTTGTCCTTCTCCTTCTCACGCTCTTCCAGTTCCTTCCTGAAGTCACGGGACCTCAGCTCTTCAGTTGTCCCCTGACCATGTTCTCTACAAGTATATTATGTTTAATATCAATTAATGTAATTTTATTTACATGTATGTCCAAATATAGTAGTAAATTGTTAATAAGGCACAAATCAATCCCGCCTTCCCAAAACATGTAGGACCACAAGCAACATGAAAGGGGTAATTATATATTTTTTATCATTTGAAGGTCTTATGGAAAAAAAGCTGAGGGCCCTTCAAAGTTAATTCTGAGAAAGACAAAAGATTTTTAAGTTTCATAGCTGCTAATACTGCAGTCAAACTTAAAACTGTATGCATACCTCGATGAATTATTGTAAACTACTCAGTTACTGTTGAAACACTTTGTTATTATGGTGCTAGCAAATTATAAAAGATATTACAAATGTTGCAACTTATTAGGAAAAAACTGATGTGTTACACTCACATGACTTTCTCTAGCTGCTCTACAAACCTCCTACAAAAAATTATTCTTCTTTGTACACAATGTGCTAATCTAGATAAATATTAGCAGAATGTTATTACTTAGTTCCTAATAAGGAGAAGAGAATAAGGGAATGCGCTATGCTAAAATGATTGTCAAATGTTTTAAAAGCTATCGTTATGCGATTGTCATTGCAAATCACTTCTTTGTTTGGCCAGGAGTAGAACAAAAGAAAAGCAGACACTTCCTGTCTGAGAAAAGTACTTCACAATTGAAACCAATAACAAGGAATATCTCAGAAACGGTTACTTCCACAACAAAAACGTAAAGGATATAAATTGTGTGTTTTGTCATGATGTACATTTTTTGTGTAGTGAGTTTTTTTCTATCTCTTACGATTTAGCAGTTAAGCAAAATTCATCCAGAATAAAGAGGTCTTAAGAGGCTATTCCCCAAAAATTCAAGATATACATTTTATTTCGGACATAAATAGCTTTAATATATGGGATTTTAATCAAAATTGTTACAGCCATTTTTAAGAAAATCAAAATTTTTGAAATTTGTTCCATGTAGTTTTTAGTAGGGGGATCCTTTTTGAAAATTGTGTCGCATCCTTGGAAGATACTAAACCTAAATACCAAGTTTGGTATTTAATGGTCTTTTCGTTTTGGGGCTATGTTGTCCACAGACACACACCCACACACATGGACCTTTTTTAAAAATGCTTTTTTCGGACTCAGGGGACCCCAAAACATATATTTCCGGTGAAATCTCGGTATCAAATTTTTGGGTGCATTACAATACCTTCTCTATCCCTATGTACATTGTACATATGGGGTTAGAGAAAGTAAAAAATCTAATATATACCATTCACAGGATTTTCTCTACTTCCTCTACAGATAAAATTCTTAAAAAAGTTTATTCTTCTTTCTACTTCATGTTAATCGAGATAAACATTAGCAGAATGATCTTATTACTTAGTTCCTAATACGAGAAGAAGAGGGGGACTAAAGGAATGCACTAGGTTAAAGCTATAAACAAATGTTTTAAAAAGCCTGCCTGGGTAGTATGGTGTCAGCCTCACATTCAACAGGTTACGAGTTCAAATCTCACTTAAGATTTTGAATTAAAGAGATTAGAATTTCAATTGTTTCACACAGGGACTGGCTTTTAAAGGACGAGACTATTGCTTTAACCTCTGCATTTTCTTATTTCCCTTCTACTTACAAGGAAGCTAGTAATAAGACTAATTCTGCTTATGTTTATCTTGATTAGCACAATGTAGATAACAGATTAATGTTTTGAATAAAAGGTTTGTTTACCAAACAGCTAGAGAACATCATTTGAATGGAACACAGATTTTTACCCTTCTACTTACAAGGAACCAAGTAATAAGGACAATTTCTGCTAATGTTTATCTTGATTATCATGAAGTAGATAGAAGAATAAGATTTTTAAAATAATTTGTTACAGAGATGTAGAGAAAGTCATGTGAATGGAAAACATCAGATTTTTACCTTAACACCCAAAACATTTATTAAACAAATTAAGCATTTAGAAAGATGGGATAATTTTCTTAACTAATTGTACATGAATCCAAAAGAAGAATTTTCAGGGCATTTATATCTGTAAGTAACTCTTAACTTTAATATATGATTTCTTTGTTATAATTTTTTTTCTAAGATTTTCTATGTTTTAATAGCCATAAATAATATTTCAAAAGCTCTTTATGTTTGCACAATAGTAATGTTTGGATCATTGTTGCAATTGTAACCTGATTTACACAAACATGGAAGTTTTGTTTGTCAATGATAAGTATTCAAGCCAAAGGTTGGTCAATGACCTGAATGGAATTGTGTGTTCAGGTAAGGTGGTATTGCCATTTCTCCATCCATGGAATCGTGATGATGAAAGGACACACACCCAGTCCTCCAGCAGGACAGAAAATCTCTAACCAGTACTGGGAAGTGAATCTGGATTCCCTGTGTCAGTGGCAGGAGCGCTACCATTGCACTAACAGACAGACTGTCTGTCAAAAGGTTAATAAATATTAATGATTCACAATAATATACACTAACAATATTACACGCCTTATTTAATTTCACGTAAAAACATAACTCCACATAAATATTTATGATATTGTAACTATGCTCTGCGGCTGTAATAGCTGCGCATGTGTGGGCAGCTTGCAGATTGTTATTGTGCATTGGTACACCTGTGTGCAAGTTATTTTGACATCACAGCCAGGCATTATTATACCAGTGTAACAAAAAATCCCCCTCTTTACTCAAACAAGCTGCTGTTTACTTCTTCCACTGATACAAATGAAAATCTGTTCACAAATAAATATGCTTTCACAGCAATTTAGCCATAGAATTTCCATTCGAAGATCGCGGTAATAGCAACTATTACTGCACACTATGAATTTCCTATGCCAACTATGCATTCCCAGTTGAAACAGGACTTTCTGCAGGACTCATCTCTCAATGCAATGGCAAGAAACTTTTCAGAAGCAGTCACACTGCAAACCACAGCAGGTATTATACACTCACTCAAGTGTAGCAATCGCACTTTTGATGTCAAAAGAACTTCTGATGGCATACATATCCACTCATGCAGATCACAACAACAATTAGTTTTGACTTCCAAAGCAGTAAAAATATGAACTTTGCAATTAAAATATATAACCTGAGTTACTCTATATACTGTTCAAGGAGATCAGAATGTAAATATCTCTCAGCTCTATGATGAGTGTAATTGAGGTTGTGTGCCTTTTATAGTGAAATTATAATGCCATTAACAGCAGAAAAAATGAAGAAGAGACAAAATTTGGAGGAGGGAGATATGAAGAACGTAAAGCAGTCTACAGACAAACAGAAAAGCAAAGCAGTGAGACTTCCAGCACATGAAAGAGAGCCTTAATTGAAAATAATCAGAAAAAACAACAACAAAATCTGATGTGTTCCACTAACATAACTTTCTTTAGCTGTTCCAGTACAAACTATTCTTAAAAAAGATTCTCTTTTTATCCACATCATGCTAAATGAGATAACCATTAACAGAATCTGTCTTATTACTTGTTTCACTGTAAGTAGAAGGGAAATAAGGGAATAAATTATGCCAAAGCAATAGTCAAATCCTTTAAAAGCTGGTCACTATGTGAAACTATTGACATTCACTTCACTTTGCATGATCCCGTTTGAGGAAAGTTTATAGTAGCAACTTAAAACTGAAACCAATAATAAGGAATATCTAAAAAATGGCCAACTATTCAAGAAAAACATATATGACATAAATTATGTATTTTAACAAGATCTACTTTTTCGTCTATGTCTTAAGGTTTAACTGTTACACCAAATTCTGCAAAATTCATCCAGAGTAAAGTCTTGAGAGGCTATTCCCAGAAAATTAAAAATTTTCATTTTATTTGTGATCTAAATATCTTTAATATACAGTATTTTAATCAAAATCATTACAGCCATTTTTGAGAAAAACAACATTTTCAAAAATTGTTCCATGTAAAGGGTAGTTGTGGGGGGGAGGGATTTTTTTTAAAATTGTGTTGCTTCCTTGGAAGATACTAAACATAAATGCCAAGTTTGATTTTTAATGACCTTTTGGTTTTTGAACTATGCTGTCCACACACACAGACCTTTTTTCTAAAAATGCTTATTTTGGACTCAGAAGACCTCAAAACATATATTTCTATTGAACTCTCAACATAAAATTTTTGGGCGGAATACAACCTTCTCTAGCTACTATGTACATCGTATGTACACACGCACTAGAGAAAATAATAAAAATGGTCAAATCAGAAAACAAAAGAAAGAACATGAAAATATGAATGAAAGTCCTGCATACAAATATGCTTATTCTTTGGATGGAGTAGTTACTTGTGAAAATAGACAATTGCCAAAATGTTCATGCAAAAAGAAGGCTATAATGAGGAAGCTGTTAGAAACTAACAGTAACTTAACAAAGATCTTGATAACAAATACACATAAAAGAACACCAAATGAATGAGATAGGAAGGTTAGTGCTTTTTACAAAAAGGATGATGTAAGCAGACAAGCATCTGGGATTAAAGATGTTGTCACTGTGAGAAATAATTATGGAAAAAGGAAAAGCTCACCAATAACTTCTTTGATCACCGAGCACATGGTATCATGTATGATCTCATACATGAGTATGGTGAGATAATTGGTAAAAGTAAATTTACTATATTACTCCTCAGCATGTTCTGTTAAATAACATAATACCTCATATGTTTGCCACTGCAGGTATCATGAGAATTTTTATTCTTTTCAAAAAGTATTACCAGATTTGCCTTCTTATACCATTTTCTTTGGCTTCATATTGCATAATGATGTGACATAAAATTGCTGGTTAACTAAATGTGAAAAATGCAATAATATCATTGATAATAAATTGATTGATCCAATAGAAAGCAATATGTTCCAGCAATGGTGAAATGGAACATGTGGATTCAAAGCGATGGCAAGCTGAGTAACATAGTAGAAAAGGAACATGAATCAACTAGCCAAGCACATTGTAAGCATGATATAATTTTTTTAAAATAATTTTTTAGCATGAGAAAACAAGCAAAAATATACCAAGAACTACTAGAAGCTGTATGCATTCCTACTTACAAACCTAAATTAGCTATTCAATATAGGTGAAAGCCTCAGCTATATTGCACAAGATGAGATTAGAGCTTTCACTAGGTGCAGCCTCTAATAAGTTTATTTACCATTTCTCTTTAGTATTCTGGAAAACACTTTCCCATGACAACTGTATCTGATGAGTTAAATCATGGGAAGGAGACAGTTATTGCATACATGGACACAAAATATTTGAAGAACTACCTAACTTTGTTGGATACGCTAATATTGATCTAATGGATCAAGTTCTCAATTTAAGGATAAGATTGTGGTGGCAAGCTTGCCATCACTGGAAAAATGGCATCATAGGAGAATTACTTGGAGTTATTTTTTCCACTTTCATGGCAAAGGTCTTTTAATGCAGGTAAGACATTCCATTTTGCAAAGAGAAAATATTTATATGAAATTCACAGTGGATATATAGCAACAATGGCTCAGTTACAAGAAACACATTTTTTCCTAATATACACTTTGCCTAAAAGGTAGTCTTCTTCCCTGATTTTATACTTACACAATTTGTTTCTGGTTACGGAAAATTTGAGACATACTTCCTCGATTTCATATTCTTATAGAAAAGAACATCAACTGTCCTTGAGGAAAGGAAGAAACAGTACAACATATACTTTTCAATTATCCTCATTTCATGTGTAGAAGATGCTGCTTAAAACTCAATTTAAACAATTGCAATAAAGATTTTACAAAAACATTGCATACTTTTTTAGCAGAAGATATTGTTACAAGTATTTTGTAATAATTTGTTCACCACGTCTATTAAAAACTGTAAAATGTACCTTTGTATTGACATTATTTTAATTATTCTTAAATTATAAAACTATACCCAAATATGCATCAAGTACAATAGGGCTTATCTGTGGAATAAAAAAAAAGAGAATATATTGCTTTAATCACACCATGTTGTGCAAACAGGAAACAAATGTTCAACAGTACAATGTGGAATCAAACCTGATGATATGCAAAAATACATTGTCACCATTCAGAAAATTCTCAACCCAAGGGCTACCTGCTGGCAATAAGGGTAATGAAGATAAAATCTGCTAACAAGTATAATAGATCCATCAAGATCTTCACGTAAAGAAGAAAAGTCTGGACGCTTACCCAAGCAATGATATATTTCAAAACATCAACAAAAGAACAAGTGTTTTACAATCAAGTGCACAATTCATGATTAGATAGTGAAACTGAACATCAAATCACATCCCCACAGGATCAATTTATTTTTCAATTATTTTCAAGGCAATAATGCATTTTAGGCACCCACTGAAACTAGGGCATGCATGAAAATAGTAGAGGGGCTGGGTGTTACCTGAAAATCGCTTTGTGGCGATACTTCAGAGGGACGAAGCTTCTGACAGAGCATTTATATGATTTACTCCAGCAGCACCAGCATTTAAAGCAAAGGCCAGTTGCCAAAGCTTATGTTGTTCTGCCAGAAGACATCCAACAAGTCTACCCAACAACACAAAGGGTATAGCCTGTAACATCTCATGGACAACCAACATTATGAACATAAGTATGCTGAAAATACACTGGAATTCCAACATGAAAAAAATTCTCAAAATTCCAAAATCTCAACTGAGTGTGCCCATTCTTGTGCATAATTATGTATCTGGATTCATTGTCCATGAAACAAAATGGAGGTTCAAACCAATCCCGGACTGTCACATAAACATTCATATGCATACACAAAACAAAACTCAATTATGTGTCACTCTAATGCAATATTGGTGAGCTTTTCAACTATGGCAAATATATACAAAAGAGACTTATCATGCTTTATAATTTTTCGTGGGGTCAATCTGTAGAAGTTTGGCCTCCAAGGAATCAAGCTAATTCCTTTGCAAGAAGAGAGAATGGGTGTCTTCTTACAATTTTTGTGCATCATTTGATTTCATGCATTTTTATATAAACAATATTAGTTGGTCATTGTTCATTTTCAGAATTTGATATTATTTTAAATTAAAACGTTAGTAACTGTAAGTACTATTCCTTAAACAAAGAATATTAGGATAAAAGGAGTATTAATGAGCATGCTTTAAATATGAATGTGCTAAATACATTTATCATAAGACAGCTTAATCATTTAAGATAGCTGAGTAAACAATAATTAATGATACAAAGCTATGGAAAGTGGAAATTCTATACAGATTTCATAAACGACAAATTTCCACTGCGAATCGGATTTCAAGTTCCTGGGATCACTGGGGTTTTGGCTTCGCAGATCCATAGGCTAGGCCCTATTATCACTTCATTCCTCTAGTTATAAAAATTACACAATTCGGCTATGCTTTGCCCTAAAAGTTATAACAAACGGAGTAAATAAAATCGCAGAAAAACGTAAGTACCAAATCCGGATCACATAAGGAAGTGGGACATATTATGGGAGAATGTCGCACTAATTCTGTATAAATATAAACATTAATGATGAATAGTGTAGGCTAATGAAATTATGACCACCATACCTGTATTTGAGTTTATTGTGCGATGGTAAATCTCTGCTAGAATATTGTCTGGATATTGCACTTAAATCTTTTTCTCCTCTTCCCTGCCCACCTCTGGCTGGTTCGAACGTCGGTCTAGCTGCTGTTGTCATGTTTCTTCTTTTCAAAACTCAAAAAATTACAAAATATATTCCAAATTTACAATTCACCATTCACAGAGATTTAATACGGATACTAATATTTACGCTACTTGTTTTTGTTTTTTTTCTCTCTCTCTCTCTTTTCCTAGCTTTTCTTTCACTGAAGCAATACTGCCAACCCTAAAGCATAATTTCTTCCTAGGTTTCATCTGAAATTCCCTAAATCGTGAGTTTTGAAACTAAATGTTTACATTTGCCTGCATGTATACTTGGAGGGGAGACAAAACCATTTTAATAACTTTTAAGACTTTTGTCGGTGTTAGTCTGAATTGCAATTCCTTCACAAAACGTCACGTCAAGATTTGCTTTAATTCTTTTAAATCATTATGAGTAAAAGATCTTGCAGTTGTATAAAACTACTACTATTATTATTATTATTATTATTATTATTATTATTATTATTATTATTATTATTATTATTATTATTATTATTATTACTACTATTATTATTATTATTACTATTATTATTGTTGTTGTTGTTGTTGTTGTTGTTACCAGTACCAGTTTTGAGAAAATCAACATTTTCTTGAAAATCTTCGTATCGCATCCTTGGAAGATGCTGAACTTAAACATAAAGTTTCATATTTAACTGGTTTTTCGTTTTTTAATATTGTGTTCACAAACAGGCACGCGGACTAATTTGAAATAATATTTTTGTTATTATGAGTGACATAGGGGACCTTTTTCTTTTTTTTTTTTGTTTTTGTTTTTTTTCCTTTTTTTTTTTTGTTTTACTTCAACGGTCCTCAAACATGTATTTCCGTTGAAATCTTCGTATCGAGTTTCGTGGATGGGGACATATTGTTGAAAACCGCGTGGAATCTTTGGAAAATACAGAACATAAATGCCAAGTTTTATGTGGGTAGCGTCTATTCGTTTTTGAGTAATGAATGCTGTTTACACACACGCACACACACACACACACACACACACACACACACACACAAGGACCTTTTTTCTAAAAATGCTTTTTCTGGATTGTGTTCTCAAAACATGTGTATGCGGTCGTGTTATTTGGATGGAATGCATATAACCTTCTCTACCTACTATGTACATTGTAGGTGGTAGAGAAAGTAAAAATGGCATTTTCGTTTGCATCAGTTACTATTATTAGTGAGAAATTACCTTGTGATTGGCGTAAATTTAAGTTTTAAAAGCATGGCAGCGGAGATGCATGTGCAGAGAAATAGCGCAGAGCATGGAATTCTACAACGTTCTGTAATGGTAAGGAGCTCATGATGTTTGAGGAGGTGGAACCTCTTTAAACCTGCAAATAAACTTTAACTGAGATTAGAGAAAGGATAATGCAGTTCAAACAATGATTGCTCACAATAAACTAATTTATTTTTACTTTCTCTGCACCTACCTATCGTACGTAATAAATACTGTATTCCATCCGAAAACTCAATGTCGAAATTTCATTGGAAATAAATGTTTGGAGGCCCCATGAACTCCAAAAACATTATTAGAAAACAGTTATTGTGTTGATATGTGTGACCAGCATAACACAAAAACGAAATGCACTTTAACTACCAAATTTGGTATTTAAGTTAGTATCTTTCAAAGATTCATCACGAGGATTCACAAAGAAGTGCCACCCTAAACTACCCATTATATGAAAATTGTTCGAAATTTTAGATTTTCTTAACGATTTGTATTAAAGGCTGTAACGATTTTTTTTTATTAAAATTGTTTATATTTAAGATATTTACTAATAAATAACTTTATACAGTTTGAATTTTCTGAAAATAAACCCATTCAGAAATACACGGGAGTGTAACGGATATACCATAAGATTTAGACCACAATCCATTGCACAATAATAATAATAATAATAATAATAATAATAATTTAGCTCTCTAAAAAAGTTATTTCAAATATTTTTTGTGGCACCAGGCATTTCGGAGATATCTATAGGTATATTGAGTTATTATTGACTTGAACGTTTAAATACGTTTGTAATTTTAAGTGCAGCTGTTCAGTTGTTTCTTGCGATGTCATGGAGAGTATGGAACATCAAACAAGATTTCAAGATATCCCCAATTCTAAACTACCCTATTATATATTATAGGGTACCTATACACAAACTTTTTCGAAATATTAGATTGCCTTAAAATGCTCTAGCGATTTTGATTAAAATGTCGTATATTTATGATATTTATTCTTTTATTTAAATCATGCTTATCGAGATAAACATTAGCAGAATTGGCCTTAATAGGTACTACTTGCCTCCTTTGTACGTAGGAGGGAAATAAGAGAATGCACTAGGCTAAAGCGATAGTCAAATAAAACCGGTTGCTATTTGCTTGCTAAGAGTAAATGAGACGAAAATAAATATATGTCCGTTTGAGAAAAAATTGAATTCCTACCTTAAATCTGAAACCAGTAACACGGAATATCTTGGTAACGGTTAACTCTACAACAAAGGGGGCTATTTCCAGAAAATTCAAGATTACACATTTCGATTGTCATGAAAATATCTTAAACATGTGGCATTTTAATAAAAATCGTTAGAGCCATTTTTGAGAAAATCAGAATTTTCGAAAAAATGGGGGTGGGGCGATTTTCTTGTAAATCTTCGTGTTGCACCCTTGGAAAATACTGACTTTAAGTGACATAAGTATCGTATTCCCTTCTAAAACGAGAAATTTAAAATGTTTAGAAACATGTTTAATCCAATGTGATTTGTAAGGGTGATGTTATTCGGTGGAGAGAAAAATCTAATATGTTCCATTCTCATGCCTTTCTCTATCTGTACTTCATGCCAATCGAGATAAACATTAGTTTATTACTTAATTCCTTATAAGGAGAAGGGAAATAAGGGAATGCACTAGACTAAAGCGATAGTCAACATTTTAACAGCTGTCGTTATGCGAATGGGATTGAAATTCCTGTTTGAGAAAAGTGTAAATATTTTAAAATTAAAACCAATTACAAGAAATCGTTAACTCTGCAAAAATATAAAGAATACCAATGAAAATGTGTATGACATGAATTATATGTTTAAACGAGATATAGGTACATTATTTGTGTAGTAAACGTTTATCTATCTCTTAGTTTTAACTTATGTGTAAAAGTTAATTCGAATGAAGAGGACTTCAGAGGATATTCTCAGGAATTCTTAGATATGCATATTAATCGTCATATAAATATTTGTAATATACGGTATTTTAACAAAAATCGTTTGAGCCATTTTGAGAAAAACATTTTCTATGTAAAGGATAGAATGGAATGTCAAATCCGGCACACAAAGATACGCCTTTTAAAATGATCACTATGCTTCTTAGACTTTCAACAAACGTGTAATGGTCGATTAACGAGTAGACTGAAGTTTTTATAAGAATGATTTGTAGAAGCCTAGAAGGTAAGAAAAGAATGTGCGTGAATGTGACGCAATTTTTTTCCAAGCACAGCAATAGAAACATCTGATGTGTTACATTCACATGACTTTTTGTCCCTTTTAAGTAGAAGAGAAAAAAGAAATACACTAGGCAAAAGCGATAGCAAAAACTTTTAAAAGCTGATGTTGAAATTCGGTTCTCTTTATATGGCCAGGACTAAAACAAAAAATATAGGCATGAAACGAGAAAAAGTAAGTACTTATTTTAAAAATGAAACCAATAACAAGGAATATCGCGGAAATAATAAGCTCTAAAAATAAATTTAGAAAAGGGAAAAAGAAGATATGACACAATGTGTGTGTTTTAGCGAGATCTACGTTATTTATTTATTTATTTATTTATTTATTTATAATGGTATTGTGTTTAATAACATTTTCTCTATCTCTTTCGGTTTACCAGATATGCAAAAATCGTTAGGAATGAAGAGGATTTGAGAGGCTGTTCCCAACAAATTCAATATGTATATTTTATCTATCATGTAAATATCTTTAAAATACGGTATTTCATTCAAAATTGTTAGAGCCATTTTTGAGAACATCGAAAAATCTCCCATGTAGGTATAAAGTAGGTTTAGGGTGGGGGAATTTTTCTGAAAAGATTCGTGCCTCACCCTTAGAAGATATTAAACTTAAACACCCACTTGCATATAACGGACTTTGTACATGTACTGACACACAGGGCGGTATTTTTTTTTTTTTTTTTTCCTTTCTTTTTTGGATTCAAGGGTGCTGAAAATCTTGGTGAAATCTCGGTATCGGATTTTTGGGTGGAGTATAGTAGCTTCTCTACCTACTATGTATGTGTAATTGGGAAAGAAAATAATAAAGAATCTTATCTATACAAATCGTTATAGAAAATAACCCTGAAGGAGCCCCTTCCTCATTGACGCGCATATGGGAGTGGGAAACAAATTTCCTCCCCTCATTTATCACATGCGCAATGCTTTGTATTGAAATATCGGATGGAATTGGACATCACTGTCAGGAGTCACACTGACCAATGAGAAAATCTCGGGATTTTACCCTGCTTTCAAGCGTGAATTCTGTCAATCATTGTTGGACCCTGTTATAACTAGGAGAACATGAGGATGCAGGAGGTTACAAAATCTTGTTTGTTTTCAGCCAAGCCGATCGATCCAATAGCAGCAAGGGGGCGTTTACTGCGCATGTGCAAAACTACAAACTCCATGAAATGAACAGGTTCGGAGAGAGAGAGAGAGAGAGAGAAGAGAGAGAGAGAGAGAGAGAGAGAGAGAGAGAGAGAGAGAGAGAGAGAGAGAGAGAGCCCGTCTCCATCATAATGCCGAAAATGACAGTGATTTTATAGCAAATTATTTAATATCAGAGAAAACAAAATACAGTAAAGGATTTGCTGGGTATGTAAGTGGGGTTAGTACTCATAAGAGCTGCTTTCAAACTGAGAAAAAGAAGGGAAAAACAAAAAGTAAAATAAAGAAAGAAAACTTGGCAGTCGATAGTCACCAATCACTTTTCAAGTCGCTTTCATCGATGAAACAATGCTAATATAGTGCCGACTAGTGAGTAAGTACGTAGTATAAAGTGTCTACTGTGTTATTTTCTTTATTTAACAGTGTTGGCAATTAATCAAAATCATTACACTAGAGAATACTACACCCCATGCAAAAATATAAATATAAACAGTTTGATCTAAACATGTGCATTAATATTGACTGATTATATTGCCGGAGCGGTCGCCGTTTTGTGGCGGATGTCTTAAATGACGTTACAGTCAAGACTGTCCCGGTACATCAGTCACCGAACACCGAAGATCTCGTTAAAGTAGGTACACAACTTATGTCATATTTACCTACCTACATTTTTGTTGTTGAGTTAACCGCTTCTGAGATATTCCATGCTAGTGGTTTCAGTTTTAAACTACTTAAACTTTTCGAAACAGGAAGTAATCTTTCTTCTCGTATCTTTTTTTTTTTTTTTTTTTTTTTACTCCTAGCAAGCAAAGAAACCAGAATTGCAATTGTTTCACATAGCGACCCTTTTAAAAGATATGACTATCGCTTTAGCCTAATGCATTTCCTTAGATATTTCCCTTCTATTTACAAAGGAGTAAGTAATAAAGCCAAATCTAGTAATATTTATCTCGACCAGCATGATGCAGATAAAAGAATAATCCTTAGTAAGAAACGTTTGTTTGGGGAACAGTTAGAGAAAGTCATGTGAATAAAACATCAGATTTTTAGATGGAGAATTGTTTTGATTATGAGTGAAACAAAACAGTTTGGGTGCTCTCAGTGTGAAAAAATAAATAGGTATAACTACAATAACAATTTTCGGGAACTCGTTTCTAAAGCCCATCCCGAAAAGTTAAGTACTGCTACACCTTTCCTTAAAAGTAATATTCATGAAATTTGTAACAAGAATTACAATTATGAATATAATTTAAACGCCTTCATGACGGGAGACTATTTGTAAAAATCTGACTTTCTCTATCGGAACTGTAAACAAAATATTTTTACAAAAGATTGTTCTTTTGTTTACATAAGGTAATCAAATAAATTTTACTAGCAGTCGTTTTACTATTATTATTTAATTCCTTGTAAGTAGAAGGGGGATATACGAAGCTAAAGCGATAGTTAACACCCTCAAAAACTGTCATTGAAATTCTGTTCTCTCCTTGACCAGAGTAAAATGAATTATGTGAAATGGATGAGGACTTTTCGTTGAGAAAAAATTGAGTATTTTAAAATTAAAACCAATAACAGGGACTGTCTTTGACATTTTAGCTCTACTAAATAACATTTAAAAATTTGTTTTTTTTTAACGAGATCTTACTTTTTCTGAAGTAAGTTTTTGCCCATCTTTTACAGTTTACCTACCAGCTATGCAAAAGCTACCAGAATGAAGAGGACTTGAGGGTCTATTCCCAAGAAATTCAGGATATACATTGTATTTGTCATGTATACGGCATTTTAATCAACATTGTTAGGACCATTTTTGCAAAAACAAAGATTTCTAAAAATGTTCCTGAAAATCTGAGTGTCATGTCCTTGAAGATACTAAACTTAAATACCAAGTTTGATATTTTACTGACTTCTCGTTTTTGGGTTATCCATCCATCCACACACACACACACACACACACACACACACACACACACACGAACATTTTTCTAATGTTTTAAAGTCAGGGACCTCAAAACATGTATTTCCAGTGAGATCTCGCAATCTATTTTTTTACTTTCTCTAGCCCGCATGTGCAATGTAGGTAATGTTCAATCCATTATTTAGTAATAGAGTGAAAACAAAGCTTTGGCTTTATGTTATTGATATGTAATTCTTAATTACCTTCATTGTATGCACATACGTTCTAGAGAAAGTAAAAAT
The DNA here is from genome assembly GCA_030762935.1 of Hymenopus coronatus. Taxonomy (NCBI): domain Eukaryota; kingdom Metazoa; phylum Arthropoda; class Insecta; order Mantodea; family Hymenopodidae; genus Hymenopus; species Hymenopus coronatus. The sequence continues at coordinate 89,761,497 of CM060894.1, read as the reverse complement.
ATGTTTTGTAAGCAAAGTTTGTTTGTAGAGCAGCTAAAGAAAGCCATGTGAATGGAATACATACGATTTTTTGCAAGTATCCCACATCGTGATCATCTCGCTGATGGCATCTAAAATTACCTATACTTACTCATGACTGAAATTTTTGTCGCAAATTTCTCATTTTAAGCAGAGACAAGATTTTGTGTGGAAAATTATTTTTAACATCTGATGTGCACCATTCACATGACTTTCTCTACATCTCTGCAACAAATTATTGTTAAACAGCTTATGCCTCTATTTACTTCATGCTACTCGAGAACAAATTAGCAGAAATAGCCCAATTACGTGTTTCTTTGTAAGTAGAAGCGAAATAAGGGAGTACCATAGGTTAAAGTGATAGTCAAAAGCTGGTTGCTATGTGACTGAAGTTCCTTTGTTTATATGGATAGGAGTTGACAAATTCCTATATGCAAAAAGTAAGTTTTTCATAGATGAAACCAAAAACAATGAATATCTCAAAAACGATCAACTCCACGAAAAAAATGTATATAATATAAAGTGTGTGTTTTAACGTGCTTTACATTTCTTGTGTGATAAGTTTTTATCTAGATAAGTCTTATGGTTTAGCAGTTATGCAAAATTCCGTAAAATTCGCCCAGAATAAAATAGTCTTCAAATTCTATTCCCAGAAAATTCAAGATATACATTTTTTTTTGTCAGGTAAATATCTTTAATATATGATATTTTAATCAAAATCGTTAGAGCCATTTTTACGAAAATCAAAATTTTCGAAAAAGTTCAATGTAAAGGGTAGTTTGGGTTGGGGGATTTTTCTCAATATCTTCGTGTCGCATCCCTGGAAGATACTAAACTTAAATATCTACCAAATTTGGTATTTTGCCGACTTTTCGTTTTTGAGTTATCGTGTTCACACACACACGTACCTTTTTGTGAAAATGTGTTTTATATATATATAAGGGGCCCTAAAACATATATTTCCGGTGAAATCTCGAATTTTTTTGGGTGGAGTGCAACACCTACTCTATACACTATGCACATAATGCGTGTAGAGAAAGTTAGAATTCGCATTAATAATTTTAATTAGTAGCATTTGTGTTGGATACTCTAGACATAAATTCACATTAACTCGTGCTTGGGGGGGGGGAATTAATGAATAATGACATAGCTAAAATGAAAATTGACAGGTAACAAAAGTAACATTAATGTTAAAATCCCATATTTCCAAATTCAAACCGTATTATTTAAATCAATATAATGAATATAATCAAATCGTACACCACCAAACAAAAACATACAAGATGTGGGTCTGTTTGTTACAACTAAGCTATACGTAGAGAAAAATCTCGCTGTCAGCATTTGATATCTCTAACCGAAGTCATTGGAGGGACTTTTCACAGAAAACGTGGTAATACGTACCTTTTGCTTTCAATGCCAAGAGTGCTGTTTTTACATCTAATTTGTTACTATTACTACCATAGCTTAGCTGTTTAGGATACTTGGTAGCAATTTCAATTAAGTATATAGGTATTAATGTGTCAAATGAAGTTTTTAGTATTTAGCAAAAACACAAGGCCTGAAGAGTATGATCTTTGATATTTTATACTCTAGTATATAATTGTGATTTTGTGCATTTTTGCATTATAAATTCAATAACATATCTGTATGTATTGTAATTTTTTGACATTTATGCACTTAGGAGAGTACATAATACAATAATCATATTTTAGTTTTATATAGTTACTAGTAGTAACTATTATGTCGATAATTAGAAAACTATCATCTGACATTACATCAGTGTTACATAATGAAGTTGTATTTATTTATACATTTTAACATACATTTTGATACTCTTTGTTATACGTGCATGTGCATGCAAAAAAGGAAGTAATATGGAGCGCATTAAGTATAGTGCAGTGGCGTACAGGCCTCAAAAGCAAATTATGTGATTGTTTGTCTATTCTGCTGTTTTTGTAACACTAGAGTTTTATACATATTTTTCGTAGTATATAAACATATGTATACATGTATATCCCTTGACAAGTTCTATGTTCAGTGGCTTCTGGCCTAAACGAACCTACAGAATGCTTTCTAATCTAATCTAAAGGTTTCTTGAAATTTTACCACTTATAAAACAATTTCTTATAATTCAAAAACCCTTATCAAATCATAACTTAGGTTAATAATTGCTAACTTGTTGATATTTCAATAAATAAGAAAATTTACAACATTTTTAACATATTAACCCCTTAGTCGGCGCCCATGACGCCAATCCTATCTGAGATAGACTATCTCGCACAACACAACCGCGCGGCAGCCATGACGGTTGTGGCTCCATTTATCGGTGGGCCGGTCTGCGATAACCGCTTCTCTATAGTATACACAGATACGGGTAGAAAGAGAGCGTGCGCAGGAAGGTCGTTTTCATGTTTCATGCACCTGCCACATGGTCAAGAGGCACTCTTAGGCTACATTTACATTAGGAGAACATAAAGCTGCAAGAGATAAACTACACTTAGTTTATCATCTCCTAAGGCTTGATGGTACCCTGGTAATATGGCGAGCAATTGCGGACGATTTGTAAGATGGTGTCACTGCATTGGGTATTTGTGAAAGAATTCCGCGACATTTGTTTACAATCACAACCATGCGACGAGGCAATAATGACGATCGAGGCCGCGTACGAAGTAGTTCGCTGTCAGATTCGTCTTGAGTCACACGATAGTCTGACTAGGAGAACAGAAACACTGGAGAGGTTATGTTCCAACAGCAAATACAATGGCGACTTGAAGTTTGGCCGGTTGACTGTTTTACAGGGGCGCATTTCTGTGCTGCAACCCATATAGGTCGGCAAAACTTGAGGATGAAAGGGGAGAGAGGGTACAGAGCAGTATAATTTAATGTACAGAAACTTATTTAAAGATGACTACGTACTACCAAATAGAATAAATAAAATCGGCACTGCACACTGTCACACTGTCCTGGCACTTACCTTGTTTCCTATAGAACGTGTATTCCAAACTTATAATTCGTTAAATTCATTTATCATTTGATACATTAATATTTTACATATTTACTTATAATCTAGAAAATAAAAATAGAAAATATTAAGAGTATAATGAATAAAATAAACAATTAAAATAATTAAAATCAATTCCAAATTGTATGTACAATATGATTAAAATTTAGACAATTATAAATTGAACTATTGTTAGTGGATGCCAGTTACCTAGATATTCCTAATTTTATAACTTAAACAAGATATAATACATAAACTATTAAATCTAATTTAAACCTCTGGTTTAGTACCCATACTACACTTTTATTTCAAATGTTTGTTTTTATAACTTCATATAAAATCTCAGATATCTAACTAGGTACTATATTTATATTATTTATCTTTTTTATACAACTTCATTACAGTTTTCTCGAAAGTATATTTACATATATTTAAGCATTCACTTTTCTTGATGTTTAGATCCTATAGGTACACTCAGTACGTAATAATTTTACTGAGGTTATCACTCATGTTACTCTACTTTACTTAACATTCATATAATTTCTTAAAAAATTACGTACCTACTTACAGTAAGTAGAGGAGGTATTGTACTACTTCAAAAAAATCCAAAACGAGTTTTCACGGAAGGACATGTTTTGACGCCTCCTGAAACCTCCGAAAAAACATATTTATGTTTGTGTGTCTGTGAACAGCATAACGAAAAATCACATAAATACCAAGCTTGATTGTAAGAACTATAAAAATCTGACGTGTTCAATTCACATGACTTTCTCTACATCGCTGTAACAAACTGTTACTAAAAACATATTTTTCTGTCTACTTTATGATAATCGAGATAAGCATTAGCGGGAACTGTCTTAATTACTTACTTATTTGTAAGTAGAAGGAAATTAAGGGAATACACTGCTAAAACGATAGTCAAACCCTTTAAAAGCTGGTTGCCATGTGGTTAAAATCCACTTCTATGTAGAGCCAGGAGTTTACAAATTTCCGTGTGAGAAAAATTTTAAGTATTTTGAATCTGAAATAAATTACAAAGAACATCTCAGAAATGGTCAATTCCACGAAAAAAAAAACAAAAAAACTATATGATATAAATTGTGAGTTTTAACGTGATTTACATTTTTTGTATAGTAAGTATTTGCCTATCTCTTACGGTTACGAAAAATTCAGCAAAATTCATTCAAGAACTAAGAGGTCTTCAGAGGCTATTCCCAGAAAATTCAAGATATACATTTTATTTTCCGTTTAGATATCTTTAATATACGGTATTTTAATCAAAATCGTTAGAGCCATTTTTGAGAAAATGGTAAAGGTTTGGTATGGACATGGCTATTTGACAGATGTCGGGGTTAGACTGAGACACCTGGCATCCTTCAGCAACAGACGGATACTTTGCAACGTAATTTTCCCTGGACGCGTCCTGCATGGTGGAGAGCTCTTATTTGGACAGTAATGGATACATATGCTTGGCTTAGTGCCTTAGACACGCCAGATGACTGTGTGGTTCCTGCTTTATGAATTATTTGTTTACAGAGAGGTGGCGGATGATTCGCCTCCTGGATATAGAAGCTATGAGCACCTTTAGATATTATTCCTATACCGATCCTGAATGGTAGATCTTGCACTCTTCCTCTTTCTGTTGCCTGATGGGATGTAGAGCTCCTGGTCTTCCTGAAATAAATAAAGTTCCTAGCTCCCTAACGGAAATTGCTTGAATTCTGCCATAAAATGTTTTGAAATATTAATAAAAAAAGAACATGTGACGCAAAAAAAGGCCTGGTAAATTTAAAAATTAAAAGAACTAGGTGCTAGATCTGGCGAATGGGGTGGATGTTCAAGCTATTCGATCTTTTATTCGCACATTTTTCCATTGCAATGACAACGATGGGCCGGAGTATTGTCGTGATGAAACAAGTTGTTTTTCTTTGCCAAATGAGGCTTTTTTCTTTTCACATCACCACTCAAACGTAAGTAAGCTTGCATAGTAATCACCAGTGATACTTTTACCCTTTTTCAAGTAATCACTAAAAATAATTGCCTGTGCATCCCAGAAAGCACTTAACACTCGCCATAACTTTGTTAGCTGAGAAAATTAACTTTGCCTTTTTTGGAGTTGGTTCACCTGACGCAGTCCACTGTTTTGACTGTGATTCACTTTCTGGAGGTAGAGATGTATCCAAGTTTCATCCATGGCAATAAGCCGACTCAAAAATTCACTGGTATTTTTACGGTAGAGCTCCACATTCTTAACAGAAATAGTTTTTCTTTGCAACGTTTGATCAGGTGTCAACAAACGCGGCACCTATCTTGCAAAGACCTTGTGAAAGCCCAAAACGAAATGCTCAAATCTTAAATACAAAGTCTGATATTTATCGAATATTTCATATTTTAGTTCAAAGATAACGCAGAGGACCTTTCTGTAAAATGCTTATTACTTTCCCTACACGTACTATGTACATAGTGAGAAGTTATTGTATTGCATCCAAAAATTCGATACCAAGATTTCACTGAAAATACATGTTATGAGACCCCCTGATTCCAAAAAAATATACGAGGGTTCATGGCAACTAGTTTTTTTTCTTGTAGATATGTGAACGGATCACAAGCGTATATGTATCGTGTGGAAGTTCTGCAGGCATAGCGTGTATGCAGAACAATAGCTGGCTCTGTGATAGTTGGTAGTAGCGCAGCGAGGGCTGTGAAATCAGTCAGTTGGTGAGTGTCGTGCGAGACGGAAGTAACCCGTGTTGAGCAGCGCGCTTACATTAAATAGCCGTTCTCCGAGGGAGAAATGCGATGGAATGTCACAGTGAATTAGTGGAAACCCTTGGGAATAATGCCTACCATACCGTATAGTAACACGGTCAGTAGGAAAGTTTCAGCAAGGACGTGTGTCAACCAGTGATCAGCAACGTTCGGGATGACCTGTCAGTGTGCGGACCGACGTGGCAAGTGCTGTCATTGAGCAGCTCCTGGATGAAGACAGACGATGGACACTATGGAGTTAGAAAGGGCAAGTGGCATCGAGAAACGCACCTTCCACAGGATAGTGTGTAATGAGCTGCAACTACGCAAAATCGCATCGCGGTGGGTACCGCATGCACTGACGGAAGTTCAAAGGTGGGTGCGCTATGCAATATGCTGCGACCACCTTGCACGTGGGCAACAGGACGACGATCGATTCTTGTCACGAATAATCGCCATCGATGAATTTTGGGCCAGGGCATACGAACCAGAACTGAAACATCAGTCCGCGGATTAGCCACATGCTGTATCACCAAGGAGGCAGAAGTTCCGTCAGAATCCTTTCCCAGTTTAATTGACGGTGATCGTCGCGTATGACGTCAGGAGTGTCATTGTTTGCCACTTTGTTCCACATGGCAGAATAGTGACTGCACAGTAATTCAGGGACTTCCTGGTGCGACAGGTACGACGTGGCGTTCGGGAGAAACCTGCGGATCTTGTGGACAGTGCAATAATCCCGCACGACAATGCAAAAGCACATAAGGCAGAGTGTGTAGGGCAGCTACTGCGACGCTGAAGAATTGGAGCACCCACCTACTCTCCCGACATTTCACCCTGTGACTTTGATCTCATTCGAAAGATTAAGGAACCACTACATGGTAGGCTGTTTGCAATACGAGAGGACATTGCTAATGCTGTGCGCGAACAGATGACCCGATTCACACATGGTGCGGCAAATGCTGTGGTAGTTGGTATTCAGCGCCTCCCACATCGTTGGCAGCGTGTGGTGACAGTAGCAGGGGACTACTTTGAGGGTCTTTAGGCCCAGCTTTGTCATGTCAACTGTATGTGTTCTGTGTTGTCTTTCTTTTGCACCGTGAGGCTATATTGCCCTGTATATTACCGTAATAAATTAGTGTGTTACGATATTCAGTGCTATTCACATGTAGTTAACACCTTGTCCTTTCGTCTGTATATGTCACATTTTCCAACCGGGCTGGTATCTTCAAGAAAAGAAATAGTTGCCATGACTTTTGCCCCAACCCTCGTACATAAAAAGATCTCTGTGTGTAAATATCAAACTTGGTACTTAAGTTGAGTATATTCCAAAAATGCGACACCAAGATTTTCGAGAAAATCCCCCACCCCAAACTATTCTTTGCCTGGAAAATTTTTCGAAAATTTTAATTTTCTCAAAAATGACTAACGGTTTTGATTAAAATACCTAATTTATAAGATCTTTTTATGATAAACTAATTGAATATCTTGAATTTTCTGGGAATACCGTCTGAAGACCTCTTCATTTTGGATGCGTTTTGTATAACTGACAATCCGTAAGAGACAGACAAAAATTTACTACACAAAAAAGTAGATCTCATATACAGTTTTTTGTAGAGTTAACTGTTTTCGAGATATTCCGGATTATTGGTTTACATTTTAAGCCACTTAAACTATTCTCAAACGGGTATGTATATTTATTTTCCTTTCTCGTTTGTTTACTTTTGGCAAGCAAAGAGTATGGAATTTCAACTGCTTCACATGGCAATCGACTTTTAAAGGACTAGAATGTCGCTTTAGGCTGTGCATTCTTCCTTAAACTTACAAGGAAGCTAGTAATAAGACTAATCCTGTGTATATGTATCTTAATTACCAAGATATAGATAACCTATTTATCTAATGAATAATAGGTTTGTTTGACGAACAGCTAGAGAACATCATATGAATGGAACACATAAGATTTTTTCCCCTTCTATCTACAAGGAACCAACTAATAAGGAGAATTTCTGCTAATGTTTACCTCAATTGTTATGAAGTAGACAGAAAAATAAACTTTTAACAGGAATTTGTTACAGAGCTGTAGAGAAGGTTGTGTGAATGCTACACTGAAGATTTTGTTTATCTTATTTCTTTTTACTTCCTCCTCACGTAGTATTTAAATAGTGTATAGAGAAGGTATTGTATTGCACCCAAAATTCGATACCGAGATTTCACCGAAAATATATATTTTGGGACCTATTTCCAAAAAAAGTATTTTAAGAAAAACATGTCCGTATGTATGTCTGTCTGGCTGTCAGTATATATCTTATGATATATCTTATGATATATTCCTTCTTTAATTTTTGCTTCACTAATTTTAGGAGACTTTTTTTTTTAAGTACATGAAACCAAGTGTATTGACCATGGCTATGATAAACTTCTTCATTAATCCTAATTTGATATGTGGCGGTGATAGATACACATTTTTAGGATTACGTAATGACCCTTATTTCACATTTTTCTGCCCAGGAATCAATGATTCGCGTTTAGGCTATTTTATTCTAATGTAATGGGTTTTCTGTTCCTACCATTCCAATGTCATAAAAATCAACAGTACTTTGAGCAACAAGCTACAGACCAAGAATAACTGAAATACCTTCAAACCATCACAAATATTCCATTCATACATTATACATATAAAATTTTCCAATATAAATTTGAAGTTTTCATATATTTCCTTCATACTAGCTGAGTGAACCACAGGTACTGATGGGGATTTATTGCCGTTGTGCAGAAGCACTGCTTTTAAACTAATTTTAGAGGTATCAATGAACAAGCTTGGTTATTTTCAGTACCAAGTGTCTCCATCAGAGAAGAAATGTCACTACAAAACACTAGGCTTTTTCTTCAGAAAAACTCGTCTTTAAATTGAGAATGACGATTACAATAAATACATAAATTTGTATTGTTTTGAAGAAGATTCCACCCTTTTAGTCGCGAAGCAAACATTTCAGAGTGCTTTTTGGATAACTTTAAATCTTATATGGGATCGGTAACATCTTCTCGAGAGAGTAAATGAGATTCAGATAAACAGCTTAGTCCGAAAGTTTCATCACCAAAGTCCGTGGCATTTTCTCCCTTACCTATTTCTATCAGAGTCTGAGCTCTCTTCATCTACTGGCATATGGTCTGGAGGTTTTGGTATTGGCAAATCTTTGCAGTGTGGAACTGGTCTCATTGTAGATTGAAAGTTAAGGTAGACCGCTGTATATTTTGATTTTGAGCAATCCCTTTAATGTTTGTTAAACAGAAATAAGAGTCAGAGGAGTGATCTCTGGTTTCCCTCCAAATCATTGAGATAGCAAATGGCATGTGGTGTGCCATTCCTCCATGCAATGAGAAGCCTAGAACACCTTAAACAGATATGTGGGGCCCAGGCCCTTGTTTGGTCCTCCACTTTACACCCAAAATAAAGTTCAAAACACTTTTTCACTAATGGAGCAAGGTTTCGCCTTTTTGAGCGTCACTTCAGCACATATATAACAAAAGTTGTTAGGATGATTTAAACAAACTCTAGGCATTTTGTAACTAATGAATTATTAAAGGAAATAAATTCGTAAATATGTAGAATACATCTCAGACACACAAAACACTCACAATGGATGTTAGGATAATTTTAGAATTTTGGAAAAGATGATTTAATTAGTAAAATGTTTAATTTATGTTATATGAATTAATTGTGTTTACTGGTTCACGTGGAGGGTTTTTTTTTTAGTGGGTATACCGCACTCTAACGGGTTGGACCACGTATCCTCCTAGCCTTCTCCATTTAGGCTAGAGTCGAATGCAGGATTGCATTTTCCCCTCCACGGCAAGAAAAACAAAAAACAAACGTCGCTACAGCTGGGGTATCCGGCTGCAAAATGTAGTGGAGCCCCACAGTTCGGCTAACTGTGCTGTTCCGGCCCCTGAGGAAGTGCACACCCTGCCGGGTGACGGGCTATGGGGCTCGTTACCGGGCCTGCCCGAAGTACCAGAGGCATACATGCTTTTTTTTTTTTTTTTTTTTTTTTTTTTTTTTTTTTTTTTTTAAGTTTAAGGGAGAAATTGTGAATTTGTTCCCGTTTTTTTTATTTTTTTATTTTTTTTATTGATACCCAAGAGGTGCAACTCTTGTTCTCTTTTTTTTATTTTTTTTTTGTTTCCATCTCTTACGATTTTTTTTTCTTTTTTTTTAAATATGGGGCAATCTATGCCCACAAAAACATAATTCTACTAACACTCGTTTTAAATAACTACAAATCAGTGCAAATAAACCATCATCTTCTAAAACTAAACCACAAAAAATAAACATAATTAATATCGGGTTAATGAATCCTTAGCCCGAATAGTTACATTTTTTTTTTTCAATTCTGGCAAAGTTTTTTTTTTTTTTTTTTTTTTTTTTTTTTTTTTTTTTTTTTAATGCTAGTTGACCATAATAGTTTCTTTTTTAATCACAGAAGCGGGAAGCTGAACCTAACAACATTGTCAGTGCTTCTTAGTGTGGAGATGATAGTCCACCGAGGGACTAACAATATTAGGTGGTAACCTCAAACATGGTGATAAATGGCTGCATATCGCCGATAAATCCGGCCTTCATCACTTTCCATCGTTCTTGTCTCAGGAAGCCAAACCAGTCTTCCCTCTTTGCCACAGTGTCGATATTCTGTTTCAAAATCCAATGGAGTGTTCCCGCTACCAACCAAATCACACTACGTTGAAGGTAGGAATTCGAGAAATGAAATTCCAGGCGCCAGAGTTTCTCCAGGCACGGCGGGGTCTCCGGCTGGCACCATTTGGTTAGATAGCTATTAAGCACCAACCAAATGCCAGCAACCTGCCGACACGATATAAGGCGATGCTCCAAAGTATCAACGTTGGAGCAGAGTGCACAGAGGTTAGATTGTACTCGCCCATGTCGCCAGTTTTTTTCTGCTGTAGGTATGGTCTCATTTAACACTTCATAAGCCGTCTCTTGCCAATCAGTTGAAATATGTTTACAGTAGACATTCTGACAAATAATGTTCCATCTCCGAGCATGTTTCTCTTCAATCCTAGGAGCAAGCGGAGCGGCAGTCAATAGACGGTAGTGGTTCCGGGTTTGCTCAAATGCTGTGATCTCCGTGCATGTGTCCAGAAGGCGCTTCAAATGTGTGACGATAGGTTTAAAGCCGGAACGTACCGTATAAGGATCTTGCAATTGCTCCTCCCAGAACGCTCTATCGATTGCTGAACCATTACCATTGAGTGATCGGATGGCAGTTTTCCCCAATAATGCCAAACATTTCTTTGTGACGTCCACTAATCCACATCCGCCATGGGAACGTGGCAAGCGTAGTTGAGGTCTGTCCACAGTGTATGCTTTACCAGTCCATAAAAAATAACCGATCAGTTGTTCAATTCTCTGTGCGTCATATTTTGTAATCGGCAGAAGCTGTGCTAAATACCAAATTTGACTGAGACCATAGGTATGAATATACCAGATGCGCTGCAGCAAATTCAAATTTCGAGTCCGCTCAATGGATAAGGAATATCGTAGGTGGTTGATTTTATCTCTCCAGTTAAGAGTAATGGTGTCGTTCACATTTTCCATGAAGGAGACACCCAGGATTCGTGTAGTGGAAACAAGTTTCATGCCCAACGGATTAAGCGGCTCCGGCCAGTTTCCGACTACCAATATCTCCGATTTGGCCACATTTAACGCTGCACCTGACCATCCCTTATACACCTCCAGGCCATGCTGTAATGCTGCCATATCTAGGTTATCAACAGCCGCAATTGTCACATCGTCAGCATAGGCGGTGACAGTGAAGCGCTCATTATACACAGTAACTCCTCGGAGGGTGTCTTGAAGAATCTGGAGTAAAGGATTTAATGACAGGCAAAACAGTCCCATAGATAAAGGGCACCCCTGACGCACTGACCGGCTGATTTGAATCGGGATGGAGAGCCATCCGTTCCACAACACCCGAGACTTCTCTGTTCTGTAGAGACCTTGAATCAGTTGAACCGTCGGCACAAGAAAATGTGCTGCTTCCAAGCATTTCCATAAATATTGATGGTGCACTCTATCGAAAGCTTTTTGGAAATCGAGACTGATCAAAGCTGCTACTTGATGTTCCTTTCGGAGCTGCATTAGTACATCCCGAAGTTCCACTAACGTTGCAATGATATTTTTCTGTGACATTGCCGCCTGATTGTAATTTAATATTTCAGCATAAGCACCTTTCAGTCTGTTAGCCAATACTTTAGCGAATAATTTATAGTCCGCATTGAGCAATGTTATTGGACGATAATCATTCATTGTGGTTGCCCGAGCTGCCTTTGGGTGTAATACTATAATTCCATCCGCAAATGTGTCGGGAAAAGAAGCTGTATCCCACAATTCCACAAAGATTGGCATGATTGCGTGCTTTATGATTGGCCAACACGTCCTATAAAATTCATAGGACAGTCCATCAGGACCCGGAGACGTGTGTTGACTCGCCTGGAGAAGAGCATCTAACACTTCATGTTCGGTGATAGGGCTGGTTAGCATCTCTGAGGTGTCTTGCGAGACGTCAGTTTTAAATAGCTGACGATCAGCATACATATGCGATGTGCCTTGTGCTGGTTCCTCGTGAAACAAAGCTTGGAAATGATCCGCGATAAGTTAAAGAATGGCTCTGGTCCCAGAGCATGGGGCTCCAGTGACAACATTTTGAAGGACTTCTGGATATTTTGCACGCCCCTCCTTCCTTTCTTTAGCAAAATAATAAAATGAATGCCGTTCCTCATCGTGTATGTGCCGGGCCTTAGCTCGGACTTTATGGCCATCTAGGTGCTGTAATTGTTTCATCTTAATAATCTCTTTCAATCGTTTGATCGCTGCCGTCACATCACAGCCCTCTCGTTGCTTCGCACACAGGTTCTCCAGGGCCTCGTTATAAAAAAGCAGCAATTCCTTTTTCGCCCGTGCCCGCAAAATACTCCAGTATTTAAAAAACGAGCGGATCGCCGGTTTTGCAATTTCAGTCCACCAAACACTCTTCCGGGGTGCGGTTCTGAAGGAGGTTTGTAGCTGGTTCCATTTAACTTTAAAGTGCTCCATGACTTCGGTATCCTCTAAAATGGCGTTATTAATCTTCCAGTAACCTCGGCCGGCCTTCCGAGTGCTGAGTTGCTGAACCTGGAGTTGACAGATGACGGCATGATGGTCGCTAAACGCCAACGGAATAACGCAAATGCGGTGTACAGCAGTAGACATCCCTGGAGAAACATATATACGATCTAATCGAGATGCAGAGTTGTGACGAAGAAAGGTAAATGTTACAGCAGCGCCATAATTTATTTCCCAGGCATCCTGAAGCTGGAGCTGCGTCACTAGTTGATGTAACATAGTGCTGAAGTTGGGCGCACTTTTTTGGTCCTTAGCATGCAGCGTACAATTAAAATCACCTGCGAGTAAGCATTCCTTAGCATGCTGTAAATGTGGAATTAAATCATTCTGAAACAACCGCTCTCGTTCCTGTCGATGTTGGGTACCTGCAGGAGCGTGTATATTCACTAACGCAATATCATCTAAGGTTGCAGAGATGATCCTTCCCGAGGGGTCCATTTGAAAGTTCTGTAGTTGAAGACCTTCCCGATAGACAATGGCCGTGCCCCTTCCGTCTGATCCCAGATTGACTTTATAGTTATGACCATAAAGAGTATCCAAATTATACGTGTTTACTTCTTGCAGAAAACAGATATCAACGTTATTCACTCCGAGGAAGGTTTTGAGCAGTTTCTGTGTCACAAGATTGCGACAACCGTTCACATTTAAAGTCGCTATTGATTGCAGATAAATCATGCTAAGATGGCACGAGCACAAGGACAGTACCAGCAAGAACAGCACCATCAAATACCTGCTATCAATACTACGAACATTACTGGCTTGTGTCACTTTCTCCATCTGAAGAGATCTGTGTTGCAATATGTCCGCGAATCCTCGGTTCATCAGAAGAACTCCTTCCTTCCCCTCCAAGCGGAGGAAGAAGTAACGGGTCCGTATCTATCTTTACCGGGGCGGAACGAGAGGGTTGGGTCCCACCGGTCGCCACTGCTGGATGTAGAATTGTGTACTCCGCGGGAGTAGACTGGCTATCCCCGGAGTGGCTGTGTTGCAGTTCGCGTACTTTTAGCCTAGGGTCTCGTGCAGAACAAGACCCCCGTCCCACAGGTGAAACTGTGACTCGGATATCAGGAGGTACGTTGGGACAACTGGCCCCAGCGCGGGTCTCAACAGTAACCTCCTCTGGGAATTGCGCAGCTTTCTGCCCTGGTGCCAGCCCTCCACCATCACCACAGTTAGAACTCCCAGCGTCCCTTCCAGCATCCCTGGAGTCGCATGATGACCTGCTTGCTGTTTCCTCCATGCTAAGCGACGCAAACGACACTGCTGTCTGCGGCTCGCTCAAAAAAGTCGATGCCACTGGCGTCATTAGCTGTGGTATAGGCTGTTCTGCCGGAATAGTGTACTGCTGTTCTGCCTCCATGTCTTGCTCAGTTTCCAGCTGGCTGCTCCTGGACAATTTTGCACCACTCGTTTTGCGGAGCTTTGCGCGCTTACCACTCTGTTGTCCAGTCGGCCGTTTCTCTACCCCTGCAGCTACATCAACAACTAGTGGATCAGAACCGACCTGCTCTCTCCTCTCGGAGGTGGGCGGAAAACCGCGTTTACCCGCGACTTCGCGGAGCACAGTTGCATACTCCCTATGCTGCTCATGCATGGACTCATCCTGAGTCGCACCATGCTGCTGAGGTTCAATTGACACGGAAGGCTGTACACGGACATTCAAAGGTGGGAAACTGTCATTCTGCTGTTCAGTTACCGGAGAAACGGGTGCCAAGTCGTTCCGATGTCCAACAGTCACCGGGCGCACATTAGTGGAGCGGTGAGGGCAGACTTCCTTCAGATGTTCCACACTATTACAGACATAACATGAGCGTGGCTGTCCAGCATAAGACACGGATAATCTATAGCTGCCAATGACAAGAAAGCTAGGAATAGTCGTCTTCAGTTGCATTTTAACCGTACGTATACCGTTAAACACTGGAACACGATAATGACGGCCCCATTGTTCTTTTCGGACATCATACACTGTCCCATAACGTTGCAGTGTTTGCTTTAACACCTCATTCGGAAGTTCAGGTGGAACGTCAAAAACACGCACAGATAGCGCATTACCGGTCGCGTGGTCAAGTATTACTTTAGTTATTTCCCCATTCATGTAGGTGAAATTCGTTTCGTCCGAGAAGGTATTTAAAGTCTTCTCTAACAGGAGTGCTGATATCAGTTTTACGTAAATTGCCCGTTCACTGGCGATTAACTGAATGGTGTCCACTTGTTCCGCATTTAACCGTAAGGTATCGGCAATAAAGTCATGTACCTCATAAGCTGTCGGTCTCGTTGCATTTAACGCAAATTTAACTCTAATTGTATTCTTCCTGGCGTACATTTCCATTTTTCACAGAGAAAGTACTCTGTAACACACAAATATAACACAAAAGTATTGACAAAGGGTTGTAGACAAAGCGCGGTAAGTCCCTCTTGCACTCACTCGCTGTCACTGCACCATCACTTGTAAACAACACTAGAGCTTCCTGGTAGCGTCCGCTCGGCCCGGGCGCACAAACCAGACTGCTGCTTGACCGATGCGCTATCTCCAGGGAGGTGCTGGGCCCGGGGCCCGGCAAAATTCTGAACACAACTCTTAAAAACCTAATGAATGAAGCGCTAAAGCTGCTTTCAACAATATATAATTAGGTATTAACACACGGCTACTTCCTCAAAATATCAAAAGCTGTACATGATCTTCACTTCCCGAAACAAAACAAAGATCAAACAAGGCCGAATAACTGCAGGCCAATCAGCTTACTAAACACTTGAGCAAAGTCCTAGAGAAAGTAATACACAAGAGGCTAAACAGCCTCCTGATAAAGCAAAATCTGCTTATTCCGGAACAATTTGGGTTTCGAGCAAAACACTCGACTACTCTGCAACTGCTCAGAGCATCAGAAAGCATAATATATGGATTAAACATTAACAAATCCACCGGAGCATTAATTCTTGACATTGAGCGGGGTTTTAACAAAGTATGGCATGCAGACGAAGACGAAGACGATGCACATCTTCGAAACATTGGAGTCAATCTACTTACCTTGCTAGAAGCCTGAGAACACTTAGAGTTAGAGTTATGTAATTTTGTTTCTTCGCGGGCGTGCTTCGAGACTATGTCAAGAGTCAGCTGATGCAAATAGTGCTGCTGACGGAGAAGTGGCGGGAAAATTGCGGAGTAATGCATTCATTTTTTTCTTGACTTTACTTTGGGTATAGAAATGCCATTCTCACGATGACAGGAACAAGATAAAAATTACCTGTTAATATGTAATCGATCCACTCCTTATTTATCAGTTTCTGTCAGAAAACAAATAAAATCAGGGCAGTCCTATCAGTTACATTTTAAAAATACGTGGTATGGAGAATACTTGTGGTTATGCGGTAGTATTTTTCTACAAACACCTTTCTGTTGGACCTGTCTTTTACTAGGAGTAAAGAAAAACATTTGGAATACTACAGGATTTGCATATTTTGTGAACTGAACATAAACGTACATATTCGAGAGAGCATTTGAAATGTGTATTACAACTGAAGCATATCGAAAATAACTTGAACTCAATTCGCGATGCGTTACAGAAATCAGCTGCGCTAAGCATTAAAATATTTAATGCAAATGTGCGTTTAAAGAGGTTCTTTATGACACTTATTATTAAGGCTACTCTATTTTTATGAAAACAAGAGTAAGCATTTCGAGGACATGATGAGAGTGTTTCATCAAATAATCGTGGTAATTTCAAAGAAAATCTTAACACGCTGCTGTCTGTATGTTCGGAGGAAATTAAGAATCGTTATGGTATTCAGCGGCGACTCAAAGATAATTCAGAATGAAATAATTGAATGTATTTCAGCTTACATGTACGAACAAATACGGAAAGAGCTAAATGAAACTGCTTTTCCCCCTGTATAAGTTGACGATACAAACGATATCTCTCAAAACTGCCAGTGTTCTATTGTTGTAAGGTTTGTAACTTCAAATGCGAAATTAGTGAAGAGATTTTTAGGCTTTTATAACGTGAATGCTGATCGACTGCACAAAATTTGTTTGAACTATTAGATAATACTTTACATCAATTCAATTATCGTAATAAACTAATAGGTCAAGTGTGATGTCCAGTCACTTAAATAGCTTACTGGCGAAAGTGAAAGACGAAGTTCCTCAGGCTATTTTCATTCATTGTTTACCACGTTGTTTGAATTTAGTTTTATCAAACAGTTGTACAAATATTTCCAAATGCCAAATATTTTTTGCAAACATGAGTGGCATTCCATATTTCTTTCACAACTCAGGGAAATGTAACTATGTTCTCAAATCAATAATTGGAAGGCGAATTCCTAGAACTGTGGAAACAAGATGGATAATCAAACTCTAAAATTGTCAGAACAGTTGTAGAAAATTGGAAGGGTTTAAAATAGGTTTTTGACTAAGTAGTAAACAATCCTGCATCCGACAACATATCTATCCATGAATGTAGAGGTTTCTTGAGCGAAATTAATGATTTGTTGGCTCTTATTTTTTATGATATATTCAGTTTAACTGGTGTTCTGTATGATGTTCTACAAAATTTGGACATCAATTATTGTGCAACAATCATGTAATTTGATCACCAGAAAGAAATGAGGAGTACTGCATTAACACATTTCGTGATGCAAAGTGAAGAGTAATTCGGACTACAAAAGAACAATGCCAAGTTATCCGACGAGGATTTTTTTTTTCTTCTGTTTTATGAAACAATTGATCATATCGTATCGCAAGTAAACACTAGATTTTAAGATTTGCCAAAATAACATTTTTAACTCTGGTAGACCGTACTAAATTTAAGGAATATTAGCGGGACTTTCCATCATCTACTCTAACAGTTTGATTCAGTGTTTCCCAGCTATATTTAAAAAACCTCAACGTCTACAAAATGAGCTACATAGAACTGCTTTATGCAGATACCAACTATAGTGATATTAGTGTTTTAAAGGCTTTAGAAATCATGCGGGAAAATCGTGTTCAAGATGTATTCCAGGAAGTTTATAAATTGTGTTGTATCTCTGCCATCTACTAGTGTGTCTGTGAAAATAAGTTTCTCATGCCTGAAAAGAATAAAAACTTACTTGAGGAACACAATTTCAAACAGTGGTTGTTATCCCTGGCCAACTTTTCTATTCACAGAGATCTTCTCTGCGAGCAGCAAGAAAAACCTAACTTTTTAGACGATATCATTGACAGATTTATAGCCTTGAAAGACAGGAGAATCGACCTGATCTACAAAAAATAAGATAAAATTGAAATATTTTCTTTTTGTATTGTATTATTACGATTTTCCAAACTGTGACAAGCGATTTTTTTTCGAAGGCCGACGTTTTATGTCAAAGTCATGCATTAATATTTTCCGTTTCATATCATCTTATAATCATTTTCTAATTAATAGTTCTAGTTAATATTAGTTATAATGATATATATATATATATATATATATATATATATATATATATAGTTATAATTACCTATCTACAGACGACGTAAACCTTCGAACTTAGAAAAGTTAACTTTTCACAGTTTCGAAACTTTTTCTTAACACTTCAGCGATTTCCTGGGTCACGAGCCGCCCCTATCTCAAGCACATATTAACAAAGTACATAGTAGGCGGAGAAGGTATTATATTCCTCCAAAAAATTCGATACCAAGAATTCATCGGAAATATATGTTTTCAATACTGTTAGAAAAAGGTCATAGTGTGACTGTCAGTATATGTGGGTACCTGTGGACAGCGTAGCTAAAAACTGATAAGTCCGTTAAATACCAAACTTGGTATTTAAGATTAGTATCTCCCAAGGTTGCGATACGACGATTTTCAAGAAAATTCTCCCACCCCAAACTATCCTTTACGTGGAAAACTTTTCGAAAATTTTGGTTTTTTCAAAACTGGTTCTAGTGATTTTGACTAAAATACCGTATATTAAAGATATTTACATGATAAATAAAATGTATATTTGAATTTACCGGAAATAGCCTTTGAGGTCCTCTTCATTCTCAATGACTTTTCCATAACTGGTAAACCGTAAGAGATAGACAAAACCTCACTACAAAAAGTGCATGTCTCATAAAACACACAATTTGTGGTCTTTACATTTTTGTTGAGGAGCTAACCATTTCCAAGATATTCCTCGTTATTGGTTTCAGTTTTCAAACACTTATACTTTTCTCAAGCAGGAAGTCGTCCATGTTTCTTTTGTTTTACCATTGGACATACAAAGAAACGATATCAATTACAAATGATAACGACAGCTTTTAAAATATTTGACTATCGCTTTAGCCTAGGGTATTCTCTCCCTTTTGCTTATAAGGAACAAAGTAATAAGATCACTCTGTTAATGCGTATCTCGATCAGCATAGTAGAAAGAAGAATAATTTTTTATAAAGTGTTTGTTTGCAAAAACAGATAGACAAAGTCATGTGAATGGAACATTAGATTTTTCTAAAGAAAATAATTAGTGATAAATTATAATCAAAGGACGGAATAATCATGGTATAATCATACATAATTTGACAAAAACACATATTGTATAAAAGTGAATTAGTGATCTTAGAAGACACGAATCTATATCCTGCAAAAAAGTTCAGTCTGATATCTGAAACAGTTTCTGAAACAGTTCCTATGAATTTAGCAGTTAACATTGACGGGGTAGGGCTCTTAATTTCTCCTTAACCACAACCTCTATGAATGCCTCCGTAGTCGGTGATCAACGAGTTGATTTCTCCACCCAGAGGTCTTGGGTTCGATTCTAGGCCGGGGATGGACATTTTTCTGTAATTAAGAGTACTATAGTCTGTAAATGTGGAAGTGCACATGTGAAAAATCTACTTTAAGTTAACCTAAAGTTCAAAAAGTGAAGCACCAATGTATCATTCAAAGCCCTCTGATATAATCACAATAATGAAAATGGGCTTATAAAAACGGACAAAAAAATTCTTATATGTTACATTCACATGACTTTCTCTGCCTATTCTGCAATAAATTTATCATACAAAAGCTTATTCTTCTATCTGCTTAATGCTAATCCATATAAACAACAGCAGAAATGATTTTATTACATTTTGCTTATAGAAATTAAGTGGAAAGAGATAATCAAATCTCTAAAGAACTTGTTATTATGTTATGGCCTTGAAATTCCGTTCTATTTGTCAGACCAGGATGAAAAAAATAAAAACGAATGACGACTTCTCATTTGAGAACAGTATTGGGAAGTTAATATAAAATCAACGAATATCTCGGAAATGGTTAACTTAAAAAAAAAAAAAAATTATTTGACAAACATTGTATATTATGGAGAGCTACATTTTTTGAGTTGTAAGATTTTGTCTATCTCTTACGTTTCACAGTTCTGCAAAAGTGTTATTTCCAGGAGATTTATATTTATATATTTTATTTATCATGTTAATATATTTAATGCATGACATTTTAATAAAAATCATTAGACCCATTTTTTTTTTGAGAAAATCGAAAATTTCTAAAATTCTTCCATGTAAAGACAGTTTGGGCGGGAAATTTTCCTTAAGAATTTTCTTGTCACAATCTTGTAAGATATTGAACTTAAATACCAGAGCGGAATGGAATTTAGACGACCTTTCGTTTTTGAATGATGCTTTGCACACACACACACACACACACACATGGATTTTTTTTTTAATATTTTTGGATTTAAGGACCCTCAAAGCATGTATTTCCGGTGAAATCACTGTGTAGACCCTTTTTTTGAAATGCGATACTTTCACTACCTACTCTGTAGGTACATTGTACATGATAGAGAAAGTAATAGTAAGTAATAACAACATGTTTGTATTTGGGATGTTTTACACGTGTATTTATTTTGAATACAGTTCCGGAGTCTGGTCGGGACTCCGGCGCTGTATACTCCTTTTTCCTCTTTTGGTATTTTCCTAACATTTACAGCGTTTTTTGTTTGATTCCTGTTTTGCTTTCCAACACACACATATACACATTTCACAAACATATAAATACCCATGACCAAGGCGGGACTGGAACCCAGATCCCCTGCGCCACGAAGCACCAAAGCAAGACACTTTAGCGAGTGCGGTTATGGGGACTGCTTTGTTAGTGCATTGACACCAAGGAGGTTTTAACAAAGTTGTTTTCTTAAAGAGATTGGGGCAGATTCTATTTACGAAGCATCGTTGAAACAAAACTAATATCCTAATATATGTGAGGGTAAAAGTCAAATGTTAACCAAAGAAATCCTTTTATTATTTCCATATTGCAGCAGGTTCAATGTTCTGTTATCAGTGGGTAGTACATTGCTTTACAGTATCTTTATTCTACACAGTAGAAACTAGTTGCATTGTTAAAGAATTTTGAAACCAATGACATAAAATGACAGTCCGCGTTATCGTCTGGTTCACTTGCCGAGGAGAATCTTCCTGGTGGCACCAAAGTTCTGTCCAGCTTGGGTGGCGCCCTTATTGGTGCCTGCCTGGAGTCCTATCACGGTCTCACCAGCTCTCAGCTGTTCCTCAGTCCATTCCCGACGGTGTTCCTCGGAGGGCCTCGGTCCCAACCAGGGGCCTCTCCATTCTGGATGCTTGTAGGCCTGAAAAAATCATAATGAAATAATGTATCTCTCAGATGAAAAGTAAAAGAGTTATAATGTTTGTTTCGTTTACATTCTCTAGAGTCTAAAACCCGTTCAATCGTCCTCACTCCATATGTGCAAAAAGAGGAGAAATGAGGACAAGTAATGAGAGTGCAGGGGGAGCAAAGAACCACTCTCGGCAGGTGGAATAGCGACTATGCAACTGGGTTGGTCAGTGATAGAGACTCTATTCTGTGGTGATGTTGTGCATCCAGTTTTAAGACTGGGTGAATGTTACGACGGTTTGGGCAGGATTTACCTGTAGTAGCAAAGGAAGTATTGTATTTTTTTTACTTTCTCTACATGTACAATGTACATAATGTATAGAGAAGGTATTGCATTGCATCCAAAAATTCAATACCGAGATTTCATTGGAAATTTATATTTTGGGTCCCTCTGAATCCAAAAACAGCATTTTAGAAAAATGTCCGTGTCTGTGCGTGTGTCTGTGTGTGTGTGTACCTGTGAACAGCAGAGCTCAAAAACGAAAATACTTGTTATTTAAGTTTAGTATCTTCCAAGGATGCGACACGAAGATTTTCAAGAAAATCCCCCCCGCCCCAACTACCCTTTACATGGAACTTTTTTTCGAAAATTTTGATTTTCTCATAATGGCTCTAACGATTTTGATTAAAATATCATATATTAAAAACATTTACCTGACAAATAAAGTATATACAATCTGAATTTTCTGTGAATAGCCTCTGAAGACTACTTTATTCTGGATGAATTTTACGGAATTTGTCATAACTGCTAAACCGTAAGAGATGGACAAATACTTACCACACAAAAAATGTAGAGCACGTTAAAACACACAATTTATGTTATATACATTTTTTCACGGAGTTTATCTTTTTTGAGATATTCCTTGTTTTGGTTTCAGCTTTAAAAAAACTTTTCTCATATGGGAATTTGTTAACTTCTGTCCACACAAGCAAAGGAACTTCAGTTACATAGCAACCAGCTTTTGACTATCACTTTAAGCTATGGTACTCCCTTTTTTCGCTTCTCTCGTATTTACAAGGAAGCGAGTAATAAGAGTATTTCTGTTAATTTACCATGTTTACCGTAGCACAAATATTTTAAAAAAGTGTATCATTTTCCACGAATATTACTTGTAGCTGCAAATTCAATCTTAAGCTTCGGCAAATCGATTATTCTTTAGATTTTATGGCACAGAAATTATTAATTTTTTTTCTCATTTGTATTTTGGAGGGGTTGAAAAGAGGGGAAATAATAGAGCTGCTCTTCGTGTAATAGTTCCTTCTACAATTCCAAATGCTATGTTATGTACCTATATATATATATATATATATATATATATATATATATATATATATATATTCCGTCGCCCTCCGTGATGTAGTGGTTACCAAGCTAACTTCATATACCCAAGGTCGCGGGTTCAAACCGGCGGAGGACGATGGATTTTTTCGGGTGCATGGCTTCCTTCGGTAGAGAAGTAAAGCCGTTGGTCCCGCGTCTTAGATTTACGGCACGTAAAAGAATCTCAAGCCTGATAGAGAGGCCTCTGAGCAAAATTAAGCGTTCTTTCACGCCCAATATAGAATGGGACGCTGAGAACCACAGAAGTTAAAGAGCGTCCATAAATAATACGCCATTTACATTTTTATGGGCATATTCCTGTCAGGTACGATGCGCGCATCTTCTCTTGGGCGCCAATTTTACGGGGAATCCAGGCCTGCAGGAAGAGAGCGCGCTGTCTGTTTTTTTCCGCAGTGTTGTCAACCAAAGAACGCTTCTTTCTTTGAGGCCCCCCAGTCTAATAGTGAATAATTTACCGCTAATTAGCAGAGTTATTCAACGAAACACAGTGCATGTGTATGTGCGTGAACTCTAAGGTTTACAGGCAGAATGAAACCTTAGCATCGAAGCTACTACCCAACGTACTTCATGCCTCAATATTATAGCTCTGTGCTGATCCTGAAGACTAAGAACATATGGACTTCCTCAATTTCATCAAAAGGACTTGTATTAATCAATGGAAACAAACATGGAAAGCCACATCTAGAAGCAAATTACACGATATTCCCACCGCCGAGGTCAGACTTCAGCACTATTATTTCAACCGTAAAGATCAAGTTGTACTAACCCGACTACGTATTGGACGTACTTCTTTAACACATAAACACCTTCTCGACCACGAACCTCCTGCTATGTGCGACCGCTGCAGATCTAACCTCACAGTTCATCATTTCATTACAGCCTGCTATCGCTATCTAGAACATGAGACAAATGCGACGTCCCCAACAACCTACCAGACGCACTAAACTATACACAACGAAGAACCTTAAATTTCACAAAATTGTACAATAACACATAATATGTTTATGTTTTTCAAATATTGTATCTTTAATTGTATGTAATTCTATTGTTTTCTCAGTGCAATTTATAGTTAAATGCACTATTAGTGTTTCAAAATATTGTAATCCTATTGTAGAATCCTATTTCATTGTAATCGCTTAAAATAGTCGTAATATGAATATTGTTGAAGCGGCATTAAATAAATAAATAAATAAATAAAGACTAAGTTGCAGAGCACCCAAGAAAATGTGCGCGCATAGTTTACTGAACTTCCACAGCGACATCTTCCATCATGTTCCACCAGTAAATTCATACTTGTTCTAGAGGTACATTCTTTTGTACTTGAGAAGAAATCCATTTGCATATAAACTCCACATTTTCCTTTGTTGTGCTGTGCTGCTTTATTCAATCATCTTACCGTTCGTCCAATGGCGAAGATGGTAACAGTGACTTGTGCTATGTTCTTGCGATCCCACAAATCTACTGTCTGGAAAAGATCCACGTCAGGAACCCCGTATTTGGTGCAGGCTTTCTGGAATCTGCAACATACAAATTTATTAGACGATGAAACCAACCAAACAAACAAAAACACTCCCATTAACGTTCGGAGTATATCAGGTGGCCCAACTGCTCGTATTTGACGTATGCACATACCTCTTCGTACGTTAACATTGTTGCAGAACTCAACGGGACTATTTCAAGTTAAAACTGGTTAGCGGGTAACTGGCGTAGGCAAACTTCGTTTTTACCCCATATGCTTATAGCAGAGACGATGACTGGGTTGTTGCCACTGAGAGGAGCAGAATGATGATCCTCACCGATCGCCTTTAACCTCAAATAGCCCCGTTAAGTTGTGCAGCTCTTTTAACGCACATTAAATACGAGGCAGTTGGGCCACATGACTATATTATGATGAGTTTGCACACCAGAAGTGGCCGGATCGAATGTTTCGAAACTTGCTATATAGCAGCTATATCCTAAATCCCCCATAGAAACTATAAATTCTAGTTCTTTGCCCCCAAAGAGGACTGCAACATAATCTCTTCCAAGTGTAAGTATCCATTTAGAATCTTCCGAGGGTGCGACACGAATATGTTTAGGAAAATCCCCCTCCCTAAATGACCCTTTATAGGAAAAAAATTTAGACAATTTTGATCTTCTCAAAAAGGCTTTAACGATTTTGATAAAATACGGTATATTAAAGATATTTACATTGAAAAAAGTGTATATCTTTAAATTTTTGGAAATAGCCTTTGAATAGCCTTCATTCTGGATGACTTTTACATTAATGACAAAAACTTATTAAAAATAAACAAAAACAGATCTTGTTAAACATACTATTTATATCATATATATTTATTCATAGAGTTGACCATTTCCGAGATATTCCTTGTTATTGGTTTCAGTTTTAAAACACTTAAATTGTCTTGACACAGGAATTTTTATTTACTGGCCATGCAATGAAACGAATTTCAATTACATGTAACCACTTTTAAAATATTTGACTATCACTTTAGCCTAGTGTATTCCCTTATTTCCTTTCTACTTACAAGGAACTAACTAATATGACACTTTGATAAGTACGTTTATCTTGATTAGCATGAAGTAGATAGAAGTATAAACTTTTTTAATAATAATTTGTTACAGAGATGTAGAGAAAGTCATGTAAACAAAACACATATTTTTTCCACACAAGCAGTGAGAACTGGAGAAGTAGAGTCAAACAGGGGAGTCAGTGCCTTGGCCGGTATTTGAACCTGTGATCTCCCGGTTTCGTCCGGTTGATCTAGATCTAGCCGTTACGGTGACGTGCCGAATTGACATTGGTTTTTGCAACTGCTTCGCATTGAGATCTTGTGCTCTACCGGGAAAATGCGAATCAGTTGCGGAATTTAGTGTTGTGCTGGCGTGTTGCTAAAGTGGTTCGGTGGTTGGAGCAGCCGGACGGAGATTGGAAGATCCGTGTTTCGGTTCCCAGCTGTGGCATTGAAGTTTTCAGATTGACTCTGCCTATAAAATAGTCTGAATGCATTTCATTTAGGTGTCTTAAAAAATTCAAGTATTCGAATTTAATTTTTCACCACGTAGAACATTTTATAAATCTTTCAAAAATCTGACGTGTTTCGTTTATATGACTTTCTCTAGCTGTTCCACACATAATTCCTCTTACAAAAGATTCTTCGTTTATCTAGGTACATCATCCCTATCAATATATACAATACCAGAATTGGTCTTATTACTTGCTTCTTTGTTTGTTGAGGCTAAAGCGATAGTCAAATCTTTCAAAAGCCGCTCGCTATATGAAACAATTGTACCTAATTCGGTTCTGTTTGCTTGCTAGGAGAAAACGAAACATCGAAACGTTGGTGTCAAGCCAAGTTTTTACCTGGCTAGAAGCCCGAGAAGATTTTGAATTAATACGTCGCCAAGAAAGCTTCAGTTCTTATTTTAGCATAAATTGTGCGTTTTAACGAGGGTAAGCAAAGCACCTGATAAAGTCCAAAATACCTAGTGTAGAGCAATATCTACCCTCAAAATGGTGTGGAATGTCATTAAAGTACACCGATGTGCCTATTCCAGCACCTTGTGTTTTCAAACTGCACCCCAAATACCTACATGGAAAAGCACTACAAAAAAAAAAGATCTCAAATGTGCTAAAATACCTGTAAAAGAGTAAAAATCATTAGAAAACTCTTCAAAATAATGTAAATACAAGCAAACGACTAAAAAGTGCTAAATATCTGTTTTAGAGCAGTAAAAGGCCTCAAAATGGTTCAAAGTGACAGGAAAAGAGTTAAAATGTCTAATGTATACCCTGAAACTATCTGTTTTAGTCCAAGTAACCTAAAAAAATGGCGTGTAATGTCTTTCGAAAATGCTTATTGCATCACTTAAAATGTCACGAAATTAGTGCTAAAATGTCTTGTGAATACTCTGAAACTATCTTAGCACCCTCCACATATCATGAAAAATTATTAAAATCATTGGAAACAATTTTGTCAACACTAAAATCACCTTAAAATTCCGAAAAATTCATGTGAAAGCACTATAAACACTGAAAATTGTCCCAAAATATGCTAAAACGCCTATAAAAGTGTTAAACTCAAGAGAAAACACTGCAGAATAATGTAAAATATGAGAAAAAACTCTAAAAAGCATAAAATATGTTTCAGAGCACCAAAAACCTTCAAAATGGGCTGAAATGACCTAAAATGCCTGATACATTCCTGAATCTAGCTATCCTAGAGTCCCAAACACCCTCCAAAACAGCTTGAAATACCATTAAAAGCGTTTGAAACAGCTTTCCTAACATTCCAAAAACCTCTTAGAAGTTTTGTAAATGAAATGCAAGCACCTAAACAGCAGAACAAAACACAGCAACATAATAAAGAAAGGTCTACATATATGTCCCATTATACAAAAAATCGCACAATATGTGAATATTCTGGGAAAACGATAAAAAAAATCTGACGTGTTCCATTCACATGACTTTCTCTACATCTTTGTAACAAATTATTGTTAAAAAGCTTAGATATTCTTCTATCCACATCAGGCTAATCGAGATAAACACCAGTAGAAATTGTGCTTATTACTTGTCCCTTGTAAGTAGAAGGGAAAACATGTAACGTTCCTTCCACATGATGTCTTCTTGCTGTTCGGCAAACAAATCTTTTATTCAAAAGATCACTCTGTTATCTGCATCATGATAATCAAGATAAACATAAGTAGACAGTCTTATTACTAGCTTCCTAGAAGGGAAATAAGAAAATGCACGGATAAAGCAATAGTCTCGTCCTTTAAAAGCCGGTTGCTATGTGAAACAATTGAAATTGCAATTTCTTTGCTTGCCAGAAGTAAACAAAGGAGGAGAAGAAAGACAGCTTCCCGTTTGAGAAAAGTTTAAGTGGCTTAAAATTGAACCCAATAATCCGGAATGTTTCGAAAACGTTTAACTCTACAACAACAACAACAATAATAATAATAATAATAATAATAATAATAATAATAATAATAATAATAATAATAATAAAATGACTTATTGTGTGTTTTAGCGTGATCTACATTTTTTGTGCAGTAAGTTTTTGTATAATTCTTACGGTTTGCCAGTTATACAAAAGCCATCCAGAATGAAGAGGTCTTCAGATGTAGTGTCCAGACAATTTTGGATATAGGTACATTTCGTTTGTCATAAAAATATCTTAAACGTAAGTTATTTTAATCAAAATCGTTAGAGCATTTTTGAGAAAATAAAAATTCTCGAAAAATGTCGCATTTAAGGAAAGTTGGGAGTGGGGAGATTTTCTTGTAAATCTTCGTGTCGCATCCGTGGAAGATGCTGAACTTAAATATCAAGTTTGGTATTTAATGAACTTTTCGTTTTTGAGCCATGTTGCCCACACACACATACACATGGACATTTTTCTAAAATGTTTTTTTTTATTCAGGGGTCTCAAAACATGTATTTCCGTTGAGAACAGTATAATACCTTCTCTATACACTATGTACATGGTACGTATACAGAAAGTAAAAAGTTAAAGTACGAGTTTAAAACTGAAGCCAATTACAAGGAATATGTCGAAAACGGCCAACTCCACGAAAAAAATGTATGCCTATGACATAAATTGTGTGTTTTAACGAGATCTACTTATTTTGTGTAACAGGTAAAGGTTTGTCTATCGCTTACGGTTTATTTGTTATGCAAAATTCATCCAGAATAGAGTTCTTTAGAGGCTATTCGACCGCCCCGTGGCCGAGTGATTAGACCACTCGACTCTCACCTAGACGGCCCGGGTTCGATCCTAAGCGACCGGTATGTGAGATTTGTGGTGGACAAAGCGGCGCTGGGGTGGGTTTTCTTCGGGTTCTCCGGTTTCCCCCGCTATCGCAATCCACCGGTGCTCCATCATCATTCATGTATCATCAGTGTCACTGCCTGTGGTGCCATAAGTAGCTAATGCGGGCGTTAAACACAACAAAAAAAAGAAGAAGAAGAAAAAAGGCTATTCCCAGAAAATTGAGACCGTTAGTCGACTTCTCTATAATAATCATTGTCATTTTATTAAATGTTTATCAGTTTATATTTTAAGAGTGCTAATATTCAATTATTTCATGTATTTAAAAATTAGCTTTTAGCAAAAGCAGTTCGGAGTTGTTTACTCCAAACTTGGAATGTGGAAAGAGAACATTTCTTTGTTAGAAGTTACTCTATTGTTACGGCACGTACGAGTAGCGTTGAGTGCAATAGAGAACCAAGTGATGGTAGAGACCCTTTTAATTTAGAGAAAAGTTTTTTTTCTCCATTATGTAACACTTGTCACGTGGGCGTTATGGTGCATCCTGGGTGGGAAATAATGTATTTTGGGTAATATAATCTTCAGGTACGCGGTCTTTCCGACCAATCGGAAAGAAGCCGCCATGTCAGTAACTTTGCTATATAAGTAAAAGATTGCAGCACGTCGGGGCTGTCTTTTTAGTTTCACCGACCGAGGCTATCTGTTAGTTACACCGAGGTATTTAGGTTACATCGCTGCTGTCTTTTAGTTGCATCGAGGCTGAGCAGTTACATATCACATTCAAGCTAAACATTGCAACACTCAGCAATACTTAGTTAATTATCGGTGCTCTTAGATGCATAGTTAAAGTCAGTTAAGCACATCTAGACGTAGTTAAAGAAACAAGGTTATTAAGTAATTTACGTGTGCGTCATCGATTAAGGAAGTTTCTAGTGATTATTTGATTTAGCAGATTGTACAGCAAAGTGCTTATTTCGCATCTTCTATTTGCAATAAATTGAAGTAAAAGTAACGTGTGTTTACATAACTTTATAAGATCACTCTTTCAACTACCCTCATTTTCACAACAAAAGGCACGTAGATCTACTCATCTGGTAGTGGAGTGAATCTTGAAGCACCGCCAAGTCATCGGACATCTGAGCACGTGGGGCCAATAATAAACGCTTCCAACTTGGCTCCCAAACTCGGATTAAAACATATTCATACTTGGCTCTTTAACGTGGTGCGACTACGAAAGCGTTTCAAAATTCAAGATACATATTTTGTCTACCATGTAAATATTTTAAATATTAGAGCTTTTATTCAAAATCGTTAAAGCCATTTTGGAGAAAATCAGAATTTTGGCAATATTTTCCATGTAAAGAGTAATTGGGATGGGGGCATTTTCTTGATAATCTTCATGTTGTATCCTTGGAGGATTCTGAACATAATTATAAAGTTTGGTATTTAACGGAATTTTCGTTTTTGAGCTATGCTGCCCACTGGCAAACAGACACACACATAGACAAGGACATTTTTTTAAAATGCTTTCCTTTTTTTTTTTTGATTTAGGGGTCTCGAAACATATATTTCCTGTGAAATCTCGGTATCGAATTTTTGGGTGCAATGTAATACCTTCTTTTTATATATGCACTTAGTACATATAGAGAAAGTAATAACTATAAATTAGAGCAAAATGACCCTAAAGGGTTAAAAAATGAATCTAATGTTGTGAACCTAGGTTAGGTAGGATCTTCCTCCTTCTAGTATGCCGGTTGAATTGCATATCTCTTCCATGTATGCGCATTAGCCCCTGTAGCAGGATCGCTCGATCTTAACTACATAGAAAATAGAGAAATCTTGTGAATGGAACACATCAGGTTTTACTTTCTCTACACGTAAAATGTACATAGGTAGAGAAATTCTATACATAGTGTATAGAGAAGGAATTGTATTCCACCCAACAATTCGATACAGAGATTTCACCGGAAATACACGTTTACTATCTTCCAAGGATGTGACAGAAGATTTTGAGGAAAATCCCCCCACCCAAACGACCCTTTACATGGAAAAATTTTCGAACATTATGATTTTCTCAAAAACGGCTCTAAGGATTTTAGTTAAAATACCGTATATTAAAGATATTTACCTGACAAATGAAATGTAAATCTTGAATTTTCTGGGAATAACCTGAGAAAACCTCTTTATTCTGGATGAAAATACTTAACTTAAATACCAAGCTTGGTATTTTGCCGACTTTTCGTTTTTGTGTTATGTTTTCACTATCACACGGACACTATGACAAACGGACACACAGACAAACCTTTTCCTACATTTTTTCGGTACAGGAGACCTTAAAACATGCATTTACGGTGAAATCTCAGTATCAAATTTTTGGGTGGAGTGCAATACCTTCTCTACCTACGTACCATGTAGATACTATGTGGAGGAAATAAACTGCCTTTCTTGGTTGCAGGGGACTTTAAACGTAGGTATATTTTCGATGAAACCTCGGTATCGAATTTTGGGTGAAGCGCAATACCGTCTCTCCAACTACCATGTACTACGTAGCGAAAGTAAAAATTTCTATTTTTGGATACGGGGACCCTAAAACGTGTATTTCCGGTGAAATCTAGATAGCCAATACCTTCTTTATCTACGTACCATGTAGGTACATACTTTGCAGAGAAAGCAAAAAAAGAAAAACATGGCTAATGATGGAGATTTATTAAAAATGTTACATTTCAAATAGGTATTTTGAAGTATTTTATTTTAGACAAGTTTGGTTGTCTACAAAACTTCAATAAAGTGAATATTTAAAGATCACATGAGAAGCAAAAGGAACCTCAAGTGATTGTATAGATACTATGAAACTCTTTACTTATGTTTTAACCCTTGTGAGTTATAATCTTTAGAAACATCCTTACATATTTTGAAAGCATTGCTATAGTAGGCTTCAAAGAGAGGGAGAGAAACTAAAAGAGGAGAAGAGAGTACGAGAGAAAAGAAAGTAAGAAGTGGGAGAATTAAAGTAGAGAAGAGAAGAGAGAGAGAGAGAGAGAGAGAGAGAGAGAGAGAGAGAGAGAGAGAGAGAGAGAGAGACAGACAGAATGGGAGGGGAGAGTGAGGGTTGTCTGCATTTAAAGCTATGACATGAACTAAACAGCCGATTTGCTTTTATTCAGATAAAACACCACCGCCGAACACGACGCGTTGAATTGCCACCTCTTAAAGCGTCCTGTTACCCTATTGAACTTGTGCGTTAGCGGGCGCCAACGCCGATATAAGGACCCCCCCCCCCTGGGTTGGACCATTAGCTGTCATACCTTCTCGTATGTCCTGCTTGCTTGGCAATAACTGGGCCTCCTGAAAACCAACAGTAAACAAATTATAAACAAATATGGAGAAACAAAATCCACGCTACCCTCGGTACACTAGAAGAAGCCATCTTTTTACTATGCCAGATTGAACTTTATCAAAAGGCAAGTTAGTTTGGACCAAGATGTGCAATATTTCTTGCGAACACTCAATTCCATAATGATATTTAGCAACCAAAGCAATTAATGGAGTTCATTATGCTATTGAAGCATATTTTAAAATTATTTATGGACATAAATGATTTTAAATCAATCAAACAAGCAAAATGATGCACAATAACAATTCTTTGTACTCTATGAATGCATTCATAGGTACAAGGAATTCAGTTTCAAACGAGTTTAATTTTTATTCATACTTTTACGTTGATAGAATCATAAAGGTCGTGCATTGTAATTATTATTGTTATTATTGTTATTATTATTATTATTATTATTATTATTATTATTATTATTATTATTATTATTATTGTTATTATTATTTGAGTAGATACGTAGTAACAATCTTTGCCTCCCCTTCAAAATCGCTCCTGCCCCCATTTGTGAATTAATTTAATTAGCACATACTTTCAAGAAACAGTAAGTATCAATATTTACTATCTCTACCACGTAATTACGTCAGATAGTGGAAGTATTTATTTCGAATACCCTTTCTTTTCCTTCTTTCTTTCTTTTTGTGGTATCACCCATTTCCGAAATATTCATTGTTCCTGATTTGAATTTTTTCAATACTTCAGCATTTTTATTTTCTCTGCTACTTCCCAAGTGTTTACGTGAATGAAATATTTATTCCAACCCAAAAAACTAATATCTAGATTACCGGAAATACCTATAGGTAGTACACGTTTTGAGACTCCCGAACAGAAGCATTTTTACAACAAAATCTTTGCGCGTGCGCACGTGTGCATGTGATTTTTTTGTAGTGTTTAACGCCCGCTTTTACTACTTGTGGCACCGCAGGCGATGACAGCGGTGATACATGGAGTGAAGATGGAGCACCGGTGGAATGCGATGGCGGGAAAACCGGAGAACCCGGAGAAAACCCGATCCTGCGCCGCTTTGTTCACCACAAATCTCACATGCGGTCGTTTGGGACCGAACCCAGGCCGTCTAGGTGAGAGGTGAGTGGTCTAACCACTCGACCTTGGCGCGACCGTGTGTGTGTGTGTGTATGTGTGTGTGTGTGTGTGAATAACGTAACTCAAAAAGCAAAAGAATAGATAGATACCAAAATGGTATTTAAGTTCACCGTGTTCCAAGTATACTACACAAAATGTTCCAAGGAAATTCCTTCCTCTCAAAAATGCCATTTACATGAACAAATGTTCGTTAGTTTTGCTTTTCTCATAAGTGGCTCTAAAGACTTTGATTTGACAGCTGTATATCACAGAAAACACGTTATTTTAAATATTCTGGGAATATCATGTGAGGTCCTTTTCATTCTGAATTAACTTTGTATAACCTGTAAACCATAAGAGATAGACGAAAGCTTAACTGCACAATAACTGGAGATCTCGTTAAAGAATACCTTTTATGTGAAATTAATTATTGTGGCATTAACTATTTCCGAAATGTTGTTCATTCATTTGTAACTTCTTCTATTGCTTACGTACTCATAAGAGGAGATACATACTTTCAGCCAAAACAATGACAAGACTGTTCCAAAATTTGAGGCTTTCTAAATCTCCCCTCCAAATTATTTTTAGAAAGAGATCCCTTTATGCGTGTATCTGTGTGAGTGAGCACCATAACTCAAAATGATGAATGGACAACAAGAGTATTTAGTTCAATGATTTTCATTAGCATCTAAGAAGAAGCCGATTTTAATACCAATTTTGAAAACATCACATCACATCTAAATTGTACAGAGAGGGGAGAAACAGAATGAGCGCGATGAAAACTGAGTGATAGAGAAGAAATATTTTAATCATTGGATTAGTTCATGTATTATTGACATTTTAAAAAGTAGGGAGTTAGGTTAATTGAAAGAGAGAAAATTAGTTGGAAACGAAAGAGAATAAGAGTGAAAAAATGAGAGAGGAGAAGTGGATTAATGTATGTGCCATTGATTTGTAAAAAAATTATAGAGTTCGTTAATTTGGGACAGAGAGGGAGAAAAGTAGGAGAGGGAGAGAGTATGATAGAAAATAGAATAATATTTGCATTCGACGCTGTAACTCGAGCAGAGCCCACCTCCATGGTTTGGAAATAGCTTGCCTGCTCACTTTAGGAGTCCCGAATTCGATTCTCGTTTGGGATAAATACCTCTTCTAATACAGCAGCCAAGTCATATGCAACAGTTCGACGATGTCGTTATTAAGTTCATGATTGTAATTTATTCTTTACCTTTACTTTCTCTACATGGAACATAGGTAGAGAAGGTATTGTATTTCACCCAAAAACTGACACCGAGATTCACTGGAAATACACGTTTCGTAGCCCCCTGTGTAAAAAATTTTTTTAGAAAAAGGTCCGCACCCGCGCCATGGTGTGTATGTGTAGTGTGAGTGCGTGTGCGTGTGTGTAGTGTGAGTGCGTGTGCATGTGTGTGTATGTGTGTGTGAACAAGATAACTCGGAAACGAAAAGTCGGTTAAATACCAAACTTTATAACAAGAGTTTCAAGAAAATCAAACAACAATTTATATGGGATAAATTTTGAAAATTTTGACTGTCTCAAAAATGTCTCTAACGATTTTGATTAAAGTAACGTAGGATAAGATATTTGCATGACAAATGTATACCTTGAATTGTCTGGGAATAGCCTCTTCATTCTGAATCAATTTTGCGTAACTGGTAAACCGTAAGAGACAGACAAAACTACTTAACAAAAAATATAGAGCTCGTTAACACAAACAATTTATGTTATACATATTTTTGGAGGAGTTGACAGTTTTCGAGATATTCTTTGTTATTGATTTACTTAACTTTTCCTATGCGGGAACTTGTCAACACCTGACCGCGGAAAGAAACAGATTTCTATCCCATAGCAACCTCATTTTAAAAAATTTGACTGTCGATTTTATCCTAGTTTATCCCCTTATTTCCCTCCTACTTATAAAGAAGTAAATAATAAAACCGTTTCTGCTAATGTCTATCTCGATTAGCATGAAGTAGATAGAAGAATAACCTTATTGACAATAATTTGTCACTGACTGCCTCCGTGATCGAGTGGTCAGCGAGCTGACTTCTCATCCAAAGGTCCCGGGTTAGATTCCCGGCTGGGGCGGAGAATTTTTCTTTAGCCAGAATTATTCCCTATCCCCCACAGAGTCTGGGAGTATGTATGTGAGAGTGAATTTGTGTGTGTTTGAGCAAAATAAAGTGATTTAAACCAAAAAGTGAAAGAATCTCTGACAACGAGTTGTTTCAAGTGCAAAGCCCCCGATATGACCTTAGATGTTAAATGAAACAAATGAAATTATATAAAAATAATAATTTATCATAGGGATGTAGAGAAAGTCATGTGAATAGAACACATGAGATTTTTATATTAACTTTTAGTGTCTCTGTAGTAAATCAACATTTGATTTTCAGCGTGTAAACAATGTCCTTTTCTTCTGATAATAATAATAATAATAATAATAATAATAATAATAATAATAATAATAATAATAATAATAATAATAATGATGTCCACAGTGACGAATGATTCTGGTGTGGGAAGTATTAATATTCCTGTATTTGTTGATGCCCACGAATTTGTACCTACTGCAGATTTCTAACACACTAGTAAATCGCGTGCGCACTGGAGGAGCTATAACTGTGACCAGGACCGAGATAAAAAGAGCGCGACCACGTGTTGCCTGCTATCTCCTGATGCTTTCTCTTCTCCTGGTACTCAGCGTG
Source organism: Hymenopus coronatus (assembly GCA_030762935.1). Lineage (NCBI taxonomy): Eukaryota > Metazoa > Arthropoda > Insecta > Mantodea > Hymenopodidae > Hymenopus > Hymenopus coronatus. The sequence goes on along the minus strand of CM060894.1, from coordinate 89,725,612 downwards.
GCTTGCGGGACCATGAACAAGCGTACCAAGTCGCACAGAGAGATGGCGTATTGAGTGCATACAAGAGTGTCATGCGTTCACCAACCACACCGTTGTCACATAACCTGAAAAGTGCATTGGAATGAGCAGTGCTTCCAAAAACGTCTCATACTCTCCAAACCTTATGTCTTCAACACGGTAGAGGGATCCGTGAAAATGGCTAAAATCCATAGTTTTAATTAGTATAATGTAAATTTCGACGTTATTCAGGCTACGAGGCATTTAGCAAATCTTTCTAATTTCATTCACCTATTTGTAATAGTTACGCCTTTCAGTCAAAGTGCGCTCTCTTTCAGGCCCTAATTCATTAATCTGAGTTGAACCAAATCGACAGTCCTCAAAAACTAATATGTACTTCGCTTTAGTTTTTTACTTTCTCTACACGTGTTATTTAAGTACATAGTAAGTAAAGAAGTGATTGTATTCCATAAAAAAGTCGATGTCGGGATTTCACGGAAATGCATGTTTTGAGGTCCCCTTAGTAGAAATGGAGAGAAAAAATCATTTTTTTAAAAATGTTCGTGTGTGTCTGCATAGATCAAAAAAGAAATCCTGTTAAACATCAAACTTGGTGTTTAAGTTCACTATCTTTCAAAGATGCGACACGAAGATTTTCAAGAAAATCTCCCGTCCCATCTACCTTTTAGATGGAACAGTTTTTTTTCCAAATTTTCGATTTTTTCAAAAAACTGCTGTAATGATTTTGATTAAAATGCCGTATTTAAAGATATTTACATGAAATGTAAAATGCATATCTTGAATTACCTGCGGAAAAGCCTCTGAAGATCTCTCCATTCCGGATAACTTTTGCTTAACTGTATATCTTACTGCAAAAAAATGTTAAAAGACAATTTATGTTCTACATTTATTCATTTATTTTCTGTAAAGCTAATCATTTCTGAGATGCCTATTCCTTTTATTGGTTTCAATTTTAAAATATTTTTCTCTTACTTTACTCCTAGTAACGCAAAGAGAATCGAATTGCAATGTCAGTCGCATAACGACAGATTTTTTTTTTTATAAATACATAATAGATAGTATTTTAATCAAAGTCGTTAGAACTATTTTGGAGAAAATCCAAAATGTCCGTGTTTAGGGTGAGGGAATTTTTTTCAATATCTTCGTGCCGCATCCTTGGAAAGTCCTAAACTTAAATACCAAGTTTTGTATTTAACAGAATTTTCGTTTTTGAATTAATTTGTTTACATATACATGAGACCAATAGACGGAGACAAACATCTAGCGAGCTTTTTCTAAAACTTTTTCCTCGGGGATCTCAAGGCATGTTTTTCCTTTTTCTCTTCATTTACCCTCCTCGCACTATGTAGGACTAACATCCCAAATGCCCCCCCTCCCCAGGACTTAGAAACCAGCGCCTGGGGTTCAAAACCCTGTTGAGTAGAGACTCTGGATCAGAGAGAAGACAGGATGAGTGATCAGCCGATGGCTGGTATGAAAGTGAGGAACATAAATTACGATGAAATGGATGAGAGGAAAGATGATTATGGAGCACTGGTGGAATGAATCGCTAGGGAAACCGGATAACTTATGGAAAACCCTCCCAGACTCCGCTTCGTCCACCACAAATACTACAAACGGTCACCTGGGATCCAATCCAGGCCACCTAGGTAAGAGATGAACAGTCTAACCACTCGGCTTCGGCTATTATTTATTTCCTGTGAAATCTAAATCTAAATAAATTCCTGTATTTACTGTTAAGTAGGTACTAGAGAAAGTAAAATGCCACATATTAATTACTACTACTACCAATAATAATAATAATAATAATAATAATAATAATAATAATAATAATAATAATAATAATAATAATAATAATAACAACAACAACAACAATTGGTTCATACTCTGCTAAGTTTAGATAACGATGTTGGTATTATCTACTTTGGAATACTCAAAAATCTGATGTGTTCTATTCACATGACTTTGCCTATATCACTGTAAAAATTATTGTTAAAAAGCATATTCTTCTACCTACTTTATGATAATCGAGATAAACATAAGCAGAAATTGTCTAAATTACTTGCTTCCCTGTAAGTACGAGGAAAATAAGGGAATACACTAGGTTAGTCAAATCTTTTATAAGCTAGTTGCCATGTGGTTGAAATCCCAGGAGTTCACAACTTTCCCTGCGAGAAAAGTTTAAGTTTAAAATGGCAAAGAATACCTCAGAAATGGTCAATTTCACGAAAAAAAAAAAAAAAAACAACGTATATGACATAAATTGTGTGTTTTATCGAGATCTACATTTTTTGTCCAGTATGTTTTTGTCTATCTCTTACGGTTTACCGGTTACCAAAAAATCAGCTAAATTCATTCAGAATAGACAAGTCTTTAGAGGCTATTGCTAGAAAATGCAAAATATACATTTTATTTGACATATAAATATCTTTAAGATACGGTACTTTAATCAAATTCGTTAGAGCCGTTTTTGTAAAAATCAATAATTTCGAAATTATTTCCATGGTAGCTCGGGCGGAGGCATTTCTCTCAAAATCTTTGTGTCGTAACCCTGGAAGATACTAAGCTTAAATACTAAGTTTGATATTTTAACGACTTTTCGTTTTTGAGTTATCGTGTTCACAGACACATAGACGGACCTTTTCTAAACATCTGACGTGCTCCATTCACATAACTTTTTCTACATCTCTGAAAGAAATTATTGTTAATAAGCTTATTCTTCTATCCATTTAGCTCTAAAACATTAGCAGAAACGGTCTTATTACTTAGTTCCTTTATAAGTAGGAGGGAAATAAGGAAATACACTAGGCTAAACCGACAGTCAAATGTTTTAAAATGTGGTTGCTATGGGAATGAAATCCGTTTCTTTGCGTGGCCAAGCATTGACAAGTTCCCGGATGAGAAATGTTTTAGTACTTTAAAACTGAAAGCAATTACAAGGAATATCTCGAAAATGGCCAACTCCAAGAACAAACGTATATGACATAAATTGTGTGTTTTATCGTGATTTACAATTTTGTATAGTGAGTTTCTTACAGTTTACCAGTTATGCAAAATGAAATAAAATAATCCAGAATGAAGAGCTCTTTAGAGGCTATTCCTAGAAAATTGAGACCGTTAATTAGCCTCGTCGTAATAATGACAATCATTCTATTAATTATCTAGATGTATATAAGTAAAGAAAGTTAACATTTATTAAATTGTATACATAGGAACCAAGAAGTCAGTTGTTGACTTGAAAACTACACAGAATCCTGAAGCCAGACTGCATAGAGGGGTGAGAAGTTGCTTCTTTTGTGTGTAAGTTACGTACGATTTCCTTATACACGGGCAGTCCAGTTTAAAACCCACGAGGGGACTTCTGCGTTATATTCGTAGTATCACGTGGTTATTATGACGTATTCTGGCAGATTCGCAATGGTTTTTGAGTCACGATGGTGTCATTTTGGCGGACTTTCTAACCAATCAGGAAGAAGCCATCATGATACCGGTTCTAGTATAAAAGAAGTAGGGTTCGACACATCGAGGTCGTTTGCCAAGAATCTGACCGCGAAAGGCAACGTCGTTTTGCTATGAATTTGCCCGTGAGAGGCAACGTCGTTTTGCCAAGAATCTTTCCACGAGATGCGGTAGGTCGTCGTTCTGTAAACAAACACTGTTCGCGAAGTAATGACGTGCAACTGTTAAAACTCTGTCCGCGAAGTAAGATTGTCATGAGAAGAAACTGTTAGTGAATTAAAGTAACGTCGCTCACCTATTTAATCGTGATTACTTGAGAGTGAATTGTGCTATGTACTCTACTTTGAAACAGTGTAATTGAGATTACCTGTGGGTGAGTGATAAGAGTACCAGTCAGCAGAATAACAGTGTACAGCAAGGTGCTTGTTTTGGAATGTCCTTATAGAATAAATAACAGTCAAAGTTCACAAGTGTTTTCTTCACAGTTAAAAGATCACTCCTACAACTCCTCCCACTTGCCAAATCCACGCCAGAGAGAGTCAATGATCGTGCAAGACAGAGCAACGCCGTGGCAACCCTTCCAAGAAGAGCTTCAGTACCAGGTACGTAAGTGTAGTGGAGTTGATATGAAGCGACACTTAGGTACGCCGCACATAAGCACCCACGTTGAGGTGTAAAACTCAACAACGTAAAATTCCTATTACCTATGACTGTCCGACGTATGGTGTAAACTTAAACCACCACCATATAAAGTCTCGTTCCATATAACCTCCCAACGAGGGGTAATAACGCATAAAAATCCCGTTACAAAATTCAAGATATACATTTTATTTGGTATGTAGATATCTTAAATATAAGAGATTTTAATCAAAATCGTTAAAGCCATTTCAGAGAAAATCAAAATTTTCGAAATTTTTTCCATGTAAATGGTAGTTTCGAGTGGGGGCTTTTCTTAAAAATCTTCGTGTCGCATTCTTGGAAGATACCAAACTTAAATACCAAGTTTGGTATTTAACGGTCTTTACGTTTCTGAACTATAGTGTCCAAAGCCATACACACACACACACTCACACGGACCATTTTCTGAAAATGCTTTTTTGGATTCAGGGGAACCCAAAACATTATTTCAGGTGAAATCTCGGTATCGAATTTTTGGGTGCAATACAATACCTTCTCTATACACAAAATAAATACGAGTAGAGAAAGTAAAAATGCTTGTTTTGGATACAGGGGACCCTAAAACGTGTATATCCAAAGAAATCTCGGTATCGAATTTTTGGGTAGAATGCAATCCCTTCTATATGCACTATGTACACAGTACGTGTAGAGAAAGTAAAAATACAGCGTGATTCATGGGATTTCTTAGTTTACATCAGTGGTAGTAGAAAAATGGTATGTAAAACGAGCAGTAAATTGAAGTTCTTTTGCGGTTTCTGCAGGTTACGTGACGTAACAGTCACCAGATTTCCTTCTTCTTCGTCCTGTGCTCCTGGACCACCATGAAGCTTATGACCACACCCTCTGAGTTGCACAAGAGTGAGCTCTATGTATGTTTTGCATTCACGGTCCTCAAAATCATTTTAGTGAAAATGTAACATCGAATTCTTGGGCATAATACTCTTAAACCCATAAGAAGGCAAGATAAATACAAAATTACTGACGTGTTCAATTCACATGTCTTTCTCTACATCTCTGTAACAAATCATTGTTAAAATTCCTTCTTATATCTACTTCATGCTAATCGAGGCAAACATTAGCAGAAATTGTCGTATTACTTGCTTCCTTATAAGTAAAAGTGAAATAAGGGAACACTAAGCTAAAACGATAATCAAATGTTTTAAAAGCTGGTTGCCATGTAGTTGAAATCCATTTCTTTGCATTGCCAGGAGTTCCCAAATTCCCGTATGAGAAAAGTTTAAGTATCTTAAAACTGAAACCAATAACAGTGAATATTAAAAATGGTCAACTCAAAAAATATATATACAAATATATATAGCATAAATTGTGTATTCTAACCATGTCTAAATTTTTTGTGTAGTAAATTTTTGTCTATCTCTTATGGTTTACCAGTTGTACAAAGTTCATCCAGAATAAAAAAAGGTCTTCAGAAGTATTCTCAGAAAATTGAAAATGTACATTTTGTTTGTCATGTAAATATCTTTAATACACAGTGCTTTAATTAAAATCATTAGACCCATTTTTGAGAAAATTAAAATTTTCGAAATTTACATGTAAAGGTTAATTTGGGGCTGGTTTTTTCTCAAAATCTTTGTGTCGCATTCCTGGAAGATACTAAACTTAAATACCAAGTTTGATATTTTATCCACTTTTTGTTTTTGAGTGATGTTCACAAACACACGGACACATAGGGGCCTTTTTGTAAAAATCTGATGCGTTCCATTCACATGACTTTCTCTACATCTTTGTAATAAGTTATTGTTAGAACGCTTACTCTTCCATTTACTTCATGCTAATAGAGATAAACATTAGTAGACATGGTCTTATTTCTTGCTGTCTTGTTAAATAGGACAAAAATAATGGAATACACTAGGCTAAAGTGATAGTCCAATATTTTTAGAGCTGGTTGCCATGTGATTGAAATCTATTTCTACACATTGCCAGGAGTTGACAAATTCCCATATGAGAAAAGTAAAGTAAAAAAAAAAAAAAAATGAAATTAATGACAAGGAATATCTCAAAAATGCTGAACTCCACGAAAAAAGAATGTATACGAAATAAATTGTGTATTTTAGCGAAATCTACATTTTTTGCACATTACCTAAGTTTTTGTCTATCTCTTACCGTTTATCAGTTATGCAAAACTCCAGAGTAGTTCATATTTGCCGAGACGTAAACTATGGTTGACTTCTACGTACTTTACATGCAAATGGTGCTTCAATATTTTTTGTTTGTATTTATTTACATATTGGACGAGGAATATATTATGGTTCATATAAATTTTACTACATCATACAGAATAAATAACTCTTCAGAAGCTATTCCTAGAATATTCAAGATATTCATTTTATTTGTCATGTAGATATATTTTATGTAGTATGTATTTTAATCAAAATCAATAGAGCCATTTTTGAGAAAATCAAAATTTTCGAAAGCTTTTCCATATAAAGAGTAGTTTGGGTGAGAGGAATTTTATTGAAAATCTTCGTGTCGCATCCTTGGAGGATGTCGAACTTAAATATCAAGTTTTGTATTTGACGGACTTTTCATTTTTGAGCTATGCTGCACACACACACACACACACACACACATATAAACAGATAGACACACACAAGGATAATTTTCTAAAAAAGCTTTTTTTAGTATTCCGGTTGTCCCAAAACATGTATTTCTGGTGAAATCTCGGCATCGAACTTTTGGGTGCAATACAATACCTTCTCTCTACAATATGTACATAGTACGTGTAGAGAAAGTAATAAGAAACTCCGAGAAACATCAACAACATACAATGAAAACTAGCAATATAGTTTTCTCCAAAACATGATAGCCCTCAAACGGGACCTCTCCCCCTACCATTGATACTATCCTACTTTACTCATACAGGAACTTAACTCCTGGCCACACAAAGAACCGGATTTCAATCCCATGGCAATCACATTTTAAAACATTTTATTAAGGTTTAGCCTAGTGTATACCCATATTTCCCTTCTACTTATAAGGAACTAAGTAATAAGACCGTTCCTGCTGAATAGATAGAAGAATAAGCTTATGAACAATAATTTGTTACAGAGATGTAGAGAAAGTCATGCGGATGGAACACATCAGATTTTTTTTTTTACTAAAAAGGATATAGTTGCCTATAAATCTGAAGCAACTCAACTGTAATTCTCTGTGCCACCTTTACTGAAGTAGGCGTCTCGAGTTCGAAGTCATACCCGCAACTGAAGGAGACATTTCCGAAGGGCACCTCCCTTCGGATGGCCGGAGGAATGAAGTAAGACCACCTTTCAGTGCAGTGGAGCCGCATTCCTCTTGCCACCGCCTTATCCACAAGGAACTCTTTGCAGCTAAGAATTATTTTCCCCTCAAGAAAGGATATACAAAGTTATGTGCTCTTATTTCATAGGATACTGACATTTCTGATGTTTGAAAAGGTGTATTTTGTAAAAAGTAGAGGATACAAAAGTTTACGTACTTAGTGTAAATGCAAGAAATAAATATCCAAGGGACAAAAAACCCGCAAAATAACGCCTTACACCAAATAAATTGTCATAGAATATAAGAGAATATAAAATGACCAAAATGCCTAACAAATATTGTGATTGCGTTTTTCTTTTAATTTATTGAGGTTGTTTAACTGTCTTGTTTCTCAGTGTCCCATTCTAGATTAGGCGTGAAAGACAGGCACATGTTGCTCAGAAGTCTCTTTATCAAGCTTGAGATTCTTTTATGTGCCGTAAGTCTACATCACGGGACCAACGGCTTTACTTCCCTTGTGAGAATTTTTACGCTCGAAAAAATCCATCGCCCTCTGCAGGTTTTGAATCCGCGACCTTGGGAATCAGAAGTTAGTATGTTGCTTCTAGACCACGAAGGACGATCCTAATACGAATAAATATGATTTTTCATAATCTGGGAACCATATTAGGTAGAGCAATGTCTATGATGCAACAAGAATCACTAGAATCCGAGCCTTGTTCATTGAAACTAACATCTTGTAGGATTGTGCTTTAAGTTATTCCAACATTGTACATTTAAGGAATTGTAGCATCTCAATTACGAATAATATGTACATTGCACTTTGAGATGAATAAAGATATGAAATGAAACGAAAGGAGATTTATCACAAATATACTAAGCTCTGTATTTAATGAGGAAGAATACATACTGACTGAGGTTGTCCATCATCTTGTAGTCTCCTCCGGAAGTGTTGATCTTGGAAATGATGCCAGGTTGCAGCTTGTTCATCAGCTTGCACAGCAGAATACCGTCCCGCAAAGCATCCTCATAAACAACCCCTGGAGGAAACCTCTCGCCCGTCAGAGCCTCGATCCAAGCCTGAGCCTCTCTTTCCTGCTCAGGCTCACGCTTTCCAGCAACCTGAACATGCATCATACAATCATTTTATTGATTTATCTGCAACTATACTATAATATATAGGTAATAAAATTAAATTAAAATTAAATCTAATTACTACAAATTAAAGAAAAGTTTGTTTGTGTGTGAAGAGCATAACTCAAAATGAAGCATTTTTACTTTCTCTACATGTATTACATACATAGTGTATAGAGGAGGTATTTTATTGCACCCAAAATTCAATACCGAGTTTTCACCGGAAATATTTGTTTTGAGACCCCCTGAATCCTAAAAAACCTTTTTTTAGAAAAATGTCCATGTGTGTGTGTGTCTGCCTGTCAGTGTATGTGTGTATGTGTCTTTGGGCAGCATAGCTCAAAAAGTCGGTTAAATCCAAATTTGGTATTCCCTTTACATGGAAAAATTTTCGAAAATTTTGAAATTCTCAAAAATAATTCTTATGATTTTGATTAAAATGTTGTATAATAAAGATATTTACCTGAAAAATAAATTGTATATCTTGAGTTTTCTGAGAGTAGGCTCTAAAGACATCTTTATTCTGCATGAATTTTTCAGAATTTTGCATAACTAGTAAACCGTAAGAGATAGACAAAAACTTGCTTAACAAAAATGTAGAGCTGGTTAAAACGCCAATTTATGTTATGTACATTTTTTTTCGGGAGTTGACCGTTTTTGAGATATTCCTTGATATTAGTTTCAGTTTCAAAATACTTACACTTTTTTCATATGCCTGGTCATACGAACAAAGGAAATTCAATCACATAGCAATCAGCTTTTTAAGGATCTGAGTTTCGCTTTAGCGTAATCTATTCCCTTGTTTCCCTTGTACGTACAAGAAGCAAGTAATAAGACCATATCTGTTATTTTTTTCTCGAATAGCATGAAGTAAATAGAAGAATAAGATTTTTAGCAATAATTTGTTGCAGAGATGTAGAGAAAGCCATGTGAATGGAACACATCAGATATTTTCTCACCCTTCGCAGCAGTGTTCATTTTAGTTCCATCACTTCATGTCGGCGTATATAGGGCCACATTCACAATCCGCGCAGTCATCCCGCCCCTGATGCTGTACGGCTGCGAGGTCTGGGGTTCGGTGGCTCGTTCCACCATCCGCAGGCTGCAGACCGTGCAGAACAGGGCATTGAGGATGATATACGGCACAGACCGCAGATTCCCGTCCCACATTCTCCATTCCCACTCCGGAATCGCTTACATAGTGGACGTTGTGCGAGAAAGAGCTCGCACAATATACACTAAACTTGCTCCCCACCCAAATCCCCAGGTGAACACTCTCTGTCTTTACGACCACACGCTGCCTAGGAGACGCGTAAGCTACCGCCTTCCCAAGGACGCCTTGGGATGGTAGTTTTCCGGCCGCCTCTCCCTTTATTGTTCTACCCGCCAAGTTAAGCAGCATCGGGCATGGTCACGACTCGGACGGGTGACCATCCAGTTGTACTCCGACCAGATCTGCAACACTGGCTTCCCCCACCCCGTACCTATATCCCTTCAGTTCTCCCCGCCAGCCGGCACTGCTTTCCTTGACAGCCCGCAAGCGGCTGGCCAAGGTAAGCAGCATCGGGCCTGGTCCCTCTCTGGGTGGGTGACCACTCAGGTAGGTAAGTCAGCCCGCGCCGGCTGCACAGAGGGAAACACCCTGCCCAATTACTTTGACACAGACAAAAACGCTTGCATAAGACTACATCTTTTATATCACACGGGTAAATCCGCGAGAAAAGCGGATAGGTACCGTGGTGATTTGCCCCCGCCCGAGTACACTCGGGCGACTAGTTCCTGCTCCTGGCTCCTGGCTCCTGGAGGAGTTGTTAGACTGCGGTATCGCCACTATGTGCACAAGGTGACTAGGGATCAACCCATCTCTTTTACGTGCAAATAAACACTATGCGGGACCAACGGCTTTAGTTGCCTTCCAAAAGAAGTCATGTTTTTACGTCCGAAAAAATCCGTTACCCTCCGCCGGTTTTGTACACGCAACTTGCTGTTTAGAGGCTATCATGGTAACCACGCTACATGTTAAATACCACAAGCAATGGTGGTATAATAGTGAGCATGATCTGGGTTCGATTCCCCACTATCGCAATGAATTTTATATTTGACTCCCGTAATCTTAAGCTGGCAACAACGATTATTACGTGCTAAACACCACTAGTAGCGTACAGTCTATTCTCATTCTGTTTAGCCAGCAGGAGGAAAAGAGGGAGGGAGGAAACCGGTCAATACCGGTTCCCGCATCAAGCAGCACCCTTCTCCCCCTATAAGACTTAACCGAAAAGAATAGAATGGACTGTAATAATTGCCTTCCAAGTAATTGATAGGATCACTGGTCACCGCAGTGATATTTCATATTCCACTTCTTTTAATGAAACTACGCAATTACTATGTCTTATCCTCTACTATCGATTTTGGGTAATGGTGAGCATAGGTAAACAAACATAAATAAACGCAAAATGGTCGTTTAAGCGTTCATTGACTGAGTAAAATCGAAACCTTTCTTCTTCAGTTTAGTTTTATTATACACAGTTTTGTCTTTGAGGTGTCATTGAAACTTGCTGTCGCCTATGAATGATCATTAAAGGTTCACTAAGGAACATAAATTGGGATTCGTGCCAGTTGGCGACCGAATGTCTTTTGTTCCGCGTGGCTGGTAATGCAACTTCAGTCTACACACAGCTTGTCATGTTTTAGACTGGCCAAGATCGTGTGTGATCTCGGACACTGCTGCAATTTCAATGCAAAGAGCTCAATGCAACATTCCAGAACTTTGACCCTCTCGAAAAAAACTTAATATTATATCTCAGAACAAATAAGCAACGTCATCCACCCATTCAGCTCAGCCTTGTCCGCACCGGCTGCGCCTGGTATGTGCTAGGAATGCAATTTAAAAAAAAATGATGTGGGCCATTCACATTTCTTTCTCTACATGTCCTACAAAAAACTTCTTACAAAAGTTTGTTCTTCTTTCCGCTCCATGCTAATAGCAGTATGCATTACTTACTTAGCCCCTCTTCTCTAGAAGGGAACTAAGCGAAAACATTCTGCTAAAGCGTTGGTCAAGAGTTTTAAAAGGTGTCACTTTACAATAATTTGTCATTGAAATTCGTTTCTTTGCTTGGCCAGGAGTAAAACAAAGGCAACACAGAGGACTTCCTGTTTGGGTAAAATATAAGTATTTTAAAATTGAAACCAAAAGCAAGGAATATCTCGGAAACGGTTAGCTCCATAACTATAATATAAAGGATATAAATTGTGTATTTTATGAGCTTTACATTTGTTGGTGTGTGTATGTGTTTGTAGCGTTTAACGACCTCATTTACTACATATAGCATCACAGACGATAATTCTGATGATACATGAAATGAAGATTGAGCATCGGTGGAATGCGATGGCGGGGGAAACCGGAGAACCCGGAGAATACCCGACCCTAAGCAGCTTTGTCCATCACAAATCCCACATGAATTCGCTTGGGCTGCCTAGGTGAGCAGTGAGTGATCTAAGCACTAGGCTACGGTGCGGTCTTTTTTTGTGTACTAAGATTTTCGTCTGTACGGTTTATTAGTTAAAATGAAGAGGACTTGAAAGGCTTTTCCCAGGAAACTCAAGGTATACATTTGTCATGTAAATGCGTTGAACATACGCATTTTAGTAAACAATATTAGAGAGATTTATGAAATTAAACATTTTCAAAACAATTTCCATCTAAAAGGTATCGATCCCTTGGAGATGGATTATACTTAAATACGTTGGCATTTAACAGACTTTTCGTTTTTAAATTATGCTATCCACACACGCGGGGGCACTGACCGTTTTTTCTAAAAATGATTTTTTTTGGGTGGGGGGATTCGGTAAAATTTCGGTATCGAATTTTTGCGTGGAATGTATATCTTCTCTACCTACTATGTATATTGCATATACATGCTAGAGAAAGTAAAAACATTGATGTGTTATATTCTCTATTCTCTATCATTTATTACTTTCACTTATATAGCCCCTATAACTTCTATGGTCCTATCGGGGGTATTTATTAGTGTGTAAACAATTTATTTTTAGGAAGGATATTTTCTATCTACTTACTTCATTTTAATTGAGGTAAACCTTTGCAGAAATAGCTACATTGTACATTTCGTTAGTGTGCAAAGGGAACAGCAAATGTAAAATATTTAAGAACTGTACGCTACTGGTCTTAAAATTTCATACTATTTTCATTAAATGGTAAAAAAGCAAACGAAAATCTACAGGAATTTGTGGATAAAATATGATAATAATGGCAAATATTGAACAGATTAAACCATTAATATGGAATATCTCGGAAATGGCTGATGCTACAAAAAATAAATAAATTGGGTGTTTTAAAGAATCTACATTTTTCGTGTAGTACGTCTTCGTCTATCGCTTAGCGTTCACCACTTATACAATATGTTACAAAATTCCTTCCAAATGAAGAGGAATTAACACTATATTCCCAGAAAATTCAACATATTATAAAATATTTCATCATATAATGAATGAAAGAAATGGGACTACAATTCGCGGATCAATAATTAACAACCCAACATTCTTCTAGCGACCGAGGAAAACCGCACAGGTTGTTCGGCGCCGGGGGTTTGAACCTGGACTTCCAGAATGCAGGCCACAGACGTTACGGCCTGAGCATCCCGCTTGGTATAATTTACGTTATAAGTTATGGTGTTTGTCTTGCAGATAATGGATATAAATAAAGTGAAATTGGTGGCAGATAGTATATTACATTATTTGTAGCAAGAGGTTTCACCTCCAGATTCGTATTATTACTTTCTCTACACGTACTATATACATAGTATATAGAGAAGATATTGTGTTGCACCCAAAAATTCGATACCGAGATTTCATCAGAAATACGTATTTTGAGAATTCGTGACTCCAAAAAAAAAAAAAAAAAAAAAAAAGCATTTTTAGTCTGCCTGTCTGTCCGTGTGTGTCTGTGTGCATGTGTGTGTATGTGTCTGTGGGCAGCATAGCTCAAAAACGAAAATACGGTTTAAACACCAAACTTAGTATCTTCCAAAGATGCGAAAAGAAGATTATCAAGAAAATCCCCTTACCCCAACTACCCTTTACATGGCATATATTTCGAAAATTCTGATTTTCTCAAAAATGGCTCTAACGATTTTGATTAAAATACAATATGTTGAAGATATTTTTATGACAAACGAAATGTATATATTGAGTTTTCTGGGAATAGCCTCTGAATACCTCTTAATTCTGGATGACTTTTGTGTAACAGGCAAACCGTAAGAGTATACAAAACTTACTACACCAAAAATGTAGATCTCATTAAAACACACAATTTATGTTATATGCATTTTGTTTTTTTGTAGAGTTAATTGTTTCGAGATATTCCGGATTATTAGTTTCAATTTTAACCACTTAAACTTTTCTCGAACGGGAAGACATCTTTCTTCTCGTTTCTCGTTTGTTTATTCCTGGAAAGCAAAGAGATTGGAATTTCAATTTCAAATTGTTTCACTCAGCGATCGGCTTATAAAGGACGAGACTATCGCTTTAGCCTGTGCATTTTCTGATTTTCCTTCTAACTACAAGGAGCTAGTAATAAGACTAATTCTGCTTACGTTTATCTTGATTAGCATGATGAAGATAACATATTAATCTTTTGAATACACGTTTTGTTTGCCGAACAACTAGAGGACACCATGTGAATGGAACACATTAGATTTTTTACCTTCTACTTACAAGGGATCAAGAAATAAGGACAAATTCTGCTAATATTTATCTCGATTGGCAAGATGTAGATAGAAGAATAAGCTTTATAACAATAATTTGTTACTGAGATGTGCAGAAATGCATGTAAATGGAATACATCAGCTTTTTTCTTCAGAAGTAATAGCTATATCTTTTATAGACATATTGCGTTTCATTAACATCCTCTGTCGCTTTCATTTAGTTTACCTCCTTCCCCAAAGCTGGACTCCAAGTTATGCCCATGGTTTGAAATAATGCGTGTTTACCTCATTGGAGCAAAACGGAAGTGATGTATTGCAAGTGCATGGGTGGTGGAATTCCCGTAAAATGTGGAACACTGGGGCGTCTCTATTTCTGCGATGCAACGTAATGAGAGGGAGGGCATGCTGCCCAGTGAAACAGGTGCGTCCACTCGTCCATCGCCAAGACGCCTCGCTACTTGCCTTGACACTAGCTTGGAGATGGCGTCTGATAGCGGCTTCACTCAACACCGCTATCGTTCGTGGTTCATCCACCTACAACATGCCTTGCGTCATTCCCTTGTGCCTTGGAGGCACAACTAAAATTAACTCTAGTAGTACTAGTAGCTATGCTTTTTGCTTTATGTGAATAGAGTACATTAGATCTTTTTTTTATTTAGTTCATTTCCTCTTCCACTCAGGTACTGCGGTAATTTTATAGTCCTAATCTACTTGTATATTTGGTTCTGTTAATTTTGTTGTTCCGCACGTGTGTCTCTACTAAGTCTAGTAATGTATCAGAATCACTAACATCCCTCCTCCTCATTCTGCTACATCTTCTTAAGGTTTAGAAGAGTTAAGGTGTATTTAGCCTCCATGTTAAAATCATACTGAATTTTCTCAAGTCTTGATATAATTTCCCTATTGTTCTACCGCCAACATTTTAGAAGACAGTGGGATACCTCAGGTGCTGACATCTGAGGCTGGTATTTTGGAGGTCATGCGTTTCATTTCGTTGGACTGACACCCTGACCTTGTTGCTTTCTCTCCTGAGCAGTACTGCCTCGAATTTTTCACGGTTATTAAGGAACTTATGCCGACTCGGCATGTTGCCTCAGTATCTCAGTGGTTAGATAAACCGGCAAGAGACCACGAGATGCTTGGTCCAAATCCCGGCTGTGCCATTGAAATTTTAAGTCTGATTCTATCTATCCAACTAGTCTTACACACGGTGTCTGTGAAAACAAACAATTATTTAACACTTTTGTAAGAATAGTTTTTTTTTTCTGAGCAGGTAGAGAAAGTTATGTGAATGTAACACATCCGACATTTTTCTTTCGTGACTTTCCCAAGAAGTGCAACCTGCCATCCAAGCCTGTCCGTAAGGATAGGGGCCATGTTCAATCTGGGACCCTGCTAATGCCGCTATCAGATTTACACTTGGAACTACTCTCTCGCCTCATTCCTTCCTCCCGAAAATTCAGTTGGCGGAACAAATCTAGTCTTGGCTACAGTGCTGAAATCCTCATCTGAATCTAATCCAAATTTGATCCACTTTTGGTTAGGGGACTCAAAATATTTCTCAAATGAAATTTTGATTGGAATTTATGGAACCGCTGTATACCGGGTGAGACTTCTCATCCTGCGGATTGGTAACTAGGCGACCCCTGAATTTTACATTCGATGCCAAATGCAGGTACTGACACCGCATTTACCAGCACGCTGATGAGAGCTACCATGGTACTCGTTATTAAACGTGCTCCAGTAGCGAAATGATGAACGTGCTGGAAATTCATGGTAAAGGTCGGAAATTCTCAGAAGGACGGATGCATCTACGGACAGCAAACAGACACATATGAGCCCTCCTATCTTTCAATCTTTGGATTAAGGGGACTTCAAAACATGTTTCCTATGAAATCTCGACATCGTATTTTTGGGCAGAAATATAATACTTCAAGTACTTATGATACGTAAATAAACGAGAACAAAATAAATTTAATAATAATAATAATAATAATAAAAATAATAATAATAATAATAATAATAATAATAATAATAACCCAATTGAAGGAAGACATAATTTATGGTGACCTCTAAATAGGACTTAAGATATGTCAACAATAAAATTTCGTAATCGGTGTGATCATAAATGAATGACCACGTGCGCATACATATACACCCTCACACATACATGCCCTCTCTTTTGCAAATGAGACTCGTTATAAGGCTTTTATGGAAATATCAACATAAAGTGTCAGTTATCTTTCGTTATCACAACGGACAACTGACAAAAGACAAGAGAAACCGGATTGGAAAAAATGCCGAGTTAAACCGAAATGCTTACATCGGTGATATTCCTAGTAGGTAAAAATCTCATTAGAACAATACCCTATCAAGTTTTATACTTAAATACTTTGTTTAGCTATTATTTAGATATTAGTTTTTATATTATTTATTAATAAATATCTGTAGTTGGAGTATTGTAATCAAGATCGGTGCTGTTTGGAATGACATTTTTCACCTGTCGGCAGACCGAAGTAATGCACATTGCTTGCTATTTTCAGCTACACGAAATGTTAACTCTCTTTCTAAACATCCGCTTGCTAACCAAAGTAATCCTGACCTCATCTGGCACAGGACTTCGGAAAGATTCGCTGCAACTTTCTCGTAAACTTATTTTTTTAATCAGTAGGTTGCAAATGTGTGCCAGGCGCACACACAACTCTGCAGGAGGTTACACACTGTTACAAGTTAACAAGTGCAAGCTCAATGAATCACGAATTCTTCAAGTTGAAGATTTCATATGCAAGTACAATAACTACCTATAAAGCTTTTCTCTGGTCTTGCATTCACATTCTTCAACAAATTATTCTTAAAAAGCCCGTTTTTATAGTTAATCGACATAAACTGTGCAGACTATTATTCATAAATTGTTATACAAGAGATAAAACCACTTTTAACACATGTGACATACACCTGCGATTTTTAGAGAATGCTAGAATTTGTAAAATATCAATAATGATTCCTGACACTACAGAAATGACGTTTAGAACGAGATCAACCTACATGTCAGATGTTTTCATATATTGTTGATTCGCTAGTTGTGTCAGCGCCACTTAAAGAGAAGGCCTTGCAATACGATGTATGTCACACTTTTGAGCTTTTAGCGGGTCCGTCAAAGCTGCACTGTATACGCGAAAGTAAATGCTTTCTTATATTAACGCACTTTTAAAGTAGTTGTTCAGTTTTATTGCCTGAACCAAAAGTCGTCTGAGCAGAAGTTTAAATTCCCAGTGCAGCTCCGTTGTTAATGACGGATTATTAATAGAAACTGACAACATACAAAGAAAGAAACACACTTCAGTAAGTACAGGATTATTTTATTATGCTTGAATATTCTATAATAATATGCAATAAACCCTAAGTTTATTAATTACATATTCTGCTATTGCATTCCTTGTATCTCAATGCCATATAGGACTCTGCAGAAATATAAAAAAGTAATATGCTTAGTACCTCTGGTATGCGTTTCATGTTTTCTTTTCTGAATGTGTTAAAACAGAGAACGGTTTCTAAATTGTTTTGTTACAGTGCAACTTCAACCTTGGTGCAAATAATGGTCTTTCCCAGAAAGAATGAACCAACCGACAAACATCCTATTTCATCTCATTGTTTGTGGTCAAGAACGTATTAAGTTACATTTCAAGATTTTTGAAATGTAAATAAACAGCAATAATCTCGATTTCATGCTCTCTAAAGTGCATTTCACAAACCTACAGAATATTCAAGGAGAGTAAATGACCGCAAGAAGTTATGTTGCAGCACTTTCCAATAGTTTACTTAGTGATTTAATATTAAGGAAATGCTAAACAGTTACAAAAATGTTAAAAAGATTAAAACATAACTATGCTACATACCTTGAAGTTACCAGTAGGAACAAAAATGTTCCTATAGTTAGCCCTAATCTATTTTGAATTCAGATCTTTATCTTCAGAAAAGGAAAACAAACACGCTCATTTTTGAGTCGTTCGGTAGCTCATTACAATTTAGTAAACTGTACTTTTGAGACACTACGCATTTAATAATAGGATGCAATTTAAAACCACTAATATGAAAATATTTCCACAACTGTCCACAAATCAAATATGTGCATACTGTATCACAACACCGGGTTCAAACCCGGCGGAGGACGATGGATTTTTTCGGGCGTAAAAATCCTTAGCATGGCTTTCTTCGGAAGGGAAGTAAAGCCGTTGGTGCCGTGTCGTAGACTTACGGCACTTAAAAGAACCTCAAGCCTGAAAAAGAGGCCTCTGAGCAAGGGATACTGAGAACCCCAGTAGCTAAAGATCGTCCATAAATTATTAATAATAATAATAATAATAATAATAGTAATAATAATAATCAAACGCCGAAAAAGTGTGACGTCACACTATGTGCTAATGTTTCATGCAAGGCTAATGCATGTTTAGGGGATTTAGGCTGCGTTCACAACATATATATTATCCAGCTAAATTATGAATATTTAAACGTTTTGGTACTTACTAATATCTTGATTGTTCTTCACATGAAGGCAAAATTTTATCACTGAATAGTTGGCCCACAAAGACGAAGATTTCCAGTGTTCATTTCTCTCTTCGAAGTAAGCCAAGATTACATTTTCAGTTAAATTATTTTGAAGATGATTTGCCTTAGACAAGATAATACATCAAATAATGCTATTTCACACTGTTTTCTCCATTTTTTGGGTGTAGGTCTATCAGCGGCTTGTGTAATTTCACTCGAGCATTCCATTTCATTTTCTTCTAAATTCATTTTACCACCATTGAACCTTTGTGTGACGATTGTGTTAAGGCTGCTGAATTACTAGGTCATTAGCGTCTTATTCAACCGTTGTGCAGGTATAGTAGATAGATAATGTTTTAGATAAAATAAAACACAAGGTATCAGTACAATGTATAAGTTAACTCTACAATTAATTAGGATAAATTGAGGTATGATGATTTGTATTGTGAATTTCAAAAATGTTTCGAGCAAAGTTTGGCATTTATTCGACTTTTAGCGTGCGCACGCGCGCACACACACACACATACACACATATATGCTCACAGACACTGACCTTTTTAAACAGTTTTTTTTCAAGGGTCTTAGAAATGCATCCCCAGTGAAATCTCGGTATCGAAATTTTTGGAGGAATATAGTTATGCTGTACCTACTTTTATATTTACCTGCATAAAATGTGGTCCATAATGGAACGAGCTATTTATGTTGGTACTGACCTAATTCTGCCCTACCCTCTACAAACGTGACCATCTTTTTCTCCCGAGCACTCTCCTCTTTCTCAATAGCCACTGGATTAGCTATATGGGTAACATTATCTTGTATTTTCATGCTACACTATCGTTTTCGTAATATGAGTTTCATATCGGCAATAAATTTAATCTTCGTCAACATGTCGTTGATGAACGTTCTCAGTTTAATGTAACAGCTACAGTTTAAACAATGCCTCACTCTTTCCTCTAGCTGCTAAATAGCGTTGTGATTGGCTTGTCCTCGTGCAACGAAACGCTTTCATAGAACAGGTGCTAACGATCCCTATATTTGACTACGACTGTGCCACCGTTCAATGATTATTTCTTACATCCCTATTTGTTTTGCAGGCCAGTCACATCGA
Organism: Hymenopus coronatus; assembly: GCA_030762935.1. Lineage (NCBI taxonomy): Eukaryota > Metazoa > Arthropoda > Insecta > Mantodea > Hymenopodidae > Hymenopus > Hymenopus coronatus. The sequence goes on along the minus strand of CM060894.1, from coordinate 89,705,689 downwards.
GAAATAATACCGGCTGGAAGGAATCAACGTTCGTTATCTGAAGGTGAAAACCTTACGGAGAGAAAAACACTATTACAATCTAGGGGTAGGGGATTCCCAGGGCCATTTTATACACGCGAGGAAGTAATAAACAGAACAATAGCAAAACAAAACAAAAACGAAAAACAAACAAGGAAATTAAACGTTAATTAGAAAAATAATATAGTTTACAGATATTCATCCAAGAGTTACTATTCACAGAACAAACGATCACTGTCAATGCAATTCATCAATATGTGAATAATCAGGAAGTTTAGCTTATTTATACTTGAATTGGTTCTATACTAACCTGTTTCGAGTACGAGATCTACATTCTCAGTATGCACTATGTTTTAGGTTGTTATCCAAAGGAGCAATGAACTATTTGACGCAAGCTAATTGGAGATTGTTAGGTCCACACAAAAATCACATAAATTTGGTAACGCAAGAGTAGGCGGACTCGTATTGCAGGACTTCATAAATTATGACATTTTATGTGTTATCTGACTTCTGCCAAGATGAGATAGTGCCAGGGATCTAAATTCGGTTTCAACGACCGAGTTCTATGCTAACACATGTGGTTATTATCCATTACTTCTCACACAAGCAAGGCTCAGTTTCTTAACTTAGGTAATATCACCTGTCTAATAATTACAACCAGTGAACATTATTAATATTGCACTATTAACCCTCAAGTTACGCACTTAAATGCAAAATAATGTGAAGCTACAACCACATGACTTTCTCTATCTACAACCGTTTATTACCTTCTCTACCACGTACATCGCAGGTAGAAAAGGTATAGCATTACACCCAATAATTCTGCACCAGTATTTCACTGGTAATACACTTCATAAGGTCTCCTGAATAACAAAATCTGATGACTTTCTCTACATTTCTGTAACAAATTATTGTTAGTAAGTTTAATCTTCTATCTAACGCTAATCGAGATAAACATTAGCAGAAACGGTTTTATTCCTTAATTCCTTATAAGTAGAAGGGAAATAAAGGAATACTTTAGGCTAAACCGACAGTTAAATGCTTTAAAATGTGGTTACTATGGTATGGAATTTTTTTTTTTTTTTTTTTTTACGTCACCAGGTGTTGAAAAGTTCCCGTATGAGAAAAGTATACGTATTTTAAAACTGAAAATAATAACAAAAAACACCTCAAAAACGAACAACTCCGCGAAAAAATGTATATAACATAAATTGTGTTTTTTAATGACCTCTACATTTTTTGTTACGTATTTTTTTCGGTTTACCAGTTATACAAAATTCCACAAAATTCATTCAGAATAAATATTTCTTCTGAGGCTATTCCCAGAAAATTCAAGATATACATTTTATTTGTCTTGTAAATATCTTGAATATACGATATTTTAATCAAAATCGTTAGAGCTATTCTTGAGAAAATAAAATGTTTCGAAAGTTTTCCATGCAAAGAGAGTTGCGGGTGGGAGGCATATTTCTTGAAAATCTAAATGTCGCGCCTGGAAGATACTGAACTTAAATACCAAGTTTGATATTTAACGGACTTTTCGTTTTTGAGCTATGCTGCTCACAGACTCACACAGACACACGATCAATTTTCTAAAAATGCTTTTTTTTGGGGGGGGGATTCAGGGGATCTCAAAACATATATTTCTGGTGAAATCTCGGTGCAATACAATACCTTCTCTATGCCTATTTACATAGTACGTGCATAGAAAGTAAAAAACAGTTTTAGAAAATGGTCCACCTGTGTGTACATGTACGCGTGTATCTATCTGTGAACAGCATAACTCAAAAATCAAAGACTCGGTTAAATAACAAACTTATACTATAAGTTCAGTATCCTCGTACGATACGTACGACACGAGGATTTCCAAGATTTATACATGGAAACGCAGGCTCAAATCGTATTGAATCTTGGATCCGATTCCTTTAGAAAGTAGGGAGGGTCGGATCGGGATCGGTTCGAAATTTTGTTGCATGGAAACATCCCCGTGTTCAAATCGTATTGAGTAGCCGAATGTGCTATATTCTGCTGTGCTTCTTGCAGCACGTCTTTTTGTTTTCTACAGTAAGCGTGCCAGGAACTGATGTAATAAATCACATAACCAGTCAATTTTTATCGTATCCATAATCTCTCAGTTTATACTTCTAAAAAGCATACACTAATCATTTCTTCCTCTGCTTATTTATTTCTTTTGAATGTCTTATAGCATCCACACAGCATTACTTAATCATATTTCATCATCTTATTTTGCTTACTTTCTTTCCTTCTATTTATTTATTTATTTAAATACTCCTCAGGTTCAATAGCACTACATGCAAATCTTCAATTAAAACCATTTCTACACATATACGCTCTTTCTTCTTTTTTACTTTCTCTACACGTATTATGTACATATGTATAGAGAAGGTATTACAAAAAAGTCGATACCGAGATTTCACCGGAAATACACGTTTTAGGGTCTCCTATATAAAAAAAAAGTATTTTCAGAAAAAGGCCCGTGTGAGTGTGTATGTGTGTAGGTGTGTCTGTGAACACGATAACACAAAAACGAAAAGACGGTAAAATACCAAACTTGGTATTTAAGTTTATTATCTTCCAGGGATGCGACACGAAGATTTTGAGCAAAATTCCCCCACCCCAAACTACGCTTTACTGGAAAAAAAATATTCGAAAATTTTGATTTTCTCAAAATGGTTCTAATGATTTTAATTAAAATGCCGTATATTAAAGATATGCATATCTTGAATTTTCTGGGAATACCTCTAAAGACCTCTTTATTCTGAATAAATTTTGCGTAGCTGTTAAACAGTAAGAGTTAGACAAAAAATGTAGATCACATTAAAACACACAATTTATGTCACATACGTTTTTTTCGTGGAATTGACCATTTCTGAGATATTGCTTGTTAGTTGTCTCAGATCTAAAATACTTAAACTTTTCTCGCACGGAAAGTTGTAAATTCCTCGTCCTGCATAGAAACAGATCTCAACCCTTGTCAACTAGCTTTTAAGAGATTTGAAATTCGTTTTGACCTAGCGTATTTCCTTACTTTCCGTCTACTTACAAAGAAGCAAGTAATTAAGGACATTTCTGCTAATGTTCATCTGGATTATCATAAAGTAGAGGGAAGAATATGCTTTTTAACAATAATTTGTTACAGTGATGTAGAGAAAGTCATGTGAATGTAACATATCAGATTTTTCTCAATTATAATAACTTTAATTACCCATACTTCTTATTGGCACATTATTTATTTATTTTTGTTAAGATGTATACTTTTACTTTGATTGACTTAAATAGATTTATAATATCAGATTGGTCCCAAAGCTTAGTTGGTAGAGCACCTTCCTGCTGTGCGAGGGAACCCCGGTTCGATTCCTCACTGGAGGGGTAGGGATTTTTCTCTAGCCCAGATTATTCCCTATCCTCCCCAGATCTGGAATTATGAACGTGAGCGTTAATATCTGTGTGATGTAATGATAAAAATTAAAAAAAGAAGATTATTAGAAAACCAATGACATCAATACAAGAGTTTTAACACCATTGAAGATAGGCAATGTGTTCCACAGGGAAATGCTGCCATAAGTACCATATAGTTAAAGCTGGGGTATAAATGGAAGTAATACAAAGTATTCATCAAAATCTATTTAAATTCCACATAAAATCGTCCATAATAATATAATTTTTGTTAATTATCACATGCTGTTAACTTGTTCCTATATCATATTGATGATAAATTAGTAGGAACATTTGTAAATCTTAATATTTTCCTTTACTCACGATGTTATTGTATTTTAGGTCTAAGTATTTATTTTCCAAATTATACCTCATTATTTTCTTTATTAATTTTTCAAATTGCATTCATTCTTCTTACTTCTGTAATAATGCTTTTTGTAAACTCTAAAACCAAAATATATCTCCTTCAAAAGTTTTATTTCGCTTCCAAATTTTAAAACTTCCCTTTATGCCATTTTGTTCCTCTCCCCTTTCATTAATCTCAAAACTGGCTTATAATACAAAGAACAACAAACTAACACATTGTTAGAACCAGTTGAAGAATCCAGTGCCACATACGGAATTTAAGGACAGTTCTCCATACGGTTTCTCTTACCATTGAGCTATTGTGACATGCCGGTATGACATTCAAGCCTCCAACTTGTTCGCGTTTTTTACCCGTGCCGTCTCATAGATTCAGAGGGACTTAGAATCCGGGTAATATTCACATAACTATGTCAACTATTGAGCAATTTTATTATTATATTTGTAATGTTACTATAAATATACGCTCTATCAAGGGTAAACCGTTAGACCATCTGAAAAAATTAATACCACAGCGAGGATTTGAACACGATTCTCTCGCTCTCCGTGCGGTTGCTATAACCAATGAGCTACTGTGACAACATGTCAGTTTGACATTCAATCTTCTTCCAACTGATTCGTGGGGGGGGGGGGGGAGAGAAAAAGAGTGTTAGAAAAGAGAGACTCCAATATAGCATAGCCTAATACTCACGATATGTTATCAGTCATAGAGTATATGTTTGAAGTTTATATCTTTATCTTCGTTGCAAATATATACATTAATTCACCCAACTTACAGATGTGAAGTCATAGAGGACTATCTCCACTTAACTTCATCTGTTTGCTACAGGTAAGTGATAGAGAAAGGAAAAATATATTTAGTGAAGGTTATCGCGACAAAAAGCTCAAATACAAGAATGCATGTGGATACTAACAATGAAGAAGTATTAGTACACTATTTTTTATGATTAACTCTCTGATAAATTATAATTTGCGACTTAGATTAAGTATAACAGTTTCATGTTACAGTAAAAACGAAAGTTAAGTATTCATTCTCATTTAATGGTATTTTCTGTAATTTAAGAACAATCATTACAAATTAACCCTGCATTTCAACGGCCTTAGGTCGGTGACAAGTTGAAATTGGTACAGACATAACTTAGATAGGAATTTTGAAATATATGACCGATAAGAGAACTACTATCGTTTGAAAATCTCTCATTTTGTAAAAATGTATTACTTAAATAGAATATATCAGCCTTGCTTAGTAAAATGACTGCACCATTTCTATTTTGATTGTCAATAAAAATACTGTTACTTTGCAATTAAATTTCTGTTAAATTATTAATTATGTTATATTTAATGTATTCTGTGCCTTCCTATGGCTAATTGAATGAAAACGAACCTCCAGTGTCTTTATATCTTACATCGTCAACAATAGTATAACCAAAAAATCTTACCAAAATAACACGGTTTTGGAACAGGGGAAAATTGCACCGGTATGATTATAAACATGTTTTTTTTTTTACCGTACTTATTTTATTTGAAAATATGGTAGAAAACTTGACCTGACCTAAGCGGAAGCGACAAGATAATCTTGGCAGCAGAACGATTTGTGTAGGTGGAGAGCAACTGAAATAATATAATAATCAAGAGATGTTGAAAGTAGGAGGCCCGCCTATGACATCGACGCACCCAAAATGAGCAATGACGCGAGTCGGAAGCGGCAATATTTAGGGCGCCTCTCCCCTCCGACCTGCCCCCTCCCCATCTGTATTTTTCCAGAAGCGCTTGCCAGGATCACCCTGAAAAAGCGTCTGTTCGGGTGTACCCCACGTCAGTCGCTGTCGAGGTGACGTGCCGAAAACTTCTGGTGTAGTGGTGGTGGTGGAACTCAGGACTTTAGCATCATGCCGGTGAGCCTTTCCTATAGGAAAATAAATCACGTGACAAATAGGGTGCAAATAAAATCTTGAGTTTTTATTAAATCAAGGCAGAATATTGTAACTTTCTTCTGGTTTGTCACCCTATTTTATTTCTTATCTTAAATCCTAGCAATTACTTTTCTTTGTGTTTTATTTAGTTTTCTTATTTATAGGCATATAAGGGATCCTAAATCAATCATAAAGTAACTTTTCTGGTTTAATAATTGCAAGTGTCAACAGAAGACGTTTATCTCCATTGTCTACACGTTTGGACCAAGCTCATTTTCTAGTCATTTGCATTTTAATATTAATAATCTTCTGAAGCTGAAATTTGATTAGCATTTTCAAAATATTCTAAAATCACTTTTTACTTCTAAACTTTCAGTTACACATTCTGTACTTTATCCTCGTATACTTTTAAGACCACATCACGTGTATGAGTATATGGCCAAAAACATATTCCAAATGCCCTTTTCTTACACCTCTATGTATAAAATTTTCATATCAGCCGAACTCAGGGGGAATGCAATTATAAAATTGGCGTATGATTTTCATTGTCTTTTTAAATTGTTCAGTGTATGACAACCATTGTATTGGTATTGAATATAAATTTAAAAAATATTCAAAAACAAAATTCTACATTTTAGTTTTGTTTGTTAGTATATCATTACTATGTTAGTTTTATTAATTTTAAAATTACGATTTCTACTTGGCTAAGAATATCTAATTAAATAGCATAAAAAACGCAATCATCACTCGGAGGTCCCGGGTTCGATTCCTGGCTGGGGCGGGGAATTTTTCTTTAACCAGAATTATTCCTATCTGGAAGTATGTATGTGAGAGTGAATGTGTGTGTGTGAGGGAAATAAAACGATTTAAACCCAACGTAAAAAACCTACAGACGAGCTGTTTCTAATGTAAAGCCCTCGATATGACCTTAGATGTTAAAAGGGGCTATATAAATGAAACAATAAAAAAAAAGTAAAAAACAAAGTAATCAAAATGCTTTATTTTTCTCTAAAAAATAATTCAAGATATCATCATGAACTTTAAAAGAAATTTAGCATTTTGAATACATTTGCATAAAAATGCAAATAAGAGGTTATCCAGTTTTCACTTGTGTATAACCTTAAATAATATGTAGCGTGGCCTCCTTCGGAAGGGAAGTAAACCCGTAGGCCCCGTGTCGTAGGTTTACGGCACGTAAAAGAACCTCAAGCCTGATAAAGACGCCTCTGAGCAAAATTAAACGGTCCCAGTATAGAATGGGAGGCTGAGAACCACAGCAAAGAGTGTCCACTAATAAAACACCATTTTATTTTCATTTTTTAAATAATATGTATTTAAGTACTTTATAATATACGTATAAATGTCTGGATGAAATCTGTAACACATATTTTCCGAATATGTTAAAGAGATGGTCCCGTAGCTCAATTGGTAGAGCACCTGTCTGCTTTCAAGGTGAATGCCGCAAATAACATCATATATGTTATAGCTGGCCATAAGGAATTCAAGGGAGACAATGGGAACCTGAAATCGTTTATGTGTATGTATGAATGTGTGTGTATGTGTGTGTGTGAGAGAGAGAGAGAGAAAGTGGGAATGAAAATGAGAGAGGGATATGAAGGTCTCTAAATAATATAAATTACTGTGTTATAAACTAAAGCATATTTTGATTATCATTTGCTCGACTGTGCGTATTTCTATTTTCAGGGATTTTTATAAATACTATGGAAAATCCATAACAACGCTTGAGTATCTAATTTTTACTTTCTCTTCCATCTACTATAAAAGTTAATGCCACCAAAATATTTTTATTGAAGAATCAATAAAAATACACCTTTGGGGATCTCCGGAAACCCTTCCCTACCCCACCTCACAAAGATGTTGAACAAGGTCTGGTATGGGCCCATCCTTGTTCCCTGAATAGCGTATTTTAAAAACCGAAAAGTAGTTTTATACGAAACTTGCTGTTAAAGTTGACCACCTTGCCACAAAATTCTTGTTTGTTTGTCCCCCCCCCCCACCATATATATGTCCTTTTAACATCCCCGTCATATCGCCAGCTTCTCTTTTGGAGCAGTTGCTCTTGGCAACAGTATTCGTTGTTTACTGCATGTTTAAATTTATATACACTTTTATTCATACTTCCGGGCTACGGGGAAGATAGGAAATAATCTTGCCTAGAGAAAAATCGCTACTTCTGGAATTCCTCGCTTAACAGACCGGGTGTTCTACCAATTGAGTTACAGGACCAACTCGCTTAAAAAATAATAACATAGACAATATTTCGTTATATTTATTTCTCTCAAAAGCAATATAATGATTTTGATTAAAATGTTACACGCTTAATATACATATCGCCGTAAAAGTAAAACACCTTACTTGAATCTTCTATGAATATCCCTTGAACCTCTCTTTTGGTTGAGTTTTGTATAACTTTTTACAACAAGAAAATCTTAATTTATAGACAAACCTTACCCAAGGAAAATATGTATTACACCTCATTAAAATTACATTTTTAGTACGTTTTTTTTCCGAAATATTCCACATTACATGTTTAGACCTTTCGTAAGCGTCATCTAACGCAAGTAAATTTGCGATTCTTAATTTTTCGCCTACTTCTCTTCTCTTTCTATGGTAAGAGTTTATTACCATAGTCATAGAACTATATGACTGATTCCGCATGTTGAAACCTTGTTTGATTTGAAATCATTCATAAGCCAAAAGAAGTATCACATTCACATAACCTCCTCTTTTACAAACTATTCTAACACGTTCCACCTATTTCTTGTTAGTAGATATAAACTTCCATTACCCAATTACGGATTTCGTTATGTGATTGAGAAGTAATAATAGACCACACGACTAAACCGTTCGCCATGTGATGCTTCATGTTCCTTGCATGAGCTTGAGAAAAAAATCGATTAGCGATTTACCACTTGAAAATGTATATCAATCACATAGAATATCTCGAAAACTGTTAACGCCACAAAAATATTCATTGGGAATAAATAGTGTGCTTTAACGAGACCTCCTCTTACTGTCTATCAATAATACAAAAACAAATTCAGAACGAAGAGACTATCAGCAAAACATTTGGGATATATGCAGGTACATTTTATTTATATGCATATATCTTAAGCAAATAGTATTGTAATATGGTAAATATTTAGAGATTTTTTAAGAAAACAAAAGATAACGAAACATTTCCAATCTATAGGGTAGTTTGAAGAGTAGGTAGTATCTTTAATATCCGTGTCACGTCTTTGGAAGACATTGAACTTACACACGCTGTTTGATAGCTAACCGAATTTTGTGCTATTTACAAAGAGACAGACAGACGGATCTTTTTCGAGAAATTCTTTCCTCTTTTCAGGGTGGTGAATTTCGGGTGAAATATCGCTTTCGGATTTTTGTATGGAATACAATACTTTCTTCACTTACTGCAGATAATAAGTAGAGAAAATAAGTATTCCTCTGGCGAATTGATATTAGAAAATGAATTCTGTTTAACACAAATATTTTGAATTAAAACAAATGCCGAAAACAAAATATACTGCAGATCAACTGCTGGCAGTATTGAATAAAATATCATTTTATATAAACCTTTTTTCACAGAAAGGATGACATTTTCTTGAAAGATACCAGTATGCTTTTAAAATAATTTTTATTTTATTAGAATTAATTTTGCTATTGTATTGAGTACGTGACTTCAGATTACGATAATGTCTCAATCTTTTCGGTGATTATGTTGAAAAGTAACCATAAATGTACAAAATAATTGTTTTCTATGAACTTGTCTTTTATTTATAACCTATCAGAGATTGAAAAAAAAGGCCCTCTCTCTAGCTAACGTTAGATATCATCATATGATATTTTATAGTTAACAATTGAGATCATTTTTTGATGTCGTCCACTATGTATCTCTTTCAAAGAGGCTAACTAGTAGTTTGGGAGTGGGGAATCCTTATATTCGCCAGCTTAAATTCTGTTTGTTTGTATATGTTACTGTGTTATGTGAAAACTATATAGATTTTATGTTATTATATAACTACGAACCAAAGAGAAAGTGCTAAGGTTTAACATTGTACCTTCTGTAGTTATCTAAAAACTTATCAGGAACATTTTCTTCCGTTATTAGGAATGACTGGAGTTGTGCGAAATTACAATTATAAAAGGTAGAGAAGAATATTTACCATAACAATCTGTTAGACCGTTGAACAAAAAGAACGTGCTGAGACAAATGGAACAAATTAAATCACCGTTTGAGTTTAAAAAGCTGAGCTGTGTTGTGTCACATATGTCAGATAGCAGGTAACATATTTCTATCAGCCGCCATCCATTATGAGAAGTTTTTACGGTTAACGTCAAAACTTTACTGCAGATACAAACGTGTTTATAATGCGCACGCTTCTAAAATACACTTTCTGAAGCAATTTGCTTTCCGGACAGTCTACATGTCGGAATGCGGAGATCCCTGCACCTGTTAGGATGTGTGAAAGAAGCAGAAGTTACATTAAGACGTCTGTTGGCCCATTAGCAAAGGCCAAGAGGCCAGCGCGCATTAGTACTAAGTACCTGGCCAAGAGACAGCTCTATTTCAGCTATTTCTCAAGTAATTTCACAGTCCGTGCCGGCATATGTTCCCGCTAAATCTCAGCATTCTTTCGTAAATTTAACAGCTCTAATCAGATGAATGCAAGACCGCATTTGTGTGTAACAGACTATTAGTTTGGTGGTCTAAACTGTTATAACCAGGTCCGGATTTTGAACACCTAAAGTCTTTAAAATTGCTATAAAATTACTTTAAACTTTTAAAACAATATAATAATTACAACAAATTACCTAACAATAGATTTATTTTATTTATCAAAATTAGTACACAAAAATTATAAATCGGTTTATAAATGAATATAATGCTATAAAGATAGAAAATGCAGGTATAAGCATAATATCAAAATAATTAAGACATTATTTGAAAATATAAACCTGTCACATATTATTGCTTGAATAATCTCAAAAGAAAATTAAGAAAACTGTTTTTAAAGAGATTTTACAAAAGTGTAGCGGTAACTCTTTTGAACTTTCAGTTTATACAACATTTTAGGGAACAAGTAGAGAAATTCATGTGAATGGAACACTTCAGAAGTATAGAATCTATAAAATGATTCTTATTTCGCAATTTAACTTGAAATTTCTGATGCTTGAGAAGTTATCCTTATGTAAAATGCCAATAACGCATAACTCTTTAAATACTAATTGAAAAAAAAAATCTGATGTGTTCTATTCACATGATTTTCTATACTTCTCTGCAAATTATTGATAAAAAGCTTATTTTTATATTTAATTTATGTTAATCCAGAAAAAATTAGCAGAAATGGTTTTTTTACTTGTACAAATACCTATGTTAAAACTGAAACCAATAACAAGGAATATCTAAAAAACGGCTAACTCACGAAAAAAATGTAAATAACATAAATTGTGTGTTTTAACAAGCTCTACATTTTTATTAAGTTTTGTATATCTCTTACGGTTTACCAGTTATGCAAAATTCACAAAATTTATCCAGAATAAAACTGTCTTCAGAGGCTATTCTCCGAAAATTCAAGATATAATTAATTTTATTTGTCATGGAAATATCTTTAAAACACGACATATTAATCAAAATCGTTACAAACATTTTTGAGAAAATCAAAATTTTCGAAAATGTTTTCATAAAAAAGGGTAGTTGAAAATCTTCCTGTCACATCCTTGGAAGATACTGAACTTAAATACTACACACTTTCAGATAGACAGACACACACATAAAAAATTCCTTTTTAGGATTCAGGGATCTCAAAACATATACTTTCATTGAAATTTCGGTATAGATTTTTTGGGTGCAATACAATACCTTCTCCATACCCTGTATACATATTCGTGTAGAGAAAGTAAAACGACTAAATTAAGATGACAAAACAATTACATAAAAGCGAAATGGCATAAAATGAAAAACAAAATAAACATGCGTTTTCATAATCTGGAACCCATGAAAAGGAATTTAAATACATATTAGCAATACCTATGTTATAACAATTAAAACATGATATGCGATTAGAAGCCGGGCCGCGGTTATAATTGTCTTAACTTCCTATTACAGGGTTACAAGCAACGATCAGCAAATTGCTAATTGTTTTGTTTTTATTTACCTATTACAAAGGATTGGATTGTGCCGGTGGATCATGACTGCAGGATTAAGTATGCATAACTATTTTACCTAAACAATAACATATTTCAGATTAAAAATATTATTCCAGAAGTATGATTTCGTATTGACGCAACTCGTACTATACAAATGCATACAATGTCTTCCTGCATAAGTTACATGTAGGTGAGTAGTTTTCACACAATCCCTCACGTAAACTCGTGAGCAGATGAATGGTTTGGACTGAAAGGAGACGGAAAGTGAGCTGTATGGGGTTTTAAATAGTTTGTTTTACGGCGCTATACACCTGCCTCCAGATGGTATTGTATAGGTTCACTAACTCAATGTGATGTAGTAATTGCTTCAAAAAATATGGTTAGGAGATTGTAGAGGAAAGGGAAAACAAACTTATATAGACCGAAATACATGTATTGCCTTGCCGCGTTTTTAATTTGTCACCAACGCCAACACTGTTGTCTGCCATGAGCGCTCTTTATACGGTTCAAAAATTATTTTTAGACCTGCATCAATATGAGGTCTAGGTTTTATTTTTCTTTATTGGATCAAATCCACATTCAAAAGAGGATTTTTTTTCACGATCTTCAACAATTTTGTTTGATAAAAAATTAGTTAACATTATAACATATAATTCCTCAAAATGAATTAGATCCTTATATGTTGCTTGCCTATATTGATGTGATAGAGGCTAAGGATTCGAAGGTACTGGACTGTTGCAGAAGGGCACCTGTTTGTGCTGCATCGGAGAATGAAGGTGTTTGATTTGCTTAGGATTCGATTTTCGCTTACTTAGAAGTGTGTAAAATAAACAACATGCAGCATACGATCGTGTTTATTTTAAGTCATGTTTTATTTCAAAGCGTCGTGCCATTGAGTGAATTTCCTACAAGCATATTACTTTCTCAACCACATAATACAAAGATTTCACCGGAAATACACAGTTTTTGCATTCCTGAATCGAAAAACAAATTTAAAAAGAGGCCCATGTTTGTGCGTGTTTCAGTTAAGTATCAAACTTGGTATTTCAGTTTGGCATTTTCCTAGGATGCAACACGAAGTTTTTTAGGAAAATTCCTTTACCCAAACTAATCTTTTCATGGAAAATGTTTCGAAATTTTTTATTTTCTCAAAAATATATTTACAAGGTAACTAATATGTGCATATTGCATTTTCCGGGAATAGCCTCTGAGGCTCTCTACGTTCTGGACGATATTTACATAACTGGTAAAACTTTAAGATATAGACAAAATCTTACTGCACAAAAAATACACTTAGATCTCGTTAAAACATATAATATATATGAAATAATTTTTCCGCGAATTTCTATTTTTTATTTTAATTTATTTGCCTTCTTCATGTTAGTAATGCAAATAGAACGAATTTCAGGGCCATCACACGTCAGGCACTTACTAAAAGATTAGACTATCGCTTTAGCCTAGTATATTGCCTTGGTTTCCTCGACTTGTAAGAAAATATGTAGTAAAACCAATTCTACTAATGTTTATATTGATTATCATGAAGTAGATAGAACAATACGCGTTTATAAGAATAATTTGTCGTAAAATAAGCAAAGAAAATCTTGGAAAGTAATACATAAATTTTATTTACTTGAAAACAGGGATTTACACATTTTCACACTTAAAACAGTAAATTACTTATATTGTAACAGAATATAGTTTACATCTGATTCATATACCTAGATTGCAAATTTCACACAACTATTCCCTTTTGCATATAATGTTGCATAACCCGCAGAAACGTGTATGTTTGTTCCACCAACATATACTAGAAAACAGTCGCGTCCTGTCCAAAGACTACTTTTATATATTATAAAAATAATAAACACAGGTACAGCAAAACCAGTCAACCTCGCGGCGAATGGGGCAAAGTGCCGTCCCTGCTTATCACCGACTTCACCTTTCTCCTTGATTTACATGCCCTACACTTCCCCACGAGTTTCTCCCTGTGTATGTGGGAGTTAGCGAGCCATATTCTCTGACGTCAGACGAGAGTTGGTTGACACCGATAGAACGCCACTGTCACGTTATTTTGAGAAGCATTTGTCTTCTAAGGATAAGGGAAACCTTTATCCTCGCCCTGACTGAGATTCGAATTCAGAATCAGGACGCGTCGTGGCCGAGTGGTTAGACCACTTGCCTCTCACCAAGGCGGCCCAGGTTCGCTCTAAGGCCACCGCATGTGGGATTTGTGTTGCGCAAAGCGGCGCAGGGCCGGATTTTCTCCCGGTTTTCTGGTTTCACCCGCCATCGCATCTCACCGGTGCTCCATCTTCATTCCATGTATCATAATAGTCATCACCTGCGGTGACATAGTAATAAAAGTGGGCGTTGAACACTATAAAATAACTCAGGATCTGCACTCATAATTTAATACCAGACAGAAGTTTTAAAGTCATAATTATGACAATAACAACTTTACCTCCTGTTCATTTCTCCTTCCCACAATATTTCGAGGTGTACGTAAAACGACACAACCTAAAGAGGTATTGTCAGTTTTCCGCATAAAAAAAAAACTACTAAAAGCACGAAGGTAATGCACTGCTATAAAAGTTAATTAGTCTAATGCTGTATAGAACATTTAAGAAAAACACTTTGCCATTCGTGAAACAATTGTGTGTGATGTGATTATTTCTCTTTGCTATTTTTAACAAACATAAATCTAAATCTTCTTGTCATATTTCTAGATAAGCAACATTTGAGCCATTTTAATGAAATTAAAACACACATTCAGGCATACATTCAGTTCTCTTGTTTATTGCCTAATATAAATCATGGGCAAACTGTTTTCATTTTCGTCAAAATTAAATGTAATCCGTATGAAAGTAAAACCTTTATGTAAACGGTGTTTTCTCTTTTGGTATTTCGCGAAGATCCTAGGCAGATCATGAAAAGTAGGCATATAGTGTTAGCTCATTCTATACACCCTTAAAAGTCGGTAGACAGTGAAAGATTTGATTAAGATAGATAAGATTAGGTTAGGATTCATATAACAAGCTACATTTCCCCCACCCCGAAGAACCGCGGTATAACGTGTTTCTCTACACCAGGAATGTTCTTGCGAGGTACTGACGCCAAAACGTCATTTTTCCCCCGGCTCCAGTAAAGGAGGGGAAATGCGGTGGGCTACACATATTGTCATACATACATACAGTGGTGTGTGTGTGTGTGTGTGTGTGTGTGTGTGTGTGTGTGAAAAGCATAACTTAAACACGAAAAGTCTGTTAAATACTAAACCTAGTATTTAAGTTCAGCATCTTTCAAAGATGCGACACGAAGATTTTCAAGAGAATTCCCTTACCTCAAATTCCCTTACATGGAAACTTTTTCGAAAATTTAGATTTTTTCAAAAATGACTAACGATTTTGATTAAAGTGCCATGTATTTAAGATACTTTCATCTCAAATAAAATGTATATCTTAAAAGATAGTCAAGCTAGTCAAAAAGTTATTTCAAAAAAAGTAGATCTCGTTAAAGGACGGTTATGTTCAATACAGTTTTTGTGGAGTTAACCATTTTTGAAACAATCCTTTTTATTGATTTAAACCTTATATTACTCATACTTTTCTCAAATGGTATGTCGTCACATATTTTTCTTTATCTTTTTTTCTATTAAGACAACAACAATTTGATGCAGATGAGGTAGGCCTTGTGTTTACAAACTTTCCACTACGTCGTATAGCTGCATGCGGAATGGAAAGAGTTACTACGCCTTCCCCTCTGGTCCTTCATTTGGTCATACCTGCTCTATATTCCTCCCGAAATAAGAACCACACTTACTGTAAACAAAGGTAAGAGGCAACCT
Source organism: Hymenopus coronatus (assembly GCA_030762935.1). Lineage (NCBI taxonomy): Eukaryota > Metazoa > Arthropoda > Insecta > Mantodea > Hymenopodidae > Hymenopus > Hymenopus coronatus. The sequence continues at coordinate 89,689,921 of CM060894.1, read as the reverse complement.
CAAGCACGTGGCAGCAGTGAATGCGCTCATTGTCCCCTGACCGAAACACCAGTCCAAGAGAAGAAAACAGAGATACCCTTTTTTTATTTCATTGCCTTTGACATTGACAATACATAGGTTTAATTATTTCATTATAATATGCTAAATTTTCACTAGTATTTTGGAATAGAAATCAATCAAAACTTATCAATTTTCTGAAACTCAGTAGTTATTATTATTATTATTATTATTATTAAAGAGCGGGGTTTCATTCTCTCTTTTTGTTTTTTTACACACTTGAGAGTACTAAATTGATTTTACACGGAGCGTGTTGAGTTCCGCATTTGTACGAATTTATACATATGTGAATTGGTTTAATGAATGACACTTCAGAATTTATTCCGTAGTAATGATAGTGTATATATTCGGTTCGGTTGTTTTCAGGTTTTCCTTCTTCCTGTTTACAACACAATAGTTTTACACAGTTTAACTTCCTCAGCAAGAAAATCACGAAGAAAAAATCTGTAAGTATCACCAATAGAGTCTCAGTTTTTTTTCATTTTGCCCCAAATTTCATCACCAAGATAAAACACTCTTAGTCGGTTAACAGCTCAACCGAATGCTTTAATTGGTCGAATATATCGGAGGGGAAATTCTGAATAACAGCATGAAGGCTACATTAATTTATAGACATTACGCTGGTTTCAAAGTCGATTTCATTCAACCACAAACTTCTGATCTTATCTGTTCCATTGTTAAATACAATGTAAATTAGTTATAGTAAATCCGATAGACAGCTTAAACGTATAGTTGATCTCAGTTTGTCGGAAACACTCTTAATCAGAATGCTACTGTAATGCCGCCAAAGGAATGATTCAGCATAATACATTAGAGTTAGAGAAAAATATGAAATGTCACTTTTGCCTAAATCAATTTATTCGGGTTAAATGTGTTAAGTTAGTAATAATAATAACAATAATAATGCAGTTTTTATTTACGCTGAGTTACTAGGATAGCAGCTCAGCAAGCTAATCTTTCCTCGCAGATCCAAACTTCGAATTTTACTATCACACAGTTTGTTTTTAAATAATAGTATAAAATAAAATAGTATGCTCACTGCTTAGGCTTCCCAGACGGCATTTGATTCTAGCCCGAAGGTAACGCTGACTAAATATGGATGTCACTCTTGACTACAATTCCATTTATAAAGGCATGAAGACAAACATATAATTGAACTCTAATCACAGAGGATGTACGTGAAGTAAATTGTTTATTTATGCACGCGGTAAGCCAATACTTGTGTTCACAATATTTTCTATCAGGGGTAACTATAAATATATTAGCAGAAGAAGTATTATAAGTTTCCTGTAAGGATGTACTCTCTGCAGTTACATTAATGCAATGTTAATTGTGATGTCAGACGAAAGCAAGTTTTAGTTGTAATGCTACAATTTGCTTCACTGTGTAAAAATAAATAGAAGATTTAATAAAATAGTTGTATAGGTGTATATGATGGCACAGAAATATTTTTTTTACATCTGATTGTATTAACTTTCACGCACATTTTTGAAAAAGGCACATTGAATGACCATATAAATTGTAAAAGGTGATCAAATACCGGGATAGGTATTAAAGCTGAAATTTAAAAGTATTTATGTATACACCAGAAAGAATTAATATTAAGTGTATTATTGTTACCCGCAGATTTTAAGAAACAAATTCTTTGATACAAATCACCATGATAGAGGACAGCTATTTTTGAGTGGAAAGGTAATGTTTATAGTTAGATTAGCGATTTAAGATCAACCCAGAGCACAAGTCCGATTTATGTATGAGCTATTCAGCATAACAAGAAAACTAATTACCTCATTCGTTTCCTTTATATTAATTCTGTTTTGCATCTCATAGGAAATATATAGGTAACCATGAAAGCAAACAATTTTGTAGTGGTAATTCCGCAAGTTTGCGCTAAACTACAAATTACTTTCAACACAGACTTAAAGGCTAATTTAGCAACACAGCATATAACAATTTCTAGATATGAAATATGGCCAAGTGCAGACTCCACAGAAACCATAAACGTTGTTCTACAGTTTCGCAACATTCACGCTGCTACAAAGCTCAGAAAACCATTTCACAACTGTTAATGGGGAACTTTGTTTGCAATAAACAGTCACAAAGGCTTGTATTTTCAAATCCATGGAACAATAAATATACGGAGCATGTTAACAACTAAGGCTCTGTTGCCATGTCTATGCCAACCAGCAAGTATTTATAGCGAGAGTCATCTGTTTGTTTGACTTGGCCCGTCTACCCGATTCGCTTATTATTTCTCTTTGGTCTTCCGTCTTTCTACCTTCTTTTTTCCTTGCCCGCTTCGCGACTAAATCATCTGATGTAATTGAAAGCGAGCCAACATCGAAATAGAAAGATGGTAGCGGTTTGGTAAGCAGAAGAATAAATTTTCATTCAAGTAGTTGAGTTAGATAACATCGTGGAAGGCCCGTATCGTTCTTCATTTCGGACAGGTATTCTAGATGTCATTGCACTATTCTGCTGCACAAAAAAAATGCAGACATCATTAAAACACACAACTTATGTCAATTTATTTTTTCCTTAACCATATCATACTCCTTGTTTTCCTTGAAATTGGTTTCTGTTTTAAAGCACCTTAGTTTTCCTCATATGGTATATCATTATTAGTGTTTCTTGTTCTTGTTCAAGCAAAGAGCACAACATTTTTAATCCATCACATAGGGATCTACTGTTAAAAATTTGACTATCTCTTAAGCCTAGTGTTTTCCTTTATTCCTTTTGCATTTGCAGGGAAATATGAAATAAAAATATTTATGCAAATGTTAATCTGGATTAACGCGAAGTAGTTAGAAGTGCGTTTTTTAAAGAATGGGTTTCGTTTAAGAATGGGTACAGAAAGGCATGTGAATATAACACAATCTGTTTTTTTTTTGCATGAAAACTACACATTTTCATTTAAAACCCAAATAAGAAGTGTTATAATTGTGATTAGGACGTGAGATAGATTCACATGCATTCTTCGCTAAGTGAAAAGGTCCTTTTGGGAAAACTTGAAGAGCCTAAACCACACCCAGTAACGTTTTATATGATGCCAGATACAGAAGCTATTTCCAGAACACGTCTGTGTCTACGCTCTTCACTTGAGCACCCACTCCTTTCTTAGAATTAACAACAAACTTGCTGGAACTTTTCCATTTCAATTGTATACGATATGTATATATCGTGCGAAGATTTTTGTTCCGAGATTTTGTTTTTAATTGGGTTTGTTGCTTATTTTATTTCTTTTCGTTTTTATTTTTCCTGTCTATTAGGTTTTATTGTAATATACGCGTAGTAGTTAGAGAATATATTGCATTTCACTCAACAGTTAGATGTCGATATTCATCGGAAATATGTTTTGAGGTGCCCTGAATAATAATCTATAAAAAGATCCACAACTGCCGCGTGACTTTGTGTGTATGCAGAATAACTCAAATCCCCACCCTCAATTTGCTTTATATGGAATATTTTTCGGAAATGTTTATTTTCTGAAAAATGGCTTTAACGGTTTTAATTAAAATCCTATATGTTTAAGATATTTTCATGACAAATGAAATTTATATCTTGAATTTTCTGAGAATAGCCTCTGTAGACTTCTTCATTCTGGACGACTTTTGTTTAACTGATAAACCGCAAGAGATAGACAAAAACTTAACCACACAAAAAGTAGATCTCTTAAAACACCCAATTTATGACACACACATTTTTTGTATGGTTAACAATTTCGAGATATTGCCCATTGTTGTTTCAATTTTAAAATACTTAAACTTTTCCCAAAGGGGAAGACAGCACTTGTTTCATACCCTTTTTCACTCCTGACCATCAAAGAGAACCGAATTTCATTGTCAAGCACATAGTGACAGCTTTTAAAAGATTTGACTTTGCTTTAGCCTAGTTTCTCTTATTTCTAATCTTACAAGGAAGCAAGTAATAAGACTAATTCTATTATTATTTACCTCGACTGACATAATGTAGGTAAAAGAATAATTATTGATAAAATAGTTTGTTTGCAGAACAATTGAGAAAAGAATGTGAATCGAATACATCAGATTTTTTGTTTATACTTCGAGTATTTTTATTTGTTGTTGGAGGGGATGGTATTGCAGCGTTTTTAATTTATTTCTCCCTTTAAATTGTCTTTCCAGTACAAACAGACAACTTGGTTTTACTGATACATGATTCAAAATATGAATATCATACTGACAGCATATCTATCGCTAGTGAATGCATCTGGTTGTTAGAATGCAGTACGAATAGAGGTAATTGGGGGCTATGCCATATTGCCAAAATTGCTGCTATTGGTAAACTAACTGGAGCAGCTCTTGTTCTTTATAGGGGGGAGTGCAACAGTGATGTATGCAGTGTCTTTCTGGAAGCTTCCAGATAAAGCAAGATGTAATGGGTCCAGAAATAGCAGCCCTCCATGTCTATTGCCAGGAGGGACGAAGTGGTGAGGCTAAAAGCTTAAACAGATACGAAATACGAGCAGACGCAGCAAGAAAGATAACATCCCTTTAAAAGTGCTTAAGCCGCTAACCCCAACTCCCGAAAAAACAATCCCCACTGAACGTAAAAAATCACAAAACATAAAACACACTGTCGATAAAGTGCCTGAGAAGCAGCCCAAAACGAGTGCTGCTTTCTTGCACCAATCTTCGGGGACGTATATTCACGTGCATTAAATGTTTTCCTCAAAAACGTCTCTAACGATTTTGATTAAAATATTGTATATTAAAGATATTTACATTACATTGACTATTCTGGGAATAGCTTCTGAAGACCTCTTCATTCTGGATGAGTTTTGCTGAATTTTGCGTAACTGGGAAACTGTAAGAAATAGACAAAAAAATGTAGATCTTATTAAAACACACAATTTATGTCATTTACTTTATTTTGAAGAGTTGCCCGTTTCCGAGATATTCTTTTTTGTTGGTTTCAATTTTAAACTATGTAAATTTTTCTGAAACGGAAGTTACCTTTCGTTTTGTTTTACCGCTGGCCCTGCAAAGTGAACCGAACTTCAGTTGTTTAGCCATTAGCTTTTAAGAAATTTAACTCGTGTATTCTGTTATTTCCCCTTTACTTAGAAATGTGCGAGTAATACGACCATTTGGTTAATATTTATCTCGAATAGCATAGATATGCTAGCATTAGATAAATTAATAATGCTTTTTAAGAAAATTTTATTTACAGGGCAGGAAAGTCACGCGTATGGAACACATAGGATTTTTTACATTAGAGAAGATGATGTTACCGGGGAAAAAAAATTATGTTTCACCCTATCCAAAGTGTAACAATTAAGAGTTGGCAATATGTTATCAGCTCATCAGTATCTGGCTCTGGTTATAGAGATAGAGACTATTGGTACCCATTTGACGAGGTAATTTATCCAGTAGCGATGCTATGGTTAACGCTAAATATGCAGTCTAGTACCCGTGTGCACCATTCTCGATCAAAATCTTACCGCGAAAAAATGCGCATGGTGTAAAATGGCTGGGTGGTCCACATTTGCCGTGTGTAAGTAAGCGTGAGGCCGGTAGTTGGGTTGGCAGGCCAGAGCTTATCAAAGAGCTGTAGCACCACACAGTACAGAACAACTAATCACCGGTAACCGCCAAATAAAAGGCCAAAGGTTTGTTCTATATAACTTTGCTCCGTACTTCTCACGGTCATGTGAACTGCACTCCTGCCGAAATAAGAAACAGACTGGATATAAACAAAGGTGAGAGGCAGCTCCAAGCTTCTGGCTGCAGTATATGCTCTCATTGGCCCCTGGCTGCTAGCCTATGAGAAGAAAGTAGTTTTTAACTTTTCTTTACAATATTGTTTTTAAAATGCGATAATGCATATGTTTAATACTTTTACTGCACTAAACTATATTTCACTATTTTAATGAAACTGAGTAGTAATTGCGTAACGAACGCATATGTTCTTAAGGCGTTGCGCGGAGTAATGCAAAATGGTGTTTCTTAGAGAGGATACTTAGTGTAGTCACCTCTTATTGGTTGCCGTTGTGGAGTAAGATGTTGTGCGGTACAAATTAGTCCCTTATTTAAAATGATCATTTGTCTTATAATAATATTCGAAGAGAGCTGTGAAATTTAAATTATATCCTCCTTTCCCTATTTATTCTCTTCGTATGGAGGACTTATACTCCCCAGGACGTACAAGCCAGCGCCTGGGGTCAAATGTCTACTGAGGAGCAGGTGAACTCTGGATCAGAGAATAGCCAGGATGGGTGATTAGTCCTATGCTTGGTATCAGAATAAGAAGGTTTAAAAAACTACGATGAAATGAATGAAAGGAAAGCTAATTATGGAGCAGTGGTGGGATGAATGGCGGGAAATCCTGAGAGCCCAGAGAAAACCCTTCCAAATAATGCTTAGTTCACTATAAATCCCACATGCGGTCCTCTAGAATCGTACCTGGGCCACCTTTAGAGAGGCGAGAGGTCTAACCACTCTACCACGGTTCCACCTAAATTTAAATTCTTATAGCTTCTAAGGGTGTTAATATATTTGAAATACATGTAAATTCATATCATAAAATATAAAGAAGGATCCTTTGCTTCAAATTTGCCACTCAAGTTGGCGATAGCATGTGCATCTTGACAGAGCGTTTATAGTCAGATGGCAAAGTGCAGCTAGCTTTTTGAGGTCTCAGCTCTTCACACTATACCACTTAGCTTCGCGACAAATAGATGGGATTAGAGTGCCGTACAGTCCACTGCTTTCACCTTCTGTAGATAGATAACAGCGCAGTCATAATTAATATCTATTTTTTTATTGTTTCATTTGTGTAGCCCCCTTTAACATCAATGGTCACATCGGGGCTTTGACTTGTGAAACTATAAGTTCAGAACATTATATTAATACATTATATATTACTAAACACGTGCACATTTACTCTCACATTCATACTTCCAGACTCTATGGGAGATAGGGAATAATTCTGGTTAAAGAAAAATTCCCCGCCCCAGAAGGGAATCGAACCCGGGACATCCGGGTAAGAAGTCAGCTCGCAGGGAGGCAGTCAGTTTTATTATTGTTTTAGACTAACGGTGGAACTTTTGATCGTATTTACCTTGGCGGAGAAGGAAACCCCGAACAAATTCCAGAAATACTGTTGACCCACGGGATATGAACCTAGGACTTTTCGAACATGGACCACAGATCTGAGTCATTCCAATAGGTTAAGGGAATCAATTGTCATGTTATCACAATGTCATTATTTACAGTGTACTAATGTTTAAGATCGTTCTTGTTTGTATTTCTAGGCCCGCAACAAGGAGCAGGAAGCAGAGATTCTGGAGTGGATTGAAAATGTGACTGGGGAGAAATTACCTGCCCAACCTTATGAGGATGTGCTACGAGATGGAATAGTTCTTTGTAATCTTATAAACAAGATAGCTCCTGGTTCCGTAAAAAAAATTCAAACCAAGGGCACCAACTTCCAACTTATGGAAAATATTCAGAGGTATATTATATTTATGATATTGCTATAAACTATTCTAAACACTTAATCTAATATAACTATATTCAATGATCATAATAAGCATTGGTCTACTCTTTCAAACATTCTAGCAGTCAAATTAAGGAAGAGAACATGCAGAAACAGTGCGAAATGGTTATGTATATATACATATTATGATGCTGAGTTGCAGAATTCAGCACACAAATTGTTAGGCATTATAGAGCGATAAAAACACCTTGATATAGGATATATATACATTTTGAATTATGTTTTGACTCATCATATGAATATTAGTACTGATTAATGGTAGTTATCTAGATGCGGAAGCACGGACCATGATAATCACAGGTGAAGAAATGTTGCGTCTATTTGAAAGCATTTTGAGAAATATTGGTTGTCCAGTTAGAGATAGAGAAGCGTGAAGAATAATTCAGTTATAACTAAGAATTAGAATGTCTAATAGAAACAATATTCTAAGATTTATAAAGGTAGAAAGAATAAGATGGCTAAGTCATGTTCAGAGAATGACGGAAAAGAGAACAACAAAAAGAATGTTGATTGGATGGTTATACTCCAGAAGGAAAAAAATGAAGGTTAAAGACGAGAAGATAAACTAATTAATATCTTACTGATCAGATTCATGGGAATTCAGGGTTAGAGGTTGAAAGTGTAAGTCAGAATATAGACATAAATGAAGGAAAATAGTGCAGGATACCAAAGTCCACCAAGAGCTGTAGGGGCCAGATAAGAAGGCTGGTAAATGCAAATAAACAAATACTTAATACGAATACTGTGATGTGCTGATTTAGACTCTAAAATTGGTAATTTCACCCACAAGCGCGAAAATAGCTATCATTGCGGTATTTTCAATGTTAAGAGCTTTGCTTTTTCTGCAAAAATGCCCTATCAGTAACAGCCAGACAGGAGTTCATATCAGTGGCGTATTGGCTCGTTTGTCCTACAGTCGTGAATCTATAGGGTCTAAAAGGAAGTCCGTTCCACCATATCATATGATGATTCCAAGTTTAGTAGAACAAATTAAAAGAAAGAATATTAATATCTTGGTCGTTGATGTATAGTTTGACTATATTGATAATTGTTACAATATAATGATTTTTATTTATATTATTTGTGTCGCTCTCTGTCTCAGCGTCCCATTTTATATTGAGCGTAAAATACCGGTTAATTTTGCTCAGAAGCCTCTGTCAGACTTGCGATTCTTTACAACACGGGACTACCGGCTATACTTTCCTTCCGAATTACGCCATGCTAAAGATTTTACACCCGAAACAATCCATTGCCCTCCGCTGGGCTTGAAGCCACGATCTCGGAAACTGGAGTCTAGCATGTTGACCCTAAACCACGAAGATTGACTATGATGATAATAATGATACTATTTTGTTTTATACGTCCTCAATTCCTTCATTTTGATTTTGAAAGTACAGAGATATATAAAATAAGCTCCTTCACGATGTTTTCATAATTGGAAGCATTCTGAAGTAATATTATCTAAATATTTTACGTAACTTGGGTTAATAAAACCAAACTTAACGTAGTTGCAGCCACAAAACTTCGATAACATCTAAAGCAGCTCTGTTCATATAAGCCATCAATTTCATAACAACGCCCCCATATATTATAGACTTATAATTTGAATGCTTATTCTACTTTCTTCTTCTTTGGCCACTTCACCTCCTCTAGGACTTACAAGCCAGCGGCTGGAGTAAGATGACTTGAGGAGCAGATGGAGCCTGGATCAAGGAGAGTAGCCAGGATAGGTGATCAGCCCTATCTGGTATGAGAGTGACGAAACAGATATGAAATGCATGAAAGGAAAGATAATTGTGGAACAAGTTTTGGAATGAATAGAGAGGGAAACCGAACAACCCGTTAAAACATGCCCAGATGCCGCTTTGTTCACCACAAATCCTACACACTGCACTCTGGGATCGAACACGTGCCGCCAGAATGAAAGACCAACTTAAAAACATTAACCACATTTTAGTGATTTATGGATTCAGATACACAAAAGCAGGGTTTTCCCAAATGGCAACCAAACTTGTTTTTGTGCTGAGCTATTCTCTCAATTGGGTAGCCAGTGTCAGACTGAAAAAATCAATGCCATAGCCGAAATTTGAACCGCGGATCTCCCGACCTCCGAACAGTTGTTCTAACCAATGACGACTTTCTATTCACTCAACTCCATTTAAATAAATTAATTTATACTAGTAGAACCTATAGCTTTGCTGTTGTTATTATTATGGTAATTGTGGATATTTTTATGCATTTATACCCTGTTTTTAACAGCAATGCTGTTAACAGCTGAAACATTTAAAACAATAGTAACAGATATACAGAACAGTCTGCTCCAACTCGATACCTCTGAGGTAGAGTACATACGTTTACTCAACCACTAAACTCCGAGCAAGTTGGAGGGGAGTGTGACAATAGTCTGCTCTCAATACTGCGCTGTAATCCATGTTGCAGGGAGACCCTCTGTGAGTCGCGAGTTACTTGTTGCATTTTGCTGCGCACCTAAGCTTCGTGATAGCTTTGTCTATTGGTTTTCCCGCTATACTGCCCATACTATGCAAAATTCTTTCCGAATGAAGCATATTTTGCAGGCTGTTCCCAGAAAATTCAAGAAATACGTTTTATTTGACATCTTAATGTATTCAAAATATGATGTTTTATACTAGTTCATTGCAGCCATTACTCAGAAAATAAAAATATTGAAATGTTTTACAGACAAAGGATGTTTTCGGGAGGGGTAGTCTTTTTTTAAAATCTCCGTATTGCATCTTTGGAAGATACTGAACCTACATACAAAGTTTGGTATTTACTCACATTTCGTTTTTGAGTTGCGCTATTCACAGACAAAAACAAGGATATTTTTCTAAAAATGCTCTTGCTTGAGTCAAGGCATCTCAAAATATGTTTCCGGTGCAATATCGACAAACATTTTTTCGATAGAATACAGTGCGTAATTCCTTTTGTTACTTATTATTTCAATAAAACTCAATAATAAGCGTAGGCATGAGCACATGCGTTTCAAAAATGTATTTACTTTCTTTTCCGTTGTTTCTTTATCAGTTATTCACCCAAATTAAAATTATTAAATACTTTGGTGTGATATTTTATGTTCAAATAACTCAAAGATGATGAATTGATTTAAATAAGAGAGAACGCTTGATTTTAATGGAATAACTACACAAAAGGAATTAGAGAGTATTTGCTGGATATTCTTTATTATAAATGTAAAAACCTGCTGGGTGTTAGTTGGTTGGTTGGTTTATTTCGAAGGGCCACCATGGGCATTAATGTGCATCATATCCCAGGAGGATAGAATATGTGAGTGTTCAGCCGACGGCCGGAACCAGCCGCAAGGAAAAAAACTACCGAGACTGACTGAACTCCCCAAGTCCTGCTGACGACTCCAGCACCCCTGCCGCCGAGATCTGTATCTCCAAAGCTCATTCACCACCTCAGTGAAACGCCAACTCCGCAGTCTCGCCGACGCTTACAAACCTGAAAGAGAATGACTGGAATGAAATGGAGATGGAAGGAAAGAACAGCAAGTTCAGGGGAATGAAGAAACCTCTCCAGAATTCGCCTGGTGCCCCGGAAAAATCCCCGAAAAAGTCATGGGTCATACAGGCAAGGAAACCAGGACCTCTCGAATGCCAGTCCCAGAAAAAACACCTGAGCCACCTGGCTTAGTTGCTTGTTGTAAATCTTGGTTATACGATAACAACTGAATGTAAAGTCACCTTGCACAACACTTAGAGTAGGGTGTGTGAAAGCAGATCTGATCTGTCATTGAAGAAAGCACTTGTGGATATTATATACAAAACATTTAGGAATATTAATCTTAAAACACATAATTTAATCGTTTTAAAACACTTAGATATTAAGTTATACACGAATTCACCTTTTAGTTGCTTAATTTAATAGTTGTAAAAAATTAATGCAACACAATTTTCTCTATGTGATCATATAAGATCCTCAGGAGCTAATTTTCCCCTTGTTTAAAAACAGAAAAGAATAGGGTGTTTGCATTTCTTGACTACTGAATCAAACTTCAATGGTTGCTTAAAGAAGTATAGGATTATTAAAATAACAACTTGCTACTCAGCATTGTATATTAGATAACGGTTTGATGTATGGATAAAATATATTTATAGAAGAAATTGTGGAATTCCTAAGATACTGCCCTTAGAAGGCTATCTCTGTTTGGCAGAATATTCCTAACTACATTGTTCTAATAACCTGTGAATTACATTACTAGACAGGTAGAGTCAGACTGAAAAATCATTGCCATAGCCGGGATTTGAACCACGGATCTCACGGTCTCTAGTCGGTAGCTCAGTGGTAGAGCAACCGACTAGAAACTGGGAGATCGGTAGTTCAAATCCCTGCTATGGTATTGAATTTTTCAGTCTGACTATACCTATCCAACTCCTGTCCTACACATAGCTTATGTGAAAAAACAATTGCTTTAACACGAATGTGTAATTGTTGGCAGATTCCAAGCAGCCATTAAAAAATATGGAGTTCCTGAAGAGGAAATATTCCAGACAGCTGACTTGTTCGAGAGGAGGAATATACCCCAAGTTACACTATGCCTTTACGCTCTAGGCAGAATCGTGAGTATCCATTTTCAACATCTGTATTTAAAATGTCTCATATGATTTGGGAACAATAATAAAGTTTATGAACGTTGTAATATTGCATATTAAATGGAACATTAGGGAGCGCATTTGGGGTACATAAAGATTGAAGCTCACCACAGATTTAGGTGCTCTCCGAACCGGTTTTGCAGCAGAGACGATACACCAGGAAGTCGGGCACGGCAGCCTCACTAGAGGTGAGCAGACATTGAGGTTCCGTCAAACTATTCTTAAAAAAAAAGATTATTCTTTTATCTACATCATGCTAATCGAGAAAAACTTTTGTCTCTCAATTACAGTTAACCAATTAGATAAAAGTCATCCAGAATGAAGAGATCTTCAGATGCTATTACCAGAAAATTCAAATTATACATTTCGTTTGTCAAAAAATGTCTTAAAAATATGGTGTTGCAATCAAAATCGTTGGAGCCATTTTTGAGAAAGTTAAATTTTTCAAAAAATGTTCCATGTAAAGTAGGTATAGTTAGGAGTGGGGCGATTTTCTCGAAAATCTTCGTGTCGCATCCTTGGAAGATGCTGAAATTAAATATCAAGTTTGCTACTATCCGACTTTTCGTTTTTGAGATAATCTGTCTACAGATACAGAAATGCACACACACATATACACACACGAATCTTTTTCTAAAGACATTCATTTTGGATTCAGGAGACCCTAAAACATGTATTTCCGGTGAACTCTCGGTATCGAATTTTGGGTGAATATATTATCTTCTCTAGTTACTATGCACATTTTATGCATGTACATACATGCTAGAGAAAGCAATATCTTAAAAAAAGGAAAAAAAAAAAAGAAAAAAAACTTAGTATGCAGACCCTGGATTAAAAAGATAAACAAGAACAGAACCATATTATTATATAATAAGTATTATATAATTATAATAGTAATAAAATAATAATAACAATAATAATAGTAATAATAGTTATAATAATAGTGGTGGTGGCAGTAGTAGTAGTAGGATAATGAACATTCAAATTCGTTTAGTCAACTTTAATGTTTTCATGTTTTACAACATTAAGGAACATTTTTCTTTCAAAGTCTAAGTTCTGTGATATTTTGTATACTTATTTAATTGTGCACAATACTAGATTTGTTAGTTTATGATTTGTTTTATTTTTGTGTGTTTGAAGTACATGATATTACTTTTAATTGCGCAATTCTGTTACTAAAATTTGTGCCATATTAAACTCCTCTATTTCAATGTACAGCTTTAAAGTTTCTTAAGCTGACAAAATTTTTGCTCATGCTCATTTACAATCTGTAGGAATGTATGCTTTCTAATCTAATGTTGATTTTTAAAAATTAATGGCTATTGATAGTGTATTTAAAATTGTTTCAAGTCCATAAATTGTATATAAATCTATGGTGCTATAAACCTATGGTAAAAACAAAAATATCCAGATATAGGTATCTATTGAATCTATACTAATAAATTTATTCATCGCCAATCTTATTTTTATCTGAAGCATTTGATTTCTTTTGTAGTATGATTATAGGTAAATTGAAATTTGAAAAATAGCCACTGATTGATAAAGCTCTATTTTATATACTGTTTTCACTTTATAAATAAGTACATTTTGGCACACTATCGAATAAATTGAGTTTTCATACCTGTGATTTTTATATATTGCAATGGGTGTAAAATAATCATAGCTTGACTTTCAATGATCAGATAGACGTATGTATTATGCGCATGAATCTCACCCCTTTGCCTTATTCTGAATTTCCTTCTAACAGACTCAGAAGCATCCTGAGTATAATGGACCAAGACTGGGACCCAAGATGGCAGACGAGAACAAGAGGACTTTCACTGAGGATCAGTTGAGAGCCTCAGAGGGTCATCTCAACCTCCAGATGGGCTACAACAAAGGAGCTTCACAGTCAGGACTTGGAAGCTTTGGAAATACAAGACATATGTAAATCTGATGTCTCAGCATGAGAACAATTACTGCTTCCTTTACAAGAAAACATGGCTGCAAAATCATTTGGTCCCTTCATAATTCTAAGACAATAACATACTAGTTCACTCAGTTTCTTCTTGAGTAACATTAATATGTGAGAGAAATTATTTGTATCTTATTCTAGTGTTAACCTTAGTCATGCTGTTATTCTATACAACAATTATATTACATAATCAAGTAATTGCAGATCTACACAAATAAATGATTAGTGAGTATTACCAAGATTACTTATATCCGTTACTGAATGTTAACTGGTACACGTTAACTTAGCATTTCGTGCTAAAGAAAACCTTTCAAAAGAATAAGTTCCTTGCATATAAGCTGTTGTCAATCTTAATGATGTTTTATTAATATATTGTTAAAGGACAGTAATTTCTTTTATTTTAAATACTTTTTTAATTTCTAATATAGCACTAATTTTTTAATAAATATTTATCACTGAAGTGAAAATAAGTACCTATATTATTCCAATTCTTCATTAATTTAATAATGTCTAAGTTCTTCCATTGCAAAATCCTAGAGAGTTTTTTGGCACCCACACTAAATTTAAACTTCGGTGTATACACTTTGCAACAAGATGTTAGTTGATCCTGATGAAACCTTGCCTATATTCTAAAAAAACTTTGCAACATTTTTCAAAGTATTACTCAGTGATTTTAAAATCTTTTTTTTATAAAAGATGAAAAACTAAAAAGAGATAGTCCATATTTTTAGCAAATCCGAAAAACAGCTGTTTATATTTTTGAAAACTAATGCAACAAAATGCAGTTCTTGTAAAATTCAATTTAATGGAACTAAATTCCAATTAGAATAAAAATTCACTTTAAAATATTTCATAAAGCATTTGCTATTTATTCTAGTATATTGATATTTACATACATATTTAATCAAAACATTTAGTTATAAACATGAATGTTCAATTTGAGAATTTGACTGCCATTTAAAAGTCTTACTTAACTGCCTAAGCATACTGACCATTATATTTACTACATTTATCAGAATTAAACTGTAATCCTAAGATATAAAAAAAAAATTGCAACTTACACCAAATGCAGAAAAGTAAGCTAAATTTAAGCAAACGGGTTCATGCCCCATCTATAGCGTTAACCTCTCTCTTCTAATGCCCAATAATTCAACAAAAATTCTCTTTTTAAGAACCTTAATTAGAGGTGCATTAATTTCCCTGTGTGCCAATTGATGAATAGAAGCATGAAGTATTGAAAGTATGCTGATATACCTCTACTGGATAAAGAGGCGTTATTGTATATTAATATTATGTTTAACACTGACAACTAAAGTTCATGCAATCCTCTAACTATCTATACAAACACGTTATGAAAAATTGGTACTTGTGGTATTCTTACCATTAAGGTTGCCTAGAAAGATTGACTTAACAAAAATATTTATCTCTAGTATATCTTTCATATTATTTTTTTTTTCTAAAATTTTATTCTTGCAACTAATACATTAAAACAATAAATCGGCATGATCTTGGGAGTGGTTACTTATAAAATCATTTAATAATAGTTTAAGTACTTAAAATGTTAGTATTGCATAAATAATTGTATGTAACTCGTATGTAATTGTGTTTTGAAACTTCTAAACACCAGTATAACTGGTTTTGAGCAGCTTGCACTAAAAACTTAATTGTGCTATAATTTAAAAGTGTATACACATGTTCCTAAGTATATTTTTATCAAAGTCCTTTACTTCTCACACAAACACTAATGCAACTATGAGCTAAGCCTATATTATTAATGTGTAATAAATACATATACCAAAGAAAACATTTATTGGACTTCATTGCATTGTTTTAATAATGGAAACTTGCAATGACCTTCACTGCATAAAGGCTCCATATGCATATATTATGGTTTTGTAGCTTTTTTCTTGTTTGCACTCACAGCTTTGAAACCAAGGACCAATAGTATTATTCTTTCAAACAATTAATTTTATAGCTGTAATTTTAATGTGTGATTTTGATTATGTATCTTTATAATTAATTTCATTTAGAATAGAGAAGTTTACTTGCATTCGTATTTAAAAACTGCAAACAGGAGAATATTTTTCAACAGGAGTTGGCATTATATTCCAGGATTCCTTAGCAGAGACTGCAGTCAAATTAGTCAATGCGTCCTTAATTCAGTTATACAACATGCCACGTACTGTAATTTCATTGTATCCAATGATTAAAAATAAGGCTTAATTTTAACTTGTATTACATTTTAAATACAAAATAATATACTAGTGCTATATTTACATTTATTGTGTTGATTTGCATGTTAATAGGATTAGTATACATTTTTTTATCCTTTGATTTGCATTTTGCTTAATGTAAAAATGGTTTTCTAAACCACAACATTATTACTTACTGAGTTTTCTATATGTATTATAGAATGATATTTTTAGATTACATTTTTTGAAAGTAAGAAACTATTTTATTGACCCCTATTTTGTCATCATCAAGCAAGCATTCATCATTTGTGATCATGAGTATAACTGCAGCCAAGTATTGGGGCAGGGGTAAAATATGTGAATGTCACATAATGAAATGTAGTATAAAATAAGTTCAAAATAGTTTCCAGGCACTTTTCAGGGCAAATTGGTCGAAAGTAATTTACTTATTCAACAGGGTTACAATGTAAAATCATATTTTTCTGTATCCAAAGAGCTTATACCTCTGTTTTCTTTTCCCATTCTACTTTTGCTTTCCAATCCAATTTTCAGACCTCTCTCATTCACATAACTGATTATATTATCAATCTAGCTCTGTGTTGGTCTATCACTCTTTCCTCTCCAGGTGAAATTCATTCTAAAATATGTCTAGGTAATCTTGTTCCTGGCATCCTGCGTATGAGTATACCATTTTAGTTGCTTACAGTTCACAATATGTAATGATATCTTGTCTAACGATTATGTTTTAGTTTGTTTCCCATTTAGAATACCCAATGGAGCGCCTAAGCAATCAATTTCAGTGGAAAGTAGTTTCAATTCAGATTTGTGTTTAAATGCTGTGTTTATGCCGCTTATGTTTTCCTGTGTGTTTATAAATTTATAGTTTTATTTCCACCACAGGTCTAAAATTATTTATGAACCATATATTGTTGCGAGTCAACTGAAAATTTTAATTCGTTATGGTCCTACAGTACACTATTGCTATTGCTGATCTACCTTCTGGATTCTAGATTTTTTGTCACTCTCCTGGCTGTAAGTTGAGTTAATTTTAACGCCTAAGAAATCACAATTTTTGCTTCCTTTGATAAAACCTATTTCATATTCCAAAATCAATTTCTTCCTCTCCACCTGCTTCTTCTCCTCATATGCAGGACTTACACCTCTAGGACTTACAAGCAAATATCTGGGGTCAGATACCTGTTGAGGACTATGGATTTTATTAGAGGATCCGCCAAAGGACTAGTATGAACGTGAGGAAGTAGATGAGATATAAAATGAAGGCAAAATGGATGATGGGATCGGTGATGATGAATACTTGGGAAATGAATGGTGGGATAAACCGGAGGACCCGGATAAAACCCGCCCTTAATCCACCTAAATCCCACATGCGAACTCCTGGGACTGAACCCGGGCCATCTAGGGGGGAGGGAGCGGTCTAACCACTCTGCCGCATTATGTGGTAAATGTCCAAAAATCAATATCAAATTCCAAATTAATATCGCATTTGGTGGTAATTATAATAATATAACAATAATAATAATAATTATCACTTATTAATTATTTTATATAATTATTACTAATAATATAATAATAATTATTAATATTATTATATAGCATTGTGCTAAACCAACTTAATTTCATTATCAAACAAATATCTTCCTCATGTTGGTCAATTAAGATCCTCAATAAAACAAAATATAATGTGTAACAGCCACACAATTCTTATGATTTATTTTCTATACCTAATTATGTTAGTCATGATTTTATAGTTGTAATGCTTGAGCTAATGAAATACAAATATTGTGAATCCTAACAGCTGATTGCAACCCTACTTATCTCCACTGTAATGCAGACAATACAGACTGCACTAAAATCTATTATCACATGACAAAAAAATAAATAAATAAAAACGTAATGATTTTCATTCTACCCTCAATTTAACGTTAGGAAAATATAAAATCATTCTAGAATTGAATCACCATTGTCAGTATGCCTGGTTACTTTGTACTAGAGTAATTATAAAAAAAATTAATTATTATACATAAAAACTAAAATATATATTTAATATAGTATTAAACATATATTATATTCAGTTAAAATAAATTAATGGTGCACATGCATTATATAAAAATATATATTAATTTACATAAATATTTTATTTAAGTTAAAGCTGCTCTATTAATTTAAGCATAAAACACAAGGTAATAGTTTTATTTAAAATAATAATAATAAATAATAACAACAACTAAAAATTAAATGCTGCTGAGATGGAAATATTAAGGAGGTGACACCCATTAATATACTTTGACTTTTAAAACCGTCCCTACAACATTCTCTAAATTAAACTAGAATTTAAACTTGACCAGTTCAATCTAATAGATCATGTTGTGACATTTTTAAGCATTTGTTCGAATGCGAAGGAATTAGCATGCTAATACATAGCAGACAATGGTCATTGAGGTGCTTGATGCGTAATGTTCCATTTATTTTGCTTCTGTCAATTGTGACCAACCATAGAACTTCATACAGTTATGCTTATGTTGGTACATAGAAAACCCAAGAAATGCTAGTAAGGTTGTCCGAAATAATGAGTTTTACATTAATTTCTTATAAATGCTAAACTGAGCAGTAACAAAGGCCACTTCGGTCGCCTGTGCATCATTTTAGGTCATAAAAGCTTATGAGAAGAATAGCATGGGTTGAATCATGTAGCCCTTGCACCAATATGCTGTGTACTCTCTACTTTTATGAATCTGTATAATTATTACTTTCTCTGCACGCTCTATTTACATTTACAAAAAAGAGTCATGTCAGGAACACCAAGTCCCTCACCGCACAGCGCCTTGTGCACACCATCCGCGATACAGTTGTGTAGCGCAGACACAAGTTGTCACAAGTTCTAACATTACCAACCCATATGATCAATAAACATAATTAAATACATAACTTAAGCTTCTTCAACAACAAACTATGTTAACTAAAAATATTAACTTCACAAAACATGGATTGTAAAACCAATGTGTGCTCAATCTAGCGCTGTAACAGAACGTAAGTTACTTCTTTGGTGAGCCTCGTAGGTTCGCTTCTCGTGAGTAGCAAACATTTTTTTCCTTCTCTGAATGATCTTGAATCAATACATAGCGGTTATTTATTTGACATACTCGGCATTCCGTACAGATAACACTATGATAGTTATTATAATGTTTCTTTAAGGGTTTATTCTATCGAAAATGAATATCCTGCACACGAAAGCATGTAGTGCGCAGAAATACTAAAAATATTGTTAATAAAACATATTTTTTGAAATATTTTAAGATCCAATTTTGGAAAATTTGATGTTTTTAAAAGATAGTAACTTTTTTGTACTTATCACACCCTTCACAAAGCCATCAAACACAACCTTCATAAACGAATCTGTGGTGTTATACTCAGAAAAGGTGACATTTCCTTCCACATGTAAGAAAACGGTAATTGTTTATCGTCCAAAGGGGAACTCGATACGATTCCAACATGGTCGCGTATCTATATCGTGTTGGGGTTGGATATCAAGGGACGGTCTAGGTGTGCTATAGCAGCTTGACGATACAATGAACGGTTTGCAATACACGGCAATGCTCCATAATATTTTGATTCCCTCTGTGAGAATGTATTCTCAATCGAGAATATGTGCGCTGAGTTAAAAATTACCTATAAATGGGTAAAGGACAAAAGATGGCTTATGGGCACAATTTTAGGAAACCTGGGCTGTTGCAGCATCTCGTCCACATTACTGCAGGCATTTATTTTGTCTATGCCACGAAGACTGAGGGCATTTATACTAGCTGAGGGTTTATACATCCAATATTAATTATGTTTACTTTTGTGTTTTGGTTTTATAAGATAACAGTTTATTTACACATATCTTTTTAGTTATTTAATACGAGTGTTGGCAGAATTATGTTTTGGTGTTCATAGTTAGGCTCATAACTACAAATGCCTAAGTTATAAGGATCAATGCAATATTATGTACAGTCATAACTAACAAACATAAAAAAATAACAAGTAATGCGAGATTTGCACCTAGGCCACCGTAAAGCTATCCCGTGATCTCTTTTCAGTACTCAGAAGTTTACCATTGCTCTGTCAGTCACAGACTATTGTATAGTTCTTTCGTGAGAGTTGTGAACACAGCT
This sequence comes from Hymenopus coronatus, assembly GCA_030762935.1. Taxonomy (NCBI): domain Eukaryota; kingdom Metazoa; phylum Arthropoda; class Insecta; order Mantodea; family Hymenopodidae; genus Hymenopus; species Hymenopus coronatus. The sequence goes on along the minus strand of CM060894.1, from coordinate 89,669,397 downwards.
TTTATGAAGATACCCAAGGCTCTTCACAAATGGGAATTACTTTTTTTTTTGTTCCACGGGTTTACATAGTGTATAGAGAAGATATTCCACCCAAAAATTCAATGTCAAGATTTTGCCACAAATATATGTTTTGAGGTCCCCTGAGTCCAAAAAAATTAGAAAAAGGCATGTGTGTGTCTGTCTCTGTGGACAGCATAGCTCACAAATAAAAACCGTTAAATATCAAACTTGACATTTAAGTTTAGTATTTTCTCAGGAAACGATTTTCAAGAAAATCTCCCATCCAAAACTACTTTTAATATGGGAACAATTTTGAAATTGTTTTTTTCTGGCCCTAAAGATTTTGATTAAAATATCGTATAGTAAAAATATTTACATCACAGATAAAATGTGTATCTTGAATTTTCTAGGAGTAGCTTCTGCAGACTGTTCGTTTTGGTTGAATTTTGCTGAATTTTGGTAAACTATAAGAAACAAATAAAAATGTATTAAAACGTAGATCTTGTTTAAAACAACAATTTATATAATGTATATGTTTTTTTGTAAGTTAACCGTTTCTGAGACATTCAGTATTATTTGTTTCAGTTTTAAGCCACTTATACTTTTCTCCTACGGGAAGTTATCTTTCTTTGCGTCTCTATTTTGTTTACTTCTGGCAAGCAAAAATAACCGTATTCAAATTGTGTCGTATAACGACCGGATTTTAAAATATTTGACTATCGCTTTAGCCTAGTGCATTCTCTTGTTTCCCTTCTATTTATAATGATGCAAGTAATAAGGCCAGGTTTGCTGGCATGATACAGATAAAGAATTAATCTTTTGTGAGAAACGCTTATTTTCGGAACAGCTAGAGAAAGTCGTGTGCATGGCACACATCAGATGTTTTGTATTTCTTTTTATTAATCACCCAAAATATTATTTTAGTATAATAAGCATACATTAAATATACATGAGTAAGTATACTCTCATGAGGACCGCATTAACCGGCCGGGAGGGACTCGAGGCGCTGACCACGTCTCACCCTCCAATACTGCACCCCATCCATGACGTCTATAGTGGACCGAGATGGGGGACGCAGCGGCCGGGCGGTAGGCCAAGGTTCCCCGTGAGCTGTCGTGCCATGGAGTTATAAGTATACTCTAAGTATACATGATATTTCCAAAATGATGATTAAAATGTAGTGACGAGAAGTTAAAATTCAGAGAAGTAAAAACGTTTCAGTAAACATGCAACTTTTGGTGGCTGGAGGAGTAATGTGCACTATTTTAAAAAATCTGATGTGCTCCATTCATATGATTTTTTTTTAAAAAACCTTATCCGTGCAACACACCCTAAGCGTGATTCGAACTCACGATCTTTTGAACGTGAAGCAGACACGCTACCACCACACTACCCAGGCGGGCTGATGTGATTTTCTCTACATCTCTGTAAAAAATTATTCTTAATGAGCTTATTCTTGTATATACTTCTTGTTAATTGAGATAAACATTAGCCAAAATTGTCTTTATTACTTCCTTCCTTGTAAGTAGAAGGGAAGTAAGGAATACTCTGGGCTAAAGCCATAGTCAATTTTTTTCAAAACTGGTTGCCATGTGGTTGAAATCCGTTTCTTTGCATGGCCATATGTTTACAAATTCGCGTATGAGATTCCCTCCACTTCACGAAAAACGTGTTCATGACATAAATCGTGTATTTTAATGAGATGTCTGTCTCTTACGGTTTACCAGTTATACAACATTCATCCAGAATAAAGATATCTTCAGAGACTGTTCTCGGAAAATTCAAGATATATATTTTATTTGTCATATAAATATCTTTAATTTACGATATTTTCATCAAAATCGCTAGTCATTTTTGAGAAAATCAAAACATTCAATTTTTTCCCCATGTTAAATATAGTTTAAGTTGAGGGGATTTTCCTCAAAATCTTCGTGTCATATTCTTGAATGATACTAAACATAAATACCAGTTTAGTATTTTACCGAATTTTCGTTTTATTCACGAACATACGGACACACACACATACACACATACCAACACACGCACGCGCGGACTTTTTTGTAAAAATGTTTTTTTACAAAGGGGACACTAAAACGTATGTTTCCGGTGAAATCTCGGTAACGAATTTTTTGCGTGGAGTGCAATACCTTCTCTACCATGCGCTATGTAGAGAAAGTAAAAATAAGATGCGTTACACTCACATGACTTTCTCTACATTTTCTGCAATAAACTATTCTTATAAAATTTATTTTTTATCTACTTCGTGCTATTCAATATACATAAATGGCAGCAGAAATGATCTTTTTACTTATTGCCTTGTACATCAAGGTAAATAAGAGACAATAGGTTAAAGTGATAGACAAACCATTTAAAGCCTGGTCACAATGGCATGGAATTTAATTCTCTTTATGTGGCCATGAGTACATTAACAAACAAGCAAAAACTAAACACTTCCCATATGAGAAAAGTTTAAGTAAAAAACAAATTTAAAAATTTAAACTAATACCAAATAACTTTTCAGAAATGATTAACTCCACAAAGAAATGTATTGGTTATAAATTGTGTACTTTAATGAGATCTAAATTTTTTTGTGTATCATGATTTTCAGTGTCTCTTACGGTTTACCAGCTAAAAGGTCATCCAGACTAAAGTGGACTTTTGAGCCTGTTACCATAAAATTAAACATTTACATTTTATTTGTGATGCAAATATCTATAATGTTTAGTATTTTAATCAAAATCATTGGCGTCATTTTTTAAAAACAGAGCATTTCGAAAAATCATAAAAGTAAAGGGTAATTATATTGAAAATCATTGTATCACATTTATGTAAGACAGTGGACTTAAATACCAAATTTGGTGCTTAATCGACTTTTAGTTTTTTAATTAACTTGTACACAGATACACACGGGACATTTTTCTATAAACTGTTTCTTTATTCAGAGTACGTCAAAACATCGTTGCGGTGAAATTCGGTATCGAATTTTTGAGTGGAATATAATACTTTCTCTACTGTAGTAGAGAAAGTAAAAATGCAGTGACAATCATAAGACTAAACCTACATTGAAATGCAAACTTAAACAACCACAAAACCTAAAAATAACTTTGGTCCTCAAATTAACCGTTTATTAACTAAGTATTCTATGGAACCCAACATTTTACAAAATGGTATCTCGAGCATGGACATCATATTGAAACTATTGTAGCAGACAGAGTAAAGGCAGAGATGTCTGCTTTTAATAACAACATGTGATTTGTCTGAAACGACTGTTAATTTGCGGACCACTGCTTATTCAACTTTTGGGGAAGCCCTCTTTTAGTTCTCTTATTAAATACTACAGAATTATTACTGAATATACATAAACATTGTTTTGTTTTAACAACAGTGCAGTTGTAAATAAACAACGTGTAGTACAATACGACGGAGCCAGGTGGCTCCGCATTTCGTCTGAGCCTGGCATTCGGAGGTCGAGGTATCGATTCCCGCGGCCGACCTCTCTGACCCATGTTTTTTTCCGGGGATTTTCTCGGGTCACTAGGCAAATACTGGGGAGATTTCTTCATTCCCCCGAACTTCCTGTCACTTCATTTCATCCAATCGCTCTTTTTAGGGTTGTAAGTATCGGCGAGGACTACGGTATTGGCGCCCTTCCGTGGTGACAACTGCGTTCTGGAAATGCAGCTCTCGGCGGAGGGGTGGCTCTGAAGTCTGTAGACTCAGGAAGTTTGGTCAGACTTGGGGCGCAGGATACTGGCGCTCCCCGCGTCGGGATGAACTGTTGGAATATGCCAGGGACCCTTCACGGTGGCTCTTCCCCAGTCGTCCGGTTCTGGCCACCTATTGACATTACTCTCATCTCATTCAATTCCCCTGGAATCTGACGTACATTAAACCAATGGCTGCAGTGTGGAATCCCCTCCGGAATCACACACACACACACACACGCACGCACGCGCGCATAGCAACGTACATGCATACTCAGTACAATGCGTATAAACAGTTAACTGAAGAATGACTATGCGAACCAGTGTTTATTGGAGCTCGTATGGTTGTTACTGTCTGCAACTGACTGAGGTAATTGTCTTACGACTGATGAATTAAATAAAATTGTTCCTTTTATTCAACAATATATTTAGCAGAGGATAGGATAAGATAGAGACCGAGGGAAGTTGCACCGTTGGCGGTTGTTGTACCCACGTCCCACGAGGGGGCACTCCCGGGAGGAAGGGATGAGGTAAGGGGATACATCGGGTGGCCGGAACCAGGAGTGACGACACAGCAATGACAAGGTCCTTACAAGTTTCCAATATGAAGCACCCTGACAGTGGGACTGCTAGACCGGGGACCCCACCCTCATACAGGATCAATGGCCCTGTCAAGGGTAGTTCTCATCCTCGCAACCAGTTGAAGTCGGAGGACGGGGAGAGTCACAATGAGCATCCTTTTTTCCTGCTACATCACACCATCGCCGAACTTATAACCCTGAAAGAAACCAACTATATGAAGGATGAAATGACAATAGAAACGACATGGACGGACAGGAAATTTGTGGATGAAAGAGACCTTTAAAACCCCCCAAAAGCCATGGATCCAACCCGCGACCTTCCGAATGCGGGCCACAAAATAAACCCCCTGAGCTATCCCAATCGTAAGCTGAAGTGGTAGTAGAACCTTCCACAAATATTTTGGAAAAGTATTTAACCTTATTGCCAAACTTTATTACTTTCTCTAGAACGACTATACAATAGCTAGAGAAGATATTTTGTTCCACCCAAAAATTCAATGTCGAAATTTCACCGGAAATATGAGTTTTGAGGTCCCCTAGTCCGAAAAAAAGCATTTTTAGAAGCAGGCCCATGTGACTGTGTGTGTACGTTTGGACAGCATAGTTCAAAAACGAAAAGACTGTTAAAAATAAACCAAATCCAAAACAGATGGTATTTATGTTTAGTATCTTCCAAGGATGCGACACGAAGACTTTGACAAAAATCTCTCCACCATGAACTAGATTTTATATGGAAGAATTTTTGAAAATTTTGTTTTTCTCAAAAATGGCTCTAACGAGTTTTATTAAAATACCATATATTAAAGACATTTACATCGCAAATAAAATGTATATTTTTAATTTTCTGGGGATAGACTTCGAAGACTTCTTTATTTTGGACGATTTTTGCTGAGTTTTGCATAATGGTTAAACCGCAAGATATAGACAGAAAGCTACCACACAGAGAAATAGATCTTGTTAAAACACATAATTTATGTCATATGAATTTTTATTGTAGTGTTGACCGTTTTCGAGATATTCCTTGTTATTGGTTTCAGGTTTAAACTACGCATCTTTTCTCAAAGGGGTCATGCAAAGATAACCGAATCTCAATTGTTTCACATAGAGACCGGCTTTTAAAACATTTGACTATCGCTCTAGCCTAGTATATTGCCTTATTTCCCTTCTACTTACAAGAAAGCAAGTGATAAGACCAATCCTGCTAATGTTTATCTCGATTAACATTATATAGATAAAAGAATAACCTTTTGCAAGAATAGTTTGTATTTGGAATAGCTAGAGAAAGTTATGTGAATGTAGCACATCAGATTTTTTAAATGTGATCTACATTTTTCATGTAATTTTTCTACATTTTCATTTCACTTACAGTTTACCAGTTATTCAAGGTTATACAAGATTTAGGTAGTCAGTCTATGGTCCTCATTCGGTAGGTCCTGAGCTAAAATCCTGAGGACATACCAAACTAACTGCTTTTTCGTGGTTTTCCTTAGTCGTCAAGGTAAAATAAAAAAAGGAGAACAAAAAGAAAGGAATACAAAGAAATATATAGTAAATATAGTAAAACTGAAAATAGACGGTAATTGCGAATGCGTTGCCATATATTCACAGGTAGCAAAGACAGCAGATTGGACGGCATCTTAACCTCATCTGCTTATGGCGGAGCCATCTGATCACAGATGGCGCATCTGAGAAGGGAAGTTGGGGCAGGTAGATTGGACGACATTCTGACGTCGTTACTTGGCGCGAAGCCAAGATAGCATGGTAGGGGATGAGACCTTGAAGGCTACTGTCCACCACATATGATCAACCGAACAGATCACTGCGATGACTAAGTTGTTAAAGCGACGTAAAATAATAAATCCGACGTGTTTTATTCACATGACTTTCTCTTCCTACTCTCTTCAAGCAGTTATTATAAAAGCTTATTCTTCTACATAATTCACGCTAATCAAGATAAACCTTGACAGAATGGTCTTATTGTAGAAGGAAATAAGGAATACAATAGGCTTAAGCGAGCCAAATCTTTCCAAAGCTTGTTGCTATGTGATTGACATTTTCTCTTTGCATGGGCAGGAACAAAGGAAACAGAAATGACAAATTCCAATTTAAGAAAAGTAAATACAATTTTAAAATTGAAAATAATAACAAGGAATATCTCGGAAACGGTTAACTCCACAAAAATGTAAATAACAAAGTGCGTCTTTTAACGAAATCTATATTTGTGTGCAGTAACTTTTTATCTATCTCTTAAGGTTTGTCAGTTATGCAAAAATCATTCAGAATGAACAGGAATTCAGAGGATATTCTCAGAAAATTTAAGATAAACATTTTGTTTGTCATGTAAGTATCTTTAATACACGGTATTTTAATCAAAATCGTTTGCGGCATTTTTGAAAAAATCAAAATATTCGACATGTTTTCCATATAAAGGCTAGTTTGAGGTGGCGGATTTTCTTGAAAATTTTCGTCGCACCCTTGAAAGATTGTTGAACTTAAATATTAAGTTTGGTATTTAACCAACTTTTAGTTTTTGTTATCGTGTTAACAGACACACGGTCTCTTACACACACATATACACTAAAATGTTGTTTTTTTCGGATAAAAGGGACCCTAAAAGGTGTATTTCAAATGAAATCTCGATTTAAACTTTTTGGGTGGAGTACAATACCTCTACTATATATGTACTATGTATAAAGTAGAGAAAGTAAAGATAGAAATAAAAATCCATGTAAAGAATCGATCGGTCGTTGTAGGTGGTTTTCTTGAAAGTTTTAGCGGCGCATTCATGGAAAATGATGTATTACGTATATTGGATTATTTGTTTTTGAGTTATGCCAATCACAGACAGATAGGTAGACAATTCACAGCATACTCACACATACGTGACCTTGTTCTAAAGACGTTTTTTGCTTTCTCTACAAGTATTACTTACATACATTGCGTATAGAGAAGGTATTGTATTGCACCCAAGAATTCGAAACAGAGGTTTCATATGTTTTGAGATCACTCCAAAAGGAAAAAAAAAAAAAAAAACATTTTAGAAAAATGTTCCTATGTGTGTGTGTGTGTGTGTTTGTGTGTGTGGACAGCGCAGCTCAAAAATTTCGTTAAACACCAAACTTGAAATTTAAGTTTAATTAATTCCACGAAGATTTTCAAGAAAATCCCCCTACCCCAAACTTCCCTCTTCATGGATACTTTTTCGAAAATGTTTTTTTTTTCTCAAAAATATCTCTAACGATTTTGATTAAAATGCCTGTATTAAAGATATTTACAGGGAAAATAAAATGTATATCTTGAACTTTCTGTGAATAGCCTCTGAAGACCTCTTCATTCTAGATGCATTTTGCATAACTAGTAAACCATAAGCCAAAGAGAGAACGAGTGAATACACAAAAATGTAGATCTCGTTAAAACACACAAATTATGGCATACACGTTTTTTATAGAGTTGTCCGTTTCCCAAATATTCCTTGTTATTGGTTTCAGTTTTAATCTACGTTACTTTTCTCAAACGGGAAGTCACCTTTCATTTCATATCTCTATTCTTTTACTGCTGGCCGTGCAAAGCGAACTGAATTTCAATCGTTCACATTGCGACCAGCTTTTAAATTATTTGACTATCACTTTAACCTAGCATATCCTCTTATTTACCCTTTGCTTAGAAGGAAGTAAGTACTAAGACAATATCTCTAATGTGTATATCGATTAGCATGATATGGGTAAAAGAATCTTTTGTAAGAATCATTTTTCGCAGAACAGGTAGAAAAAATCATATGAATGAAACATATCAGATATTTTATTTAGAGAAGGTGCAATACGATAAATCTCTATTTCGAAGTTTTGAGTGCAGTGCAGTAACTATTCTGTGAATGTACCTACTCGGGGAATTAATAAAAGCAGATTTCCTTCACAATTTTACCTTATATTTTGGTAACACTCCAAATGCTTTTCCTTTTACTTGGGGATATTCAGAGTTAGCCTCCTCTGACCAAGTATCCTGTCCGTTCCTGAAGTAATAACGTAATGAATGGTTGGACTTTTCCAGAGGAGTTTTAATCCGAATGATTTAGATTATGATGTGCGTCACTGAGCTGGAGCAAGTATTTTTAGACGTGTAGTGCCGAGATGAATGTTAGACTATTCCTGCAACCATCATTAACGGATATGGAGGCGGAATGGGTTATCATCGTCAGGTGGAAAAGAAACATGCAGGACTGCTATTCTGACAGCTGTTGCTCTTGGCGCTAATGCCCAACTTGTCCGTCAGTAAACACCGCTATTCTAAAACTTGTTTCTTTCAACCTTGCCCGTTGACATCCTCTGCACTCCCTTTCCCCTGATTGCCTAATGTACACTTTGAATGCCGATGGATGACAAACTAGCCCGGTACAATGCAAGGTCAGGCGATAAAATTATAAAATCTGATGAATTGCATTCATAATTACTTTCTCTACAAATTCAGGAACAAAATAATCTTACAAACTCTATTCTTCTATTTTACTATAATCTATATAACAGTATCAGAAATTGTTTTATTACACTGCCGGTTCAAGATAAATAAGGACATGTATTAGACTACAGCGAAAGTCAGATTTTTTAAGAGCACTGAAATTCGTTTCATAAAATCCACACTCGGTTAAAGACGATTTTACACACTTATATCATACATAGCTAATAATTGGCTGTCATGCTGTCAAACTACTATGTTAATTAGTAAAATAATCCCATACCAATAACATAGAAATTAAAAGAGGTCTATACAGCTGAAAAACTTTAAAATGTTCCTCTGCCAAGTTCCAAGGAAATTCTTTGTTAAACTGTTTTGTACGTTATGCAAAAAATGAATATTTTTCACACTCTTCTTAAAAATAAATTAATAAATATGATACAATATATCTGGAATATATAGTAGTCTGGCGTCCTTTAACTTATTAGGTCTTATTGGACGATGAATGAAATGGATGAAATGATGGTTAAATGAACTCGGGATCCATAGAGCTTGGGATTACTCAGCAGGAAATTCCTCTCCCCCCCTCCAAAAAAATATTACCCAGGTATTCACCTTGACTAAGAGGCAAACTCGTGAAGTAGACACGCTACCGCCACTCTATAGAGGCGGATAGCACTATTTCGATTAGTCTCTAAACTTCTTTTAGTGAAGAAATTAATGCAAAACAAATTTGCCATAGTAGCACAGCCACTCATCTGTATCTCGAGACCTTTGATAATTCTGGAATCCTTCATAAAAACAGAATATATATTAAACACATACAAAAGGCTTCTTTTCGATTTGGCAAGATTTTATGAGTTGCTTACGGCTCATCTTAAACTTTCTCGCTACTCGAATAAATAAATAAATAAAAAGAAAGAAAGAATGAACGAAAGAATGAAAGAAAAGCTACATTTTGTTCGTGAAATGAAATTCTACAAGTTTTATTTTCCTATAAATTTACTTGTAAATTCATGATCGGCTTAGGATAATCAAAATATCTTAAAACATAAAATAGGTTACTGTCGTCTAACAAAATTGAGAGTATAACGATTCAAGAACAATATCAGACCATTTTGCTTTTGAAGGCACAAAAAAGAGTTGAGTCATTGGCCGGTATTAGTTTAATTTCATCAAATTTTGTAAAATGGAGGTGATCTAAGACCATTACTGATCCATTTTTTTCAGCTTGAGCACTCTTGCCATTAAAATATTCTGATGTGATGCATTCACAAACTATCTCTGCCAATGACAAATGCGCATATTATGTATATTATTTATAGCAATATAAATCACACAAAAGTGTTCTTCTTCTATTCCATCTTATATCTTAATTTATTCGAGACATGCTTTTTGAAATGGTTTCAAATAAAGCAAGAATTGCTTAGGACCAACATGCGGAAATGGAATTCCCGTTTTTTTTTTGTTTTTTTTTTTTTGTGGTTATTGCTTGTGGTTGAAAGAAAGCAATACATTAATAAAGAAATCAATAAATAAATAATGGACGTAAAAAGAAAGAAGAAAATGAAGAATTTAAAAGTTTCAAGCTTTACATTAAATGAGGAATTCACCTGAGAAATGTGCAAGCATGCGACATGGAATAGTTTGAAATGGCCTAACATCATATGAACCAAATTGTGTATTTTTAAAATCTGATTTACCCCACTAATTTAGTAAGCTTTTGCCTATCTCTGACAACAGTTAAGTAGTTATACAAAATAATAGTGCAAAGTTCAGCCGAAACTTGATGTCATTTATGTGCAAAATCCCTTATCCTATGAATGTCGAATAACTTTAAACTCCATGGACCTCGAGATCTTTTGAGTATTATTTCAGCAATTTTATTCATCTTCCGATATGACTAAAAAGGTTAAAGGACGTTAAGCTACAAAAAGAAAAGAAAAAAAAATGAAAAAAAACTTGAAAATAGAAAGAAAGAAAGAAAGAAAGAAAGAAAGAAAGAAAAGAAAGAAATCTATCGGCAACAGATATGATCGTCCATCCTCCATGTTGGTTTAAAATTATTACTAGGCTTCGGCGTCGGTTCCATGTGGTCTGAATTTCAGTTATGTTTGCATGGAGATTTTGTGACGTGGCACACGTCGGGCAGAGGTAGTAGAGTCGTGTCGCTTACAAACCGATTGTAATTAGGGAAACGTTGCGCTACCTGTGTTTACATTGATAGCACCCTCAGAAGTGTTCGTTGAGAAGTTGTAAAATTCAAAATACATGCAAGTTATTATGATAAAATAATAAACTTACCAAATTCGTCGCATCCTTGGGAAATACTGAACTTAAATGCCAAGTTTGATATTTAAAGGGTTTTTCGTTTTTGAGTTATCGTGTTCACAGATACACGGAAACACGGACATACACAGGCACACACATAGGCTAAAATAGTTTTTGAATTCATGGGAAGCTAAAACGTCTATTTCGAGAGAAATCTATAGAATGTTGGGGGAGTTCAATACTTTCTCTATCTATGTGCCATGTGCTATGTAGGGAAAGTAATCAACTGCAGTGGATAGCGAAAGTCAAGTGAATTAACGCATCAAATTATTTAAAGTAATGAAATAACCTCTCATAACAATTTTAAGGTTTCTGGCGGAATATTGCTTTGAATTCACGTTGCACGGTTTATTGGGCCAAAACAAGCCAAACAAAGATGTCAACTACAAGACAAAAATAATACATGAAATTAGAATATTTGATTTTGAAACAAATAATTTTCGCAGAAAATTGGGATTTTCATGGAGTGGCCAATTACATATAAGTGGTGAAGAAAGTAAACGTTGCGGGTACACATCATTCGGGGAGAAGGCCCAATTACATAATCTTTTCGACGTCTAATACAGTCAGAAACAAATGACTGACATGCTAATCTGCAGAGCTAGGACTTGTTACTTTCTCTACACGTACTATGTACATAGAGTATAGAGAAGGTATTGTATTGCACCCAAAAAATTGATACCGAGATTTCACCGAAAATATAATATGTTTTGAGACCCCATTAACCCAAAAAAGAAGCATTTTTAGAAACATTGTTCGTGTGTGTCTGTATGTTAGTCTGTCTGAGTGTGTATGTGTGTGTGTCTGTCTGTCTGTCTGTCTGTGGGCAGCATAGCTCAAAAACAAAAAGTCTATTAAATACCAAAGATGGTATTTAAGTTCAGTTTCTTCCAAGGATTCAACACGAATATTTCCAAGAAAATTCCCCCACCCCCAACTACCCTCTACATGGAAAAAATTCGAAACTTTTATTTTCTCGAAAAAGGCTCTAACTATTTTAATTAAAATACGTTATGTTTAAGATATTTTTATGACAAACGAAATTTTCTTGAATTTTCTGGGAATAGCCTCTGAAGACATCTTAATTCTGCGGAATTTTGCATTACTGGTAAACTGAAAAGAGATAGACAAAAACTTACCTAACAGAAAAAGTAGAGCTCGTTAAAACACAACATTTATGTTATATGCATTTTTTTGTGGAGTTAATCGTTTTTGATATATTCCTTTTTATTGGTTTCAACTTTAAAGTACTTACACATTTCTTATACCGGAATTTTTCAACTCCTGTCCATACAAACTTCAATCATATAGCAACCAGCTTTTGACTATCACTTTAGTCTGTTACTTCCTTATTTCCCTTCTGCTGAAATGGAAGCAAGCCATAAGACCATTTCTGCTATTTTTTTCTCGATTGGCATGAAGAAAATAGGAGAATAAGCTATTAAACAAATATTTGTTGCTGAAGATGCAGAGAAAGTCATGTGAATGGAACACGTCAGATTTCGATAGCTAACAAATATGGTATATATACCTCGACGCTTAAGGACAGAACTTTATATTAATAAACAATTTTTGCAGAGCTATGGACCGGAAACGGATGCTATTTTCGCGCTGGAGACAAGAAGCTATTAATAACTCTCTCCAAATTTGCTTTCTCCCACCACGCCCGAAGCCCTTCCCTTTTGTACACAAGCCGGTCTTGAGTTTACAACCTCCTTATAAAGTCTGTGCACAAGTTGCCGATTATCTCCAAGGTCTTGTAATTTAAGCCTGGAACAAACGGGAGCCGACATCAAACGTGGGTGTAAAAACAGTCCATCTTAATGCGTTCAAGCTTTACCTGTCACTGTCTGCTTTTGTTTTTTTACTTTCTCTACTACGTATAACACAAGTAGGGAACTACGTATTCCATACGAGGAAAAATATCTTATGTCTTCGATTCACATGATTTTCTCTAATCTCTGTAATAGATTATTCTTAAAAAGCTCATTATTCTGTCTACTTCATGCCAATCGAGATAAACATTAGCAGAAATTATCTTATTACTCCTTTTAAATGGAAGGAAAATAAAGGAATACACTAGACTAAAGTGATAGTAAAATCTTTTTAAAGCTGGTTTCTATGGGATTGAAATCCTTTGCATGTTCAGGAGTTGCCAAGTTCCCGTAAGAGAAACATTTTAAGTATTTTAAGACAATCGAATAACACGGAATATCTCGGAAATGGTTAACGCCATGTAAAATGTATACACTGCATGTTTTTTGTGTAGTAAATTTTTGTCTATCTCTTACAGTTAACCAATTATGGAAAAGTCATCCCGAATGAAGAGGCAATTCCCAAAAAATCCGAGGTATACATTTTATTTGCTATGTACATTTCTTTAATATATGGTTTTTTAATCCAAATCGTTAGAAGTTGAGAAGTTTGATATTTAACGGACTTTTCGTTTTTGAGTTATGTTGCCCCCCTCCACACACATGCAAATTTGTCTAATTTTTTTTTAGTCGGGGGTCTCAAAACTGTGATATTTCCGCTGAATTCTCGTTATCAAAATTTGGGATGGGATGCAATACTCTATACACTATGTAAATAGTACATGTAGAGAGAGTAAAAATAGTTGAGATTCACTGGAAATATATGTTTTAGGTAAGCCGACTATGTAAAACGTAACTTAAAGCACAAAATTGATATCAACTGCATTTTGATGGAATTAACCATTTCCGGATTACTCCTTGTTATTCTTTTAAAGCTCCAATACTAACACTTTTCTCTGATAGGAAGCGTATTCACTTTTCTTTCTCCTGATTATGGAGAGTAAAACAATTTCAAAGATTTTATATAACGACCCGCTCTTAAAATAGTTGACTCTCCCTTTAGCCCAGTGCATATCTTTATTCCCTTTGTATCTATTAGTACATGTGTAACAAAATCATTTCTACTAATTTTTATCTCGATTGGCATGAAGTGGATAGAATACAATTTCTGTATGCATAGCTATAGCAGAATAAGTAGAGAAAGTCATGTGAGTGTAACACATCAGATATTCATCCCAGGATAAACGGTTTTCCTGATTATGAACCACTAAAAATCCTATTTTCAAAGCTTTTATTTAATTTAGCTGAAAATGTAATGGTAAACTTGTCTTGTATAAGAATTGAATAGCTTTAAACTGTGTTTTCGTGTTAATATTTTTCATTCGCAAACATTAATGAGAGTATCCTATACAAAGCTTTAAATTTTGCAGATATAATTCATTTGTATAACCATTTAATTTATTTGATCAAAATGCTCAAAACTGTCATATAGGTTTTATTAATAGAAAACAAGCTTTAGGAGATGTCATCATTGTTTTTTTCATATCTAAACTTCTTTATTGCTTTAAAAGCAATACTTAGAAGGCGTTTAGTAGCGTTACAATAAAGTACTGCATGATAATATTAATTAAGTAAAACTTAATTAAATATAATAAAAATTTAATATTATATATTTACTTTGTTTACATTAAAGATCTTTCAAGAAATGCTTATTTATGATATAATATTCTACTTCTTGAAGTACATAGCCAAACTTTACCAATAAATATATTAACACAAATCTTAAAATATCTTAAATATTTTGGACTTTTTAAACGTTACTTAGAAATTTCAAAGAAATTGGTTGAAATTCACATGGAATGAGCTACCGCTCTGAGAAAAAGTATTGTATAAAACTAAAGTTATAAAATAGAAACAATCTGACCCCGGAATATCACGTTATTTCGTATTAAATACATATTCAAAATATTTTATGTGAACATTGAAAATATAGATTGTAAACATATTTTTACTTTCTTTAGGAATTCCTCATTGTAGGTAAAAGAAAAATTCGATATAGAGATTTCATATTTTCAGATCCCTAGATACAAAGGGGTCATTATTAGAAAAAACACTTTGCACGCGTGTGTGGTTATCATTGTCCTGTGTCACTATGAAACTTGGCAACACAAATTCGGTAAATACCAAACTTGGTGTTAAGTTCATCAGTTTCCAAGGTTGCGGCACCAAGATTGTCAAGAAAATACCCATACTCCAAACTAACAATTATAATTATATGGCATACATATGTTTAATACATTGTCATAAAAAATAAGATGTGTATATTGCATTTTCTTCAGTTTGTGAAGTTCCCTTTATTTTACCAAATTTTGTGTATTTCTATTTAACAAGGAAGTCTGCAAACATAAGTAAATCATTGCTGCAGCAAACGAGTAGAGCTAATTAAAATTTGGAATCTGTGTCAATTAATCGTTTAATTAGCTGAATAGTTGTTTTCGGATTATTGAATGTTGCAAGTTTAGACATTTTCAAAGCGTCATCAAAGGATTTTCCTTTCTCCCCCAACCCTAACCGAGCCAAATATGGCTCAGGCGTTTCGTCTGGGACTGGTAATCTGGTTCGCTCTCCGTTGAAATGAAATGGCGTGTTATTTATGGACGCTCTTTAACTACTGTGATTCTCAGCGTCCCATTCTAAATTGGGCGTGAAAGACCGCTTAATTTTGCTTAGAGGCCTCTCTATCAGGCTTGAGGTTCTTTTACGTGCCGTAAGTCTACGACACAGGACCAACGGCTTTACTTCCCTTCCGAAGGAAGCCATGCTAAGGATTTTTACAGCCGAAAAAATCCATCGTCCTCCGCCGGATTTGAACCCGCGATCTTGGGCATATGAAGTTAGTATGATAACCATTACACCAAGAAGGGCGACACGCTCCCCGTTGACCGTGCACTCTGGCCCTGGGTTTTAGCCGTGGTTTTCCGGGGCCGCTTAGGTGAATGCTGCTGTACTATATATCTACCACGGTTCCTTTCCCTTTCATTCCTTCATTTCAATTCCTTTCTTCGACTTTCAGGTTTCTTGAGGCTCTGCAGGCAGATGGCAGGGTTGCTTGCGCGAAACTGTCTTCCCGCTGGTTGCGGCTAGGTGCCGTTATAGAGGCATCCTTTCGGCCTCCCGGCGGTGTATAGCCTCCGTGGGACGGTTAGGAACTTCCGTGCGTCACTGCACTTAATTCCGTCGTTTCCTGTGTGCAAGCTTGTGGTTTCCCCTCCTCTCATCCGTTCCCCGGAGAGTGGTAGGTCACAATAGATCCGTACCGGGTCGCAGTTGCCGAGGTGTTCCCCGCTGTTAACATGCTCAACATTTTCATTACACGAATATACCCTTAAACACTGTTTTCGTTGACTCTGTTTATTATAAAACAAATGCCAAAAATATATCGCGAGTAACGTAGCGATTAGAGAAGAACCACTTTTCGTAGGAATACTACAGTTATTTTCTTTCATACTGAGGCTAGCGCAAGACTGCTTGGCAATCGTTACAGCTAGGACTGCCGCCGAAACAGTTATCTCCCCGCAATTGCATCACATTGTCGTGTTCAAAGTTAGAATAACAATAGCTTATAGTACGAGATTTTGGATGTCTTTCTCTATCCACACATTCTTGGAATATTTTAATGCAATTTTTATTCACACTCGATAATTCAATATCTGAAATTAGTAAATTCTCGCCTGAATTTTTTCTTTTGGTTCTTACAATATTTCGGAGGGTACATACACTTTATTTTTCAAGTTCCCTCATTGATGCAAATCGAATATAATTAAATCAGGGGTTTTGATTTCCTAATCGTTTACTAATTATTAGGCTTCACACACAGTTGCCGTTTGGTTGCACTGTGGCCTACGTTTCGCCCTCCGTTGTGCAGTGGTTAGCATGCTTCATATACCCTAGGTCGTGGGTTCAAACCCGGCGATGGATTTTTTCGGGCGTAAAAGTCCTGCGGAGGGGAAGTAAAGTCGTTGGTTCCATAACGTAGATTTACGGCACGTAAAAGAACCTCAAGCCTGATAAAGAGGCTTCTGGGCAAAAGTAAACGCCTTTCGCGCCCAATATAGAATGGACGCCGAGAACCGCAGAAGTTAAAGAGCAACTATAAATATAACTCCATTTCCATTTGTGAGTTACATGCACACAGAGTTTCAGTGCGACCTCCCCCTCCCCTAGCACTGCCTATCATTCATTCCAGTGCATGTACAGCGTGTTTTGAAGTTATGGAATCCAATAAAAGACGTTTTGATACATTCAAAACTATATTGTGGTCTATTAGAATTGTTGTTCACGCATGTAAATCAACATGAAAGTGATTACTCCATCTGCCACATACAAATTTATTATTTTGCTCGTGTTATTATATTTTGTAATAACGTATGTTTATTACAAAACTGTATACTTCAGTGTCCATTATATCTATAGCACAAATTCAGTAGCGCAGGGACTTCTGCCTCTCTGCTCGCTTATAAACAACGTATAGTAGTATACCAGAAGTTCACTTAACCTAAAATCATGCTTAAATTCTGTAATTACTCATCTTAACGCCGTGGCCGAGTAGCTAAACTGCTCGCCTCTCACCAAGGCGATCCCAGTTCCATCCAGGGGGACCGCATGTGGGGTTTGTGGCGGACAAAGTGGTGTCTGGGGGGGGGTCTTCTCTGGTTCTCCAGTTTCCCCCATCATTCATTCCAGCACCTGTTCCATGATGAACTTTCTTTTCATATATAGCATCCCATCTTATTCCTCACAGTCATACTAGGCTCCGGACTGTTGGCCCATTCTTGCTACTCTCTCTGATCCAGAGTCCGTCTGCTCCTCACCAGGCATCTGCCCTCAGGCGCTAGTTTGTAAACAGCGGAAGGTGTAACTCCTCCATACGAGAAGGGTAAATCGCGAAAGAAGAAGCATCATCAGCTGTGTGCGCGGTAGCAACAGATTTGGTGGGAAAACCCAGACCGACATTCAACGTTTGTCAGCTGTTGAAAAAATAGTTTAAGTAATTCCTGTATCTAGATGAATTTATTAGTTGTTAAATAAAATATAGGTCCTATTATTCTGTATGCATTTACTCCACACCGATTTCCGCAACATAAAGTGAATCTGTGAGTAAAATGGGGGTTCTCTGCGCTAGAGTATCTGCTATTTTACGAGAGAGCATAGTCTTGCAAATGCTTGTCAGAGAAGAATATTATGCGTGGGCCAATTATCCTGTCATTGACATTTCGCAAAATACAATCATAGAAATTTACTAAACACTGGTGATCACGTGAATAATAAAGTAAGAAACCCCATGCATTGGAAGGGCTAAAAGAAAATATCAAGTGAGAAATTAATTCAATTTCGGATATTGAAATTGAATGCAAATTTCCTGAGAAGATGGCAGAAATGTATAAATAGAGAAGAGTAACATTGCAAACGTCTCTTATGATAAGTTATATGTAATTGAAACTGTAGTTATGACAATCTGAGGCGGTTGCGCGGATACTTTACTGTTTCGGCGGGAATCCTGGGCGCGAACTGCCGAGCTGTGGCCACAGTGTGAAAGAAAAGCATTATGTAATGGACGTATGTGAACGCAGTCAATGGTAGAGAAAGTATATAATGCATCACATTAGATTTTTCAAAAATTCCTCTCTTAAGGTATCATCTCCCAATGAAACTTCTGTAACTTTACTCATATGTTCGCAAGCTGATTTAGATTTTCTGTGTCTTTTTACAACTGGATTTCAAACAGTTATTTTACGTTGCTATTCTGAGCAATATATTGAATTTTTCAACTTCATATTTAGGGATACTAAAATACCTGCCACACGATAAATAGGTAATGTATGTGTAGCGCCACTTTGTGTACCTTTTCAGCTTAATGACCTCATATTATATTTAGAAGCCATAATTTCGTAAATTAAGACAAATTAAAAAATTCTAACCATAATTAATATAATTTATTGTTTTTATTATTGCGTAGCCTCTTGTTTTTTACTCCGCCACTGTATTCCCTTTTCTTCTTTTTTTCATTTTCCAAATGTTTATTTTGTTTGATTACCGTTCGCTTCTAATACACACACACATACACACATTTTACACGCATATAAGCACCCATGATCCCCTGTGCCACGAAGCACTAAAGCGAGGCACTTTAGCGAGCGCGGCCACGGGGACTGGCGCCTTTCATGTACATTGGTTAACTGCACTTTTAAACATACTCTGATTGGGAAAGTAGGCACATAAAGTTTAATATGGATAAAATAAAATGCTTACATTGTGAAACTGTATTTTGATAACTAACACTATATATTTTGTTGCTTATTTTATGTAGTGATTTTAGTGCTTATTTTAAGTACGTATACATGTATTTATAGGGCCAAAAATCCGATATTTAGCTATCGTAAACCTCAATTATAACTTCCGCTTCAACGCTATAAATATATATCAACCGCATATAAAGAATTGGCTATCGTCTTGCGAATTAACATTGAAAGAGGTTTAATAAGCATTCTTTACTTTGGTCAACAAAACACGCAAGTCCAATTTTACATTAATATTTTACAAGAAGGAGGCTATTTTATGCTTGGCACTTCTGCAGCATTGTGGAATCCCCGCTTTGAAAACAAGTTTTCGAAACGTCTTGCTTCACGATGCTTCATTTTAGTTTACGCCATTAGGTATTTCAGCTGGTTGCTAGGTGGCTCAAATGATGTCACACAAAACAAAAATTGAGAATTCTTCCCTGAACGAGGGGAAAGATCCTACGCCGCCTCCACGAGAGCAGATTGCGTTACCATGCACTCTCAGCTATATCTGGACAGGATAAACTGCCAGTTCGTTCTAGAAATAAACACTTTAAGAGTTTATCGCAAATCTGACAGCTAACGGACGTCAAGAGCTTGCAAAGCCTGTGTTTATTACGTGATTGACTAAACACAACCCAAATAGAACAGAAAAAACGGCACGTGAATATTTAAATACTGGTCTGTTTTTGCTTTGTGGGTTTTAATAACACACTAAATGTTTAGCTTTGATCTTCTGTTAATGGTATCAGCTAGGAATCGGAACAACAGCGCAAAAATACAAAATAGACTCCTAGCATTATACGATGTGAGATGATTGCAATACACAATAAGAGCATCCCTTATCACAATTTAATTAATTTCAAATAATAATAATAATAATAATAATAATTATTATTATAATTATTATTATTATTATTATTATGTGTAGTTCATTTTATTACACAAACCATATGTAGGATATGGTTGGAAAGGTAGAATCAGATTAAACAGTTAATATACTTTAAAACAATTAATATTCGCTAGATGTTTTTAGAGTATTACGTTTAATTAACATATTATGTAACGTTCATTTACTTTGCGACCCCCCTCCCAAACTCAACTCTAAGTTGCAAGTTTATTGTCGTCATTATCATTAATACATTTTGTTTTCGTATATAACATATATATTTGCAAAGTTTAATATATAGTGCATTTAGAAAACTAACAGAACAGAAACTTGGGTCTCTCCCACCTTAACTTCTAGTTATGTTCGTGGAATAATACCAGTAAAATAATAATAATAATAATAATAATAACAATAATAATAATAATCCAAAGAGAAAGCTAAATTTTTAAACAGATGCGAAACACCTTATTCTACTGGTTATAGTATAGTGCAGTATGAGTGTATACATTACGATGAAGTGCCTACTGGCTACAGAACTACTTTCCAAGTCAATCACAATTTTTTTCAAGGTGTGAGAGTAAATGCCGCTTTCTGAATTTAATGAGCATGGGAGAAGATAGAAAAGTATCTATTGTTTCCTCTCAATACAATTCTAAATTTCGATGTTATGTTTTGCAATATTTTATATGGAGGTTATGATTATATTCCATTATTAATCTCTACTTTAGCTAAGTTGGAGAGCAAGTGAAAAGTACGACTATAAGACAAGTTATTAACAAGCTGCATTTTAGAAATAAGCAGAAGTCGAGGTGTCCAGAGTAAGAAGCTTGCGATATACCCACATCCCTTCAGCTTAGACTCGCCGTTTTCCGTGGGTGCAAACTTTTGGCATCAAGAACTCACTTTCGCAACTGGAACAGCAATTGCTTTGGAGAAAGTTAATGAGGTTCGGTTTCGGATCGAGAGGTTGGCAGGGGCTCAATATTTAATTTACCGCGATATAATGTTATGAATTGTGAGCAAAAATAAAAACAGCTGGCAAAAATGTACTCTTATAAAACGTCTCTAGGTTCAAATATTGGTTCCACAGAGAAAAAACAATTCGGGGATTATATCCACTAAAAATCAAGGATCCTTCACTAAGCAGAAAAAACTCAAGAATCTGATTGAAATTAGTGATGTTTTATAAATACAACCAGATCGAAATGGTTGGAACGGTAGAATCAGATTAAAACATTAATATACTTTAAAACAATTAATTTCCGCTAGTCGTATTTATAGCATTATGTTTTATTAACATATCTATTATGTGACGTTCACTTACTTTAGACACCCCTCCCAAACTCAGCTCTAAGTTGCAAGTTTTTCAACATCATTATCATAAATTTCTGAACACTTTTTGATAATGTGGTGAAACACATGGTTTAAGTCCAATGGTTACACCTGATACTATATTAAAGTTGTATTACCTTCCTTTGCTCATGAAGGCCTCAAAGGTTACAATTAAGAATTTTATCTCCTCTTCAATATTAATATTATTTATACAGCAGCAAATCATGTCTTTCTTTTTTTTTAATATAAATGCATTGTCGGATTCTAAAGGAGGAAAAAAATCTCTACTGACGCATAAATCTGAATTTGGAAAACGGTGCATTCCCACAACTGACCATTTCAATGCTACAGTTTTACTTTCTTTTCCACGTGCAATGTAGAAATTACGCAGAGAAGGTATTAAATTTCAACCAAAAATTGTGAACATAGATTTGAATGGAAATACATGTTTTGAGAACGCCCGGATTAAAATTGTTATTAGAAAAAGATCCGTGTGTGTCTGTATAATCTATGAATATCATAACTCAAAAACGAAGAGTCGGTTAAATACCAAAATTGTTATTTAAATTCAGTATCTTTCAAGAATGCAACACGAAAATTTTCAGAAACAACACTGTATCCCATACTATCATTTGTGGAAGATTTTTCGGAATTTTCGATTTTCTCTAAAATGGCTGTAACGATTTTGGTTAAAATCTTAAAATATTAAAGATTTTCCATGACAAATGAAATGTATAACTTCAATTTTCTGGGAATAACCCTTGAAATCATCTTCACTCAGGATTACTTTGGCGTAATTGGTGAACTATAAGCGATAGACACAATCTTATTACGCAAAACATACATCATTAAAACACAATTTATTTAAATACATTTTCTTGTGGAGTCATGGAATCAACCATTTCCAAGGTATTCGTTTCTTTTGTTTAAATTGTCCAATACTTATACTTTTCTCAATTGGGAAGTCGCTGTTCACATTTTTCATGTACGCTGTTCACATGCAAAGAGAACGGAATTTCAACACCATCACATAGCGACCGGCTCTTAAAAGATTCGACTATCGCTTTAGCCTTATTCCCCTTATACCTACAAGGAAATGTGTAATAAAACAATTTCTGTTATTACTTATCTCAATTCGCATGAAGTTAGGCGTGTCATTTAGGGGGCTGAGTAATCAATTGCCTTCCCTCCAAAGTTAGGCGAAATAATTAGGATACTGATTATTATTGCTCTGTTAGGAGAAAAAGTACGAGAACTGTAAATATTTTACATTTAAGAAATAAAAGAATATTTTCTTTAAGGTCCAATGCGTCAATAACATGCAAATGCAAATTCGGGCAATTTTATCAGGCAATATTGGCTCCTCGAATCAGAAACTTAAATGATTCTCCTGCATTAAGAAAATAAAAGAATAAACATGCTTGATAATAGTTTTTTGTAGAATAGGTAGCGAAAGTCATATTAATGTAGCCATAATATTTTTATTATTTTTTATCTTTTATTATTTTATTTAAAAATCATCAAATCAAAGCAGAGATTGTTTTAGGCTATATTTGTTTTAATGCTAACAGCATCATAATCATAGTATTCCCTTTTCTCAAAATTTCACATGCAGATCAGTCAGGGTTCATTTAAGATGTTGTGGGACACTGGGAACGAAAATTTAAATTTCTATATTTTTGTATAGATTTTTCTGAAATTTTAACTGCCCTGTTGTTATCTTATATGAATATCAAATTTCATTAAAAGTATATAAATACTTTTCAATATATAAATTATTTCATAAGTGCTATTATGTTTACAAATGTTCCACACGCCTCACAGTTTGAGAATTGGAGCTTTTAACGACATACAAAAATACTACGCGTTGATAATCCAGTAACTTTATTGCTGAATTATGACAGTTTAAGAAAAGGCACATTTTAATCTCTAATATGAAACATTTTTCATAAACTTTTTTGTTGCAAAATTACTCTTTTAATTTGTTTAGTATTATAATTTTGTCACTTTAAATAGTGCAATAAATGTTTCTAGGGACTTTTAGTTGTATTTAAACTAAAACTGAGACGTAAGGAATATTTTGAATGTGTGAAAATGTAGTTTTGAGAAAAAAACACTGTATTATGAAATACTCATAGTATGCTAGGAAACAAATGCATCGTACGATCTCCGAAGCAAGGGGGCAGAGCTAAATGTTGATTTTTTATGGATGCCTAAAGGTTCAAAAAACCACTCCCAGTGCCCTATCTGATCACAGCGGAGTATCCTCAAGTTATTAACATTGTACTGAGTGTCGTTGTTACCTATGTATGTAGGCTTTAAATTAACTATGGATACTGTTAAAACTAAAAGTTAATTGTTTTTCTTACTTTTTGCCCTTTTACTTGGAACAATCTCTTTGAACATGAATTAAATCTGTATCAACAAAAGGTGAAAATGCAACCATTAACATTATTCGTGATAAAGCATGCTTTAGAAAAGAGCTTTAGTATTAATTCTCATGGTTTTCTCTAGCCATTTGCAACAAAATATTAATAAAAACTTACAAAACACGTTCTTCTATTTCATGTTAATGGATATAGCAAAAATGGTTTTATTATAATAAGGGAATAACGAAATACATTCGGGCAAAGCAATGATAGTCAAATGTTTTAGGAACTTCTCGCTATATGATAGATTTGAAATTTCACTCTCCTTGCATGATCAGGTAGGAAAAAAGAAGAAGAAGAAAAAATTTCGTTTAAAAAAGGGACAATTATTGGAAAGTTGAAACTATGACAAGGTATATCTCGGAAATTATCTCCAGGAAAAAATGTTTGCCTTAACAAATTCTATTTTCCTTGTGTAATAAGATTTTCTCTGTCTCTTGCAATATTGCAAAAGTCAACCAGAATATATAGAACTTCGGTGGCTATTCCCAGAAATTTCAAAATTACATTTCATGTAATAAAAGCATCTTAAACATATGTATTTTAATCGAAATTACTGGCCATTTTTTGAGGAATTAACATTTTCTCAAGTGTTCCATGTAAACGTTGCAGTCGCAATCTTGGAGGATGCCGAACTTAAATTTCAACTTTGGTATTTAAACGACTTTTCGGTTTAGAGTTATGTTATTCACAGGTACACACACACACACAAACAAAAGGATATTTTTCTAAAATGCTTTTTTTAACAAGGGTCCTCAAACATATATTTGCTGTTAAATCTCGCTATCGAAATTAATTAACTACTCGTGGCAGAGAAAATAAAATATTAAAACTCTGATGTGTACACTCACATGACGTTCTCTATTCTCTAGTGTTATTAATGGGTTATACAAGCTCTTCTTACGAAAAAAATATTCACTTTGATTGAAATAAACCTTTGCAGAAATAGCTGCAGCACACATTTCGTTATAGATGCAAAGGGAAAAGTAATTGTCAAACGTTTAAGAACTAGACACTGTATGCTGGCCTAAAAATGCAATGCCCTTTGCAAACAATAGCGAGAAAAAACTGAATATCGAACTGACTTATGGCCACGCAATTTTGATTAAATCGTGTGTTTTAAGCAGATCTACACCTTTTATATGGTTCGATTTCGCTTATCGCTTAACCAGTCTAGTATACCAGTTATAAAGATTAAATATCTTTAATGTATGTTAATTTCATCAAAATCAGCCATTTTTGAGAAAAAATAAGCACGTAAAACAGTTCATGTAAAGTGTATTTGGGGATGAGAGAACGTTTTTAAAATCTTTGTGTCGCATATTTTGAAGATACTAAATTATACCGTATTTTGTATTTATTTAGCTTTTCGCTTTTGGATTATGCTATTTACAGGTACACACGCGATCCTTTTTCTAAAAGCTTTTAAATTTAGAGGGCCTCAAAACATGAGTTTATGTTGAAATTTCGGCATACAATTTTTTAGGTGGCACATAATACCTTCTTTCTGTGCTGTGTACACAGTAGAGAAAGAAAAACACTTCCTTAATGTTTGTAAAGACGCTAAAATAGTCAAATTAATAACATTCAATATCAATAAAACCACTTTAAATACCATAATTTACATTATATGAGAAAACTTTAAATTAAACAATATTAAATTTCAGATTACATTGCAAATAAATAATTTCAATTTATCATTTCCTTTAAACTTTCTCTATCAGGCAGAGGAGGTAGTATATTCCAAGAAACATATGTTGAAGCCTTCTAATTATAAAACCAACAAACAAAATCACACTTTTAAAAAAGATCTGTTGGAGGTGGAAAGGGCATATTGAAGGCTTAAAATTCTTCAAAAACGAGTCGCTTTATGGCATTGAAATTCCATACTCTTTGCATGTCATCGAAAAAAAAAAAAAAGAAAAAAAAGAATCACTGCACTTCAATTCATGAATTGGAATGGTTATTGCCAGGAAAAGTATTTGAAATAAATTATATTCTTAAAAACCCTGCGATTGATAACGTTGTATCTATTTCTTATGGTTTATCAGCTATTCAAAATGATATCTTTTCCCAGAATATAGGTGACCTTACAGGCTAAATGCAGAAAATTAAGACGTACATTTTATTTTTCATTTCAATATCAAATAGATGGCGTTTTAAACAAAATTATTAGGGTATTTTTGGGATACCCAGAATAAAGACTTTTTTCATTTAAAAGGTAGTATGGGGTTGGGGATTTTTTAAATACATATTTAATATTCATGGCGAAACCTTAGAAATATGCTGAGCTTAAATATCAAGGAAAGTATTTATTCGACATTAATTTTTGTGTTATGCTGTTCACACACACACACACACACACAACCTCCCCCCCAACACACACATACACATACACATTCTACACAAGCTCGCGGAACTTCCTCTAAGAACTTTTTATTTTGGATTCAAGAGTTCCCAAAATAAATATTTTCAGTGAAATATAGGTATACTTTCGACTTTTGATTTGAACATAAAACTTCCTCAATCTATTTTATGTTGGTGCTAACGAAATTAAAAAAAAACATTTGATGTGTTCCATTCACATGACTTTCTCTTCATCTCTACAACAAATTATTCTATTTACTTAGCAGAAATAATATTATTACTTGCTTCCTTGTAAGTAGAAGCGAAATAAGGGAGTACCATAGGTTAAAGTGATAGTCAAAAGCTGGTTGCTATGTGACTGAAGTTCCTTTGTTTGTATGGACAGGAGTTGACAAAGTCCTGTATGAGAAAAGTATAAGTTTTTCAAAGCTGAAACGATAAACAAGGAATATCTAAAGAAAAAAAAAAAAAAAAAAGAAAGAAAAAAAAAAAGACCAACTCCACGAAAAAATGTATATTACATAAATTGTGTGTTTTAACGTGCTCCACACTTTTTGTGTTTTAAGTTTTTCTCCATCTCTTACGGTTTAGCAGTTATGCAAAATTCCGTAAAATTCATCCAGAATAATGTAGTCTTTAGAGGCTATTCCCAGAAAATTCAAGACATATATTTTATTTGTAAGGTAAATATCTTTAATAACGGTATTTTAATCAACATCGTTAGAGCCATTTTTAAGAAAATCAAAATTTTCGAAAAATGTTCCATGTAAAGGGTAGCTGGGGGTGGGGGGATTTTCTTGAAAACCTTCGTGTCGAATTCTTGGAAGATACCAAACTTAAATATCAAGTTTGATATGGAACGGTCTTTTCGTTTTTGAGCTATGCTGTCCACAGACACACAGACACATACAAACACATACGGACCTTTTTCTGAAAATGCTTTTTTTGGATTCAGGGGGACCCAAAACATGTATTTCCGGTGAAATCTCGGTATCGAATTTTTGGGTGCATTACAATACCTTCTCTATACACTATGTGTACAGAAAGTAAAAAGAAAGAAATAAAGAAAGAAAGAAAGAAAGAAAAAAGAAAACAGAAGAAGTTAAACAATTTAAATAACTTTTCACATCATACTGGCTTTGTCTCTTGGGAATTTGTATTTTAAGGGGAATTTAAGATATTTGTATTTAGTTATATATAAAATGATAGATATTTAGAGAAACCATGCTGTCATAGCGAATTCTAAAAGTGTTTATGTTCTATTACTTTCTCTACACGTACTATGTACATAGTGTATAGAGAAGGTATTGCACTCTACCCAAAAAATCGATACTGAGATTTCACCGGAAATATGTTTTAGGGTCCTCTGTATCCGCAAAATAGCAACATTTTTAGATGTGTGAGTGTGTGTGTGTGTGTGTGTGTGTGTGTGTGTGAGTGTGTCCGTGTGTCTGTGAACATGATAACTCAAAAACGAAAAGTCGGTAAAATACCAAACTAGGTATTTAAGTTTAGTATCTTTCAGGCATGCGACACAAATATTTTGAGAAAAATTTCCCCACCCCAAACTACTCTTTACTTGGAAAAAATTTCGAAAATTTAGATTTTCTCAAAAACGTTTCTAATGATTTTGATTAAAGTACCGTATATTAAAATTATTTATATGGCAAATAAAATGTATATCTTGAATTTTCTGAGAATAGCCTCTAAAGACCTCTTTATTCTGAATGAATTTTGCTGAACTGGTAAACCATAGAGATAGACAAAAACTTACTGCATAAAAAATATGGATCACGTTAAAACACACAATTTATATTGCATACGCTTTTTTCGTACCGTTTCTGAGATATTCCTTGTTATTTGTTTCAGATTTAAAATACTTTTATTTTCTCATGCGGTAAATTGTAAACTCCTGGCCCTGCATAGAAATGGATTTCAACCACATGGCAACCAGTTTTTAAAACAAAATTACTATCATTTTAGCCTAGTGTATTGCTTTATTTGCCTTCTAATTACAAGGAAGCAAGTAATTAAGACAATTTCTACTAATGGTTAAGTCGATTATCATAAAGTAGATGGAAAAATATGCTTTTTAACAATAGTTTGTTAAGTATATCTACAGAAAATTATTTGAATGGAACACATCAGATTATTTTAAAATGTTATAGTAATCGTTTTTTATAATATACACTATTTACATTGTTTTCTTTAAGCATGACCTGCAGCTAGCCAATGACTAAAATGTACTTATTGATATTGGTCTTGTAACTATGTCCGTGATGTGCCTTCGGGTGAAATAGGGTTTTATCTACTTATATATTCAGTAAATAAAGTAAATGTAATGAAGGTGTGAAATTGCATATAATAAATTTGCGCGTTATTTTACTGCCTTCACGCCGTGTGGTAAATGATTTGCTCTTCCCCTTAGAAGTTAAGAGGGAATTGTGTATCCTAGTCTTTGTTTCAATATGTATAAATATTCAGCTTTATTGCTGGAAACAACTAAAGTTGATCAGTTTTTGTAACAAACATAAATAAAATAATATTTCTAAATTAGCCTCGCTGCAAACTACATTCGTCAGCTACATTGGAATTTACTGTTAGTAGACTGTAAAAGTAAATAGATAGAAACAGGATGAGTTGTCATTTTGAAAAAAACTTTGAGCCGGTAGACGAAAACGGCTTTGCTCCAGTTGCAGGGGGGAGGTGCTATTTCGCTGGAACTTGAAACTTGGCGCCCTTGCGCGCTTCCTTTGCCTACGTCACCATACATCATGGCCACCTATGATAAGAGAAAAAGAAAAAAAAGTAATACGCACCTGCCACAGTGGTCTTCCTGGCATTGTGCACCACAAGAATATGAAGACGGAAGAATGCAATGCTGCAGAAGTCGGTCGGAAAGGAACTGTGGCCCCCGCACACGGGCGGCAAAAGTTTTAAAACCTCTCCTCAAAGGCGGAGGGGGGAGGGTTGTTTTGGGTCAACCCCGTTTTAGGTGAGAGCGAGTCGGTATGTGTCACTATGCGCGTGACGTGTCATGCCCCCTCCCGGCGGAAGTGTGTTTTGAGCTTCAAGAGCATTCTCCTTTGTTGACTCAAAAGTCATGAAACGCCATACCGTGAGGAACGTGAAAACGCTTCGTTATAACAGCAAACACGATGATACAGATGGGGAGGGGGCTTGGCAATGCTTCTCTAGGTCAAGTTGATGTTTATTTGCCGTCTTTGTTCTGCAATTCATTTTTACCTTCTCTTCTACTTTATATAATAAGATCGAGCTAGACGGTAATGTTGCCATTCGCACTCTGGAGATCCTGGATTTGATCCCCGGCGTCTGCCAGGTATTTCGTGGTCTCTCCGGGGTCGACAGGCATATGCTGGGGTGGTTTTTCATTTCCCACAATTTCCTATCCATCATTACCCCTTCGTTTCGTTTCCATCTACTATTGCATGTGTGTTTCTTAATAGTAGTAGTAGTAGTAGTAGTAGTAGTAGTAGTAGTAGTAGTAGTAGTAGTAGTAGTAGTAGTAGTAGTAGTAGTAGTGGTAGTAGTGGTAGTGGTAGTAGTGGTAGCGGCAGCGGCAGCAGCAGCAGCAGCAGCAGGAGCAGTAGGAGCAGGAGCAGGAGCAGTAGGAGCAACAGCAGGAGCAGTAGAAGTAGGAGCAGTAGGAGTAGGAGTAGGAGCAGCAGGAGCAGCAGGAGCAGTAGGAGTAGGAGTAGGAGCAGTAGGAGTAGGAGTAGGAGCAGTAGGAGTAGGAGCAGTAGGAGCAACAGCAGGAGCAGTAGAAGTAGGAGCAGTAGGAGCAGGAGCAGGAGCAGTAGGAGTAGGAGTAGGAGCAGTAGGAGCAGGAGCAGGAGCAGTAGGAGTAGGAGCAGTAGGAGCAGGAGCAGGAGCAGCAGGAGTAGGAGCAGTAGGAGCAACAGCAGGAGCAGTAGGAGTAGGAGCAGTAGGAGCAGGAGCAGGAGCAGTAGGAGTAGGAGCAGTAGGAGCAACAGCAGGAGCAGTAGGAGTAGGAGCAGTAGGAGCAGGAGCAGTAGGAGTAGGAGCAGTAGGAGCAACAGCAGGAGCAGTAGGAGTAGGAGCAGTAGGAGCAGGAGCAGGAGCAGTAGGAGCAACAGCAGGAGCAGTAGAAGTAGGAGCAGTAGGAGTAGGAGTAGGAGCAGCAGGAGCAGCAGGAGCAGTAGGAGTAGGAGTAGGAGCAGTAGGAGTAGGAGTAGGAGCAGTAGGAGTAGGAGCAGTAGGAGTAGGAGCAGTAGGAGCAGTAGGAGTAGGAGCAGTAGGAGTAGGAGCAGTAGGAGTAGGAGCAGTAGGAGCAGTAGGAGTAGGAGCAGTAGGAGTAGGAGCAGTAGGAGTAGGAGCAGTAGGAGTAGGAGTAGGAGCAGTAAGAGTAGGAGTAGGAGCAGTAGGAGCAGCAGGAGCAGTAGGAGTAGGAGTAGGAGCAGTAGGAGCAGTAGGAGTAGGAGCAGTAGGAGTAGGAGCAGCAGGAGCAGCAGGAGCAGTAGGAGTAGGAGTAGGAGCAGTAGGAGTAGGAGCAGTAGGAGTAGGAGCAGTAGGAGTAGGAGCAGTAGGAGTAGGAGCAGTAGGAGCAGTAGGAGCAGTAGGAGTAGGAGCAGTAGGAGTAGGAGCAGTAGGAGCAGTAGGAGTAGGAGCAGTAGGAGTAGGAGCAGTAGGAGCAGCAGGAGCAGTAGGAGTAGGAGTAGGAGCAGTAGGAGTAGGAGCAGTAGGAGTAG
Organism: Hymenopus coronatus; assembly: GCA_030762935.1. NCBI lineage: Eukaryota > Metazoa > Arthropoda > Insecta > Mantodea > Hymenopodidae > Hymenopus > Hymenopus coronatus. Next base: position 89,638,433 of record CM060894.1, on the reverse strand, counting down.
GAGCAGTAGGAGTAGGAGCAGTAGGAGCAGTAGGAGTAGGAGCAGTAGGAGTAGGAGCAGTAGGAGTAGGAGCAGTAGGAGCAGTAGCAGTAGGAGCAGTAGCAGTAGCAGTAGGAGCAGTAGGAGTAGGAGCAGTAGGAGCAGTAGGAGTAGGAGCAGTAGCAGTAGCAGTAGGAGCAGTAGGAGTAGGAGTAGGAGCAGTAGGAGCAGCAGGAGCAGTAGGAGTAGGAGTAGGAGCAGTAGCAGTAGCAGTAGGAGCAGTAAGAGTAGGAGTAGGAGCAGTAGGAGCAGCAGGAGCAGTAGGAGTAGGAGCAGGAGCAGTAGCAGTAGCAGTAGGAGCAGTAAGAGTAGGAGTAGGAGCAGTAGGAGCAGCAGGAGCAGTAGGAGTAGGAGTAGGAGCAGTAGGAGCAGTAGGAGCAGTAGGAGTAGGAGCAGTAGGAGTAGGAGTAGGAGCAGTAAGAGTAGGAGTAGGAGCAGTAGGAGCAGCAGGAGCAGTAGGAGTAGGAGTAGGAGCAGTAGGAGTAGGAGCAGTAGGAGCAGCAGGAGCAGTAGGAGTAGGAGTAGGAGCAGTAGGAGTAGGAGCAGTAGGAGTAGGAGCAGTAGGAGTAGGAGCAGTAGGAGCAGCAGGAGCAGTAGGAGTAGGAGTAGGAGCAGTAGGAGTAGGAGCAGTAGGAGTAGGAGCAGTAGGAGTAGGAGCAGTAGGAGTAGGAGCAGTAGGAGCAGTAGGAGTAGGAGCAGTAGGAGTAGGAGCAGTAGGAGTAGGAGCAGTAGGAGCAGTAGCAGTAGGAGCAGTAGCAGTAGCAGTAGGAGCAGTAGGAGTAGGAGCAGTAGGAGCAGTAGGAGTAGGAGCAGTAGCAGTAGCAGTAGGAGGAGTAGGAGCAGTAGCAGTAGCAGTAGGAGCAGTAGGAGTAGGAGCAGTAGGAGCAGTAGCAGTAGCAGTAGGAGCAGTAGGAGCAGTAGCAGTAGCAGTAGCAGTAGGAGCAGTAGGAGCAGTAGGAGTAGGAGCAGTAGGAGCAGTAGGAGCAGTAGCAGTAGCAGTAGCAGTAGCAGTAGGAGCAGTAGGAGTAGGAGCAGTAGGAGCAGTAGGAGTAGGAGCAGTAGCAGTAGCAGTAGGAGGAGTAGGAGCAGTAGCAGTAGCAGTAGGAGCAGTAGGAGTAGGAGCAGTAGGAGCAGTAGCAGTAGCAGTAGGAGCAGTAGGAGCAGTAGCAGTAGCAGTAGCAGTAGGAGCAGTAGGAGTAGGAGCAGTAGGAGCAGTAGGAGTAGGAGTAGGAGCAGCAGGAGCAGTAGGAGTAGGAGTAGGAGCAGTAGGAGTAGGAGTAGGAGCAGCAGGAGCAGCAGGAGCAGTAGGAGTAGGGGCAGTAGGAGTAGGAGTAGGAGTAGGAGTAGTAGTAGTAGTGGTAGCGGTGGCGGTGGCGGTGGCGGTGGCGGCGGTAGTGGGAGTGGCAGTGGCGGTGGTGGTGGTGGTGGTGGGAGTGGGAGTATTATAAAGTTTAATGCAATTTAAAAGGCAAATAATATATTTTAAATATATTTATTTATAAAAATAAAATAAATCAATACATAAAAATCTGACGTATTCCATTCCCATGACTTTCTCTATATCTCGGTAACAAGTTACTGTTAAAAATTTATTCTTCTAACTACTTAATGCTAATTCAAATAAACATTAGCAGAAATGGTCTTATTGCTTTCTTGTAAGTAGAAGGGAATGCAGGAATAAGCTAGGCTAAAACGATAGTCAAGTCTATTAAAATGTTTGCCATGTGGATGAAATCCGTTTCTTTTCGTTGCCAGGAGTTGACAAATTCCCATATGTAAAACTGAAAGCAATAACAAAAAATATGTCAAAAGTAGTCAACTCCACTAAAAAAAATCTAATGTGTTCCATTCACATGACTTTCTCTACATCTTTGCAACAAATTATTGTTAAAAAGCTTTTGCTTCTATTTACTTCATTTTAATCGAGAAAAAAAAAATAGCAGAAATATTCTTATTACTTGCTTCCTTGTAAGTAGAAGGGAAATAAGGAAGTACTATAGGTTAAACTGATAATTAAAAGCTGGTTTCTATGTGACTGAAGTTCCTTTGTTTGTATGGACAGGAGTTGACAAATTCCTGTATGAGAAAAGCATGTTTTTCATAGCTAAAAAATAAAAAAAAAAAAAAAAAAAGGAATATGTCAAAAACGATCAATTCCACGAAAAAACATATATAACATAAATTGTATGTTTTAATGTGCTCTATATTTTTTGTGTGTTAAGTTTTTGCCCATCTCTTACGGTTTAGCAGTTATGCAAAATTCCGTAAAATTCATCCAGAATAAAATAGTCTTCAGAATCTATTCCCAGAAAATTCAATATATACATTTTATTTGTCAGGTAAATGTCTTTAATATTTGACATTTTAATCAAAATCGTTAGAGCTAGTTTTGAGAAAATCAAGATTTTCGAAAAAAGTTCCATGTACACACATTAATATTTTAGCACTAACTTCTAATACTAATGAACATATACAACATAGTTATAAGAATGAAATTAGCGTTCTCATTTACATTTTTCAGATGAGAAAGGAAACTAAATATTGAAGGGACTATGTCAGGGTTTAGCATCATTTTGCCTTTATTCTCATGGAAACAATTTTTCGCAAAATACATTGAGTATAGTCTGCAGTATTTAATGGCACAAATTTGCCTCGACTCAGAGCAGCTAACAACTTACTCAGTAATTCTGGTTTATGATTTGGAAACCTAAAATAAATTATCATTCGTTTAGTGACCGAGGAAACTCACAAGAATAAATCGGAATGAAATCACAAATGTTAAAATGTATTCTTACCGACGGAAAGTGATCTCGGAATAACTTTCTGGTGGTTGTTACAGTTATACAGCATAATAATGAGCTATGTTAATTATTATACCCTAATACCTTAAAACCATCTCATTTTTAAAGTCTTTTAAGGTACCGAACTTATGGCAAAAAGTACTTTCTGCCCTTCAGATGCCTATGCGCGAATATGTCAATTAGCCACAGCAACACTAGCGCCAGCGGTGTGTCTAGATAATATAATTCCAAGGTCTTTGAAAGAAAGTAAAAATGCATTTTTTTGGAATCGGGGGTCTCAAAACACGTATTTCTGGTGAAATCTTGATATCGAATTTTTGGGTGCAATACAATACGTTCTCTATACACTATTTACATGGTACATGCAGAGAAACTAATGAATGAATTTATTATGTATACACTTATGTACATATGTTCGTATATATGTATGCATGTGTATGTAAGTATATACCGTTGCACCGATTCGGCCAAACCTGGCACAGATAGCCTTTGACACAAGGCAAAAATCACTTAGCTTAGAATGCGAAATCCCGTCTCATTTCAAAAGATTAATTATTTCATTTCATGCAATGCCTAAAAAAAGTCGCAAGACCAACTATATGTTTCTCAGATTGTCGTAATAGCTGGAACATTGCCAATATAGGAAAAATAATTACTACTTAGGCTTTCACGATCTAGAAAATAACAAAGTAACAGTGAATTTACATATTATTCTTTAATCTAATATCTGATATTGATCATGGAGTAATAAAACAGTAAAGTAGTTACAGCTACATATTATATTTAAACAAAAGCAATAGCAATATAGTCGCATTGTTGAAAGATGAACATAATTTTGAATTGCTTTATATTAAATTGCAATAACAGCAAAAACATAAAACCAGACAAAATACTTCTTTTTTATCATTATCGGCTTATTTATCTTCATATGATTATTTGTTGCATATTGATATAAAATAACTCAGGAGGTTTCTGTATAATCGCATTGATTGCAAAAATGTTATGGCGCTCAACATTACTAACATAGAGTAATAGCTAAGTCTGTACTAATAGCCACATATTCTGTGAGCATGTTCCGATATTCGGACAAATACATTATAATGCTTAGTTTCTCAATGTTTGTAATCAGCAGGTTTCTTTCTCTTTGGGAAGTTTGGGATGTTTTATAAGCAGAAAAGAAAAAACAACAATGATATATAAAAATGTGAGGTGGGCGTGGATACCAGCAATATCGTATAAGAAGCACATTTTTCTTCTTCTTTTTTATATATTCATTTTGTTAGTTTTTCTTTTGTTTTGCTTTTTTTCATTCTTGTGCTTTCTTAGTAGTTTAAATGTGTTGGTCACTGATAACCATCGGCGTGACTTTGAAGTTTGGATTTAGGTAGTTTGCGGTTGAAAACCAAACCTCGCAGTTGCCAGATCTTCCCTTAAATGGGACGCGAATTTCGACTTGTAAGTCTTCGAGTCTCCAGTAAAAGAGATGCCTCTCACTCTTCTCTGTAAATAGCGACGAGTCACCCGCAATGTGTGAAGGCGTAAGGCGTAAGTCACAGCTGTATTCATAAGAAACCATCATTACTGTAATCTTTGTTCAGCCGTGCTTTTGCGGCTTTTTTCAATACCTTCTAAATAGGTCCGAATAACGCACGGCTGTTGGAGAAGTGTAACCTAAGGCTAAATGTGGTAAGCAAAAACCGTCAAACCCCGGATAAGGCCGAGTATTTCAGCTTATACCTAAATAACAACTTAAATACAATATGATATAATATATTTATATATATATATATATATATAAAAGAAACACAGAAAAATAAAAATCTGATGTGTTACATTCATATGACTTTTTCTACATTTCTCCAACAAATTATTGTTAAAAAGCTTATGCTTCTATTTATTACTTCATGCAAATGAGAAACATTAGCAGAAATAGTCTTATTGCTTGCTTCCTTGTAATTAGAAGCAAAATAAGGGAATACCATAGGTTAAAGTGATAGTCAAAAGCTGGTTGTTATGTGACAAGTTCCTTTGTTTGTATGGGCAGGAGTTGACAAATTCCAGTATGAGAAAAGTATGCTTTTCAAAGCTGAAACCAATAACATGGAATATCTAAAAAACGATCAAACTCCACAAAAAAAAATCTATATAACACAAATTGTGTGTTTTATCATCATCTACATTTTGTGTGTAGTAAGTTGTTATCTATCTCTTACGGTTTACCAGTTATGCAAAATTCAATAAAAATAATCCAGAATAAATAGGTATTTGGAGGCTATTCTCAGAAAATTCAAGATATGCATTTTATTTGCCATGTAAATATCTTAACTATAAGAGATTTAATCAGAATCGTTAAAGCCATTTTTGAGAAAATCAAAATTTTCGAATTTTTGTCCCTGTAAAGGGTAGTTTGGAGTGGGGGATTTTCTTTAAAATCTTTCTGTGGAATTCTTAGAAGATGCCAAAATTAAATACCAAGTTTGGTATTTAACGATCTTTTCGTTTTTGAGCTATGCTGTCCACAGACATACACACACACGCACACACATGCACACACACGGACCTTTTTTCAAAAACTGTTTTTTTTTAATTCAGTGGGACCCAAAACCTGTGTTACCGGTGAAATCTCGGTATCGAATTTTTGGGTTGAATTCTATACTTTCTCTATACACTATGTACATAGTACGTGTACAGAGAGAGAGAGAGAGAGAGAGAGAGAGAGAGAGAGTAAAAAGAGCACTGTTATTTTGATTTATATTAAATAATTGGTTTTGAATTGTATATTTAAAATTTATTTTCTTTTTATTTTAAGTTTAGTTTGGTTAGCAGACATAGTTTATTATTTGTAAAACACATAATTACATAAAATTCCACATATAATATTTTTGAAAATAAAAGTAAGATACAATACATTTGCCCTGCTATAACAGATTTTGTACCAGAGCATAGTGTACAGATTTTATTTTATTTTATTAGTGCTTCTAGGTTTATAAATGGCAGTGCGGAAGATGGTGTGGAAGAATGCTGAATGGAAGGAATCTCCCCGTGGATACTTGAAGGCTGTCAGATCGACGTTCGCTGATTCGCACTCTCCGGAGGTTCCCCCAGTAGGACGAGTTATCAGGCTTGGAAATATTAGTGACTTCCGTATCTCTCTGTGGCCTGTCTACCTGCACCCTGAGGCCTCCTCTGGTTCCCTCACTTTATCCATTCATCCGGGGGGGGGTGTTAGCTACAATAGTACTGTGAGGTCAAGCTCTCGCACAGCCAGGGAGAAATGGGGCGGAGCTCCGTCATGTTGTAGCCACATTCAACGAGAATATGAAGGGGTGCATGTTCTAAAATACAGGTAAAATGTCTTTTAACACATGAACATTTCCATTTAAGCGAGGGGAAGCAGATATGGGCAAATGACATGGTGTGAAATAATTCCAGCCTATATGCTCACTGAAAACGTGTGCTGGTGACTCTTCTCCACGACAGCATGTGGATTTACATAGTCCCATACTTGGCTGTTTCTTGAATTGAGAACAGACCGTCTCTGGTGAACACGGTCTCATCAGTAAACAGTATTGACGAAATTTAATCAGGCTGTTTGAGTAAAGCCCAGTTACAAAGTTGTAGCCGAGGACCAAAATCTTCCGGCCCTAGTGTTTGCACCTTCTGTTGGTGAGATAGTTCATGTATGGCTTGCCATACCCTAACATGATTAGTGTCCAGTACATGTGCATTAGCGCTTGTGCTGGTAGATGTCTCTTCTGCAATGCGACCCAGAACATTCTCCTCAAAGTGCACTGTGCGGCGAGTTCGTGTAGCACCCGTATCGTCCCTCTCGCAAACGTCTATCGATGGACTGGAACGTTGTGTGCCTATCGGGATACCGTTCCCTATACAGTGCTGCGGCAGCTATCCCATTACTTCTTGATTCATCGTAAATAAGGTGCATATCTGCAAGTTCACAAAAGCTGTACACGTGCTCCATGTTTTCCAAAAGCAATCCTCGGCATACAGTGTCCTGAACCACGAAAATCATAGTAGTGTTATTGCATTGGCAATCAAAATCGTGTCCTGGGTTACGAATCGCAATTCTTCGTATGGAACTTCAAAGAAAAAGACGAAGAAAAAAATGACTGCATGACGGAATCGAACCAATGACCTTTGAAACGTCAATTTTCGGCGTTACAGACTACGCCACCAGAATATTAGAGTTACGCCTGCTCCATAATTCAAGGAAGTCGGTGTTCGGTGTCGCAATATCAGGTGATTAGTTCCAGGTTTGTGGCATTAAATCTTGAGAACGGTGATGGTGAACCGGTGAAAATCGGTATTTCTATACTCGACAGCAGACTTAACCAATTTTTCACCGACTATGCTTTAACACCGACTTCTCAGCATCTGAATGCAATACGTTTAATACCATACAACTGCTATATGTTTAGCCGCGGACCGTACATTACCTATCTCAAATTACTTATATCAGACACATATGCAATTCTTCAGGTTATTTCGGTGTAGTTCATTAACTCTCTCTCTCCCCCCCCCCTTTTGTTTATTTATTTTAGTTAGTGTCGCTTTAATAACAAGGTCAAATCGTGACTACAATAATTTTTACAATTCTTTACATAAATGAGTTTCATTAAGAAAGTGCAGTACATTCTTTGAGAAGACTGCACCACCAAGAGCGGTTAGTAAAGTTGCTGGAATACTGCATCTAGTTCTTACATCATCGTAGAAACGGCAGCTGGTGAGAATGTGAGTGGAGAGTAACAATAGTTGCACTTGGGGGGAAGACACCGGACAGAAGATAAGAATAAGTAAAAGCAACATGTCCGAGACGTAGACGAGATAGAAGAAGAAGATATTCTCCTTGTGCCTATGATGAAACGCGTAATAAATCTATTTCTGCTAATTTTTATCTTAATTGACCTGAACGTTGAAATAAGTAGAAGAATAAATATTTTAAAGAACAGTTTGTGTAATAATGGGCATAGAAAGTCATGGAATATAACATAGATTTATGTTTTGTTTACTAAACTTTTGTAAGTAGAAGAGGTATGTATTCCACCCAAAAATTTGACAGGTAGATTTTCATGGAAATAAATGTTTTGAGGGCTCCTAAATAAAAAAATATGTTTAGAAAAATGTTGGTGTATGCACGCAACAGAGACCTAGTCTGTGAAGAGTGTAACTCATAAACGAAATATCGGATAAATACCAAACTTGGCGTTTAAGTGCGACAGCCCTATGGAATGCGACACGAAGATTTTAAAGAAAACTGTACTTTTGTGTAATTTTATATAACTGATAAAGCGCAAGAGATATAAAACTCCTACTGCATGAAAAATCTGGTGTGTTTCATTCACATGCCTTTCTCTACCTACTCTTCAAACTATTCTTACGAAAGCTTATTCTTCTTCTACTTCATGCTAATCGAGATAAACATTAATAAAATGGTCTTACTATTTGCTTCCTAGTAAGTAGAAGGACCATTAGAAAATACATAGGAGAAGAACATATCTAAAGCGATAGTCAACTCCTTTAAAAGCTGATCGTAAGTGAAACAATTAAAACTCGGTTATGTTTCAACAACCAGGAGTAAAACAAAAGAGAGCTGACACGAAAGATGACTTTCCGTTGTATAAAATTTTAAGTAGTTTAAAATTTGAAACCAATAACAATAATATCTCGAATGTGATATACAGAAAAACTGTATATCACATTAATTGTTCTAACGAAATTTTATAGTATATTTTTGTATATCTCTTACGGTTTACGAGTTATACAAAAATCATTAAAAATGAAGAGGACTTAGGAGGATATTTCCAGAAAATTCAAGATATACATTTTTTTTGTCATTATGTTAAATTTTAGGAAATAAACATTTTCGAAAAGTAATCCGTATAAAGGGTATTTGGAAGTGGGATATTTTCCTGAAGATGTTCGTGTCGCATCCTTAAAAGATACTAACCTTAAATGCAATGTTTGGTATTTAACTGACTTTTCGTTTTTAAGTTATGCTGTCCACACACCACATACATAGATACGTACAAACGCGCGGCGCAGAGCTGTTTTTCTAAACGTGTTTTTTTTTTTTTTTTTTTTATTTTTTTTTTATTCAGGAGACTCTAAGACATGAATTTTCGATGAAATCTCGGTATTGAATTTTTGGGAGGAATGTAATACCTTCCTACCTGCTATGTAAAATGCATATGTGTACTAGAGAAAGTAAAATTTAGATCTAGTTAAAGCACACAATTTATGTGAAATGAATTTTTTGGCACTAGTAATTTTCAAGAATGTTTTGTTATCGTTTTGAATTTGCAGATACTTCTGCATTTTTCAAGTATTACGTTGCCATTGTAACACATTTCTTTATTGACTTCAGAATTGTTTACAAATAAAGTGTTAAATTCACCGCTGCAAATAATTCACTCGATGTTTCGACGCGTAGACAGTTTACGGCTGCGTGCCATCCATGATTCGCGCACCATTGTGTGCTATCATTTCAGTCATTCACTGACAAATTGATTATAATATGTGCTCCGTACGGCTGGAAGGAATGGGACCAAGTATGCGTTAAGTAGAAATGGTACTATAGTGTGGAGGGGAAGAAAGGCAGCCAGGTAACCAGTGGCGTATCTTGGTTTTCAATGAGGACAATGAAACAAACGGTGCATCTAAATGTCAAATTTCATCGTATGATGTTACTTGACTAATCACGAATGTGCTAAATCATTTTAAGGTAATGATGGGTGAAATTTTCTTATTATTGGTTCTTATTATTGGTTTTCTTATTATTGGTTCCTCAAACAGGAAGTCACGTTTCGATTCATCTCTCTTGTCTTACTAGAGGCCAAGCAAAGTGAACCGAACTTCTGTTGTTTCATGTAAGACCAGCTTTTAAAATATATGACTATCGATTTAGCCTAGTGTATTCTCTTATGTCCCTTCTACTTACAAGGAAGCAATAAGACAATTTCTGCTAATGTTTACCTTGATTAGCACGTCGTAGATTAATTAATCTTTTGTAAGGAAAGTTGTTTGAGTAACAGCTAGAGAAAGTCATGTGAATGGAACAAATAAGTTTTTTTTAAAACCTGTAAAACGAAAATAATAAAATGCATACATATAATAATATAACACATAAATATCACATCTGGCATTGTTATAATATTCCATTAATAGTACTTGCTTTTAAAATAAATTACGCGGCTAAAATCGGGTGATACAATCGGCTAAACCATCGATGAAGATTTTTAGCATGGGAGATTCAAGAAAGTCGATACGGAGAACATATGGTACAGAAAGACAGGCATTGAAAGAAGCTTTTGACTGGTTATGTTTCGAGAAAGTTCACCATCTGCATCTGGTATATCCTGGAGCATAGCATTAATATATCTTCCTAGCAAAAGGAGACTAAACAGACGGCAAAAAACAAAATACAAGTAATTTATAGGTTAGAGCAGCAAAACTCTTAACGCTTTTGGGGTAATAAATAACGGAGAATTTAAAGTCTTGTTGCATATTGTCATGGCAGTATAGTTGGCTGGATGGAGCAAGCGGTTGGAAACCGGAAGATCCATGATCAAAATCCCAGCTATGCCATTGAACTTTCCAGTCTAATTTTTCCTTTCCAACTCCTATACACGGCTTGTGTGAAAAACAATTATCAGTAATAAATAAATAAAGGTTTTTCAAGATAATTACAATTTAGTAAACACTTCACATTAGAGTACCTTGGCATATATTTTACTTTCTCTAGCAATGTACAATGTACACAGTAGGGAGAAAATATTGTATTCCGCTCAAAAATTCGATACCGAGATTTCACCGAAAACATGTTTTGAAGTCCCCTGAATTAAAAAAAAACATTTTTAGAAAAAAGTCCACGCGCGCGTGTGTGGACAGTATAATTAAAAACCGAAAAGTCCGTTAAATAGCAAACTCAAGTGTAAGTGGATGGGAAACTAATATGTTCAAAAAAAAACCTACCGCAAACTACCCCTTAAGCAATTTTCCAAAAATTTGACTAACGCTTTCAATAACATACATATGTTTAAAATATTTTCATCACAAATAAAATGTTTATAGCCTGTGATGCCCTGTTTACTCTGGAAAACCTTTGCATAACTGGTAAGCTGTAAGAAATAGTTAAAATCTTACTGCACAAAAAATGTAAATATCTTCTAAACAGAAGAATTTATGGCAGGTACCAACTTTTCATTTTCTCTGGACCACGTATATGACGTTAATAGTAGTCAGAGAAGGCATTCCACACAGTCATTCGATACTGAGATTTCACGGAAATATAGTTTCGAGACCACCTGAATCCAAAAAAGGTACTTTTAAAAAAACGTCAGTGTGTGTGTGTGTGTGTGTGTGTGTGTGTGTGTGTGTGTGTGTGTGCGCGCGCGTCTATGCAGACGCGTGTGCATCTGTGGACAGAATAACCCAAAACGAAAAGCCCTCTAATATACGGTACTTTAATCAAATTCGTTAGAATCTTTTTTGAAAAAAAAAAAGACAAACATTTATACAAAATTGTCTATTTAAAGGGTAGATGTGGGGGGATTTTCTTGAAAATTTTCGTGTCGGATGCTTGGAAGACACTAAACTTAAGTTCCACGTTTGATATTTAATGGTCTTTTAGTTTTTGAGCTATGCTAATCACTGAAACACGCAGGCAGACCTTTTTCTAAAAATTTATTTTTTTGGACTCAGGGCACCTCAAAGCAGTCTTATGTGTTCCATTCATATGACTTTCTCTACATCTCTTTAACAAATTATTGTTAAAAAGCTTATTCTTCTAACTACTTTATAATAATGGAGATAAACATAAGCAGAAATGGTCCTTATTATTTGGTTTCTTATAGGTAGAAGGAAGAACATCTGATGTGTTCCATTCACATGACTTCCTCTACATCTCTAAACAAATTATTGTTAATCTTATTATTCTATCCACTTCATACTAATTGAGTTAAACACTAGCAGAAACGGTCTTATTACTAAGTTCCGTATAAGTAGAAGGGGGAAAAGGCTAAACCGACATTCACGTGTTTTAAAATGTGGTTGCTATGGGATGAAATCCGTTTCTTTGCGTTGCCAGGAGTTGACAACTTCTCGTATGAAAAAATCTGATGTGTTACACTCACATGACTTTCTCTAGCTGCTCTACAAAACTCCTACAAAAGATTATTTTTCTTTGTACACAATGCTAATCAAGAGAAATGTTAGCAGAATGTTATTACTTAGTTCCTTATAAGTAGAAGGGAATAAGGGAGTGCACTATGCTAAAGTGATTGTCAAAGTTTTAAATGCTATCATTATGCGATTGTCATTGCAAATCACTTCTTTGCTTGGCCAGGAGTAGAACAAAAGAAAAACAGATACTTCCTGTGTGAGAAAAGTTTAAGTGCTTCACAATTGAAACCAATAACAAGGAATATCTCGAAAACGGTTACCTCCACAACAAAAACGTAAAGGACAAAAATTTTGTGTTTTGTCATGAGGTACAATTTTTGTGTAGTACGTTTTTGTCTATCTCTTACGGTTTAGCAGTTAAGCAAAATTCAGCAAAATTCATCCAGAATAAAGAGGTCTTCAGAGGCTATTACCAACAAATTCGAGATATACATTTTATTTCGGACATAAATAGCTTTAATATACGGGATTTTAATCAAAACCGTTAGAGCCATTTTTAAGAAAATCAAAATTTTCGAATTGTTTTCCATGTAAAGGGTAGTTTGTGGTCGGGGGATTTTTTTTTTTTAAATCTTCGTGTCGCATCCTTGGAAGATACTAAACCTAAATACCAAGTTTGGTATTTAACGGTCTTTTTGGGGGGGGTTATGCTGTCCACAGACACACATACAGACAGACAGACACACACACACGGACCTTTTTTTAAAAATGTTTTTTTCAGACTCAGGGAACCCCAAAACATATATTTCCGGTGAAATCTCGTTATCGAAATTTTGGGTGCATTACAGTATCTTCTCTATCCCTATGTACATTGAACATATGGGGCTAGAGAAAATAAAAAGTTTTAAATATTTTAAAACTGAAACCAGTAACAGGGAATATCTCGAAAACGGTCAACTCCAGGAAAAATATGTATATGGCATAAATTGTGTGTTTAAAGAAGCTCCACATTTTTATGCAATAAGTTTTTGTCTCTCTTATGGTTTACTAGCTAAGCAAAATCCAAAACAATTCATCGAGAATAATGAGGTCTTTAGAGGCTATTCCCAGAAAATTCAAGATATAAATTTTATTTGTCATGTAAATATCTCAAATATAAGCGGTTTTAATCAAAGTGTTAAAGCCATTTTTGAGAAAATCATAATTTTCGAAATTTGTTCCATGTAAAGGGTAGTTGAGGTGGGGGATTTTCTTGAAAATCTTTGTGTCATATCCTTGGGAGATACTCAACTTAAATATCAAGTTCGGTATTTAATGGACTTTTCGTTTTTGAGCTATGCTGCCCACAGACACACACGCATACGTACCTTTTTCTAAACATGTTTTTTTTGGGTCCAAAACACCTATTTCCGGTGAAATCTCGGTATTGAATTTTTGGGTGCAATGCTATACATTCTCTATACACTATGTACATGTACGTGTTCAGAAAGTAAAAATCCAATGTGTGTCATTCACATGATGTTCCTCTAAACTGTTCGGTAAACAAACATTTTATTCAAAACATTAATCTGTTATCTATATCATGCTAATCAAGATAAACATTAGCAGTTTTAGCGTTATTACTAGCCTCCTTGTAAGCACAAAGGAAATAAGAAAATCCACAGGATAAAGCGATAGTTTCGTCCTTTAAAAGCCGGTGGCTATGTCAAGCAATTGAAATTCCAGTCTCTTTGCTTTCCAGGGGCAAACAAATGAGAAACGAGAAACATGTCTTCCCGTTTGGCTTAAAATTGAACCCAATAATCCGGAATGTCTCCAAAACGCTTAACTCTACCAAAAAAAAAAAAAAAAAAAAAAAAAAAAAAAAATGTATATGACATAATTTGTGTATTAATGAGATATACATTTTTTTTTTTTTTTTTTTTTGTGTTGCAAGTTTTTATCTATCGCTTACGGTTTACCAGTTATACAAAAGTCATCCAGCATGAAGAGGTCTCCAGAGAAAACTCAAGATATACATTTCGTTTGTCATAAAAATATCTTAAACATAGGGTATTTCACTTAAAATCGTTTGAGCCATTTTTGAAAATGTCAAAATTCTCGAAAAATGTTCCATGTAAATGGTAGTTTGGAGTGGGGATTTTCTTGAAAATCTTCGCGTCGCATCTTTGGAAGAGCTATGAGCTATGCTGTCCACAGACACAGACACACACACACACACACACACACACACACACACACACAGACCTTTTCTTAAAAATTATTTTTTTTTATTCAGGGAGCCCCAAAACATGTATTTCCGGTGAAACCTCGGTATCGAATTATTGGGTGTTTTACAATACCTTCTCTATACACTATGTGCAGTAAGTAACTTATGGTAACTCACTGGTTTGGGCACGTACTATCACGAAACACGGAACTGAATTGCCTACAGAGTCTACAGGAAACAGAGATTTCGCTACATTACCTCTCCGCCTCTCGCCTTTAGATGCTAATGGTTATGCCCAGTGGCAGGGGAGCAGTTCAGATAGAGGGCTATCATGTTTTGGAGAAAACAGTACATGTAGAAGAATAAGCTCTTTACCTTATGTAACCTACCTTCATATTTGACGAAAATGAGTTCTAGCACTTTCTATCTCTTAAATGATATTTAATGCTCATTCTTATTAGTGTATTACATAGGTCACCACAGGCGTTGGAACTAGCAGTACATGAAATGTAATGATTACATATTTTGGAAAAATAAATTTTGGTAAAGGAACGTTCCAGGAATAAATTTAGGGTACCTCCTCGACATTTACCAGTTATGAGGACTGAACAAAACATGAAAAAACCAAAGAAAGGATGGTTCTGGTGGATTCTAGCACTGATCTACCTCCTTTACCAACACAAGTGTAGAGAACGTTAAGATACGAGCTTGTGAACGAGAGGTCTGCCGTTCAAATTTCGCCCGGATCGTACTACTTCACTGAGGTTTTTTTTCCAGGGTTTCCGGTTCTTAACTAGTAGTAATGCCGAAAAATACCCCAAATTTTGACCTGGATTAGGATTACGATTATTGCGGATCGGACCCCAGTCACTGCAGCAGAGCACCATACATAAGCCCTTTGCGATTTACATGGTCCCTGGAATGGTAAGATTAAGGGAGAGATCTCAAGAGCGACCAGATGTGGATGATGATGGTCGCAAGCAATGGCGAAGTCCCTAACGTTTCCAGATCCAACCCATCCGACACCGCTTTGGCCCTACGTATAAACCCCGAGCCCTTGGGGGCCCCGAGAGGTCGCTTACCCAAAAACACCCGAAGGCAGGTCCTAACAGATTGGTCCCGCTGGGGAAAAAAAAGCTTTACAGAGCGTACAAAGCATCGTCTAGCCGCAACACATCGAGCAAAGTCGTCTGGTCCTTCAACCCTGAAAAAGATGACAAGGAAATGGTGGGAACAGAAAATGATGGGCAGGAAAGTGGCGGTAGAAGATGAACTACCCCAGCAATTATCTGCCGGTGAGAGGAAACCACAAAAGCCCATGGGTCAGAGGGGGCGATCTCGCGGTTCGAACCTGGGAACTCCCGAACGCGGGCTGTAGACGTTACCGCTTGAACCATCCTGCTCGGTAACTGGGTCGTTTCCTTCCCAACTTTTCTTTTCCAATGTTCACTTCATTTCTTATATCACCCGTGGCACCAGCTGAGGTGCAGTATTAAATGCGGGCACTATAAGCTAAAGTTAATGTGCTACATTACTTCCTGTAAATTATTCTACACTATTGCCAAAGTTTATTCTTCTATCTACTTTGTGCTAACGAGATAAATATTAACAGAAATGGCTTTATCATACATGTTCTTATAGGTACAAGGGTATTAAGTCACATATCATGCTAAAGAGGTAGTTAACTCTTTTAAGAGCTGGTCGCTATATGATGACTTAGAAATTCCCCTCTCTTTGCATGACAGGACTGAAAAAGTGAATAATGATTTAATTTGAGAAAATTATAAGTATTTGAAAAAGTATGCAAAGAACAACGACTTTCTCGGCAATGGTTAACTCCGCAAAAAATGTATATGTTTTGTCATAAATGCGTGCTTTAATGAGATCTACATTTTTTGAGCAGTAGAATCTCTTACGTTTGCAAGTAGTGTGAGATTCGTCCAGAATGAAAAGGACTTCAGAGGTAATGTATATATATGTATTTTTCAATTATCATGAAAATATATTTAATGTATGATATTTTTATAAAATCGTTAGAGCCATTTTGAGAAAATCATAAATTTCGAAAAATGTTCCATGTTAAGAGTATAGGGGTGGAGGGTTCTCTTTTAAATTTAACTCTTTTTCTTTCGCTGTTTACCTTCCTCGTATGGAGGACCTGCTGAAGAATGCGCAAAGTCATGCTGAAGAACAGGAGAGATTGGCATAGATAAATCAGCGCCTTTGGTAATCTAACGTGAGTTACTTCCACGCGTTGTCATGGGTATATTAGCGATTTTTTTTATTCTGGTCGTGGTCACTTCTAACGAGGTACATTCGCGAAGTGTCTTACCTTTTTATTTTTCCCCAAACTGATTACAATCTGCTCACAAATACTGTCTTTCGTACCAATTCTGCCATATAGTCTCTTTTCGACGTTCGTTACGGCGACGATATAGCTCGCTACGATATTTCCGTCGAACTCGCTCACTGTTGCACGCGATCATTCCCAGTGAAAACTGCACAAATGCAGGGCTTCGTCGCTCCTTTTTATATCTGTTGGCCACGTCACTGGAAATTTCCAGAAACCGTCATACGAAATATGTGGAGTTTTATTTATGGACGCTCTTTAACCACTGTGGTTCTCAGCTTACAATTCTATACTGGGCGTGAAAGACCGCTTAATTTTGCTCAGAGGCCTCTTTTATCAGGCTTGAGGTTCTTCTACGTGCCGTAAATCTACGACACGGGAGCAACGGCTTTACTTCTCTTCCGAAGGAAGCCATGCTAAGGATTTTTAAGCCCCAAAAAATCCATGCCGTCGGGTTTGAATCCTTGGATATATGAAGTTAAGCCTGGTAACCATTACACCACGGAGGGCGACTAAACCGCCATACGTTCAGCACACCATCCGGTATTCACAAACTTACTCAACTTAACAATGCGCGGCTTCGACGTCAACGGACCTTCCGAAAGAATAGGCGTCCACTCGCGCGTGTGTAACAATCACAGCTGCGATGTCAAAAGCACTTTGCGTCATAGGTGTTCATAGGTGTTCAGTGTGTAATAATGAATGCCAATAATCAGCTTTGACTTACAAAGCAAGCCGTACACACATGTTCGGCGATTAGGGCCGCAGACTAATTACGATGCAAAGACCAGGTGTAATCAATGCTTACTGCACCGATTTTTGCTGCACATAGCGGTAATTGTAAATGTCTGAGCCTCATAGATTATGACGTAATACTGAGTAGGACGTTCAATAAGTCATTCGAATAAGATAGAAAAACAAATTAATTTTGTTAGATTTTGTTTTATTTTTCAACATAATCTCCTTTTAGCTCGATACACTTTTCCCAGCGATTCTCCAACTGTCCTCAAAATAAGCATCTGTTTGGGAGATGACTTCCTTAGATGTCAATCGTTTTCCGCTGAACCATTTGTTCAAGTTTGGAAACAAAAAATTCACTTTTGGGCCAAATTTGGTGGATACGGTGGATGTTGTAGTAATGCGAACCTTAATTCAACAATTTTCGCCATCGAAACTGCGCAGGTGGGCACCCTTGCATTGTCTTGATAGAGGGAAATCTTTTTCTTTGCCAGATGAGAGTGTGTTTTTTTCTTGATTTCTCTCATCAACTGGTGCAATGACAATGCATAATACTCAACATGTTTCGTTCTTTTTTAATTTTTTTTTTTTTTTTTTTTTTTTTAGCAAGTGATCAATGTAGATGATTTCGCGTGCATCTCAAAAAGCCGAGGCCATCATCTTGTCTGTAGATTTCACCTTCTTCGCAGCCGGTTCACCTTCAAAAACCGACTATTTCGAACTGTATTTTTGTCTCTGGCGTGTAATGGTGTATCTACATTTCATCCACCGTTATGTACCAACTCAGAAACTTGTCAGGAATGCAACGGAAAAGTGTCAAACCAGCTTTCGAATCGATCACTCTAATGCATTTATTCTCCATTGAGAGTAAACGCGGCACCCATATTGCCGAGACCTTTGTCAGACATAATCTTCGGTGCAAAATTGAAAACAAACACTGTACCTAGTGATATGCCTGTGGCCTCTACTATAACTTTGATTCATCGATCACTCTAAACTATATACTAGATTTTGTCAATCGTTTCGGAGGAAATCGCTTCTACTGGACGTCCGGAACGATGTTCATCATTTGTAGATGTAATTCATTTATCCAATTGTAAATTGTTGCAAACGCAGAAGCATATGTGCCATGAACTTCATCCAACTCGGCTTTTATCTTTTTTGGTGTTCAGCCTTTTAAACAGGAACAGCCTTTAAACAGCCTTTTTGATTCAATCGCCAAACCACGTGATGGATATAGCTCTGTCATCTAGTAAGAGACGACGCTTACTAAATACACTTTTTTTTGAAGATACGAGTATAATTTCTTGGAGTTTCTAAGGACCTATTGAATGCTACTCCTAACATAGGCGTATTCTGTTCCATTTAGCTGTTTACCGATTTCAATCTCCAAAATTCCCTTGGCTACGCATTTGAATAATAATAATAATAATAATAATAATAATAATAATAATAATAATAATAATAATGCTTTTACATTTGATTGCATGATAGCGGTCACATTTTTATTTAATAATGGTTTCATTTCTATAGCCCCCTTTAACTTCTATAGTCATATTGGGACATACTTGTGAAACTACTCATATATTAACTGTAAGTCGACCTCCGTGGTGTAATTGCACCATGCAACTTCATATACCCAAGGTCTCGGTTTCAAACCTGGCGGAGGAAATTTTTTTTCGAGCGTAAAAATCCTTAGCATAGCTTTCTTCAGAAGGGAAGTAAAGCCTTTGTTCCGTGTCGTAGATTTACGGCTCGTAAAAGAACCTCAAACCAGATAAAGAGGCCTCTGAGCAAAATTAAGCGGTCTTTCACGCCCAGTATACGGGATGAGTAAAAGTATGGAACAATGCTTGTAGCTTTTTGTTATAGTTTTGTGAAATGACATGTTTTAGAAAAGCTGTAAAATAACATGTTTTCATATTACTATGATTGTGAATAGGGCGTGATGTTTATTTAATGGCAACTTTTTTTTTTTTTTTTTTTCATTATTTTGGTCCTCAGTTCTCGGAACGTACTGGTAGATGCTTTTTGAAGTGTACTTTAAAAGTCTAGATGTAGTTTCCATCCTAGTAATGTGCCAGAATCAGGTACTGTCCAAAGCTTAATGCAGTGGTATCGATCAGTTTGTAAATTACTTTCAATTGGATGTGTCATAGTATCGATATTTCGTCGTCTTCTCGCTGGCGGCATTGCTGCAGGAATGACGTGTTTAAACTTGTTATCTGGGTCGAGCGGAAACGCGGAGCGGAAGAGAGCGCTAGTATACCCTCGCGCTCTCGTACGCGTTTTTGCCTGTACCGAGGCTGAAAACAACTAAGTCCGCGACCTTGACGTATTACATCACATGAAATTTAAACCAAAAAAGCACATTCATAACGCAGTGAAGCTGCGTTGTAACACATGATGAATTG
Source organism: Hymenopus coronatus (assembly GCA_030762935.1). Taxonomy (NCBI): domain Eukaryota; kingdom Metazoa; phylum Arthropoda; class Insecta; order Mantodea; family Hymenopodidae; genus Hymenopus; species Hymenopus coronatus. The sequence goes on along the minus strand of CM060894.1, from coordinate 89,618,744 downwards.
CCTTCAAAATGTGCTCAAAATGGTCTCCAAGCTCAAACACGTCATTCCTGCAGCAATGTCACCAGCGAGAAGACGTTACTATGGCAGACGACGAAATATCGATACTATGACACATCCAATTGAGAGTAATTTGCAAACTGATCGATACCACTGCATTAAGCTTTGGACAGTACCTGATTCTGGCACATTACTAGGATGGAAACTACATCTAGACTTCCGATCAACAACAATGCCAAAGTCGGTCTTTGAAATTAGTTAATGTTTGCCTGATCAGCTGCATTTCTTTACCAATTCTTCGCTTTAACTCTTGAAGATCTCTTGGTCGGTCCTTGTAAACCCTCCACTTCAAATATCCCCACCAGAAAAAGTCTAAGAGGTTCAGGTCAGGAGATCTTGGCGGCCATTCTTCTGCCAAACCATCTTCCTGGAAATTGATGATTTAGATAATTCTCCACCAGCCTTCCTTAATGTGCAGAAACACCATCTTGCTGGAATAAGTTATCATTTTGAATTCCTCCTCCTTCTCCAAGGAATAAAGTAGCACAAGCAGGAATTATTTCATTTTGTAGAAAGCATAAATACACTTCAGAATTTAAGTTGCCATTAATGTAAAATGGGCCTATCAATCCGCCATTAATTATATCAGCCCACATATTTACTTTTTGTGGACGTTGTGTATGTTGTTTAATAATCCAATGAGGATTCTCTTTAGCCCAATAACATTTCCAGTTTCATTGATTTTTTTCAAAATTTTGCCGTAGAATGAGTAATCCTTCGTTCTGGATGCATTTCATTGAACAAGACACAAACCTGTTCTTGGGTCCTTTTATCAACATATCCGATCATCATTGGTATTTCAGTTTGTTGTCTTTCTTTAAGTTGTGCCATGACTAATTACTTTCGGAAAGATTTTGCAATAAAGTAAATATTGTTGTCCTTATTAGCTTAGCTTTTGTCTGTATTTGTTCAATCCAAAGCCACATATTGAAGTAGCCTACTGTATTGTGTAATACAAAACCTACTCAATTTGAAGTAATATAAAAATATCATTTCATAGAGTTGCAATAGCGGGGTTACAGGCATTGTTTCACACTTTTTATTCATCTGTAGAATGGGATGCTGAGAACCGCAGCAGTTAAAGAGCGTCCATAAATAAAACGCTATTTCATTTCATTTATTAACTATAGGTTATAGACATTAGTTTAATCATTAAACATATCTTCGCATATTCAATCTTACATTCATGCTTCCAGACTCTATGGAGGATAGGAAATAGCTCTGGTTCAAGAAAAATTTCCCCGCCCCAGCTGGAATTTGTGCTTCCGTGTAAGGTTCAGTTAGTTCACTTGGTAAGTGAGACGGCTGCTTTGGACGACACGCGGAGAAAATTTGGACGCTTAGGCTGGCTATCTGGCAACCCTGATTGCCATTTGTATTGCCCTCATGCTTTGATGATGAGTGTGGTTGGCAGCAGTATTGCCAACTCTTCGATATAATAAGTAGCAAAACTACTTCAAAAACATAGCTAAAAATGGCCAAAATTACAGATTAAAATAAATAATAATAATAATAAAAAAAAAAAGGATACATTAACTCACCTAATCAAAAAAAAAAAAAAATTCTCCTTGCCCTCCTCTAAGTCTCCCAAAGCAGCAGTATTATAAAATGCTGCCGAGGTCCCTGTTTTAAGCACACTTGTTGGGCGTTTGTATGAACGACAGCAGTAATTGGTTCTCCTGAGGCAGGATAGCATTTAATGCTCGTGACATCTTTCTGTTCCTGATTTTGATTTCACAATATTAACTTGACTAAAGATACCTTCTATGTCAGCATTTGAATAGCAGGCTTAATGCAAAAAATGTCGGGATACAAGCTCTTTTTAGGGATTTTCTTCAATAGGGTCCTGTAATTATCTACCTCAGTCCAAAAACTCAGAGCTTATTCGTTTGGTGTATGTAATATTTTCCACTGGGTTACAAATAAGTCCATGTTACTACAACCAACACCAAGATTACGTGCGATATCAACAACTGAAGGTTTTAGTACTTTAAGGGTTTCTCCAAACAGAAAACAAGTTTGTCATTTTCATATTTAAATTGTGCAGAAGACATGACCTTAATTCATCTGTCAATTTTACAGTAAACTTTATACATCTTTGGCGAATCTTATACTCAATGCAAGTTGTGATACTGTGCCTGCGGTTTCAATTACCGTTCACTGAAAATCAAAACCAAGGTATAACTGGGTGCAAATGGCCTATTGAGGTGACTAAAGGATCGATTCTTGCTGTAGGAATCAAGATATGCCTACTCAATGACCCTACTAATTGAATTAGATCAACTATTAATTTTTTCTCCCTCGAAGGCTTTATTGGTTTTCTGAAGTAACACCAAAATTGGTTTTAAATAAGATACAATAAACGTTGCGGGTCATTGTACATGGCAGAAAGTATTTGAGCTGTGCAGCATTTTGCTTTTTGTTTCGACAAGTCAAAATGTAATTTCAGTTCATTATACTGATTTAAAATACGGCTAACTGATTTAAAATACGGCTATTGAAATTATTTGAAGATTCTCAATGGTTCGTTGCCACAATTTATTTTTATATATTTCTCTGTAATCAATTTGCTTTGCAAATTATGTTTCTTTAATTAGAAAAATCTAAATTATTGAGTAATGTCGCCTCATTAGCGTGGCACTAAAAATAGTATCAAAATGAAAGCTAACCAGAATAACGCATGAAAAAGCAAATCACTTTTCAAAATAGCTAGAACTAGCTATTAAATGGCTAAATTGGCACCACTGGTTGGCAGTAGAGTCAACAAATAAATACGATAGAAGAAGAAAAAGAAGAAGATGACGAGTGAAACTGTGCAGCGTATTGTGAAACACTGTAAAATTGTCATGAATATGTTACATGAAGGCAAAACTTTGTAAATAGTTGCGACGAAAGAAAGTAGTTATGACTAATACTTTAAAGATTGAAGATATACTTCTGCAAGTCAAAGAAAAGCTAAATCAAGATCACGTAAAGTTGTGGTTACCACCATTCTATTCTTCCGAGAATGGAACATCAGATGAAGAGATTGAGGTTAGGTGAAGACATTTCATTAGAAAAGTTTCTGTTAACTATTTATTTATTTAAATCGTTATGATAACGATATATTAAGTCCGCGTGGGTGTAACGTCTTACAATTTTTCTTTTTTAAAGGAGAGATATTTTTGAATAGGAATAGGAATTTCCTGCACAAACACTTTGACATAAGGTTGCAAATGTTGGATATGAAATACTATCGCATTCATGTCAGCTTTAAATAGAAGGGCATATACTGATTTTCTTTACATTAATACTAGAAGCAACCCATTTCCATTGCCAATATTTATTTCTAGATTCCTAACAAGTATTTTACAAAATTCAACGACATTCTCACATAGTTGTCATATATTTCAGATCGCACTTTCTCAGTATCTGGTGCTCAAATGCAATATTGGTGAGCTTTTGGACTATGGCAACCATGTACTGCCATACATAATCCGGATTTGTTACTTTTCTTATACTGCCAATAGAGCAGCTTTGTAGTTACTGGTCTATTAAAAACTTTTAGGTCCCTAAGCTGCAAAGCATGGCCAAAGGTGGAGGGCCCTAAGCTGCATAGCATAGCCAAGGATTCTGCGAAGCTAAAACCCCAATGATTTCAAGAAGTCAAAACCTCGGCAAACCAACAGTTTTCAAATATGGACGTATTAATATTTTCAACATCTTCAAATCTGGATTTCACAGTGAAAGTTTTACATATGGCGAGTATGCCAAAGTGACTTGTATCACATTTGAAGATCAGTTAACACATTTTTGATGGGGTTGATCTGCAGAAGCTTGGCTAGATACTGGCTATTTAGGGCTGGCAGAGTGGATTGGTGTGTGGGTTGGTTACAGACTTCCAGGGTGTCAACGACTACTCCAAGGGTAATATTATCATTTCAATTTCTTATAATTTTAATCCTTGACAGGTATGGGAGAAACTCTGATATTAAAACATGTTGGAAAGAAGATCCCACTTTTACTTTTTGGTTTAGGGATATTTATTGGTTCAAAATACTTTTGCATTTAATAGAGGTTTGTTTTTCTGCTCTAATATATTCATGTTGTGAAAAATACGTTTCAGAAATTGAGTGAGGTATATAGTGCATCACTTGGCATTGCAAAAGAGAGCTGCACTGCAGCTTTGAGGGAGCTCCAACAGAATGCATTGGAGCGACTTCGAGAGCGGAACCTTTTTCAAGATACTGGTATAGCTACCATCAAGATTCGCATACCTAATGAAAATGGTACTCGCACCATTGTTTCACTCCAGAAAAAGCTGTCATCTACAGTTGAGGATGTGCAAAGGAATGTCGCAGAGCAAATGGGTGTGGAATACAACAGGTGAGTGGTGCTAATTACTAGATTAGGATGCAGTAAATGGAGTAAACTCAATTTTGTTTATATAATATATGGGGGACACTAAATTTTGAGCCTAATAATAAAATTAAAATTTGTCATTGAAAATTGCCTTATTGTTTCTCGAAATATTCTCCTTTATGATCAATGCACTTTTGCCATTGTCGTAGCATTTTTTCCAATTTGCTTGAGATACTCAAAAAATCAAAATGATGACTCATCTGCCATACAATCCTGATCTAGCACACAATGACTTCTGTTTATTCCTGATCGTCAAGCATAAAATGCATGATCATTTGCAACAATGTTTGCTGTTCATTGTTTGTGATAATTGTTGGGTATTCTGGTTACTTTTTGCAGTAAAGTGCTCACATACACACATTCTCATTTGTATTCATATTTCCCAAGTCTCAAGGAGGGAATATTTCTGGCCTAAAGACAAATCGTCATTTGGTAATCAGAATTTAGAGACTATTTTGCTAAAACTAGACCACAGAAACTGTCTATATAATTAATAATTCAGAACTAAACAATATATTTAAATAACTACAAAAACTAATGTTATAGTAGAATGAATGGGAAATCAAATAGCATACACAAAATGAAAAGAATAATAAACTCAAAAGCGTAAGTAATTGTACTAAGACTAGCTTAGCGGATTTGATGAGAAAGGAGCAGAGAATCCTTTTGTAGGTCCTGAACCCAGACTTGGGCTAGCCTGTGGATTTTTCTGTGAATAAAACAATGATTACTGGGAGTGTTTAACAGGACACAGGCACTCAAAGGCTTCTATCAGAGTGATAAAAATACAGGATGCAATCACTGCTTAAAGTGAGTGGAATTGCACTAAAGGACAATTGATGTAAAAATAGCACACTGTCGTTCATGAACACGTTCCAAATTGACAAAGCAGGCTATTAGATGTGTAGAAGATGCAGAAGAGCATATGTAATAGTGTCTCATTTTCTATGTAACTTTGAAACTCTCACATTTCTTGGGACTAATTACTCTAATAATCAGGAAATCATGCAATTGAAAAGATTTCAAGAAGTGGCTGCTAAGAGACCTGCAAACTTTCCAAAGTAGGCAAAATCTCAGGAGATATATAAAGGTAATGTGTATGCGGTGGATAGAGAATTTATTGTCCTCCCTTTCTTTCTTTTTTCTTTCTTTCTTTCATTCATTCTTTATTTTTTAAAAAAACTTTTGATAATAATAGTAATTAAAAAAAGGCTAAAGCTCAAGCAAAGTAATTGGGTATACAAGAAATAAATTGTACATATTTAAGTAATATACCAAAAGGATGTGTAGAATATTCCAAGGCTTTGTATAAAATAAAGTATAATAAAATATTAGGAAGTAATTGTGTCACTAAAGACATAATGATACATACAAATGGAGTAAAAAAATTCATGTCTAACCTGTAAGAAAAATTGCTGACCTACATAGAAAAATAAAGAAATAGTTGAACAGAATAATATGGAAGGCAAAATAGATGCACAATGAAGTGCTCAGAGCTCAGAAAATAAGATAAAAACTGCATAATGCATAATAATAGAATTGCAGCAAATATATGGGAACATTAGTAAAAGTTTATCAGGTTTGGCCTTTCTTAATACAAGTTGAACAAAAAGTAATGAAAATGTCTCTAATGAGCGAGTGACTATGATCTGGTTTAACGTAGTGCTGATGATATTACTTTTGATTGGTAGAATTAAATTTAACATGATCCTGATTTGAATAGATAGTTACTAATATTATGGAGAAGAGACTGAAAACAAAAATAAGCATTATTTCCCAAGAAATTAAGGAAACCATTACAGGATATTAGCAAAGAATGGAGCAAAATCCTCAGAATCACAACAAAAGGATAAGAAGGCTTGAAAAAATCAACGCAAACAGCAGGAAATTCAGCATTGTTTTTGGAGCCCAAGAAAATGTGGAGAAAAGCACCATGGAAAATGTGGAAGAATTTTAAAGGAAAAATTGAGGCTGATACTTGCTAAATGTACTACTAGTGGTATTGACAAAAAAAGAAAAAAATATCAGCAAGAATTAGGATGAGTGCCAAAATATGTCTGAGGTGGACAGAAGCAGCGAAAATTTGAAGGCTAAAAAACCGATCTGCAAGTGTAGAAGAAGAAATGAGGAGGTGACACGCAAAGGCGAACATGTCCATTAAATACAGTTTTTCACAATCGACATAAAACGTATCTCAACTATACATATTATTGGAAACAACATATTGATAGGCAAACGCCTTTATTTTGTATACAAAAAACAATTAATGTGTGTGAAATAAATCTAAACTGAAAAATTTCCTTTAAAAAGTACATTTAAATATGGACATGTTCTCGTTTGCATGATCCATTTTGACATGTTCGCCTTTGAATGAATTACGAAAGTCAAATATCTTGTTATTTCTTAATGGTTTGCATGTAATTCAGTAATGCGTCTTATAGTATATCAGTTTACGTATCTATAACATTTTAATATATCATATCATTAAAAAAAATATAAACTCACTTTGGTACCTTTGGCTTTGTTTGGAAATTTTAACAAAGTTGTGATATTTTGCTTTTTTTAGAATCATTTAGTTACATAAATTAAAGCATCATGACCAAAATGGAATATCAACAATGACATTGCTTATTATTAGAAAGGCTCTTAAGCTCACACACTTAAACAAACAAACCACAATCATCTTCTAAACAGTCACAAGAAATTTCATCTGCCTGTGTGTTGCACGATGTGGGAATAGAGTCAATGATGGATGCATACCATCTTAAATCTTGGTGATTTCTCCAGTCTGCTCCAAAAATAGTTTTCAATAAACCATCAACATCTTTCTTCTTAGAATCTGGGATTGGATGGCTGAGGGGTATTTCAGGTATTGGTTGGCAGAAGAGTTTCTTCATGGTCCATCCGCGTTTCAGAAGAGATTTCCGCTCTGGTAGCTCTTGCTGGGACTTGTAGAATGCAGTTGCATCCACATCAATATGAATGTTTTCCATAGCTTCATATTTTTTAATGAAAATTCGTTTCATTTCACTGATGTGATCTAAATTTCGTAGGCCTTTAGATAGTGATTTCATGTCCATCACTCTCCAATCTTCATCAAGGTTTCTTACTTCACCCACTGACTGATAGAGCTCAGTATATTCCTCTTTTGTTACAACTGTTGGCTTTTTTCGTAGAAGTTTCTCCACTCTACCGAAAACGCGGTCAGCAGGTAAGAAACTGTGTCCTCGAACTGGAAAAATGAGGTGTATTTGTTCAACCGGACCATCATGTATTCCAAGAAAATACATGAGTGTGTTAAGCACGATATTGTTCTTGTTTTGAGCTCCACACCCGTCACAGAAAAGTTTTAGTACAGTTTTATCTTTAAAATTTTAAAAAATGCAATAAGGCTGAAGCCAGTTCTGCTGCACCACGGCCTGCCAAATCTTCCGTCCACGTGTAAAATACAGGGTTCACTGATTTCACACTGACAATGTACAGACTGTAAAAACTTATCTGCCTGGAGTAAAATGCTTCTTGTACAGGACTCTTTGGCAGCGGCTGAACCTGTTGCAAATCAAAACAGAAAGCCACTACCTGTTCATTCTCTTCTCGTAAAAGTTCATAGAAGGCATTTGCCCTTTTTTTTTTGTGGACCCTTTTCTGTGTCATAAGCTGTATCTTTTCCTTTTTTGAAGCCACCTTCATTTGCTCGTCAATTCTTGCGCAGAAACTGCAGATATCTGAAGCAGGACTTCTAAATCCAATGTAATATTCATTCACGAATATTCTACGGAACATAGATGTAAACACTTTATTGTCATTAGCCACAGATCTGTTGTACAGCGCACTTAGTTTCTTTATACTTAATTCGCTGTGCAGATACAGCCGTTGTGATTTTTGTCGGTTGTAATGACTTTCAGTACAATGCAGATTGCCTATAAATTGTCTAACACTTTTCTTCTTGTCTGCTGATTTATGACTGACGTGATCTCCGCCTCTATATTCCTTTATTGCTTTTCCTTCTTTTATCTGGTTTGCTATACTATTCAGCCGAGTAGATTTCATTAGGGTAATATGCATGAACAATTTCTTGCACACTGGGTATACTATGTTTCCAATTTGTGCGAAAAGAGTGTAGTGAACATTGAATTTGCGAGGTTTACTTTCGCCTTCATTGTTTCGAGGTCGCTTTCTTTGAATATTTTTCAGCGACATCATCCGTGCAACCATCATTTCTTGAGCTGCTTTATCATGAACTTTATAAATTAATTGCCTCAGGTGCAGTGCATCTCGTGGGTGTATTTCCCGACAAGAGAACTGTTTATTTTGGTGTGAACATGCATGAAAAGAATGAAAGCCTCTTGGTGCAACATATCGTTTCGCTTTATCCTTTTCACGTTGCGATTCATTCCTCTTCCTCTTTCTGCTACCCTGGTTTGCAGTCTTCACAAGTACACGCTCTTCATCCATTTCACGCGCTAACTAAAAAGCTGGTCCAATAATTGCAGTTACTAGATAATTAGAATACAATACTTCACGAGAACACAAAAGCGCGACAATAATCATACCAGCTGCTTTGCGCGGGATTACCTGGCCTTGAATGGAAGGCAAATCATGTGACCTAAACCACAGCCTCCTATTGGTTGTATGGACTAGTTCTTCTTTGCAGGAAATTTATACGTGGACATGTTCGCGTTTGCTTTGAACCACCCATTTTCACAGGCTTGTATAATGGAATATATTTGGGTTTGCTTCAATAGCATGATGTATATACATTCCGCTTATCCTCTAATTACCATTCCATATCGTAACTCATATTTTTTAAATTTTGGACATGTTCGTGTTTGCGCGTCACCTCCTCAAATATAGAAGAGAAAAGGGGAGAGACACCATTCTGCATCATATGGTCATCACAACAGCTGCACAATGACGTTAGCAGGTTGACTTTATGAGCTACAGCTGGTTTGAACATGTGACATGTAAGTGCAGTGTTCACATCTGATGAAGCGTTATGCAAGCAGAAGAGAAAAGGGAAAAGTTGTACACGAGACAAGACGAATAAGGAGTCAAATCTAAACTGCTCCAACTTTACTTTAGGTTGGAGCAGTTTAAAATTGACAGAAAGAAAATATATATTTTTATACACTATGTGCACACCTTTTCTTGGTCACTAGTTTTACAGGAAATAAAGGACCAGGGGAGAAAAAGAGCTCATCCCCTTTTTTTGTTCAGTGTTGTCAATCAAAGAAAGTGTCTGTCTTTGAGGCCCTGAGCCATTATGATGAATAGGTTATCTAATTTACCACAAACTAGCTGAGCAAAGCACAGCATGTCTCAATGTTGTTGCTCTGCTGTACTTCTAAAATTGCATGAAACCTACTAAATGAAGATTGGAAAGCCGAGCGCCCAAGAACATGTGCATGCATAGAATATATATTCTTATAAATCCTTGGGAAAAGCCTCTTCATTCTAAATGACTTTTGTATTAATAACTGGTAAGTTGTAAGGGACAGACAAAATCTTACTACACAAAAAGTGTACATCTCATTAAACTACATCATTAACACAAATAAAATTATTGTGGCATTAACCATTTCCAAAATAGACTTTGTTAATTGTTTTGACTTATCGAATATTTGTTTCTCAAAAGGAAAATTGCTATTCATTTCTTTGTTGCGGTCATACAAAGAGAACATAATTTCAAAGCCCTCACATAGCAATCGACTCTTAAAACGTTTGACTATTGTATCTTGTATCTACAAGGAAATATGCAATAAAATGTTTGCAAATGATTATATGGATTAGGATGAATTAGAGAGAGAATGAGCTTTCACATGTTATATTTGTTTGATTTGCTGAAACAGTTTGTTAGATGGGACTTATTTTGGAAATTATTGCCTCCATTAAAAGATATTTTTCTCCTTAATAATGCATTCCTAAGCTTATTAATGACTGTGTTTTTTCTATTTTTTTATTTACAGAATAAAACTAATATGGTGTGGAAAGGTTCTGGAACTTAATTCTACATTAGAGACTTACGGAGTGAAGAATGGCTCACAGATTATGGCTGTGTTGTTGCAAAGCTCTGGTGAGCTGCAGGTAATTTACATGATTATTTTTGTCATAAGTCATAAGCTGTGGTACAAAATGAGATGAGAGTAGTGATTTAGATATAGCATTGGGTTTGACAGCACAAATTTTACTTAATTCATCCCTCACTTACCAATCCAATTCATCTCTTAAAGATGTTCCTAGTATTCCTGCTCATGCACCAAAAATAAAATATAATGTTCTGATATCTTTATGGTTGGTTGAAAATAATCACTGTTACAAGGTAAAATGTGTGTAAGATAGGTTTAATAGAAAGGATGCTGAAGAAAAATTATCTGTATTTATATCATAAAAAGTCTTCTAATCAACATTAAACATGAGTAGGTTAAAAGTGGAAATTTGATTTAAACTTGAGCATTTCAGAGAATGGCCAAGGTTTGCAACATGGACTTTTTGGCTTTCCATGCTGATAAACTTTTACTGAGCTATTATGGCTCTTGTCCACAACTATGAAATAAACCTAATGCGATGCATATAAATATTTTCTGGCTAACCCCAAGGCGGTCACAATTAAATATAAATCTCAAAACTGGCTGGCTATTCCAATTACTATTTATGAAGTTTTATCCAAATAGTAGAGTTAATTTATACTTTGAAATTGTTTTTAGGCTGAATGAAGATGAAAAGTGCAGCTGGAATTTAATGTAGATCTTTAGTTTTGCTTGCCATGAACATTCAATAAAGGTTTATTACTGTTTATTATTTAGTATAACCACTGGCCCCAACCCCTACTACCACCCCTTGACAAATGCATAAATTTGTCATGTATAACCATTAAAATACAACCACCAAGCACAACTTATGTGGCATGAGATCATTTATATATTGCATACTGCTGCCAATTGCTATTATTGCATTTAATTTTTGGTTTTGATCAGTGTTTTTTACGTTTAATTCAGCTGTTATTTACACATTATTTATTTTAAATAATAAATAGAAGTCGCTATTTACAAAAATATTGTTTTATTTGTTTCTTTTGTACAACTATGCAGTCCATAAAAATACCTATTTGGGAATATGGCCATAAACTTGGCTTCTGAATGCTGTTTTAATAATCTTTGTATTTGAAATAAAGCTGCTCTCATGCAAGACATAGAAGAAAATTATGTGTGTATATTTATTATGTTATACTACATTTTCAGGCAGTGGAAGAGAGATACAAGAATTTAGAAACCACAAAGGCTGATGCATCCTTTTTGGCAAATAGAAGTAATAATGATGATGATTACTACTTACAGGTGGGCTGTTTTTTAATTTTTTTTCTCATAGTAATGCAATTCTTAAGCAATATGCTTTAACAGAACAGCAGAATTAAAGTGTGCAGTGTAGCATTGATACAAATCTTTTCAAGAGCTCTTGCTTTAATTTTATCGTAGGGCTATTATGAGTCATGACAATGTGGTAAGCAGCATCATAAAACCTATCACAAATACGTTTATAACCTTGCAATCATAAAGGGTTTACCCAACATATAAAGAGAATTAACATTTCAATGACAAGTTTTAGTTAGGGGTTGAAACAAGCACCATTTGGAAACTTGCTGAGGATGAGGATAAGGGTCCTCAAAGCATTTTCAGAGAAAATTGTCTTGGTGTTGTCTGTGTTAGTCATTGTGCTACAGAGCAGGTCATGACATTCTCTAGCTACTTGACTGTGGATTACCCAAAATTGGCTCTTGTCATTCCACAACATTTTACTACACAATAAGTTTACATCTTGTTAAAATGCACGCTTATTTTTAGGTACCGGTGATGGGGACCTCTAAACCAGTTTAAGAATTACAAGAAAAGCAGCATATATAGCCAAATGATTAATGGATCAGAGGTTTAAAAGATTGCTTTAGCCTAGTGTATACCCATATTTCTGTCTACCTACAAAGAAGCAATAAGACCTGGCGTATAGGGAATGCAAATTATTGGAATTCCCCAAAAGACAACTGTATTTCCTGCAACTACTTTTATTCTGTTTGTTCATTTGACATCAATACTAGTAACTGCCTCTAAAGTAAATATGTGGTAAAGATATACCCGCAGTAACAATGGCAGTGCAGGAATTATTTTGTAGGATTTCAAATCAAAGCAAATAATCTATTAGATACAGCCCCTTGTGTTCCTTATATGAGTTTGTTTGGAATTGTTTTAGTGCTTTCATAAGTGTTCCACAATTTTTAATTGTTGATTTAAAACACAATTTCCCTTGAAATACAGTAAGACAACATTTCACGTGGGAAGTGATTTAATTAATTTGTTTTGTTTGATAACAAGATTAAACTGACTTGAAGTTAGTAATTGCCATTTTAAGGTTGGCGGTACTTCAGTCTCGCATCAAGTTTGCTACTTTGAATTTTTGGGATCTGCACTTAAATTATTTCCTCAGTATCATATAGTTTGCCCCTTCAACTATTGTTGTTTTAGAGTTGCTGCTATACACAAAACCTCATATTGCAGTATTTTTTTATGTCATGGTAAATTATGTGGAAAGGAACGATATTTCCTGTCTAATAGATTTTCTTAACAGGAAGATGTTTTAGAGTTTCCCTCTATATATCCTTTAGAAATGCAGACACCTTTATATTAAGGCCAATATGATAACTGTATCACTGAAAGGTTGAAGTCTGTAAATCGGTTACTAGAAAGATACATATTTTGGCAGATAGGTTTAGCCTAGAACGTGTGCTGTTAAAACTTGTGTTATTGTGCAATTTATATAAAAAGACCATAATTTGTGTTTTGTTTTGTTAGGTAGCTGATCAGTCTGGAAATACCCTTAAACTTCCAGATCATGAAAAGAAAGCTTTGGTTATTGCCATGACATTGCATGAAAAAGGACGCGCAGCTATGAAGAAAGAGGAATATCCATTAGCACTGGTGTTGTTGCTGGAAGCAGATAAGGAATTTAGGTAAAAAATAGTAGCAAATATATTTTATGTTATATGACCGAAGGAAAGAAAGCAAATATATACTAACATTTAACATTTACGTATTATTAAAAAATCTGACGTGCCTATTCACATAAGTTTCTCTACCTTTCTGCATCAAACTGTTCTTACAAAAGTTTCTCTCTATCCACTTCTTGCTAATTGAGATAAACATTTTCAGAAATAAGTTTATTACTTATTTACTTCTAGGTACATGGAAAACGAACGAATACTCTAGGCTAAACCAACAGTCAAATCTTTTAAATGCTGATTACTATATGATGGCTATGGAATTTTGTTCTCGTTGCATAGCCATGAGAATTTAAACCAATCACAAGGAATATCTTGGAAATTGATAACCTCTCAAAAAATGTATAGGAAATAAATTACAGGTTTTAAAGAGATCTAAATTTTGTGTAGTAAGATTTTGTTTGTGTTTTATGGTTTTTGAATTATGAAAAAGTCATTCAGAATGAAGAGGACTCAGAGGTTATTCCCAGAAAATTCAACATATATGTTTTATTTGTTATAAAAATGTCTTACATATGCTGCATTTTAATCAACATCATTATAGCCATTTTTAAGAAAGTCAAAATTTTGGAAAAAGTTTTCTAAATAGAGGGTAGTTGGGGGTGTGGGGGACTTTCTTGAAACTCTTTTGTATCAAACCCTTGGAAGATGTTGAAATCAAATACCAAATTTGGTGCTTAACCAAATTTTCTTTTTTGAGTTAAGTTGATCACTAACACACACATGTAGATAAAGGAACAAGCTTATGTAGGACTAGTTTGTTTTCAGATAGAAAGAGTCATGTGAATGGAACACATCAGATTTTTCATATTTCTTTTTACCATACACCACTATAGGATGGATTTTCAGCTTCTTCTGCCAATATAATATGGGACTGAAAGCATGGTTATGTTCTTGTGTACCAGCTTCAAATTTTTAAAAGGCTTTGAGAAACATTTGTATTATATTTTTGCACGTACTAGACAATTTTTCCCAAATTATTAATGTTCAGAACTGGTAACGTCTTGCCTTCACGGCATATGTTTTTTGAATAGCATGCAGGAAAAAGTAAGTTTTGGATTTCACAGATACCACAGTGGCAAAACATGGGGGAAATGGTAAAAGATTACCATGAAGTTTGTGAGACATGGAACAGATTTTGTACGTAATTTCAAATTAAGTAAAATTTTTTACAACAATGTTATATTAGGCATGTTATCATTGTACTTGCCGCTGTCATCTCCCACCGTACACATTTCTGCTCTCACCTTTCCTTCTCTCCCTCCCCATTATTGAATTTGGTAAAACATTTTGAAACAAGTTTTATGATACGTATGATGTCTAAATAAAAAATCTTATTCATTATTGTAGTTTCAGCCGAGCTGTCACTTTAATCCATTGCAATACCAATACATTTCCGGTCTCCCCTCTTCTTCCTGCTCATTACATGAATTTCTGTGTAAATTTGAAATGGGTAAAACTTTTTACAATGAACTTATATTAGGTATGTTGACTCAATAAATAATCTTATCCATCATTGTCATTGCATCTGCAGCTGCCATTACTGGTGCCACCATCTCAAGCTCACACATGCAATAGACTTCCATTCTTCCCTCTCCCCCTCTCTTCTGCTCATTATGAGAATTTTTGCATAAATTTGAATAATGTAAAAAAAAAAAAGATAAAGGAGGAATGTTAATCAGCTTAGTGTATCTTGGTCTGTTCAAAATATATTTGCTACACTTTATTTTTCCATTTAAAATTAAATTATCATGTCTTCTTTTTATGTAGATGATATACTAAATTCCAAAATTAAGTTCTGAAAAAAGGCTATCCACTTGTATATTGATAAATAGAATAAACTGTCATTAAAAGTTCAAATTCTCATGAAATGAAATTTAGTGACATGCTTGATTACATGTTGCTTTGACACTAACAATCTTTATATAATTCCTGAATCATCTCATAATGCAAGTGCACAATTCACATTTCACTACATGGTGGTGCGCTGGATCTTATGGTCAATACTGCCATGTGATAATGACAGGAGAATATTGTTTAAGCCTTTCACAATCTAATCATGATCTGAAAAACCTGTGAGAATTACCGATCACGACCTAATCCTCATGGCATTTTCATATGTTTTAACTCTTTCCAGTGGGAAAGTCTATGTACTTTCTACATCATAACCATAGAAAAAGGTTTTCTGGAGTGCTTCAGGGCCATATCTTTACACTCCAAAGCACTAAATTAGCTCCAAATTTAATTTCTCTAGCCAGTGTTTGTTAAAATATTGGTTAAAACGTGGCATTGCCTAGCCAAAAGTTACAAACCAAAGAAGAAATAAGAGCTGCAGCTCATGATGTATTAGAAGAAAGCAAGTGATTTTGAATTTTCAGACCTTGATAAAATGTTTCTGACATTGATATAAGAGAGGAAGATCTATATTCGCTTCAGCAATAAAAATACATATGATAACAATGGCCCTAGTAAGCATGCAAATAATTGGTGCACTTATCAAAATGGATTTACGTTACCAGATGTTGCATGCAATGTGAATCAACCATTCAGCTATGCAACAACACAAGTGCTAAATTGTACAGCAATCTACATTGCTTTTGTATCCTATTGCTTTATGCCATTTTCATTAATAGTGGTATCATGCTTGTGTAAGTGTCAATGCGTTGGTGTGTTTTTTTTTTTTTTCTTTTTTTTTTTCTTTTTTCTTTTTTCTTTCTTTTTCTACAGGTTTACATGAATTCATTTTTTGTATTTTAAAAAATAAAAAACCAGGCCAAAATAGAATGCTATTTTAGTAAAGAAATACCTATACTTTCATTCAATTAGCCTGAACTTTCTGTGTAATAAGGTTTTGTATGCCTAATTATTGGTTATTTTGAGATTTTTAATTTTATTTTCAAATGTTTCTTTTGCTTTTAATTTTTTAAAAATATTAAAGAAACTTCGCATATTATTCAGTAGACAAAAGGGTTTACTGAAAATGAAAAAAGATTCAGCTCTCTATATCATTTGGTACTCATTTTATTACTAATAATTTAAAATCCTGTAAAATTGCTTGGCACTTTTCAGACAGCATTTTGCTATTTGAGCTGGCAATAAAAGGGTTAATTAAATTTGAATAGTAAGTTTTTGGTAGGCAGCACCATGACCAAGTGGTTAGATCATTTGCCTCTTACCAAGGCAGCTCAGGTTCATTCTCAGCGGACCTCATGTGAAGGATTTGTTTTGGACAAAATGGCATCTGGGTGGGGTTCCTCTTGGTTCTCCCTGCCATTCATTCACCAATTACTCCATCACCTTTTGCCTTCATCCATTTTGCCTTCATTTCATATCATCTACTTTCTCAATCTCATCCCTATCCAATCCCTCATTGTTCTTTATTCCATAGTTAAATATCATTAATTAGCTTCTCAACTGGCTTCTGGCCCTAGGCACCCATATGTAAGTCCTCCATATGTGGAGGGGGAGCTAAGTTAAGTATGTGTTTGGTAAATTCGGATGATAAGTTTTTGGATATAAGAAGACCTTGAAGGAAATTTTCAAAACCCTTTTTTCTCTCTCTTGTTTATGACCATTTGCAGTGCAGGCTATTCACAAATCATTCTCCCCCCCCCCTTCTCTTCTTCCTCTTAAGGTAGAATCATACCTTTACTGTAAGAACATTTATGGAATACTCACGAAAATGTTGCTGATAATTTCTTGAGCTCTCAAAATACCACTGTCCAAAACTGTGGTTTGTGACAGTCAATTATAGTCATATATGTGATGGCTGAAAGCTAATGTTATACATGCCTAATACTCCCATTATTGATCCTTTTCATTTAGTATGCTATTTTATGTCATATGGAATAATGGTGATTTTGAAAAAGCTCCTTATACAATATTAACATGCAATAATTTTAGAAGCGTCATAGCATATAGAAGGAGTAGGAGAATGATGATGATGCTGATGATGATCGTGCACACTCTTGAAGTTGCCTTTGTCCACCCATCAGATGGCACTGCTGTTGCTTGTAACAGAACAAAACTATGTATTCA
Organism: Hymenopus coronatus; assembly: GCA_030762935.1. Lineage (NCBI taxonomy): Eukaryota > Metazoa > Arthropoda > Insecta > Mantodea > Hymenopodidae > Hymenopus > Hymenopus coronatus. The sequence continues at coordinate 89,601,205 of CM060894.1, read as the reverse complement.
CTATTAACTACCTATGGATATTGTATTATAAAAACTGAGATATTGAATTTTTGAAGGCTCTGGCTTTTGGAAACGTTTTGAATATTTAAAAGAACATTATACTACCTTTAGATGTGGTTTTCCTCCCTTATTTCTTTAGTGTAGAAGAAAATTTTGCATTTCAAGTAATAGTGGTGTGATAGTGGCAGAGGAAGAAGCGGGTGATGGTTTATTTCTTGTAAAATATACAGAATGTATTTATTGTTTTGTCCAAAACAAAAGAAACAATATATACACATTCAAAAGGTATTAGCTAAAGAATAAATAACAGAGGGTTGCAATTTTAAATTATTAATCCTTTAACATTGTAATGTATACAAATAAAGATAAAACAAACAAGAAGAAAGCAACAAAAATATGGACTAATAACAGTGGTTTACTGTCTTAATTTTATAATTCATTAACATCTTAAAATTTGTATGTTGATAGCAACTTGTATACCTTACACTTGAAACTTTTTCTGGAAATTTTTTAAATGAGTTAGGTAATTTGTTGTTAAAGTTACACCTTTGTGCTATATGCTATTGATGCTGCAATGTAGTGATTTAACTGTTCTGGTATTGTATGAATTTTATTACATTCCATATTTTGTGTGAAATGAAGTTGGCATTATGAATGAAGGATATTGTATCTGAAATATATATGCATTGCAAAGGTAATATGTTAAATTCATTGAAAATTAGTTCACTGTGTGTATTATTTGGTACCTTTTTTATTAGATTCAGTACTTTATTTTGGAGTTTGAAAACAATGGCAGATAAAATATAAATTGAAGCTTTCCGGGCAAATATTTACCTGAAATTTCTCTCTGGCTTCCAGCCAGGTGATTGGATAACAGATAGGTTTCTACTTCCCCAGAAGGGTATTGCATATGAAATTGTAGAATAATCTTACCCAAAATAAACAGATCTTAACATTTCTTTGCTACCCAATTGACTGGGGATTTTAAGTGTCTAAGCTAATTTAGTTTTGTCTACATATTCCTAAAATGTTCTTTCCATGACAATGAAGGGTCGACTGCAATACCTAACACTTTGTACTTTTGAGATTACTTACTACAGAATTTTCAATTAATTTAGGGTCATTATATTGTACGGTGACCCATTCATGGCCTTTCTCTCCTTAGCTACTTCTGCACCATCTGCCAGGACTTTGGAACTGCCAATTCTCACTTGAAAATGCATTGTTGCCTATTCTGTGTTGCTGAGTGAGGTGTACATACAGTCAGTCATTGTCAGTCAGGTGCTTCTGTTGCTGCAGTAAATATGTTGCATCACTTAACTGTGAAAGAATGCATGTATATTTGTAAAGTTTACTTTAAGCATGAATCTGCTCGCCCTGCAGGCAGGGAGTTTGCTGAAAAGTTTACAAACTGTATTCCATTTGTAAGAAAAACTATACATGTGGTCGTAATAAATTTGAAGCTTTGGGTTCAGTGTTGGACAAGAAACATTCTAGGAGAAGGTCAATGTTGACAGAAATGAAACTGATGAAATCAGTGCCACTTTGGAGAGTTCGTCTTGAAAATCACTGAACAAATTAGCACAGCAAACAGGTGTATCTACATCTTCTGCTAGAAATGCTACACATCTGTTGAAACTAAAACCTTATTGCTACATATGAGTGCAAGTATTAAAAGCAAATGACTCCGGTAAACATGTGAATTATTACAATTGATTTGTCCAATCTGTAGAAAGAGGATTCATTGACCCACAGCTTTTGTTTTTCTCTGACGAATCTTGGTTTACTTAAATTGGTATGTGAATACTCACAACCATCAATACTGGGCTTCAGAAAAACCTGTGCTATTGGATAAAAATGCCTTACTATGAACAGAAAATTGGAGTTTGGTGTGCGATAAGTGCTAGAAGAATAATTTTTCTCTGATGAAACAATAAATGCAGAGCGATATCAGAGGCTAATTCTCAAACCATTTTTCAATTGCTTGATAGAAGAAGGGAAATCATCTGGTTCCAGCAAGATTCTGCAACAGCACACATGGCTGCCGAACTGTTAGAGAGAGAGGTGTTTGATGGCAGAATTATTAGTGTTGATTTGTGGCCCCCTTGTTCTCACCTGACAGGTTGTGATTTTTATTTACGGTTTATTTAAAAGACAAAGTTTATTGTTCCAAACCTCACACACCAGAGGAACTTAGAGATAATATCGTGCAATAAATTACAGCAATCCTGCTGAACTTCAGTGAGTGAGAGACAACATTTTTAAGCGATACAATGTTTGTTTGAGAGCAGGTAAACAATTTTTAGCAAGGTAAGATTTTAGTCTACCTCTGCCCACATAGTTTTCCTAGCAATTCCGGGCTCTCTCGCACATGTTAGAGAAGACGTGAGTGAGTTACCATATAAAATAATGACTCTGTATTTGAAAGTGATCAGCTGGGTTTGCATGTGCATTAAAATTTATAAAATATGTTTTGTTAATATTTAAAATTAACTGTTATACTTTATTTATATTTCACCCTAGACTATTAATGGCCCACTGTAGTAAAGTTGTGATAATATCCATTCATTAAAATGATAAACTTTGCACTTTTTAATATAGGATATATAAATGAATAAGAGGATTGGTCCCAAAATTGAACCTTGCAGCACACCTAATTTGGAAACAGGTTTAGGCTGAAGACCCATCACAATATGTTCTTCAAGCAAGCTAACTGTAACCACTTAATTTGAATCACAAAGTCATTTAGGCATTCCAAAAAATATGTATTTCACTGTACAACTTCACAAATTTCAAAGACAATAAATATTTTCTAAACATAATAGAACCTTCTTGATGCAAATATGAGGTATAGATATGGTAACTCTTTAATTAGAGGTTTTTGTGGTTGAATTGGCATGGAGAAGCTTGCATTATGTTATTTGTTAATAAATGTTGTATGATAAACCATTCTTTTCCAATGTTAATTTCAGTTATGTTCTATACATTCTGGAATATGAATTTAGTTGCCAAAATTCTGAATTTTGTCTACCATTTGTGCCCTTATTGTACAAGTTTTATTTTCAATTACTTTTGTAAGAACATATTTTGCATATAAAACAGGTGATAGGGAATTCAGATTTGAATTTAAAATTTATATCATGGTAGTTTTTCCATAAGGATATTTAAGGCCCTTTATTTTTTCTTAAGTGATATTCAAAGAGTTATCAAAGCAAATCATGGCTTAAACAGTGTCTGCCATTCTTGGATTTTATTTTCGAACATAGAGTCCGGGAGAAATTCATTTTGCCTCATCCTTATTTTATTTTAATATTGAACTTCTTAACATATGTCTACAATGATTTTCTGCTTGTTTTTGTTTGTTTAATTATTTTTGGTGTGTAAGAAATGGAAACCATCTTAAATGTTGTTTGATTTTACATCTGCAATGTTATCTTTAGAAGATTTATTTTTTGCTTTGCCTAAAAATAAATTGTGCTCTAATCAAATTTATTTTCTGATTCCTTAATTTATTCAATTCTGTGATAGTTTCCATGGCATCTTTTTCAGTTCTCAAGTTTGATGAATTGCTACAATCCAGCAATGCTTATCTTTTCATGGGATAGTTGTGTTTCTCAATTGCATTTGAAAAGCATTTGGGCAAATTAGGTAATAATATGTGAAACTGCACCTGGCTGTTATTTGCATTTATGTGTTCCTATTTTTACTGTTTGTCCACGTGCAATAATCTTACTTTTATTAACTTTTATTCATCAGCTAGTGGGAAAGTGAATGTAGATCAATAGATCAAGTAGGAAACATCATATCTTAGAATAATCTATGCACTGTATTTATAATAATAATAATCATGAAGGTGTTTTGCTAATAAGACGACCTGCAGTAAATAACAGATACAACTCGGACAATAAGCTGACTGAACATAACCATAAGTATTTACTCGATTGTGCATTAAAAAGTAATTAAATGGTTACTAATAATGGCTAAACCTGTATACCTGCTTTTGCAAGTGAATATGCTGTTGTTGCTTCGTTAGCTGACTTATGGCAGCAAACAGGAGTGATCACATTTCCCCCTCTATACACTATGGTAGTATATTCTGTTAAAATTAAATCTTAATCTTCTTAAAATTACAAGTGAGTAAAAATTTGCTTTTAAATGTCATGTTGGTTTTACAGCCACTGCCAGTCAGAGCTTCTGAAAGCAGTAGATAACTATGCATTGCTAAACCTGGACATTTCCTGGTGCTATCTCTGTCTTGGCAGTGTGACTCATATCCCAGAAGCACAGGAAAGGTTAAACAAATGTGAACAGAGCTTCCAACAGAGTTACGGACCCAATTTGGAGAGACTCATGGTCATCAAGGGAACAACTGGTACTTGTACTAGATATTGCTTCATGTAATTTCTAAAGTTTTAATAAGACAGATGAATCTAAACATTGTCAATTGTGACATAAAGTCATGTGCGATTATGTACAAAATTTAAATTCTTATTCACTTTTGTCATATACTGTGTGTAACCAAGTCACTTTATCAATACATCACAATCACACTTCACGCAGCAGCATGGTAAGTAAGCAAATATAATGTTTATCTTTTTATTGATTATTGAATGAAATATATTTGCAGTATGACACATAATCGATTGACAGCTTCTATGAAATACTTTTGAAACTGTGTAATAAATGTGCTCGTATAGTGATTTTAGTGCCACTCTGTAATATGTGTTCTGCATTGTTTCTGCGGGGAGAAAGAAACTTATGTAGAGTATTTTTGCTTAGCTATTCCTTTAAAAGTGTTAACTAATATACTTCCAAATAGGAATACATAGTTCACTTATTTTTTTTAATAAGTGTTGGATATATTACATTAAAATTTCAGAACAAAAACATCCCAAAAGCCAAAAAAGTTACTTTTATTACAGAGAGATTTGTATTTATAATCAGGAAGCAAGTCCAGAAGCTAAATTTTAAATATGTAATAAGAGGAACCAGTATTTTGGGAAGATTTAATATAGAAAAGGGATGTGTAAATGTGTAAATATAAAATCATTGGAACTTGTTCACAGAAAAAAAAATAAAAAGGTAAACACAATAGTAATTTTTTTTTTTTTTAAATTTATTTTAGGTCACTTTAACTCCTAGGTCATATCGCGACCATACAATAGTTATAACAATTTAATTCATTATATTACAATGGAATTATTTACACATTAAGCACAGGTCTGTGAATTAAAATTACATTAGAAAAGCAAGTTATTATAATAAATTATTTACACACTAAACACAGGTCTGTGAATTAAAATTACATTAGAAAAGCAAGTTATTAGAATAAATTATTTACACATTAAACACAGGCCTGGGAATTAAAATTACATTAGAATAGCCAAGTTTTACATACATTTAAATAAAATATTTTGAAAAAGTACATTGCTGTTAAAAGTCAGTTTTACAAAGATTTAAAATATTGTGAATTGTACATTAGAGCTTGAAGTCCAGTTTTATGCTTCTAAGAAAGAGTAGAACTTGCTTGAATTTTTGTGGAGTATTCAGTGTTGTGGATATATCTTCTGTGATGCTGTAGAGCTGTCGTTCTGTAGTGTATCTTATGCATTCTGTGAAAATGTGTTTAATGGTGAATTCGTAATATTATATGCACAAACTATTGGATGATTATTACTATAGCTGTACTCAATATAACCAGAACTTACTGGGACATGTTTCGGAGACCATTGTCTCCATTTTCAACCTGGGTTCACTGCAGTGTTTCCTCCTGTGACTGATGGATGGCATTTCCTGGCTGCAGTACGATGAGATCATTTTCATCTAGAATCTTGAAGCTTAATAGGTTTTAATACTATAATAATTAATAATTGTAACAATTCTTCACTTATCTTTTGGAATCCAAGGACTAGTTTCACAATAAATTGGTCTATTGCATCGTCGGCTCAGTTTCTTTTTGGTCTCATTTAATTTTTATAACGGTGAATAATTTTATGATTTTAACAAGGAACAGTAAATTATTAAAGTAATTTCTTTTTTGGAAAATCTTCCTCTGATTTTATATATAGGAGGGAGATCCAGATACTAATTATGATCACATCATTATTAATAAATGGCATACTATATTATAATGCAGGAACTTCTCAGGTGTATAGCAAGAACACAACAAATATTACTGCAGTTTTTATTCTTAAAAATCTAAGCTGATATAAATATTAATGAATATGTAGAAATAAAAGATTCCAAACCTGAAAAATTTTAATTTGCTTTATAAAATTCAAAACATAGGCTACTATTCTGTAACATTGAATGTTCATGATACCTGCAGCCTTTTGAAGCTTGCAGTTCAGATAGTTTTAATTTCAAATTTAGCTTTTATCAAATAGAACCCTGTTATCACCTAGTGACTTTATTTGTATGTTATAATCTTTTAGAATAGCTTAAGGCTTTGTTTAATATTTTAATATTGCTAATCAAATAGCAAAAGAATATTGGTTATGCTATATCAAATATACAATACCTAATTTGGGTAAAGAGATATCTTTTGAGGTGATATGGCAAATTTCTTTTTGACTGATTTTAATAGTGGATCAAAGAGATAATTGTTTTGTTCTATGTTTTGTTTAGTAGCATGTTTTGTTTAGTAAAAGTTCATAAAAGTAGCTGGAAAATGATGCTGTTCCCAGTAAATGCTGTGCAGCAGGAGAATGAAATGGACATAAACATATCGCCAGTTTGTTATCACCAGTTTGTTGTATATTCTATGCCCATATGTGATCACAGTAACAGAACATGGACAAGCACTGAATTGTACCTACATGATGTATAATGTGCATTTTTTGTCATGAGGCACATTTATTTGTTCATATCTCTAAATAGCATGTAGTGTACAGATATTTAAATCAATTGCTACTTAAATGATCACATCACATTGATCTGTGGTTCAATACCCTCCAGAATGGATGTCTCTGTTGCTAAATTCATCACCACCCAGATTATTTTTTTTTTCCCTCCTATGACATCGATAATACCCTCTAAATCCCAAATTTGTTCATTGTTCCTTATAATCGCCCATTATAACTTGTCCCTTGAGGAACTCCGACAGCAGTATAAATAAATCCATAAACAGTGGAAGTTTACGATATGCAGGAAGTTGCTGTCGGAGGGGGGGGGGATGAAGGGGTATTGATGGCAATGAACTATCACACAGTTAGCTGCAGTAACATGACTGTCCTTGAGCTGTCTCAAAGGACAAGTTATAATGCAGTGATTATAATCACATGTTGAACACAAGCACTTCATTTTTGAGATGTTGCAACACGAACTGCTGCATATCAGCTAGCACCCACATGTCTTGGAGTTTGAAGGTTGTCTTATTCCTGGCGATGTAACCCTTAACCTGACTTCATACCATCTCCGTCAGGTTTAGGTAGCAGTGTAGCGACAGTAGTGTGAGTACATTGTGACCTACAAACTTAGCAATTTTATCAATTATATGTTTTTCATGCTCTTAGTATGAGATGACCAGTTCTCCTTCACCAGACCCTTGTCATGAGCAATGCGCTGTAGCCATGCTATGATGTCACCTTTTCTCCAAGAACAGTTTGGCATACATTCTAGGAGGCATTGTCCATCACAATGAGACTATTTGGACATAATTTGGGGAGAACCTTTACAACCCAGGATTTGGAAATGTCACCATTCAATTGTTTGCCTCATCAAAAAAAAGTATCTCCTATTCCTGTGTACAGCACTATCAGGAGCTTACCCTTCTCCATAGGATATGATGCTCTGCACTTAATCCCAACTGATTATTTGACTTTATGGATTTATCAACCATGTTTTGCCTGTTGTATGTTCCTCATGAATCCATGTTTTGTCCAAATAGTTTGTCCAATTCTGTGTTTTTAAGTTTTTTTATTTTACAGAGAAAAATCTCTCTGCCATAAAATAATCCCATCTCAGTCCACAGCAACACTTCCTTTTTCTGCTAGCAGACTAAAAGTCAATTTCCATCAGTTGTTTGTGGAGGAAATATACTTTAAATCTGGAAGGTGAGGATGCAAAGAACTGGCAAACTTTATAGCTGATTGCTGATCTAAAAATCATTGCATACAACATCCAACATTGCCTGGTCTCTTCTTGCCAGGGTTTCTAACATCACCAGTAGTGGACTTCTCTTTATGCATACTGTAAATCATAAACTGCTTAACTTGGGTGTTAATTTCATCACTTCATTTAAAACAAGTTCTGGATACTTTTTATAAAACTTGTTAAATACATTCAGCATTATAATAAATTGTTTCTTTCATGCCAGCCAAATGTAGGGCAGAAGCTAGAAAGGTAGAGTCACACTGAAAACTTCAATGTCATAGCCAGGATTGAACCACATGATCATCTAGTGTGTTAACCACTGAGCTACCTTAGGCAACATGCTGACATGATGTTAAATTCCCCATGTGATTCAAGATTCCAGTAAACCACAATTATTTTTGAAATGAGATGGTTGCTTACTGTATCCCAAGTACTTATAAGTTCTTGACTTCATAGTTTAGGCATTAGCATTGTCAATTAGTTGTTTCTTCCACTCTAGCTGTGTGTAAGGCAGGAGTTGGAAAGGAAGAGTCAGACTAAAAATTTCAATGCCATAGGCAGGATTTGCACCATGGATCTTCTGGTCTCTGTCCAGATGCTCTAATGACCATGGCATCATGCCGACACTCTCAGTTGTTTAGCAAAAACAAAGTGAGTCTTCAGAGCTCCATTGTGATAGTTTCCAAGGAACTATCTAAAGAGTGGAAGCGTCACACATCCATTAAGACAAAGTGCTGTGGCCCAGAGTCTCATGGTTTTGTTTATGTCTAGTTCATTCTCCAGGTGGACAAAGTTTAGAAGAGTAGTGATTTCAAAAGACACTAGAATTTCTTGTGTCACTTAAAACACATGTTCAAGAAGTGTTAATGATTGTCTATCCAGATACATCACTGAGTAGTTATGGGAAACAAATGCACATCTGCTGCTGCTTTACAAGTAATATAAATGTCCAATATGTAAGGACTGCTGATTAACCTCATATAATGATATCTGGCAAATGAGTTAATTAAATGCAAATGTTTTAGGGAAGGAGGCAGCCTTGTTCATGAGACTTCATTTGCTGCAGGCAATAGTTTTGTTTCATCAGAACAGAAGAGATGAAGCTGCAGCATTATTAAGGAGAGCAGAACAGGAATTGGGAACCCTGAAAGTGGATGACCATAGTCTGAGTGCACTTGTTGAGCTAGGTAATCTGCTTAGCATTTTTCATATTAAAAGTGTATTTTGTTTATGTGCCTTGTTTTTGTGTTAGCCAGAGAAGTGTATTTAGAAATCATAGTTATACCCTTACATTGAGAAAAATAAAACTATTTTAGAATATTTTTATTGTAATTACATTTCATTTCCTTTGTTTGAGACTAAAATCACCACTACATAGTAGTAGCAGCAGAATGGTATTGCAACTGATATTACCATAACTATGTAGTATTGTTACATTTTAATTAAAGTACTTCTTTAAAATACAGTATAATATTTAGCATATAAAATTAAAATAATCATCCTCCGCATCATGTTCTCCAATGAAAGCAAAACTTAATTCCATAGTTTCTCTACCAATTATTTAATTTTACAGAGCTGTAATCTGTAGTTTACCTTGTAAGTATGAAGAGTGTTACAATTCTTGTGATTGATGTTTCTCTTCTACAATGTTGCATATACTTACAGTGGTTTACTATATTAACCAAAGGATGTCACTAATAATGATATTTACTAATGAAAAAAGTTGCAAAATCTTAAACCGTTCATTAAAATGAGATCGGAGGAGAGAATGCAGCAGTGTTAAAATGAAGTGCAGCCGTTACAGTGCAATACAATCTGATATTTAATGAATGCAAACCTTCAATTTTCCTTTCTTTTATGAATAGGACTAGTTTTGAGAACTGTGCTCAGATCACCATTTAAATAAAGTTAAGAATGTGCAGTGATGTGTTAAATATCATTAAAAATGGGCTGATTCATTATTTTAGAGGGAACAGGTAAAAAGAACTCTGAAATGAGGGGGGGGGGGAAATCTGATGCGTTCTTTTGCTTCCTACTCTGCAAACGAACTTCTGACAAAAGATTATTCTTCTATCTACTTCGTGCTAATCAATATAAACTTTAGCAGAATGGTCTTATTACTTGGTTCGTTATATAAGCGGAAGGGAACACTTTAGGCTAAAACAATAAATGGCAAACATTTTTCCTGTTGCGATGCAGTTGTCAATAAAGTTTGGTTCTCTTTGATGGCCAGGAGTAAACCAAAAGGAACACAGATGACTGCTGTTTGAGAAAAATCTAAGTATTTTAAAATTGAAACCAATAACAAACAAAATCTTGGAAAATCAAAATATCAAAACATGTAAACCATAGTGTGGGGTGGGGGATATTGAATTTAAATACCAAGTTTAATGTTTAATTAACTTTCTGTTTTTGAGTTTTGCTGTACACACATGCACACACATACACACACTCTCTCTCTCTCTCTCTCTCTCTCTCTCTCTCTCTCTCTCTCTCTCCCCCTCTCCCTCTCTCACAAAATGCTTTTTTTGAGTTCAGAGCTCCTCAAAACTTTTATTTCTTCTGTTGAAGTCTCAGTATCAAATTTTGAGCGGAATACAATACCTTCTCTACTTATGTACATAAATGTTAAATAAGGTATGTAATTATGTATTTAACCCTTGTAACAAAACTTACATTTGCTTCTTTGGTGCTCTTCATTCTGTTGCATAAAAACATTTCTCATGATGTATCAGAAAATCCATTTCAGGCTAATAGATAGTGACCCAATTTAAAGATTTTATTATTATTATTATTATTATTTTTTTTTTTTTTTTTTTTTTTTTTTTTTTTTTTTTTTTTTTTTTTTTTTTTTGCTACAACAAAAATGTGTACAGAAACTATCTAAGTGTACCTCAATTAACTTGAATTAGATAGAAGAATAAGCATTTTAAGAATAGTTTGTAGAAGCTATATAAAAATCATTAATAATAATGCATAGGGAATATGATCCAGCAGATTTTATTTCTCTGTTCACATAGTTGATTTGACTTTCATTTATGTCAGTTTTACTACCCCTTCACATATTTCATGAAATAATAATAAAAAATATAGAACAAGACAAATTTGAAAAGAAAACCAGCATTAGTATGCATCTTAAAGGCTTAATTACAGTATGTATTTATTATTTATGTGAAATAAAGATGCCAAATTGAAATTAATGTATAAGAGAAGCATGACTTCACTAACCCAAGCTTGTGTGCCATATCTACAATGCAGTAACAAAAGAATAAGATGTGCAATCATCTGGCCTGAGTGTTGCAGTTGTCTGAATACTTGTTTTTTGTGAGGAACTAAGATATATAAATACAATACTATGAAATTCATTTTGTTGACTTGAAACAGGATATTCAGCAGCTGAAGCACGTCTGGGCTTGCGTGCTGCACATGGAGATTTAAATAGTGCTGTAGCATACATAACGCACAGAAGAGAGGAACAAGCTGAAGCTAGGCGCAAGGATGCTGCTGAAAGATTACTCAACAGGTATGTCACTGTTAAAATGCTATAGGTAATTAGATCTCAGCAGATTAAAAACTTAGATTTATCAAAATTATGAAATTAAATGCAATCCTCAAACCATAAAAACAAAATCTGGTGTTCAGAAAGGTCACATTCATTCCATAGGCACATAAAACAATTCAGAAGATTTTCAGACAGCAACAATAGCACTCATTCCCAAAAATAAATTCAAATAAAATTCCTCATAAAAGCGAACCAAAAAGAAAAAATTCCAGCTCATAAAAAAACTCCGAGATTTATAGAAAAGATTGCAAAGAATGTGATCAAATTTATATAGGTCAAAATAAGTGAAACAAAAACGAGGCTTAAAGAACACTTTAGGAACATCAAATACAGAGAAGAAGAAAAATCAGCAGTTGCAGCATATTTTTGGATACAATTGTCAACATAGCATTGCTTGGTAGGCAGGCACAAAAACTTGCTGATTTAAATATTTGGGAGAAGATATTACTTTCGAAATTTCGTCCAAGATTAATAAACTTCGAGATCCCAATGGACAAAAATCTGGTGACTAAATTTATAGAACCATTGCCAGAGGGACTAAGAGACAAACACAATCATCAGAGGAGAGGCAGGCTGCGCCATGGCTGAGTGGTTAGATCACTTGCCTCTCACGTAGACAGCCCGAGTTTGATCCCAAGCAGCCACATGAGAGATTTGTGGTGGACAAAGTGGCGCAGGATCAGGTTTTCTCTGGGTTCTCCGGTTTCCCCCGCCATTGCATTCCACTGTGCTCCATCTTCATTCCATGTATCACCAATGTCATCGCCTGCACTGCCACAAGTAGTAAAAGTGGGCATTAAACACTACCTCAGACTGCACCGTGGCCAAGTGGTCAGACCACTCGCTTCTCACCTAGATGGCCCAGGTTCGATCCCAAGTGACCACATGTGAGATTTGTGGTGGACAAAGCAATGCAGGGGTGGGTTTTCTCTGGGTTCTCCAGTTTACCCCGCTATCATATTCCACCGGGGCTCCATCTTCATGTATCATCAGTGTCACCGCCTGTGGTGCCAGAGCAGTAAAAGCGGGCGTTAAACACTTAGAATAAAAATAAAAAAAAAGGAGAGGCAACCAATTGCAATCAGCTGATGATGAGGAAGTCATTCCATGAAACTAGTTCAGAGGTAATCAAACTAATTTAATGAAACTGCATATTTGCAACTGCTTCTAAACTATAATAATTAGATACAGGTGTTTTCATGTATCTCAAAAGCAGGTAACATTAAAAAGTATCTATAGGGTTTTATAACTTTGATTGTGGTATGGCACTTTCAAACTACAGCTTTTTAAATCCCACCACTTCTCTAACACTTGCATGAGTTTTCTATCAAGATAAATCAAAACATTTATGCATTAGTATGATAAGTAGAAGGAAATCGGAAGCTTTTTATACCACAAATTCTGTTCAATTTCTTAATGATTTTCTTAAAATTTTCTGTGGTATTAATCTATAATTCATAACATTTTGGTAGCAAGTTTCCATTCCATTTTATGTATATATCATTTATCATATTTACCCCTCTGTTAGAAATTGTTGTTTTGAAAAATACGGTCAAATGGTAACCTCACTTCCTTTGTAGATGTAGTGTCTTTGCCTCACATTTGAGAAGTCATGAGTTTGATCTCAGTTAGGGTGAATTACCTGCTGTTTAATTGACAGGAAGCTTTCCTGGGTTCTGGAAATAGGAAAGAAGGCTACATCAAGTTTTAAATTTCTCATTTTGTTCCTGGACATATCTTATTAGATTCATATTGTGCATATTAGAGATTATTCTATATCACTATGACATGAAACAGATGCTAGAGCTCATTGATTCACAATTCTTTTGAGCTGTGGTGATAGCTAATCCACATTATGTTGGCTGAATTTGAGACAAGTGAAAAATATCACTGGTCAGTTAAAAACAAATGAAATTCCAATGCCCATAATCAACTTTCCGCTTTGATATCAATATGGTTATGATATGCATTCTCTCTCTTGTTTCTGGATTGAACCAAATCCATTGAGTCGAAATCTTATACACTGCGTTGCTTTCCATTCTTGATTCTGCTTTAGTTACCATTCTTGTTAAATTGTGAACCAGCCCTAACTCTAAGCTTAAGGACTATGGGCTCATTTGAGCTTCATTTCGCACATTTCACTCATCATCCATTATGAATTATCTAGTCAAAGAAGATTAAACATAAACAAAACAAAATCAGGTTGCAAAGGAAAATTGAAGTGCCATCCTGTTGAAGCAAAGTATTCTCATATAATTCATGATTGCTTTGTTAATTAAGATAGGTTAGAAGCTGCAAAAGTGTTAGAATAAAAAAATAGATGCTTTTTAGAAACAGTATTTATTGAATTAGAAATGGTCTTAATCTTTCTTTTGTTTGGTTTGTAGAGAGCGAAGGAAACTTGGTCGTTGTGCAGATGGAGTGCAGTGGGTTGAGCCTGATTTTGTGAAAATGCTGGAACGGATGGGATATTCCAAAGAAACTGCCTGTGCTGCACTGAGGCAGAGTAACAATAATGTTTCTTTGAGTGTACAGCTGATACAAGAGCATCCTGAATTGCTTGCTATTGCTTCTTCTAGCTTAATAGAGATAACAAATGAGCTTATACAACAGGTATGTACGTCTAAAACTTAACAAAATGGATGGTTCACAGTTACTCTATATAACTGGAATGTAAAGAATGTTTAAAATTCTAATATGTTACCTTCATATGGTTACTTACTTTTTACAACTTATTAATACAGAAAATAATTTTCTATCTACTTCTGGAGAAATGCTTTTATTTCATTGCTATCTATAGAAGAGAGACACAGTAGATTAAAGCAATAATCCAGTCTTTAGCAACTTAGTGTTTTCAATCCAATAACAAAGAATATCTTGAAAATTTGCAAAGCTATAGAAACTTTTGACAAAAATTGGAGTTCTACATTTTTTAGTACTTAGTTTTTGTTTCATACAGTTTATTACATATACAAAATGATGCAAAAATCTCCCAGAATGAGTGAGGACTCCACAGTGTTTGCAGAAATTTCAAGATATGCAAGATATGCATTTTGTAATGCTTAGATTAATTTCTGGAATTGTGGGACCTCAAAATGAGTTTTTCTAGTGAAATCTCAATATCAAATTTTTGGGTGAATTGTGCTGTATTTATCTGAATACAAGATGACCCCCATTTTTCAGAACTTAATTTTGTAATTTAGCATATCATTTATGTATAAAAAAGAATACATGTATAAAAGACATAAAAAGAATTTTAAATGACATTTAAAAGTTTACCAAATATTTTGAACAAACTAATGGACACTTCAGCTTATTAAGTCCCTTATTTTTGTTTGTTTATTATTATTATTTTTTTCTTCTATTTTACTGAATTGAATTTGCACGAAAATTCACGTTTGCGCGGCTGACAGAGAGGGTAGCACAGAAATGTGCTATGGTATGGGTGTGATGATACAATGTAATGGTGGTGATCGCAGCAGCATAATTGTAACGATGATGATGGTAATGATTTTGTATTTATACAACATTTACAATTTTTATCTAATTTGAATTTGTTCATAAATTTACATAGTTACAGAAAGTTACATTTACGGGAGAGACAGAGAGCGGAAATATCTGGCATGTATGCAAATGATAGAACGTGACAGTGGTGGTAGTGGCAGCGTAGCTGTAATGATGATGATGGATATGATTTTCTCTTTAGACAACATATTGAACAATTTTTTGTCTAATTTGAATTTGTGCAGAAATTCACATTGCGAACGGGAGAGGGACAGAGACAAGATAACAGAAATGCCTGTGTTTGGCGGTGATAGCGGCAGCTTGGCTGCAACGACAATTATGGATACGATTTTCAGTTAAGACAGCATACTCAATATATCGTAAAACATTTTACCCAATTTGAATTTGCACGTAAATTCACATTTTGGACAGAAGAGACGGAGAGGAGAGTGTGGAGATGCATGGAATGTATGCGATTGTACAATGTAATTTCAGTGGTGGTGGTGGCAGCAACATGGCTGTAATGATAATTATGTATGATATTTTCTATTAAGACAACACACTCAGAAGCCCTCTAATTTTATTTTAGTCTCGGAGAGTAATCTTTTTTCCAATGAGAATGTTCATAGACCCGCTAACAGTAATTTTTGGCGTGAAGCAGAACTCACAAAACATGCTGCATACATCATGACTATTAATCTTGGCACCTGTAATCTATACTATTTCCCCTAGCATCACCACTGCCATACCGTGAAGTTTGAAACTTACTGTGTGGTATTTTGGAAAACATATATCGCAAATGCAAGACAACCCCCAGTTTTGAACATTAATATTTTGGAAAAATTAATTATCTTGTATTCGGATAAATACAGTAATATGCTCCCTACTTACTGTAGGTAAGGAGAGAAAGTAAACACAAACAGTGTATGGTGTTTCTATATGTTTAAGCATGGCACATTACATAATTTTTTGTTTCTTTGAGGTAAGATTCACTGTAAAAATTGGTTAATAAGGAATATTCAACATAGTACTCTGTGATATGCTTTGGTATAAAAGCATTTATAAACTCTAAAACAGAGGGAATTTATGATAACATTATAATGAGTTCACATACAATAAGGCAAATCTGTATTAGCTATTAAGTGGAGCTAACTCTAACACTCTTACTTGGTTCGCTTGCCAATTAATTAAACAAAGTGCTTTTGCTCACCTCACCAGCTGTGGATTTATGGTTTCCTTTTCCAAGATGGTTTCCTTTTCAATTTGGTGAAAGCTCTGATGTTAATGGATAAACTTGAAAAAGGGCCGTTAAGGTAGTTGTTTGAATGTACATAGGGATAGAGAAGTATTGTATTCCACCTAAAAATTTGATACAGAGATTTCACCAGAAATACATGTTTTAGGACCCCCTGTATCCAAAAAAAGCATTTTCAGAGAGTGTGTGCGTGTGTGATTGTGTGTTTTTTTTTTCCAGGGATGCGACACAAAGATTTTGAGAAAAATCCCCCTACCCCAAACTAAAATATACATTATGTCATATACATTTTTTTCATGGAGCTTACCGTTTTAGTGGTATTCATTGTTATTAGTTTCAGTTGTGAAGTACTTTAACTTTTCTCAGACGGGAATATTTTTTTTTTTCTTTTGTTCTACTCCTGGCCAAGAAAAGAAGCGATTTGTAATGACAATCGCATAACGACAGCTTTTAAAACACTTGACTGTTGGTTATTCCCTTATTTTCTTCCTACTTATAAGGACTAAGTAATAAGAACATTGTGCTAATGAGACCTTGATTAGCAAGGTGCAGAAAGAAGAATAATCTTATGTAAGAAGTTTGTAGAACAGCTAGAGAAAGTCATGTGAGTGTAACACATCAGATTTTTATATAATCTTCTCTCAGATGCAAGTTTTTTTAGGTCTTCAGGATAATTTCACTAGTCTAATTCTCCTTTCTATTATGGTTTTCATTCCAAGATGTGATTCAGCACTTAATGTTTATTTCTCTACTACATACCATAAGTAGAGGTAGTATTGTATTCCACCCAAAAAGTTAATACCAAGATTTCACAAAAAAAAAAAAAGATTTTGAGGCTGCCGAAATGCAAATAAAGCACTTTTAGAAAAAGATCTACACAAGGGTGTGGGTGTACATGTATGCATTTACATGTGAGCGATAGAGAGTTAAATATGAAACTTAATATTTAAATTCAGTGTTTTCCAAGGATGCAACATGAAGATTTTCAAGGGGTTAAAAAAACACCTTAAACTACCTTTTACATAGATTATTTTTTGAAAATGTTAATTTTCTCATAAATGGCTCTTAATGGGTTATATTAAAATGCCATATGTTTCAGGTTTTTCATGATAAATGATATGTATAGCTTTAATTTTCTGGAAAGAGCCTCTTTAAGTCCTCTCCATTCTAAATGGGCTTTGCATAACTGGTAAACCGTGAGAGATAGTCAAAGTATTATTATACAAAAATGTTCATGTTGTCAGAGCCTACAATTTATGTCAAGCATATTTTTAGTGAAGTTAATAATTTCTAAGATATACCTTGTTATTGGTTTAAATGTTCCAATACTTACAGTTTTCTCAAATGGGAAGTTATTAGATTTTTTTCTTTTCATCCTGGTCATGGAGAGAAAAAAAAATTATATAGTGACCTGCTCTTAAAAAATTTGACTATTGCTTTAGTCTAATGCATTCCCTTATTATGCTTTGAACTACAAGAAAATATTAAAAAAAAAAAAAAAAAATGTGCTAATGTTCTTAATTAATATGAAATAGAAGAATAAGCTTTTGTAAAGTCATGTGAATGTAATACAGAATTTTTTATACTTGCATTTGATGTTTTACTAATGTCTGAATCAGATGTCAATATCTCCAGCCCAGTGAGCTAGGAATGACAATTCCACTAAAGGTTTCACAAAATTCAACAGAGAGCATCTTGTACGTGTGCCAACCATAAATATGTATTACCCTAATCTTGAATGCTATAAGCATTATAATACATAGATTTTGGATGCTCATTGTAGTTCCTCTTGCTTAAAAATTCCTTTTAATATATAGTAATAAAATTTAATTTAAGTTACATTAGTAGAAAGTTAGCAGAACAAGCTTTAAAAACAGAAAGATGTTGAGGATTTATTCCTAAAGTTCTTCAATTTTGTAATTAGCTTTCCAGTTACGTAATATACAAAGCCTCTTATACTATAGAGTTATGGGCTGTAAAAATGGGAGTTCCCATTAATATTGCAAATGCAGCAGCTTTATAATAGTTAGGAAAGTTAAGCGTGAGAGGGTTAATGATGGAGAAAATCCTGAAATATTTATTTTGAGTCCAAGAGTTACCTGATACAGAATTAGTGCAAAAAAATACCCGATATATCTAGAGGAAAGTTTGAATACTATATCTAATGGATGACTGAGGAAAATCATGGGTTAGGCAATATTTGGGTTAAAATAGGATACTTTGGAAGAGATTTTTGGAGTTAAGTGAGATTGAGAATGAAAGATTAAGAAAGACAGATCTTATTTGCCAAGGCAGGGGGAAAAACTCACTGTCATTTTACAAGAGGCTAAAAGATGACAAGACAAGAGAAGGACAAGTACATTTTAATTTGTAAAAAACATGAAAGAGAAGGGTTAGCCTTTTAGATTTGGTGTTTGAAAACTAAGGTATTGGGGTGGAAGGGAGGTTATCCCTAAAATGTGCTCCAGATGTGGTGACAAGGGAGATGAAAGCCACATTTTACTTATATAAAGTCACAAAAGATTAGAGAGAAAGTCTAATAAATAAGAAATGGTTATTGAAGAACAAAGAAATTGTACTTGGAAGATTTTTAACATCAGAAGCAGATGCCTACTTTGGGGGAGTTTTTGTGGAAGGTAAAGAGGAAATGGAAATGGTCAGTTAAAAAAATGGTACCTAGATCAGGTTTTAGATAACAAAGGATAAAATATAATATCATAAATGTTTGTATAGTGAAATAGTTATGGTCTGGCCAACTAATTACTGTTAAGGTCAGTCAATGCATGTACTTAGCATTTTAATAAATAAATAATTTCCCATTATGGAGATTTTAAATTACAGATAGAATTTGTTATCCCTATAACATTAGGACCTAGAGTTTGTTTGCCAGAATGATACTTACAGATTCTGTGAGATGAAATCTTTTGCTCAGAGGCATCTATCAGATTTCCAGTTCATATAGCAAGCATACAGTAAAACTTTCAACTATTGTTTTCTTTCAATCATCACACAGACCCAGCAGGTTTACATTATAATTTACATAAATAAAACCCATACTCATCACAAATTATGTATAAAAGAAGTGATATGTATATGCAGTGGAACTTTCAATATACTAAGTAGAAAGTATGTGGGTCGCAGAAAATCACTATAGTCCCACTTACACAGGTTTTAAAGCTTTGGATATGTTGCAAAGACATTTGTCTTATCTTCAGCAAGGGTGACTGATATATTGAAAGGAAAATTCGATGTTCTGAATGCTGTGCCATCTGGATGTCTGGTTGAGAGTTGGATAATAGCTGGAGGTATTTTGAAGTTCATGACGCAGCATTTTTTATTATGTAGATCTTTTCCCAGATTATTAGCTCTATTTACATTTATGGATATTTAATCAATCTTTTATGTATTTTTATGAAGGAAAAGCTATCCCCCATTTTTTTACGTAGATGGATCAAATTTGACAACAGCAAACTCCAGAAAAGTCTAGAAAGGAAAACTATGGTCACCGAGAGATCAAAACATTATGAAACCTTACAAAAAATAGATTTAAAAGCCTATTACCTACATTTAAAACTAGTTAAAGAATTGGGACACATCATTTGGTAATATTTTGAAACAAATTGTATGATTTACTGAACGTAAGGATGAGGAAAAAACACAAAAATTAAAAAAGAAAGTTGAAATATTACGAAAAAAGAACAGAATAAACAATACCCGTCATCAAAATACAAAACTGGAAATATTACCTCCAAACAACGTAGAAAACATTTCCTCACAAAGGCTTACAGAAAAGGAAATTCAATTTTTAAGTAAAAGCTTCAAAACATGTGTCACTAACTCACACAATTTAGATGACTATATTGTGGACGTATCCATTACCTCGCATTTTCTGGACAAGGGGAACCAAAAGACTTAGGCAAAATTAAGTGCTTGGAAATCCTCAAGGAAATGTCTTTTAAGGAAGAACACAGTCACTACAGACAAATGATCAATAAATTAAACAATAAACCAGTTTTATATTTAAAGGCAGACAAAGGGAACAAAATAGTAATCATAGATCAATTTGACTATAACCAAAGGGTTGAAAAGTTACTCCAAAAACCAGAATACACTACTGTAACCAAAAATCCACTTCACAAATATATTGAAAATACTATCAAAACTATTAAAGAAAGCAGCATAATCCCAAACGAGTTGAAAAATAATTTAATGGTAAGCAACCCTGATTTAGCCAAATTATACTGCTTACCAAAGATCGACAAGAATGATGATAGCATGCATCCAATCATTAACATAGATGCCCCAACTTACAAATTAGCAAAATGGCTGGTAAAAGAATTTGAATAGATTGATAAATTTGAAACATTAAGCTTAAAAATTCTTTGGACTTTGTAAAGAAAATTGAACATGTTGTGATTAAAACACCTGGAGAGGTGATGGCATAAAATAAAATAACTTCTCATTTTCCAACAGGGTTTTTCGACAAACTGCAGGCTTGGCCATGGGCAACTCTCTCTCACCTATGTTAGCTAACTTATATATGAGCAATTTAGAGTCGCCCTCCGTGGTGTAATGGTTACCATGCTAACTTCATATACCCAAGGTCGCGGGTTCAAACCCGGCGGAGGACGATGGATTTTTTCGGGCGTAAAAATCCTTAGCATGGCTTCCTTCGGAAGGGAAGTAAAGCAGTGGGTCCCGTGTCGTAGATTTACGGCACGTAAAAGAACCTCAAGCCTGATAAGAGAGGCCTCTGAGCAAAATTAAGCGATCTTTCACGCCCAGAATAGAATGGGACGCTGAGAACCAAAGCAGTTAAAGAGCGTCCATAAATAACACGTCATTTACATTTTTTTTTTTTTTTTTTTAGCAATTTAAAAATCAAAATCACTAAAGCCTTCCCACAGATCTTGAGACTGTTAATTAGCTTTTCTAAAAAAACTATTGTAAGTTATTAATTATTTAGCAATTTATAATTAAAGATTACAAATGCTTATTAACTTATGTATTTAACAGAGTAAATTCAGCTTGGAGCAGAAATAGAAAGCTGATGCCAAGATAGGAGAATGGTATAGGAAGCGTTTTGTAGAAAGGTTTCTTTTGTCCCGTCACGTACTACCAGGTCATGCCGGGGGTAAACCTTAAAATTCGGAAGAGAGTAATTTTCCATTGTACAACACGCGTCACATGAGTGTTGCGGTGCACCCTGGGTTGATAAAACAATTTTGGGTAATATTTATGTCAATTGCACAGCCTTTCTGTCCAATCACAAAGAAGCCGCCATGACGGTATTTTTAGTACATAAAGAGCCCAAGAAAGCACATCAGGGCGTCTGTCGCTGTCTGTTAACTGTATGATGCTTTCATGCTGTCGGTTGTCAGTCTGAACGTCACTTCTTTGCACAAAGTTAAGCACGGTAACTTGTAATGAAACAGTATATTTAAAGTCAGTGACGTGTATTAAATTATATTGTATAAAGCTGAATCAAGGAAGAAGAAGTAAATATAATTACGTGTGATTAACCAAGCATTAAAGTTCCTAACAAGTGTTTAAGTTAGCAGAATTGTAAAGCAAAGTGCTTATCTCGCATCTCCTAGGAAAAAAAAAATAAACTCCAGGAAAGTTACGCACGTCTTCATTATTGTAAGATCACTCCCTGAACTGCCCCTATTAGCTGCACCACCCCTAGAGAGTCAACTATCGTGCAGACTGGGTAACACCGAGGCAAATTCACCAGTAGTGGATTCACATCATCTGGGCCCGAAGCCGAGAACTCAGCATCTGGTGTTTTGAATGTGGTAATCAGGAGATTACGCCACAACAATAAGTACACCGCATATGGTATACAACATATAAGTCCACCTCAATCTTCAAATCCTAGCATAGATATGTGGATGATGTGTTTGCCATGATTCCTAAAAAAACTAATGGACGATGCAATAAAGTTATTGAATTTACAAGAAAAATCTATAGTGTTCATCATAGAAGAGGAACAAGATGGATTGTTGCCCTTCTTAGATTTGAAAATCATGAGAGCTGAAACAAGCTTAGAATTTGGCATATACAGAAAAGCAACACATGTTGACAGTTATATAAAACAGAACCAGTTCAATCCAGCCATCTTACTACACAAAAAATGTAGACCAAGTTAAAACATATTCTTTATCCTAAATACATTTTTTTTTCATAGAATTAGCCATTTCTGAGATATTTCTTGTTATTTGTTTCAGATATACATTTCTCACACGAAAAGTTGTAAATTCCTGGCCCTATATGGAAACAGATTTCAACCACATGGCAACCAGCTTATAAAAGATTTCACTATCACTTTAGCCTAGTGTTTTCCTGTATTTCCCTTCTACTTATAAGGAAGCACGTAATTAACACAATTTCTGCTAATGTTTATCTTGATTATCATAAAACATATAGAAGAATTATTTTAACAATAATTTGTTACAGTGATGTAGAGAAAGTCATGTAAATGGAACACATCAGGTTTTTTTGTTTAAAATTTTACCCCAATCAAGTGACTATAATTCTCAGCCCTTAAATCTGATTGAAAATCTTTCCAGATTTAAGTCCTGCAGACCTAATTGAACATAATAATTTTTGGACTTATTTATTTTTCTTTTCTGAATTTCTTATTTGTATTCAGTGAATTATTTAATCATTGGTTAAAAGCATTTAATTTTATACTGAAGGTGGTTGCAGTTGGATTTGATCCAAGAATGGCTCGTAATGCACTCAAGAAGCATAAAGGAAATGCAGTCAAAGCATTGGAAGAGCTAATTGCCTCTGGAGGTATTATAGAAGGCGTAGAAGACAGTGGTAAGTTGGAAAACACCTAAAAGTTTAGTTTAAAAGAAATGGATAAACCTTTTAGACATATTTATACAAGTGTTTTTGGGATGTAAATTACAATTGCAAGCCTGAGCAAGTTTCAGATTACAAAACCAATGATTGGTTACCATGATGCTGTTTAAGAATAGGACAGAAGATACAATTTAGTTCTAAAGCTTCAGGGCCATAAAAAATGCTAATGTTTACAGGTACCTATCACTGCAAAAGAATGAAAACAGTAATAGAAACATTAATGCAATAATAATATGGAAATAAAGCATCTAAGCAAATAAATTTGGTCAGAAGCAAATAATATAAATAATATAATAAAATAATAAGTAGGATATATTAATATCTTATCAAATATATACATTTATGTTTTTAAAATTTTTGAAATATGAAGTTTGTTTGATAAGTTCTTGGAATGAAATCCAAAATAATAATTTTTACATAATTAAAACTATTTTTATATATATTCTCTCTATACTCTAATGCACTTGGTCCATCAATGTTCCAATGCCTTTATTCCATCTCAAAAATGAGATTCCTCCAAGGCTGCGAACACTCATCAACTCTGGCTATCAGTTCTTCATTTGAACAGAATTACTGTCAACCGAGGAAACTTTTGAACTTAGGGAAGAGATGGAAGTCTAAT
Source organism: Hymenopus coronatus (assembly GCA_030762935.1). Taxonomy (NCBI): domain Eukaryota; kingdom Metazoa; phylum Arthropoda; class Insecta; order Mantodea; family Hymenopodidae; genus Hymenopus; species Hymenopus coronatus. Next base: position 89,577,295 of record CM060894.1, on the reverse strand, counting down.
GGAGCCATATCAGGAGCCAGATGGGTGGGACAACATATTCTAGCTCAGCTTGTGTATTTTTGCCGTGGCAATGGCACACATGTATGGGCGCGCATTGTCTGATGGAAGATGACTTTTTTCCATGCCTTTTGCTGTTTTTGGTCCAAGAGATTAGCATTGTATTCCCCCTGTAATGGTTTGCCTCAGAGAAAGATAATGTTGTTCCTTTCGCATCCCAGAAAATGGATGCCATCACCTTTCTGGCCAATTGTGTTGCCTTTGCTTTGGAGGTGGCAAATCAGCATGCTTCCACTGTTTCGATTGTTTTGTTTCTGGTGTGTACTAGTGGACCCATACTTCGTCTGTGGTCGCGAACCAGCACAAAAAATGTGGGTTTTTCTGAAAGTGGGTGAACATTGTTCAGAAATTTGCACTTTGATGTGTTTTTGATCTTGTGTTAATAGTTGTAGCACCCTTCTGGAAGATAATTTTTTATATCTAATTCCTCATTCAAAATGTGGATATGTCCTTTCACATGATATCACTAGAGCTTCAGCAATTTCTTTTACTTTCTGTTGGTGATCCTCCAAGACCATTTGGCATTTTGTGTCCATTTCTGGGGTAGTGACACATCTTAGGCAACCACAACACAGATTGTCTTCTGTGCTCTCCCAACTAAATTTAAATTTGTTAGTTCACTTATGAATATGAAGAAGCAGCGTCTCTCAATATGTTAAATAAGTCACCATAAACTTCATTTGCTTTCTTACCTTTATTCATCACTGTTTGAACCTTGCAAAATTTTCCATCCTCAAAATTTCTTTCATGGGAACAACAATAATATCATATACAACACAGCTTTCCACCTAGAGAACTGAATGCCACCTGTTCACTCATAAAGAATGGTTAATTATTATTGCATCAGTACCGTGTTGTACTAGCGATGACCATTATTGGCATTTCCGAGGACTAATCAAATGGCCTTTGTATGTAATAAAATTATTAAAATATTATGAAATTGTAACATCAAAAAAATCATAATTTCTTTACATAGTCTCAAAATGTTTTGTATTAAGGAACCTAGAAAGTCACATGTCTTAACACACACACACCATATTATTGATCCAGTACTACAAGCAGGTGTTAATTATCTGGAGATGTATAATTAAAAATTGAAAATCATATATTATTGTTCATTTTTCAGATTACTTTTCCCATGACAATAACAAATAGACGTGTGTTTCAAACTGTCAAATATATTGAATTTTATTTATGTAGTAATAAAACCATACATATCTTGGACTACCCTTTAAACTTGGGACCCTGTGCTTCTGTCGTTGGACGGCACTCTACTTTTTGCAGAGATTTTCATGTGCCCTCTTTCCCTTTGTATTTACTGAGTCATTCTCCTTTCTGCTTTATCTATATTTTCCAACTTGTTTTTCAGCTAATTTTACGATCGCATTCCTCTTTTCACTTCTGCCTATAGCCTTATTTGAATCTTACTTCAACTTTCCCTTTCTCCATCACTTTTCTTGTCTCTTATCTCTTCACATTTGTATTTCCCATCTTTTCACCTTATTCATGCTGCACTTGATTTAGTTCTCCCTCCCACCCCCTTCACTTCTATCTGTGTCTTCCATTTGCTCTGTCTTGTCTTTCGCTGCAATCTGACCATTTCCTCCTTGCTCTTCTGGACCTCACCCATTATACATTTTCTTTCCCCTTGTCTATTATCCACTATTTCCACTAGAATCTTGCACTGGTCATCTTTATTTTTTTCCACAAAGCATACCCACTCATTACCAGTATCTTTATCCTCCCATTAAATATTTCTTATTCTACTCCTGGCTCTTTCCTATGTTATTGCTTCCTCTAGTTCCCTCTGTCCATCTACCATGCCTCTTTCCTTCGAAATAGCACCCATACTTTTTTTGTTCACTGATCTGCTGATCTGGTTCTTCACCCTTACACATGCCACCATTTCCCCCTCTACACTCTTCTCTTCGGCTTCTGCTTCCTCTGCCTCAGCTTGCTGCTCCATGTCATTTCCCTTTCTTTTTCCTCCATGGTTTCCCCTTCATTAGTGTCTGTTATCTCCTTCCTTGTCATTGTTACTTTTTGCTGCATATGCTTCTGTTGTTCTTTCACCCCATGGATCATTGTTCCTTCCTGAATTTTTGTCTTTGTCACCATTTCTTAATACCTTGCCTCCCTGCTTGCATATGTGTTTCTTCTGCCATTTTACCACCAATCCATAGTTTGAACTTTTTAATGTATGTCACTTTTCCATGTTTGCGTGTCTTATCTCCTTTTTTTCTATTAACCTTTTTAGTTGGGTCCTTTGTTCCCTGTTGATGTAAATGTCCATTCCTTTCAACATTTTGCATGATTTATCATGTCTCTTGCCAATTGCATGCTTATGCACTTCATTATTATGTTTCTCTTCTCTCTTTTCTTTTTGAATCTTAAAGTATTGCCTTGCAGATAATTCCTGTATTTCTCATTTGGTGTTTCCTCCTGGCTTTTCTTCTAACCCTAACAGGTTGTACCGTCTGCCTTTATAGGCCAGGTTTGGCTGAGTGGTTAGACTAGATTAAACTCACGTGACTGCATGTGGAATTTTAGGTGGAAAGTGGTGCAGGGGTGGGTTTTCTCCAGGTCCTCTGCTTTCCCTTGCCATTGCATCCCACAAGTGCTCCATCTTTGTTTCATTATCAGTGTCATTGCCTGCGGTGCCATAGTAGTAAAAGTGGGCATTAAACACTATCAGAAAAAAAAATTCTGCCTTTATCCTTCATTCTTTCCTCCCTTCTAATATTCCTTGCCTCCTCCATGATTTATTCTCATTTCCTGCTTATTTCTTCTTCTGTATTGCCTATATTTTGCTCCAACAATTCCTCTAAGTCTTCCTACTCCGTCATTGCTGCTTTTGTAGTATCTTGTGTGTGTGTTCACGAGCGCGCGTGCGTGAGCACATGTGTACGTACGTGCATGCGTGCATGCCTGTGAAGACCTCTTCATTCTTGATGACATACCCCAACTGGTAAACCATAAGAAATAGACAAAAACTTAGTATACAAAAAAGATAGATCTCTCAAGGCACACAAATTTAAAATAATTTTTTTTCAATTAGGAATTCATTCTTTTTACTTTTGCTTTACTCCTGGCCATGCAAAGAGAACCAAATTTCTGTTGCATAGCAACCAGCTTTTAGCCTAGTGTATTCTCTTATTTCCTATCTACATATTAGGAACTAAGTAATAAGAGTATTTCTGCTAATGTTTATCTTTATTAGCATAAAATAGATAAACTTTGTAAGAATAGTGTGTTACAGAATAGTAAGAGAAAGTCATATGAATGGAACACATCAGATTTTTTTGTCTTGTTAATACAGTGTTCTGATATGTTCGAACAAATCTGAAATGAAATGGCGTGTTATTTATGGACGCTCTTTAACTGCTTTGGTTCTCAGCGTCCCATTCTATATTGGGCGTGAAAGATCGCTTAATTTTGCTCAGAGGCCTCTCTTTTCAGGCTTGAGGTTCTTTTACGTGCCGTAAATCTATGACATGGGACCCATGGCTTTACTTCCCTTCCAAAGGAAGCCATGCTAAGGATTTTTACGCCCAAAAAAATACATCGTCCTCCGCCGGGTTTGAACCCGCGACCTTGGGTATATGAAGTTAGCATGGTAACCATCACACCACGGAGGGCGACGAACAAATCTGAATTAAACTAATCTTACATAATATCAACTTTTTCACTTGAAAAGTATGTGTAATAGATATACCAAAGATATACAATATATATTAATAAATGTCCATATAAATCATTTGAGAATAACATTGTTCTTTTGGTAAACATTACTTCATTTTGGGTCTAATAACCTCACCTTTTGCAGGTAACACATAACTAAATGACTGGTTTGCTGTTTCTTCAGAAATTGCATCTTTGGAATCAAAATGCTGGAGAACTTGTTTCCAGAATCAAAATTCTTCATAAAATAGTCTACAGCATCAATCCAGTTTCCCCAACTTATTAAAATTGACTTAGGCGGCAGATAACCCACTCCAACTGAGATTCAAATTTAGTCTCTCAAGGCTATAAGGCAGATATACTATTTCAGACCCTGGAGATAAACTAAAGTATCATTAAAAGAATGAATATGATTCCATTGGCTATGTGACAAAAATGTGTAAGAATGAAACAAACATCAGCATCCTTAAATCAGATTCCTTGAATGCGCCATTGCGCATTGTAGTTGTTAGATTGTAGTGACAACTAGTGATATGGAACGTTCTAGAAAACCTTTTTCATATAATGAAAAGAACAGTATTTCATAAACTTTGATGCTAAAAGTTCAGTTCTGCAGCCATTTGATTTTTGCTGACCCATAGAAAACTTTGTGACCAAAATTTGCAATTAAGAGGATAACAGCAAAATACAGTTTACAGACAAATATGGATTCTCACAGTTCATTATTAAGGAATTTTGGGTTTGATTTATACTTTTTGCTGATCTTCATAGACAAAGGCTGTTTTTGTTGTGTTTTCCAGGAATGAATTCCTCTTATTACTCAAGAATTTGTGATTGCCTGCAAGAACATAAAAAGAAAGCAAAATATTGTAGTATCAAACTAGTAATTCTAGAAATATTAAATTCAAAATGCAAAATACAAATACTTTTGTAGCATTCACTAGCATCTTTTAAATTATCATTCTTTAACCTGGTAGGTCATCATATCATACAATGAATGAATGAAATTGGTGAAGTGATACTCAAATGAACCCTGGGTTCATTGAGTTAAAGCCACCTTACATTCGTCTTCTCAGGATAAGGGAAAACCCTAGCTCAGTCTGTGATTGAAACTCAGGACCCTTGAATGAGTGGCAGACATTGCCATCATGCCACAGAAGCAGGCACAGAAAATTTGTTTGTCATTAAAGAGTACTGGATCAGTGTTGCAATTTACTTATTTTTCAGTATAATCTTCTGAAGTGCAATTCCTGTGCTCAATTTTTCTCTAGGTTTGTGATTCGTCCTAGCAAATGGGTTTCTTTGAGTTTCTAAATACTCACTTGCTTTCAATATGACCTTTTCTTTATAGACGTAAATTTGCCCCATAACGTTTTGAGTTTTGGAAACAGATGTGATCTGAGAGAGTAAGATCAGGTGAATAAATTGATACAATGACATTTTAAATTATATTTGGGTCAATTCATCATGAATGATGAAGCTTGATTGAAAAATAACTGCATGCGTATTCTGTAATTTGAGGTTAAAGTTTTAACAACTTTTAAAGCTACTAACCAGATGCTACACACAGTATTCTGTAACATCATAAAAATATCATCTTGTTGAGAGGAAAAAAAGTTATGGTTAATGATACCAAGAGTTGAGACTATGTTGTTGGTGCTGGCACTAATATTACTACTGGTTGAAAATTGATGCACTTTTAGTTCTTCTTGAGCTTAAAAAGTAACTAACAATCTTCATAACCAGAAAATTACAAAATAGCCCTGATTATCCTGGTGAAACTATCCCTGCTTATGGCCTCTCCTAAGGCCATTTTTCAAGCATACATATCACAGTTCACTTTTTGCAATTCATTGTTTAGACTGCTGTTTCATTTCTGATGTATGGTGATGAATCCACATTATGACTAGGCACCATAAGCTTTAAAAAAAATTGTTAAATTCTTAAACATTTCCATTTACCTGATCTTTGTGTGCTACTTTGCTTATGCTCCAGATTAAGCATACATGCTGCCTCTCCCTCATTATTGCATACATTTTTACTTTCTCTAGCATGTATGTACATACTACATAGGACTTAGAGAAGGTATTGTAATCCACCCAAAAATTCAAGGAGATTTCACAGGAAATATATGTTTAGAGGTCTCCTGAGTCAGAAAAAAACATTTTTAGAAAAAGGTCCATGTGTGCAAGTGTGTGAGCATGGGGGCAGGGGGCAGCATAGCTCAAAAAGAAAAGACCATTAAATACCAGAATCAGTATTTATGTTTAGTATCTTCCAAGGATGTGACATGAAGATTTTCAAGAAAATCCCTCCACCACAAACTACCCTTTACATAGAAACATTTTTGAAAATTTTGATTTTCTCGAAAATAGCTTTAACAATTTCGATTAAAATTCAGTATATTAAAGATATTTATATCATGAATAATATGTATATTTTGAAGTTTCTGGGAATAACCTCCGAGGGATAGAATTTTGCATAACGGTTAAATTGTAAGAGATAAACAAAATCTTACTACAAAAAAAATGTAGACCTTGTTAAAACACATAACTTAAGTCATCTGCATTTTTCTTGTAGGGTTGACTATTTTCGAGATATTCTTTGTTACAGGTTTCAATTTTAAAATATTTAAAACTTTTCTCAAGCAAGAAAAGAGAATCATGTTTCAATTGTTTCACATTGCTATAGCATTTAAAAGATTTGACCATAACTTTAGCATAGTGTATTCCCTTATTTCCATCATACATATAAGGAAGCAAGTAATAAAGACCATTTCTGCTAATGTTTATCTTGATTAGCATGACATAGATAAAGGAATAATCTTTTGTGAGGAAAGTTTGTTTGTGTAACAGCTAGAGAAAGTCAATTGAATGGCACACATCAGATTTTTTATACATGAAAAATATAGGCTCCCCTGAGTTATTTTTTTTAAGCCATACCTGAATGAACTCATTAGCCAAAATTAATTAGTTCAATAGAAGGGCATGCATCAATGTAAGTGAAAATGCCTCTGCAAAAAAAAATTGAATCACAATAGGAATTTCAACCTTAACCACAGAATATTGATACATAGAAAGCAAACTTTATGACTGCATATACCAATGTTTAGTACCTCCTATAAAATTTAACCAATACATTCAAACATTCAAAGGTATGTTTTTTAATTCAACATATATTGAGATAGTTTTTAATTCTCTATGTCACAGGGGAATGCACAGTCAAAGTCCTGCCAATGGTGTGGGTATTTGTGCCTATGTGAAAATATATCTATGTAAGATAACAAATGAAAAAAGAAAACAAAAATGTGTTATATTCACAGACTCTCTACTATTTATTTAAAAAGCTATTCATACAAAACTTTATTCTTCTATTTTATATTAACCAAGATAAACATTTGCAGAAATGGATTTGCCAAATATTGTCTTGTAGGTTGGAAATAGGGCAATAGAAGGCTTTAGCAATAATCAAGAATGGATTGCTATGTAATAACTTTGAAATTCTGTTCTCTTAGTGTGGACTCAAGAGAAAAGCAAATGATTTTCCACTTGAGAAAAATATAAGATTTGAAAATTCAAATCAATAACTAGGAACATCATGGAAATGGTTAACTCCCACACAAAATGTTTTTGACAGAAACTGTATACTTTAATGAGATCTACATTTTTTGTATTTTTGTCATCTTGTGGTTTACCATTAATGCAAAAGCCATTGAGAAGGAAGCAAACTTCAGAGGCTACTCCCAGAAAATTCAGATATACTTACATTTATCATGAAAATGTCTTAAACATAGTAGCATTGTAATAAAATAATTGTTTGAGCCATTTTTGATGAAATCAAAATCTTTTAAAATGTTTCCATATAAGGATTAGTTTGGAGTGGGAGGATTTTCTTGAAAATCTTCATGTTACATCCTTTGAAGATGGAAAGTTAAATACCAAGTTTGGTGCTAAACCAACAACAACAACAACACACGCACACAATTTTCTAAAAATGCATTATTTATTTATTTATTTTATTTGGGAGCCTTAAAAATGTATTTCCAGTAAAGTCTGGATAACCAATTTTTGAGCAGAACATAAGTACAGCTAGGTGACAGAGAAAGTAAAAATACAAAAAATGCATAGTGATGGTATTCACAATCTAGATTAAATCTGAATCAGCGGAGCCAATAAAAACATAGCTATAAATGATAGAGATATTATTTCCATTTTGTTGGATGGGGCTTAAAAATGTATAGAGTAATGAGATGAAAATAATGATTGAAGTCCTTTGCCTAGCTCCTAATCGTTTATATAACTTTTTATTGAAAAATAAAACAGCATTCATGTTGTTACAGATTCCGGTGAGGAGGAGGAGGATGGAGCAAAAAGCGAGAGAAGGAAACAAGATCATGAGAGAGAAATCGAGGCCTATAAACGCTTGGCAGAAGACTTACCCACTGAAGAAGAAGACCATTTGGATGTTTCTTTAGAGGCTGAAGAGAGATTTCTCAAGGAATACTTGGCATTGTTGTTTCCATCATAGAAACTACATTGCTATCCAGAGAAGAATGCAATATTTTCAATTTAATGTAAATGTGTATTAAATGTTACCTTGACAAAGGGCTCTAAAGGAGATGTACTGATTCAAACAAATGCCACTTATAGTTAGGTTTTGCTGCATAATGAAATCAATAACATATATGCATTTATCAACATTATGCCTTTTTTAAACACCATTAATGGAACATTTGCAGTTATCTGCTGTTCTGCAAGTAATGCACATGAAACAATGTTACAGAATGTGTTTGTGGGTTTTTTCTTCTTCTTCTTTTCTTTTACTTTCCTTTATACTGGAGTGCTGGCAAGTCTGTTTCTCATCTCTAGAGGCCCAATACTGATCTAAGCTGTTTTACGAATGTATACATATATTTTTATTAACATGTTTGTAAATTTGAACTTTTAGAATCCAGTTTTGGTGTAACAAAAATTTGTTAAGTAGAATGTTATTACAATAAAATATATTATGAAGAACGATAAGCCTTGCAATTACCAAATTTTAATGATGTTGCTGCAGTTCAGAATGAATCTGCTTGCAATGTTTTTTCTTAGCTTACAGATTTTGGTTAAGGGTTTTTATTTCTTTTCTGTATTTCTTACCTGTTCCTGTAACATAGTATTATGAGAAGAAATCCTGGTTTAAACACCAAGGAAACAGATATGGTAAACTATTGATTTGGGAACCATGTAAGAGAAGAGCTGAAAGCCTATTAAAATGCAATAGAATTCAGCTGATAATAATTATTGTTTTTCTCATAGCACATGCTTTTTGGAAAAAGCATCTTAATACAATCTGGGTAACTTAGAGTGCAGACTATGCAGGAAAGAGACTGAAACAACCCAACTATGCTTCTGTGAGGCTTCTGCTTTTGCAAAAGTGTTTATAGAACCAAAAGAAGTAGCATCCACACCCACTATAAGGCTGTATTGCCTTTTAAGGTATTCAGGTGTAGTGGGTTGATCTTAAACAATACAGGCAGCACAATAAGCTCTCGACTGAAGTATGCCAGGAGAAATGATGGGAATCTGCATTGAAACAGAAGAGGAGGAAGAAGCAGGAGGAGAAGTTTCCATCATCAGCTGAAGGTCATCTGATGCGGTTCAAGCATCTGCAGATATGCATCTAGAAACTTCCATGATGAATTTGAAGAATCTGTCCTGAAGGCAGGATTTTAAAGTACATTCAGATTAGATGTTTATATTTTGGGATGAAAACTTTTTCCCAGGCAGAGAGTTATAAAGAGCAGCTAATATGTTTAACTAGATTTGTCTCTCTGTATTTCAAGGTTAATAGATGGGCCAGCAACCCCTGATTTATCCACTTGAATTTTAATAAGTGCCCACTGGTGCACAAATCAGTATTCCTTTTAGGTTTACTTTCTCTAGCCTGTATGTACAAAGTACATAGTGGGTATAGAAGGTACTGTACTCATCCAAAAATTTGATGTCAAGATTTCACCAGAAATATGTTTTCAGGTCCCCTGTTTCCGGAAAAAGCATTTTTCTTTCTGTACACATAGTATGTTTATAGTTTTTAGAGAAGGTATTGTAATGCACCCAAAAATTCAATACCGAGATTTCATGGGATATATGTGTTTTGACACCCCCTGAACTTAAAAAAAAAAAAAAGCCTTTTTAAAAAATTTCCTTGTGTGCGTGCATGCGGCATAGCTCAAAAACAAAGTCTTTTAAATACCAGACTTGATATTAGTTTAGTATCTTCCAAGGATGCAACACTAAGATTTTCAAGAAAATCTTCCCACCCCTAACTACATGGAGAAGTTTTCAAATATTTTGTTTTTCTCAAAAATGGCTAATGATTTTGATAAATATATTGTTTATTAAATATATTTACAAGAGTAATAAAATTTATATTTTGAATTTTATGGGAATAGCCTCTGAAAACATCTTTATTCTGGATGAATTTTGTGAAATTTTGTATAACTAGGTAAACTGTAAGATATAGGCAAAAACTTACTGTACAATAGATGCAGAGCTTGTTACAACAACAAATTTATGTTTTATACATTTTTTTTAATGGAGTTAACCATTTTTGAAATAATCCTTGTTATTTGTTTCAGTTTTAAAATAATTATACTTTTTTCATAAGGGAATCTGTCAACTCCTGACCATACAAACAAAGGAGCTTCAATCACATAGAAACCAGCTTTTAAAAGATTTGACTATCGATTTAGCCAAGTATATATTCCCTTATTTCCTTTCTACTTACAAGGAAGCAAGTAATAAGACCATTTCTTCCATTACATAGAAGAATAAGCTTTTTAATAATAATTTGTTACAGAGATACAGAGAAAGTCATGTGAATGAATTTTTAAAAAACGATCCATGTGGGTGGGTGGATGGGGGGTGGGTAGTTGTGTGGTGTGAGTGTGTGTACAGCATAGCTCAAAAATGAAAAGACCGTTGAAAGCCAAACTTGGTATTTATGTTTAGTATATTCCCAGGATGTGACACGAAGATTTTCAAGAAAATATCACCCCAAACCACCCTTTACATGGAAAAATTTTGAATTTTTTTTTTCTCAAAAATGGCTCAAATGATTTTATTTACAATACTGTATATTTTAAATTTTCTGGGAATAGCCTCTGAAGACTTCTATATTCTGTATGAAAGTGCAGAATTTTGGGTAATGGTTAAACCGTAAGAGATAGACAAAAACTTACTACACAAAAAATGTAGATCATGTCATTAAAACACACAGTTTATGTCATATAAGTAAAGCTGACCATATCTGAGATATTCCTTGTCATTGGTTTCAATTTAAACTATTTTAATTTTTCTTAAATATGAAGTGACATTTCATTTCATCTCTCATGTTTTACTATAGGCCATGCAGAGCCAAACTTCAGTTGTTTCATATAGGACCAGTTTTTAAAGGTTTGACTATTGATTTACACTAGTGTATTCCTATATGTCCGCATACTTACAAGGAAGCAAGTAATAAGACAAGTTCTACTAATGTTTACTATGATTAGCACGTCATAGATAAAAGAATAATGTTTGTAAGGAAAGTTGTTTCTGTAACAGCTAGAGAACGTCATGTGAATGGAACAATCAGATTCTTTGTATCTATGTCTTGCTGCAGCCGTTGCAATTTATTTTATATATTCCTAATTAAAGCTTTCGGATGATTTCTTTTGGTGGGTATTTTTAACATTTTGATTAGGCAATGTTTGTTTTGGGGGCTAGCGTGACTTGTATTTTTTAAAAATATTTTAAAAACTGTTGAATGCTAATGGGTGAGATGTGAGTTTTCTGTATTACATTTAATTTACTGTTGTCTGTTTGGTGTAGTTATTGATCTATATTTGTGTTTTATACAAGGGGTGTTCAATAAGTCCTTGAAAACACATTATTTTTTGGAGGATTTTTTTTATTTTTTTAACAATCTCCTTTTAGCTCTATACACTTTTACCAATATTTACCCAACTATTTTAAGCCTTCCAAAAAGTAGGATTTCAGAAGGTCCTCAAAATAGACATGTGTTTGGGAGATGGCATCTTCATTAGACATGAATTGTTTTCCACCAAACCACTTTTTTAAGTTTTGGAAATTAAAAAAAAAATGTCACTCGGGGCCTAATCTGGTAAATATGGTAGATGTTGTAATTTGAACCTTACTTCTACAATTTGCACCCTCTCTGTATTGATGGAAGAATCTTTTTCTTTACCAGCCTTTTTTTCTTGATTTCTCCATTCAACTGGTGCAATAAAGGTGCATAATACTTTCCATTAATCGTTCTTCCTTTCTGCAAATAGTCAATTTAGATGATTCTGCATGCATCCCAAAAAATCGAGGCCATCACCTGTTGAAAATATTAATGAAGTGTCGAGAGATTATAACTGTGAATCGTTTAGATAAATTTAGCTATTTGCAGGATTATATATAGAAAAAAGAATGAATGGTTCAGAGACATGATTCACCTGACAGAAAATGGAGTGAAGTGTTCATGTACTTGAAAGAAAATAATATACTCCATGACAATCTGAACACAATTATTGAACTTTTTATGTGCTTACCTTCCTTAGAAAGGGTATTTTCAAATATGAATTGCTTTTAGCTGGAAGAGAAATCTCGGTTTAATGTGAGCACAGGGCATGCTATTTTTATAGTGATAACAAACATTAACTTATTGTATGAAGCGCTTAGTGAAAAACTTCCTTCAAACCCTGGGATCCTGGAGAAAAAACACTTTTCAGGAAACTACCAGGCCACTTGGACACGCTCTTATTTGTAAATAAGATACAGTAAAAATTTAAATCACTCCACTTCAGATTTCAGAGTTTATGTTGTTCTCAAAATTACAATACATCAGTTCATTATATACATAAAGTATTTTCTTAAATGTTAATTAATATAAGTATGACAAAACTGACACTGAGCTTAGGACCTTAGGAGGATGAGACTTCAATGAAGTACTGTCATCATTATTTTTACTTTCTCTACACATACTATGTACATAGTGTATAGAGAAGCTGTTGCACTCCACCCAAAAATTTGATACCGAGATTTCACCGGAAATATATGTTTTAGGGTCCCCTGTATCCAAAAAAAGCATTTTCACAAAAAGGTATGTGTGTGTGTGTGTGTGTATCAGTGTGTCTGTGAACACGATAACTCAAAAACAAAAAGTCGGTAAAACACCAAACTTGGTATTTAAGTTTAATATCTTCCAGGGATGCGACAAGAAGATTTTGAGAAAAATCCCCCTACCCCAAACTATCCTTTACGTGGAACTTTTTTTGAAAATTTTGATTTTCTTAAAAATGGCTCTAACGATTTTGATTAAAATTTCATGTATTAAAGATATTTACCTAACAAATAAAATGTATATCTTGAATTTTCTGGGAATATCCTCTGAAGACTACTTTATTCTGGATGAATTTTATGAAATTTTGCATAACTGCTAAACTATAAGAGAAGGACAAAAACTTACAGCACAAAAAATGTAGAGCATGTTAAAACACACAATTTATGTTGTGTACATTTTTTTCGTGGAGTTGATTGTTTTTGAGATTTTTCTTGTTTTTGGTTTCAGCTGTGAAAAACTTCTTTTCTCATACAGGAATTTGTCAACTCCTGTCCATACAAACAAAGGAACTTCAGTCACATAGCAACCAGCTTTTGACTATCACTTTAACCTATGCTACTCCCTTATTTCGCTTCTACTTACAAGGAAGCAAGTAATAAGACTAATTCTGCTAATTTTTTCTCAATTACCATGAAGTAAATAGAAGCATAAACTTTTTAACAATAATTTGTGAATGGAACACATCAGACTTTTATTTTTCATTTTATTTTAAGATAAGACTATTTTCTGCAAGAATGTAACGTACAGAGTTCTTAGAAAATGCTGACCCCGAAAACATAAAAAAAATATGGTCACCCAATAATAGGAAGAGAAATCTGGCTTTAGGAATATGCCACCTTACAACTACTGTGGTCAGAACACATGTCTGTTTCCCTAATTCACAAGCCCTAGGAAAATAAACAATGCATAGGGATGGGAACATTTTGTTTAAATGATAAAACCATAAAATTATGAAAACATAGTGGGAATATATTTTGAGCATCCAAAAAATGTGAAATTTGCCCATTTTAAATACATACGAAAAATTTTCATACAAAAAATTGGCTTTTTATGTGAAATACTGTACTTGCGCAATTTTCTAACAATATGAAATTCAATTTTTTTTACTTAAGTTGGTTTACCAACGTGAAAGATTTATGTTTGGTGCTGAAATAGTACTACAAATACTTTCTGGCAGAATAAGTACCATATAAATACAAACACAAGATAGTGTTTTTTTTTCCAAAATGTTAATATTCAGAACTGGTGTTGTCTTGCATTTGCGATATATGCTTTCCAAATAGAATGCAGAAGAAAGTAAGTTTCAAACTTTGCGGGTATAGGAATGGCGAACCCTGAGGGAAATGGTATTACTGACCACCAAGGTCGTAACCTATGCAGCAGATTTTGTGCCTTAATTTTGCACCAAAAGTTTCGCTGTTAGCACGCCTATAAGCATTCTCATTAGGAAAAAGATTTCTATCCGAGACTAAAAAAAATAGAGGTTCTTCTTTCATATCAGTGTTTGTGCATAATATTGATTGCAAGCCAATAGTCAAGATAAAAAGAAATGTTTAGCTGTGGATTTGTGAATTTGCATGCAAATTAAAATTAAAATTTATTACAACGATGTACTACATTCAAATATGTGGTCTAAATAGAAAATTGCATTCATTGACATTACAGCTAAGCGTGTTAATTTTGCTCAGAGGCCGCTCTATCAAGCTGCCTTATTAATAGCTATTGCATAAATTTTGGTAGATGAAATTATATTTTTTGCTTGGATTATATAGTAAATAAAAGTGAATTATATTTAATTTTATTTTTTAGTTGTTTTAGCTGGAAAAACTAAAAATGCTCAAATTTCTTTTTGAGCAAGATTATCCAGCTGCTATAGCAGCTCCTTTCATTTGTAAAGATATCTTGGACAGACACTGTCTACCTTGACAAGAGATGAGACAAGAATATGAAGGAGTACCAAGAGCATCATTTTTTAAATATTTCACATGAGAATGCTCTATGAGATGTGTTTCTATAGCTGTTGGTCTCTGAAAGCTAACGTACCAGAAATCTAAAAGAAAGAACTTATTTCTATCTGTGGCTCATGAAAGCGGTACAGGAACCCAAAGGATGTTGCTGAATGAATTTGTATCAAATTTAAATATAAATATATCATATAATTTAAATATAAATAAAAACTTCATTATTTCTGAAACTTTTTTTAATTTTTGTCTTTTTACTTAAATAAAATTGTTGTACCATGATGGGTTGAACATGTAGTAGTAGGAAGCACTTTTGGCCAGGTTTTCAGGATCCTTTGCCCTGTACAGAAGTAGCAATAAACAAAACTTAAAAAACAACTGAAAAGTATGTTTTTCCATTAATAAATAACACTTCTCAAAATATTTTTGAAAAACATTATGGCCCCTCCTTCAAACCAAATAACATCTAAGAATATATTAAAAAAAAAAAAAATACCAAAAGTGCAGTCATGTGAAAACTTTAAATTTGGAATTTACAAAATAAATTGCAGAAGGCATATATTCAGAAAACAAAAGGTACCTAAAAAGTGCACATTACTTAGCACTTCCATAATAGATATAATATACAAGCAAGTGGATAAATCCATGATTGCTATGCAACTATTGCCATATATTACATAGATATGCAATTATATTTGAGCATGTCAGCTGCCTTTTAGAATTCACCTCTAGGGAATCAATTTTCATCATAAAAGTATGAAATTCCATTTTTGATATAGATTTAACAAATTAATCATCCTGTTTTCAGCTCTGTAATTACAGATACCATAGACCATAATACCAATTAACTTTTGACTGATGATGAAACTAGTCCTGTGATAATTTACTTTAAGGTAGGTCACAAATTATTCAACTCACCAGGTATTAATTTGAAATATGCTCTGCTGAACTATAAGGAAAATTATTTCCAGAAAATAAAAATGTGTTTCTCTCCCTCCCAAGTGCACTTGAAACATTTAACACTCATAAAATTCTGCAACCTTAAACTACCCTTTGAAAAATTGTTAACTGGTCTCTAACAATAATTAACATGCTAATATTATGTTGATAAACTGCTTGAGTAATATGTTGATATCTTTATTGGTATAGCTGTCTATATATAATTCTGAAATTCTCTTAGCAGCCTATGTAAACCTTTGAAACTTTAAAGATTTTATGCTCTTGGAAAAAGTATAAGAGATAAGTGTACATTACTGTAAAAAAAATGCAGGATACACAATTTAAATAAGTAACTTTTTTATATCCTTTACAATTAAGAGATATTTTGTATTGATCATTTGAACTTTTCAATGTTTTAAGCCATGCACTTTTGAGTTTATATGCTTCTTTTGTTTCTCTTGAGATCATACTATTAAAAATAAGAAATTGATGTGAAAAATTTGCTTTTTTCAATAGTTTAATTTATAGGCTGAATAATATATCCCTAATAAAGATGAATTTAATAGAGAATATAAACATGTTATCAACACTGCTTTAATTAATGCTTTTAATACTGATTTTATAAATAAAAGGAATAAGAAATTTAAATTTCAGAAAACTGTGATGTATTATCTACTCTTGAGAAAATAAAAGATAATTACAATTAAAAAATATGTATATATCATCCTTGGACAAACAAAATATACTGAGGCGGGCCTCATAGCTCAGTCGGTAGAGTGCCTGTTTGCTGTTCGAGGGGTCCCGAATTTGATTCCTGGCTGGGGGTAGGGATTTTTATCTAGCCCAGATTACTCCCTATCCTACCCAGAGTCTGGAAGTATGAATGTGAATGTCTTTGTGTGATCTAATGAATTAAAATTAATTAAAGAAAATATAAACCCAAACACAGCAAACAGCGCCGAGCTAACACAATTGCCAACAAGCAATAGTGTTCCACAGGGAAATGCTGCCAATAACAATGAGTTAAAGGTGGGGTATAAATGGAATAAAAAAGAAATCACAACATATTTTTTATATAACATGGTATTAGTTCTTCTTAAAAATAAATTCAACAAAAATTTTGTTTGATATTTTTAATAAGATAAAATGCCAAAAAATCCAAACTTGCTATTTAAGTTGAGTACCTTCCAAGGATGTGACACAAAGATTTTAAACTATCCAACCCCCAACTACCCTTTACATGGAATATTTTTCGAAAATTTTGATTTTATCAAAAATGGCTCTAACAATTTTGATTAAAGTACTTTATGTTTAAGATATTTTTATGACAAATGAAATGAATATCTTGAATTTTCTGGGAATAGCCTCTGAAGCTCTCTTCATTCTGGATGAATTTTGTATAACTGGCAAACCATAAGAGATAGACAAAAACTTACTACACAAAAAATTTAGATGTCATTAAAAGACACAGTTAATGTTATATATAGTTTTTTGGTGTTCAAGATATTCCGAATTATTGGTATCAACTTTAAGGCATTTAAACTTTCCTCGAACAGGAAGACATCTTTCTTCTTGTTTCTTGTTTGTTTACTCTTGGCAAGAAAAGAGGAAGGAATTTCAATTGTTTCACATAGCAACCATCTTGTATAGGACTTGACTATTGCTATAGCCTGTGCATTGTGCATTCCCTTATTTCTCTTTAACTTGCAAGGAAACAAGTAATAGACCAATTCTGCATATGTTTATTTTGATTAGCAGGATGTAGATGAAAGATTAATCTTTTGGATAAGAGGTTTGTTAGTGGAACAACTAGAGAAAGTCATGTGAATGGAACTCATCAGTAAAGGCAAGATGCTTAACACATCTTTGACTTTTTACTTTCTCTATACATACTATGCACATAATGTATAGAGAAGGTATTGCACTCCACCAAAAAATTCGATACCGAGATTTCACCGGAAATATATGTTTTAGAGTCCCCTGTATCCAAAAACAGTATTTTCACAAAAAGGTCTGTGTGTGTGTGTGTGTGTGTGCGTGTGTGTGTCTGTGAACACGATAACTCAAAAACGAAAAGTCGGTAAAATACCAAACTAGGTATTTAAGTTTAGTGTCTTCCAGGGATTCGACACGAAGATTTTGAGAAAAATCCTCTCACTTCAAACTACCCTTTACATGGAACTTTTTTCGAAAATTTTGATTTTCTGAAAAATGGCTCTAACGATTTTGATTAAAATATATATTAAAGATATTTACCTGACAAATAAAATGTATATTTTGAATTTTCTGGGAATAGCCTCTGAAGACTATTTTATTCTGGATGAATTTTTCATAACTACTAAACCGTAAGAGATGGACAAAAACTTAACACAAAAAAATGTATAGCACGTTAAAACACACAAGTTATGTTATAAACATTTTTTCGTGGAGTTTATCATTTTTGAGATATTTCTTTTTCTTGGTTTCAGCTTTGAAAAACATAACTTTTCTCATACAGGAATTTGTCAACTCCTGTCCATGCAAACAAAGGAACATCAGTCACATAGCAACCAGCTTTTGGCTTCCACTTTAACCTATGGTACTCCCTTATTTTGCTTCTACTTACAATAAAGCAAGAAATAAGACTATTTCTGCTAATTTTTCTCAATTAGCATGAAATAGATAAAAGATAGGCTTATTAACAATAATTTGTTACAGAGATATAGAGAAAGCCAAGTGAATGAACACATCAGATTTTTTAGCATAGCAACAGAACTACCTTCTAGCAGAAATATCATCTATTTATATTCTGCTTAAAATTTGACTGTCTTTCATTATCTAGTTTAAAATAAGATGACCCAATAGCTTGCACATTCTGCTAAATAAAAGATAGTGTTTTTACTTTCTCTAGTATGTATGTGCATACAATGACAGTAGCTAGAAAAGGTATTGTATTCTGCCCAAAAATATGTCGAGATATCACCAAAAATGTATATTTTGAGGCTCCTAAAGTTTGAGAAAAGCATTTTAGAAAAAGGCCTGGGTGTATGTGTGCGTGCATGTGTGTGGACAGCATAGCTCAAAAACGAAAAGGCTGTTAAATGCCATAGTTGATATTTAAGTTTAGTATTCTCCAAGGATGTGACATGAAAATTTTCAAGAAAATCCCCTCACCATAAATTACCCTTTACATAGAAAAATTTTTGAAAATGTTGTTTTTCTCAAAAATGGCTCTAATGATTTTGATTTTAATCATATATATTTAAGATTCTTAAGTCACAAATAAAATGTACAAGGGCTGATCAACAAAGACTGAGACTGATTTTTTTTCACAGATGTTTATTGCTCCAATTCAATGTTTACATGATCTTTTCCCCTCCTACTTCAATGCACTTTTTATAGCATCTCTGCCAGTCCTTGAACACATGCTGCAGACCATTCTTTGTCATGTCCTTGAGAATCGCTACGCTTTTCTTGAGCACTGCTTCAGAGTTCTCAAATTGAATACCCCTAAGCTTTGCCTTTAGTGATGGGAATAAAAAAAATTCACAGGGTGCAAGATCTGGGCTATAAGGTGGATGTAGTACACAGGTAATGTTGAAACTGCATGACTTGATTTGCGACGTGAGGCTGTGCATTGTCATGATGTCGCCACCCAGTCCGAGAAAGCTCTGGTTGTTTCTTTGCAATGTACCTCCTCAGTGTAGCCAATACTGACATGTAGTATGCTGCTGTAACAGTAGTGTGAGGGGAAACTGCATGCTGATAAATTATTCCATTAGTGATCACCATCACTTTCCCTGCAGATGGAACAACTTTTGCATTTTTTGGTGTTGGAGAACCTGGCGATTTCCATACTGTGCAGCCATGACTCATCATCGGTGATAATTGATTTAAAAAATGCATCCTCTCCATCAGCAAAGAGATGCAATACCTCAATGCCTGTCTCCATTCGCACAGCCTTTTGTTTGGGAGTCAACAGATGTGGCACCCAACGAGCACAAACTTGGGTCATATGGAGATGGTCGTGCATAAATTCTCAACACTTCACTGAGGTTACGTAATGTTATACGCCGATCCTCTTGGACAATCACAGCAGCTGTGTTGATGTTGACTTCAGTCACAGCAGAAGCCGAAACACCAGGCCCACCTTGCTTAACACTGACAAGTTGCCTTCTTTGAAGTCCTTGAACCACCTAAACACTGTTACACGAGGTAGTGCATCTTCACTATTTGCTTGCTTCAGCTTTTCATAAGTTTCAGTGGCTGCATGGTTTAAACGAAAACAGAATTGCGCTGTACTGTTCCTCTCGCGTCACCTCCAATGTCTGGTTTGCGAAATGCACGTAAAGACTACAAAATAGCGCATTACTACCAACCTACTGATATGAGAGTGCTGCCGCCTACTGACATTATACATAAAAACCTGCTCTTTTCAAATATTTATGTTACAGATACGAAACTATCACAGAAGCTACAGGAAAAAATCAGTCTCAGTCTTTGTTGATCAGCCCTTGTATATTTTGAGTTTTCTGAGGAAACAGCCTCTGAAGACTTCTTTATCCTGAATGAGTTTAGCAGAATTTTGCATAACGGTTAAACCGTAAGAAATAGCCAAAAACTTACTGCACAAAAAATGTACATCTTGATAAAACATATAATTTATATCTATATATGTTTTCTTTGTTGAGTTGATCATTTTCAAGATTTTCCGTATTATTGATTTCATTTTTAAGCCATGTAACTTTTCTCAAACAGGACTATGTAAAGTGAACCAAACCTCAACTGTTTTACCTAGCAAATAGCTTTGAAAAGATTTGACTATCACTTTAGCCTAAGTATTCCCTTATTTCTCTTCTACTTACAAAGAAGCAAGTAATAAACCAAATCTGCTAATGTCTTACCTCAATTAGCATGATGTTTATAAAATAATCTTTTGTAAGAAGAGTTTGTATATGGGACAGCTAGAGAAAGTTATGTGAATGGAACACATCAGATTTTTTTTTTACTTATTTTAAATTTCTTTCAGAAATTTATGTTTAGTTTCATGTTGAAACCCATATTTACCAAAAGCAATCAGCTTGGAATTTCCTGGGTTTGGGTTCAGGGGAATTATATTCATGTGGGAAGCACTGAAGGCTATTGTCAAGGGCTCAGTTTAACCAGTTAACCACTTTGTTGTCTCATTTTGCATCTTTAAGCTAAGTAAATTACAACAGGTCCAACAGATTTAAGACTTTAATTGGAAAATATAAATGTCTTAATTGAAACGAGAGTTTTCTTTATAAATTACAAGATCAAGATCTTCTGTAATCAAAGATTTGACAGTAGATAAATTCTCAGCAATAGATAGGTGCTATTGTGTAATCCCCTTTCAATTCTGCCCACTTTGTGTGTTTTTGCATAAATTTGTAACAACTATGTAGGTACACTGTTGTGTTTATTGCACAATTCTTATAGTTAGTAGTCTCTTTATGTATTTTAAAGAAAAGGAAATCCATCATCATCGTCCTTCTCCTCGTCCCTCCTCCTCCCCCCTCCCTCCACCTCCTGATTTTGATGACTTGAAATGATTTCAAATGAACAGAAACACATGCACATTCACAGAATGACACCACATGAGCTAAATATGTGACTGGTGGGCCAAACCATTCTAACAGTGTTACTGAAAACAGCTTTGACTGCTTTGTCCATAGTTGTGGGTGTCATATGTACATAAACATAACATGTTCAAAGTTGTTTTAAATTTCATGTTAAAAAGTATGCTGCCATGTCTTTCTTTCTTTTCTTTTTCTGCATAATCTGCCGAATTCCCAAATCAGGTTCAGGAAAAAGGGAGTCACTTTGCATTTAGGGTTTTCTTGTAATTGGAGAAATAAAGTATTTGAGATGGATGACTTAATAATTTTACCATAGAACATTGTAAAATGGTATATTTAATCAAAGTCAGAAATGAACAATCTGTTATCAGTAATCAAAGAAGTCTTAATCCTATTGTTACCAATCTTGAGGAAAAAATATTGTAATTTTTTCCATCTTTTCTGTAATAGCTACAGCTCTTGCAACACTTGATGAGCACATGGTTTAGCATTTAGAGAATGTTCTTTTTGTTGGTGATCATTTGAGCTTCTATGGCCTTAATTTGCCACCTAAAGGAATGCCAGGTTGTGGTCTGGATGTATTGAATATAAATGCAGGGAATAAAGGTATTTTAGGAAACTCAAAATGTTGTAATTTCCACTTCTCATTTGCACAAATTAAGTTCCTTCAATTGAGGTGAGAAGTTTTTCATGTACAATGGAACAGTAAATGAAAAACATTAAAGAGGATGGTTGAATTACTGCACAGAGTGCTTGCCTTGTGATGCTTTGAAGCTTAGAAAATCCTGCTTAAACTTGCCTTATTTTCAGCCAACATTTATTACATCAAAATTTTATACAGACTGGGAAATAGTGTTTGGACATTTTGACATTGAAAACTTCCAGTAGTATTTATTCTTCTATCTTAGCTTGGAAATATATTTTGCAATAATAAATGTACTTTGTTTATCAAGGTTGCCTTTCAGTTATTGTTGCGGTTGGTGGGATAATGTTTGAAGTGAACAGCTCTGGCTTCCATTCAGGTGCAGGAGGTACACTGCTTATTCCATTTTGTTTAACTGGCCTATCTGCAACAAATCACACATTGTATTATTAGCAGATATTTGAGCTGAAGCAGCAAATTATTTGAGTTACAAAATCAACAATATCCTTAATTATAAGCAATTTTAAGTTCTTAAAACATTACAAACAAATTTGAATAGAGGTTATATGCTAATTGTTACTACAAAGGACTCCTGCATCTCCAAGTAAGCAGTTACAAAATAAGAGCAATATCAATATACTGTTGGTCAGGGTGCATGCTTGGTCTGTGTGAACTAAATAGCTCTATGGTGCAAAAGCCTGACTGGACCTAGGCCTAAGGTTTCCAGAATTTTAGGTTCAAAATCAGACATATATTGTTTTTCAGAAATTCCAGCAAATTATTTTTAGTAATTTTGTACTTGTATTTGCATTGTCTGCACAATATGAAACAATTTTATGTATGATATTATTCATTTCTAAAGTTTTGATGATATTTCTGAGGTTGCACCATTAACATCATCAAATTATAAAGAGCTGATTTGAATGCCAAAAGTTTGGATAAAAAGTCTTGATTTGTAGAGACTAACTTCAGGTTTAGTCTTTTAAGTAATAAATATATTAATTCATATCATTACAAATGTTATTGGGTGTATTATAATATTTAGAATGTACAAAGTATGACATTGAAACTGCCTTTAAAAATACAAACTATCCGTACAAAATGTGGATGTTTTGCAACCCTACCTAGGCCTAACACATTGTATCTGCTTCTGTTTATAACAAATTATCAATTTGTGGGTTGAGGGTTGGTTAAGTCCTGCATATAGGGGGATAAATAAGGAAAGAAAGGATTCCATTCAATTAATAAATGAAAATCCATTAGCTGACCTTCAGAGAAATTGATACCTGTGCTGTTAGTGTAGGGAAGTAAAGCCGTTGGTCCTGTGTTGTAGATTTACGGCACGTAAAAGAACCTCAAGTCTGATAGGCCTCTGAGCAAAATTAAGTGGTCTCTCACGCCCAATTTAGAATGGGACGCTAAGAACCACAGTAGTTAAAGAGCGCCCATAAATAACACATCATTTACTTTTTTTTTTGTATCTGCAGCATAGCTCAAATATGAAGGTCCGTTAAATGCCAAACGAAAAGCCTGTTAAATACCAAATGTGGTATTTAAGTTTAGTATCTCTCAAGAATGTGACACAAAGATTTTCAAGAAAATCCACCATACCCAACTACCTTTTAGATGGAAAAAAATTCAAAAATTGCTCTGACAATTTTGATTAAAATAACGAATACTAAAGATATTTACATGACAAATAAAATACATATATATCTTGAATTTTCTGGGAATAACCTCTGAGGATTTCTTCATTCTTCTTTTGCATAGCTGGTAAACTGCAAGAGATAGACAAAAACTTATACACAAAAATGAAGATCGTGTTAAAACACACAATTTATATCATATATATTTTTTTTCCTGAGGATGACTGTTTCCAAGATATTGCTGTTATTGGTTTCAGTTTTAAAAAGTTTGAAATTTGCTCATAATGGAATTCTTAACTCCTAATGATTAAAAGAAATGAATTTCAATCCCATAGCAACCACTTTTTAAAAGATTTTAGCCTAGTGTATACCTTTATTTCCCTTCTACTTACAAGGAAGCAAGTAATAAGACCATTTCTGCTGTTTATCTCTATTATCATGAATTAGTTAGAAGAATAAGCTTTTTAACAATAATTTGTTACAGAGATATAGAAAAAGTCATGTGAATGGAACACATAAGATTTTTTTCTATCCACTTCATGTTAATTGAAATTTTAAATAATTAGCAGAAATTGTTTTACTACATATTTTCAAGAGAAACAAAGGAATACCATACACTAAAACAATAGTAAAATCTTTTAAAAGATGGTTGCTGTATGATGATTATGAAATTGGGTTCTCCTTACATGACCAGAGAAAAAAAAAAAAATCTGATGTGTTCCATTCCCTTGACTTTCTCTACATCTCTGCAACAAATTATTGTTAAAAGCCTTATGCTTCTTTTTACTTCATGCTACTCGAGAAAAAATTAGCAGAAACAATCCTATTACTTGCTTCCATGCAAATAGAAGGTAAATTAGGAAGTAGCATAGGATAAAGCATTAGTCAAAAGCTGGTTGCTATATGACTGAAATTCCTTTGTTTGTATGGACAGGAATTAACAAATTCCTGTATGAGAAAAGTATATTTTTTAAAGCTGAAACCAGTAACAAAGAATATCTCAAAAACGATTCACTCCACCAAAAAAATGTATATAGCATAAATTATGTGTTTTAATGAGCTCTACATTTTCTATTAAGTATGTTTCTGTCTATCTCTTGGTTTGCCAGTCATGCAAAATTCCATAAAATTCATTCAGAATGAAGTAGTCTTCAGAGGCTATTCCCAGAAAATTCAAGATATCATTTTATTTGTCATGTAAACATCTTTAATATGCTATTTTAATCAATATCATTAGAGCCATTTTTGAGAAAATCAAAATTTTCGGAAATTTTTCCATGTAAAACTTAGTTGGAGGTGGGGGGATTTTCTTGAAAATCTTTGTGTCGCGTCCTTGGAGCATACTGAACTTAAATACCAAGTGTGGTATTTAAAGGACTTTTCGTTTTTGAGCTAAGCTGTCCTCAGACACACACACAGACAGACACACGCACACACACAAACATTTTTCTATAACTGCTTTTTTTTGGATTCAAGGGGTCCTAAAACATGTATTTCCGGTGAAATTTCGGTGTCAAATTTTTGGGTGCATTACAATACCTTCTCTATACACTATGTACATAGTACATGTAGAGAAAGTAAAAATAGGACAACTTTTCATTTGAGAAAAGTATAAGCATTGGGAAATTTAATCAAAAAATAAAGAAATGTTAGAAATGGTTAACTCCATAAATATATTTTGGACATAAATTGAGTGTTTTAATGAGTTCTACATTTTTTGTGTAGATTTTATCCATCTGTTACAGTTTGCTGGTTTTTCAAAAATCATTCAGACTGAAGAGGGCTTCTAGACTATTCCCAGAAAATTCAAGATGTGCATTTTATTTCTGATGTAAAGATCTTTAATATATTGTATTTTAATCAAAATTGTTAAATGCCATGTTTGAAAAAATTTAAAATTCCTAAACATATTCCATGTAAAGAGTAATTTGTGGTGTGGGGATTTTCCAGAAAATCGTTGTATCATATCATTGGAAGATATTGAGCTTTAATATCAAGTTTGGTATTTAACAGACTTTGCCTTTTTTCTGTGTATTAAATATTTACTTGTTGTATGACATATTAAAACATCCTTTCATGTTATATGGGAATGGATGTATAAGAGTGATGTAAAATCTTTCTTGAAGTATTTTTTTTTTTATTAAGATTGTTTAATGGTTTTGGCATCGTGGAAGATTATTAGTAATATTCTTTTTGGAATAGTTTTAGATATTTGCTGGTTTACAAAATATTGTGGTCATATGCAGTAAGATTTGTTGCAAAGTAAATTTCAACACAAAATATGTATTCACTAGTAAGAGTAAGAATTTTTTGGCTTTAAATACCATATCATAATAAAGGGTGAAAATAAATAAAATATTCTTAAGACAATTTGGTGAAGATTTTTTAAATTTCTTATGCCAGAGCAAGTTGAGTTAAGTTTAAATAGCATGATTTTTATTTTTTTCAACCTGAGCTCTTCATCTATATGAAGTTCAGGAGATGTTAATATCAGAGCCTTTACTTGTAGTGTAGTTATTGTATGTGATTGTTAATTAATTACTTGCTAATGCTTATTCTTATACTATTATTGAATAAAGTTTATATTATTAAGTTTAATAAAATCATGTCAAGGGCCCAAGGTTTGGAAATTATGAAACTTCTATGTTTGACAGCAAAGCTACACATAAATGCCACTTGGTTAATGGCAAGTTTGCTTTTTTGTAGCAAATCTGGAATCCATTTATGAAACATTGTGTTATATGTTTTCAGCCAGGTCTCTTACTGTGAAGGTTGAAATTATAGTGTTTAGTTTTACAACATACTGCCAATAAACCCCTTAAAAGTTTTTGTGTTACCTAGCATATGTATAAATCAAATTTTCTGCAATGATTTTGCTTATGATGGTAGAGTTAAAATGAAATATGGCAATGAACATTTTGGAAACTTTGTAATTCTCCATCTCCATTCTGTGGAAAAGATGTGAATGTAACCAAGGTCAATGTTTTTTATTTTATCAGAGTTTGGTGAAAGGTTATTTTAAAACTTCAAACTTTTGCATTGCATCCTTTTTACTTTCTCTACATGTACTATATACATAGTGTATAGAGAAGGTATTGTAATGCACCCAAAAATTTGATACTGAGATGTCATCGGAAGTACAAGTTTTGAGACCTCCCGAATAAAAAAAAAAGGATTTTTAGAAAAATGTCCATTGTGTGTATGTGTGTGTGGTGTGTCTGTGGGCAGCATAGCTCAAAAACGAAAAGTCCATTAAATACCAAACTTGGTATTTAAGTTCAGTATTCTCCAAGGATGTGACACGAAGATCTTGAGAAAAATCTCCCCTTCACATGGAAAAGTTTTCAAAAATTTTGATTTTTTCTAAAATGACTCTACCGTTTTTGAAAATGTGGAATATTAAAGATATTTACATGCCAAATAAAATGTATAACTTGAATTTTCTGGTAATAGCCTCTGAAGACATCTTTATTTTGGATGAATTTTGCAGAATTGTTCGTAACTGGTAAACTTTAAGAGATAGACAAATACTTACTGCACATAAATGAAGAGCTCATGAAAATACACAATTTATAAAATATATATATTCGTGGAGTTGATAGTTTTTGGATATTCCTTGTTATTAATTTCAGCTATACAATACTTATACTTTCCTCATACAGAAATTTGTCAACTCCTGTCCATAGAAACAAAGGACCTTCAGTCATATAGCAACCAGCTTTTGACTATGACTTTAGGTTATGGTACTCCATTATTTCTTTTCTACTTACGTGGAAGCAAGTAATATTACAATTTCTGCTAACTTTTTCTCAATTAGCATGAAGTAAATAGAAGAATAAGCTTTTTAACAATAATTTGATGTTGAGATGCAGAGAAAGTCATGTGAATGGAACATGTCAGATTTTTTTTTGATTCCAAGACATAAAAGCTTTCAGGAGATCCTGGGTCTAATCTGAGTGTCAACAAAGCTATCTATTTTTTTTTTTTTTTTTTTTTTTCCATGGTTTCCCTCAGTAACCAAGGTTAAATACCAGATTGGAAATTTAATACTGTGACCCAAAGTTCTACCTTCAGCCTGGAGAAAAAAACTAACAGTAAAACTGAAAATAGATGGTAATTGCAATTGTGCTGCTATCTAACTAGTTAGATTGGATGGCACCCTAGCCCCATCTGCTTGTTGGGGAGCAAAGTGTATGGTATAAAGGGATGATACCTCAAAGGTAGTTGTAATCTGCTATCTGACTAAGGATGATACCATCTGACTATGGATGTAAAGCAGGTAGATTGGACAGCACCCTAATTCCATCTGCAAGACTTGAAGTGAAAGTAGTATGGTACAGGAATGGAATCTAGAAGGCTACTGCCCACTGCATATTGATCAAGTATCTCACCTAACATATCCATCATGATTATGCTGCCATCTAACCACGGGTAGTGAAAGTAAAGATATGAGACCTCGAAGCCATTTGACTATGGATAGCACCATCTGACTATGAATGGTAAAGCAGATTGGACAACGCTCTAATTTTATCTGCATGACATGAAGTGAAAGTAGTGTGATATGGGAATAGCACTTAGAAGTTTATCTACTATCCACCACATACTGATTAAGTATCTCACCTAACAGATCCATCAAGATTTTGTTGCCACAGATAGGGAAAGCAGCTACATTGGAAGGCACCCAACCCCATCTACTTGTTGCAGCAAAGTGGTATGATATAAAGTATGAGACCATGCATTTTGTTACAAATAGTAAAGCAGCTTGGCACCCTAATGCCATCTGGGTGCCAAGCGAAAGTAGTATGGCACAGGGATGAGACATAGAAGACTACTGTCCATCACAGTAGTATCTGAGTTAACAGATCTGTTGTGAGATGACCCTATTGTTAAATTAAAAGACATAAATTTAGTTTTTCTTTATTGATTCTATAGTTTCTTGTTTTGTTCTTCAGTGTGCAATATTTTGAAAACTAAGAGAAACAAATTACAGCTTACCTCTTTTTAAAAGAAGTTTCTCAATGTTAAGTAATGGTGATTCTATAAGCAGTGTGAGACCTAAGGCTATCGCTGTACTAAAAATTAAGTCTCCAAAAATATGTCCAACCTATAAAAAAATAAAACATGCATACATATTAAAGAAAACTATTTTCATTTATTTCTCATTCTAATTTTTATATAAGTAACACCAACACTTTTTCATCTTTTACACCACTCAGAATCATGCATTGCGCAAGTACTGTTATCTCATAATTGCATTCTTCTCAGGGTTAGTTTTCTTGAACCTCAAGAAGCAATGATTATTTCAGCTGAAGGCACTACTTTCATGTATAAATTACAATTACAATGAATGAAATGAAACATTTGCAGAATGTACATTGATATTTTTCTTGAATCAGTTTTCTACGAGAAAAACTGCAGTGATTAATACCTTTGCTTGCAACATATCACATATTATTTATCACATAATTCACCACAGCACTAACACACACACATTCTTGGTCCTGCTTTTTGGTACATCAGATGATGTAAACCAGAACCTCAAAGCTGATCATCATGTGCCTGGTATCATAGTTTGGTTTTTTTGAGCCTTGTAGCATCAAGCCTTACAGTATTCGTTGCAAAGAAATAGACATGAGTTATTTCATGATTACCTGGTAGTTAGTTTGGCTTAGAGTAAGAAGAATAAGAATCATCTTCTTCCTCTAATCTCCCTGTATGTAGGACTTCCAACCTAACCCCCCCAGGATTTACAAGACAGTGCCTGGAGTTAGATGCCTGTTGAGGAGCAGAGGAAATGAAGCAGTATTTCACGCCCATGGGACGCTAAGAACCACAGTAATAAAAGGGTGTCCATAAATAGAACTACTTTGCACCAACTATTTTTGTCATGCTCCTCTGTTGCATATAGGTATGTATTTAAAATGTCCTCTTCTTATAAAAGACATCTAAATAAAATGTTTAATATCCTTTCCAGTATAACTCTCCTTCTTTTTGTCTTTCGTAGTCCTACTAAAGCTACTTCCCCTGATGCTAATCTTGGCAACCCTAATAATTCTTTACAAAACATTTGTAGTTCTGCTTTTCCCATCTATGGTTTTGCTTAGTCAGACCTCTCCCCCCAAATTTCTACTATGTTTAGCATATTTGATTCCACCAGTGTCTCATGCATTCTCTCCACTATTTAGTCATCATTGCTAATTTTTATTTGCACATTCTCACTCATATCATTACAGATTTCCCTCTGGTGATCACCCTACTACGTGCCTCCTAATCTTTATTACTGTTCATCCTCAACCATATATGGTAAAATTCTTTGATAGTCTCCAACTTTAGACCATTCAGATGCTACTTCTCTTCTTTTCTAGTTCGGTTGCTCTTTTAAATACCATAACTTATGATTTTTTTTTATTTTCCTACATAATACATGGTATGTAGTTAGAGAAGCTATTGCACTCCACCTAAAAATTTGATACCAAGATTTCTCTGAAAATACACGTTTTAGGCTTCCTGTATAAAAAAGAACATTTTTAGAAAAAGGTCTGCATGCATATGTGTTTATGTCTATCATGTCCCTGTGAACACCTGCTCAAAAACGAAAAGTCTTTAAAATACCAAACTTGGTATTTAAGTTTAGTATCTTCCAAGAATGTGAAATGAAGATTTTGAGGAAAATCCCCCTCCCCCATCCTAAACCATTCTTTACATGAAACAATTTCAAACATTTTGATTTTCTGAAAAATAACTAACGATTTTGATTAAAATACCATATATTATAGATATTTATATGACAAATAAAACATATATCTTGAAATTTTGGGAATAGCCTATGAAGGCCTCATAATTCTGGATGACTTTTGCATAACTGATAAACTGATAAACCATAAATAAAATTTTCTCATACAGGAATTTGAAACCTCCTGCAAAGAAACGAATTTCAATGAATGGCAACCTGCTTTTAAAAGATGTTAATATTGCTATAGCCTAGTGTATTCCCTAACAAAAAATATGTATATCTTGAATTTTCTGGGAATAGCCTCTGAAGACTAATTTTTTCTGGATGAATTTTACGGAATTTTGCATAACTGCTAAACCATAAGAGATAGACAATAACTTACCACACAAAAATTTAGAGCACATTAAAACACACAATTTATGTTATATAATTTTCTCTCGTGGAATTGATCGTTTTTTAAATATTCCTTGTTTTGGTTTCAGCTTTAAAAAAATTATACTTTTCTCATACAGGAATTTGTCAAATCGTGTCCATACAAACAAAGAAACATCAGTCACATAGCAACCAGCTTTTGACTATCACTTTAACCTATGGTACTCCCGTATTTCACTTCTACTTACAAGGAAGCAAGTAATAAGACTATTTATGCTAATTTTGCTCGATTAGCAATAAGCAAATAAAATCTAACAATAATTTGTTGCAGAGATGTAGAGAAAGTCATGTGAATGGAGTATTTACCTTAATTCCCCAAATTTCATCGAATTGATATGTTTCATTATTTATGCAATTACCGTTAAGAGGCCTACCTAAGGTCATTGCATAGTATACCCAGTATCATTTGCAAATACAGGTCAGTGACGTTTCTTTCATTTACTTTTTCTAAATGATCATCTATAAATCAACTGAATAATAATACGGAGCTTAGTTTATACCATTGCCGTAATCTTATTTTTTGCACAATTATCTCTGTAATTCCATTGCTTTTGAATATGTAAGTCCTCACTGCGTAGTTTTTGTCCAGCCTAACAGCATGAGTCCTTGGCAAAACTCACTAAGAGCCTTGGCCTACCACCCAGCCGCTGCGTCCCCCATCTGGGTCCGTTACAGACGTCATGGATGGGGTGAAGTATTGGGGAGTGAGACGTGGTCAGCGCTTCGATTCCCCCCGGCCAGTTAATGCAGTCTCGCGACCTGAGCCTAACAGCATACACAGTTGAAATTATAATTTATCTTCTCACTTATAAGTGTTCTCCACTTCTCTCTAATCCTGGGCGTTTGTTGAAACATCATTTTCCACGTGGGTGTCTGTATATTGTGTTCCCAAGAAGTCTGTGGTCGTCCTTTTCCTCTTCTAATTTCTTTTTGCTTTCTTTACAGTGTATAGAGAAGGTATTGTAATGCACCCAAAAATTCGATGCTGAGATTTCACCGGAAAATTATATGTTTTGGGTCCCCCTGAATAAAAAAAAAAAAAAAAGAAAGGAAAAAAAAAAGCATTTCTGGAAAAAAATCCGTGTGTGTGTGGGTGGGTGGGTGGGTGGGTGGGTGCATGCGTGTGTGTGTGTCTATGGACAGCAGCTCAAAAACGAAAAGACCCTTAAATTCCAAACTTGGTATTTAAGTTTGGTATCTTGCAAGGATGCGACACGAAGATTTTAAAAAAATCCCCCCACCCCCAAATACCCTTTACATGGAACTTTTTTCGAACTTTTTGATTTTCTCAAAAATGGCTCTAACGAATTTGATTAAAATATCGTATATTAAAGATATTTACCTGACAAATAAAATGTGTATCTTGAAATTTCTGGGAATAGCCTCTGAATACTGCTTTATTCTGAATGAATTTTACGGAATTTTGCATAACTGCTAAACCGTAAGAGATAGACAAAAACTTGCCAACCAAAAATGTAGAGCACATTAAAACACACAATTTATGTTATATAATTTTTTTTCGTGATGTTGATCGTTTTTGAGATATTCCTTGTTTTTGGTTTCAGCTTTAAAAAACGTATACTTTTCTCATACAGGAATTTGTCAACTCCTGCGCATACAAACAAAGGAACTTCAGTTACTTAGCAACCAGCTTTTGACTATCACTTTAACCTAACCCGGTGGAGGACGTAGGATTTTTTCGGGCGTAAAAATCCTTAGCATGACTTCCTTCGGAAAGGAAGTAAAGCCGTTGGTCCCGTGTCGTCGATTTACGGCACGTAAAAGAGCCTCAAGCCTCAGAGAGCAACAAATTTTGGTAACCGAAATCTCATTTTAAAGTGTTTGTCATGAAGTAGTAAGAATTATTTCTCCTGCGAAATACTCGAGGAGCACAATATAACTCATTTTTATCATCTGATGAAATATAAAAATTATCTGAAACCTGAAAAAATTACTTTTATTAAATAGGCCTAATTTAACGGATGTATATTATTGCACGTTTATATGATCGACATAAAATATTGATGTCCATTTGCTTAAACTGTTTCAGCACCATATCCTTCAGTGACAAACTCATAGCATGTTATTTGTTTGGATAACATGAAAACGGAACTATTACAAAAGCTGTTTTTAAGTAAAATTAATATTTAATTAACACAGTTTATTTATAAAACACTTGCTCAACTTCTGCAAATCTATAGTTAGATTATTTAACTTGCGAAAATTGGTTGGTTAGATTTGATCTTCAGTTGAACGAAATAACAATGTACAATTATACAACGAAAATTCATAGCTTAGGCAAATGTGACTTATGTTTAATTTCATGTACCAAACTTAAGTTAATGTGTAATACAACTGGCCAAGGTATGTTGTTAGGTATTTACCAAATGTCAAAGATTAGTTTACTTGTTGATAGCGCAAATAAGCATTTTAAATGAATCTACGGTTATTAGACGTCTATCTAATAATATTTGCCTGTAACTCTTTGACTCTTTGCTTGCTTATTTACCCTCGCTGCAAGGATGTATTATTCTGCCTTGTACACATTTAATAACTGTAATTGTTACCTTTCTTTCGTTATATTCTTTGAAAAATTATCCATCATACCCGCAAAAGTTCTTTTAAGGATTCATTCTTTCTGTAGATACCAGCGTTCACACACATGCACGTGCGTGTCGTTTAATAATTCGGCTAATTCACGGTAAATTAGATAACCTACTTACCACAAAAATCCTAAAAGAAAGAAACTTTGGTTGACAACGCTGCGGAAAGACCTTTCTCTTTTTCCTCCGGCCCTTGCTTCCCCTCTAAACTTGCACCCAAGAAAAGGTGCAGGCATAATATTCTGATGGGACCATTCAGAATTAGTAATGTAAAAGTAAAAGCAAACGAACAATTACTTGTAAACGTAAACTTAGAAGCTTGTAAGATACAAGCTTTCAAATTTATGTTTACATCCAACATAAGAGCGATTTTTATGTATGATCATTGTGCCACCTCATATTATTTATATTATTTTACAAGGCCATTATTAATTCATGTATTGGCTTTTTGTCTCAGATCACAGACCATGAATCATTGGGTATTTATAGATACCAATCACTGCAAAACAAATTATGATTGTAGATTTTTTCTGGTAAATATAACGTTTCTGAGCAGAGAGCTATATCCCTGTTTATTCTGATACAGTACATAACCTCTTCTGACAAATGGTCGCTTCGCAGACTCCTGATGACCATTCACAATGAAAATATAGCAGGATTGTATTTTCTCCTTGGCACTTTACCAAATAAATAAATAAAAACAAGCACCTAAATTTTAACTGTTGCGGACATTATCAAGTTTTAACGGATCCTTTTTCCGAAGAAACATAATCGTGGCTATCACAACATGCGCATGCATTATATCATATAACTTTTTGTTCTCAGCTCCTCAGTTCGAATATAAAATTCGTTTTCCTTATCTCTGATAAAAGGAGCTGTCTTTTGAAAAGTGTATATTTTTACATAAAGTACTTACAATGATGAAGTCACTTAGGTAATTTAAAGTTCTTGAAGAAAACACTCGCGTGAATATCACCTGGAAATGCACCAAATAAATGGCGTATGATAATCGACCCAGGGGCTGAAACGCTTTCCAAGATAAAACTGTGTTTACTATCCCTGAAACAGTGAATATCATACAAACAGTCATTAGTTTGATTATTAATCTCTTAAATAACCACCCTTTAAACAGTTCAATCTTATACAGAATGCAGTACAACATATTTATTTACCGATTAAGTTTTATATCCCTCTACAAATTTAATTTAGAGCCACAGCAATGTTAATTAATGCACATAAGAATGTAGGAACAATTTAACGACATGTAAGTTTAAGATATTACGGCATTATTATCGCCACGCTCATTGGCTAAACATGTAATTTGGCTTTGTTTTCGTTTGTGGTTATCACGTAGTGCTCCTTTAACTGCAGGAAATTTCCCCTAAGCAACGTTGCTTGCATTGTCAGCTGAAATTTGTATAAGGTTGTAATATTTTCTTTTCTCGTAAATCTTAATAAATCACCCATTTCCGTGAACAAAAACAGAATGAAACGTAGCAACAGCTCCCTCAGTCACGTGGCAGACAAGTTTAGACGTGAAGATTCTTGAGGAAGACTACAACGCATTTAAAATATAGAAATTCACTATCCCTTAAGACGTGGCTCAGCCCCTCCCCCCCCCCCCCCGCCTTAAAAGGTTTAACAATGAATCATGCTATGTTTAAGATGCCGGTACTAGCTTAATAAACACAACCATAACGAATTCGAACATCTTTTTAAAATGTATAACAAATTCTCAATCTCTGTAGAATTAATTGCAATTTTGCTCTTCAAGATATTCAAATACCCAAAATGGACATTTAAATGGACATACCTAGGTATATATAGATATGATGTGGGTTTTAAAAGCTTACTTTCTTCAATGTATTATTTTCTTATATTTTTGGCAGTTTAAATAGTTCCTCGAGATACAGCTTTTCTTAACTTTCTTTCAAATTTCCAGTACACGTCATTTGGCGGTGAATGAGGAGCTCCAAAGGTTAGTTGGTCTCGCTATTATTATTACTATTATTCTCATTAATTATTGAAATTAAATATTGATTACTATTTAATGTACATCTTAAAAGTGTAGAAAGATGGCTTAAAGCAAGCACTGCTCAAGCTGTTTACCAAACTAGGTCGCTGCATAAAAGAAAATTCTTTGTGAGGGGGAATGCTATAGTAAGTCACACACTTTTGTGCATGTGCGTGCAACAGAGACATAAGTGAAAGTGATTTCGGGGGAGTCTTGAATATTTGAGAAGTAAGTTTTTTTTTTTTCCATTGTGTTGAGGCAGCCACGTGATGTTTATGATGCATTTTGGGTAAGGAGATATGCATTATAGGACACATAGACGCCAAGTGCGCGGTCTTTCTGACCAATGAAAATGAAGGAGCCATGGCACCAGATTTTATTATATAAGTAACAGGTTGGAGGCTGTTGGGGCAGTAATTATCACGTTGGGTGAGACATACATACGCGCAGTCACCGTCAAGTCCGGGGGACACTCACCGTCAAGTTTGATTGGCACGCACGCATACTCGTTGTCAAGTTGCTATACAAGGTGAAGGTATGTTGTAATATATGTTATAGGCGAGCAACGTGATAAAAGTTATTAATTCTACGAAACAAGTAAAGTTAAACTGTCGAAGATTGAAAGTTGTAAGAAGTTATAGAAACTAGAGTAAAGTAGCATGTAAAGCAAAGTGCTTGTCTGAATAAGTAAATGAATCTGTCACGAATAAATTCACATACTAAAGTGAAAGAGTGTTAAATATTTCAACGGACAACTCCTAACTACCCCCATTGTTTCTCCACCCCGAGAGAGTCAAATTTTATGCAGATTGAGCGACGTTGAGGCAGCCATCATAGCAGACGTCAAAAACAGATGCGTGGAGTGATTTGCTATATTGGTAGGGGAGTACGTCCGGTCACACTTAATACACAGTAGGGAGCGACGCGACGTGTAACAAGACAATAATGAGTATACTACTACATACTT
This sequence comes from Hymenopus coronatus, assembly GCA_030762935.1. Classification (NCBI taxonomy): domain Eukaryota; kingdom Metazoa; phylum Arthropoda; class Insecta; order Mantodea; family Hymenopodidae; genus Hymenopus; species Hymenopus coronatus. The sequence goes on along the minus strand of CM060894.1, from coordinate 89,540,887 downwards.
GGCGCACAACCTGGGGCAACAATATAACGAAAATAACGCTACAAGGTAATCATAGTCAATGAAGTGTTATATGTGACTGAGATTATGCTGTTAAATTGTCCAGCACAAAGTCTACATAGCAATAACGATTTAATAGATATTTACAAAATTTCATGAAATTATTATTTTGTATTTACAGTTTTTCCTTTGTAAATTTTTCGATCATTGAATCTCCAAAAAGTATTTTAAAATAAAAGTTGCAGAACGGAATCTGAACTTTCTTTTTAAGTACGCGGTTTTATATTTACATGAACAGAAGACGCGGAGAGGCAATTATAGGAGTGTTAAACTGACGCGGCGTGAGACTACCTTTTACCTCTCTCTTGCAAAAATGCTTTCTTTTAGATAGAAGGGAAGTCATAGAATACATTAGGCCAAAGCGATAGTCAAATCTTATAAAAACCGGTTCCCATATGCATGAAATCAATTTCTATGCAGGGCCAGGAGTTTACAACTTTCCTGTTAAAATAGTTTTAAGTATTTTAAATCTGAAACAAATAACAAGAAATTGTTAATTCCACGAAGAAAACGTATATGACGTAAATTGTGTGTTTTAACGTGATCTACATTTTTGTGTAGTGGACCTTTTTTCGAAAATATTTTTTTGGTTAGAGGGGACCTTAAAACATCTATTTTCGGTGAAATCACGGTATCGAATTTTTGTGTGGAATGCAATACCTTCTCTATATCCTATGTACATAGTACGTGTAGAGAAAGTAAAAACGACAGTTTTTGTTCGTGGGATGGAGGAAGCACCTCTAACCCATTACGAGTGTTTTCATTATCCACCACATAAAGACGCACTGTACTCCAACAATCGGCTCCTGTTGAACGTATGCTATTTATTTATTTATTAACATCATAACATGATGATAACAGCAGTTTCCGATGCACCCCGGACCTCTCACTCACCGATATATTAAACACGATTTTTTCTGGCTATTTTTCCCTTTTACTTCGGTTCTATTTACAGATATGTCCAAGTTATAAAGTTCATTTTCTTTTTAGTGCGTATTGATTTATTAATGGAAATGAAATGGCCTGTTATTTATGGACGCTCTTTAACTGCTTTGGTTCTCAGCGTCCCATTCTATATTGGGCGTGAAAGATCGCTTAATTTTGCTCAGATACCTCTCTTATCAGGCTTGAGATTCTTTTACGTGCCGTAAATCTACGACACGGGACCCACAGCTTTACTTCCCTCCCGAAGGAAGCCATGCTAAGGATTTTTACACCCGAAAAAATCCATCGTCCTCCGCGACCTTGGGTATATGAAGTTAGCATGGTAACCATTACACCAGGGAGGGCGACAATTTATTAATGGTACGGATTATTCTTCCTCATCATCAAGGAAATCATTACTAGCTGTTTCATCAATTAATCAACGTCTCTTAAATTAAACGTCTTTTAATCTGGTTGGTCATGTCGGACGATGAATAAAATGAGTCCAGGGTCAAAGGAGCTTAAATTTACTCACATTTGTCTTCTCAGGATAAGGGAAAACCCGGAAAAAACCTTATCCTTATCGCCCTAACCGAGATTCGAACTAGGGACCTCATGAATGTAAGGCAGACACGCTACACCCACACTACAGAAGCACGCCTCGTCGATCTTGATCTTCGCTAATATATGAAGTCCACTACAATACTCACACATTGGTGAACATTCCAATCCGGCCTTTCGACATCCACAATGATTCCCGTTTCCTGTTTTGCAGGAAAAGGGCACTATATAGTACAAAAAGTTTTATTCTTAAAGAAAACTTCTTAAGCTACATGAAAATTAAAGCAGGCCTATTGAAAACCAGGCGTCAAAATGGAAAGAAGACACTGATATCAAAGTAAAAATTGTTATTGGTTGTCCAAAGTTGTGGAAGTTGGGTTCGATTGTGGCTCTTATACTCCACTAAACTAGAAACTGTACGTTTGCAAACCGAGAAGTAGTCAAGACCGGACCAAATTTGAGTTACGTATTGATCAGTACAGCGAAAAGAGAACAGATCTACTTTTTACTTTCTCTACACGTACTATGTACACAGCGTATAAAGAAGGTATCTACTGCATTCCGCCCAAAAATTTCATACTGAGATTTCTTCGGAAATACACGTTTTAGGGTCTCCTGAATCAAAAAAAAAATATTTTCAGAAAAAGCTCCGTGAGTGTGTGTGCGTGTGTGTGTCCGTCCGCGTGTCTGTCAACACGATAACTCAAGAACGAAAAATCGGCAAAATACCAAACTTGGTATTTAAGTTTAGTATCTTCCAGGGATGCGACACGAAGTTTTTGAGAAAAATCCCCCCACCCCAAACTATCCTTTAATTGGAACTTTTTTGAATTTTTTTATTTTCTTAAAAATGGCTCTAACGATTCTGATTAAAATACCGTATATTAAAGATATTTACCTAACAAATAAAATGTATATCTTGAATTTTCTGGGAATAGCCTCTGAAGGATGAATTTTACGGAATTTTGCATTACTGCTATACCGTAAGAGATGGACAAAAACTTACCACACAAAATGTGGAGTACGTTAAAACAAACAATTTATGTTACATATACTTTTCTCGTGCAGTTGATCGTTTTTGAGATATTCCTTATTTTTGGTTTCAGCTTTGAAAAAACTTATATTTTTCTCATACAGGAATTTGTCAACTCGTGTCCATACAAACAAAAGAACTTCAGTCACATAGCAACCAGCTTTTTACTATCACTGTAACCTATAGCACTCCCTTATTTCGCTTCTACTTACAAGGAAGCAGGTAATAAGACTATTTCTGCTAATTTTTTCTCGATTAGCATGAAGTAAATAGAAGTATAAGCTTCTTAACAATAATTGTTGCAGAGATATAGAGAAAGTCATATGAATGGAACACATCAGATTTCTTTTATAGTGTTTAACGCCCGCTTTTACTACAAATGGCACCGCAGGCAATGACACTGATGATACATGGAATAAAGACGAAGCACCGGTGGAATGAGATAGCGGGGGAACCGTGGAACCCGGAGAAAACCCGCCCCTGCGCCGCTTTGTCCACCACAAATCCCACATGCGATAGCTTGGGATCGAACCTCTAGGTGAGAGGCGAGTGGTCTAACCACTGGCCACGGCGCGGCCACGCGCGCGCATGTGTCTGTGTGTCTGTCTGTGTGTCTGTCTGTCAGTCTGTCTGTGGGCACGTAGCTCAACACGAAAAGTCTGTTAAATACCAAACTTGATATTTAGGTTCAGTATCTGCGACACGAAGATTTTCAAGATCTCCTACCCCAACTACCCTTTACATGGAAAAAATAGAACATTTTGATTTTCTCAAAAATGGCTCTAACGATTTTGATTAAAATCTCTTATATGATAGAGATTTACATGACAAATAAAATGTATATCTTGAATTTTCTGGGAACAGCCTCTCAAGATCTCTTTATTCCAAATGTCCTTTTTTTTTTTTTTTTTTTTTTTTAATTTTGCATAACTAGTAAACCGTAAGAAATAGACAAAAACTTACTACACAAAAATGTAAGTTCCTTAAAACACATACTTTATGTCATACACATTTTTTGCTCTGGAGTTGAACATTGAACATTCCTTGTTATTGGTTTCAGTTTTAAAATACTTAAACTATTTTCATACACGAACTTGTCAACTCCTGCCCACGCAAAGAAATGGATTTCAGTCACATAGCAACCACCATCAAATATTTCAACTTGATGAAATTTTGGTTCCCTTTTAGGATTATGTTTAGGAATTCAAATCATAATTTTAAAACATGTAACTGTTGGTTTAGCCCAGTGTATTGCCTTATTTCCCTCCTACTTATATAGAACTAAGTAATAAGACCGTTTCTGCTAGTATTTATCTGGATTAGCATGAAGTGGATAGAAGAATAGGCTTACGACAATAATTTATTACAGAGATGTAGAGAAAATCATGTGAATGGAATACTTCAGATTTTTTATAAATATAGAACCACATACACACACACGCACAGACACTCACACATGCACACTCTTCCGTGGTCTAGGGGAACATGCTAGCCTCTGGTATTCAAGGTCGCAAAAATCTAATGTGTTCCATTCACATGATCTCCTGTAGTTGTTCGGTAAACAATCCCTTTATTCGAAATATTAATCTGTTATCTACATCAAGCTTGTTAAGGTAAACATACGCAGAATTAGTCTTATTCTAGCGTCCCTGTAAATAGAAGGGAAATAAGATAATGCACAGTTAAAACGATAGTCTCGTCCTTTAAAACCGGTCGCTTTGTAAAACAATTGAAATTCCAATCTCTGCTTGTCAGTAGTAAACAAAGGAGAAATAAGAAAAAAAATATCTTCCGTTTGAGAAAAGTTTAAGTGACTTAAAATTGAAACCAATAATCCGGAATATCTCGAAAACGGTTGGCTCTACAAAAAAGTATATGACATAAATTGTGTGTTTTAATGAGATCTACATTTTTTGTGAAGCAAGTTTTTGTGTTCCTCTGTCTTACGGTTTAGAGTTATATAAAATTCATCTAGAATGAAGAGATTTTCAGAGGCTATTCTCAGAAAACTCAAGATATACATTTCGTTTGTCTTAAAAATATCTTATGCATAAGGTATTTTAATCAAAATCGTTAGAGCCATTTTTGAGAAAATCTAAATTTTCAAAAAATGTTCCATTTAAACGTTAGTTTGGGGTGGGGGGATTTTCTTGAAAATCTTCGTGTCGCAACCTTGGAAAATACCAAGGTATTTAACGGAATTTTCGTTTTTGAGCTATGCTGTGCAGAGACACACTCACGAACCTTTTTCTAAAAATGCTTTTTGGACTCAGGGGCTCTCAAAACATGTATATCAGGTGAAATCTCGCTATCAAATTTTTGGGTGGAATGCGATACTTTCTCTACACACTATGTACACAGTACTTGTAGAGAAAGTGAAAAACAGTAGAAATATTTTACTATCACTGATGTCATACGTACAATTGCCTATTCTAACAAAGTGATTGAATTTCGGGGACTCAGTTTGAGTTTTTTTTTTTTTTTAATTTCCTCTTCTTGGAAGGTTCCTACATAGGACCACAAAATTTAATTTTTTTTACAATTATGATAAAATATGTGCGATAAAAGTTTTAAATACAATTGTGAAATCTATTTCAGTAGAAGGGTAAAGCTCAATGCCAGATTATAATTAATAAATTTATAGGTTATTCCTTTATAATTATGTTAAAAGTACCATATACTCACCTCCGTGTCCAGATACGCAGGCGAATAGAAGCCAGAAAATCCCCAAAGACCATAGAGGACGCGTCAAAGACAAATACAAGCTTGATTCCAGCGGACTGTAAACCCATGTTGACTGGTTCATGGGATATACGCTGAAAGCAGCAGTTATTAATGCTATGGCCGAAAACGTCCAACCAATGGCAACCCAGCACTGCAAAACGTTCATAGGATGATTTAAGATTTCTATTGTCAATATCTAAATACAAAAAAACTATTTTTGAGGGAAGTCAAAGTGAAACTCGTATGTCTAAAAGATTACTACGTTCAATTTTACATTGTACAACTTTTTATTGTTTAAGTGAATTGTTTAATTAATGTACATTTTATGACGAGTCTATCTGTACAGTGTATGGCAACAGACAATAAATCTATCTATCAGTCTGTCTGTCTGTCTCACAGCAATTAACAGAGGTGTTATTTTCGTTCTGCATCAAGATTAAAGTGGAGGACAGCATTTGCTTCGTTACTAATTAGCATTTTGAGTTGAATATTTTTCACTTAACTTAATGTTTACTCAGTGAATATATATATATATATATATATATATATATATATATATATATATATATATATATATATATATATATATATATATATATATATGTGTGTGTGTGTGTGTGTGTGAGTGTGTGTGCCCGGGTTAAACTTTGTTGGGGGTCCTTATCTTGCAATGAAAAAAAAGGGTTTCTAACAAAATGCGACAGATATCAATTATTGTAAGATCTACAATTAAGCAATGTGGGTCGGATGCTTTTCAAAACTAACCTTAAATCTATTTATAACTTAACTTGGTCAGCTTACCCTCCCGTTTGGAGAATTTTCACACCTCAGCACTTACACGTGGGTGCCTAGGTTCACACGCCTGTCGAGTAGACAATCATGAAAGCAAGGACCCGAAATGAGCGATCAACCCTTAGCCAGACATGAGAGTGAGGGAAGCTGAGGCTATGAAATGATGACGAAATGAACGATTGGAAAGGTGATGATGGAGCAATTGATAGAATGAATAGTTGGGAAAACCGGATAACTCGGAGGAACCCCACTACGAATAACTCATGCGGTCCCATGGAAGTGAATTCGGCCCGAATTGGCGAGAGGTCTAACAATGCTCACTGCGCCGCCGTATTATCTACACAATTCCAAAATCAACTTTTCATCTTTGTAATAACCCGATTATTCGAGAGCTAATCACAGATATTCTCTAGTTTCTGGTTAACGTTTAACAAATTGTTAAAGTCGTTGCCGCTAAGCGCTAAGCGCTATTTGGTGTTCTGTAAAGTTGTAACCAGCGACGGCTGCTGTGTAGGAGCACAAGAGCACGTGAACCTCCAAAATATCTTTGTGGATCTCCTTTTTCTCTTTCAGCAAACATTTAATAAAATGCGCTATCCAGTGCCACTTGTTTAAATATACCGCGCTCTGCTCTTCAGATTGAACACAGCCGAGAACCTGAGTATGTGGCAACAACGCTTGTAGCACAGACCTCGTGTGCTAGCGTATAACTAACGTTTAGCAGCTCTACGCTTGCGCGGCCAACAAACCATCTTGGAATTTTACAGCCAGAAATGAGCACAGTGCGACCGTGCACATTAACACCTCCAGGGTTCTGTTTATCAGCGGGAGGTGCTGCTATCTTTGAGATTTAGTTGAAACTATCCGGAAGTGCAACTGCAGTCTTTGTGAGAGGCATTATTTTTCTTAGTAATTTGCATTTTATGCGAGAGTTAAGCTTAAGAGAGAGTTAAGCAGTTCAAAACAGAAAACAACCTCAATGAAGGAACTTTTACGCAACTAACCGACTTACTGTAGATTGTTATCATTACGACCCTGACTACATCAGAACCAGAAATATGCTTTTCAACAATAAAAAGAATTAAAACCTTTACTAGAAGTACGATGGGTGAAGACCGAGTTTCAGCACTGGCAATGCTTGCTATTGAGAAGAAACTGGTCAACAGCATAAAAGACTTTAATCACTGAGTGATAGAAAAGTTTGCACATTTGAAAATCCGGCGCGTGGAATTTCTATACAAATAAATTTGATGTTAATTGCGTAATTTAAACAATATAAATATTATTCACTGTAAATACCATTCTTCACATGAACTGCATCAAAGGAGTTCACTCCTTCATCACCTCACATTGCTGTTAACTCTCGGAGACCAAGAAATTTAACATCTTTACAATACTGGGTGGGTGACGATTTATGTAACAAATTTATAACTCTTGTTATTAGACACTATCATTGTTTCTAATATTACTAGATTTGATGTTGCGGTGACGGCGGTAGCAGTAGCGGCAGCGGCTGCGGCGCTGGTAAATTGCTGATTTTGTGAACACCTACAATTTTAATCCACGAGCCGCCACTGGTCGTAACCACTTCTTATGAAGGGAAACAGATTATGTTTAACGATTAACAGAACCGAGACACTGTTGTCAGCTTATTATTATTATTATTAATATTACTGGCTGAAAAATGTATTCACTCCTACAGATTCTTTATATGAAAGCTCTGCTAAGGAACACAAAACGCCGTTACCTAAAAAGAGAAACGCAAATTAAACCATAGATATGCCAAGTGTGAAACTAATGTCCTAGGAGTGTATGCTTCCGCGAGAAATTATATTAAACGTTTCTTCACCTAAGCTTTGGCGAGTTATTTTATTTCGTAACAAAAATACTGCATTTATACGGTGAAGTAACGAAATAGTCGTATTTGTTTACTTTCGTTTCGCAGAAGTATCGCACAGAGGGTTAACCGCTGCAACTCAGAACTAACTTTTCAACCTGAAGAAATGTTTGCCTATTTCGTGATATTTATGCTCCCCAAAATTATAATAAGTAATATAACAAGAGCTCCAACTTTTATCGATAAATTCGCGATCAACTTGTTTCGAGCGAATTTATCTAGAGAAAAATTGTAGCTTGAGTTGTATTTAATAGGAGTATTTTGAAAATAAAATATCAATGATTAGCCTAAATGGACACGAAGAATAACATCCCCTAAAACCCCATTTGTCTTTACCTATATTAGCACCAAAATTACTGCAACTTGATGTCCATATCATAAATTTCGAATTTCTTTGTATTGTTACATTATATTATTGTGGCGTAAAATAAACACAGATTTCTTTGTATTAGTACATTCTATTATTTTGGCGTAAAATAAACAAAAGTGTTGAAGAAAGGAGGCTTAGTACAGCCATTTGGAGTTCCGATGGTTGGAATTTTATGCGCCACTGTACTGAATTGGCCACTTCCTACGATTAATTGTCATGAACGAAATAGTCTCTTTAATGAAGTTTTTCATTTAATTTTCTGCCAATTAATCTTCGACATTTTGGCGTAGATCAGAAAGCCTACATAGCTTTCACTCTCCTTTACGAGGATAGGATTTTTAAATTCCTATCTGTCTGCGCTTTACAACCACATCTAGTTTTATTTTCATTTTATTTTTACTTTCTCTATACGTACTATGTACAGTGTATAGAGAAGGTATTGCACTCCACCAAAAGATTCGATACCGAGATTTCACTGGAAATATACGAGGTACGTCCAGAAAGTAAGTCCCGTTTCAATTTATCTCCGCTGCAGCGCTTCGATCGCAGTTTCGCACATGCGCTGTAGACGCTTTGTATCAAGGAGAAGAAACGTGCGCCATATTGAGATCGCTGTCAGCCACATACGCTTTGTTGTGCTTGTTTACAATGTCGGCGTTGATTGAAAATCCCGCCGCTTGTGAAATCAGATCTGGGATTCGTTTTCTGAATGCTACGAAAGTGAAACCAATTGAAATTTATCGGCAAATTTGCGAAGTTTACGGACAAAATGCGATGAGCGATTCAATGGTGAGAAGATGGGTCCGACAGTTCAATGAAGGACGTAGTGAAGTGCACGATGAAGAACGAAGTAGGCGTCCATCTTTGGTTACAGAAGAACTGGTTCACGTGATTGATGACAAGATCCAGGGAAACCGCAAGTTTACAATTAGTGCTCTCGCTATGGAATTTCTCCAAAGCTCACGATCACTAATTCATGAAATTGTTACCGAAAAACTGAAATTTCGTAAACTTTGCTCATGTGGGATACCAAAGATTCTTACTGAGCAACACAAAACAAAACGGATGGGTAGTGCACTTCAGTTTTTAACCCATTATGATAAAGACTGCGAAGAATTTCTGACACAGTCACAGGAGATGAGACTTGGGTTTCTTACGACACCCCTGAAAGTAAGCGGCAATCAATGGAATGGAGGCACACTTCATCCCCAGCAAAGGTTAAGCCGAAACAAATTTTGACACCTCGAAAAATGATGTGCACAGTGTTCTGGGACTGGAAATGCATCTTACTCATTGATTTCTTACCGCGTGGTCAAACAATCAAAGCAGATGTTTATTGCGAGACACTTAGGAAATTGCGCCGCGCAATACAGAATAAGCGCTGAGGATTGCTGTCAAAAGGTGTTGTTTTTCTTCACGACAACGCACGACCACACACTGCAAATGTGACAAAAAACCTCCTACAGGGATTTGGCTAGGACGTGTTTGACCATTCTCCGTACAGCCCTGACCTCGCTCCTAGCGACTTTCATCTGTTCTTACATCTCAAGTCTTTCCTTGGCGGTCAACACTTCAACAATGACGAAGAGCTGAAAGAAAATGTTTCCAACTTTTTGAAGACACAGGCGGCAAACTTCTATGAAGAAGGTATACAAAAACTTGTGCCACGCTATGACAAATGCCTGCAAATTTTCGGCAGTTATGTGGAAAAGTAGTTTAAGAGCTGTAGAATTTTGTGCAATAAATAATTATTCTGTATCTGAACACAATTTAATTTTATTACCAAACAGAACTTACTTTCTGGACGTACCTCGTATGTTATCCCAAATTTTTAATTATGTCTTCCTTCCTTGTGATATTTTTGAGTATTTTCGAGGTTGTATTTATGGTGTGTTGCTCTTTACAAAAATATACCACGGATTTGTCTTCTTGTTTAAGTTTAATATTTCTGTGGTAGTTTCTTTTTGTTTGGCCAATGTAGATTTTTTTCACAGTTGTTGCAGCTGAACTGATATATTCCTGGTTTGTTTTCTTGTGGGATATCATATTTTAATTTAGAATTTAATGTGCTTTTTTATGGAGAAATTCTTTTTGGGGCCAGAACGATGTATCGTTTGAAGATTCTCTGGAATTTGTAGAAAGTCGTAGGGTGGTATGTAAACTTCTTGTAGATCTTGTTTTCTTTCTGGTTTGGAGTCAGTGTACAGACTTCTTTTATTCTCTTCCTATTTTTGGCTCTGCTGACTTTTTTGCATACCAATTCTGCCCGGATTCCATTTTCTGTAGCTATGTGCAATATTTTTGGCAGTTCACAGTGGTATTCTTTTTTTCCCATTGGTACATTTACCAATCTGCGTATAAGGCTGTTAAGTTCTGCATGCTGATGGGGAATGGGATTGTAGCTCTTTTGTTTTATATAACTGTTGGTGTGGGTAGGTTTTCTGTAAATGCCAAACGTTAGGTGGTTTTTATTTTGATGATGTTATGATCGAAGAATGGAAGTTGACGTCACACTCCTTCTCCATCGTGAACTTTATGGATTTTTCTTGCAGATTTAGCAGTTTAAGTGCATCTTCTAGGTGTTTTTCTGGGACTATTGCAAAGATGTCCTCTACACAGCGGTACCATACTTTGAATATCCAGGGAAAGCCTTTTTATCCTTGTTTCCAAAGTGTTCATGCAGAGGTCTGCTAGTGTTGGTGATAGTGAGCTGCCCATAGCTAAACCAGATGTTTGTTTATTATATTTCCTGTTTTGAAGGTGAGGACATTTTGATCTATGCAAAAATTTGTTAATGTGATGTATTCTTGGCCTTCTTATGTTGTTTTCCCTATTGCAAGTAACCAGTTTTTGATGTGGGATTATATGCTTTCTGTTAGTATGCTTGGAAAAAGAGCAGCAACATCGAAGGAAACTAACGTATCAGTTTTTTTCTAATTCCATGTCTTTAATTTTATCAATTAGACCTAGAGAGATTTTTGAAACGGCAAGCATAAAAATACTCTAGTTACAAAATAACAAATATTGCTAAAGTTGTTCATGGCTCATTTATTAGCCGTAAGAATATTGGTAACAGAAAGTTGCACAATAGTTCTGGTTTTATCACCGGTTCCAAAAGTAACGCTCTTATATTATAAGAGTTACTAAGTATGTTGTTTATGATGTGAGATCTTGGAACCGTTTCTACTTTAGTATTTCCAGGTTCGTATAGAGGGCAATGTCCACTAAAAATCTCTTGAACAGTCATATTTCATTTCTAATGCTAAGTATTCCTTGCAATGGACATGCAAGAGATATCCGACCTGCTCTTTTGGAATATTACTCATTATCATAGGTTTGTGGGAGAGTGGTTAGACCTCTCGCCTTCCATCTAAGTGGCCCGGGTTCATACCAAGCGACCGCGTGTGGGATTTGTGGTGGACGAAGCGGCGTCTGGGCGGCTTTCCTCCACCACTCATCCCATCACTTGCTCCATCATCATCTTTCCTAACATCCATTTCGCTTGCTTTCATATCATCAAATTCCTCACCCTCAAGCCTGTCTACGGGCGATCACTCGTTCCAGGTTCTTTATTCTGTGGTTTCGTGCCTTGGCTCCCAGACAGGCTTTTGACCCCTAGTCCTTGTAAGTCCTAAGTGGTGTCAGTCCTAACTAGGGAGAAAGTAAGTCGAATACTACCATGGCTTCAAAACAGTTACGACAATGGACGTGATTCCTTTATTTCAGTTAAGTAAGCGATAAGTATAGTAATTATTTTAATGAAACGCATTAGTTGATATTACTAGCAAATTTTCTGCGTGTGCCTGAATATATTGTGGCAGGGAGAGAAGGGATGTTAGGTTCTCTTGGAATCGAACGAAGAATTACAATGTGGTGCAAGAGAACTCGCGTCATCCAAGTGACAGGAGACCAGGAGTACCTTGCGGTTGTGCTATACTAAATACTTGATGATGCATTTAGTTCCCAGTTCACAATGAACAATACTGGCGATACGACCTGAATGATAAGATGAGTGACCAATAGGAATTCAGCATGAACACGACAATATCCGTGTAAAGCAAGTTGAATTGGAGTTAACTTTTAGCGCGCGACATGATGCATCCACAGAATGGGTTGGTATATACTTATGTTTTAACGAGATCCACATTTTTTGTGTTTTTAAGATTTTGCCTATCTTTTACAGCGAACGAGTTTTGCGAAAGTCAACCAGAATGAAGAGTGCTTATGAAGCTATTCCAGGAAAATATAAGATATGCATTTTATTTGTCAGGAATACATGGAATTTTAATCAAAATCATCAAAGTAATTTTTAAAAGATAAAATCTTCCATATACTACATGGCAAAGCCACCAGGCGTATTGATCTTGAACGAATAGCGTTGTGTTTGCTTGGTGTCGGTTTGTCAGATAATCTCAGCGTACAGTACACAATAAAACACAAATGGAGCACTCAGGAGCTGGGAGTATCTTGATATGCAGGCATCAACTTCCAAAGAAATGGATTCTTTTACCAAAGAAATTCTAAAGTTTGATTTTTTTAAGTGCATATAAAAATTCCAAGAAAAGGCGCGTGATTTCACCCAAACTTCGTGGGTAACATCAAATTGTGTCACCTCATTGTGAACACTAGATTTTGAAGAGCAATATCATGATGCGTGTCACTGTTTTGTGAAGTGGGAATAACTTTATTTTAGTGCCGTTATTTGAAACGGAATAGTCGAAATTATCATGAAAAATTAAAAATTGAAAATTAATAATCTTTATACCTTTTAACCGAAATACAGTTCTTCCTGCTTATAGGGTCAGCTCTGGCACTGAGTACATGATACATGTGGGCCGGAATGTAGACTTCATGACTTGTATAACAGGTAACCGAATGCGGTATTCAATTATGGCAATCAATGGACGTAGATGAAACGCGAACAATTGTTCTGAGTTTGACCCGGCTGATCCTGTATACCGCAATTGATATTCGAATGAGTCCATCGGATTGGGAAGAAAATGCATTGCTTCATAGAGATACGCTAAAAAAAAAAGTATCTATGCATACTCACCACTGGCATACCAGCTTGGGAACCAGAGAGGACGTTTTTCCTCCAGTCCTTGGTTATGTAGAATAAGTACCCCAAGAAAAGACCAAGCAACCACGGCACAAATCGCAAATGCGTATAAAAGTACCGTGGGTTCACGCTAATCCTGAAAATAAAAGGTTCAGTTCAGAGCTAAACAATGAAAATTATAGTTATTTTTCGGACATTTTGAGGGCTGCTAACCTGTTTTCTTATATTAATCACCTCGCAGGTACAGTAACGTCGTATTGTACTAGCGAACAGGAATAGCATTTTGTGAGAGATAAAAAAATGTAACCCTCCACACACACACACACACACACACACACACACACACACACACACACACACACACACATTAGAACATATCGCAAAAACCGAATGACACAATGTGCCTCTATGTGCCATTCGTAAATTTTTTGAGCACTGTTTTGTTCACTTTTTGAAGCTACTTTGCCAACATTATCTGTCCCTTTTCCTCTCCTGTTTTAAAGAACATGTGTCATTACAATTCTTAATTCCGATCAAGACATATGTTTGGATCCTATAATAATTAATATTCATTAAGAAAGCGCATAAATTCAAACTCAAAAAAACTTTTATACCTAAAGAAAAAATCTGATGTGTTCCATTCACATGACTTTCTCTATATCCCTGCAACAAATTATTCTTAAAAAGCTTATACTTCTATTTACTTCATGCTAATCAGTAAAACATTAGCAGAAATAACCATATTACTTGCTTCCTTGTAAGTAGAGGTGAAATAAGGGAGTACCATAGGTTAAAGTGATAATCAAAAGCTGGTTATGTCACTGAAGTTCCTTTGTTTGTATGGACAGCAGTTGACAAATTCCTGTATGAAAAATGTATAAGTTTTTCATAGCAGAAACCAAAAATCAGGAATGTCACAAAAACGACAAACTCCACGAAAAATGTATATAACATAAATTGTGTGTTTTAACGTGCTCTACATTTTTTGTCTAGTAAGTTTTTGTCCATCTCTTACGGTTTAGCAGTTATTCAAAATTCAGTAAAATTCATCCAGAATAAACTACTCTTCAGAGGCTATTCCCAGAAAATTCAAGATATACATTTTATTTGTAAGGTAAATATCTTTAATATACGAAATTTTAATCAAAATCGTTAGAGCCAGTTTTTAGAAAGTCAAAATGTTCGAAAAAAGTTCCATGTAAAGATTAGTTTGGGGTGGGGAGATTTTTCTCAAAATCTCCGTGTCGCATCCCTGGAAGATACTAAACTTAAATACCAAGTTTGGTATTTTACCTACTTTTCGTTTTTGAGTTATCGTGTTCACAGACACACGACACACGCACGCACACACACACGCGCGCGCACACACACACACACGGATCTTTTTCCGAAAATGCTTTTTTTACATAAAGGGGACCCTAAAACATATATTTTCCGGCGAAATCTTGGTATCGAATGTTTTGGTGGAGTGCAATACCTTCTCTATACACTATATACATAGTGCGTATAGAGAAAGTAAAAAACTGATGTGTCACACTTATACAATTCTCTCTACCCATTGCGGCTATACACAATTCCCTATATGTTATAGTATTAAGTGATTCTTCTATTCCAGTTATGTTACGCAAAAAGTATTTTGAATAGAATTAATCCCAAGTTACATTGAATGGACACCATGAAAAATATCAACCATGGAAGAATGGAGTAAGATGTTTTGCAATGTCACTTGGTAATTTAACTGTGAAAACTTAAAATGTGCATCTTGAAGTGCTTTGAAAACAACTATTGGACAAAAATTAAACTATTCGGCAAATTTAAATGATGTCCACATTTTCATTGTTAAGTTCTTGTCTATTTCTCTGTGGTTTATGAGCTAATTGTACAAAATACAATCTAATAAAGAGGAATTCCCAAGATCGATGGCCTTGACGGGAATCTTCATATTAATTGGCTTTCTCCTATTTCTTTGAATTCCGATGTCAGGCATGTCTGAATTATGTGTAAACAGTGGAATGTTTGTTATTAAATAATTATGGAACCAAAAATAAGGCATATACTTTTAAAATGTAAGATACTTTTACTATCTAAATATTACCTGCTCAGTCTTCAGGTAAAATGTACATACAGGTTGTGCAACATTTGTAAAACTTGGAGGACTCTGGGTGGAGAGAAATTAAGTAAATCGGAAACAACATTAATATTTTGTACCTCTTTTTACTTTCTCTAGCCCGTATGTACAATGTAAATAGGAATAGAAAAGTATTGTATTCCACCAAAAATTCGATGTCGAGATTTCACCGCAAATACACATTTTAGGACCCCCTTCATCCAAAAAAAGCATTTCCAGAAACAGGTCCGTGTGTGTGTGTGTGTTTCTGTGGACAGCATAGCTCAAAACGAAAAGACGGTTAAATACCAAACTTGGTATTTAAATTTGGTATCTTCCAAGAATGCGGTACGAAGATTTTCAAGAAACCCCCCCCTAACTACCCTTTACATGAAAAAAAATTTCGAAAATGTTGTACTTCTTAAAAATGACTCTAACATATTAAAGCCATATTTATCACAAATAAAATGTATATCTTGAATTTTCTGGGAATAGCTTCTAAAGACTTGTTTATTCTGAATGAATTTTGCTTAATTTAGTATAGCTAGTAAACTAGTAATTTAGTAAACTAGTAAGAGATAGACAAAAGCTTACTTTACAAAAAATGTAGATCTTGTTAAAGTACGCAAGTTATGTCATATACACTTTTTTCGTGGAACTTACCGTTTTCGAGGTAATCCTTGTTATTAGTTTCAATTGTGAAGTACCTATACTTTTCTCAGACGGAAGTGCCCATTTTTCTTTAGTTCTACTCCTGGCCAAGCAAAGAAGCGATTAGCAATGACAATCACATAACGACAGCTTTTAAAACATTTGACTATCACTTTAGCCTAGTGCATTCCCTTAGTTCCATTCTACTTATAAGGAACTAAGTAATAAAATTCTGCTAATGTTTATCTCGATTAGCATGGTGTTGAAAGAAAAATTATCTTTTGTAAGAAGTTTGTAGAGTAGCTAGAGAAATTTATGTGAGTGTAACGCATCAGATTTTTATAAATATTAGGGACTTTCTCGTTGTTATTTGAAATGTTATAAGGCAGGGGTCCTATGAGAAAAGCAAAGGGAGTAAATTTGCTCGATGCTCCTGCGAATCGCTTACTGTGTGACCAAGTGCGCGGAAAACAAGAACAGATAACACCTTCAGTACTTGTGGCAATATACAACATTTTATATTTTACATAGGTTAGTGCACCTATTACAGATTCATGATTGACCTGTTATGTCTGATTCATTAATATTTATTCTTCGGAACAAATACACATTTTCATAGATTTGGTGGTAATTGGAAGTCGTAACATATTTAATAGTAAAAATATAATAATGAGAATTATTTAGGTATAAACATAATAGAACTACAAGCTTCTTAAGTTGGTTAATACTATTTTAATCTCTAACGTTTAGTTATCTATTAGTGCCTTACACATATATTTTCAAGCAAATGAAATCTACGCTTTAAAATAAATTTAGGCGGTACAATACCTTTAACTAGTAAGCACTTTCATTGTACTGAAGGATGGTCGATAATTTATTCATTAGGCTCTTTTTTACTATATAGAATTGCCTCGTATTTGACGTGTGCAGATATTCCTTCGTGCGAAAAAAAGTTGCAGGCTAAAACCCGAAGTGAGAAACTGACGAGAGATTTATCCGCCTTGCTTATTAGCGGAAACGGTGGGTGGGTCGCACTCACAGCGAGTGCTAAAACGAAGGTTTCACTGGCGGGGCTCGAAATAACCCAGCTGAGCTCTGCAACTTTTTTAAGTCACCAGAGGGGATCCTAAACACGTCAAATACGGGACAGTTGGGCCACCTAATATGTAAATTCGTGTAATCCTCAGCTAAATAGCACTTCCACTGACTGCTGTTTCTTACGTTA
This sequence comes from Hymenopus coronatus, assembly GCA_030762935.1. Lineage (NCBI taxonomy): Eukaryota > Metazoa > Arthropoda > Insecta > Mantodea > Hymenopodidae > Hymenopus > Hymenopus coronatus. The sequence continues at coordinate 89,523,487 of CM060894.1, read as the reverse complement.
GTGTTAAGTGTGCAATGCAAAACGCTGTTGTAGTACTGAAGGTATTTTACTTAAACTGAATTTCTTTTATTTATAACTTTGTCCCTCTGACGGTACTTTTCTTTGCTCTTTTTCCTTCCTCCTCTCTCTGATTGGCTAACGCACATCTTTGTCTGCTGATATATTACAATCAAGCCCTGTGCAATGCAAGGTTAGGTGATAAACGATATAAAACATTACCATTAGACTTCAGACACGGTTGCTATTTTGTTGCACTTTGGCTGGAAAATAATTACCTGTGCGTAGGGTTTCACTGCGATGTCGCTCTCCCGAGCACTGCCGGTCATTCACTCTTAGCAAACAATCGGTATATATACAATCTGTTCTGAGGTTACTAAGTCCAGTAAAAGACGTTTTACTTTTGATACATTCAGAAAATATATCGTAATACATTGCAATAATTGTCCACTCGCGTAATACTGATTACTTCATCCGCTACACTACAGATTTATTACTTTGCTCATGTTATCTATACTGTGTAATGTTTACTGCAGAACTGTATACTTAAAAGCCGGTCAAGGCAAGTGTAATCCTACACTGGGAGCGGAGAGCCGGAGAACTAACGCGATGACGCAATACGACTTCGCGCATACGTCATGAAATGATGTACTGTCTAGATTATTTCGTTAACACGCCACGTAGTATTCAGTCACAGTGATGGAACGCAAAGCGTGTTATTTATGTTCTTAAGTTTTGTGACAAACAGAGGAAAGAAGCTCAGAAATACAAATGTAAATGCTACTGAACGTGTTGTCGTTTCTACCCGTTAGAATAAGTTAACGATATGCAAGATCAGAGAGTCTTGAAGAAGGTGGGAGATTGGTAAACCTCTTGCAAACAAAGTCGTTTTGGACGATATGGGCGAGTGTGTCATTAGAAGAAAATATTAGGAGTATTACGAGATTACAAAGAAATACGTGCAAAAATTATTGAACTTTTGAAAGAAGGAGATTAATTTCTTTGGATGCAAAGAGGCGCTTAGGAAAATATTGAAATTTAAAAAGTGTAAAGATCAACGGAGTTAACTGAGAGAACGCTTTGACGTAGTGGCTCAAAGAGCATAATTTCGTAGAATGCTATTAGGTCAGTAACAGCAAATGACTGGAAAAATTCGGTTCAGAAGGTAAACAATATTCAAGAAACATATTAAAATAGAGATGTACTTAAGGAAGAACAAATGGAAAACATAATTAATTTAGGATTCGACAACAATGATGAATCGGGAGAAGAAACGGAGACCGACAGGGCAAGTGAGAGAGATATCACGGAATAATGACAAGCACGCGAGAGAGTGAAAGAGATGTACAAAATTATTGTATTGTAATGGATTTGAGAATATATTTGATTGTTTATGATATGAATAAGTATACGATTTTAACACACATAGGGGAAATGCCATCATGAACTACCATTCGCGCTTTCCCAACAGGACTGTACAAACGCGCGGGCACGCCGTTACATGCATAAGTGGCGCTCCCCGGTACAGGATTCTACTCGCCTTGGCCGGCTTATACCTCTGTGCCCAGCTATACTTCTAGAGCACTACCTGCGCTCTTTTTCTTGGGCACCGGTTTTATGTGATAGTGAGATCAGGGGGAAAGAGGAGAGAGCCCGCCCGCCTATCTTTACGCAGCGTTGTCAACCAACGAAAGTTTATTTGTTTGAGGCCCCAGCTGTTATGCTGAATAGGTTAATTTACCGCGAACTAGCTGAATTATTAAAGGAAACAAAGCACACATTCGTGTGCGTGAACTCTAGGATCTAAAGATGTTAGCCATGTGTATCAGCATTGAAGTCACTATATTCAGGGTTTTCAGCGTACTTCATATATCACTATGGTCTTGCTCTTCCAAAATTGCGCAAAACCCACCGAATGAAGGCTGAGGGAGCCGAGCGCTCAGAAAACGTGCGCGCACAGTACACAGCATTCAGTACAGGATAAACTCAGTGGTGCTCGACTACTGCCTCTCTCCACTCGCTTGTAAACAACGTACCAGTGACCTAGAAGTTAACCTAAAATCTGTCCGAAGCCTAGTCATGATACATACATGTGCTTTCCCCAACTCGAGAGGCAAATTTAAACCATAGGATCCTCCCACCTGTTGGTTGATAAGCATTTACATGTATTCCAGATGTAACCGTTACGTAACACATTTTATTCATACTGTTATGAAAATGTAAATTTTACAACTCTTGTCCAGTATATGAAGGCAAACGATCCTGTTAAATAAGGAACTAGTTTTTATCATACAACAACCTATTCCATAACAGCAGTCAATGAAAGGTCACTAACTCACAGTAAAGAAATATGTTGTAAAGCTATATGAAACAGGGCTTAGTTCTAGATTTACTTGTCCATACTCAGTAACAATCTGCTGAATAGTCTGTATATTCACCTCAGTTTAACTACTTGTATACCCAAGAACGTGATCATTTCCGTATGTAAAAGTGAATATTTACCCTCCATCAATGAAGTTTGGTGAGTCTTGGTGGATCCAAGAGGCTTGGAATGCAACACAAATACCAAACAATGTCGCAACGAGCATCAACCCTAGTCCTATACGTGGCCACTTTCTTAGGGTGAGCAGAAAAATGGGAGATATCCAGAACAGCTGCATGTCCACTGCAAGGTACCATGTGGTCGGCACACACTGAAAGCAAAACGGAGTAATCATTAAACTATATTGTAGTAACCATTGTGTTTATGTTACTCATGTATCAAGTTAACCTAGATAGAAATGTTTTGAATCTGTTCTACGCTACCAGTATTATCGTTTTAATTGTAACATGTGTGCATTTTTTTTTCTATACGAAAACGTGTAGAGCTCAAAGAAGGCTATATAGAGAAGTACAGAAGGTGTCTGTAACTTGTGTATATGTTTAATCAACATATTTAAATACATTTCCGTTTATATTTGAACCGTCCTTGTATCTCGTCAATAGGATTGTTTAATTATAAGATTTATATGTATATATTTAAATTAAATAAATTTTGTGGTTTTGTGAAATTAATTGATAAAATTAGTCCAAAATCCATCTTTTCAATTGTTAGCACAGATTAAAATACCGGACAAAACCCGCATGAATGATTTTTTTTTTTAATTGTTAGCAATTTATAAACCCATTTTATAAATACAGTGTTTGGATCATTTTAATAATGAAATATTTCAAATAAATTCAATAAAGCTGTATATTCTCTGGAGATAAAACTAAGAGGGAAAAAAAGTCAGGTGTTGCCAATACGAACCAAACATTGCTGGTGGATTGGTTGGTTAGGCGCTGACCTGATTCCAAGGTCGCAGGTTCAAAACTGACCAAGACTGTAGTTTTTAAGTGTGCATAAAAGCGATAGCCCAATATCAGCAGATTCACTGGCATTTAAAATAACTCTTATGGGACGAAATTCTGGCATACCAGTGGTGCTGATATGGACCTGGAAATTGGCAGTGTCGTTAACAAACAAATCAAATAAAAGAAGGGAAAACAGACAAGGTATTTCAAAGCAATCAAAGCTATATTTTTTGAATAAATTCTCGCTTTTTAACTATTGCAAAACGTTTTATGAAAGTAACAATTTCTGTATGTACAAACTGCTTTGACAAATCGCCGTTATAGTTATTTTTAGTTGGTTACTATACACGTTGTACTATACGGTTTATACAAACTTGGTATATTTTGATTACAGAAAATAATATATGACAGATTTGAGCAAACCATACAAATTAACTTATTGTCGTAGCTTGAGTTCATAAGAATTTCATATAGATTCACATAAAACGGTTGTGAGTGTTATTAAATGCCAACCTTGATAGAAGAGTAGTTCCTGAGTATTTCAGGGCAGTCTGTTTGACAGACGTTAAACCAGATTTGATCTCGTTTAAATACCATACATCGCTAAACAAATCAGAACATCTGTCCAGAGCCTCATATTCTGTCCACTCTTTTCCTCCGTCAGATTCCTTTTATGGTTTCGAACCACATCTGTAATAGGTATTTCAATATAATTAGACTATGCTCTTGGTCATAGCTTCTTTACCTTACTGCCAAAATATCACTCAAATTAAATCTTCTAAATAAATTCATTGGATGGCAGTGCAAGTGAGAATTCTTAAGTTTTCTAGTGGACTCACTTGACCCGCTTCTACCTTGATCCTGTCATAAAGATACTCGCACCACTGCACTATAGAATTCTTGAAACAATGACTTTTCGTCAACAATTAAAGCTGATTTGAAATTTAGTTGCTATAATACTATACACCTGCAATATCAAAATCAACTAAAAGTGATATTTAACTAGGAAAACTTGTCAATCCTCTAGCGTTACTGTTTTTGCTGTTACACTTATGGACAACCAAGTCCTCACTGATGACCTCCTAACAAGCTCTCGTCCACTCTGACGCTCTTACCTCTACTTCTCCTAGGTGGTTTTATTAGGTTTTAGCATTAACACCTAAGCTGTGCTATGTGTTTAAAAAAAATCTGATGTGTTCCATTCACATGACTTTCTCTACATCTCTGCAACAAATTATTGTTAAAAAGCTAATGCTTCTATTTACTTCACGCTAATCGAGAAAAAAAAAAAAATAGCAGAAATAGTTTTATTACTTCCGTGCTTGTAAGTAGAAGCGAAATAAGGGAGTACCATAGGTTAAAGTGACAGTCAAAACCTGGTTGCGGTGTGACTGAAGTTCCTTTATTTGTATGGACAGGAGTTAACAAATTCCTGTATGAGAAAAGTGTTTTTTCAAAGCTGAAACTAAAAACAAGGAATGTCTTAAAAACAACCAACTTCACGAAAAAAATGTATATAACATTAATTGTGTCTTTTAATGTGCTCTACCTTTTCTGTTTGGTAAGTTTTTTCCATCTCTTACGGTTTAGCAGTTATGCAAAAATCCGTAAAATTCATCCAGAATAAAGTAGTCTTCAGAGGCTATTCCCAGAAAATTCAAGATATACATTTTATTTGTCAAGTAAATATCTTAAATATAAGAGATTTTAATCAAATCGTTAGAGCTATTTTTAAGAAAATAAACATTTTAGAAATTTGATCCATGTGAAAGGTAGTTTGGGGTGGGGGAATTTTCTTAAAAATCTTCGTGTCGCATCCTTGGAAGATACCCAACATAAATACCAAGTTTGGTTTTTAACGGTCTTTTAATTTTTGGGCTATGCTGCCCGCAGACACACACACACACACACAGACACACATACGGACATTTTTCTAGAAGTGCTTTTCTTGGGGAGAGAAGAAATCCGTGATAAAATATAGCACTCCAGCATTCGCCTTGCTATCAGAGAAAACCCGAAAAAACCGTAGTCTTAGTCATAGACCGCCGAAAATCGAACTCGGAACCTCTCGAATGCGAGTCTTGCACATTACCGCAGAGGCAATCGCTCGATATGCTATCTTGACCTATCATCTGTTTATTTATAAACAGATTGAATGAATTTTCATTTTGGGCATATTGCCTATGTTATTCAATTTGAAACTTGTTGGACGCTCGTAAGATTTCCACATATTCTCTAATACTTTATGGCAAGTTCTTGTGTTTCGTTCATGGCTGCATTGAGAATGGTCTTCTCTCAAGTCAGCGCTTATGTTAACGCCACGTCTTCATTGTGAATGGTGTTAACTGTTGTTTGGGATGTTAGTATGTTGACTTTCCTGAATTGAGGTTGGAATGAATTAGGAAGCTTTGCGGTTTGATTGAGACCACAAGTGTCACCCGAAGGGAAAGATTTTCATTCAACCTCCCTTCCAGTGTTGCTGTGACTACTAGGGTGGCCCATCCTATAAGGGCGTATCCAGAGAGTGCATTTAGGGAGGGGTTGAAACAGGCGATTAGGGACATATTCTGTATGGAAATTAAGTCCCATGAATATTCACGGTTCAAGAATTTATTATGATAGTTAAAAGCCAGTTTATCAAAGAGTGGCTCTCGACAAATAAGCATTAATGGGTGTGATGGAATATTATGCTTCTAATGGAAATATAATGTGAGTAGTTTTGTTCAGTCGACTTGGTTGGTATGCGATGCAATGCGTTATGTTTCGGTCACTTCATCGGAATTCACTGTTTAGGACGTAGTGATGACAGACATCCTTTATTTTAAGCTATCAACCTTCAAAGCCGCGCCTGGCCGAGTGGTTAGACCACTCGCCTTTCACGTAGGTGGCCCGTGTGATCGCATGTGGGATTTGTGATGGACAAAGCGGCGTAGAGTGGTTTTCTCCGGGTTCTCCGGTTTTCCCCGCCATTCCCCGCATTCCACCGGCGCTTCATCTTTACCATGTATCATCAATGTCATCGTTTGCGGTGCCTATGTGGTAAACGCGAGCGTTAATCACTATAAAAAAGTCAACCTTCATGCACTATAGTTGGCAGCAGATTTTCATGTTTTTATTGCTGGATATTCAACACAAAATGCTTACAACACCAGCATTCAATATAAGAAAAGGCGGATAATGGACAAACTACGATTTGCACCGATCACAAAATAGGATTTGAAAGCATATTATATTTGACGACGCTGTGTGAAATTTACTTGTACGAGATCATAAGAAAGAAAGCGTTGCAACAAACAATGGCAAAGTCAGTTTTGTCTTCAGATGGATATAATATGAAATACACTCCTTTCAACGTTTAAAAGGTAGTCCAGATTTCTGAATAATTTGGGATAAACGAGGCTGTTTATGAATAAAAATACTAATTTGTATACAAAAATCTTCTGATATTTTAAGAAAAGAGTAAAATTGGTACATGTCAAAGAACGAGGCACACATGGAATTCCATTTTTGATTATAAACTCTTCTGCAACCTCTAACCACTATGAATATATTGTAATATAGTTATGTGCCCCTCACAAACCAATCCAATTTTCACGTTTTTTGATGAAGTCTTTTGAACCTCTGACATTTGTATAAGAAAGCGTACTTGGGAGTGAAGTATTGAGCTGTTCTTGCTGTGACGTAAAGTGCTAGTTAATTATTGTGTTCTACGAGTAAATTTGTGGTAACTGCTGTGACGTTCAATGAGTGTTGCTATTGCGAAAGATTAGAGAGGTCTTGTGTTCCATGCCCCGAGGTGTTCTAGTGCGCCGTTACGCACAAGGAAAAGAGAAGTGACACCAAGAATGAAACTAAATCATATTAGTAAAGTGACAATTAAAACTTAATATAGTCACAATACGGTCTTTCTAACTGCATACTCTTTATGAAAATCGTCTAATGATAGACTAGTCGTATCGAAATTTAACAAAACAAATTCCTGTACTATTTCACTACTCATATGTACTAGATTAATAAAAAGCAAATGTAAATCTTTGGATAATTTATTTTTAAATTTGGGAAAACATTAATTGGTTTTACGCTATCACGCTTTTAATAGTTACTCTGGTTTACAATATGAGCAACATAGATAACGAAATTTCCGTTTCCATTAACATTCTGCCCACCATTATTAATTAGACTAATTATCAATGTACCAGTATCAGAATACAGTTTTATGTCGTGTAGGACAAGCAACAGAAGTTTTATACATTATTATTTTATAATTTCCCTGAAATAAACATAGAGTAGCATCCATATGCAATATAAATGGAATTTTAAAACGTTGAAATATATAATCCCATTATTTTACTTCTTGGAAGCAACAAAACTGTTAAAGGCTGCTTAAATACTCCCTTAGGGGTTATCATAGTTGCAATTGTTCCACTTTAGCCTGGATGAACCTTGGTAATGATGCCTTACCTCCATTCGAGAGGATTTTTTTTTGGTAGTGTTTAACGCCCGCTTTAACTACTAATGGCACCGCAGGCGGTGACACTGATGATACATGAATGATGATGGAGCACCGGTGGAATGCAATGGTGGGGGAAACCGGAGTGCCCGGAGAAAACCCGCCCAAGCGCCGCTTTGTCCACCACAAATCTCACATGCGGTCGCTTGGGATCGAACCCCGGCCGTCTAGGTGAGAGGCTAGTGGTCTAACCACTCGGCCACGGCGCGTCCATTCCAGAGGATGAATGTTGACTTTCTGTAAGAGAACGAATTCACCAATTGCCAGATTAGGTTGAACTGCTGTTGTATCTCTGCCACAAATGGCAAAGATAGTTTCAAGACTAAATCTTCCACATAGCTGAACACATTTTTGGACATACTGTCACCTGGAAAGACGATTGATATATCTACAAAGAATTTTTGGTCTGGTACAGCGAGCAACGATGGTCTGCTTCAATCAGAAAATGGTCTGGAATAAGGATTTGTAAGTTTCCTGATTCACTGGAAATTGGAATTGATATCTTGAATTTAGTGCAGTCTCAGTTTAAAAAAGGAATGTATAAAATTCTTCGTATTTCAACTTTGCATTAGCGAGGATTTGCACTAAATGAAACTGCCTGCTTCCTAGATTCCACACTAATGTGGGGAGATGAAAATGAATTTATCCTCGACGTCTTTCTAACTTCTAGCCCCCCTCCTTAAAGAGGCTAATGCCATTTAAAATCACAAATGCAATACATATAAATCAGTTCAAGAGGTCCCTAGTTCGAATCACAGTTAGGGTGAGTTATTCGGAGATTTTTTCTCGGGTTTTACCCAGAGTAGTAGAATTTCGGGTAATTTTAGGTTCCATGGATCCTGGGCAGATTTGAGCTACATTTCATCCAATTCATTCATTGTCTGATATGATCTATCAGCTTAGAGGACGTTAAACTTACAATAAATAAATATGTCGTAGCACAGTATAACTGAGATACGGAATACGACATTTTACTAATTTGCCCTAAAATTAAACACCTGATTTCACTCAACAAACAAGGACTCGTGTTCAGTTTTTTTTTCAATAGTGAAACTTAATTTCCTTTTCCTATCCCATGTTACAGGTTTGGCGTAGAGGAATGACGGCATGGACGCCTGAACCTTGAAAACTGCACACCTAGGCCGAGTTGAATCAACATACTCTTAATCATAAAAGTTTAAGTCGAGAAGCAGATCCGAGAATCGATGATCTTTTCCATTTGCTGCGCAATATAACTCGCACTCACCAAAGCATCTGTGTGGACATAGTTGCCGACGTATAACAGTGTAGACCACCAGTGTTGCTCGCATGCTTCGACAATATAGCGATTACTGACAGCATCCCATAAAGGAGCATGCGCCGCTCGATTGACAAGGGACATGTGGAGTAATACTACTACAGCTAGTAGTGGCGTCAATCTGGAACACAATAAAATATTGAAATTAATGATTTATTCATAAAATAATTGTTCCATGCGCAAGTGTACGGGGCAAACATTCTAATTGAACTCTATTCATATGGTAAAACTCTTAGGTTATTTCAGTCTGAAAGAGGTGCTGCTTATCCAGTACTTAGCTTAACTGTAGCTGTTTAGGAGTTGTGATGTGTTCCACTCACATAACTTTCTCTAGCTGTTCCACAAACAAATTTTTCTTACAAAAGATTATTCCTTTATATACCTAGCTCATGCTAATCTATATAAACATTAGCTGAATTGGTCTTATTAGCTGCTTCCTTGTAAGTAGAAGGAAAATAAGGGAATACATTAGTCTAAAGCGATAATAACATATTTTAAAAGTTGGTCGCCCTATAAAACAATTGAGGTTCGGTTCGCATTACATGATCCAGTTTGAGAAAAGTTAGTTTAAAATTGAAATAAATAACAATGAATATCTCTAAAATAGTGAACTTACAAGAAAAACGTGTATGACATAAATTATGTGTTTTTACGAGATCTACATTTTTTGTGCAGTAAGCTTTTGTCTATATCTTACGGTTTAACCGTTATACAAAATTCTGCAAAATTCAACCAAAATAAAGAGCTCTACAGAGGCTATCCCCTGAAAATTCAAACTCGTACATTTTATTTGCGATGTGTATAACTTTAATATACGGTATTTTAATCAAAACTGTTATAGACATTTTTGTTCTATGTAATGTGTAGTTGAGGATGAGGTGATTTTCTTGAGAATCAGCGTATTGCATTCTTGGAAGATACTGAACTTAAATACCAAGATTGGTATTTAACCGACTTTTCGTTTTTGAGCTATGCTGTACAAAGACAGACAGACATATGGGCGTTTTTCTAAAAAATGCTTTTATCGAACTCAGGTGATCTCAAAACATATATTTCCGGTGAAATCTCAGTATCTAATTTTTGGATTGAATATAATACCTTCTCTATCCAGTATGTACATTGTACATACGGGCTAGAGAAAGTAAAAATGTTCGTCACGTTAGCTGTGATTAGATCTAAGTTTCATAAGAAGGCTGATGGGGTACACTTTCAAAGCTTTCTCTTCCTATTACAAATTTGCATGATTGTCTTATATATTATAACATTAATTAAAAGTGATGTGATTATCCATTTATTTATCCATGCCCAGAAACAAGTTCAAATTAATAATAAGTACTTAGTCACATTTAATATGCGCAGACATCGTTCAAAGGCTTATCTGAAACACGGAAAAAAATCTGATGTGTTCCATTCTCATCACTTTCTCCACATCTCTGTAACAAAATATTGTTAATACGCCTTATTCTTCTAATCTATTTCATGATAATTGAGATTAAACATTAGCAGAAGGACTCTTATTACATAATTCCTTATAAGTAGAAGGGAAATAAGGGAATACACATGAATCTAGAAGGTTAAATGTGGTTCCTATGGGATTGAAATCCATTTCTTTGCGTGGCCAGGAGTTGACAAGTTCTCTCTCGTTGAGCACGTTTTATGCATTTTAAAACTGGAACTACTAACAAGGAATATCTCGAAAATGGCCAACTCTGTGAAAAAATGTATATGACATAAATTCTATAATTTAATGATACCTAATTTTTTTGTGAAGTAAGGTTTTGTCTATCTCTTACGGTATACCAGTTATACAAAATTCAGAAAAATTCATCGAGAATAAAGAGGTCATCAGAGGACATTCCCAGAAAATTTAACATATACATTTTATTTGTCATGTAAATATTTTAAATATATAGTAGGTTTTTATTTATCTCTTACGGTTTACCAGTTATGCACAATTCGGAAAAAATAATCGAGATTAAAGACATCTTCAGAGGATATTCGCAGAAAATTCAAGATATACATTTTATTTTAAATGTAAATATCAAAAATATATATTAAGTCTTTGTTTATCGTTAGCTGTCTACCAGTTATGCAAAATTCGGAAAAATTCATCGATATTACAGAGATCTTCATAGGCTATTCCCAGAAAGTTCGATATAGGTGCATTTTATTTGGCATATGCAAATCTTAAACATAACAGTTTTTAATCAAAATCGTTTGAGCTATTTTTGAGAAAACCAGAATTTTCCAAATGTTTTACATGTAAGGGGTAATTGGGGGTGGGGGATATTCTTGAAAATCTTCGTATCGCATCCTTGGAAGATGCTGAACACACACACATACACAGACATTTTTCTAAAAATAGGATGTATTCCATTCACATGAATTTCTCTACATCTCTGTAACCATTATCGTTAAAAAGCTTGTTCTTCTATCTACATCATGCTAATCAAGACAAACATTAGCAAAAATTATCCTTATTACTTGGTTCCTTGTAAGTAGAAGGGAAAAAGTCTAACGTGTTTCATTCACGTGATCTCCTCTAGCTGTTCGGAAAACAAACCTTTTATTCAAAACCTTATTCTTTTATCTACATCATTCTAATCAAGATAAACATTAGCAGAATTAGTCTTTCTATTAGCTTTCTTGTAAGTAGGAAGGAAATAAGAAAACACTCAGGCTAAAGCGATAGTCTCGTCTTTTAAAGGCCGGTAGCTATGTGAAACAATTGAAATTCCACTATCTTTGCTTGCCAGGACTAAACGAACAAGAGACGAGAAGCAACATATCTTCCCTTTGAGAAAAGTTTAAGTGGCTTAAAATATCCCGAAAAAGGTTAACTCTACAGAAAAACGTATATGACATAAATTGTATTGTTTAATGAGATATACATTTTTCGTGTACTAAAATTGTTTATATCTCTTACGGTTTGCCAGTTGTACAAAAGTCATCCAGAATGAAGAGGTCTTCAGAGGCTATTTCCAGAAAATTCAAGTATACATTTCGTTTGTCATAGAAATATCTTAAACATAAGGTATTTTAATGAAAATCGTTAAAGAAATTTTTGAGAAAATCAAAATTTTAGAAATGTTTTCCAAGTAGTTGTGGGGAGGGGGGTAGGTAGGTAGGTAGGTAGGTAGGTAGGTAGGTAGGTAGGTAGGTAGGTAGGTAGGTAGGTAGGTAGGTAGGTAGGTAGGTAGGTAGGTAGGTAGGGAGGGAGGGAGGGAGGTAGATCTGCATCTGCAGATTTCCCTTCCGCATGTGTCGCAAGGCGTTGGCCGGCCAGGAATTTCTTCATGGGAACAAACAGATTAAAGACCGATGGTGCAAGGTGCGGACTGTTGTATAGTGGACACTGTAGCACCTCCCAACCAAATTAGGTGATTTTCTGAACAGCAACACTAACATGGGGGCGAGCATTGTCATAAAGAAATTTGACATCGGCAGCATTAATGTTGTGGCGTTTGTCACGAAGGGCCCGACGAAACTTCACCAAAGTTTAAATGTAGGCTGCAGCATTCACAGTGGTCCCATGTTCAGCAAAGTCTACTATTAAAACGCCAGGCATATCCCAGAACACTGCCAAAAGCACTTTACTAGCAGATTGAGCCACTTTGAGTTTTTTTACTGGAGAACCAGCATGTTTCCACTCCATACTTCCTGCTTTGTTTCGGGCGTGCAATGGTATGCCCACGACTCATCACCAGTGACAATTCCTTTCAGAAAGTCATGCCCTTTTGCGGTGTACCACGTCAAGTGATCCAAGGTTGTCAACATTCGCTGGTCCTTGTAGTTGTCTGACAGGTTCTTAGACACCCAGTGAGCACTAAATTTCAACGTATTATGAACAAAATCGTACATTGCACCATAAGAAATGTTGAACTGTTGCGACAAGGCTCGCAGTTTCACACACCTGTCATTCAAAATTGCCGCCTCAATGCCCTCTAACATTCTGTGGAGTTGCAGCTGTTACCGGGCTCGAAGCATGGCGAATCACTAAGGTTTGCACGGCCATCTTGGAAGAATGCACATCTCCTGGAGCCAGTGCTACGGTCCATACAATCATCCCCATACGCGCCACGCATGACCCTGTGAATTTCACTCGGTTTATGCCCTTTGGCCCACAAATATAGAACCGCACCTCTCTGGTCTTCACACGTGGACGACAGTAGCATGCGCACCATTTTTGTTGCGTAATTCACGCTTCTGTCGCTAGAGCTGCAAATGAAATGAATCATACTCTTGGTAGTGAAAACTTAAATTATATCTGTGTGAAATTGCAACATTCCAGCTATAATATCAAGACAGAAAAAGTTATTTTGCGTTTTTCGATTCGCCCTCGTACTTTTAAGCTTGACTTTCAAACGTTTTCTTTTATTATGCACTTAGTATATTTTTATTCAGACTTCTGGATCACCAAAACCATGTTCACAATACCAAGATTACTACAAGCGTTCTTTCATGCATTTTGGTTAATTTACACGTTACATTAAACTTAGTTAAAGCTTGTGCATTATCTCAGGTTCAGTGAACAAGGACGAAATCTAATTATATTTTCCTTCAGAGAAACCTGTGGTGATTATCGCGAAAAATACAAACCTCATGTAGCGGTAGAAGTAAAAGACAAACAGGTTGAATTTCTTTCGCCCATTGTAAGTATTGAAGAAAATATAGCACAAAAGACAACCACTCATCACGAAGAAAGTATCCACAGCAAACAGCGGAATTTCAAGCATCGTGTGGCTAAAATCAACTCTTATCTGAAACAGCATATAAAAGCAAACATAAACAAAGTTTGCGTAAGAAAGTTTAACAATTGATGCTCTACATTAGGAATTGAGAAATGAGCTGGAAGCAATTTTTAAGCTCTGCGGTTACTTTTCCAAATTATAACACTTCCGTGTGAAAGATTTCAACACACAATAAAAACTGGAATGAAATCCTTTCTGTGCATCATCAATGAATGTATTTTAAATGGTTTAAATGAACTGAAAGTATTAATATTTCTTTATAAAACAAACCATATAAATCTAAAACCTAGTTCAGTGCTCATCTTTTTCAAGACCACCTGGCTACTACCTGAACATCGAATGATTTATATCGTTTTGTAATCGGCTTACCCTCCCCGTATCCCTAGGATTGACACCTCCAAGGACTTACAAGCCAATACCTAGGGGACAGAAGCCTGTCGGGGAGCCTACGGCACGAAACCACAGGATGAGAACCTGTTACGAGGGGTCAGCCCGTAGCCAGGCATGAACATGAGGAAGTGGATGATATGAAATGTAAACGAAATTAATGATAGGAAAGGTGATCATGAAGCAATTGGTGGAATGAGCGGCGGGGGAAACAACAGGACCCGGAGAAAACCTGCTCAGACGCCGCTTCGTCCACCAGAAATCCCACATGCGGGCACTTGGGATCGAACCCGGGCCACCTAGACCAGCGCCGCCATGATTTATATAATATTTCTTATTCTGTACATTGCAATAGATGTCAGATGGTTGCATATTGTAGATGTTTAAATATTTCAAATCACGTGAATGAGTTGAGTATAACAAACCTCTTCCATATATTTGAGAAAATTGATGGAAGGGCTTGCGAGCATAATGAGGTAACGATGTCCAACTACAATCCATATCATACTTATCACCCTGACTCCGTTTATGCATTGCATCGTTTCCGCATTACGATTGGTGCTGAAGAGCTTCTTGACATTGCAGGGTATCGAAAATGCTTGTAGCAGCTTTCTCCTCCTCTCTGAAAGAAAGAAAACAGGACAGACGTAACCCAACTTCACCAGAGACACATCGGGATCTAAAGTAAATTCATTTACCTAACCTACCTGACTTAGGCAGCAGTAAGTCGTACATAGTACTAGCAAAACAGAGCAGTGCCAAGAACAAGAGAACACCTCTGGAGCAAAAAATACATAAGTATTACAATATACATACATTTAAGAAATGCAATACAATTAATGATGAGAATTTATCTAGATATGTTTAATACCTGGAAAACTAAAACTAATTGACTTTTTGAAAGAAATATTAAGCTGGAATCAATTATCTATCAGCAAAGTCAACTCCTTACCTTTTATCATTCATTATTATTTTACATAACTCCCGTACTTCTTAATCTCTCAAAATGTAAGGACGGCATTTTAAATATCTTTATGCGTGAATTTAATGACTGTTATATATATATAGTTTTGAGAATATTCAGATTTGAATAAAGCAAAATCTGATGTGTACCATTCATATGACTTTCTCCATATCCCTGCAACAAATAATTCTTAAAAAGCTTATACTTCTATTTACTTTATGCTAATCAGAAAAAATTAGCAGAAATATTCTTATTACTCGCATCCTTGTAAGTAGAAGCGAAATAAGGGACAACCGTAGGTTAAAGTGATAGTCAAAAGCTGGTTGCTATGTCAATGAAGTTCCTTTGTTTATACGGATAGGAGTTGACAAGTTCCAGTATGAGAAAAGTATACGTTTTTCATAGCAGAAACCAAAAATAAGGAATGTCACAAAAACGACGAACTCCACGAAAAAATGTAAATAACATAAATTGTGTGTTTTAATGTGCTCTACATTTTTTGTGTGGTAAGTTTTTGTCCATCTCTTACAGTTTAGCAGTTATTCAAAATTTAGTAAAACTCATCCAGAATAAACTACTCTTCAGAGGCTATTCCCAGAAAATTCAAGATATACATTTCATTTGTCAGGTAAATATGTTTAATATCCGAAATTTTAATCAAAATCGTTAGAGCCATTTTTCAGAAAATCAAAATTTTCGAAAAAAGTTCCATGTAAAGGGTAGTTGGGGGTGGGGGGATTTTTCTCAGATCTTCGTGTCGCATCCCTGGAAGATACTAAACATAAATACCAAGTTTGGTATTTTACTGACTTTTCGTTTTTGAGTTATCGTGTTCACAGACACACGGACACACACACACACACGGACCTTTTTGTGAAAATGCTTTTTTTGGATATTGGGGACCCTAAAACATATATTTCCGGTGAAATCTCGGTATCGAATTTTTGGGTGGAGTACAATACTTTCTCTATACACTATGTACATAGTGCGTATGGAGAAAGTAAAAATGCAATTTTATCTAATATTAATCATCAAGATTCTCCAGGACTTTTAGCTATTCCCTTTCTTCTTCCTCTTAAACTTCTATTTCTGCAGTTTCTTAACCCTCTGCCTCCTTTTAGTGAATTTTATCTTCTTTGATTTCTGAAATCGCTCTTCAAGGCTATTTTTGTAGCTGTTTCTGTTATTTTTCACTTGTGATGCATGCTTTTATTTCTTGAAATGCAGAGCATCCCATATTGTGCTCAGCAATTACATTAGCAACTGTAGCTTTCTGTACTTTATTAAAAACAAATTTATTTAGGATATTACCAAATGAAGTAATGCAAGCTTTCATTGTGGCATAACTGAAGAATCAAGCTGGGGTTCTGAGATATTACATATTTCCACTTTCCATTCAGTTTTAAAGCCTTGAATTTACCTTTATTCATCCTACCTGTTGGGCTTCTTTATTTAGTGCTGAATCTGTGCAATTTGTTGAAATTTTACCAACAATATTGACCATAACCTCTAATTATAAATTTGGATATGAACAATAGTGGGAAGTAAATTAAGTAACTAATAATTTAAGAAGTCACATTGTATATATTTGAATTTGGCAAAGAATAAGAAGGGTTTCCCTTCAGATAAAAATGGGCGTGGCAGATATTTAAATACCTATGTAGGGGTTTTTAAAACGTACTGTAAAACTATTTAGAACACGGGCTTTTAAATGTGAATGTTTGGCTAACATTATACACTTGATTTTTGCAAGAAATGAAAAATCGAAATTTTCAACCATTGTGGCTTAATCTGGCCGCAAGTAAAAGCGTACCTGACCAATATCTAGCCAGGTTTGACTTAGTTAATACCGCATACATATGTACGCCTCTAATTTATTTCCGGGCACTGCTGCATGCGTCCTAGCCACACATATCAACACGGTCACTGAGGAGAGAACATTACAACTGATTTCGAAACCAGCTGTATTCATTTGCTTTTACTCTCTCCCATTGCTCAGAACGTCAATCTTCTCCATACGAATACACCTACCAATTAGCAGTGAAGTAAGCCAGCACGAATTATAATAAAGATGCTTCATCTGGAAGTCTCCAGCAGTTATCTTGACTTCTACAGTGCAGAAATAGAAAGGTTGGTTTAAAACCAGCCAATTCAGTATCATCTTTGGTCTGCGAAATATTAAATATCACGCATGAGTATACAATTGGTGTAGGTGCTTGTGAATTACACATCTTCTAGGTTGTTAAGAAGGTCTCCAAAATGTCTATAGAAATATTAGGTTATAGGAAACGAGCGGTTAATACCTTTAGAATAACCGAAACGATAGTCTTATCGTCATCAAAATCATAACTTACATGCCGAGCCAGTCTAAACTTGTAAGCGGGTCTCTCTGGATTGTATGACATTCCTTTGGATTCACAGTTGCGTTGTGTCCCAGTAGATTCCTGAAGATGGTGGTGAGTTCTTGAGTAGAACATGTTGATGGTACGCATGCGGATGTTCTCAGAACGATCTGGTTTAAGTTTAACTGAAAATAACAGAAGCATTATTAGCTTCGAACATACTGAATTCAAAAGTGTAACCAATTGGGATTAGTGGGCTTTAGATCTTCCCTAGTGTTTACCATCTGTCGGATACTATGATGAATAGATCAGTTTCACCATCTGCCGTGCATGAGGGTAATTAATTTGATTTATTTTATTTTAAGACCTAACAAGACTTAGGACTTACTTAAGTAGACGGCATTTTTTGTTTGTTTATCTCATTATCTCGCGGCACAACTTAGCTAATCTCACGGCACCGCAGGGTGTCAGGCCACACCGGTTGGAAACCAGTGATCTGAAGAAACGTAGAGGGGGAGCTTCACATCATGGCTTAATGCTACCTTCGATGCAGCATTACGTGTTTGGGAGCAGTATGAAGAATTGCACGCTGATCATGAGGAATGTTGTTGACGATAACTGTACTGGACTTCTTACTATGTGTTAAGGAACTATTTAAGTGTATATATTTTTTGTTGTCAAAATATATTTCCACTTTTTATTACATATTGCAAAATAAGACTGTGGCTACCACTCGACTCAATGACATTAGCAGCAAAGTGTAATTTTGCGAACTGAAATTTCAGATACATTCACGCCAAAACGTTTCGAGATATGATACTTGCAAATAATGTTTCATATTTGTCTATTTATATGGTCCATTCTTTAACATAATTGAATTGGCCTAATTTGGGTGTATCACATTTCAGCCAATTAAGAATAACCAGAAATGAATAAACCAGCGGCCAAACTGCTACGAACAAAGTGGTTTTCGTTTTGAACATAAAAAACCTCGTAATGAGACAGAGTATCTGAATTGCAAGTGTAATACAAGGTTTATATTCAGCATAGAGCTAGGTGTGGTACAGTAAAACCGATTCTTACGGTTCTGTCGTCTCTATGCAGTATACCGGTAAAATTGCGGTTGCACCCAAACGAAGGCTGAATCGGATAACATCGCCGATTATTTTCCTCCATTTTCTAATTCTTCGGCTCTACAACTAGTATCTACGTCACCACATTCAGTACTGTGTTGTAAAGATTCCAAAGTACTTCTGTAAGTCTTCTCTAAATATAAACTCGTGTTGCAACAGGCTATTGCCCGGGTTCTGCATCCCCCACCTCTGCCCAGGTATGAGTCAGGTGCAATCCTGGAGGGTGGGACATGGTCAGCACCCCAGGTCCCTCCTTTTCGATATATGCGGCCTCCTCAACCTGAAGTTGCTACTTTTCAATCAAGTAGCTCTTCAATTGGTCCCTCAGGGATCTAACGAGGGTGAGTTCATCCTGTGTCAGGTCTCCCAGTGGGAGAAAATCCCAACGCAGGTATCGTGAAAACGAACCCGTGTCTCCCGTTTGTTTAGCGGCTGCGGTGTCACCGCGCCAAGGAAACGATACTTTAGATATAGTTCGCGTGAATATGCAAAATTATACCCATTCAATTAATACCGTTGTCGGAATAAATGTCTTCGGTTACCAGTAACCCTTATTATCGCAGTAAAAAATGACGTACTTTTAAAAGATATTGTATATTGTGTATAAAATATGTTTTGGGGAAATTATTTTGCGAGGGAGAGGAGAGAAAAAAAATCTGATGTATTCCATTCACATGACTTTCTCTATATCTCTGCAACAAATTACAATTAAAAAGCTTATGATTCCACTTATTTCATTCTAATCCAGGAAAAATTAGCAAAATAGTCTTATTACTTGTTTCCTTGTAAGTAGAAAGGAAATAAGGGAGTACCATAAGTTAAAGTGATAGTCAAAAGCTGGTTGCTATGTGACTGAAGTTCCGTTGTTTGTATGGACAAGAGATGACAAATTCCTGTATGAGAAAAGTATAAGTTTTCAAAGCTGAAACAAAAAACAAGGAATATCTAAAAAACGATCAACTACACGAAAAAATTTATATAACATAAATTGTGTGTTTTAACATGCTCTACATTTTTGTGTTGTAAGTTTTTGTCCATCTAAGGTTTAGCCGTGATGCAAAATTCATTCAGAATAAAGTAGTCTTCAGAGGCTATTCCCAGAAAATTCAAGGTATACATTTCATTTGCCATGTAAATATATTTAATATGCCATATTTTAATCAACATCGTTAGAGCCAATTTGAGAAAATTAAAATGTTCGAAAAAAGTTCCATATAAAGGGTAGTTTGTGATGGGGGGGGGGTTTCTTTAAAATCTTCGTGACGCATCCTTGGGAGATACCAACTTAAATACCAAGCTTGGTATTTAACAGTCTTTTCGTTTTTGAGCTATGATATCCACACATATATACACAACGCGCGCGCGCGCGCGCGCGGACCTTTTTTCAAAAATGCTTTTTCTGGATTCTGAGGGACCCAAGACATGTGTTTCCGGTAAAATCTCGGTATCGAAATTTTGGGTGCATTACATAACCTTCTCTATATACTATGTTCATAATACGTCTAGAGAAAGTGAAATTTGCTTTTTACTTTCTCTACACCTATTATGTAGATATACAACACCTTCTCTATGCACTATGTACATAGTACGTGTAGAGAAAATAAAAATTGCAATTTTTACTTTCTCTACACTTATTATGTAATATAGTATAAAAAAGATTTTGTATTGCACTCAAAAATTCGATACCGAGATTTCACCGGAAATATATGTTTTGAGATCCCTGAATAAAAATATTTTTAGAAAAAAGCCCGACTATCTGTGTGTATCTGTCTGTCTGTCTGAATATCTGTCTGCCAGTGTGTGTGTCTGTGTGTGTATGGGAGTGTGTGTGTGTTTGGGGGGGGGGGGAGCATAGCTCAAAAACGAAAAGTCTGTTAGACACTAAACTTGGTATTTAAGTTGAATATCTTCCAAGAATACGACACGAAGATTTTCAAGAAAATCCTCCCACCCACAACTACCCTTTATATGGAAAGCATTTCGAAAATGTTGAGTTTCTCAACGATTTTGATTAAAATATCTTATATTAAAGTTATTCACATGACAAATAAAATGTGTATCTTGAATGTTCTGGGAATAGCCTCTGAAGAAATGTTTATTCTGAATACATTTTGCAGAATTTTGCATAACTGGTAAACCATAAGGGATAGACCAAAATGTAATGAACAAAAAATGTAGAGCTCGTTAAAACATACACTTTACGATATTTACATTTTTTTTCGTGGAATTGACCGTTTTTGAGATATTCCTTGTTATTGATTTCAGTTTTAAAATACTTATACTTTTCTCATACAGGAACTTATCAACACCTGGCCACTGAAAGAAACAGATTTTTATACCGTAAGAACCACTTTTTAAAGCATGTGACTGTCGGTTTAGCCTAGTGTATCACCATATTTCCCTTCTACTTATAAGGAGCTAAGTAATAAACCGTCTCTGCTAATGTTTATCTCCATAGCATGAATACATAAAAGAATAAATTTATTTGCTTTGTTGCAGAGATGCAGAGAGGGTCATGTGAATGGAGCAATTAGATTTTTGCTTTCTCTTCACGTACTATGTGCGTGGTGTATATAGAAGGTATTGCATTCCCCCAAAAATCGATGCCAAGAATTCATTGGAAATAGACGTTTTAGAGTTCCATAACCCCCCCCAAAAAAAAACATTTTTAGAAAAACGTCCGCGTGTGTCCCTGTGTTTGTGAACACGATAGCTCACAAAACGAAAATACCAAACTTGGTATATAAGTTTAGTATCTTCCGAGGATGCGACACGAATATTTTGTGGAAAATCCTTCCACCCCAAACTTCCCTTTACGTGAAAAAGTGTTTGAACATTTTGATTTTCTCAAAAATGGCTTTCACGATTTTGATTCAAATATCGTACATAACAGATATTTTACCGATAAATAAAATATATACCTTGAATTTTCTGGGAATAGGTGTAAAGACCTCTTTATTCAGGATGAATTTTACTGGAGTTTGCATAGCTAGTTAACCTTAAGAGATAGACAAAAACTTACTACACAAAAATGTAGATCTCATTAAAATCACAATTTATGTCATATATATTTTTTTTTCATGGAGTTGGCTATTTTTGAGATGTATAGAAAATTCTTCTTGAAATATAATATTGAAATTAGTTGTATGATCCATAAATAATGATTAAAAGATTTTTGTTTCTATTAGTTTCAATTTTAAAATACTTGAAATTTTTCACACACGGGAATTTGTCAACTCCTGCCAATGCAAAAAAAAAAAAAAAAAAAAAATACGGATTTCATCCTCTTGGCAACCATCGTTTTAGCCTAGTGTGTTCTATTATTTACCTTCTATTTACAAGAAAACTTGTCTGCTAATGTTTATCTCGATTAGAATGAAATAGACAGAAGAATAAGTATTTTAAGAATAATTTGTTCTAGAGATGTAGAGAAAGTCATGTGAATGGAACACATACACATTTTTACTTTCTCTGTACGTAGTATGTACATAGTGTACACAAAAGGTATTGCATTCCACCCAAAAATTCGATACCGAAATTGCACCGAAAATAGACATTTTAAGGTCCCCTATATCCAAAAAAAAAGATTTTTAGGATAATGTCCGCGCGCGTGTCTCTATGTCCATGTATCCGTGTGTTTGTGAACACGATAACTCAAAAGCGCAAAATCGGTAAAATACCAAACTTGGTATTTATTTTAGTATCTTCCAGGGACACGACACGAAGATTTTGAGAAAAATCCTCCAACCCAAACTAGTCTTTAGATGAAAAACATTTTGAAAATTTTAATTTTCTCAAAAATGGCTCTAACGATTTTGATTAAAATGCCATAGATATAAAGATGAATACGGCAAATAAAATGTATATCTTGAATTTTCAGGGCATAGCCTCTGAAGACATCTTTATTCTGAATGAATTTTGCTGAACTTTGTGTAACTGGCAAACCCTATGTGATAGGTAAAAACTTACTACACAAAAAATGTAGGTCAGATTTAAACACACAATTTATGTCTTATATTTTTTTTTTTTCGTGGAATTGACAATTTCTGAGATACACCTTATTTGTTTCAGATTCATATTACTTAAAATGATTCTCACATGGAAATTTGTAAATTCCTGGCCCTGCATAGAAACGGATTTCAATCACATGGCAACCAGGTTTTAAAGGAGTTGACTATCGTTTTAGCCGCGAATTCCCTTATTTTCCTCCTACTTACAAGGAAGCAAGTAATTTCTGCTAACGATTATCATAAACTAGACAGAACAATGTGTTTTTAATAATAGTTTCTTACAGCGATGACGAGAAACTCATCTGAATGGAACACGTAAGATTTTTAATAATAATTTGTTACAGCGATGTAGAGAAAGTCATGTAAATGGAACACAGATTTTTCTACTTTCTCTAAACGTACTATGTGCATAGTGTATAGAGAAGGTATTGCATTGCACCCAAAAAATCGATACCGAGATTTCACCAGATATATGTTTTGAGACCCACTGAGTCAAAAAAAAAAAAAAAAAATTAGAAAAATGTCCGTGTGTGTGTCTGTCTGTCTGTGTGTATGTGTGTGTGTGTGTCTGCGGGCAGTATAGCTCAGAAACGAAAAGGGCCTTAAAAACCAAACTTTGTATTTAAGTTTGATATCTTCCAAGGATGCGACACAAAGATTTTCAAGAAAATTCTCCCACCCACAACTACCCTTTATATAGAAAAAAATTCGAAAATTTTTATTTTCTTAAAAATGGCTCTAACAATTTTGATTAAATTCTCAAATATTTAAGATGTTTACTTGCCAATTAAAATGTATATCTTGAATTTTCTGGGAATAGCCTCTAAAAACGTCTTTATTCTGAATGAATTTTATGGAATTCAGCATAACTGCTAAACAGTAAGAGATGGACAAAAACTTACCACACAGAAAATGTAGAGCACATTGAAGCACACAATTTATGTTATATACATTTCTTTCGTGGAGTTGATCGTTTTTAAGATATTCCTTGTTTTTAGTTTCAGCTTTGAAAAACATACTTTTCTCATACAAAAATTTGTCAGCTCCTGTCCATACAAACAAAGAAACTTCAGTCATACAGCAACCAGCTTTTGACTATGATTTTGACCTATACTACTCCCTTATTTCGCTTCTACTTACAAGGAAGCAAGTAATAAGACTATTTCTGCTCATGTTTTTCCAATTAGCATGAAGTAAATAGAAACCTAAGCTTTTTAACAATAATTTGTTGTAGAAATATAGAGAAAGTCATGTGAATGGTACACATCAGATTTTTTTTCTTCAGTATACAGTTTCATTCCATGGCATTCTCTAATTAGAATTTTAATACTACTTACCATCCCAGGAATATGGCGAATACTAAATAAGAAACGATCGCTATTTGTAACAAAGATCCACAGCAGGCGCTCTCCATATAATCTAACTCCTTTTCTTAGAGGGCTTGGGAGAAGGTGAAAGGTTTGTTTACTTGTCTGGTCAAAACTCTTTACACTTATTTTATTTATTTGGAAAATAGGAGAGGTAAAACTTCAATAAGAGAAGAAGGTAAAACTTATTTGACATTTCATCATCTTCTGCAATTACCGCGTTGTTTAATGGGCTGGATTTTTCCTCTGAAATATAAATGTATAAATGTAACTATCAACTACTCGAAAGACAACTGTGATATATGTACTTACATCGACTGTAGTCATTCTTTTTACGATCTTGGTAATACTTTCCCTAATATTTTCATCAGGGTGTAGTTGTATTAGACAGTGCTGTCCGAGAAAAGAACCCCACTTCTCGTCCACCTTCACGCTGATACATTCGTCGAAGTTCCCATAGTTCACTAAATTTCCCATTAGTATGGATTCTGGTACTTTCGTTGAAGAGTCCAACACTGCCAAGATAAAAGTAATAAAATAATTTACTCATTTTTGTAAACTTAGAGCTAGATTGAAAAATGCAATGCCATTGCCGGGATTTGAATTATAGATCTACTGGTTTTTTATGTCTAGTTGCTCTAAATACTGAGCTAACACGGTAATCTGCCGACACGGCTATTGTGGAAGAAACAATTAATTCACAATTACTCAATTTTATTGCCTACTATAACTTGCTCCAATCTTAAAAGACGGAGATTTATGGAATATCTCCATGTGTCTGACGCATATATGTTGTCATTAGCCTCGTACTTTTCTACTCTCGCGCTATCCGTAAAGCTGCTAACAACATGGTTATTAAGTTGGTACACCGAATACTGTTAGATTTCTAAAAAACACGTGTTTTACAGTAAAAGTTCTATATTTAGTGTTTCGATGCTTATCATGCAGTAACTAATAAACTAAAGGGTAGATTGTTTGTTTCTTAGTCAATTAGAACGATATCTGGCTAATTTGAAGACAAGCGTAATACTTTAATAAGACGAGCGTAGTACTTTTTAAATCAAACATTTATCGGACAATTCCATTCTATGCAGTAGAAAAGTTAGAGCACAAGAAATATATTTGTTAAAGACTTTATAACGCTAGAGAAAATGCTGAAAAGTGTTGGAGATAGTTTTTAAAAGAAGCCAAAATCCTATAACTTCTTGAATTTATAGTGTATGACAAATTAAAGTAATCAACTATTCAGGGCTGCGGGTTTGACTCCTGCTATGGCCATAGATGTTTAGTGTTGTGTGTTTGTGTTATATGTAAGCAAATACACTATAGCTTAATACAGGACACTCTGTGAGATTTCGCGCGACACGCGCTGCCAGCGCATTCTAGTGGGTCGGCCTTGAGCGGCGATCAGCTGGTGTTGCTGTAGCTTCAGTATAGCCTATGTAATAGCAATAATGATTAATTAAAATGTAATTTAGCTGTGTATCGGTCTACACAATCTTATAAGGATTATCAGACAGAAGTATTGAACCATGTCTGGTAAGGTTTGTGCTGTGCTTGGCTGCAATTAACTTTGAACTTCTGAAATTTCCAAGTCCTTTTTCCGCTTCCCACGAGATAAGACAATATAAGAATATTATATTATTGTGAAACGTTAATGTACATAACCACTCCAGGGAAGGAATAATCTGAAAATGAGATCATTGCTGAACATCTCTGAGGAAACTCCATTTATTGAAATTTATAACAGTAGAGTGTATTTCTTCCATGATGCACCACCTGTTGAAATCAATGAAAAATAATTTTAAATGAAATTCTATAATTTGTGTAGATAGAAAGTTTTCTTGGAACCATATTTTAGAATTTTATAAAAAAGGACAGAGCCATGAAACTTCGGTTAGCTCCAAGGTTGACCAGTCAATGTATTGAACTACCACCATTTAGTCCAATAAGGGTATCTTTGGCCGTTCGTGTTTTAAGCCATTCTGTGTGTTGTTGCATTAAAGCGCATGTTGCGTTTAATTCTATGTCTGATGAAGCATTAGCTATCGCTAATTTCATTGAAAAAATCTGATGCGTTCCATTCACATGACTTTCTCTACATCTCTACAGCAAAGTATTGTTAAAAATCTGAATATTCTAATCAAGAAAAAAATTAGCAGAAATCGTCTTATTACTTGATTCCTTTTAGTAGAAGCGATATAAGGGAGTACCATAGGTTAAAATGATAGTCAAAAGCTGGTTGCTATGTGACTGAAGTTTCTTTGTTTGTATGGACAGGAGTTGACAAATTCATGTATGAGGAAAGTATGTTTTTCAAAGCTGAAACCAATAACAAGGAATATCTAAAAACAATCAACTCCACAAAAAAATGTATATAACGCAAATTGTGTGTTTTAAAGAGCTCTACATATCTCTTACGGTTTACCAGTTATGCAAAACTCCGCAAAATTCATTTAAAATAAAGATGTCTTCAGAGGCTATTCCCAGGAATTTCAAAATATACATTTTATTTGTCATGTAAATATATTTAATATACGACATTTTAACCAAAATCGTTACAGCCATTTTTGAGAAAATTAAACATTTCGAACATTTTTCCATGTAAAGAGTAGTTGGGGGTGTGGATTTTCTTGAAAATCTTCGTGTCGCATCCTTGGAAGATACTGTACTTAAATGCCATGTTTGGTATTTAACGAACTTTTCGTTTTTGTGCTATGCTACGCAAACACACATGCGCGTGGTCATTTTTCTAAAAATGCATTTTTTGGAATCAGGGGGTCTCAAAACATATATTTGCAGTGAAATCTCGGTAGCGAATTTTTGGGTGCAATACAATACCTTCTCTATACACTAGGTTCATATTACGTGTAGAGAAAGTAAAAATGGACTGTCTATTTGACATTTCCAACTTGTCTCAAAATCATTGTGCTAAAGAGTTGCGCTATGCAATAAATGGCGAATGTAAACATTTACTGTATTTGAATAAATTATGAAAATTCTTAGAAAACATCACTGTAATGAATGGTCAGCGTAAGAAACCTTGTTTAAATACACATTTTGACATTACAATTATTGTGGCAGGAGCTAAAATGTCATAATGGTTTCTCATATTTACTTACAAGTCGACTCACACAATACTGTTTGGAAATTTTGTTTTCTGTTATTAGGGACAAGGGTGGGAACAATGTAACCCCAGATTCCTCAAAATTCAGACAATGTCTTAGACATGTAATTACAAATCATTATTACAATCGTCTGAAGACAGTAATTGTGCCCATAGATGTAAGCAAGTTTTTAGTTCTAAAGTCATTTACCGGAAAAATGTAAATCATTCGTAATTCAGACTTCTGCACTAATTATACCAGTACAGCAAAAGTGATGATTTTCCAATTAATGTTCAGCAGCGTGCAGATTCATGTGTATGCACGTGGATATGTGCAAAATTGCCACATGAGAAATGTGTAAACAAAGAGGTTAGACATCGATGAGAGCAGATGTAGTAAATTAAAATGTGTATATTGCTCTGAAGTGTTATGGAAATGCTAGATTCATATTTCACAACGAATCTGCTTATACAATGTACATCAGCAGCAATACTCTATTTAATGAAATTTTCTTCATTATCTTTCTGAGAGTAGACTTAATTTTAAACTAAGGTTAAATATGCATGTAAATGATGCATTATTCACTTGCATATGTGAAAGCTGTAAATATGTGTTTATTGACAAAGCATTCTATGTGTTAATAAAATGTTATTTGAATGATGAAATGGAAAAAAGAACAAGAAAAAACCAGGTAGACACATTAAAGCAAAAAATCTGATGTGTACCATTCACATGACTTTCTCCATATCCCTACAACAAATAATTCTTAAAAAGCTTATACTTCTATTTACTTTATGCTAATCAGAAAAAATTAGCAGAAATAGTCTAATTACTCGCTTCCTTGTAAGTAGAAGCGAAATAAGGGACAACCGTAGGTTAAAGTGATAGTCAAAAGCTAGTTGCTATGTCAATGAAGTTCTTTTGTTTAAATGGATAGGAGTTGACAAGTTCCTGTATGAGAAAAGTATACGTTTTTCATAGCAGAAACCAAAAATAAGGAATGTCACAAAAACGACGGACTCCACGAAAAAATGTATATAACATAAATTGTGTGTTTTAATGTGCTCTACATTTTTTGTGTAGTAAGTTTTTGTCCATCTCTTACAGTTTAGCAGTTGTTCAAAATTTAGTAAAATTCATCCAGAATAAACTACTCTTCAGAGGCTATTACCAGAAAATTCAAGATATACATTTTATTTGTCAGGTAAATATGTTTAATATACGAAATTTTAATCAAAATCATTAGAGCCATTTTTGAGAAAATCAAAATTTTCGAAAAAAGTTCCATGTAAAGGGTAGTTTGGGGTGGGGGGATTTTTCTCAAAATCTTCGTGTCGCATCCCTGGAAGATACTAAACTTAAATACCAAGTTTGGTATTTTACCTACTTTTCGTTTTTGAGTTATCGTGTTCACAGACACGCGGACACACGGACACACACACACACACACACACACACACACACACACACACACACACACACACACACACACGGACCTTTTTGTGAAAATGCTTTTTTTGGATATTAGGGACCCTAAAGCATATATTTCCGGTAAAATCTCGGTATCGAATTTTTGGGTGGAGTGCAATACTTTCTCTATACACTATGTACATAGTGCGTGTGGAGAAAGTAAAAATGTCATGCAACAAAAAATAATTCCTGTAGATCCAATACCTTTACATTGTTTTTCTGCATTGTTTTGTATTGTATTGACAAAATATTGTTTGAATAAATAAAAAATAACAATGCATATTATAATATCATTATTGGATTTCCCTTTCATAACATTCAAAATTAATCGCTTGTTCCTTAAGGCCTGGCCGCTAGGAGCGCCACTGTATAGCTGTCTCTCAATTTAACACAGGGGGAAATGGAAGTGTCCAGTATTAACCTACAGTGTATTTGATGTAAGTCATTCTCTCTCACCTGACGGCCACTTAGGTTAAGCCTGAAGAAGAAGGAAATAAAAGGGAGAAAAGGCAGGTAACGTGCAGCGGTAAAGTTAATATGAATATGTAAAGAAATTATTATAGTGTGTGGAACGCTGTGAAGTGTCATGTAGCTTATTTAGTTTGAATTTTACGTACACAACCGATCCGCTTTCCTTTTGTACTCGCATCTGCAGCACTTCACTCTCCGACCCGTCGGTGGCGCCATCCATCTTTATTCCTTACAACTATGTGTACACAGCGCCTACAAAGTGGCGAACTTACATGACATTATGTGTATTTTAATGAGATCTTTATTTTTTGTGCAGTAAGTTTTTGCCAGTTATACAAAGGTCATTCAGAATGAAGAGGTCTTCAGAGGCTCTTCACAGAAAATTCAAGATGTGCATTTCGTTCGTCATAAAAATGTATTAAACATAAGGTATTTTAATCAAAATCGTTAGAGCCTTTTTTGAGAAAATCAAAATTTTCGAAAACTGTTCCATGTAAAGAGTAGTTTTGGGTGGGGATATCTTCTTGAAAATCGTGTCGCATCCTTGGAAGATACCAAACTTAAATACCAAGTTTGGTACTTAACGGTCTTTTTGTTTTTGAGCTATGCTGTCCACAGGCACACACAAACAGACAAACACAGGACCTTTTTCTAAAAATGCTTTTTTTGGATTCAGGGGAACCCAAAACATATATTTCCAGTGAAATCTTAATATTGAATTGTTGGGTGCGATACAATATCTTCTCTTAGACTATGTAATCTACGTGTAGAGAAAGTAAAAACTTATTTAGGTAAATCATTCTAACCGAGATTTGAATTCAGAGCCTTTTGAATGTGAGGCAGACATATTATGCACACCACATCACAAAGGCGGGCTTAAGATTATACAATTGATAATTACAAAGAGAATAGCGGTACTCAAACGTTTAGACACGGTTCGCCGAGTGTTGCTTTCCATTTATAACTTGCCTTAGGCTGAGTGGGTAGACCGCTCGCTTTTTTGTTTGTTTTGTTTTTGTTTGCTTTTTGTTTTTTTTAAATACAGTTCCGGAGGCTTGTCAGGACTCCGGCGCTGTATTCCTTTTGCCTCTTTTTTTTCCAGTTTCCTACACTTCCTTAGTTGATCTATTAATTTAACGTTTTCTTTTTACATATACATACATGTACACATTTACAAACACAATAACACTCGAACCCACGATCCCCTGCGCCACGAAACACCAAAGCGAGACGCTTTAACGAGCGCGGCCATGGGAACCAATGCTTCACACCTACGTGGCCAGGATTCGGCGTCTGGGCGGGTTTTCTCCTGGTCCTCCGGTTTTCTCTGTCACTCATCCACCTTTCCTATCATCCATTTCGTTTGCATTTCTTATCATCTGTTTCCACTTGCTCATGCCTGAATACAGCCGGTCCCCATGGCCACGCTCGCTAAAGCGTCTCGCTTTGTTGCTTCGTGTGCAGGGGATCGTGGGTTCGAGTCCCGCCTTGGGCATGGGTGTTATATGTTTGTGCAATGTGTATATGTTTGTAAAAGAAACAGTAAAACCAGTAAACCAGTAATCAGCAAAACCTACGGGGGGAAATGTAAATAGGGATACAGTACCGAAGTCCTGATCAGACTCCGTTACTGTTTTAAAAAAAAAAATTAAAAAAAAAAAAATACAGGCTGACCACTCGCTCCGGGGTCTCCATTCTGTGGTTTCTTGCCGTTGGCTCCCCGACAGGCTTCTGAACTCTTGGCATTTGCCTGTATGGGGAGGGTAAGCCGACTACGGGGGGAGAAAAAAAACCCGTTGCTTTTAAGTGCGATTGTCATATCGGCGGCCTTTTAACATTGGAATATTGCCTATCAACAGTGGTGATAAATGTGTATGGCTGTGATTGGAATTTTCCGTTTTGGTTTTTGCTTTCCCTTCTTCATATAGTAACTAGAGCAAATAGGTATTCTATTCCACCCAAAAAATTCGTCGAAATTTGCTGAAAATATATGGTTGAGTTCCCCTGTACAAAAAGTTCCTGTTTATTTTCTTTACTACGTACAAAGTATTGCATACAGAGAGAAGATATTACATTTCACCCAAATTTCGATACTGAGATTTCACCGAAAATAGATATTTTGAGACCCCATAATAAAAAAAAAAATTTTTTGGTAAAAGATACGTGTGTGTGTGTGTGTGTGTGTGTGTGTGTGTGTGTGTGTATCTGTGTGTTTATCGGTATATCTGAGATTAGTATAACTCAAAAAGTCGGATAAATACCAAATTTGGTATTCATGTTGAATTTATTTTAAAGGTGCGACTTGAACACTTTAAAGGAAATCTCTCAGCCCAAACTACCCTTTATACGTAACATTTTTTTTTTTTTTAATTTTTAATCATGCTTCCAATTTAAATTAAAATATTACATATTAAAATATTTAGTGTCAAATAAAGTATATTTCTTCAATTTTTTGGGAATAACCTGTGAAAACGTCTTACTTTGGAAGAATTTTGTTTACCTTTATACAATTGCTAAACGATAAACACAATTGACAAAACACAAAAGATGTAAATCTCTTTATAATATGTACATTCATGCATTCATTATGTTCCATCAAGCAATGTCGCTGTGTTTGGAACACCGGTCATGGTGTTTTTATTTCTAGATTGCGAGTTCGCTGCTATCTGCACATGGTTACGGCAGATCAACTGTTGCTCATAGATGGCACTATAGAACGAAATCATGACTTGCGGGTGTGAAACATGGCGAAATTATTTATTTCATGGTAGGGTTCTTTTTATGCAAGTAAATATATCATTGGACCAACAACTTTATTATCCCTATGAAGGAAGCCACGTGAAGGAGTTTTTTAATCTAAAACATCCATCATCCTCTGCTGAATTTTATTCAGTTACGGCAACTCATGCAGTTTGGCAGCGACAACTCCGAGTAAATATACTGGTGCATTATCGTGGTGAAGCTGCACTTTCTTCTCCGCCATATGTGGCCGTGTCTTCATCAATTGTCGAATCGGACCAAAAATGCATGTAATATTGTTCAGTTGTTTTGTTTTTTAACAAAAAATTGTCGCCATCCCTTTTCCAGCCGATGGGACTACCTTTGCCTTATTGGAGCAGATTCACCGGAAGCAACCAATTGTTTTGATAGTTACTTGGTTTCCAGAGATAGTGATGATCTAGGTTTCATCGACGATGACAACTTGACCCAAAAAGTTCCTCGGATTTCCCTTAAACTGCTCCAAATACAGCTTCGAAGTTGAAAACCTCACCCGCTTGTTGTTCACTGTGGATAAACGCGGCATCCATTGGGCTGACAGCTTTTTCAGCTCCAATTTATCATGAAAAATATGAACTGCCGTTCTCATCGACTAAGTAGCATCAGAGTTTTATAAAGTGGATCCCTGTATAACGGCGGCTTGCAACTTGAAAAACTGCAAGAATTTGAACATTCAAACAAATAAAGAAGAATACCTCAAGAAGTGTTTAACGCCACAAAATTTGTTATCTTTGATTTTAACAGGTCCAATTTTTGTGTAGCAGGATTTTGCCAGTTTCTTATTGGTTACCGTGATATATAAGTTTAGTGTCTTCCCAAGACACGACACTAAGATTTTTATGAAAATGTATAATTTTGTATAACAGGTAAATAATAAGAGATAGATCAAAACACATCTCTTTAAATCACGCAATATACTTAAATTACGAGTAATAACATTGTTTTTGTAGCATCAGCCATTTCTGAGAAATAAGTTAGTACATATTTGATTTTTTCAGTGCTTTTGAATTTTTTTAATGTGCTGTCGCTATTCGGTTTATGTCACCCAAAGGGTACTTTGAAGATATAGCGAGCTATTTCAAAGCAATGCCGTCGATTTGGTTGCCTGTATACTTTTTCTTGTAAACCTAGAAAAAATTGATATGTTCCATTCATCTCTACATCTCTGTAACAAATTAGTGTTAAAAAGCTTATTATTCTACTAATCGATATAAACATTAGCAGAAATTGTCTTCTTACTTGCTTCCTTGCAAGTAGAAGGTAAATAAGGGAATACACTGGCTAAAGCGATAATCAAATCTATTAAAGGTTGGTTGCCATGTTGCTGAAAACCGTTCCTTTGCATAGCCAGAGATTTACAAATTCCCGTTTGAGAAAATTTCAAGTATTTTAAAACTCAAACCAATAGCAAAGAATATCTCGGATATGGTCATCTTCACGAAAACAAAATAATGTATATGGCATAAATTGCGTGTTTTAACGAGATCTATAATTTTTGCGTTCTAAGGTTTTGTCTATTTTTTACAGGTGTGCACAATTTAATAAAATGCATCCAGAATAAAGAGGTTTTCAGAAGCTATTCGCAGAAAATTCAAGATATACATTTTATTTGTCACGTAAATATTTTTAATATGCGGTATTTTAATCAAAATCGTTAGAGATATTTTTGAGAAAATTACATTTTTCCATGTAAGTGGTAGTTTAGGGTGGGGGATTTTCCTCAAAGTCTTCGTGACGCATTCTTTGATTATATTGAACTTAAACACCAAGTTTGGTATTAAATATAAAGATTTTTTGTGTTCGCAGACACACAGACGTTTTTCTAATGTTTTTGGATACAGGGGACCCAAAAACGTGTATTTATTGTGAAATCTTGGTATCGAATTTTTGGGTGGAGATTAGAGAAAGTAAAAATGTATAATCAAGTTATTCTCTCAGTGGTTTATCTTGATTGGCAGGAAATAATCACAATGGTTAGAGAGTGTGTTTTATAAATCATACTACTAGATCTATGATGACATTGATAATAACGACGACAACAACGATGATGCAGATGGCAGCAAAGACATTACTAAGTATTAACTTTGAATTTTGAAGCCCTTATTATTAACGGACGGAATTAAGAGTTTCCACAGATGAGAAAAGTAGAAGTTTTGAAGGAAACAAATCCATTTACTTCAGTTATGCTATGTGTTATACGATTCTGTGCGTCTTTGTAAGGGTAATAAAGTGCTAATACTTACTTTTTAGTGCCCATAATGAACCTTTGAATAGATTTTCACCAGTCTTGAAGAGATGTAGAAAACACTTGTTCTCTGTTATGTTGTGTATAGCTTCTGATATTTGAGGGATCCTGTGAACACAGAGGAAAAGGTTACTCTGAAAGTAATGCGTTTGTATCAAAATATACTATTCTAAAAATTAGGAAGTAGTGTACATTCATATGACTTTATTTACCCATTCTTCAGCAAAATTATCTATCTACTTCACGTTAATCGAGATTTCAGAAGTAGCTTGTTGCATATGTTTTTTTCTTGCAGATACAACGGGATTAATCGAGGTATAAATTCAAATAGTGACAAAAGATCATAGTTACCTTGATGCTAAGGATGATGCATGTTGGATAATGTCTCTACAGCGGCAGCAGAACCCACTCAATGTAATGCCATCCTGATGAGTGACTTAACTGCATGTTCTTACATAGGTTTAAGCGAAACTCATATCTTTTATATACGACAATTTAATCAAAATCGTTAGAGCCATTTTTGAGAATATCAAAATGTTCGAAAATTTGTCCATGTAATGGGTAGTTGGGGTGGGGTTTAACGGACTTTTCGTTTTTGAGCTATGCTGCCCATAGACACAGACACACACACACACACACACACACACACACATTTTTCTAAACATTCTTTTTTTGGATTCAAGGAGACTATAAGTATCTATTTACTGTGAAATCTCAGTATGGAATTTTTGAATGGAATAAAATACTTTCTCTATATACTCGTGCTTTGTACAGTCGTGCTAGAGAAAGTAAAAGGGTCAACGTAGTCATAATTTGTCTAAAATAATTACAAAGTTCGCATGCAGATTTTGTCAAATTAATAAATACTATAAGTTAGGAGTAATTCTCTTTGAATCAATTGTATCATGTTTGCAAACAGGTTAGATTCATGCTGTTTTAATACTCCATATGAAAGCAAGTTGATAAGTGGTAAACTTTAGAGTGGTGTTGCACTCAAAATTTGCCACCGTAACTGTATGTTCTTACATAGAACTGATCAATTTTATCAAACTTTAGTTCTTATTTTAGCTATACATATTTTGATTAAACTATCAATGTTAAAGGTATGTACATGGCAGATAAAATGTATATCTTACATTTTATAGGAATATACTATGAAGAATTTTTTTACTTTCTCTACACGTACTATGTATGTACATAGTGTATAGAGAAGGTATTGTAATGCATCCAAAAATTCGATACCGAGATTTCACCGGAAATATTTGTTTTGAGACCTCCTGAATCCAAAAAAATCTGATTCACATGCCTTTCTCTACATCTCTTCAACAAATTACTGTTAAAAAGCTTTTGCTTCTATTTATTTCATTCTAATCGAGAGAAAAAAAAAGGCAGAAGTAGTCTTATTACTAGCTTCCATGTAAGTAGAAGCGAAATAAGATAGTAGCATAGGTCAAAGTAAAAGCCAAAAGCTGGTTGCTATGTGACTGAAGTCCTTTGTTTGTATGGACAGGAGTTGATAAATTCCTGTATGAGAAAAGTGTAGGTTTTTTAAAGGTGAAACCAGAAACAAACAATATCTCAAAAACGATCAACACCACGGAAAAAAATTATATAATATAAATTGTGCATTTTAACGTACCCTACATTTTTTGTGTGGTAAGTTTCGGTCCATCTCTTACAGTTTAGTAGTTATGCAACATTTCTTAAGATTCATCCAGAAAAAATCTGATGAGATCCATTCACATGAGTTTCTCTACATCTCTGCAACAAATTATTGTTAAAAAGCTTACACTTATATTTATTTCATGTTAATCCAGAAAAAAAATTAGCAGAAATAGTCTTATTACTTGCTTTCTTGGAAGTAGAAGGGAAATAAGGCAGTATCATAGGTTAAAGTAATAGTCAAAAGCTGGTTGCTATGTTAATGAAGTTCCTTTGTTTGTATGGACAGGAGTTGACAAATTCCTGTATGAGAAAAGCGTACGTTTTTAAAGATGAAACCAAAAATAAGAAATATCTAAAAGATTATCAACTCCACGAAAAAAATGTATATAATATAAATTAGTTTGCTTTACTCCTGACCATGCAAAAAGAACCTAATTTCAATCACATGGCTGTCTGCCTTTAATGGATTTGACTATTGTTTAGCCAAGAGTATTCTCTTTTTCCCCTTCTACTTGTAAGGAACAAAGTTTAAAAACTATTTTTGCTAATGTTCATCTTGATTAGTATGTAGTAGATAGAAGTATAAGCCAGTGTAAGAATAATATGTTACAGAATAGGTAAATTAAGCCATGTGAATGGAACACATCAAATTTTTATCGCATTTGGAGTCGTTATACAATGTAAAAGACGTATTTTGGTTTTTGTTATTTTTCTGGTTTGAAAAATTTGTTGGTGAGTGGAAATATATTTGTTAACGTTTCAGGTTTTTATCCAGATTCGCCAAACTGCTCATCTTCAAAATTGTAAAAGTAATTTATATTGGGTAATATAAATTATTTTGAGAATTTGGGCAGTTCATCGGTAAAGTATAATCCTAAATTTGTTAAGTAAAGGTAGAAATAATCAAGTGAATGGAACATATTAGATGTGTATGCTTTCTAATTAAGCAAAATAATATCATTCAGAATTTAAAAAATGTTTAAATATAATCTTTTTCTTTTCCTTTTTAATACATAGAAAATGTATTGGTTTTTATTACAATCAAAGAATGGAAATAACACTTCTGACGATTGTGAGTGCAGTGCTCTGAATTCTTGATTCTATGTTGTATAACATACTGCAGATCATATTCAAATAAGGATTAATTAAAGGAACGCTGCACTTCAATACTTAATTAAAACGGATTCAATTTAAAGATCCGATAAGTAATGACAGAGCAGTAATTATACAGGATGTTAATGAACTACACCGAAATAATTTGCGAGATTGTGCACGTGACTGATATAAGAAATTTGAGATCGGCGATGCATAGTCCCCGGATAAACATAACGCAGCTACATAGCGTTAAACGTGTGGGTATCAGCTGCTGATAAGTCGGTGTTAAAGCAAAGCAGGTTGAAAAAATGGCTTAGAATGTCTTTAAAACTGCTACCCGAGGATAGAAATATCGATTTTTAGCCTCTCGTAACTAGCGTTCTCAAGATTTAATCTGCAAAAATCTGTAAAATCTCGAACTAATCACTTGAAAGTGCGACACTGAGCAATCATTAACTACGTTCTTGAAATATGTAGCCGACTCTGGAGGCGTTTTTTTTCAACTGCTCTGGTGTCTTAGAGCGTAACGCGGGAAGCTACTATCCCGAAGGTCATGAGTTCGATTCCTGTCATAGAGTAAATGGTTATTATTATTTTTTTAATTCCAGATGAAGTGCCGCGATATGTGAACGAGACCCGAACTCGGAAACTCTTTCCCTTGAAAGCCAGTATCATAACCACTACGCTAGAGAGGTACGCTGTAATATGTTGATAAATTAGCCAGTGGCGTACAGGCACTTCAAAAACTTATAGCCGTTACTTCGAAATTTCAATAAACAGGCCATACGTCTTCTATCTCAAATTACTTATTTAAGTAATCTACATATTCTGTAAAAACATTTCGGTATAGTTCATTAACACTCTGTATATATATATATATATACATATCTGTGTGTGTGTGTTTTGAAATCAACGTCCACTATTTTTACTAGTTCCATTTATTACTAAAGATTTTAGAGCTCAAAGAACAGAAGTTTGTCGTCTATATGTATATTTTAACGATATCTTCTGAATACTTCAGAAACAGTACAATAGCTTATCTGTCTTGCTGGATATGCTATCTACAACGTAAAAAGCAGGACACTTGTGTAATTTGTAGATAGAGTATTGCCGCATACTAAAAAGTAACATACGTACATCTTAATAGGTACCTAAATGCTACCTTTTTACTTTCTCTACACGTACTATGTACATAGTGTATAGAGAAGGTATTGTATTGTACCCAAAAATTCGATACCGAGATTTCACCGGAAATACATGTTTCTACCCTGTTTTGGGACCCCCTGAATACATTTTTAGACAAATACCCGTGTGTGTGTCTGTCTATGTCTGTTTGTATGTGTATGTGTGTGTGTGCGTGTGTCTGTGGGCAGTATAGCTCAAAAAGGAAAAGTCTGTTAAATGCCAAACTTGATATTTAAGCTCAGTATATTAGAGGATGCGACACGAAGATTTTCAAGAAAATCCCCCTCACCATAAACTACCCTTTAGATGGAAAAAAATTCGAAAATTTTGATTTTCTCAAAAATGCCTATAACGAGTTTCATTAAAACCTCTAATATTTAAGCATTTTTGTGAAAAATAAAATGTATATCTCGTATTTTCTGGGAGTAGCCTCTGAAGTCCTCTTTATTCTGGATGATTTTTATTGAATTTTGCATAACTAATGCACCGTAAGATATATATCTATGAAATAAATGTTGTATATATATCGATAAAACACAACATTTATTTCATATACACATTTTTTTAGAGTTGGCCGTTTTCGATGAATTCTTTGTTATTACTTTCAGCTTTAAAATATTTTTTCTCATACGGAAACTACATGGTCAACGCTTGGCCCCGCAAAGAAACGGATTTCAATTCCATAGCAACCACATTTTAAAACATTTGACTGTCGGTTTAGTCTACTGTATTCCCTTACTTCCTTTCTACTTATAAGGAACTAAGTAGTAAGGCCGTTTCTGCTAATGTTTTAGCATGAAATAGAACAATAAGCTTATTAACAATAATTTGTTCAGAGATGTAGAGAAAGTCATGTGAATGGAGCACATCAGATTTCTTGGTTAAGGAATTAAAAACAGAGTTTATTACATTTGCATTGAAACAAAGAAAAAATTCAGACTACCCTCTCAGATCAATTCTTCTCACAAAGATCAATGTTTAAAAAGTGGTTCGCTATATGCTGACTTTGAAATTCCAAACCTTCTGCATAACTACGAGAAACAACGAATGACGACATAACACTTAAAAAAAAAAAAAAAAAAAAAACCAATGTATTTGAAAATTCCAACCAACAATAAAGCTTATCTCGAAGATTGTTAATGATATGAAAATATTTGTACAAAATGAATGTTAATTTTATCGATATCTACATGGTTTCTGCATCAATATTTAATCTATCACTTATGCAAAACTACACAAAATTCATTCACATTGAATAAAACTTCACGGGCTATTCACAAAAACTCCAGAATTTACATTTTATTTATCCTGCAAATTTCTTAAAATGTGATATTTTAATAAAAATGTTAGGAATTTTAAAGATAATCATGCATAATGAAAACACATCCACTTATGTAAAAGTTTGGGGTAGGACATTTTCTTAAAAATCAGCATATCGCAACATTGGAAGATTGAAATTAAATATCAAGTTCATCCAACTTCCAATTTCTGAATTATGCTGTTCACACGCACACAAACGTCACTATTAGCCAAGGTCATTTGTTCAATAAGACTCGGACTCAATTGCAGTTATGTGTTTGAAATTCCGTCAGGATCATCTTCTGTGATTGACATTTTATCCAGGTTTTCCTCAATCCTCATAATTAGGAGGTTCCTAAACTTATGCCTGGAAAGTTTTCTTTCTAAATTTCCTTTGCTGATTTATTATTTCATTCCATGTATGTGCCCACAGTCTGTGGTGCTGTATGTAGTAAAAACGGGCGTTACTCACTATGAAACAAATTACACAAACTATTTTCTATTTTTTTTCAGAGATCATAAACTTGAATGTCTCGTTAAATTCGAAATTTTCTTTCAACATGAATACTATATAAAAGTTAACTTTTATCTCGTTGGCGACTAGTTCTGGTTGCTAACCTTTAATACCAAGGTTTAGCTTTTAAATACGGACAGTGTCGAGAAAGTCTAAGAGGATTAAGGCTACTGATTGATGAGTTATTCATGTGTATATATATAAAAATAATCACATTTATAGCACGAATTTGATGTTTTTGCTTTGTTAGACAGTCGTTTACGCCAATATGTAACATTCAACAAATAGCAGCGAGGTTTCACTAACTCTCCCGGGATTCTACTCAACAGCTATCCTAGCAGACATTAAACTTAATATAGGAAATGTACATCTGAATAAGACATACAATCCATGCCTATACCAAGCAAACTGGACAATCTTATATCAAAACTTCAAGAGAACAATTTAATAAGCGTCGAAATCAACCGACATAAAACCAAGCCGATTTCGCTGAAAACAGGAGTAATGCAAAGTTTTTCCACTTTCCCCAGCTCTCTATAATTTAACAACTGATCATATCTTGAATGAACTGTCTTAAGAAACATCGCCTCCACTTATGGTTATAACCTAGTATCTGATTTGTCTCCAGTCACAGTTCTCGGATTCACCGATGACACCGTTTTGATAGCAAAGGATCATATATCTTCTCTGAAACTAACATGAATGTCTGTGCGGGGCTTCAATGAGATTGGATTATCAATCAACTTCATTAAATGGGTCGCCATCAACGTCTCTAAAGGTAAATCAAAAGAGAAATCTTTACACATCTCGGATGACACACTAATTCCCTGTATAATACCCACCGAATATGTTCCTTATCTGGGGGCCAATTTTTCCAACTCAGCTATATTACATCCAAAAGCCACCCTCAGCTCACTAAAGAATAAAGTCGATTTACTGACCTCCTCACCATTGTTTCATCCAGATCAGAAATGTAATGATATCAACTCATCGATTTGTACAGCTTTGATCCATACATTTCAAACCACATCTCTAGAAAATATCCCACAGTCATTCCTTACAAACGCGGACATCATGATAAGAGGCACCCTAAAAGAAATACTGCAGCTGCCAATGGATGTGCCCAACTCCATGGTATACACCTATAGAAAATACAAAGGCCTCGGGCTGTTCAAAGCTCGGTGAGAAGCCGTAATCCAGTAGCTCAACGGCTTGCGCAGTATAGCCAAAAGTTTGGACCCAGACATCTTGAAATCACATAATATTCCAAAGAAAATCGACGGATGTCTGCACCAGTTGTAACTAACACCCTCCACCAAATACACAAATCCTGAAGATCACTATATCGATCCTACCAGATAAAGAATACAAACACTGGCGTGAGTTATCTAATAAAGGAAAAGGTGTCATTTCTATAAAATGCATATATTCCGGCTAACAACGGGATTGTAAACCACAAAGGACTATCCAGCACTAAATGGAAGGAAGCCCTGAGGATGACAAGCTACAACTGTGGGAGCTTTAGGGGTCGAAGTCAAGACAATAGCCGCTGTCGGCGCTGCCAAAGCGAGTTCGAAACCCTGCCACACGTTCTTGGCTTTTGTCCCTACGGTCAAAGCTCTAGGAAATATTCGCCACCACACAATCCGACATATGCTGGCTAATTCTCTCCAGAAAGTTGGGTATTTGACCCACGAAGTCATCTCTGGAATAGCCACACAAGGGAACACACGCGGTATTGACATAATTGCCTTTAAACCTGACTCACAAACTGACTACATATTAGATCCCACAATACGATTTGAAACGAGTCCTGCCAAAGCTATGGCGGTCGACGAAGAGAAAAAGAACATCTTCGAACCAACAGTTCCATATTACAAAGAAAAATATACACTTGACCATATTACTGTAATGGCTAATAATTGGTGCCCGCGGAATAATTACAAAGTTTTTCGCCAACACCTGCAAGATGTTAGGCTTACACCACAGATATTAGATCAATTGTACATCTGCTTTAAAGGGCTCAATAGGTCTTCTAAGGAATCACGTTTATAGTCTTCATCAATGGCATTGTTATTCAATGAGTATCCCATGCTCTTCGATTACTCACTTGTAAATTTATAACTTGAATTTTGATACTGTATATTGTTTATTACGCTATTTCTTATTACTATGTTCAACCATTTATGTGTTCTTGTTAAAGTTTGTATTTGTTAAGCATTGTCCATGAGACAGCCTTACAATAAAGGAAGCTATGAAAATAAAATTTATGGGGCTGCTGGTATAAAATTTCATATTTGTAAGTAAATCGATTCCCAAATCATGATCCTTTAAAGGACACTGAGTGATATTTTTACTATACTCAATTAAACATTCCAAAATTGCAATTTCATTAAAAATAGTTGTCGGAAGCTTTTGGCATCTATAAAAATCAGTGTTTAACTATCCTCCCCTTGCTTTTGAGCTCTACAGCCCTTTATTGGTCTACAATACCCTTATGTCTTGGCATACTATTTTATAAAACTACGTTTTTCTCAAAACTACATTTTCACACTTTCAAAATGTTCCATGCGTTTCAGTTTTTGTTTAAATACAGCTCAAATTTCCCAGAGTGTGCAGTAGTAGGTATTGTAATATTACAAAGGACAAAATTATCCTAACAGCAATAGATTTTTTTTAAAAAATATATTTGTATGAAAAATGATTAGTTTTAGAGATTAAAATGTGTGACTCGTTAAAAAAATATATATTAATTCAGTAATTCGACTTATATTTCTCTTTAAAGTTTGTATGTTGTTCAAAGCTCAAAATTAGAAGATGCCTAGCATCTCGCAAATTTTGAGGTTTTCATGGGGCATTAAATATTAAATAATTTAAATCTTTCAAAGTGTTTATCCATTTGAATTACATTTGGTATTCATATAAGGTGATGCATTTGCGAAACTTGGAAAACCATAGCGTGTATATCTTATTGACATTTATAGTTATTAAAAATAATAAGTGAAATTTTTGCCACGTATCAAAATTCTAACTTACATGGTTATTTAATAATAACTAATAGCTTTTACTATTTAAAATCATTGTTTTAATAAAAATAAACTACGTGATACATTTTTTAAAAATATTCACATACAAAAATTCAGTTTTACAATCAATGAGTTTTCAAATAGATCTGCTGTATTATTGTTTTATATTAGGCCTAATTAGTGGTAAAATGTATTACTTTTCATATTCTCAAAGTTCTTGATTTTTTAAAAATTTAATAATTTATTTACCAAATTTGAACACTGTTTTGAAAAAATAATATGACCAGTTTCTTTAATGTGCTATTGAGAGTAGTATGTAAATTTTGAAAGGGATTAGTGAAAAATGACATCTTATGGAACAATTTGAATATGGAAAAGTATTTGGAGAAAAGTTTACGAGAAAATAAAGTTGAAAGTATGTGTTAAAAAGCACGAGAATATCCAAATTTTAGTATGGATTTTAATATTTAGATGTATGAATAAGTGGAAAAAGAAATTTACTGTACCCAAATGTCACATATGGAACATGTTGTTTTACATTTTACTCTTTTGTCCATATATTATACATCATTTAAAAATGTGGGACTATATTTGAAGTTACACGAAAGGTGGCATTTAACTAAGAACAAATATTACTTAGTAGGTTTCACTGAAGGATATTTGGCGAATCTGTCAGTTGTCAGGGCACCCAATGTGGACAATCTATGCCTCATATATTATATACAAATCGTTTTATGCGTAGACTGGCTATCACTCCTGTCGCTGTTGACGATTTTTCTCATAACTTCTACTGTTTGACTGTGTTAGGTTTATGTGTAAAACACCCGTTAATTTATCCTTGTTAATTATACAAGGTTAAATGAGTTATTTATGTGCAATATAAATGGAATTAAAATACACAACGTTTCTAAATATATCCCTAAAATATACTCTTATGCTATCAAAATCAGAGTTTTTGCCTAATATATTAGCACATTTTCCCTTAATATTTTCAAAAACGTTCAATTATCCTAAATTGTCCAAAATACATTATTCCCTAAGTGTCCTGAATAGATGCAACCCGGTTTAACCTGGTATAGTTTAAACACAAAATACTTGGAAACAAAGCTACAACCAAAATATGAGTTTCTTCCGGTAAATCTGCTCCAAACAAGTCAAAGCCTGTCCCAGATAGCGACGATTTTCTTCTTTGGGGGGGGGGGGTATAATACTCATTGATTTCTTAGAAAAACGGAAGGGTTTTTGGACTATACTATATTGAGTTATTGGTCCGATATGACAACAAGTAGAAGTAGACATGGTCCCATTAGGCGAAGAAGAAAATGCTGTTTCACCACGATAGGGCATCAGCATTATTCTACAACTTCCACCACCAAACTGCATTCTCATATTCACTCGACTTTGCTCCTTGAGATACTTCTTTTCCCAACCATATAGAAATGACTCCCGGAAGCAAAATTTAGACCAAGTGAGGAGGTTATCGTTGAGACTAAACCTATTTTGCAGAGCTTGACAATTCCTTTATTTTTTTTGGAGGGGTTAAAATGACAAAAACGTTGGGGGGAAGGACTAAGCTGAGAAATAAATAATTTGTGTTTGAAAAAACTGGCATTTTCATTCCCAACACGGATAATTATTTAACCGCCCAGATATACGCACGTGTATAAAATGCGACCCATAATGGAGTGGAGCTGTTTATATTGGTATGGCCATTTTCGCCCTTCTAAACACGCTACCGCCGCTTTACCCGAGTATATACAGTCCATTTGTATTTTTTTCGGGTAGGACTTGTAGGTGGGGGAAAGGTGCTTCTTGATGCAGGAACCCTCTCTTTCTCACCTGCTGGCAAAAAAGAATGCGAATATACTATAACCAAACCCATTGGATATGCAGGGTACTTCACCTCCCCTAGAAGCGCAAAGCGGCAGATTACAACTTAAACCTTGTATTTTCATACACTGTCATTTTCTTAATATCTGTTTGGCTATTCCCGTTCAATAAG
The DNA here is from genome assembly GCA_030762935.1 of Hymenopus coronatus. Taxonomy (NCBI): domain Eukaryota; kingdom Metazoa; phylum Arthropoda; class Insecta; order Mantodea; family Hymenopodidae; genus Hymenopus; species Hymenopus coronatus. The sequence continues at coordinate 89,478,539 of CM060894.1, read as the reverse complement.
GGCAATAAGATTAACCTTAGTTTACATGTGGCTGATGAAAGCTTTCATATAGTATATGTGTCATCGCTATTGTCCAGTTTAAGAACACAAGTAATCCTTCACCCATTCCTCTAGAATACCGAATAATGTAATTTGGTTACCCTTGCTTTATCTACCAATCGCAGCGAAACTCTTTCATAGAACCGGCATGCAATCCACACCTACATTTCAGAACGACAACATTGTTCATTGGTTAGGTCTTATCTCCCTGTTTATTTTACAGGCCATACAGAGGAATCAAAGTTTGGTCACCTGGAGATGAAAACCCTTCGGGGATAAAATCACTATTACATTCAAAGGGAGCGGGTCAGTTTTTATGCACGTTTGTGTTACGTGGTAGAGTAAAAATGAATTTTAACATAATTTCGAGGAAAACCTGTGGAAGAAATTTAAACCCAGGTTGAGTTTTGTTTAAAGTTATTTTGGGAAGTTTTTTCTTTCTTTTTTCATACTGTTAGAAACATTACATTTAAAAAGATTTTTTTTGCTTTCGTATGACTCTCTCTACCCTTTATATTGGTGGTTATGCAAACTATTATTATAAAGATTCAGTTTTTCATCTAATTGAAGCAAACCTTTGTAAAATTAGCTATTACACGTTTGGTTATAGACACAAAATGAATAGTGATAATCAAATATTTAAAACTGGACACTACAGAGGACGAATTTTAAGCCCACCGGCAAACTTGAGGGGGTGATTCCTCAGTGGAAAATATAGCACAGCAGTTCATATCACTGTGTCCGGTAATGCATAGTTTCCAGGTAGATAGCACTGACGACATTCCTCACAACTTACAGTGTGCTTTGTGTGTGTGTTACAGATAGTGTATTTTAAGCAACATAGAAGTACAATGATACCCTATTCTTTCCAGAAACAAGCCGAGATGGCGTTCGTTTATGGCCAAGCAGGTAGAGGGGCAGCACAGATGTAGCGATCAACGTACCTTATAGACAATACCACCCTGTGATGCAATATTTGGGGCCATTTTTCAGGGTATTTATAAGCATGGGTGTTGAGACAGAATATTCAGGGCGGCCGCTGACTGTGCGTACACCAGATGTGGAGGAACATGTTCTCCAAGATATTGAAAACTACCCTGGTACAAGCTGTACGCATTTGGCCCGCCAGCATGGTGGAAGGTCGGTTATCCCTGTTAGCTCCAGCATGTTAATCCAACTTGATTATCCCTGACGATTGTCCTCCATGGGAAATATTCTGTCTCTGGATTGTGTAGCAGGCCAGCATCATTATGGGATTTCTGTCTTCAGTCCTCTTCACTTACTTTTGTAGAGATGGCGTTATTAACCTTCGTAATGGTCATCTGTGGGCTATAGAAATTCCTCACGAAATGTTGAAGCAAAGCGTCTCGTCAACAGCGGCTCAGCTTCAAAGTTTGGTCAGGGTGACCAGCTTTTGACTAGTTCTTCTCCACAAAACTGAAGGAGAAACATATCCAAAAACACATCAGGTTTTGCTGTAAAACACTCTGCCTCCATTGCTAGAGAATGTGCCTTTGGCAAAACGACAGATACGAAGGAGCGCCAATCTACTTAATGTTCGCCGACACCTCAACATCTTCCCAGACGTTGTATAGAACGTGGAGGCCTTGTGGCATGGCCTGCTCGATCACCGGACTTAAATCTCCTGGATGTTTATTGTAGTGGTGTCTGAAAGAAATTCTGTAAGGTGAAGCTACCGCTAAAGTTCAGACCCTTCAACAAATGTCCAACTAGCTTGTGACGACATTCGGATACAATCAGGAACATTGGAACGAGTGAGATAATTTATGATGCGACGTATGAGCGCTTGCATTGCATCCCATTGGGGCCAATCTGAACATCTGTTGTGATGTGGACACAAGATGATATGGATGTTTGTGCTACATTTCCACACCCTGAACTCACCTGTATTTTGATCTCAAACGTCCACACTGTTTCCATGCAATCCCGAGAAAGAGTTGGACATCGAAAGAATTTTAAAAGTATTCGAAACATTATATCTCGGAAATGGCTATAGGACAAAAAGGTTATTTGGGTAAATTGTGCATTTAAAGAGATCTACATTTTTGCTTTCTCTAGATAAGTACTACCTAGAGAAGTATTATATTCCACCCAAAAATTCGAAACCAGATTTCACCGAAAACACCCTGAGGGCCTCTGAATCCAAACAAATTATTTTTACAAAATGGTTCGTGTATGTGTGTGTGTGTGTGTGTGCGCGCGCGCGTGTGTGTCTTTGGGAAGCATAGCTTAAGAAAAAAAGCTGTTTAAATACCAAACTTGATAATTCAGTTCAGCATTTTCCAAGGATATGACACGAAAATTTTTGGGAAAATTTCCCTCCTCAAGCTACCTTTCACGAAGTATATCTTTCAAAATTTTCGATTTTATAAAAAAATTACTAACACTTTTGATTAAAGTACTATATATTAAACCTATTTAGATCACAGATAATGCATATATTGAATTTAATGGGAATAGTCTCTGAAACTGTGTTCATTCTGGAGGACATTTGCACAGTTGGTAATCCATAAGCTAGAGAACATCTCACTACACAAAAATGTAGATCTCGTTTAAACACACAATTTATGACGGATACTTTTTGTAGAGTTAACCATTTAAGAGATCTTCCTTATTAGTGGTTTCTATTCTAAAATACTTATATGGGATGTCGTTATTCGTTTCTCTTGCTCCTGATCAAGCAAAGAGTAAAACATAACAACAAGCTTTTAAAATGTTTGATAAGCGCTTCAGCGTAGTGTATTTCCTTGTTTCTTTCTAATTACAAGGGAATGTGTAAATAAAGCACTTATGCAAGCGTTTATCTGAATTAACGTGAAGTAGTTAGACTAAACACTTTTTAAAAGAATAGTATTTGTAGAATAGGCAGAGAAAGTCAAGAGAGTGTACCACATCAGGTTTTTTCGTAGAGAATTTTCATCTGTACACAAGTTATACGGAATATATAGCATTCCTTCCGAACAATGAGATTTTACAGACTTTTTCAGAGCAATTAAGTTGTACATTTTATTTGTCATGTAACCATCATAATATATTGTATTCTAATCAACTTGTTAGAACATGTTTGAGAAAATAAACTATACGGAAAAATGCTCCTGTAAGCGTAATTGAATTGAGCATGTATTTGAAAATCTTTGAAATTATATCCTTGGAAGGTATCAAACTTAAATAACTCATTACATTTATCCGACCCTTTTTTTAATTATGTTGTTCACACATAAACACGCATTTTTTTATTGTTTTTTAAATCTGATGTATTACATTCACTTCCTATTCCTATTTTGCAACAAACAATTCTTAAAATGCTTATACTTTTATGTTTATTCTAAACATTAGCAGAAATGGTTTTATTTTATATTTCCGAATAGGTACAAAGGAAAAAGAGAAGTAAAATTGGCTAAAACGATAGCCAAATCTTTTAAGAGCGGGTGATGATGAAATTCCATTCACCTTGAATGACCAGAATGGGAAAAATAAGAAAAAAAAACGTCTTTGAGAAAATTATATATATTGGAACATTTAAACCAATAACAAGGAATATCTGAAAATGATTAGCTCCTCAAAAATCTATGTGACATAAATTGTCTAAAAGATCTACATTTTTACGTAGTAAGCTTTTTGTATCTGTTACGGTTTACCAGATTATGCGCAAAATCATCCACAATTAACATTACTTTAGAAGCTATTCCTAGAAAATTCAAGATATATATTTGGTTTGTCATGTTAAACATATGGTACATTAACCAAAATCGTAAGAGATATTTTTGATAAAATCAACATTGTTGAAAAATGTTCCATGTTTGTATAGGATTGTTTTGGTTGGGGCTCGTTTTGAAAATCTTTGTGTCGCATCCTTTTGGAGATACTGAAAATAAATATATAGTACATTTCGTTTTTGAGTTTTGTCTCAGACCGATAGACAGACAGATACGGTATGCTTTCCAAAAACCATTTTAATGTTTTCAGGCAGTCTGAAAACGTATGTTCCTGTGAAATCTGAATATCAAATTTTTTGATTGAATGCAATACTTCCTCTACTTAATGTAAAAGTAGAGAAAGTAGAAATCGCTCCTTTGTATTCAGGAAGTCTCAAAACTGTGTTTCTGATACAATCTCTATATCGAATTTTGGATGGAATAGTTTACCTTCTCTACCTACCACATGCGTGGTAAAGAGAATAGAATTAACTTTCATCCATTTAGTAAATAAAATTAAAGAATTTTGTACATTTTGCAATAAATTCCAAATTCTCATTGTATCTTGATGGTGCCCAATGGTACGTTAAATTTGCTACAGCAAATGGTTTAACATATATTTTTCTTTTTTCCTAGCACGTACTTAGAATGTACACTGTAGATAGAGAAGGTATTGTATTCCATCAAAAATTCCATACCGATATTTCACAAGAAATACTTGTTTTAAGATCCCCCGAATAAAAATCATTTTTGAAACAGGTATGTGTGTGTGTGTCTATCTGTTGACAGCTAAACTTAAAAAAAAAATAAAAGTCTGTTAAATACCAAAATAGTATTTAAGTATGCGAAGATTTTCAAGGAAGTACCCCCATCCTAAACTTTCGATTCTCAGAAAAATGGCCTTAAAATTTTGATTGAAATACCATATTATTAAGCTATTTAGATTCCAAATAATATATATTGAATATTCTTGGAGTATCCTCTAAAATTCCTTTAATTCTGGATTACTTTTGTATAACTGGTAAATTGTAATAGATAAGCAAAGACTTAATGCGCAGAAAATGTAGATCTCATCAAAACACAGAATTTCTCGCATATACATTTTTGTTTATACAGCTCACAATTTACTAATATTTCTGTTTATTGATTTTAAAATGTCTAATAGATGGATCTCAAATGAGAAGCCGTTATTCAGTTTTGTCGAAAGGAATTCATTTTGTATCACATAGCAACCGGTTTTAAAACGATTTGAATATCACTTCAGCTAGCATATAGAAGGAATACAGAAGAAATAAAACCACTTCTGACAATGTTTATTTCGATTAGTCTAAGGTAGAGAGAAGAATGCGCTTTTGTAAGAATACTTTTTGCAGAATAGGAATAGAAAGTTATACGAATGGAACACATTAGAATTGTATTTAGGATGTTTAAACATATAGTTAGGTAGGCAAAACTTCACGTTATGCAGACAGTTATAGCGATTTTCGAATCCCTTCGCTACTCTAAATAGGATAAAATAGTCCTGATGTATTTAATTTAAAACTTTAGATAAAGAATTCAGCTTTATTCAGAATGTGCAGGTACTTACTGTAGATAGATAGCCATGGTGTCTGTAAGGAGTGTAGCGTTACAAGTCTCTTGTCCACAAGCATTCTTCGTCCTTGGTGGTGATAGTGTCCATTAGGGGGCGGTGATAACGCTTGCAAGTTTCTAGGACAAGAAGTGATTGTAGAATTTGGCAACAAATCTATCAGAGACCGCCAAAATTCATATAATCTGTATAACACATTTCCCGCTAGTCAAATCTCGTTTACTCTGTTTTATAAAAATCTGGTGTGTTCCAACCATATGGCTTTCTCTACATCTCTGCAGCAAATTATTTTTAAAAAGATTATGCTTCTATTTACTTCATGCTAATTGAGAAAAATTAGCAGGAATAGTCTAACTACTTGCTTTTTTGAATGAATGAAGGAATAAGTGTATTTATTGACATAGCAATATTATACATAGAATTTCAACAATCGCACGGGTCCACAGACCGTACGTGCTTTTGTAATACACACTAAAAAGCAACATTAAAACAACAAAGAATTAAAAGAGTAAACCCGAAAATAAAGGTACACAGATATTAAAAATAGAATTTAAATTTACAGCGCAGAGTACACCTTCATAAATGCACCCTCTTATGATAGATAATTACAGTTAAAAGAAATATATACATTTAATATATACACATTATATAAAACCATAACACAACAGTGACCTAAGAACATAATATATATGCAAAAACACTGTAGTTACTTTTGTTTAGTTGTTTTTATTATCCCTTCCCCCTTTCTCTATTGGCTGCCTCCTCAGATCTTAGCTGTCTTGCCTTAAGTATAAATTTATCTAACCCGTCCACGGCTTCCGTGACTGCCAGTAGCATCCAACATGCTTCTAGCTCTACATTCGCGGTGGTAAAGAATCGCGGTAAATATTTTTCCCGCCATTCCTCCGTACCCCTACATCTTGCCAAGATGTGGGTCCACGACTCTTACTCCTCGTAAATGGGACAGATTCTCGTACCATTCTCGTCAGCAATTTTTGTGCTCCTCCATGCTCCTAGTCTAATCCACGCGAGCCCCTCTCTAATGAGTTTGGTACCTGTTTTAATATATTGCTCCGTACCCCACCTCGATTTTAGCCCAGACTGTACTTCTAATGAAACCTTCTCTGTGCATTGCGCAATTATTTGCTGTCTGTCAATATCACAGAGGCGGTTCTTAATTTTTCTCCAAATACTCCGCCTGTTTGCCTGCCCCGCCATCCAAATGTATCCCATCCCAATGGTTTCCAACCCTTTCTTTAATTTTGATGCCCACGTCGAATTATCTTCCATTCGCAACTGTTCACGGTAGCAGACTGACCTAATTATAGATTGGTGAACGATTCTCATCCAATATTTGACTGCTCTGATTTTGCACTCTATCGTTTCACTATGTGGCCCAAATGCATTCATTATTCCGCGGTTTGCTGTACCCCTCCCTATACCCAGAACGCATTTCAAAAATTGGGACCATTTTTGAAAGTCATTGCCTCAGTCTTATTCACATTAACTAAGTAGCCATTCATCGCAATAATTCTTAAGTTTGTCCGGTCCTCGTTGCAATCCGTTAAATATCGTAAAGCACAATACTAAATCGTCCGCGTATAAAAGTGCTGGGATCTGCAAATCCGCTACCAGTGGTGCTTAGATATTCTCTGCTATCATTGCGTCAGTAATATCATCCACAAAGAGATTAAATAGCAAGGGAGATAAAATATAACCCTGCCTCACTCCCCTATAGCTTCGGCAGCTCTCCGACACTCTGTTTCTGTCGTGCTTTACACAGAATTCGACATTTTGATGGATTGCCTGGAATGTTCTAATCATTTTACTTGACAATCCCTTTCTGTTTAGTTTATACCATAATGCATTTCGATTGATAGAGTCAAATGCCTTCTTAAAGACCACAAATGTACAATGAAGCTTTCCCCGCTTAATTAACATTTGTTTCGTTCTTAAAGTGTCTAATATAAAAGCGGCGTCTATGGTACTGTGACCTTCTCTGAAACCCATTTGAAATTTTGAAAGTTTGCCAAATTTAGATCCCCAGTCCTTTATCCGGTTATATAACACTCTGCAATAAACTTTCTCCATGATTGGCAACAGAGTAACTCCCCTATAGTTATCCGGATTCCCAATAGTTCTCTTCCCTTTATAAATGGAATGAGTAATGCCCTTTTCCCAACAGGTGGGGTAATTCCCCTCAATAAACAATCTGTTACATATCTGGAGCATACTCCTACCACACTCATTAACATTGGCTGCGGCTTTAAAAACTTCTGGAGGCAATCCGTCCAACCCTGGAGCTTTGCCTCCCTTCAGGCTCCTCAGCGCCTGTGCTATTTCTCGTGCTGATATTTCCTCGCCCAGTATTGGGATCTCAAGATTTCCCAAAATTTGCACTTCCCTTATCATAAAAATCCCATCCCCTTCACCTTCCCCAAATATTCCCATAAAATGCATTACCCATTTTCTGGGCGAGATTTTGTTGGGCGCCTGACGGTTGGCTCTTAAATGCTTTACTACTTGTCATATCTCAGCGTTATCCTCCCGTGTTAAAACATTACTAATTTTCTGGGCCATTTTGTCTTGCCACGTAGTTCTCTTTTCCCGTAAAAGCTGTTTATACCCCCTTCGCTTTTTTTGTAAAAATGCTCCTAATGTCATCTCCCCCCTCCTTTCTGAATTTTGACAGAGCCTCCTCTGCTTGTTTCTTTACGGCTCTGCATTGCTGGTCATACCAACCATTAAATCGTTTTATCTTACCATGCATTTGGACTTTCATTGTCCCCGCAGCCGTTGCTATTATATATGTTAGTTCCTCCGCTGTGTCTGCGTTCCTTTCCCTTAAACTTATTTCCAATTTATCTACAAATACTTCTGTTTCTACTGGTTTCCATATACATTTACTAATTAATCTCCCTTCGTCCCCCTGCTCCCCTTTCAGGTGCATGCGCCTCCATGGCTGTCTCTATTCAGTTCCAGTGGAACCGGGCAGTGATGCGACTCGCTACGATCCCCCACCCAAAAATGTCTGCCAATTAAACCCTGACATATTAAAATAAAATCTATTGCACTACCCCCATTTTCATTTATGAAAGTGAGTTCTCCCTCTCGATCCTCACCGTACTTGCCATTCATTGTTTCTAAAGAGAAGGCATCACAGAAAGCAAGTAATTGTCTTCCCTCCCCATTAATAAAACTATCCTTGCTCTTTCGTCGACCTTCGTAGAATTCCTCACCACATTCATGACCACCTGTTAGAGAAATATTCTCCCCTCCTAACCTTGCATTAAAATCTCCTAAGAGAATTAATTCAGTGCCTGGAAAATTTTCCTGTAACTGCACTAACGTTTCGGTTAAGTCACTGAAAAAATTTCTGTTTGCATACTTGGACGTTGTTGGCTGGTTGTATAATCCTATAACTATTATATGTACTCCCCCCTGTTCCAAAGATACAGCAATCACCCCTTCCAAACTGATTTCTAATTGAGTTATCTCGGCCTCCAGCTCAGACCTGAATGAAACTGATACCCACCCCCTGGTCATCTTCCCCTCCTTCCCCATGTTTCCCTTCTCCTACTAAAACCATGGAAATTAGCAAGTGTTACATTTTCTCCGTTTTTCAACCAAGTTTCTGTTAAACATACAATGTCAAAATCATTCAGGAAATACAAGAAATTCTCGCTCCCCAAACTTTTTTTTGAAGCCTTCCATGTCCAATGTGACAATCCTCAGAGAAGGGGTTGGGTCCTATTGTTTCCTTGCTGTTGGTCTTCCTACGACTTGGCTGACCTTTTGTCGAGCTGTTAGAAGCGAAACAAGGGAGTATCGTATGTTAAAGTGATAGTCAGTAGCTGATTGCTACGTGACTGAAGTTCTTTTGTTTATATGGACAGGAGTTGACAAATTCCTGTATAAGAAAATCATGTTTTTTTTAATGCAGAAACCAATAACAAGGAATATCTAAAAAACGATCAACTCCACGAAAAAAAAAGTATGTAACATGAATTGTGTGTTTTATAGTGATCTACATTTTTTGTGTGGTAAGTTTCTGTCAGTCTCTTACGGTTTACCAGTTATGTAAAATTCAATTAAAACCATCCAGAAACTTCAGAGGCTATTCCCAAAAAAATTCAAGATATACATTTTATTTGGCATATAAATATCTTAAGATATAAGAGAGAGATTATAATCAAGAGATTTTAATCAAAATTGTTAGAGCCATTTTTGGGAAAATCAAAATTTTTGAAATTGTTTTCCATATAAAAGGTAGTTTGGGGTGGGGGATATTCTTGAAAATCTTCTTGTCACATCCTTGAAATATACCAAACTTAATTACCAAGTTTGGTATTTAACGGTCTTTTCGTTTTTGAGCTATGCTCCACAGACACACACACACACACACGCACACACACATGAACATTTTTTCAAAAATGATTTTTTTTTTTTGGATTCAGGAGGTCGCGGTATCGAATTTTTGGGTGGAATACAATAGTACGTATGTATACAAAAGTAAAAATGCATTAACCTGATAAGATTGCAATAACATTGTACTCAAGCATAAAGGAGCAATAAGAATCAATACATAATGTATAGAACAGGTATTGTATTGCACGCAAAAATTCCATATTGAGATTTCACCAGAAATATGTTTTGAGACCTCCTAAATCCAAAAAAGCATTTCTAGAAAAAGGCCCGTGTGTGCGGGTCTGTGGACAGCATAGCTCAAAAACGAAAAGTCCATTAAATACCAAACTTCCAAGGCTGCGACAGGAAGATTTTCAAGAAAATCCCCCATCCCCCAACTACCCTTTACATGGAAAAATATTTGAAAATGTTTATTTACTCAAAAATGGCTGTTACGATTTAGATTAAAATTTCGTACATTAAAGATATTTACATGACAAATAAAATATATATCTTGGATTTTCTGGGAATAGCCTTTGAAGACATTTGTTCTGGATCCACAATTTCACGTACAGTTTCTTATTATAGAAGTATTTCTGTCACAGTAATAATGAAACATTTAAAGGAATCAAATTAAAATACTTATGTATTGCATTCGCATACCATTCTCTATCACCCAGTGGCATTCGGTGACCCTTCAGATAGCCGAAGCGATGAATATTGTACTTTTAAGTAAACAATAATATATCAAGGAACAGGATAAAAATCACAAGCAGCAATAGTATAAATCAAAGGAATAAATATAAAAACACAATTGATAGTTGTTTAAATTAAAGGTATATATACATATGTAAATTAAAGATAAAATTCGCAATTGGAACGGTATAATTTAAGATAATAGTTACTGAAATGCTATATTTAAGTAAAATTTAACAGAAATTAGCTAATTTATGGATGTACATTCACTTTTAAATTTTTGGTAGTCACTTCTGTAAAGACCAAGGGAATTAAAAACCATATTTTTCTTTTGGGAAGCAAATGTATTAGTTTTTTTTTTTTTTTTTTTTTTTTTTTAGCTGTTCCGCTTTATTACTTCTCTTAATAAGCGAGCTTAAATAGTTACAAAATGAGAATGTCTCTTTCTTCTCCAGTAGAATTTCGAGCAGCTTTCAATTTTCTTCAGCACTGAAAACGAACTTTCTGCTGAAAATGTACTCCCAGGAATTGTATGCAGAATGACACTACATTTTAAATCGCGTAACATTTCGTTTTAGCATTGAATTCGTGGCTTTATTTCTAGCCTTTCTCTCTCTCATAATTATTTTAACACCTGTGGTCATATCGGCGGTTTTGCTTTAGAAACAACTCGTTGACTGTAGGCCCTTTAACGTTGTTGTTTTAATAATTTTCTTTTCTTCAAACATACGCATATTCACTCCCCATACCTACACACTACCAGATTCTTTGGGGGATAGGGAATCATTCTTGTTAAAGAAAAATTCGCAGCCCCTGCTGGGAATCGAACCCGAGACCTCCGGTAAGAAGTCAGCCTGCTGATCACACGAGCACGGAGGCACTCTCTGAACTCTTGTACTGTACAGTCAGTTCTCTTCCCAATCGAATGGCGTCGAAGTACTTGCCACATGTACATAAAAGCTGATTTTGGGGAGCTGGTATATTGTTTTCATGTGACAATAAATTGAAAATTCTCAATTTAAAATAATCTTAAAATCTTACATCCAGCCAGTTATCAACGTCAACAAACACTTCAGAATCCACTTCCTCTTGTAAGACTCTTTTGATTGAGACACGGTTTATTGAAAAATCTGTTCTCAGTCATTATGTAATGCGACTATTGAGCAGCGAGCTTTTTTTAATTTCTTTTGACATTTGTTTTGAAGTATTTTGCAGAAGACATCGAGGAAATGTATGTTTTTTCGAACATATTTAAGAGAAGCGCAAATTTGAAGGAGAAAAACAAATTTGAAATCTTCCATTAAAGATACAATATCGGAATCAATTTTTTGAGCGTTTTGTTACAAACGAGGGCTGTCCCAGAAGTACCTGACCTAACAAAAAAAGTACAAACACTTTGGGGAAAAACATCTTTAGTCTTCTGTGCAACCTTTGCACAGCGTTGCCATTTTCGTTTTTTCAACACAATACAATGTTCCCATTAACTGGCTGTCTAGAAGTGTGCTTTTATCCTGGTGACAAATGATAATCTCGAGAAATTAAAGACGTTAGTTAATGTTCCGTTTCAGAAAACAAGGAAGCGAGAGGTGAGGACCGAACCAGCGCCCACTTTTGAATTCACGAATAGCGACGCAGTGGCCTCGGCTATTTCTCAGGTGGGAGAATACCTGATGTTTAATCTGTTACTAACTTTGCAACACATTTTCTTGGAAGTTGGAAGTTCGTAGTACCCTGAGAAATGGTTTAAATATTTTGCTTTTGTTTCTAGATATTAATTGCATTTATTTAGGGATGAAAAGAGAAGGATACCTAGAACGAACATGAATATCGCAGTTTTCAGTGTGCGGAGGAAGATCCTTTAGTTGGTTTTGTTAATGATAGGCAAATGATGTAAGTAAATACTGATTTTTTCATTCCCCTATTATGACGTAATAGAGGCATAGCGCGGTACACTGATAACTATAGTATTATCACACTAACAAATGGTTATGAACCGCTACTGTTGAGCAAGTAGGGTTATTATATCTTGTCTTTTGTGATAAACACACATTTAAAAGAAGGCCACTTATCTCTTAAGCTTTCAAGGATGACTATACAATTATTTTCTTTCAAAAGTGTTTCCTTTGTTTCGTCTAAATGACTCTGGCAACCGATATACCGTTTAGCAAAGGATGGTAGCTGTATTTTTGCCAGTTGATGTAAAAGTACTGTCGGTCTCCGCCGCGAGACTCGATATTAGTAAATGAGAAGATCTGTATGGATATGAATGGTATGATAACATAAAAAAACTTCTGATGTGTTACACTCACATGACTTTCTCTAGCTGCTCTACAAACTTCCTACAAAAGATCATTGTTCTTTCTACACAATGCTAATCGAGATAAACATTAGCAGAATGTTCGTACTACTTAATTGCTTCTAAGCAGATGGAAACTAAGGGAATGTACTAGACTAAAGTGATCGTCAAATATTTTAAAAGCTAACGTTATGCGAATGTGATTACAAATCGCTTCTTTGCTTGACCAGGAATAGAAAAAAAGAAAACGGACCCTTCCTGTCTGAGGAAAGTGTAAGTACTTCACAATTGAAACGAATAACAAGGAATATCTCGTAAACGGTTACCTCCACAACAAAAACGTAAAGGATGTGTGTTTTGACAAGATCTACATTTTTGGTGAAGTAAGTTTTTGTCTATTTCTTACGCTTTAGCAGTTAAGCAAAATTCGGCAGCATTCATCCAGAATAAAGAGGTCTTCAGAGGCTATTCTCAAAAATTCAAGATATACATTTTATTTGGGATGTAAATAGCTTTAATATACGGGATTTTAATCAAAATTGTTGGAGCAATATTTATGAAAATCACAATTTTCGAAAATTTTGCCATGTAAAGGGTAGTTTATAGTGGGGGGATTTTCTTGAAAATCTTTGTGTCGCATCCTTAGAAGATACTAAACCTAAATACCAAGTTTGGAATTTAACGGTCTTTTCCTTTTTGAGCACGGACCTTTTTCTAGATTTTTTTTTTTTGGATTCAGAGGACCCTAAAACATGTATTTCCGGCGAAATCTCGGTATCGAATTTTGGGTGCAATACAATGCCTTCTCTATACACCATGTGTATAGTACGTGTAGAGAAAGAAAAAGTGTTACCTAACCGGAAAGAACCACCTGGTAAGGAAATAAATTAACAGTAAAGTATTAACTTACGCCTGAGGCAGGGCATGAAAAACGAAAATATGAAATTGGAAGTGCATGGTAGTTTCGTATCGAAAAGGCCAGATTTGTAATTCTATGTAAATCATGGCCTGCAGTAACGGTGTGCATTTCTTGGATGTGCGCTGCCTCCACCTCCTTTTCCCGCCCGGCAGGTAGGATTTTCCTGTGCCAACCTTAGCATAGTAGACGTTTTTCGTGTATGCTGGACGCTGACGAGAGGGTTTAGAGAGTGAACCAGTATTAGGAAACCTATCCATCATTCTCTTGACTGCTGCTCTTAACAACAGCTATGTTCTTTTTCATAGTTTTATTCTCCAAAAATCCTAATGAAATAATAAAATGTCACCACTTCGGAATTCTTCGGAAAGTTTTCATTGAGATTATTTAAACCATTAATTTGCACAAGTTTTTTTGGTTAAAATATCTGGAGATATTTATGAAGTTTTCAGCTTTGCAGGTTGGTGTATAGTATTATTATTATTATTATTATTATTATTATTATTATTATTATTATTATTTTATTATCATCAACTGTTCAAAATGATGTTTAATATGTCCTCAAGTGTTATATTTATTACCGAATAATTATTTTTATTCACCAATTTTTTCCGCATTTAACTCTCGCATTAAAGATGCTGTGCTATCGGAAACGGAGAGTTCATAACCTTCATAATTTCATTCATCGTTGAAAAACACAACAACAATAATACTTTACTTTCATACATCTGTTCATTCGCAACATGTTTCCAAATAGTTTTAACGACTATTCTTTGTAAGATTTATTATTTTTGGCTTAAAGACAACGATGATTTTCAGATAAATCAGTTTCTCACCAAACGATTCCATTTTCCTCTTTTCCGTTTCCTTGCAGTGGAATAGTATATTTTCTCTCGGATACCGTTAACGCACGCATGGAGATTGTGAGGTTTGGCGCTAGCGTCTAGCGATAATGCTCAAGTTTATGTTAACGATAATCGTTTTTAATGACCACATTTATGAACCTCTCAACAATCTTTTCTCTTCTTGTCATATTTACGTTAATGTTTCTATCTAAATGGGCCTTAATCCAGTTATTTCTGCAAGGTGTTAAGAATTAAAATGAACTAGAAGAATAAATATGTTTTCCTAAGATAGTTGGTATACCCACTTATAAACGATAGGTGATAGAGAATGTCATATGATAGTAAAGCACAATAGTTTTTCAATGTCTACTGTATTCCAATAATAAGTAGAGGAGATATTGCATTCTACTCAAAGATTCCATATTAATATTTCACAGGAAATACATGTTTTAAGATGCCTGAATCCCCACAAAAATGTTTACCTTTTCTACTATACAGGATGTTAATGAACTACATCGAAATAATTTGATAGATTGTGCATGTGACTGATATAAGTAATTTGAGATCGGCGATGCATGGTCCCCGGTTAAACATAACGCAACTACATAGCGTTAAACGTGTGTGTATCAGGTGCTGATAAGTCGGTGTTAAAGCAAAGCAGGTTGAAAAAATGGCTTAGAATGTCTTTAAAACCGCTGCCCGAGTATAAAAATATCGATTTTTAGCAGCTCGTAAATAGCATTCTCAAGATTTAATGTCGCAAACATCTGTAAAATCTCGAACTAATCACTTGACACAGCATTCATTAACAGCGTTCTTGAGTTATGTAGCCTACTCTGGAGGCTCAATGCGGTCGGTCCCCATGGCCACGCTCGCTAAGGTTGGCGCTTCGTGGGCAGGGGATCGTGGGCTCGAGTACCGCCTTGGGTATGGGTGTTATATGTTTGTGCAATGTGTATATATTCGTGTAAAGGAACAGTAAACCAGTAATCATACAGTAAATTTAGGGGGGAAATGTAAACGGGGATACAGCGCCAGAGTCCTGATTAGACTCCGGTACTGTTAAAAAAAAAAAGAAAAAAGAAAAAAAAAAAAAAAAATTGCGCTACGCGGGAAGCTGCTAGGTCGTAAGTTCGAGTCCTGTCATAGAGTAAATGTTTTTCATTATTATTTTTTTCATTCCAGACGAAGTGCCGCGATACGTGGAGTACTGGCACTTCAGAAACTTATAACCGTTACTTCGAAATTTCAATAAAGAGGCCATAAATCTTACTTATTTAAGTAATCTACATATTCTGTGAAAATATTTCGGTATTGTTCATTAACACCATGTATATAGTAAGTAGGGAACGTATTGTATTTTACACAAACATTCGACATGACATTTCGTTGAAAATATAAGTTTATAAGCCCCTGAATTCTCCAAAGATTTTTAGAGAAACGTCCTTGTGTGTGTGTGTGTGTGTGTGTGTACGAAAAAGATTTGACTACCACTTTAGCCTGGTGTACTCTCTAATTGCCGTTGTACCTACAAGGAAATATATAATAAAACCATTTCTGCTGACCAGATTTGCAATATGTACAATGCGCATAATAGATCGAAAAGGTATTGTATTACGCCCAAAAATTCGATAAGATTTCATTGGAAATACATGTTTTAGGGTGCTTTGAACCCCCCCCCTCCAAAAAAAGAAAAGAAAGAGAGAAAGCGTTTTTAGAAAAAGGTACGTGTGTGTTAGTAGACAGAATAACTCAAAACTGAAAGCTCGGCTAAATATCAAAGCTGGTATTTAATTTCAGTATCTTCCAAGGATGTGACACAAAAATTGTCAGGAAAATACCGTCCTCCAACTACTCTTTACGAACGAACACTTTTCGAAAATTTTGATTTTTTTCAAAAATAGTTCTAACGATTTTGATTAAAATATCTTAAGCTTAAGACATTTTTATGAAAAACGAAATGTATATCCCGAATTTTTTGGGAATAACCTCTGAAGATCTCTTCATTCTGGATGACTTTGTATAACTTTTGTTTAGCTGGTCAACCCTAAAGAGATAGACAAAAGCTTACTAAACAAAAAATGTAGATGTTGAAACACACAATTTATGTTATTTACATTTTTCTGTGTGTAGATTTAACCGTTGTCAAGATATTCCGTGTTATTGTTTCAATTTTAAGCTACTTAAACTTTCCTCAACGGGAAGTCATCTTCTTTTGCTCTCTCTTTTGTTTACTCCTGGCAAGCAAAGAGAACGGAATTTCAATTGTTTCACATAGCGACCGACTTTTAAAGGATCTGGCTATCGCTTTAGCCTAGTTTATTCTATTTCCCCCTTGTTTACAGAGAAGCAAATAATAAGACCAATTTTTATAATGTTTATCTCGGTTAGCGTGATGCAGATAAAATAATAATCTTTTGTAAGAAAAGTTGTTTGCGGAAGAGCTAGAGAAAGTCATGGGAATAGAACACATCAGATTTTTTTCTCATTTCTTCAACGCCATCATATTTTAACAATCGCTTTAGCCTAGTGTACTCTCTTACTGTCATTGTACCTACAAGGAACTATATGATGAACCCATTTCTGCTGATCAGATTTTAGGCAAAGTTTTGTGCGTGTGAGAGCGTGTATGTGAACAGCTTACCTAAAAAATCTGATGTGTTCCATTCACATGCCTTTCTCTACATCGCTGTAATAAATTATTCTTAAACAACGTATTCTTCTGTCTACTTTATGATAATTGAGATAAACATTATTAGAAGTTCTCTTACTTGCTTCCTTGTAAGAAGAAGGTAAAGAGAGAGTAAACTAGGCTAAAACGAAAGTCAAATCTCTCAAATCTGGTTGCCATGTGGTTGAATCCGTTTCTATGCATGGCCAGAGTTTACAAAGTTTCGTATGAGAAAAGTTAATTTTAAATCTGAAACAAAAAACAGAGAATATCTCAGAAATGGCCAACTCCACGAAAAAAAACATGTTATAAATTGTGTCTCATAACGAGATCCATAGTTTTTCTATCTCTTATGGTTCACTAGTTATGGAAAATTCAGCAAAATTCATTTGGATTAAAGAGGTCTTTAGAGGCTATTTCCAGAAAATTCAAGATATACGTTTTATTTTCCATGTAAATATCTTTAATTGCGGTATTTTAATCAAAATCGTTACAGCCATTTTTGAGAAAATCTAGATTTTCGAAATTTTGTCGATGTAAAGGGTAGTTTGGGGTGGGAAATTTTTGTTAAAAGCTTCGTGTCGCATCCCAGGGAAATACTAAACTTAAATATCAAGTGTGGTATTTTACCAACTTTTCGTTTTTGAGTGATTGAGTTCACAGACACACGGACACACATGGACGTTTTTCTAAAAATGCCTTTTTATTGAATACAGGGGATGTGCATTTCCGATGAAATCTCGGTATCGAATACAATACACTATGTACATAGTTCGTGTAGAGAAAGTAAAAACAGAAAGTCGGTTAGATACCAAACTTGTTATTTAGGTTCAATATCATCGAAGGGTGCGACAGGATGCTTCTGGATAATATTCCCCCACACCAAATTTCCCTTTATAAGGAAGCTTTTTCAAGATATTCCATTTGCTAAGAAATAACTCAAACGATTTTCATTAAAATGCCATTGCATACCTATGTTTAAGATATTTACATAACAAATAATTTGTAAATAGGAGGAACCTGTAAAATCCTCTTAGTTCAGTAGGAATTTTGCATAGCTGATTTTGTACAATTGGTTAACGTTAAACGATAGACAAAATACTGCACAAAAACACAGAATTTATTACAAACAACACTTTGTGTCATACCCATTTCCGAGATATTCGTTAGTAATATATATATATATATATATATATATATATATATATATATATATATATATTTTATTGTTCCAATTATATCCCATCTGTAACTACATGTTCTTATCGGCGGCATTTCCCTGTGCCTATTGACAATGGTGTGACTCTTGTATTGTTTATTGACGTTGGGTTTCTATTTTCTTTAATTTTATTCGTTAGATTACGTACACATTCACACTATTATTCATAATTCTAGACTCTGGGGTTGGATAGGGAATAACCTGGCCTAGAGAAAAACCCTCACCCCACAGTCGGGAACCGAACCCGGGACCCTTCACGTTGAGCTACGGTGTCAGCCAATAGTTAGAACTGCTTAATATTTTTTCAGTTTTAAAAGGTCTTTTGATATTCAGTTATTTCGTTGTTTCTCACATTGCATTGAAACAGTATAGAATTTTAAGGCTACTAGAAAGCGTCTAGCTTTCAAAACATTTGAATATCGCTATTCCTTTTTGTCTGTAACGAAATGTCTGCAGCTATTTCTGGAGAGGTTTACCTCAATTAAAATGAATTAGAAAAATACACATTCTAAGACTAGAGGACTATGCGCCGAATGCACGTGCCTGTGCCTTGCGGGCCCTTAATCACGTGTACGCTTGCTTTCGATCGTAAAAACAATTATTGCACTGCGTGGTCGGCTTCCTTTCATAATTCCACTAACCATTGTTAACACCTGTGTGTGTGTGTGTGTGTGTGTGTGTGTGTGTGAGAGAGAAAGAGAGAGAGAGAGAGAGAGAGAGAGAGAGAGAGAGAGAGAGAGAGAGAGAGAGAGAGAGAGAGAGAGAGAGAGAGAGACTTTGTGGCAGCTGAGCGTGGTTTAATTTCGCAATAATGACCTATACTTCTTGCCACGTGATCAGCAGAAATAAAAAGAGCACAGAGCTCTGAGCTTGTACTACTCCCCAACCTCATTCTCACCCGCCATCCTGCAAACCCCACATTCCCGTCAGAATGTGGTTAAGTTCGCATCATAAACCACAGGATACCAAACCTACAGGCAAATTGTGATCGTAATACGAGCCACTGAATTTAACCAACAGTTAGCGACAACTGGGAGTTAAACTCCGGCTATTAACCGAAGGTCGTAATACAGGCCCTTAAAGAATAGTAACACGTCTAACCCACCATCGGGCTGCCATCTGCTCTTGCGTTGAGCTTGTAGTACACAAACAGCGAAGTAATCGAGCGAGGGTCGCAGGAACGAGAGAATACATCGAGTTACAGGACTACAGTAAATATTATTTGTAATCAATTTTGAAGTAGTAAAGAGAGATTTTTTGTTGCAATAGTTTGCATATTCACTAATAAACTATTGAAGTTAGAACAAGACATGTAAATGCATCACACAAATTTTTAGCTATATAACATGTGGATAAGATGTAAGTTTCCCCATGCATTTCGCTTTCACCTTATCTTGTAATGATAATATACAGAATGGGCTACTTAGTAAAGAACTCCATTAATATGACTTAAAGAAAACAGCACACTACACTTAACACTCATTACTGTTCCTAGCAACGTGTCTTTCAGTCGTCCTCTGCCTGCACAGATAGCACTATTAGAGAGCAACGATTAAATTCATTTTAAGGATGAGCAATTCAAATTGAATCACAAAGGTGAATGTGATATACCTAAACAAGATTTTGCACTTTTGCACTACAAAATATTAATTAGCACCTGATTTTCACTGCTCAGTATAGATACTTTATTAAAGTACAGAAGATACATGAGACAGAATTCAGAATGCTGGAAAACAAACAGAGAGAATTAATATACGCCGCGCAGTAATGCATGATGGGTGATCCAGTTTCGCCATTCCTCTTCAATTTAAGTATTTATCATATATTCAACGAGCTCACTGAAAATTCTATTGCAAAACCTTATAGTTTCAAATTTTCAAACGATACAGATCTTATAATACTGGGTTTTGCTGATGACTTGGTAATAATTGGCAAAGGTTTAGAACTAGCAAATATTTCGGTCATTGCGTTATAACAAGAAATTGGATTGTCTATAAATATCACATAATCTCAAGCTATCAACATTCATAAGGGCAGATTATTTCAAGGTAAAATTACAACTATTTGTGGAAATATTTCAAGTATTTCAGCTGATGAAGAAATAAAATATTTAGGTGTAATATTTAAAAGGCATTAATTTTCAATTCAATAGCAACATTAAAAAAACTGCAAATTGTTCTCGATGCTCTTGAAAATACTCCATTATTAAAACCACAACAAAAACTGACGTTAATTAATCAATTTATAGGTCCAACATTAAATTATTCTCTTCAAAACATCACGTTAAGAAAAAATACCAAACTTTTTTCTAAATAAAATGATACGTAGCGCTGTCAAACCAATATCGCAACTGACTGCCTCCGTGGTCGAGTAGTCAGTGAGCTGACTTATCACCCGGAGGTCAGGGGCTCGATTCCCGGCTGGGGTGGGGAAATGTTTTCTTTAGACAGAAATATTCCCTATCCCCCACAGAGTCTGGAAATATGTATATGAGAGTGAATGTGTGTTTGTGTTTGAGGAAAATAACATGATTTAAACCTACAGACAACGAGTTGTTTCAAGTGCAAAGTTCCCGGTATGACCATAGATGTTAAAGGGAGCTATATAAATGAAACAATAATATACATATATGATATAATATATATATCATAACTACCTATCGACACTCCAATTAGCATGCTTTACACTTGCAACAAATTTAAAGGTTTCTCTCTCTCTCTTCTCCGTACATGGGTTAAACATTTTTTCAACAGTTCAACACAAACCAAACTTTAGAAGTAGTCAACCAGCCTCACGTTCATGTTGTTCGAGATTATGACATTAAAACTCGTCTTCAAGAACCCGGAATAGAAGGTTCTGTGAAACCAAAAAACAGCAAACAACTTCGGCAACACCTGAGAGAGAGAGAGAGAGAGAGAGAGAGAGAGAGAGACAGAGACAGAGACAGAGAGAGACAGAGAAAGTGAGTGAGTGAGAGAGAATTTACACAACGATACTCCTACTGCCAGAAAAAGGTAAAAGAATAGCACTCTTTTCCCAAGTGCCATCAGCTTATGAATGGATCCTTACCAAACATGATCTGTCAAGAGTGAACGGCAATCAAAATGAGCCAATTCGGTCGATCCAGTTACGTTCTTCTAGCACTAGCTGTTGCAGACTTTGGATGAGCTTGAAACCCTTCCGCACGTGCTGGGGAATTATCCTCAGGGACAACTACTCCGCATGAAGAGACATGACATTGTAGGAACTTTGTTGCAAATGGTCTTCCCTCGAAGGGGTAGGAAGTTTATGAAGAAGTGCATTGCTTCGCTGATAATAACAGCAACAGGCGTAGACATCACCTGTCCACAGAAAGAAGAGCGCGGTAGAAGTTATAGACCCAACAATCAGATTTGAACAAACAACCACACAGCCTGAAGTTGATACAGATAAGAAGAATATATATGAGCCAACAATCTCATGTCTTCTAGAACAACACCAAATTTAAAACAGTTTTGTGAGTGGTCTCCTCTTTGGCGCAAGGGGAATTATTACAACACTTTTTTTTTTTTTTTTTTTCATGGTGGGGAAATATAAATTAGGAAAAAAAAAACCACAGTAACAGCAACAACAATAGAGTACCATATTGTCACAAAAATAATAAAACATTCTTTAGCCATTTTGAGAAAGCACCTTTATAGGAATCACCTTGTTTAATTATATAGTAACTTTAACTAAATTTGAATTTATATCTTTATATTGTATGGTTATCAGGATGTGTACTATTATTATTATTATTATTATTATTATTATTATTATTATTATTATTATTGTTGTTGTTGTTGTTTTGCAAATTTTCTTTCCAACACAGTATTGTTTTATGTGATAATTTCATATTTTAAGTATTCTGTGTCTTTTGGCAAACCCTAAATATAGTTAAATAAAACCTCTGATGTGCTACACCCACATGACTTTCTGTAGCTGTACTACTTTCTTCTTAAGAAGATTATTCTTCTTTCTATACCATGCTATACGAGATAAGCATTAATAGAATGTACTTATAAATAGAAGGGAATCAAAGGAATGCGCTATGCTAAAACGATAGTCAAATGTTTTAAAAGCTTCGTTATGCGACTGACATTGAAATTCAATACTTTTCTTGACCAATGGTAGAACAAAAGAAAAACATACACTTCCTGTCTGAGAAAAGTATAGGTATTTTAAAATTGAAACTAACAACAAAGAATATCTTGGAAACGGTCAACTCTATAACAAAACTGTAAGCATATGACATAAATTGTGTTTTTTAACGATATCTACATTTTATGTGTAGTAAGTTTTTGGCTATCTCTTACGGTTTAACCGTTATGCAAAATTCTGCAAAAATCAACCAGAATAAAGTGCTCTTCAGAGGTTATTCCCAGAAAATTCAAAATATAAATTTTATTTGTTATATAAATACCTTTAATACACGGTATTTTAATCAAAATCGTTAAAGCCATTTTTGAGAAAATCAAAATCTTCAACATTTTTCCATGTATAAGGTAGTTTTGGCTCATTTTGGGGGTCTTGAAAATCTTCATGTCGCATCCTTGGAAAATACCAAACTTAAATACCGGTTTGGTATTTACGGTCTTTTAGTTTTTGAGCTATATTGTCCAAAAGCACACATAGACGCACATACGACCCTTCTCTAAAAATGCTTTTTTTTTGGACTCAGTGGACTTCAAAACATATTTCCGTTGAAATCTCGACATAGAATTTTTGGGTGCATTAAATACTTCTCTGTGCATTATGTACATAGTACGTGTAGAGAAAGTAAAAATAATATAATCATGACCATTTGCAATACCCAGACATAATCTAATTCGAAAATACGATGGCCACCGTAGAGGTTAAGCCGAAGCAGCTTAGTAATGCACAATATGTCACTTTTACAATTTTTGAAACATGCACGACAACGTAATAATCATGCTCAAATATGAGCCCTTATAATAGAACATGTCACATGAATTCAAAATAATATAAAATAATTAAATTACAATTTAATCTGCAAAGAGTCACATGAGATAATAACGCAACCTCATTTGTTCAGCGCTCAGTACGCAGTTTCCCAAAAGAATTAAACATGTTTTGATATATAAACATGTGTTTATTTCCCTTTTATTCCAGTGTATGATGCAATTATTGATTAGCGAATGTATCAGAACCTTTTGGTCTTCGGATCAGCATGAATTCTGACCAGAACTTGAAACAGCGTATAAATCATGAATAATTCTTCTGTGCACTAATACAGCATGACCTCCATTTACGTTTCAGAAATCCTGAAATCAGGAAATAAAGGATTTTGGCATGGATAAGAATTAATGTCAACAATATGTAAAGGAAATATCTACCTACTTTATTGCTGCGAGTCTTATTGTAATGTACGTTAGCCGTAAGCTTGCATGTCCACTTTTAATCTCTTTAATAACTGCATAATGATGCTTTGTTACGCATTTGATAAAATGCAGTAAAGAATACCAACAATATTACTCAAACATAACCCATCTTTTCTCGTGCAAAATTAAGATCGGCTAAAATTAATAGCAACTCTTCATTCCGTGCTGAGCAATGGCCGTTTATTTGTCATCTTCATGTTGTCAAGTAAAACCTTACTGATTTGTTTGCTTTTTATACTTATCCTGACACATAATTAGAAGTCGATCTGGTACCTCAGTTGGTCAGGCGCTAGCCTTCTGAACTCAAGGTAGCGGGTTCGAACCCGGCCCATACTGGTTTTTAAGTGTGCTTAAATGCGACAGCCCCAGGCCAGTAAATTTATATATTATATATACAGGTGGCGCAAAAGTCACTGGACACTGGGTAAAGATTGAATTTATGTTTCATTAGAAATAGGTACTTACAATTCTTTTTTATGTTCAAACTGTTTTTCGTCTTCATTAATACATCTTTGAAATGGTAATAACAACTTTATAGGTTAAAACTTTCTACTGGACTACGTTTTGCTGGTACTTTCGTTTTCTTTTAACCAATTGTCCAGTGACTTTTGCACCACCTGTATTTTACACAATTAGAAGTGCTTTGAAGCTTTTTAGCACTACGTTCGTTCTTCGTTTATAGTTATCTATGGTTCGTTCTCATAGCAGCTACAAGTTGAAAATTAATCTTCTGCTCTATGAGGATACGAAGCCAGTATTAGCGGGGGTAATGTGTGAGACCGAGTTTAAAACAATTTGCAGACAACCAATTGATAAATTTGAATTAATATTGAGCTGAAATATTTTTAAAAAATCGATTTTATATTTATAAATTTAGTGCAGCAGTTTAAGAATTGGAATTATATTTTTCTATTACTCCTACATTTTTAGGGAAAAAAAACTTACTAATTACGCCTCTGTTTTGTACTTATGTAATGTAAATTAATATGCAAAAACTGTATTAATACCTATAATGAAAAATAGTTTTAAGCCAGATTTTTTAATACTTTACTTGTGGCGAATGAGAAATACGAATATTATGCTTCACTGTTATCATCATAAAACTAATTAATAACACATCACAGATTATTTTTCAATGCAAATAATATGTTTGTTCCAGCATAGCAAACATAAATAATTAGGCTTATAATATGGTGGGTATGCTACTTAAGCTACTTAATATTATGTTTTTGATCACGAATTTCGGCAGCCACAAAGCAGTCGTTATTTCAGAAAATCTATGCTGCCATTCACGCACAGCAGATTTACCGATTGAGCTGTTTTAAAACCCTCATCCGTCATTTTCATAAAAGCGTGTGAAAATGTATCTCTAAAAAATGAGCAAACAGTGTACATAAATATATTTATTTATTTAACGTCACGGATCCGTCGGTTACGTCAGAAGCGTTTTCGAAACTTGCGAAACGGGACTTCAATAGTTATTTATGATACAAGGATTAAAATTTTAATGTGTTCCATTCACATTACTTTCTCCAGCTGTTCCAATTACAAACTATTCTTACAGTATAATATTCCTTTATTTATATCATGTTAATCGAGATAATTATTAGCATAATTGCTCTTATTACTTGGTTTCTTTTTAAGTAGAAGGGAAATAAGGGAATACGTTGACCTAAAGCGATAGCCAAATACTTTAAAAGCTCGTCGCTCTGAGAAACAATTGATGTTTGGTTTGCTTTGTATGGTCCCGTTTGAGAAAAGTATAAATATTTTAAAGCTGAAACCAACAATTAATATCTCAGAAGCGGCCAGTTCTTTTTAAAAAAAAAAAAAGACATACCAATATTATGTGTTTTAACGAGTTCTATATGTTTTGTGTAGAAAGTTTTAGTCTGTCGGTTTGAGCGTTATGCAAAATTCTGCAAAACTCATCCCAGAATAAAGAGGTCTTCAGAGACTATTCTCAGAAAATTTAAAATATACATTTAATTTTTTATGTGAATATCTTTAATATGCGGTATTTTAATCAAAATCATCAGAGCCGTTTTTGAGAAAATAAAAACTTTCGGAAAGGATCCATCTAAAGGGTAGTTAGAGTTGGGGATGTTGTTGAGAATCTTAGTGTCGCATCCTTTGAAGATACAGAACTTAAAACTTTTCGTTTTTGAGCTATACTGTCCACAGACACACGGTCCTTTTTCTAAAAATCGGATGTGTTTCATTCACATGACTTCCTCTACATAAGTGTAACAAATTATTGTTAAAAAGCTTATTCTTCTATCTACTTCATGCTAATCGAGATAAACAGCAGAAATGCTTTTTTGTAAGAAAAAGGGAGATAGTGGAATACACTAGGCTAAAACGATATTCAAATCTTTTAAAATCTGGTTGCAATGTGGATGAAATCCGTTGTTTGCATTGCCAGGAGTTGACAAATTCCCATATGTCAAAAGTTTCAGGAATTTTAAAACTGAAACCAATAACAAGGAATATCTAAAAAATTTTCAAATACAAAAAAAAAAAAAAAAAAAAAAAAAAAAATGATATAAATTGTGTGTTTCAACGAAATCTAATATTATGTGCCGTAAGGTTTTGTTTACCCCTTACGGTTTACTAGTTGTGCAAAATCTAGCAAAATTCATACAGAATAAAGAGGTCTTCAGATGCTCTTTCCAGAAAATTCAAGATACACATTATATTTTTCGTGTAAATATATTTAATATACGGTACTTTAATCAAATTCATTAGAGACATTTTTGAGAAAAATAAAAATTTTCGAAAAATTTTCCATGTAAAAGGTAGTTTGGGTTGGGGAAGGATGTTCCCCAAAAGCTTCTTGCCGCATCCTTGAAATATATTAAACTTATATACCAATTTTGGTATTAAACCGACTTTTCGTTTTTGGGCTATCTTGTTCACAGACACACTGACACACGCAAACACACGGACCTTTTTCTAGAAATGCTTTTTTTTAGATACAGGAGGCCCTAAAGCGTGTATTTTTGGTGAAATCTCGGTATCGATGTTTTGGGTGGAATGCAATACCTTCTTTATACACCAAGTACGTAGTACGTGGAGAGAAAGCAAAATTGCTTTTTTTCGGGCTCAAGGGGTCTAAAAATATACTTCCGATGAAATCTTGGTATCGAATTTTTGGGTGGAATACAATACCTTCTCTATCCAGTATGTACATTATACATGCGGGCTAGAGAAAGTAAAAATGGTGCTTTATATTGTAAGTAGGAATATAAAAGCACTTTAACACATGCGTCATGCACTATTACCTTCTCTACACTTACTAAGTACATAGTGTATAGAGAAGGTAAAATTTCGATAGCGAGATTTCACCAGAAATACACGTTTTTGGGTCTCCTATATCCAGAAAAAACAGTTCTTGAAAATGGTCTGTGTGTTCGTGTGTCTATGAACACGATAACTCAAAAACGAAGAGTCCGTAAAATAGCAAATCTTGTATTTAAATTTAGAATTTTCCAAGGATGTTACACGAAGATATTGAGGAAAATCCCCCACCCCAAAACTACCCTTACATGGAAAAAAAAAATTGAAAATTTTGATTTTCTCAAAAATGGCTCTAACGATTTTGAAGCTATTTACGTGACATATTAAATGTGCATATCGACTTTTCGTGGAATATCCTCTGAAGACCTCAAACTGGATGCATTTTTACTGAATTTTATATAACTGGTAAACCGTAAGAAATAGACAAAAACTTTATCCATAAAAAATTATATCTGTTTAAAACACACAATTTATGTCATATACCTATTTTTTTCGTTAAATTGACAGTTATGAGATATTCTATTGGATTCAGTTTTAACATGCTTAAACTTCCCTCATGCGGGAATTTATTAACTCCTGGCTATGTAAAGAAACCGATTTCGATCACATAGCAACCGCTTCTTATAAGTTTTGACTATCGCTTTAGCCCAGTGTAGTCCCTTATACTGACAACGAAGCAAGTAATAAAACCATTTATGCTAACGTTTATCTCTATTATCAAGAAGGGGATAGAAGAATTAGCTTTCAACAATAATTTGTTACAGAGATGTAGAGAAATACATATGAATGGAACACATAAGATTTGCTTTTCTTTTATTTTCCGGAATTCATAGTCTATGTTCTCTCGCAAAAATACAGCTAGTGGCATGATTTTTCCCCCCCAAAGCAATGCAGAATGTGTTTAATAAAACGCCTGGTTTAATTTTTTAATATTTGTTATAGTTTAGTTTTAAACATTAATTAGTCTTAATTTTGCTTAGAAACTTCAATATTAACTCTAGGTTCTTTTAGTGGCCGTAAATCTGAAACGGGATCAACGGCTTTTCTTCCCTTCCGAAGCTAAGGATTTTACGTCCGAAAAAATCCATCGCTCTCTGCGGTTTGAGCCCGCGACCTGGAAACCAGAAGCTAGCATGTTACCCGTAGACCATGGAGAACGACTGTAAGAAAATGTAAATGGCGTGTTATATACGGACGTTCTTTAACTACTGTGTTTCTCAGCGCCCCATTCTAAATTGGGTGTGAAAGACCGCTTAATTTTGCTCAGAGGCCTCTCTATCAGGCTTGAGATAGGCTTGAACTTCGAGCTGTACACATGGCAAAGAAGAAACTCCGCAGAGCCGCAGCTGCTAAGGCAGCAACCGTCGCCTCTTCCCCGGCAGCCGCCGAGGAGGCAGCATCTCCGAAGCCATTGGTCGCGGCAAGCCCTGTTTCGCCGCCGACCGCCACCGCAGTCTCGCCGCAACTGCAGCCGCAGTTGCCGCCCTCACCGCTGCCACCGACGTCTCCACCCAGCTCCACGACGCCGCCACCCCGGTTCAGTGCTGTGGTACGGGGGGTCCCTAGGGACCTTTCCACCCGGCATCTGCTCACCGCCGTGCAGTCGCGGTGGTCTTCTTGCTTGAGGGCCACCCGCATATACTGCGACCGGGGGCCAACGCCGCTCGTTCGTCTGGAGTTACAGGACCAGGCGGACCTGGAAGCTGCCTTTGCATCAGGGTTGCCCTTATTAGGGCGACTTCTGGTCGTCGAGGCTAGCCGACAGGAGCGCCATCGGCCCTGCCGACGCTGCTGTGCTTACGGTCACACAGCTGAAGTCTGCTCTTCGCCACCGAGATGCCACTACTGTGGTACCAACACCACCACCGCCGAGTGCACTGGGCACGATCTCCGCCGTCGCCGCCGGTTCTGTGCCACCTGTCGTGGCACAGGACACTTCACCGGGCAAGCCCAGTGCCCTCTCTACCCCAGGAGCAGACCACTACCACCACCCGCCCGGACAACACCGCCGACCATTATCGAAACCACACCACCTGCACACTCGTTAGACGCAGCGACACGGGACGCCATTCAGGATCTCCACGCGGAGATCTTGAACGTCGGCGCCCGTTTAGCTGCCCTTGAAGAGCTGTGCAGTGTCATCACTGAAAAGGTACAGAACCTTCAAGCTGCCACCACCGCCGCCATCGCCACACTACAGTCCACCATCGCTGAGCTGTCCAGCCGGACAGCTAGTGTTCAGCCACAGCCTCAGCAGGACTTCCAGCCGCAGCAGCTCCACTCCGCCGATCGGCCCCACTCCAGGGGCCAATCACACAGCGGGGCTGTTACAAGACCCGGACCTGAGTCTTGGATTCTTCGTTCACGGCAGCTACGACTGGAGAAGAACCAACACTAGCTCAGCTCAATCCCTCACCCTCTAATTCCTCTACTCATCTCCCTGAATATTCCGCGGTGACAGTCTGGGCCTCGGTCAAGTCTGTCTCCCGGACCTCATTTCACCTCTCTGACTGCAACCTACAATCAGTTAAATTATCACCTTGAATCCGCGGGTGCAATCATGCGGTACCGCCTCTCCTTACTTCCTTCTAATACCGGTGGAGGGGTTTTTTAGTCGGTATGCCCACATGGGAGACCCCGACACTCCGGGCTTGCCCGGGTCAGTCCTTAAGGTGGATTTTTCCCCTCCACTCGAAACTTAAAAAAAAAAAAAAAAAAAAAAAAAAAAAAAATACGTGCCGTAAACCTACGACACGGGACATGAAAATAAACATTTAAACGAAAATTGATATGAATATGTTTTTTTATTTTCAGTAAGGTACAAGAAATGCCGCTTTGGCTTTACTACTCTGCAAAATCTCTATTATCATTTCGATGTCCCCTTAATCTAATAAAATGCACCCCATTGAAGAGGTGAAGTTTTTAAATAAACAAGTCGGCACATTATGTGGGCCTAATGTGAAATCTAGAAATATTTATATTTTTAATGCCTTAGCAGGAATTGTTTGCATATAAGGCGCTACTCTTTGTATGGATAATTTACATCAGAAAAGCCGTAAGCCATTATTCGCACAGTACCTTCGATTATCACTATTAATTTTAAAATTATTTTGACATCATAGTGCGTATAGCAACAATTTTAAAACAGATCTGGTAGTTATGCAAAATCAATAACATTGTTGTCTGTTGTAAAATTTTTAGTTGCTCTTTACTTTTCGTTCGTCTAAATTTTAAAATATTTATTGTCTTCTTCAAAATGGTAAGTTATATTTGCAACTTGGGTGTACAGAGTAATTTTCATCAACAAACTTCTAGGATTGTTTCTGTAAATAGTTAAATGCTAACCAAAAGCTCCGCTAACAACTTATATTTCAGAATATTAAATTATCACAGTGATAACATTAAAACCTTTAGGGTGTGATTTTTGCATTAAATATCTGCAGATATTTTTTTTCAACGTAAGTTCTCCAAATCAATCAGCGTAAGGAAGGGCAACATTATTCTACAAACATAGTTAAAGTTGGGTTATAATTTGTATGAGTGTAAGCACATTGTTTGGAAAAAAGAAAAATTGTATTTTTTTCCATAAACTGAAACTATCCATCATTCTTCTTATTTATATTTATAATATTTTTATTGATTTTTTATGTAGTTTAACGTCCTTTAACCTGGTTGGTCATATCGGACGCTGAATGAAATTGGTGAAATGATGCTCAAATGATCTTGGGGTCAATGGAGCTTAAAGTTACTCGACATTCGTCTTCTCGGGATAAGGGAACCCCGATAAAAAGCCTTATCCGGGTAACTCACCCTAAGCGAGATTCGACTCACGGCCTGTTGAATGTGAAGCAGACACGCTACCACCACGCTACCCAGGCGGGCTAATTATTTGTTTGATAAGGGCGCTGATGACCTTGTAGTTGAGCGCCCTTAAACACTAACCACATCATCATTCATTCGTTATGAAGCAAATATGTATGTTTACGTAAACACAAGTGCAAGTACAAGTGACAAACAGCTGCTCTAAATAAAAGCTAAATCAGATCTAAGAGTCAAAGTAGTCAACATAGCTTTCCAGAAGAAAGGGAAGGGGTAAAATTAAAATTACATTGAATTTTATTCATGGACGCCCTTCAATAGTTCTCAGCGTCCCATTCTACATTGGACGTTAAAGACTGCTTAATTCTGCTCAGAGACCTGAGGTTCTTTTACATGCTGTAAATCTACGACAAGGGACCAATAACTTTACTTCCCTTCCGAAGGAAGCCATGCTAAGGGTTTTTACGCCCACAAAAATCCATCGACCTCCGCCGGGTTTAAACCCGCAACCCTAGGAACTAGCATGATATCTCTAGACCATGGATAATGACTACTGATAGGTATACCAGTGCATGGGTTGTCAGCGTGTGCCATTACACTTGAATATATAAACGGCTTGCGCTGTTGTCGAACTTCAGATTAGTAGTAAATAACTAATCGAGCCCGTTGGACATGCGGATGAGTAGGAGAGGGTAGAGACATTGGGAGCAGAGATTGGAGTAGGAGTAAGAGTAGGGAGGGATGAGAAGGACGACCAGATCTGGACGACGAATACGCGCATGAACGGGATCCCTAACGTTTCCAGTTGGGGCACCTTTACCGCACATTTTAGCGTCGGCTAACACTCTTTAATCTCTGTATCCTCGGGGTCCCTCTTGCAACGAGACAAACTCCCAGGAATGGGCCCAGCAGGCCCACCACCAGGAGATATTTTTCCAAAGTGCACAATCCATCGTCCAACCGCAATACACCAATCGGCATCACCTGGTTCTTCAACCCTGAAGCTGAGAGAACAGGAAATGATAGATAAGGACATTCATGCAAAGGAGAACCACCTACCAACTCCTGGAAACCACCAAAAATACCAGTGGTCAGATTGGCAATTGTGATGAAAATAGAACCTAGAACCCAGAACTTCCTGAATGCATGTATCATACACTCTTGCGGAGCCATCTGATTCGGTAATGGAGTGAGGATAAACATTTGGTATTTCATTTTGTAAACTTTATTAGCCATAAGTAAGTGCTCCCACATTTTATTATTCTGAGTCTGACTTTCCTACGTTGATAAGAAAAGCCAACACACTCTATGCCTTGTGGTGCTGTCCTTCGATATTTTCATGTCTAATTTCTAAATGGGCTGGTGGCTCCTACTCTCTACATTCTGGATTGCACAGCTTATCAACCAAAAAACTTCATCAGCAACTTTCTTTCCAAGGCATTTTAATAAAATGTAGTAGTTGGAATTTTGATTTTGGAATTGATTCAGAAGTGCAATATTATTCTCTCATATTTACCTATTTGTACATATCAGCTAGAGTTAGTGATGATGCTGATAGATAATAGATGGAGATAGCGAGAACATTATTCTAGAAGTCTTAGAAATTTCTTAAACTAATCTTTGAACAACTTTCCAGTTATCATACCATGAATGGCATCTACCGTTTTATGATGAACAGTAACAGTATAAAACTGTTTATTCCCCCAGCAAGAAGAATAACTCTTTTTGCTTTTATGGAAGAAAATTGGTTGTTGCAAAAATGTATTCCATCTGACCAACCATTCCATCATGGTGTCATACCAAGTTTCATCTACTTAGATACCTACTATTTCTTGATACCTGCCCAACATATTTGATTATTTGTTAATTCCATTGAAGCTGAATGGCATGTTTAAACACCAATGAATCCAAAAGTTTTCTTAACCTTTTGTTGGTCACTGGAGGCCTTAGAGACCCCTAACATTACTTAAATATTATAATTTTCGAAGGAACACACCAAGGATTGTCTGGCTAGGAGATTACACCTTACTTGATTGTTTGCTGTAGCAGTTACCTTATCTGTACTGCAAGAATAATTAATTAGCAGTTATATGTTGCTGTGTGCTTACTCTTGTTACATATTGTTGCATTTTTTTTTGTAATTTTTTTACCTTCTGATGAGTATAGGATTCTTAATAGAGTGTTCCTTAGAAATCAAAACTAATATTCCATTAGGCAAGGAGTATCTGAAAACAATGACCTTAGCTTATTTCTCACAAGTTATAATGAAGACCAACAGTATCAAACTTATCCAGTGATTGACAAAAATAAACCCAAAGAGCTTATAACAATGATTTGCGAACACATGCCATCTACCCTGAAAAGGAAACAATATGAATCCTGCAATAAAGTCAAAAAGAACTGCAAAACAAATTAATATTATTAATATTAATATGATAAATGTAACATTTCTTTGAGCAAACATTCCAAAATTATTTTTGATAGTTATTCAATTGGATAAAACATGGAAAAAGTAGATGATTCTGAGTAGCAAAATATTTCATAAAGCTGTATATCCGAAAATGTCAATATATTTTCTTTGCAAGTTTGTTTAATAGAAATAATAATATATTCTGCATTTATATTATGTTTAAACTGGTATTTTTAGAAGTAAAATAATACTAATAAAAACCAGTATATTTAATCTAAATAAAGGTAAACATAAATAAAAATAAATAAATACATAAATAGACATATAACTACAAAAATATACAATGGGTTTACTAGCACCTGCAAAACCTACAGTGCTCTACCAAAATGCACAACTAATGGAAGTTTAAGTGGTGTACCCATAAGGAAACCCATATTCTGCCTTCCAAACAATGTCAACTGTTGAGTTTTTGTTGTGTTTAACATTTACATACTGTTTGGGAGACTTAGGTCTTTGCCAAACTCATCAATTTTACAGCAGTTCATTAATTTTGTATTTTCAGGTCTCTTTCTTTAGTTGGAGTTGAACAGCTTCTAACATCTGATGCTAATAATTTTGTGAAGTTTTGAACGTTGCAGCAATTGATTTTTTTACCGGATTATCACATTTCCCATTACCTCAGTTTTATTGGTCATAAATGTTCTTCAACAATTTTGAAGTGTTACTCCGCTTCTGCAGCACTTTTATTTTCATCTTTCCATTGTTTTTACATTGAGCATATGTTTACCCATGTTTGTTTAGTGATCCCTTTGTCTTTTTCCCTTCCCTTGCAACTTGTGAAGCAATGTAGAGATACTACCAATTTATTTCAAATAAATTGTTTGCTCCATAAATTATTTCCGATGTGCCAGTTATTAGAGGTTTGAATTACTCAATTCTTTTAAATCCTGTAAATTTTCAGTTATTTTTCAGTATTGCATACAAAGTGTGTAATTTTGATCTAACATATAGCATCCAGCTGTTAAACATTTGACTACATTGTTTCCTTTATATCTGTATGAAAATGTTTTCTGTGGATAGTTCTGCAAAATTCACATAGATGAAAAAGAAGTAGGTAAGGTTAATTTGTATACACACTAACAAATAGTTAAGGGTAGAGATCATAGATTTTTTGAAAAATAGAAAAAGTCCATTATGTAATCATAACTTTTGCAGAAAGTCATACTAACACTAAATCACTCTGGACCTTCTAAAATGCTTCAGAAATCATAGCAACATATTTTAAAAAATCAGGCAACTACTACAATCAGCAGCTGATAAATTAGCCAAAGAAGTAGGATCCAAAATTTAGGTTGTTTAGCCTATTACCCCTTATTGCATTAAAGAACCTTGTAAAGAAGAGCGCGAGGATGGAATACTTTAACCAAATGAAGTTCTCTTGTTTCAAGTCATATTTGTAACACTCCATTTTACCAGTGTCCATTCTTATTCTCGATTTCCTGTGCAAGAAACGTCATTGATGCCCTCGCTGATGAAGCAAGATTATGTCCCTCTAATGACAGGATATTCTATTGAATGTGATGACATACTGATGAGATGACGAATACTATCCCTCTAGCGGCAGATGTTTATACTTGAAGGTTTAGAAATAGAAAAAGTCCATTATGTAATCATAACTTTTGCAGAAAGCCATACTAACACTAAATCACTCTGGACCTTCTAAAATGCTTCAGAAATCATAGCAACATATTTGAAAAAATCAGGCAACTACTACAATCAGCAGCTGATAAATTAGCCAAAGAAGTAGGATCCAAAATTTAGGTTGTTTAGCCTATTACCCCTTATTGCATTAAAGAACCTTGTAAAGAAGAGCGCGAGGATGGAATACTTTAACCAAATGAAGTTCTCTTGTTTCAAGTCATATTTGTAACACTCCATTTTACCAGTGTCCATTCTTATTCTCGATTTCCTGTGCAAGAAACGTCATTGATGCCCTCGCTGATGAAGCAAGATTATGTCCCTCTAATGACAGGATATTCTATTGAATGTGATGACATACTGATGAGATGACGAATACTATCCCTCTAGCGGCAGATGTTTATACTTGATGGTTTAGAGTAGATATCTATTAAGGTATAAAGCATTTATATGTTGCTCCTATGTTCACACAATGACTGCGCTGTGGCCGAGTGGTTAGACCACTCGTCTCTCACCTAGATGGCCAGGGTTCGATCCCAAGCGACCGCATGTGGGATTTGTGGTGGACAAAGTGGTGCTGGGATGGGTTTTCTCTGGGTACTCCTGTTTCCCCGCCATCGCATTCCACCAGTGTTCCATCAACCATCAGTCATGTATCAGTGTCACCGCCCTCGGTGGTATAAGTAGTTAAAGCAGGCATTAAACACTACCAAAAAAAAATTCACACCAAATGATAATAACACTTCCATAGTCACAAGGTGTCTTGTGTTTACATTCAACTTGTCAACAGCAGAGCAACATTAGAATGTTATGCATTACCAGAATGAGAGGGAGTGTATAAAGGCTGATTAATTAGCAACACAATTAATCCGGAGCTCTTCTGCAAACCATTACTGCTCTCTATGTAGAGGTTGATGTGATAGCTTTCTCTTCCGGAAATGAATACTGTTCCTTCTCAATAAAGTGTGCTAAGGCTTCAATGTAGACACACTAGACAACTGTGACATGATTCTTGCTCAATTGACATGCAGGAAATCACAGATAAAATTGAACATCCAAGTATACCAAATAGCTATTGAACATACCAAACATGACCATGAATGCTATTACTAGTGTAGGCAAGCTGTTTCTTAAGAGACTAGATATAGCTAAGTTAGATAAAATAAATGCAATTAGTGCATGTTCAGGGAGCAAGGCCTCCCTATTCTATATGTCAGAGCTGTCACATAAAATGCTAGAGAATTTTTTATTGGTAAGTGACTAAAGTCTATAAACTCCAGTAAATTTGATCTAGTTTGACTTCCTTTCTGAAGTTTTAGTTGGATTGTTCTCCACTAATTTCATAAATGTTGGATCAGTTTAAATAACTGAATTTATTAGATAGGTGTTTTAGATAAAAGATTTAGAAGTATTTCGTTAGCTACATTACAAAGTAATCAAGTTTTAATCCTAGACCAGATGTTGCAAAACTTTACATAAAGGGAGTCGCATTAATTGTCAGAGAATGAATTGTCAGAAAAGGTCACCTAAGTTTAAGATACAAACCACTAACTCACAGGCACAAGGTGCACAGATCACATTAGTTTTCAAATATATAATTTTATTAGTCCTCATCCATTTTATATTTTTCTTTTATTTCTGGCCTTGGAAAGAACCAAATTTCAATGTCAATCGAATAGCAACAGTTTTTAAAAGATATGAATGTCGCTTCAGCCTAATGTATTCCTATATTTCTCTTCTACTTACAAGAAAACAAGTAATAAGGCCATTTCAGCTAATGCTTACCTCGATTATGTTGATAAAAGATTAATTTTTTGTAAGAATAGTTCGCAGTTCATATCTTTTAAAAACTGTTGCTATTCGATTGACATTGAAATATATATATTTTTTTTTGTTTGAAAATGTCATTTCAAATATCTACATTATGCAAACACTGTTAGTGCCTGTGCAAACTCTTTCAAATAAGGAAATGTGTCATTTGGCTGGCAGTTGTAAAAATCAACCAAATGTCCTTTTATTTGACTTTCAGTAGTTCATTACACTATAATATATAAATTAAAATCTGAGCACTTTATTTTATTTAATTGTTCAAAATTCTTAAAAAATATTTTTGGAATTTTTGAGAGTCAAACAAAAGTAGCTAACAGTTCAGGTTTGACCCTAGGACTGTACTTTGACAAATTCTGCTCTTGAATATTAAAATGTTATTGTTATCAGAATTACATCATAAGATGTTGAAAAGTGGAACATCCATTCAGATTATGAATAATCATCACAATTGAAACCAATGTTAAAGAAAATAAAATGGAATGCACACACATCGTAATCATCATCATCACCATCAAATGCCATAAAACTGTTTTAAGAAATCAAGTACTCTATATCTTTTAGTTAATGTAGAGTGGTAAATTTCTTCACTAGAAATGTATGCTTTACATTTACAAACATATCCGGCAGAATTATATACATTCAGTAATTTTTTAATGTAAAAACTTTATTGGATGTCTGAATATGACATAAAGAAAATGAAGAAAAAAACACTTTATATAACTGTATGGTATAATTTCAGCGTGAGTGTCTTTCTGTTCATATTGGCCAAGCTGGCAGCCAAATTGGTAGTGCTTGCTGGGAGCTATATTGTCTTGAACATGGAATCCAACCAAATGGCCAGATGCCATCAGATAAAGTTGCTGGAAGAGATGAATGCTTCAGTACATTCTTCACTGAAACTGGAGCTGGTACCCATGTTCCTAGAGCTGTGTTTGCAGATCTGGAGCCCACAGTTTTAGGTAAGTTTGACAAAATATTGATCATCAACAACAAATAGCAGGTTTAACAGGGATTTATACTCTCTTTCCATCATGCCCACTTAACTGCATCTCCTTACCAACCTACCTATGTGCTCCACATATTAGTAAAAGGTTGTGTGTGCGTGTGCGCGTGTGCGTGTGTGTGTAATTGCTTGAGTGAGTTTGAAAATGTTAACTAATAAAGAACTTACAAATTTTATTTGCTAAGCCTATTTATTGAATGTGACATTTAGTAAACACTATTAATAAAGTAAAAATGAAATACATTTCTTGTTTGTAAGTTTAAATGACTGCCAACCCGAAAGGTCATCAGGCAAATGAATAAAACAGATGAAATGAAGCTCAAATGAGCCTGGGGTCCATTGAGCTTAGATTTGTCAAACATTTCTCTTCTCAGGCAAAGAAAACCTCACAAAACACCTTATCCAGGCTACTCACCTAACCTCCTGTTCATCAATCCATCCTAAACAAAAATAATCCTACCCTATACGTAAACAATAAAACCCCTTTGCAGCAAAAT
Source organism: Hymenopus coronatus (assembly GCA_030762935.1). Classification (NCBI taxonomy): domain Eukaryota; kingdom Metazoa; phylum Arthropoda; class Insecta; order Mantodea; family Hymenopodidae; genus Hymenopus; species Hymenopus coronatus. The sequence goes on along the minus strand of CM060894.1, from coordinate 89,440,166 downwards.
CACTTGGTTGAACCTTGTGTGTGTGTGTGTGTGTGTGTGTGTGTGTGTTTGCATGCATGATGTGTGTGTGTGCGTGTGTGCATTTGTGTATATCAAATTACCCTTTACATGAAACATTTCTTATTTAGTTTCTTAAAAATTGACTTTATTAATCATACTTTTAATACATGTTCTTGACAAAATGTGGGCCATGATATGGTAGACAGCCCAGGTTTGATCCCAAGCGACTATGTGAGATTTGTGGTGGACAAATCAGAGCAGGGATGGGTTTTCTCTGGGTTCTCTGGTTTCCCCTGCCATCGCATTCCACTGATGCTCCATCTTCATTTCCTTAATCAACAGTGTCATTGCCTGCAGTGCCAAAATTAGTAACAGCAGGTGCTAAACACTACCAAAAAAATGACAAAACGTTTATTTGAACTTTTATAAACAGCCTGTGAAATCCCCTTCATTGTGAATCACTTTTATATACACTGTTATAAATGGTGAAAAAAACTTGCTAGCATTTCATTTTCACAGTCAACTCAAAAGTCATTTTTCCCCATGTTGATCACTCCACTTCACTCCACTCAGTTCCCCTTTTGCATGGCAGTAGTACTGTTGTGACAATAGAGTCTTGTTGTGCCACTGGTCCCAGGCTATATAGGGCTGAGAGAAAGAAATAGTAACACAGGATGAACTAGAACTTCACCCTAAACTTTCAGAGATTGTTCAAGAACATGTTTTGAATTTTTTGGTATAAGGGACTCATGCCCTTTGGCAGCTCATTAAAGCAAAATTACATTTAACATGGTTTTAAATTGAGTGTTGTATATAACGCTCTTTACTGCTATAGTTCTCAGCAACCCTTTCTAAAGTGGGCGTGAAACAATCTTTAATTTTGCTCAGAGGACTCTTTATCAAGCTAAAAGTTCCTTTATGTGCTGTAAATCCAAGATACGGGATCACCAGCTTTGCTTCCCTTCTGAAGGAAGGCATGCTAACAATTTTTATGCCTAAAAAATACAATGCTTTCCACCCACCATAGGCTAGTATGTTACCCTTAGACCATGGAGGACGGCTTTGTTTAGTTTCTTATTGCACTGAAAACATTGAATAACAGTGCAAATGTCTATGGTATATACTGTATGTCTTGTTGCCCTCTGTGGTGTAATGGCTACCATGTTAACTTCATATACCCAAGGACGCGGGTTCAAACCCTGCAGAGGATGATGGATTTTTTTCCTTAGCATGGCTTCCTTTGGAAGGGAAGTAAAGCCATTGGTCCCGTATCATAGATTTTTAGCACGTAAAAGAACCTCAAACCTGATAGAGAGGCCTCTGAGCAAAATTAAGCAGTCTTTCATGCTCAATTTAGAATGGGATGCTGAGAACCACAGCAGTTAAAGAGCGTCCGTAAATAACGCGCCATTTACATTTTTTTTAACTGTATGTCTTGTTTGTAAATATTTCCATTACCATGGTACCTAGTGTTGACAACAGCAATGCTGTTTTTAACTCACTGCCCCTCAAGTTTGCATTCAGTATTGCTTGGTTTTATGAAGGTTTTGTTTTTCCAACCATGTCAGTTATGTGTTGATAGTAATAAACACCAATATTGGTAGGTTTACTGATGAAGAGTTGGCTGGTATGCACTTGTATAGGCTCACTACATGTAATGCAAGCTGTTCCTGCATTGAAATCAACCACATCAGTGCATAATAGCCTTGGAGATACTATCCTTCCAAGTTAGAATGGAAGATACTGCCCATGTGAGATATGCCAGAACATCAGATCTGGAAGAGAATGTGTTATATGCGATTGCTGACAATCCTTCACTTGTAATCAGCATGTTGCATGAATTCTGAATACAAGACAATCAACTATTTTGAAAGTTGTACATCAAAAATTGCTGCCATATCATCCACAGAAGGTACACTGATTGCAGCTAACTAACTCCCATTTCAAGTGGGTCATGCAAATTGGTTTCTACTGTAATGTGCAGAAAACCACAATTTTCCTGCTTTAAGTTTGGGACTATAAAAATCCACATGTACTCATCTGTCAATCCTATCATCAGCATTTTGCTGGGAAAGTATGGGCTGGTATTGTCAATGGTTTGTGATTATGTACTTCCTGATACACTCAAGGAAGTCACGTACAAATAATTACTTTCACAGTTCCTAGAAGATGTGCTACTGAGAATTTGTTAGCTGATGTTTCAACATGAGGGATAAGAGTTGTGTGCAAAGCATTCTTTCAACATGTCCTCCTACAGTTCCTAGAAGATATGCTGCTGACAATTTGTAAGGTGATGTGGTTTCAATATGAGATGATACCAGCACACTTTGCACTCTGTTAGAAACCACACTGATGTGCAGTTTGGATGACAGTGGATTGGCTGTGGTGGTCCTGTTACATGACCAGTTCGATCACCAGTCATGATACCAATGAACTTCTTCTGAAAAACCTAATGTGGCTCCGGTTGACACTCACAAGGACCTGGTTGCTAGTTTTTTCACATTCAAGGAATAGTATGCCAAACTCCTGTACTACTTGAGTGTGTGAGAGTATCAGCGGTTCATTATTATACCCTCTACCATGATCATGGTAGTCAACATTTTGTACAATACCTGTAAGAAAAGTTCTACATTTGCTACTTACTGTGCTGTATATTGACAGATCAGATTGAACACACTGATAAATGTATGCATGTTTCATGCGCAGGATGTTACAATACTCTGTTGTATATTGTAGGTTTTGGTACTTGCATATTACGCTGGCTGCTTCACTCTTGTGAAGATATTTTCACAGAAACAAGGGTGACTGGGGTATCAAACCAAATAAACCATACATTATTACTCTGAAACAGCTGCCAGAGACCATGGATTGCTGATAGAAAAATACTCAGACATCCTTTGAAGCAACCTCTGAAAGCTTTTTGTTGGAGTTCTGGTTCACCCTGTGTGGAGTGACCTTAACTGGACTTGCTAGAGTGTAAACAAATACATATGCAGATCTCAAACTATTTGTGTCAAATAAATATTTTTGTGCCATTAATTATTTCTAAGGTATTCATTGCTCTTCAGTAGCGGCTTGTAGCCAAAATATCTGGTAGGGCACAATTTTAAGATTGACTAAAATTAAAACTAAACTGAATGTTATCTATGGACGTTCTTTAGCTGCTACGGTTCTAAGCGTCCCACTCTATTTTGGACGCGAAACACCGCTTAAAAATGCTCAGAGGCCTATTTATCAGGCCTTTATGAAGGAAGGGATTTAAAAGAAAATCAGCCGGGTTTGTACCTGCGACCTTGAGAATCAGAGGCTAGCATGTTACCCCCCCTAGATCACGGATGACGACAGACTAAAATTAATGGATAATAAAAGATATCAGTAGAAATGAAATGCTAATTTGTGTGTTAGCACTAACCTTTCTGTTTGTAGATGAAGTCCATCCTTCGATCCTTTGCTTGAAAAAATACTTCCATAACTCTTTAAGTCAGAAACTGAACGCGACATGTTCCGAGAAATTTGAACACGAATTGTCACTTTCACTGTTTATCATATGTCAACAACATTATCAGAGAGGTTGTAAATTGATGCATAGCTCGTCTTAACAGCTGATGCGCTTGAGTTTAAGATTCCAGTCTTCAATACTACCTTACACAACTTAAATAGCTTAAAACGTTCAAGATGTTTCTTTTCACCAACGAAGCTCGGTTTTCTCTCAGAAAATTATGGAAACCGCCCTTAAAGTAAAGTAGATCGTGATCGTGATAAGCATTTTCTTTATAAGTAATTGTAAACTTTACAAACCATCGCCTAACAGTGTATAGGATTTTCCCTCTTAAGGCAAGTTTTAACACTGCGGTTTCTTTGAACACTAGCAACTGACAAATCGGCATATCAATCTGCAGTTAATTTCACCAAATTATTCTCCAGCGCATTCGGATTATGTTTCATGACACGTGAAATACATTCAAGGCACTGTTTAACACTTATCAGTTTACTCTTACTCAGCACTCATTCTCAAAACACTAGCCTCTAATCACCTCTGGCAAGTAAGGTCCATTTTTGCAATAACTATTGGTTATTTGGCTTTTTCCTGTTTCAAGTGAAGCTTCAACTGTATCGTGAATCTATTTCCTAGTAAACTTAGGGCAATTACACAACACACTGCTTGTACGCCTTGAGCATTGGCGCGCGAACGTACCTTGTCGTCTGCTTGGCAGGCAGGAGAAATATCAAGTAGCTACCAACATTATACATTTTTACCATTTAAGCTTCTTTTTGTATGTTTCGTTCGGGAGGTTTATAGATCAACTTTGTTTTCAAATAAGAACACATTCAAACTTAAGAAGTGTTTCTTATTATTTACTCTTACATGTGAAAATATCTTTGGCTAAACATTTTTGTCGGGGATTTGACTCAAACTTGAACCTTTGCTTATTGTCGGTTCTTATTTTCCCTTTGCGCATGTGCAGCAAATGACCACAGAGGCTTTCGTGTCCTAAGAGAACCTTCCCCTCTCGGCCCCTTGAAACCGGTATCCACAAATTAGCTGCATCTGAAAGCATTGAATTCTTTTGCGCGTGCGCATAGGATGACCACAAAATCGCTTGTGTCCGAAAATGCGGCCGGTTAGTATTTCCGACAGCCATCTTCACTACAACTGTCCAGTGTGCATAGTAGGTTTAAATTTATACAAAATGCGTTATAGATTATAGCATTTTACCTAATAATATAATGCAGAAATTATTGTCTAAAATTGTTGTAGGGAGGACACGTGCCCCTGTGACCCTAAAGGCCGGCCGCCACTGTTGTTCTTATATTACATTTTCCAGTATTACTAATCTTTTGAAGTGTTCATGCGATTTTATGAAGGGGGTATGTAATTTCAAAGTCAGCATGCATGAACAGCTCTTTAACATATGACTATTTCTTCAGCTTCCTGCATTTCCATTTTACCTTCAACAAAGGCTTTAAGCAAAATCTTAGTGATAATTGGAATAACATGAAGCTTTTAGATAAAAAGCAAACTTTTATAAGATTATTCCATAGAAAAATAGGGAGAGAAGGTCATTAAAAATAATCATAAACATTTTTCCTTTTATTCTTAGATTGATAGATTAGATTGCATTCTGTAGGTTCATGATGGGCAAGCAGGCTTTGAACAAAGAACATGTCAAAGCATACAAAATTAAATACACCAAGTATATAACATTTAAAGTCCTTGCATTACAACTAATAGTAAATATTTTAAACTTTCAAAGTCGCCCTCTGTGGTGTAATGGTTACTTTATGTATCCAAGGTCGCGGGTTCAAACCCGGCGGACGACGATGGATTTTTTCGGGTGTAAAAATCCTTAGCATGGCTTCCTTTGGAAGGGAAGTAAAGCTGTTGGTCTCGTGTCGTAGATTTACGGCACATAAAAGAACCTCAAGCCTGATAGAGAGGCCTCTGAGCAAAATTAAGCGATCCTTCACACCCAGTTTAGAATGGGATACTGAGAACCACAGTAGTTAAAGAGCGTCCATAAATAACATGCCATTTCCATTTTTTTTAAACTTTCAATATCATTTGGCTTTTATAGCCTATATTTGGAATTATCACCCATGAAGGAAAGGCATAATAAAAGGCAAGATAAATTCATAAGCTTTGCTTTTATTCACTACTCTGAAAACTTGAGGGTGCCATAAGTAATTTGTTGACTGACAGGTTTCTTTGCTGCTTCCTAAGGCAAATCTATTGGAGACATCTGGTGTCATTGACATTGAAGTTCATTAGGTGGGACTCGTCATATAAATTTTTTCTTGGATTCAAGCGACCTAAAAACATGTATTTCTGGTGAAATCTTATCAAATTTTTGGGTGGAATATATTACCTTCTCTACCTATTAAGTAAATTGTACATGGTAGAGAAAATAGAAATTGGATCAACACAAAGGATTTTAGTCAACATTTAAATAGGTCAAGCAATGAGGTTCAAGAAAATCCCTTTACTCCAAATAAATCCCACATTTTTACTAATTCACACTTAAAATAAATACAGAAAGTACTGCATTTGACCCCGAACTTTTATACCCAGACTTACACAGAATCATGTTTTGGGGCTGACTAAATTTAAAAAAAAGCTTTTAAAAAACAGGCCCATATGCAGGTTTTCTGTCTTTGAGCAGCATAACTCAAAAATAATAAAATCAGTTAATAGCAAACTTGGTATTTAAGTTACACATCTTCCAAGGGTGCGACATATATTTTTACTTTCTCTATACGTACTATGTACATAGTGTATAGAGAAGGTATCGCACTCCACCAAAAAATTTGATACCGAGATTTCATCGGAAATATATGTTTTAGGGTTCCCTGTATCCAAAAAAAGTATTTTCACAAAAAGGTCCATGTGTGTGTGTGTGAACATGATAACTCAAAAACGAAAAGTCGGTTAAATACCAAAGTTGGTATTTAAGTTTAGTATCTTCCAGGGATGTGAAACGAAGATTTTGAGAAAAATCCCCCCCACCCCAAATTATCCTTTATATGGAACTTTTTTGAAAATTTTGATTTTCTATAAAATGGCTTTAACGATTTTGATTAAAATAGTGTATATTAAAGATATTTACCTGACAAATAAAATGTATATTTTGAATTTTCTGGGAATAACCACTATAGACTCCTTTATTCTGGGTCAATTTTACGGAATTTTGCATAACTGCTAAACTGTAAGAGATGGACAAAAACTTAACACAGAACAAATGTAGAGCACTTTAAAACACACAATTTATATCATATAAATTGTTTTCGTGAAGTTGATTGTTTTTGAGATATTCCTTGTTTTTGATTTCAGCTATGAAAACATACTTTTCTCATACAGGAATTTGTCAACTCCTGTCCATACAAATCAGGAACTTCAGTAACATAGCAACCAGCTTTTGACTATCACTTTAACCTATGGTACTCCCTAATTGCGTTTCTACTTACAAGGAAGCAAAAAATAAGACTATTTCTGCTAGTTTTTCTTTTTTTCTCGAATAGCATGAAGAAAATAGAAGCATAAGCTTTTTAACAATAATTTTTTGCAGAGACGTAGAGAAAGTCATGTGAATGGAACACATCAGATTTTTTTTAAGAAAATATCCCCACTACAAGTCACCCCTTACATGGAAAATGTTCTATTAGAATTTTCTCAAAAAGGGCTGTCATGATTTTGATTAAAATATTATTTAGAATATTTATCTGGAAAATAAATTATAAATGTTGAATTGCTAATTCTGAATAACTTCTGTATAACTGGTAAACCACAGACAGACAATCTTCTGCACAAAACATAATAGCTCAAACACACAATTATTCAAATAAAATTATTTATGACATTAATCGTTTCCAAGAGATTTTTTTTATTGGTTTTAACTTTCAGATACTTATCAAACTTTTATGTTAACAAGAAGCATATAGAAGAACAAGCTTTCGTTGGAATAATTCTTAGAAGCAGGAACGGGTCAAGTCTAGTGAATTGAACATCACATTTTCTTTTTTTCTCCTACCTTTGTTGTACTTATTGATATTTATGTTGATGGTTAAATTAAATGCATGTAGCACTGCAAATGTGTTAGGTGTTTGCCCAGTGGATTTTATAAAATGTGATTAAATGTCCAAACTGGTAATAAAATTAGTAATAAACACACTCTCAATCACTCTCATAATCTGATTAAATCAATATCTCTTCTTGGTAACATGGTTTTTGAGTTAAGCCAAGACTCTTTTCTCAGGAAAGAGCTAATGCCTCCATCAACAGGAGAATAATCAATCTGATGTGTTGCACACTTGACTTATTCCACTGGCCCTTGTACAAACTATTCTTATAAATGTTTGTTCTTCTATCCAATTCATGTTAACCGAGATAAACATATGCAAAAATTAATTTATTTATATTTACTTGTAGATACAAGGGGCATAGTAGGCTTAAGAGGACAATAAAATATTTTAACAGTGGTTAATAACGTGTTGCAGATTCAAAACAGACATAGAAATGGATTTTCTTTTGGGTATAAAAATTCTAACAAATCCTTAGCATAGCTTCCTTTAGAACGGAAGTAAAGCTGGTGGTCCTGTGTCACAGATTTAAAATGTGCAAAAGGAACTCATAAAAAAGCCTGATAAAACGGCTTATAGAGCAAATTTAAGTGGTTTTGCATGCCCAAAAAGAATGCAATGCTGAGAATCACAGTAATTAAAGAGCATCCATATATATAACCCACTTTCATTTTTTTATGTGATGACTTTGAAATTCTGTTCTCTTTGAATAGCGAAGAGAAAAAAAAGAAAGAATGACATTGAGTTTTAATCAATTTTTTTATTTTCACATGTACTTTGTACATAATGTACAGAGTGTATTGCATTCCACACAAAAATTTGGTACTGAGATTTCTCCAGAAAGACGTTTTAGGGTCCCCTGTATCCAAAAAAGTTATGTTTAGAAAAAGGTCTATGTGTATGTGTGTGTCCCTGTGTCTGTGAACACGATAACTCAAAAACAAAAAGTCTGTAAAATACCAAACTTGGTATTTTAGTTTAGTTTCTTCCAGGGGTGCGACATGATTTTGAGAAAAGCCACTCCCCCACACTTAACTACCCTTTACAAGGAAAAAATTTCGAACATTTTGATTTTCTTAAAAATGGTGCTAACAATTTTCAATAAATTACCATATATTAAAGGTAATGGCAAATAAAATGTATATCTTGAATTTTCTGGGAGTAGTGCCTAAAGACTTCTTATTGTTAGAAAACTTATGCTACTATTTACTTCATGCTAATCAAGAAAAAATTGGCAGAAATAGTCTTAATAGTTGCTTCCTTGTAAGTATAAGCGAAATAAAGGAGTACAATAGGTTAAATTGATAATCAAAAGCTGGTTGCTATGTGACTGAAGTTCCTTTGTTTATATGGACAGAAGTTCGACAAATTCCTGTATGAGAAAAGTATACGCATTTTAAAGCTGAAACCAATAACAAGGAATATCTCAAAAATGATCATCTTCATGAAAAGAATATATATGTATAACATAAATTGTGTATTTTAATATGCTCTACATTTTTTGTATGGCAAGTTTTTGTCTATCACTTACGGTTTAGCAGTTATGCAATATTCTATAAAATTGATCCAGAATAGTGTTCAGAGGCTATTCCCAGAAAAATCAAAATATACATTTTATTTTTCAGATAAATATCTTTAATAAACAATATTTTAATCAAAATCGTTAGAGCAATTTTTGAGAAAATCATTTTTGAAAAAAGTTCCATATAAAGGGTAGTTGGGGTTGGGGGGGATTTTCTTGAAAATCTTTGTGTCGGATCCTTGGAAAATACCAAACTTAAATACCAAGTTTGGTATTCAACAGTCTTTTCGTTTTTGAGCTATGCTACACACAGACACACACATACAGACCTTTTTCTAAAAATGCTTTTTTTGGATTCAGGGGGATCCTAAACATGTATTTCCTGTGAAATCTTGATATAGAATTTTTGGATGAAATACACATCCTTCTCTATATACTATGTACATAGTACGTGTAGAGAAAGTAAAACAGCATTTTTATTTCTCTAGCCTGTATGTACAATATACATAGCTGAAGAGAGTGTATTGTATTCCACCCAAAAATTCAATGTCAATATTTCACTGGAAATATATATTTTGAGATCCCCGAGTCCAAAAATGCATTTTTAGAAAAAGGTCTGCATGTGTATATGTGTGTCTGTGGACAGCAAAGTTCAAAAATGAAATGACCATTAAATAGCAAACTTGGTATTTATCTGTAGTAATTTCTAAGGATCAAGGATGTGATATGAAGATTTTCAAGAAGATCCTCTTCACCACAAACTACACTTTACATGGAATATGTTTTGAAAAATGTTGTTTTTCTCAAAAATGGCTATCGCTTTTGATTAAAATACTGTATATTAAATATATTTACATCACAAATAAAATGCATATTTTGAATTTTCAGGGAAGAGCCTCTGATGAGCTTTTCAGAATTTTACATAGATAGACAAAAAGTTACTAGACATAAAATGTAGATCTCCTTAAAACACATAATTTTTCATATGTGACTTTTACATGGAGCTGACCGTTTTTGAGATATTCCTTGTTATTGGTTTCCATTTTAAACTACTTAAACTTTTCTCAAACGGGAGTGACGTTTCATGTCTCTTGGTTTACTGCAGGCCATGCAAAGCGAAATGGACTTCAATTTCATATAGGACCAGCTTTTAAAAGATTTGACCAACAATTTAGCTAGTGTATTCCCTTATGTCCCTTCCACTTTAAAGGAAGCAAATTTCTGCTAATGTTTACCTCAATTAGCATATTGTATCCAACAGAATAAACTTTTATAAGGAAATCTGATTGTGTAACACCTAGAGAATGGAACACATCAGAGTTTTAGAAAAAGTTCTCTGTGTGTGTCCATATATCAGTGTGTCTGCAAAAACAACTCAAAAACGAAGTCTGTTAAATACCAAACTTGGTATTTAAGTTTAGTGTCTGTTAAATAGCAAACTTGGTAATTAAGTTTAGTATCTTCCAAGAATGTGACAAAGATTTAAGAAAATCTCCCGACCCCAAAACCCTTTATATGGAAACATTTTTGAAAATTTTGATTTTTCCAAAAATGGTTCTAATGATTTTGAATTTCTTGGGAATAGCCTCTGAAGAGTTCTTCATTCTGGATGATAAAAATGTTGCATAATTAGCAAATTGTAAGAGAGAGACAAGAACTTTCTATGATCTCATTAAAACACACAATTTTTGTCATATAGATTTTTTAATGGAGTTGACCATTTTTGAGATATTCTTTTGTTATTGGATTCAGTTTTAAAATTCTTAAAAAACTTTTCTCATAAGGGAATGCGTCAACTACTGGCAATGCAAATGGATCAATCATGTTGGCAACCTTTAAAAGATTTGACTATTGCTTTAATCTAGTGTATTCCCTTATTTCCCTTCTACTTACAAGAAAGCAAGTAATAAGACCATTTCTGCTGTTAATCTTCATGTTAATGAAGTGGATAGAAGAATATGTGTTTTAATGATAATTTGCTACACAGATGTAGAGAAAGTCATGTGAATGGGAGACATCAGATTTTTTTTCTAGAAATGTACTGCCTGTATTCCAGTGCTAATGATCTTTAACAACAAATGCAGTGAAAGGTAATGAAAATATAGAGGGCAGGTGTTCAAAAATCATATAAAACTTCCAAATGAAATTGTATGGGGTCAAAAAACACCCCTGCCACATATAGGGTTAAGGGGCAAGTAAATATGAACTATCAACTCTAAATATGGCATGGAGTTTAGACAACATTGCTTGTATGCCCATGTCGCACAGCAAATCACAGTTTTCTTACACTCAGTTTATCATGCGAGGGGCATACTGAAAATCACGAGCAACCCATTGTAAAAATTTAAATTTCAACAATGTAACGAAACGAATTGCAGGATCGTAATCTACAGAAATTAAGCCACATGTTGACATATTGTGACGTCATTAGCTTCTATCACGTGACCACAGACAGTGTTTGAAAAATGGCTGACATTGATGTTTCGTTTCCACAGCGTGCTGTCATTGAATTCCTTGTGAAAGAAGGAAAATCTGCTCCTGATATTCATCTCAGACTTCAACGTGCGTATGGAGGTGTCTGCATGGGTGCCAGCAGTGTTAGAAGATGGGTGAAACATTTCAAAGATGGAAACACGAGTCTGCAAAATGCGCCTCGTAGCGAGCGTCCTCGAACTGCCTCTACAGAACGCAACAAGGAAAGAGTTGATGAGCTCATTGCAGGAGATAGGCGTTTCACTGTGAATGAAATTGCTGCGCAACTTGGAATAGGACATAGTGCAGTGCAAGAAATGATCCACAGCTTGGGTTATAGAAAGGTCTATGCCCGTTGGGTCCCCCGTTTATTGACTGAAGACCACAAACTTCAGAGAAGAACCATTGCACAAAACCTTCAGAGATTTCATAATGAAGGTGATGAATTTTTGACGTGTATTGTGACTGGAGATGAGAGCTGGTTCCTTCACTATGAGCCAGAAACGAAACGTCAGAGTATGGAATGGCACCACTTGAACTCACCATCGAAGAAGAAAGCGAAGACAGTACAGTCTGTAAGAAAAGTTTTGGGAAGTTTCTTTTGGGATGCACAAGGTTGCATTCTGGTTGACTTTCTTGAACCTGGACAAACCATAAATTCTGCCCGCTACATCAAGACACTTCTGAAGCTCCGTCGGGCTTTGCGTGATAAATGCCCTGAAAAGAGGATCATCCTTCAACAGGATAATGCGCATCCGCATACTGCCCGTGCCACTATGGAGAAGTTCAGGGCATTAGGGTGGGAAGCTCTTCCACATCCTCCCTACAGTCCCGACTTGGCACCCTCCGACTACCATCTTTTTGGTTCTGTGAAGGAGCAGATGTGTGGCCAACGCTACGAGACGCTGGAGGATATTCAGAAAGTAGTGCTTCAGGGTCTGCGGGCAGCTGGAACGGAGTTCTATCATAAGGGCATTTTCAAACTTGTAGAACGATGGGAAAAATGTGTTCAAAACAATGGAGACTATGTCGAAAAGTGAAAGAAAGTTTGTAGATTATGATGATGTATTTGGTTTGGCTTAAAATTAAATATTAAGATTGTAAAACAGTGTTGCTCATGGCTTTCAGTATGCCCCTCGTATTTATATGAATATTTAAATAACATTAAAATTTAAAACATTTTATTTGTGATTAATGGTAACTAATGTAACTGGAGAAACAATTTTCATTGCAGATGAGATTCGTACTGGCACATACAAAAAGCTCTTCCATCCAGATCAGTTAATTAATGGGAAAGAAGATGCAGCAAATAACTATGCACGTGGTCACTACACTGTGGGAAAAGGCCTGATAGACATTGTGTTGGATCGTCTGCGAAAGTTGACAGATGATTGTGATGGTCTCCAAGGTTTCTTCATCTTTCATTCATTTGGAGGGGGAACAGGCTCTGGTTTCACAGCGCTCTTAATAGAAAGACTATCAGTTGACTTTGGAAAGAAGAGCAAAGTAGAATTTGCTATCTATCCTGCACCACAGGTAATTCATTATTTTCTTCCTTAACCTTCTGTAGAATGCTTCATTCATGCTGAGTTGAGCTGAACTAAGCTACTTTGGGTTAAATTTGGTTACATATACTCATACTTACATCTTCAATGAGTTTGCAACATTTATCTTTATTACTTATAATTTTCTCAAAAAGGAATGTAACAGTTTGTCTGGGCTGGCTGAATGGTTACACCACTCACCTAGGTGGTCTGGGTTCCATCCCAAGTAACTGCATGTGAGATTTGTAATGGAAAAGTGGCACAGGGGCAGGTTTTCTCCAATTTCCCCTGCCATCACATTCCACCAGTGCTCCATGTATCATTAGTGTCATCACCTGCAGTGTGCCTAGTAAAAGCGGGAATTAAATGCTATACAAAAAATAATTTGTCTTAGCACATAATATATTTGAGGTGCTGAAATGAAGATACCATTATCTTGAATGTGTTGTAAATATTGTGTGGTTTGTCTCCTTTCCTTTCCAAATGCTCATAGCTTTCAATAAGAGAAAAAAACAGTGAGAACATGCCATATGAGGTTTTTTACTTTCTCTAGCATGTATGTACATAGCAGCTAGAGAAGGTATTGCATCCCACCCAAAACTTTTATGTAACGATTTCACTGGAAATATATATTTTGAGGTCCCCTGAATCAGGAAAAAAACATTTTTAGAAAAAGTCCATGTGTGTCTGTCTGTAGACAGCATAGCTCAAAAACGAAAAGACTGTTAAAAACCAAACTTAGTATTTACATTTCGATCTTCCAAGGATGTGATATAAAGATTTTCAAAAACGTCCCCCCACCACCTCTCCTTTACATGGAAATATTTTGAAAATTTTGTTTTTCTCAAAAATGGCCAATGATTTTGATTACATCATCATATATTTAAGATATTTAAATTAAATATAAATGTATATTCTGGGAATAGCCTCTGAAGACCTCTTTATCCTGGATGAGTTTTGAAGAATTTTGTTTAACAGTTAAACCTTAAGAGATAGACAAAGGAATACTACACAAAAAATGTAGATTTCATTAAAACCCATAATTTATGTTATTTATGTTTTTCTTGTAGAGTTGACCTTTTTTAAGATATTCATTGTTAATGTTTTCAGTTTTAAACTGCCAAACTTTACTCAAATGGGACCATGCAAAGCAAGCCAAATCAGAATTGTTTCACATAGCAACCAGCTTTTAATAAATTTGACTATCATTTTAGCATAATGTATTCCCCTATTTCCCCTTCTACTTTACAATGAACCTAGTAAATAAGACCAATTCTGCTGTTTGTGTCAATTCTTTTATTTTTTATAAGAATAGTTTGTATTTGGAACAGCTAGAAAAAATTATGGGAATGGAAAATTTCAAGATTTTTTATTTAAAATTTAGTTTTTATATTTGGTGTCATGAACCACACCCCCAAAAACACAAACATTATTGAAAAAAAAAGTTTTCCATGTTCATACATGGAAAAATATTCCTAACTTTTTATTTTCTTAACATTTTGCTCTAATTATTTAAATAAAGTAAGAAAGTAATCTGCATTAAAAATTGTGTATCTTAATGAATAGCATGACAAATACTCTTCATTCTTAACTAATTTTAATAACTGATGGAACATGAAAAAGACAGAATTTTCCAAAAATGTTTGTTGATTCACTTCTAATGATCTCATGGCCTTAGAGGTTACCTCATTCCACCTAGCAAAGAGGCACATTTCTGAAGTGGAAGCACCTAGTGGGTGGTGATTGTTAGCTCCAATGGTAGAGTATAGTAAGGATGATGGAGGGCTGAAGGGACCCACAGCTTTCACTGTGTACTTGAACCTGTTGGATCTTGGGGATACTTACATGTTAACAAGTTAAGCTGATGATGCAACAGAATTGTGATTTCAAATTATTGTTATTTAATATTTATGTTGCTTCACTGTTACTAGCTTCAATTTTTACTTTCTCTATACTCAAGTATATAGAGAATGTATTGCACTCCACCGAGATTTCACCGGAAATATATGTTTTAGGGTCCCTTGTATCCAAAAAAAGTATTTTCAGAAAAAGGTCCGTGTGTGTGTGTCCGTGAACACGATAACTCAAAACGAAAAGTTGCTAAATTCCCAAACTTGGTATTTAAGTTTAGTATCTTCCAGGGATGCGACACAAAGATTTTGAGAAAAATCCCCCCACCCGAAACTACCCTTTACATGGAACTTTTTTCGAAAATTTTGATTTTCTAGAAAATGGCTCTTAACGATTTTGATTAAAATATCGTATATTAAAGTTATTTACTTCACAAATAAAATGTATATTTTGACTTTTCTGGGAGTAGCCTCTGAAGACTATTTATTCTGGATGAATTTTTCATTACTACTAAACCATAAGAGATGGACAAAAACTTAACCCACAAAAAATGTAGAGCACGTTAAAACACACAATTTATGTTATATGCATTTTTTTCGTGGAGTTGATCGTTTTTGAGACATTTCTTTTTCTTGGTTTCATATTTGAAAAACTTATACTTTTCTAATACAGGCATTTGTCAACTCCTGTTAATACAAACAAAGGAACATCAGTCACATAGCAAACAGCTTTTGGCTTTCACTTTAACCTATGGTACTCCCGTATATCGCTTCTACTTATAATAAAGCAAGAAATAAGACTATTTCTGCTAATTTTTCTCGATTAGCATGAAATAAATAAAAGATAAGCTTATTAACAACAATAATTTATAGACATATAGAGAAAGTCACGTGAATGGAACACATCAGATTTTTACATATGATTTCTAGTACTTCAAAACTCTTGCTACCCTGTATTGAGAATGTTCAAAGTAATTTGTGAATATTAGAAGAGTGGCTTTATTTAGACTAAAGCTTTATGTCAATTCTGCTAGCTAATTATATGCTATTTATCGAAATATAGAATTGTATTCTTAAAATGCCAGGAAAAATGTTTGAAAAATGCTCAAATTAAATTGGTTGATACTTCATGCAAGTGTTGACCAGAACTTTCTTAATCTTTTAATCACTTGTTCACTTATACATCTATGGTAAGATGACAAGGATTTTGTTTGTTCATGTCTTTTATTAAGAAGGATAGCAAAAACATGTTTTTTACAACAAAAAAAATACAACAAATTCTACTCTCAGGGTTAATAAGTTACTTACATTAAGTATTATAGAAATCAACCTAGTATACATATTTATATGCACAAATTGTAATTATTTTAATATTCTAGCTCAATATTACCAGAACTTATTGGGACATATTTTGGAGACTGTCTCCATCTTCAACCTGGTTTATTCCAGTTTGTGCATATACATGCCAAATAACTCGTTTCCCAAATAAGATTTATTACAAGATGTATGTATTGTCAAAATGCACCTACGAGCTTTTAGCTACTCATGTAGAATTTAACAATTGCATTTAAGAGTTTTCATGAAATAACATTTGGCAAATAAAGAACAAAAACTTTATTGAATCTGTTGATTAATGGAGGTAATCAAAACTTACATATATACTTTTTGCAGATATCAACAGCTGTTGTTGAACCTTACAACTCTATCTTAACCACGCACACCACCTTGGAGCATTCAGATGTTGGATTTCTTGTGGACAATGAAGCAATATATGACATTTGCCAGAGGAATCTTAGTATTGATAGACCAACATACACCAATCTCAATCGCTTGATGGCTCAGGTTGCATCCTCAATTACAGCCTCTCTTCGCTTTGATGGTGCCCTCAATGTAGATTTAATTGAATTCCAAACAAATTTAGTTCCATACCCCCGCATCCACTTTCCCTTAGTTGCATATTCTCCAATTATTTCTACAGAAAAAGCATATCACGAGCAGCTCGCAGTAAAAGACATTACAAGCAACTGTTTTGAACTAACAAATCAAATGGTTAAATGTGACCCTCGTCAAGGTAAATATATGTCATGCTGTCTCTTATATAGAGGTGATGTGGTACCAAAGGATGTTAACTACTCAATTAGCATGATAAAATCTCAGCATTCAATTCAGTTTGTGGACTGGTGCCCTACAGGTTTTAAAGTTGGAATCAACTATCAGCCACCTACAATAGTACCTGGTGGTGATGTGGCAAAAGTGCAGAGAGCTGTGTGCATGTTAGCAAACACAACAGCTATATCAGAGGCATGGCAGCGTCTTGATCACAAGTTTGATCTACTGTATTCAAAGAGAGCCTTTGTCCACTGGTTTGTCGGTGAGGGTATGGAGGAAGGAGAATTCATTGAAGCACGTGAGGATCTTGCAGCATTAGAAAAAGATTACGAAGAGGTTGCTTCGGACTCTATTGAACAGGAAGATGAAGGAGAATACTAAATTGTATGTTTATGTCACATGTTAAGTGGGTCTTTTAAATTGTGCTAAATAAATTGCATATTTCTGTGAAAATTGTTTACCTTGATTAAAAATTGATCGTTTTAAGTTTTATGTCTTAAGGGAGCATAAACCTCAGCATTTCAGCTTCTGTATTTGGCAACTAAGTTTCAAAATGTTATCACAAATTATACACCATTAATCTGTGCCCCTATGTAAAATCTGAACTTTGCAACTCTGGTATTATTGTTAATAATTTTCTAAAAATTTTAATTTTGTCTCATGGTGTAGTGTGTTGAGTATGGTGCTCTTATTTCCAGTTTTAGAGTTCACATAGCATTTTTTTTTTTTAGTCTATTAGACACCAACTTACTGATTAAAGGAAACTTAGTAGATGATCATCCAACACGTCTCTTGCAGTCATGTTAGTGGGCCTAAGCCCATCAAGTATGTTGTACCAGCTTGTTAATTTCTCTAGCTCATAGCTCAAAAATGAAAAGGTAGTTAAATACCAAACAAAGATGCACCACAAAGATTTTCAAGAAAATCCCCTCCCCCCTACCCTCCCTTTACATGGAAAAATTTTCGAAAATTTTGTTGTTTACTTTCTCTAGCCCCATAACTACATTGTACATAGGGATAGAGAAGGTATTGTAATGCACCCAAAAATTTGATAACAAAATTTCAACGAAAATATATGTTTTGGGGTCCCCTGGGTCTGAAAAAAAGCGTTTTTAAAAATAGGTCTGTGTGTGTCTGTATACAGCATAGCCCAAAAATGAAAAGACCATTAAATACCAAACTTGGTATTTAGGTTTAGCATCTTCCAAGGATGCAACATGAAGATTTTAAAAAAATCCCCCCACCACAAACTACCCTTTACATGGAAAAAATTTCGAAAATTTTGATTTTCTTGAAAATGGTTCCAACGATTTTGATTAAAATCCCATGTATTAAAGCTATTTATGTCCGAAATAAAATGTATATCTCAAATTTTTGGGAATAGCCTCTGAAGACCTCTTTATTCTGGATGAATTTTGCCGAATTTTGCTTAACTGCTAAACCGTAAGAAATAGAAAAAAACTCACTGCACAAAAAATGTTCATCACGACAAAACACACAATTTATGTCCTTTACGTTTTTGTTGTGGAGGTAACTGTTTCTGAGTATTCCTTGTTATTGGTTTCAACTATGAAGTACTAAAACTTTCCTCAGACAGGAAGTGTCCGTTTTTGTTTTGTTCTACTGCTGGCCAAGCAAAGAAGTGATTTGCAATGACAATTGCATAACAATAGCTTTTAAAATATTTGACAATCACTTTAACATAGCTAATTCCCTTCTACTTATAAGAAACTAGTAATAAGAACATCCTGCTAAAATTTATCCCAATTAGCATTGTGTACAGAGAATAATTAATCTTTTGTAGGCGGTTTATAGAGCAGCTAGAGAAAGTCATGTGAGTGTGACACATCTGATTTTCTCAAAAATGGCTCCAATGATTGTGATAAAATACCAAATATTAAAGCCACTTCCATCACAAATAAAATGTATATCTTGAATTTTCTGATTCTGAAGACCTATTTATTCTGGATGAATTTTGCACCAATTAGTAAACTGTAAAAGATACACAAAAACTTTCTGCCCAAAAAATGTAGATCTTGTTAAAATACAGAATTTGTCATGTACATTTTTTTCGTGGAATTTACCACTTTGGAGATATTCCTTATTAGTGTCAGTTGAAAAGTACTTATACTTTTCTCAAACAGGTCTGTTTTTCTTTTGTTCTACTCCTGGCCAAGCAAAGAAGCAATGAGTTGTGACAATCGCCTAATGACAGCTTTTAAAACATTTGACTTTCACTTTAACATAGCACATTCCTTTGGTTCCCTTCTACTTATAATGAACTAAGTAATAACATTCTGCTACTGTTTATCTCAATTAGCATGGTGTAGAAAGATCTTTTAAGAGAGGTTTCTTTCTTGAGCAGCTAGAAAAGTCATGTGAGTGAAAACATCAGATTTCATTTTTATCCTATTGTGTTCTGGGATTGATATTTTGTGACTACTTTTTTTTCACACTAAGTTCAAAGTAGAAGTAAACAAACCCTAATGTATCACTCTGTTGGACACACAGCACCACCACACGGAGATGTGGCAGGAACACAGTAGCATTGACAATAGATTGCCTCAGATAGAATGCATATATATGTGTTTCCCCAAATTGGGTATTATTGGTTTTTTAACATTTTCTATGTCTTATTCCTATATTTAACTTTACATCTTAAATTTCTAATACAAAATATGCAAATATAAACTCAATACCTGAATAGTTCAGCAGCAAAACCTATCTCCTGTTTCACCTGTGGTTAAAGCAGGCTTTACTGCTCTATACTTCAGGTTTTATAAATCATTCATTTAATGACTATATTGTGTTTCATTTTTCCTTTAAATGTTTGAGTCAGACTTAGGAAAATATTCAGCAATATAAGTTAGAGTGAAACAGAAAAGAAATGCAGCACCAATAATCTGAGCAACAATTCTACATCACTATAACGAGTTGTTCACCAGAAACCACATTTGTCATGAAACCTTGATTGCACAAAAATCAGTTTGTAAATATACACACTAACCTAGCCTAAGAAGCAGCTCTGCAGTTACGATTCACATAGAACAAAGCTGCCAAAGCAAACAAGACATTTGGTATATTGCATACAGTGTGTATTATTGAAAATGAATGAGCAAAAATAGAACTGAGAAATGCCTAATGCTAATATACCTTTGAAAATGACTGTAAAGCAATGCAAGGTTACTGAGCAAATGCAACCTAAGACTACATGTTACAAGGATAAACTGTCAAGCCATGAGCAACACAGATGTTTCAGCTAGTTAAAAATAGATATGATTTTGAAATGCAGCTGTCCTCATTCTGCACTCCAGTTAGTTGAATTAATACTTTCTAACATGTGCAAACATGTCACAGTTTGCCAATTGATATATAAAAAAAAAAACTGATGTGTTCCATTCACATGGCTTTCTCTACATCTCTGCAGCAAATTGTTAAAAAGATTATGCTAATCAAGAAAAAAATAGCAGAAATTGTCTTATCACTTGCTTCCTTATAAGTAGAAGCGAAATAAGGGAGTACCATAGATTAAAATGATAGTCAAAAGCTGGTTGCTATGTGACTGAAGTTCCTTTGTTTGTATGGACAGGAGTTAGATAAATTTCTGTATGAGAAAAATGTAAGTTTTTAAAGGTGAAATCAAAAAGAAGGAATAACTCAAAAACGATCAACTCCACGAAAAAATATAATAAATTATGTTTTAATGTGCTCTATATTTTTCGTTTAAGTTTTTTACCATCTCTTATGGTATAGCAGCTATGCAAAATTCCATAAAATTCATCCAGAATAATGTAGTCTTCAGAAACTATTCCCAGAAAATTCAAGACATACATTTTGTTTGTCAGGTAAATATATTTAATATACGATATTTTAATCAAAATCGTCAAGGGCCATTTTGTAAGAAATCAAAATTTTCGGAAAAAATTCCATATAAAGGATAGTTTGGGGTGTGGGTATTTTTCTCAAAATCTTTGTGTCGTATACCTGGAAGATACTAAACTTAAATATCAAGTTTAGACCTTTTTCTGAAAATGCTTTTTTTTGGATACAGGCAGTCCTCAGAGGCTACTCCCAGAAAATTCAAGAAACACATTTTATTTGTCAGGTAAATATCTTTAATATACAATATTTTAATCAAAATCGTTAAAGCCATTTTTAAGAAAATCAAAATTTTCGAAAAAAGTTCCATGTAAAGGGTAGTTTGGGGTGGGGGGATTTTTCTCAAAATCTTCGTGTCGCATCCCTGGAAGATACTAAATACCAAGTTTGGTATTTTTCCAACTTTTCGTTTTTGAGTTAGTGTGTTCAGACACACACAGACCTTTTTCTGAAAATGCTTTTTTTTTTGGATACAGGGGACCCTAAAACATATATTTCCGGTGAAATCTCGGTATTGAATTTTTGGGTGGAGTGCAATACCTTCTCTCTACACTATGTACATGTAGAGAAAGTAAAAATCCAACATTCCATTCACATAACTTTCTCTACCTGTTCTACAACATACTAGTCTTTCCCTATGTAATGACAATATTTGGTTCTTGGCATATAGTCGCCCTCTGTGGTGTAATGGTTACCATGCTGGCTTCATATACCCAAGTCGTGGGTTCAAACACGGCAGAGGACAATGGATTTTTTGGGCGTAAAAATCCTTAGCATGGCTTCTTTCGGAAGGGAAGTAAAGCCATTGGTCCCATGTCGTAGATTTACGGCACGTAAAAGAACCTCAAGCCTGATAAGAGGCCTCTGAGCAAAATTAAACGGTCTTTCATGCCCAAAATAGAATGGGACGCTGAGAACCACAGCAGTTAAAGAGCGTCCATAAATAACATGCCATTTGTTCTCGGCATGGCCAGGAATAAAAAAAATTAAATATCTGCTGTGTTACACTCATGACTTTCTCTAGCTCAAAAGAGTATTCCTCCTCCTGCACCATGCTTATTGATATGAGCATTAACAGAATGGTCCTATTTCATAGTTCCTTATTATTTGAGAACTACTAGGAATGCACCAAAATGAAATGATAGTGAAATGTTTAAAAGCTGTTATGTGCTTGTCATTGCAAATTATTGCTTCTTTGCTTGGCTCCAGGAGAACAAAAGAAAATTAAGACACTTCCTGTCAGAGAAAAGTGCTTTACAGTTGAAACCAATTAAAAGGAATATCTTGGAAACGGCTTCCTCCACAACAAAAATGTAAAGAGCATAAATTGTGTGTTTTGACGAGAACTTCATTTTTTGTACAGTAAATTTTTGTCTATCTCTTACGGTTTAGCAGTTAAGCAAAATTCAGGTCTTCAGAGGCTATTCTCAGAAAATTGAAGAGGTACATTTTATTTGGAATGTAAATATCTATAATATACAGTATTTTAATCAAAACCATTAGTCATTTTTGAGAAAATAAAATTTTTGATAATTTTTCCATGTAAAGGGTAGTTTGTGGTGGGGGATTTTCTTGAAAATCTTCTTATCGCTTAGAAGATGATAAAACTAAATACCAAGTTTGGTATTTAATGGTCTTTCTGTTTTTGAGCTATGCTGAGAGACACACACACACACGCCTTTTTCTAAAAATGCTTTTTCTGGACTCAGGAGACCCAAAATCATATCAAATTTTTGGGTGGAACACAATACCTTCTCTATCCACTACATACATTGTTTAGCACAATAAACCTCAGGCTAGTATGCCCGGAGAAACGACAGGGATTTGTATCGTAAATAAAATCCACACAGGGCTAGAAAAAGTAAAAATGTTAATTTCCCATTTGAGAAGAGTATAAGTATTGGAAAATTTAAATAAAAAACAAGGCATATCTTGGATATGGTTTACACCACAAAATAAATAAAAGGAGCAGAAGTGACAAATTGTATGTTTTAACAAGATTTCCATTTTTTTTGTAAAGATTTTGCTCACCTCTTGCAGTTTACCAGTTATGTAATAATTGTTTATCCACATTAGCTAAATAATGTATAGAGTAAGAGTTTGAAAAAGTCAATGCCATATCCAGGATTCCTCATTGTTCAAATCCTGGCTATGGCATTGAATTTTCCAGTCCAAATACCTTTCCAAAAGAGAAGGGGTTTTGCTCAGAATGTGACCAAATCTATATAGGAAAAACAAAAAGATACTTAGAAACCAAACTTGAACACATGAAACGCAGATGGAGAAATCTGCAGTTTCACCAATTTTGGACCACCAATCATATCACACAGCCTACACTCTTAAAACCTTCAAAATGCACAGAAAACCTTCAAAATGCACAGAAGAGTTGCGATACTTGGGGTAAAATGTTAATCATAAAAAATAAACATTGCCTAATGAATTTTGAATTACTGCCATCAAATCAGATATGGAAGTACATCACTGCACTGTTAAATGACAACAGGAGCCAGCCAGTCTCTGCTGATGAAAGCAAATAGTTCTTAAAACTGGTCAGACATCCAAAAAATGTAATTGATCCAAGTGTTTCTCTTCCAACTCAAATCTAATTCTTAAATTTTACATTACTCTTAGTAGCTTATTTAAATATTATCTTTCTTTCCTCAAATGTAGGACTTACACCCCTGGATGTTCAAGCCAGCACCCAGAGATCAAATGCATGTTGAGCAGACGCTCTGCATCAGTGAATAGCTAGGATGGGTGATCAACCAATTTAAATAAGTAATGCAATTAAAAGTCCATAGGCATTTACAATTCCTTTGCATTTAAATGTTAATACCCACACATGTACTTGCAGTCTGATATGTAAATAAATTGCAATTTTGAGCTTGTTTCCAAGAATAAGCGATATGCATTAAAATTACAGTAGGAAAAGAGAGGTTGCTTTAAGCCTATATCCTACAACTGTAATTTTTATTCCCTCATTTGCATAGCACCCTTTAGCCTTTATGGACATAACCAGGCATTGACTAGAGAGAAAAACCTGTTTACTCTTTCTGCCTTGGGGTTTCTTAACACTGGTCTTAAATAATTTAATACTGAACATACTTGCTTTGATTCCTGCTTCATACTAACTGCTACAAACTCTGTACAAGGAATGCTTTTGATTAATAGAAAATACCCATCCAGGACCTTTTTTTTTTGTTTTTTTTTACTCATAGACACCTTTTAACTGCTGTGATTCTCAGTGTCCCATTCTATACTCGGGTGAAAGACCGCTTAATTTACTCAGAGGCCTATCAATATTGAGGTTCTTTTATGTGCCAAATCTACAACACGGGACCAACAGTTTTACTTCCCTTCCCGAAGGAAGCAAGGATTTTTATGCCCGAAAAAAATCCATCATCCTCCACTAGGTTTGAACCCGCGACCTTGGGTATATGAAATTAGCATGTTAACCTTTATACAATGGAGGGTGACTATCCATCCAGGACCTGAACCCTGGGTTGTGGAATGCTGATCATTTGAAGCCAGGCAGTCAATGTTCTCAGAATTAACTCTTTTTCCCTACCTTTTTATTCTTATGGAATATTTGGATATAAGGATACAATGATTAAAAGAGCGAGATAATTATAAAACAAAATAATCCATTTATTTTTAATAAACAATGTTCATGCTTTACAATTAGTTTTAAATAATTTTAAGACAAATTATATGCAGTCACTATTTCCTGTGTTGTGAATACTCCAACAAATGCTTGTTCTCAAAATACAATTAATTTATAACATTTAAAAGCCAATGAAGATAAGGATTTTAACAATGTTACTTTATTTCCAGTCTTTTGAATAATCTAGCAAAAAATGAAATTAAAGTTTGAAAAACATCTAGAAAACTTGCTGGTTCTAAAAATGAAACTAACTTATGAAGTTTGAAAACAACAAAGATAATCATTAATATATCATTTAATACCCATAGGTCACAAAAATGACTTAAAGACGCCACTGGTAGATTTGGAGATACATGATTTTACTCTGAAATTGTGCTATATACAGTTCTGGATCACATTGATGGAAAATTTCCACCAGACTACAAGAGAAGTTTGTGTTGGTATAATAAAACCAATCAGTCAAAGGGGCGGCTCTCTGTGGTGTTAGAACAAGCCCCTTTCCTCCGAACTCCCGATACACTTCTTCCTCCTCCATTTCTCTTTGGTGGCTTTTAATGACCATGACTCTTCATAAATAAAATATCATCAGTACGTTTATAGAACAAGTATACCACTTCATACAGTGATATGAGCGATTTAATCAGCCATTACATTTTTCTATGCTGTTTTAAACTTTTGGTTTAGTATGAGAATAACTTACCCATATATACTTACAATATTTAAAATGCTCCACAGCCCACATAAAGGTTTGGCCTAAACACACAAGAAATATATTTTTTTGGCATTCGACTCAAATATTTAATCCTACTGCTATACTTTAATGCAATCTAACATACATATTTTACATACTATCAAATGGTAAATTTTCACTTATGCACCCAAGCATGTTAATTTCCCCAAATCTAATGAAAGCATCTTAATTCCTGCAGGTCTTAAATCTGCCTTGGTTTAGTTTTTCCTTGACATGTGCAAAATTGATCTACCGTCTGGTTTGTAGGTCTCATTCATAGTCTTTGAATCCACAAACCATGCCTACATTTCCCACACTAATTTAGACTAAAAGTAAGATGCTAACATTTTTCAGTATTATTTTATAACTTGCTTAATTCTTTTATGCATTAAATGCCCATTTCTTAACTGTATTAATCTAATGTCACTTTTTAATGGTTACCTGAAAATCTTTGCACTTACATAGAGAATTTGGAATAACAGCAACAATGAATGAAAAGAAAAACTGCTGAAGTGGTACTCTGCTGCATTGCCAATTTTTGTTTTAATGACCAATTAATGAAATACCAACCATGGCTAACCTTCGGGATCTCGGGAGGAGGAAGGCTGAAAAGCAAAACAATTTGTTCAGAACAAATGCAATTTAAATTATAGTACAGAATTTAAATCATATCTTTTAGGCTAACTACAGATATTAGTGGTTCAGCAGTAGGCACAGCTGTGATAAATCAAAGAATGCTGCTGTTTGGGGAAAGAAAATTTGTTTATGCAATATTAAAAACCAACTGGGAAAATGAATTAAATTTGAAAAAAATTCAATATATGAAACAACTTTAACATTTATATATGATGTATAGAATAAAACTAGAGGTGTTTTACTTTGTTAGACCCCTTTTCCTTAGTTTCAGCATCCCTACACCCCAAATAATAATAAACAATAATGTCCAAAGTTATTCAATGACGCTAGGATCTGCTATAGTTACATCAGCTCTGATGTGCTGGAATTTTGTCCAGAGAATTCTTTTGTCACCTCCTGATATGTGGCTACTGAATTTAACCTCATTAATTACTCCACTTTTCTGGACTGGGATCAACCTCATAACCTCAGACAAAGGAGGGCAAATCCTAAGTATCTGTACCACCAAGACATCTTAAAAACAATATTCATTAGGCATAAATATAAGAATAATTTTATCAATTTCCTGCTGTAACAAAAGCATCCATTCTTGGAGCCCTTTCTTTTAAATAAGAATCTTATATGAAAAAGGGACTGAAAATTTTGCTAAAATTCTGATCAATATCAAGCTTAGATTTTGGCATAAAGATGTCTCCTCAAGTCTACATGCATGTTGATGAGGGGTGAGCAACCTGAATGCTAGTGGAAACCGGGACTGACTAATGACCTGATCAAAGCAGCTACGCAGTAAACCACAGTGGTTTGCTACTGCTTTTCACAGGATGGAAATGTTGAGACATAACACCCATGCCTGGGAAGCACCATAGTAGGGGGAAAATTCCCATATCCCCATTGGGAATTGAACTCAGGTCCCCCGTACCAGAGGCAAGCATGGACCACTGTGCTACAGCGATGGCACAGTGTTAGGCATTTTAAACAATTGAATTGCTTTATAAGGCACAATCTGTCGATGTCTTTGTGCTGGATATATACTCCTTAATAGAAATAAACTATGCTTTGCTCAGAACAATTTTCAGTATTGCAAACACTCCAATGAACTTAAATATTTGTAAATTTTGCTACAGATTAGTATAGTTGCTCACCATGTTAAGTTGAATAAACTTTATCAATGCTTTTGGTTTTAAAAAAAGAATTTTATTTCTCAGTAGAAAGGAAGAACCTTCAATTATTACTATATTGCTATTAAGTTTTCTCAAGCAAATACCTAGTAGTTCCTTGCAGCATTTATAATTTTAGCTTCTTGAAAAGCAAAAATATTGAGATGTGTACACTTGAATCACTCCGGAACCAACTTTAGTGAAACTTATCCAACTTGTCAACATTTCCTTAGCTCCACAAAATTATAACATTTAACTCCCTTACAAATGAAAACATGCTGAATTAGAATATGATAATTTCCAAATCTGTTCTACTGTAGCAGAATTTGTTTCTACAACACAAGACAAAAGTATTTCTCTGTATATGTGAACTACTAAATGAGATTCCACTGCATTAATTATAGCTGACGTTCTTCCTTTCTTATATACCACTGGTATAACAACCAATTTCAAAGGCTAAGCATTCCCAGCTGTTCCCTTTCTTTGTTACTTTCATGCTTTTTTTTAATTGTAAAGAGAAATTTAATTTGTTCTCCTGCATAAATTTAAAATTGCAAACCTTTTATTAATATAAGGCTGAATTTATTAATTACATTTAGCAATATTCACCATCATGCAAAACAAGTGAGAGATTAAGTTGACTTTAATGATGGTATTTCCATAGCCATATGAAAAGCATATTGGGTTTGTTTGCCAGATGAAGAGCTCAAGAGTTTTTGCTTCACTTCTTCAGGTATATTTACAAAATTCTCAGCAGAATTGGCGTCTAGAGGATTGTGCTGGATTTTTGTTCATGCAATATTCTTATTGTGGCATTACAGTCCTTGTGCTGAATAATCCAATTGAAAAATTAAACCTTAAACTCACTAGGTCAAACTTTTCTGGTCTGTTTTGCTCCCATTCACTACACTCTAGCATACATTTAAAAGCTATACCCAAAGTTTCTTCACAGACCTATAAAACAATCCAATAATTCAATTTCACATATTGAACATTCGCCATAAAATTGGATAGTATTACTTAGTTCAATTCCATGTGCCACCATTCTGAAGGGGAAGAAGTGCTATCAGCAATGCTCAATGATTTACTTACCTCAAGACAAAATTAACATTACTCTTATCAAACGAAAATGTCTAACATACATATTGAAATGGTAACATGCACACAAAATAGTTTCACATCATTAACCATCATATTATTTGCATTGAGGAAAGCAAAAGTATATCAAAACAAGTAATAATAATTTGCTCAAGCTCTGCGAGTTGACTCTTTGCTCTTCAATAAACCTCCAATATGCTGTACCAGCAGCGTCATTACATAATCAGTAACTACTGCTAACAGAAGCTATATCATTATCGACATTTACATTATCACAGATCAACGGCTCCTGAAAATAATACCAACAAAGTTCACATGCTAAACATACCTCTTATTAGGGATGGGACCACATCACTTTTTCTTGATACTATTAAAAAACTAAAGGCAATAGTTTATTAACAGAATTAAGGCATTGCTTTTAGTTTTCAATGTATAAAAGTTAGAATCAATTTTGTATTCCATGCTAATTCTACAATTTGATTTTTTGTTAGCTTTCTCCATTTTATAAAACTCTTTGTACACACGTTTTCTCGTACGCTCACTTAGTCTTCATTTAATAGGTTCTGCACAATTCTGGAAGAGCAAGGCAACATTAGGACATGAAGTACGCTATAAACCCTGAAATATAGTGGCTTCAAAGGGTAGGTTTTATTCTATTTGCAGATCTCAGAATTCATGCACATAAAGCATAGTTTGGGGTGGAGGATTTTCTTTGAAACCTTTGTCTCATATCCTGGACGATGCTGAAACTGAATACAAAATTTGGTATTTAAATGACTTTTCGTTTTCATTTGACACTGTTAAATGATGCATACAGATATCTTTCTAAAAATGTCTTTTTGGATTTAAGGTGTCTCAAATTTTGAATTTTTGGCTGGGATGCAATACTTTCACTACTTACTGTAGGTAATTAAGAGAAAACTTGGCTGATTGTGAGTACCTTTAAATATTTTCCCTTATGTGGTTGACAAAACCATAGACCTATATCAAACTATTGCATTACTTCTAAGTTATAGATTTTGTAACAAATTCTGGGAGTCACAGAAAATTCATACATTGTTTTCTCCATTGGTGTTACGTACCGGAAAGCACAAGCACCAGACACTGAATTTGGTATTACTTTCATGATAAAAGCTTGGGAAACAAGCGATGACTAATCTACATTCTATTCCTCTCATTCTTATGTAGCATGACATATACATTTAAAAAAAAACTGTCAAAGAAGTTTGCAAAAAAAAATAAATAAAAACTAAAAATCTGAAGCATTGAGGTCCCATCCCTAATTTATATGCTTTACCTTTCCATTTTATGTAATGTATAGCTACTACTTAAGAGTATGGAGAAAAAAAAAAAAAAAAAAAATCAAATTCTATTTAAATCGTACACAGGACCAATAATTTCCTTAGATTTCTTAAGCATAAATTTCAATTTCAATTCTTAATTATTACAAAAGTCAGTCTTCTTCTGGTTGCTTTGGTTCTGCAACCTTGTATTCCAGTCCTATGAAAATGTATACATATTTAGAGGAAATATTCGCTATACATGAGCCCAGAAGCAATTTTACACTGTGAGATTATGCTCCTTCCTCATGTTTTTATTGTGTAGATGTGAGAACATCTGCATCATCAATGGAGAAAATGAATTATCTTGCTGTCTAACTAATAAAATAAAATGTAAATGTGAAATATCATTTCTCTAACAGCTACACAATGAATAACTTACTTCTTAATTCCCCTGCATTCTCCATATAATGGAATGTTACAATTCATTAAAATCACTGCATTTCATATGTCCTAAGATTTAAAAACCTATTTCCAAGGAACACGTTAAGAAATAACTTTTACATATGTATCTCTGAGTTTGCCAGTTTTCTTTAATGTACGTAATATGCCTCAAGCTGCCAGTATACCATCTAGGCAGTACCAACATAACCAGTATGCTTCATTTCTCATCATGAATTTGCATTTAGTCCTTACATCCAGACTAAAATAGAATGTTACCAACAGAAGTAATTTGCTTTGCTATAATCCAACACCTACCTGACTTGGGAGCACACAGTTAATTTTAGTCATGGGGTGACTGCTTTTAACTTGTGAAATAGCAATATATTTTCTAGTACCTGGTAACCATACAAGTGCATTAAGAGGAAGAGAAACCAAACAGTTAAACAAAACAAAATCCACTGTTATTAGCTCCATTTACTATTGAGGGAGGCATGCAAATGTATTGTTCTCATTCTGTTACTGTACATTTCATTATTGCATTGCCCCATATTCTTCTTGAATACAACATTATTCACAATCAAGAAAAGTTTGCTCTCCTCTGCATGCACTCCTATTAGGGCCAACCAGTACATTGACTACCATTAATTAACCTAAGGCTATAAGACAGCTTGTTTAGGGCATGTATAGTGAAGCTTAAGTAAATAACAAGCTTTGCTGACATTAAAACATATCACCCCAGTCTATGGTTGACTGTAAACAGCAAATATACTACACAATATAAATTTGTAGGTAAATACAAAGACTACTGCACCTTAGGATAATAATATTGATGGAAGGTGGGGTCTGCTCGCCTTCCAACTTAGGTGACTGCCTCAGGGCCTGTAACATTAATTGAGCACCACAAATCCATGCCAATATTTCAAGTACATTGATATTTATGTCAATGTTTTATGCAAAGTTCAAATTTAAGTGATACTGACCGTTAGTGCAACCCAACCAATACATTACCAGTTTATACATTATATTTTGCTGAAAAATCTAAGGAGGGAAGCAGAATTTAATTCTTCTTCCTGAAATGGCACAGTCAATGTAGAATCGTCTTCTCAGGAGAGCTGATGGTTGTTTAGTCATCAATCGCTGAGAATCACTACAATGAGGCGATGTTGAAAACTCTAATGTAACCATTGCAATAGTAGTTTACAACTCCATTTATGGTTATTCAGATATCATTTTCATCAATTTTAACGCAAATCTAGCATGTTTGATGTAACATTTCTGCAATCCCTGCTCCCCACATCTTGTTGGCATTCTTGTTGCATCTTGAACAGAATTCTATGGATACTTTCTGTTTTGCCACATGAAGACAAACCCCTACATTAGTAAATGGCTCTGTATTATCAGCAACTACTTTTGGCTGTGTCTCATAATTTAACACCTGTGGTCCATTTAGCTCTATTGTACCATTCAGTACTGGTGAATAGTTTATGTCCATTAAATCCCCTGTGGAGTCATTTTCCATGAACTCGCTGCTAGCATTCTCGGAGGTTAGAAGGGCCAAATCAAGTACATTATCATTTGGCATTGATGATGAGAGGAGGATATCATCCTCAATGGGAAGTAAGTCCGAATTCGCTGGGAACAAATCATCAAAACTGATATCCTCGCTTTGCAGATCACTCTCTGTAGCTCGGCTGCTGCTCACTGTGTCGAGTGGAAAACTATCCAAACCAACATCACCATTAAATAGCAATTCGGGCTCGACTTTAGGCTGGCTTTCTGGCTCTGTCTGCGGTTTTGCTTTCAGCAATGACGATCTGGCTAGCAATCCAGTATTGTGCGACACACTTTTTAATAGCATACCAAGTTCCTTGCTGTTAGCCACCACATTTCGTAAGTAAAGAATCTCATTTTTCAACTGCCTTATTAACTTTGACTGCCGATTCACGGTGTCTTTCAGTTTTACATTTTCCTCCGATAATGCTGCGAAGTTTGACTGAAGATTTTCCAAATATTTCTTCTTTCGCATTCGATTCATTCGAGCCATGACGGCATTTTTGGAGAAACATTGCTTTCGCTTCCCTTTCTGTTCAGTATCTGAAGTATCCATTTCAGCATACAGAACATTGAACTTCCTTTGCGTAAGTGTACAGTTTTCGTTTAGAATTTCTAGAGAATCACTAGAATTGTTCTTTCTCGAAGATCTGCGCCCTCGCATGTTACTTTGCATTACAAGGTACGGTGAAGTTTATCACTGTAGCAAGCTGATGACGAAACACTCCACTTTTAAGATTCACAATAACACACGCTGTTGAGTTCCCAAGAGCCGCGAGGCAAAAATGAGCTTAAGTTATGTTTGCACAAATTCCTTCTTAATGTATACAGAAACACATTGACAACAAATTCGCATTCATCGAAGTTCTAGAACATATATCCTACCATAATTTACTAATCATCACTGCTACAACGACGCAATGAGATGAACTGCTAGACAAAAAGTAACGGTGGTTGGTCTTTTGCGGTTACCAACACTAACAAACAAAATATTTCTATTCTTACAAACTATGCAAGTTTAAACTATTGCAAAGGACCACCCGCGGAGAATACAAGTACATTATATTCAGCACTATTATTACACCGCAGATGAATGCCTTTAATTTATTCCGGGTAAGCAAGTAGTTGTGAGGAAATTCTACAGGCTTGCTAGATATACCGGAGTTATGTTCCATATATTTTGCTGTGTACCTGAAAGAAAAGCTCAACAAAAGATGTGTCCATATTGAACTGAATATTAGAACATATTCTATATCACAATAGCTTTTAAATTAATATATTGCGTTGAATGCAAATTCTTTAAGTTGGGAACAAGAAGCCATCTGCAGTGTAGTAGTATCATGACGGCAGTGACATTTTAGCAGTGTAGCCACTATACACATTTATGTTTTTATTTAAAAATTATTTATTTAGGATTCTTTTGGTTTAGAAATTAACAATGGTTTGATGTGGTATCAAGCATTGTTATAATTACATAACTCCGTGAAATTATGTAATTTTTCTGGTTAAATTCATATTTAAAGGGTCGTTCATTCCTGATATGTCTAAAGTTGGACATTGTAAAAATCATTTAGAGATGACGTAAGACAATTGAAAAGGTCAGTATTGCTATAATTACAGACATGCATTTAGAAACTAATATTTTTTAAACAAAAACTCATTATAAACAGCTCAAATTTTAGTTGCATTAGTTGCAACTTTAAGATTTTTATCGCAAAAAAAATCTGATGTGTTCTGTCCACTTTACATTTTCTAAAATGTTGTAACAAACGATTATACTTTCAGCTACATCGTGGTAATCGAGATAAATATTAGCACAAATTGTTGCGTTAGCTCTTTCTAAGTAGAAGATAAGTAAGATAATACACTAGGCTAAAGCTTTAGTTAAATGCTTTACAAATCGGTTGCAATGTGAAACAACTAAGATAAAACGAAAGATGACCTCAACTGTGAAACAAGTTTAAGTAGCTTCAAATTGAAGCCAATAACAAGGAAAAACGGTTAACTAAAAAATGAGTTTTATTTATGGATGCTCTTTAACTGCTGTGGTTCTCAAGCGTCCCATTCTATACTGAGCGTGAAAGACAGTTTAATTTTGCTCAGAGGCCTCTTTTATGAGGCTTGAGGTTCCTTTATTGCCGTAAATCTACACACGGGGCCAAGAGCTATGGAAAGGAAGCTATGCTAGGTTTTTTACGCCCAAAAAAAATCCATCGTCCTCCGCCGGGTTTGAACCCGCGACCTTGGTAGGTGAAGTTAGCATGATAACCATTACATCATGGATGGCGACGATTAGCTCAAAGAAAAAAAAAATGATGTGTTCCATTCACATGACTTTCTCTACTTCTGTGTAACAAACTATTGTTAGTAAAATTATTCTTATACTTACTTCATGCTAATCGAGAAAAAATCTGATGTGTTCCATTCACATGACTTTCTCTATATCTCTGTAAATTATTATTGTTAATGAGCTTATCTTTTATTTATTTCATGCTAATCGAGAAAAATTAGCAGAAATAGTCTTATTTCTTGCTTTGTTGTAAGTAGAAGCGAAATAAGGGAGTACCATAGGTTAAAGTGAAAGCCAAAAGCTGGTTACCATGTGACTGATGTTCCTTTGTTTGTATGGACAGGAGTTGACAAATTCCTGTATGAGAATAGTATAAGTTTTTCAAATCTGAAACCAAGAAAAAGGAATATCTCAAAAACGATCAACTCCACAAAAAAATCGTATATAACATAAATTGTGTGGTTTAACGTGCTCTACATTTTTTTGTGGGTTAAGTTTTTGTCCATCTCTTACGGTTTAATAGTTATGAAAAATTCATCCAGAATAAAGTAGTCTTCAAAGGCTATTCCCAGAAAATTCAAAATATACATTTTATTTGTCAGGTAAATATCTTAAATATACGATATTTTAATCAAAATCGTTAGAGCCATTTTTTAGAAAATCAAAATTTTCGAAAAAAGTTCCATGTAAAGGGTAGTTTGGGGTGGGAGGATTTTTCTCAAAACCTTCGTGTCGCATCCCTGGAAGATACTAAACTTAAATACCAAGTTTGGTATTTTACCGACTTTTCGTTTTTGAGTTATCGTGTTCACAGACACACGGACTCGCACACACACACATACATACGGACCTTTTTCTGAAAATACTTTTTTTTGGATACAGGGGACCCTAAAACATATATTTCCGGTGAAAACTTGGTATCGAATTTTTTGGTGGAGTGCAATACATTCTCTATTCACTATGTACATAGTGAGTATAGAGAAAGTAAAAATTAGCAGAAATAGTCTTATTACTTGTTTCCTTGTAAGTAGAAGCGAAATATGGATCTATCATAGGCTAAAGTGAAGTCAAAAGCTGTTTACTAGAACACTGAAATTCCTTTGTTTGTATGGACACGAATTGACAAATTCCTGTATGAGAAAACTTCAAAGCTGAAACCAAAAACAAGAAATATCTCAAAAACGACCATTTTCTCGAAAAAAATTATGTAACATAAATTGTGTGTTTTAATGTGCTCTACATTATTTGTGGTAAGTTATTGTCCATTTCTTACGGTTTAGCAGTTATGCAAAATTTCCTAAAATTCATCCAGAATAAAGTAGTCTTCAGAAGCTATTCTCAGAAAATTCAAGATATACATATTATTTGATAGGTAAATATCTTTAATATACAATATTTTAATCAAACTCGTTAGAGCCATTTTTGAGAAAGTCAAACTTTTCGAAAAAAAGTTCCATATAAAGGGTAGTTGGGGGTGGGGGATTTTCTTGAAAATCTTCGTGTCGCATCCTTGGAAGATACCAAACTTAAATACCAAGTTTGGTACTTAACGGTCTTTTCGTTTTTGAGCTATGCTGTCCACAGACACACACACACGCACACACAGACCTTTTTCCAAAAATGCTTTTTTTTTTGGATTCAGGGGACCCAAAACATGTATTTCCGGTGAAATCTCGGTATCGAATTTTTGGGTGCAATACAATACCTCCTCTATACACTATGTACATAGTACGTGTAGAGAAAGTAAAAAATTAGTGATAACAAGAAGGAACAGCTAACCTGTGAAGTGTGGGGGTAGCGTATCTGCCTCATATTCAACAGGTCACGATTTAGAATCCCGCCTTAGGGTGAGTTACCCGAATAAGGGTTATTTTATTGGAGTTTTCCCTTATCCTGAGAAGACGAATGTCGAGTAACTATAAGTTCCATAGATCCCGAGATCATCTGAACATCATTTCACCGATTTCATTCATCGTCCGATATGACCAATCAAGTTAAAGAATATTAAGCTACAAAAAAAAAAAAAAAAAAAAAAAAACAAAAAAAAAAAAACAAAAAAAAACAACAACAACAACAACAAACCAAAAAAAACCAAAAAAAAAAACGATTTTTTAAATTGAGCAGGAGGATTTCTTACAAATGTCCAAATTTCTGAAGCGCTCCGTGCAACTAAGAAAACCATGGAGAAAAGTATTTCTGGAAGAATGGGAGAGTTGTCAAAGAGGAAGGAAAGTTCCTGTACACAAAAGCACTAGAAGACACGCCAGACATCAAGTTAATATCAGTGACAAGAAGAAGCTTTGGAAGTGACACACTGAAACCTACATTAAGTTACAATGAAGAAGAAAAACGCCTCATTTATTATTTGCTTCTAATTCCTGAGGTATTTCTTCTCGTAAATACTTTGACGAAATAATATTCCAACATTTTGGCAAATGATGCTGTAGAGTGAAGCAGATAATAAAACTTCGGAAAATACATGACAGTGAAACGTGTTCCAAAAAGAGCTAACAATTGGTTAACGTATATGTAGATTGCTTCGATAAAATAAGGAAGAAACATAATAAAATGATTATTGATTAGTTTCAAAATAGTCTTTAGTTGGAAATATTACCCTTCATCATACGTTATGCTGCCAAGACCTGAATTTATATAAAATATAGAGTAAAAATAGTAAAAATCGGTATAAGTTATAACTGACTGAAGAAGAATATAGGCTATAAGTCAAGAAAAATGATTTGCCATAAAGCACATTATGAAAGCAATAGAACATTTTAAGCGAGAAAAAGCAGATGATTAATAATTATGGAGAATTTGCATATATTGTATCATCAAGAAGGGAAGAATATCTTATTCATTTTAATATATCTTGTCACTGAGAATTGCAAATTTACGTTATGTTTCCTGTAACATTATGCAAACAGTACTTCCGCAATAGAGCAACATGAATAGACAGAATTGTCAATAATGTAACAAAAACTCACTTTATCACTCCAACAATCATTTATTCTACCTCTGATTACAAATAACATCTTTTCACAAGTAAATGTCTATAATCGATTCACCCGCAACAATTCTGCTGTATAGTTTTTCTTTCGGCGCTGGTTACTGCGGTGGCTACTGCTGCATGCTCCGAATTTCCCGCGCTGCACGCTATTCATTCCCGCTCCGCAGAGCTAGTTCACCTTTTTATATCTGTTGATCACATGGCAGGAAACTTTCAGAAGTAGTCGCAAGTGCGAACCACCGCAGGTGTCACAAACTCACTCAGGTGTAACAAACAATGCGCGGCGTCGATGTCAAAGATCTTACCGACAGCATAGGTATCCACTCACGCATCTTAACAATTGCAGCTTTGATGTCAAAAAAACTTGCCACTGGCACGTGTCCACCCACACAGTTGTAACAATGCATGGCAATAGTCAGCTGGGAACTTCCGAAGCAAGTCACTCACACACATGCGGCGATTACGGCCGCAGGGACTTAAGCGCCTTTTCTAATCTCGAGTAAGGCCGGTGTCTTTCCATCAGACGAGTGAGGGGTCGTGATGTTGTAACCAGCGGTAGTAGCTGCATAGGCCCAAGAAATTTCGCAGTTCTCGTTTGTCTTTAGGTCGAGACCAATCTCTCACTGCTCGAGCCTTCTCCGGGACGTGGACACCCCAGATAGCGAGGGCTAGTTTTTTATTCTTCTTCTCCTCCTTCATCATAAAGGCTATAGGGAATCATCAATGGCTGTTGAATTCTTCAATGATTCCCCTAAATTCATGTCTTTCAACATGTCCCGTATCTCCAACTGTTTGCCAGACGGCCACGTTTTGGTAGTTGCCGCCTCCTTCATCACAAAGGCTATAGGAAAGCACCAAGGGAAGTTGAATTCTTCAATGATTCCCCTATAAATCATGTCTTTCAGCATGCCCCGTATCTCCGTCTGTTTGCCAGACGGACACGTTTTGGTGGTTGCCAGATAGGTCGAGCGTCTCCGTGTTAATGCTATGGTGTGCTCAGTGCAGTCATAATCCCCGTACCCTTCGCTGGATACAACTGGTATCTACTAAATAAACGCTGGACTCTCTTCAGTAGTGAAGCGGTCGGATGGTCGGCTGCCCTCTTCAGCAATTCTTTCAGCCGGAGCCTCAGATCTGCGACGATACTGTCTGGTCGGATCCGTCGCACAGGATACACTCCTGCTGACTCGCACTTTCTAACTCCATCTCGGCCTGGATATCCTGTTCGGAATCCAATGGGCTCAATAGCATCATGGGCACTTCTTCCCGGCAAGGCAACAATGCCCGGGCAGCACATAATCCGTTCAATGATGTTTTTCGGTCCAGCAAAGGGTTCCTTGACCGTTGACCCTCCAGGTGCGCTTTCATCACCACCTCACTTGTTACGGATCCAACTACATCGTCTCTCAGAATTATCTTGCAGATCTCTGGATATTTGTGGGGACTTCGGAGCGGGAGTGTGCTCCGTCCCAATATCCATTCCAGCAGAGCATTCTTTTCCACAGGTAAGTTGGCGCCCAACCCATCATTAGTTGGTAGGACCGATTGGATATTCGTGTCGGCAAACCATTCGCCACGTCAGATCAAAATTTTCGAATTTTTTTCCATGTAAAGGGTAGTTTGGGGTGGGGGGATTTTTCTCAAAAGTTTCGTGTCGCATCCCTGGAAGATACTAAACTTAAATACAAAGTTTGGTATTTCACCAACTTTCCGTTTTTGACTTAACGTGTCCAGAGACACACGGACACTCACGGACCTTTTTCTAAAAAATCCTTTTTTGGATACAGGGGATTCTAAAGCGTATAATTCCGGTGACATCTCCTTAACGAATTTTGGGGTGGAATGCAATACCTTCTCTATACACTATGTAGTAGTACGTGTAGAGAAAGTAAAAACTTACTACCCAACAAATCTTATGTGTTCCGTTCACCTGACTTTCTCTACATTTCTGCAACTAATTATTGTTAGTATGCCTATTCTTCTATCTACTTCATGCTGATCAAGCTAAGCATTAACAAAAACGGTCTTATTACTTAGTTCCTTATAATAAGAAGGGAAATAAGTGCATACACCAGGCTAAGCTGACAGTTAAATGTTTTAAAATAGGGTTGCTATGGGAATGAAATCCGATTATTTGCGTGGCCAGGAGTTGACAAGTTCCCGCAAGAGAAAAGTAAAGGTTTTTTAACCCCTTGTTACCTGTCGGTACCTACAAGTTCCGCTTGTTTTAAGCGTAACTATACAAATAGGGTTGTACTCTAGGATTAATTTCATGTTACACTACCCTTCAACCATAAACGAAAAGTAATTAAGACTGTTTTATATTGTAAAAATCTGATGTGTTACACTCACATGACTTTCTCTAGCCGTTCTACAAACTTCATACATAAGATTCTTCTTCTTTCTGCACCTTGCTAATCGTGGTACTCATTAGCACAATGTTCTTATTATTTAGTTCCGTATAAGTAGGAAGAAAATAAGGGAATATACTAGGCTAAACCAATAGTCAAATGTTTTAAAAGCTGTCATTATGCGATTGTCATTACAAATCGCTTCTTTTCTTGGCCAGGAGTAGAACAAAAGAAAAACGGACACTCCTGTCTGAGAGGAGTACTTCACAACTGAAAGTAATAACAATGAATACCTCGAAAACTGTAAGCTCCACGAGAAAAATGTACATGACATAACTTGTGTGTTTTAACAAGACCTAAACTTTTTGTATAGTAAGTTTTTGTTTATCTCTTACGGTTTACTAGTTAGGCCAAACTAAGCAAAACTCATTCAGAATAAACAGGTCTTCAGAAGCTATTCCCAGAAAATTTGCTAGGTAAATATCTTTAATATATGATATTTTAATCAATATAGTTAGAGACATTTTTAAGAAAATCAAAATTTTCGAAAAAAAAGTTCCATGTAAAGGGTAGTTTTGTGTGGGGGATTTTTCTCAAAATCTTCGTGTCGCATCCCTGGAAGATACTAAACTTAAATACCAAGTTTGATATTTTAGCTGCTTTTCGTTTTTGAGTTATCGTGTTCACAGACACACGGACACACACACGGACCTTTTTCTGAAAATGCTTTTTTTTTTTATTCAGGGGGTCCTAAAACATGAAATTTCCGGTGAAATCTCGGTATCGAATTTTTGGGTGGAATACAATACTTCTCTATCCCTATGTACATTGTACATATGGGGCTAGAGAAAGTAAAAATATAAACAATGTTTGCCCAAATATTGCAGTGATTTTTTTAAATAAATAAAAGAGTAATACGCACGTAACTACAATCAAACGTAACCCGATTAGCTTCCAAACATCACACCGATTAGCTTACTTGGGCTCATCCCGTCCTTTACCACAATCACTGGGATTTGAAATTGCAACATTTGGATTTGAATGGATGTCCAGTCCATTACCTATCACCTAACACTCATGGCCATTGAACCAGTTTTTGGTAGTGCCTTTGGCAGGATTATGAAAACTGGTTTAGAGGAATTTAAACTTTTAACTGGGAAGAAAAAGATTAATAAAGGATCTACATATACTTTCATTTCTATTATTACTTTCTCTATACGCACTATGTACATAGTGTACAGAGAAGGTATTGCACTCCACCCAAAAATTCGATACCGAAATTTCAACGGAAATATATGCTTTAGGGTCCCCTGTATCCAAAGAAAGCATTTTCACAAAAAAAATCCATGTGTGTGTGTGTGTGTGTGTGTGTGTGTGCATATGTCCGTGTGTCCGTGTGTATGTGAAAACGATAACTCAAAAACGAAAAGTTGGTAAAATACCAAACTTGGTATTTAAGTTTAGTATCTTCTGAACGCGACACGAAGATTTTGAAAAAAAATAATCCCCCCCACCCCAAACTACCCTTTACATGGAACTTTTTTCGAAATGTTGAGTTTCTTAAAAATGGCTTTAACGATTTTGATTAAAATTTCGTATATTAAAGATATTTACCTGACAAATAAAATGTATATCTTGAATTTTCTGGGAATAGCCTCTGAAGACTACTTTATTCTTGATGCATTTTACGGAATTTTGAATAACTGCTAAACCGTAAGAGATGGACACAACCTTACTACACGAAAAATGTAGAATACGTTAAAACATACAATTTATGTTATATACATTTTTTTCGTAGAGTCATCGTTTTTGAGTCATTCCTTGTTTTTGGTTTCTGCTTTGAAAACTTATAATATTCTCATATAGGAATTTGTCAACTGCTTCCATACAAACAAAGGAACTTCAGTGATAGCAACCAGCAAGGAACAAAGCAAACATAGCAAAAAGGAACCAAGTAATAAGACTATTTCTGCTATTTTAGTCTGATTAACATGAAGTAAATAGATGTATGAGCTTTTTAAAAGTAATTTTCTGCAAAGATGTAGAGAAAGTCATGTGAATGGTACACATAAGATTTTTTTTCTATTATCTATTTTATACAATAATTGTGCAGGTTTATTCCCATATACGTTTACTAGAATTCTACTTTTAAACTCGATTAGCATAAGTAGATAGAAGAATAAGCTAATTAAAGATAATTTGTTACAGAGATGTAGAGAAAGTCATTCGAATGGAACACATCAGATTTTTCAACATTGTTTACCAATTAATCAACAGTCATTCAGACTGAAGAAGACTTTACAGGTAATTTTCAGAAAATTCAAGCAATAATTGTCTTGTAAATATACTAATCATATGGTGTTTTAATTATAATAAAAAAAAAGAGCAAGTTTTCAAAATATAAAAAGTACTAAAAATTTCCATATGAAGGGTACTTTAGAGAAAAGGATTTTCTCAAAATCCTTAATGGCTCATCCTTGGAAAATGCAGAGCTTAAGACCAAGTTGGTTTTAAACAATTTTTCGTTTTTGCCGTCCACAGACATACGAATCCGTACAGACATTGCGGCGTGATTAACGATGGTTAATCAGTGTATAAGAAAGGTGGAAGTGCTCTGTTGAATGTCACATACCAGATGATATATCTCTCCACTTTACATTGGCGAAATCATTGTACCTCCAGTGTTACCAACACATGCTCATTTTTTCCCCGTCAATTCCTTGGTTAGGTCTGAAAGATGATCAAGGCATTCAATTGCACAGTGATTAATTATGTACAAACAATGTAAGAGCAGCTTCTGCTTACGTGTGCTTGATAGGCAATTTTGACTGTGAAGTTGAAAAGGGTTCAGCTGCTTTTAAATGTTTCCTGCTTTTTCCATGAAGAAGTAAATCTGACCAGCACACAATAAAACTTTGGCAATACTTGTACTGCGCTCCTCTAACAACCATTCTTTTAATTGTTCGTTATTTAACCATTCTTTTCTCAAACGTCGTACATAACGCTTAGCTTTCTATTCAATAAGGCAATTGAAATGAAGAAAACACACTATAAAGTAACAGTTAAAGATGCAACGAGGCACCACAATGGAACACTGAATTAGCACTACGTTCACTATTCTGCATTCAGAATATTTATATTGATTTATAAAGTAAAGTACGTTCATTGCATATCATCATTACATACAGTATAATATTCATATGCCAGATCAATATAGATGCAAGCACACATAGATTTACATCCGTGAGTTTTACTACAGAAAACCAATATAGCATTAATAATTTCTGATCATATCCGTCAAAAAGTCCGTCAACCGTCAAAACTATTTTGCCCGTCAAACAACTTGAAAATCCGTTAATTTTTACGGAAAATCCATAAATTTTGATGGCAAATGCGTCAAGTTGGCAACCCTGCGTACCTCGGATGTATGTATCTCGTTGTTTATCTGGGCGTCATGTCATTGGAAGACCAAGAATTATCGTTGATTTCCGGGTAGTGAGAAGGGAGGGAATTTCAATGACTTCACACGTGATAATAACCTTTGACTAAAACACTTTACTGTATTATAAAGCGTATAAAAGACAACCACAAAATTCACGTTTTGCTATAGAAAATTACTTCCACCCTTTACATATATACTTACACTGCACCATTGACATGAATTTCGCTCACAAATTACCTAACGAAACGCGTGTAAAGGTTAACTACACACGCCGACTGTCAAGGCCGCGCTCACTGAAGTGGTGCTTCGTGGTGCAGGGGATCGTGGGTTCGGGTATCGCCTTGGGCATCGGTATTTGTGTGTTTGTAAATGTGTATTTGTATGCATATTTGAAATACAGTGTGTACCTATGTGTAATAAAAAAGAAAACGGCAAACAAATAGGAAAACAAAGGAAATGTAGGGAAGTGAAGGAAAAAAACACACATTTAGGTACATTGATGACACGAATTTTGGGTATTAAAATGTACACATACAGTTCTCTTTTGGCGTGAAATTCTGCACGGAGTTAGGTTCATTGGCTTTGACGAACTGAGTGAAGTGCCTTATGCAGCAAGTATATTTATGGCTTTTCACATGTCGCTTCCTATAATGGCTGACGTATTGCTTGGTGGTGTTCTACAGTGACTCTCAAATGGGATGAGGTTTGTCCTTGAGCGCCACCAGGCCGACAGCCAATTGGAGTGCTGCTGTGTTGAGATGTTGCATTCGCGCTTAACTGGAGAGTAACGCGCTAAGTGATTCTGTCTCTCATAAATACTACTTGCGCTAAGACAAAATATTAAAATTTTTCAAAAAATAATTTACGAGGAAGATAGGGAGTAATGTTAGTAGCAGAACTGTAAACACAGATATTTTAGCTCTATTAGTTTTCATAATGCACATGAATAAACGTTATGTCGCCAGGCAGATTTGCATGCTCAGTATGCGAGTGAGAGGGAAATATGAAAAGAGTGGGGGTAGCGACCTGGTAATGCAGAGCACGATAACCAGCTCATTCACGTAGAACTCTTCCCATTTGAAAAAAAAAAAGAAAAAAAAAACATTATAGTCAGCTCGATTTCTTGGAGGAGACGAACACATATCGAAGTTTCTTTCCATTCCGGATTGGCTATCTTACTTTCATGTGGGTGAAAACAACGAAAAATCCCGAGTTTGAAAATTATTTTTAGGTTTCCCAGTGCCCTAATTTTACCTTGTTTGCACGCAAATAAGAAGCTGATATGTTCCATTCACACGACTTTCTCTACCTCACTGTAACAAATTATTGCTAAAAAGCTTATTCTTCTGTTTACTTCATGCAAATCGAGATAAACATTAGCAGAAACAGTCTTATTACTTGCTTTCTTGTTAGTAGAATGAAGAGGTCTATAGAGGCTATTCCCAGAATATTCAAGATATACGTTTTATTGGGCACGTAAATATATTTAATATACGGTATTTTAATCTAAATGGTACAGCCATGTTTGTCAGAATAAAAAAATTCAAAATTTTTTCCATGTAATGGTAGTTTGGGAAGTTTTCTTCAAATCTTGTGCCGCGTCCTTAGAAGATACTGAATTTACATACTAAGTATGGTATTTTACCGAGTTTTCGTTTAATAATTATCGTGTTCACATCTCGTATTTTTTTTTTTTTTTTATCTATGGACACCCTTTAATTGCTGTGGTTCTCAGCGTCCCATTCTATGTTGAGCGTGAAAGATCGCTTAATTTTGCTCAGAGGCCTTCCATCAGGGTTGAGGTTCTTTTATGTGCCGTAAATCTACGACACGGGAACCAGGCTTTGCTTCCCTTCCGAAGGAAGCCATGCTAGGACTTTTACTCCCTAAAAATCCATTGTCTTCCGCCGGATTTGAACCCTCGACCTTGGGTATATGAAATTAGCTTAGTAACCATTACACCACGGAGGGAACACGCATGGATCTTTTTCTAAAAATATTTTTTTATACAGGGGAGCCTAAAACGTGTATTTCTGGTGAAATCTCCACAGTTTTGGATTGAATGCAATACCCTCTCTACCTATTGTGTAATTATACTTAATATAGAACGAGTAGAGAAAGTATAAATAGAAACACCATCGAGACAGGTTCTTTCCCCAAAATGTTCTTTGTTGCTTTGTTTCCAAATTTAGATTTCAGTGTAAGTACGTATTTGTAATATATATTTTAAAATATATCTATAAAACATCCTATATATCCTTAAGTGCAGAGTGGATATTATATGGTAATGGTCAGTAAAACAAACATGATCAACTGATTGAGATATGGGTATTTACAGTCTGAGGGGAGTAATAACATCGTCTAAAGCTTCCCTTATATGTGGT
Source organism: Hymenopus coronatus (assembly GCA_030762935.1). Classification (NCBI taxonomy): domain Eukaryota; kingdom Metazoa; phylum Arthropoda; class Insecta; order Mantodea; family Hymenopodidae; genus Hymenopus; species Hymenopus coronatus. Next base: position 89,395,181 of record CM060894.1, on the reverse strand, counting down.
TGATAGCTTTCATTGACAATAAATACCTAGCAGCTACTCACGTCCTAATACGGTCGAGTGAGCTTCCATTTCTCGCTCTGGGCCAAGGATCCGTGCCTTTGTACTTTCAATAAGTTTTGCCATTACTACAGATTACTTTTTAAAACGGTTTGCCCTTACGCCAAAACGAAAGCACAAGTGAAAATGTTTAAAAGTATTGGATTAATTGTTTTTTGTTCTTCTTCACACAAGCCGTGTGTAGGACAGGAGTTGGATAGTTAGAGTCAGACTGGAATATTCAATGCCATAGCCGAGATTTGAACCACGGATCTCCCGATCTCTAGCCGGTAGCTCTGCCACTGAGCTACCATGGCAACATTCCGGCATAGTATTGAATCTTTCAACTGACTCGCATGTTTCCCGGTAAACCACAGGGTGTTCTCAGATTATTTTCAGATGACAACTCAATGGCGACATGTAAGTACTTAAGTCCCAGGATTCATAGTATGGCCAACTATTTCAGTCTGACTCTACCTATCCAACTCCTGTCCTACATTTGACCATAATAGTTGGCTATACTATGAATCCTGGGACTTAAGTGTTAACAACATTGTAAGTCGCCTTGAGGTTGTCATCTCAAAATAATTTCGAACACCTTGTGGTTTACCGCGAAACATGCGAGTCAGTTGAAAGATTCAATGCTATGCCGGGCTGTTGCCATGGTAGCTCAGTGGCAGAGCAACCGGCTAGAGATCGGGAGATCCGTGGCTCAAATGCTGGCTGTGGCATTGGCTTTTTCAGTCTGACTCTACCTCCAATGTTTACAAGTGTTTCCTTTCACTGTTACAGTGGTAAACACTATTTTCACTGCCCCTTTTACTGGGCTCTTCCCCGTCACATATTATTTTCAATTCATAGTTTTCAAAAATAGCAACCATTACACACATAGCACTTTACTATGCAAATCTATCTTACTTTCTATTGATATTATTGTAACATTTATAGTATAAAATTATTTACACCTTTCTCTGCGTTTGAATTATATGCTTTGCGCTCTTAATTTGTTCTGAAGATCTCTTTTGAGATATCAAGACTACATTGTACTATTCTTGTTGTTAGTATTGATAAAACAAGACTTTATACACATTTTCATTACGAGAAGACAATATGTGAACATATGTGTACTCAAATATTTATTTGTTTTTTATAGTCGGCTTACCCTCCCCTTATGTAGGACTGATACCCCAAGCGAGAGCCTAGGGACCAGAAGCCTGTCGGGGAACTAGCGACACCTAACAACAAACAGAATGGAGAACTTGGAAGGAGGGGTCGGCCCGTAGCAAGGCACGAGCGTGAGGAAGTGGATGATTTGAAATGCAAGCAACATGGATGATGGGAAAGGTGTTGGAGGAATTAGTGGAATGAGTGGTGAGAGAAATCGGAAGACGGGAGAAAACCCGCCCAGACGCCGTTTCGCCCACCACAAATCCCACATGCGGGCGCTTTTTTTTTATTTTATTTTTTAAATACAGTTCCGGAGTCTGATCGGGACTCCGGCGCTGTATACCCTACTTTTTATTTACCTAATTTGTTTACTTTGATTACTGTATGATTACTGAATTTTACCTTTTACACACACACACACACAAACATGGGATCGAACTCTGGCCACCTAAGTGGGAGGCGAGCGGTCTAACTACTCGGTCACGGCGCCGCCAATAAATAATTATTTGTACTAAATTACTTACGCTTTCGGAATCTGTTGGGATAGGCCTAGCCATTACACATATATGTACACAAAGTTAATTTTTGTAAAAGATTGCACTTTATTTGACACATAAAACTAAACTTTTTAATGCCCATCTCCTTGCAGAAAGTCGCTTGTCTAGCTCTTCGCCTACGTATGATTGTCGCTTTTTTTTGTTTTCTTTTGTTTCTGGTTTCATTTGATCGTGGCTTGCATTCCTTCGATAGTTTCTTATGAAACCGAACTCGAATTTTGTTTTTTTTCTTTTTATTTCTGATATATCGTAGGTGTCTGTCGAAGAAGTATCAGGGACTCGATAAAGTCCTTGAAAATAAATCAAGGATCCTTGATTGTATTTGCGAATCTTATTGGACAGTGAATTGTTAAGAAGCTAACCGAGGTCTCCAGTTTTGATTTTCCATTTCATTTATGTTAGTTTGCTTTATGTTGAGCCTTTCGTTTCCTGGCAGCTTTCGTAATCCTCTCTTTGTACAACTATTTTGTGCACTTCTTTTGCTTCTATTATTTTTAATTTCTCTACGCGCACTCTGCATTCTAATTTTTTCTCGATTAGCATAAAGTAAATAGAGGCATAAGCTTTTTAACATAATTTGTTGCAGAGATGCAGAGAAAGTCATATGAATGGAACACATCAGATTTTTTGCGAATGGCTCTGAAGCACTCTTCATTCTGATTGAATTGTGTGTAACTGAAGTTAAACATAATTCCACAACACAAAAAATCTGATGTGTTACACTTACATGACTTTCTCTAGCTGCTCTACAAACCTCCTACAATGATTATTCTTCTTTTTACACAATGCTAATCGAGATAAATGTTAGCAGAATGTTATTACTTAGTTCCTAATAAATAGGAGAGAATAAGGGAATGGACTGTGCTAAAATGATTGTCAAATGTTTTAAAAGCTATCGTTATGCGATTGTCATTGCAAATCACTTCTTTGCTTGGCCAGGAGTAGAACAAAAGAAAAGTGGACACTTCCTGTCTGAGAAAAGTATAAGTACTTTACAATTGAAACCAATAACAAGGAATATCTCTTAAGAGGCTACTCCCCAAAAATTCAAGATATACATTTTATTTCAGACATAAATAGTTTTAATATACGGGAGTTTAATCAAAATCGTTAGAGCCATTTTTAAAAAAATCAAAATTTTAGAAATTTGTTCCATGTAAAGGGTAGTTTTTAGTAGGGGATTTTTTTTTTTTTAAAATATTCGTGTCGCATCCTTGGAAGATACCAAACCTAAATACCAAGTTTGGTATTTAACGGTCTTTTCGTTTTTACATTGTACATATGGGGCTAGAGAAAGTAAAAATGAATATCTCTTTGAGACACTCAATTTATGTGAAATAATTTCGGTTTAGTCAAATATTTTCGAGATATTCCGTTATTGGTTTGATATTATCAAATGCATAGCATTCAATAGCGATAGCATGGTGACACACTCTTTAAAACACATCGCTTTAAGTGCAGTATCCTACAACAAAATGTGTGAAGGGAAGGTTTGTCTGGATTAATAAGAAGTAGATAACTATAAGAAGATAAGAATATTTTGTAGAAACGCCAGTTTAGAAGCTCTTGTGAACAATTTACGCTAGATTTGCTTGATCTGCTCTTTTACGGAATACATCCAAGCAATTCAGGGTAAGATAATTATAATATAAACTTTTCTCGTTTTTAGTTTCTCTACACATACCATATACATAGTGTATATAGACGGTATTGCATCCCAACCCAAAAATTCGATACCGAGATTTCACCGGAAATGGACGTTTTAGGGTCCCCTATCTCCGAAATTTTTTTTTTTAGAAAAAGGTTCATGTGTGTGTCAGTATGTCTGCGTGTCTGTGAACACGACAACTCAAAAACGAAAATTCGGTAAAATACCAAACTTGACATATAAGTTAAGTGTCTTCCAAGGATGCAACACGAACATTTTGAAGAAAAGCCCCTCACCCCAACCTACCCTTTACATGGAAACGTTCGAAAATTTTGACTTTCTCAAAAATGGATCTAACGATTTTGATTAAAATACCGTATATTAAAGATATTTACACGACAAATAAAATGTATATCTTGTATTTTCATGGAATAGCCTCTGAAGGCGGCTTTAATCTGGATGAATTTTGCTGGATTTTGCATAACTAGAAAACCGTAAGGGTAGGCAAAAACTTACTGCACAAAATATATAGATCTCATTTAAACACTTACTTTATGTCATATACATTTTTTTTGTGGAGTTGATCATTTTTGAGATATTCTTGTTATTAGTTCAAGTTTTAAAATACTAAAACTTTTCACATACGGGAATTTATCAACTCCTGGCAATGCAAAGACGGATTTCGACTACTGGCAACCAGCTTTTAAAAGATTTGACTATCGCTTTAGCCTAGTGTATTCCATGATTCCTTTCCACTTACAAGAAAGCATTTCTGATAATCTTTATTTCAGTTAGTATTAAGTAGACAGAAGAATAACCTTTTTAAGAGTAATTGTTACAGAGATGTAGAGAAAGTCATGTGAATGGAACACATCATATTTTTTTGCATTGCACTTACAAATAAAGCAGCAACGAGGTGCAGCAGCTAGCAACTACTATAAGCAATATCTGATGTGTTCCATTCACATGACTTTCTCTACCTGTTCTGAAAACAAACTATTCTTACAAAATATTATTCTTTTATCTACATCGTGTTAATCAAGATAAACATTATCAGAAATTAACTTATCATTTGCTTCCTTATAGTCAAAAGGGGAATAAGGGAATGCACTAAGTTAAAGCAATATTCAAATCTTTTAAAAGCTAGTCACACTCGTTTCCTTTTGGATGGCCAGGAGTAAACTAAAAGCGATATGGAACGAAAGATGACTTTCTGTTTGAATAAAGTTAAAGTAGTTTAAAATTGCAAACAGTAACAAGGTTTATCTCGAAAACGATTAACTCTACAAACAATGACATATATGACATACATTGTGTGTTTTAATTAAATGTACATTTTCTTTTTTTGTGAAAAAAGCACAGGGACTTTGCTAAGTAGTTCATAGTACTGCACAAAAACTGAGTTCATGTACGAGTCTATACCATGATGGCTGAAAACCATATCAGGTGATATGTTCTGAATAATGTGAAGGACAATGCGGAAACATGAAATCTCGACGCCAAAGCCTGGGATTCTATTGGGAAGCAACAGATGACCAACTGTCTGCATCACCGCAAAAAAGGACATCCAGCAAAGAGCCGTTTCAAATGATGTATATGAAATCGATGTGTAAAGCTATGCTGTGCACATTTTCAGCTGTGTAATTAATGCATTCTGCGCTATTTTAGTCGCTGAGAGGTCACGACTAGTTGCCATGGTAACAGGGCTCAAAGTGTATTGTTTAATTCACCCCGCACATATAATAGCCACATTTTTATTTTCCCCCCACATGTACCATGTGTATAGTGTATTGGGAAGGTATTGCATTCTTCCCAAAATTTGATCTCGAGATTTCACCGGAAATATATGTTTTCAGGTCCCCCGAATAAAAAGTTTTTTAAAAAAAAGATTCGGGTGTGTGAACAACCTAACTCAAAAAATAAAAGTTGGTTGCATACCAAATTTTGTATTTAAGTTCAGCATCATCCAAAGAGGCAACTGAAGGGTTTTCAGGAAAATCCCCCCAACCAAAACTAACCTTAATTGGAGGATTTTTTGAACATTCGATTTTATTAAAATTAGCTGTAATAACAATTTTGATTAAAATACCGCATATATTGACGATATTTACATCAAAAACAAAATAAATATATTGACTTTTTGGGAGTAGTCTCGGAAGCTCTCTTTATGTTGAACGGCTTTTGCATAACTATTAAACCGCAAGAGATAACCAATATCTTTTGAAAACACAGAATTTATGTCCAATACTTTTTACATTGCACAATCGATGTATATGTTAGGTAGAGAAGATATCGTATTACATCCAAAATTCGATGTCTAGATTTCATAGGAACTATTTCTTTTAAGGTCCCTTGAGTTGAAAACACATTTTTAGAAAAAGTCCATGTGTGCATCTAATAACTAGAAATGTCGGATGAATACCAAACTTGATAATTAAGTTCAGCATCTTTCAAAAATGCAACACGAAGATTTTCAAGAAAATAACCCACCATAAACTATCCTTTATATGGAAAGGCTTTCTTAAATTTTGATTTTATCAACAAAGATTCTAACGATTTTGAATAAATACCGTATACTAAAGGTATTTACTCTTCAAATAAAATGCATATTGTAACAAATGTATTATTGACTCAAAATTGTTTACAAATAAGGTGTTAGATTCACCACTGCAAATAAATCACTCGACGTTTCGACGCGTAGACAGTTTGTGGCTGAATTCATCCATGGCTCACTCAGGATTCAGTACAATTCACAAGACAACGACAACACTGCAATTCTTTCTCCTTTTATAGCTAGAAAATAGCATCACAGCCTTCGTTAAATGTGCTTCTAGGGTCTTAATGTATCGCTTAACCCCCGATTGGGGGAGGTTCCGACCACTTCAGCTGCTCCGGTGCGAGCGCTGCGGACCTCGAGCACCTCGGTACTTCTGACGTTACTAGAATAACGTATCCAAAAAGACACTTTTAGAAAATGGTTCACGCTTATGTGTGTAAGTGTGTGTGTGTGGGTGTGTGCGTATGTGTGTTTCCGTGAACAGGGAACTAAAAACGAAAATTCGTTAAATACCAAACTTGATATTCATGTAAGGACGCAAATTCTAAGGATGCATCACGAAGATTTTTAAGGATATCCACCCAACCCAATCGACCCTTTACACAGAATGTTGTTCTGACAATTATGACTTCAATAAAAATGTTTAAGACATTTTTATAGAAATTATATATATTTTGAATTTTCTGGGAATAGCCTCCGAAGTCCTCTTCAATTTGGATGACTTTTACATAGATGGTAAATCGTAATATATAGGAGAAATCCTACTGCTCAAATGATACAGGTTTCGATAAAGATAATTAAGTCAAATACGTTGTCTTGTGGAGGTAATCATTTCTGGTTTCAAATTTTTAGTATTTATGCTTTTCTCAACGGGAATCTGTCACTCGTTTTTATTTATTTTCTTTCTTGTTTTTTTTCCCTACAGAATACGCAATGAGAATGGAATTTCATCTCTTAGCAACCAGCTATCAAAAGATTTGACTTTCACTTTAACCTCGTGTATTTCCCTATGCCTTTTGCATCTAATAGGAAATATAAAATAGGAGCATAAATTCTAATGTTTATCTGTACTATCCTGGAAGATAGAAAAACAAACTTTTGTAGGATTTCATTGCCGAATAAATGAAGTCATAAAAATGGAACCGTCGATCAATTAGAAAACATATTGAATATCTACTCTCTTTTTGTTTACGAAGTTGTTACATTAGAGCTGAAAATTCTCAATATTCACCCAAAAACAGCGAAACTCACTCTTACCATACAAGAAGCAGAAATGACATTCACAGAATATCAACCAATAAAATAAAAATTGATAGCGATCCTTACATTATTGGCTCATTAGTATTAATAAACTTCCTTAGAAATTAAACTAGCTACAGGCCTCACTTTTAAGAGAAAATTAAAGGAATACTTCCTTAATCTTGTGTTTATACACTTTAAATGAATTGTAAACAATAATGTTATTACACAATAGCACTTTATTACTTAGAGCTGTATTTAATTATATATTTGTATTTATAAAACTGTTACTGACTTCGTACTGCAAATAGTGTGAGTGTATGCGTATGTGCGTATGTGTATGTATATGTATCTATTTGCATATTGATACTGACTCTCTTTTGTATAACAAAAATAACTAGGTTTTTTTTATTTTTGTTATTGTTGTACTTTCTCTAGCACTATGTTCAATGTACATAATAGGTACTGTAATCCACCTAAAATTCTATTGCGGAATTTCACCAAAAATGCATGTATTTTTAGAAAAGTGCTTGTGTGAGTGCGTGCGTGTGTGTGCGTCAGCATAACCAAAACTTCATTATCTTTCAATGATGCAACACGAAGATTTTCAAGAAAATGCTCTTACCGTCAACTACCTTTACATGGAGCGTTTTTTGAAAATTGTTATTTCCTCAAAACTGACTAACGATTTTGATTAAAATACCACATGTTTAAGATATTTTCATGACAAAAGAAATGCATATATTGTATTTTCTGGGAATAGCATCAGGAGCTCTTCATTTTGGATTACTTTTGTACGGTAAACTGTAAGAGATAGACAAAACTTGCTATAAAAATATAGACCTCGTTAAAACACACAATTTATGTCATATGCATTTGTTTGTAGAGTTGTCCGTTTTCAACACATTCCTTGTTAACGGTTTCAATTTCAAACTACTTAAACTCTTCTCGTTTTTCGTTTCATCTCTCTTTGTTTTACCCCTGGCAAGTAAAGAGAATGTCAATTGTTTCACATAGCGGTCAGCTTTTAAAAGACATGGCTATCGGTTTAGCCTAGTGTATTCTCTTATTTCCCTTCTACTTACAAAGAATCAGATAATAAATAACAATTCCGCTGACGTTTATCTCGATTAGCATAATGCAGATAAAAGAATAATCTTGTAAGAAAAGTTTAGGGAACAACCAGAGATGGTCATGTGAATGGCACACATCTGATTTTGTAATATTTATAATCATTGTGAAAATGTCAAATAGCTAAAGCTCCAATGAGGGAGAATGAGATTTTTGTTAAGTATATCATTGTAATTTAAAACAAAATGTACATAACTGTGTGATAAACCATAACGCTTCGTGACACACGCGAATAGATTAAACCGAATACTTTGTTTTCCATGTCTTACTGGATTTGGGGCCTTCCAATTTTTGTTATTAGCAAAATAATTTTTTTGGAGTGTAATTTCAAAATTTAAATGGAACCACGATAAATGTATGATATTCTGGTTCCCTTCAATCAGTTATACAATACAATCTTTTTATAATTGAAACAATTATTCTAAAGTAATTGTTGAGCAATTTATAGTGCTTTCATTGAAATACACAATATTAGAAATGAGTTAAGAAATCACTACTGTCTATAAAGAAATACCCAAGTGCTTAAACTGCTTTATTATATACTCAAATTAGTCCCCATTAACGTCTAAACACTTGAGAATTTTGTTGTTGTCTGCTCTAACATTTAACAACATATGGTCTAATAATGTTTGGGGTCACGCATTCGATGTTTTCTGTCCTCTTTAGAGTAGGCGATGTAAATATTGCTTTCTCTGGACTCTGCCTGTAGTAAGCAGTAATGTCATTCAAAATACTATATGTGTTCCGCTGATATTTGTCAAGTGTGACCTCTACCGAAGTTCGCTTCTTACAGAGATACTAAGTTACGTTTGTTCGACTTTGCCTGCTATTTTCTGGATGGACTCTCTGCTTTGCGCGATAGCTCATTTACAGGTAAAAGTTCTGTACGGTTATCGGAAAAATGGCTAATCAAGCTCATGGATTGTCATGCATAGTACATTTTGAGCCAAACATACTTCATTGTTCTTATTGTGGAAGATAAATAGAAATTATTTGTTTTCATATATGTATAAACTGTACATTTCACTACTGGCCATACCAAAGATGTATTTTATATAACCACATACATTAACTAATGAAACTATATTTTTAAAAAATAAAGGCTAGTTATGAACCCTGTAATATTGATGGTGCAAGGTATCAAGTTATAGCACATAAACATTAATAAACACCTTAAAATAAAAGCAGTCCTTCTCGTACAGTATAAGATTCAAAGAGAAATAGCTAAAGTAGGGACACTATCTCCAAATGGGCACCAATTAAAAATTAAGTAGGTACTGATTATCATAATATTATGAATTAATAAAAAAAGTCTTTGGCTTGGTCTAGGTTAAACTAATCCAATATCCTCATACACCAACGTATTTCTGACCTTAGTTATATTTTGTAAACATGGGTTTTCTCAGCTTTGAAATAACTAATTCACTTGGAACTTCAATAAATCAAGAATGGCCACCCATTCCTGTCAGCAAATGTCACTTAACGAATTTGACCTGCTCTGGCATTTTTGGATTACACGCTCTACTCATACGTTTTGATAGTTGCATAACAAGACTCACGTTGCCCTGTCTTGGTTTGCCGCCTCAAATGCTAACACTGCACTACTATGTGGAGGAAGTACTTATTGCATTCCACCCACAAATTCAATACCGTGATTTCACTCAAAATACACATGGCTCCGTTAAAACAAATTCTGATGTCTCCCATTCACATGACTTTCTGTACAACTCTGTAACGAATTATTGCTAAAAAGCTTATTCTTCTCTCTATTTAATGCTAACGAGACAAAAATTAGCAGAAACGGTCTTATTACTTGTTTCTTTATAAGTAGAAGGGAGACAAGAGAATACACTAGGCTAAAGTTATAGTCAAATCTTTTAAAAGCTGGTTGCTATGTAATTGAAATTGGTTTCTTTGAAAGGCCAAGAGTTGACAAATTCCTATTTGAGAAAAGTAAGCTATTTAGAACTGAAACAAATGGCAAAGAATATCTCGAAAATGGTCAAATCCACGAAATAATGTATATGACAAATTGTGTGTTTTAACGAGATCTACATTTTTGTGAGTAAGTTTGTGTCCATCTATTACTGTTTACCAGTAATACAAAAGTGATGCAGAATGGAAAGGTATTCTTAAACTATCCTATAAAATTTTAGATATATATTTTATTTGTAATAAAATACTTTAAAATACGGTGTTCTGATCAAAATTATTAGACATTTTTGACAAAATAAAACTTTTCGAATTTTTTCCATACAAAGGGTAGTTTGGAGTGGGTGCTTTTCTTGAAAATCTACGCTAGGTATCCTTGGAAGATACTGAACTAAAATAGCAAGTTTGGTATTTTACCGACTTATCGTTTTGGAGCTATCGTGTTCACAGTCACACGGACACACACACATACACACTCGCGTGCGCGCGCGGACCTGTTTCTAAAAACGATTTTTTTGGATACCTACAGGAGACCCTAAAATGTGTATTTCTGGTGATCTCAGTATCGAATTTTTGGTTGAGTGCAATAACTTCTCTACCTATGTAATATGTACTAGATAGAGAAAATAAAATAATACATTAAAATATATTAAAAAAAGGTCCCATGTAATATATTTAATTTAATCTTCCGGAGTGCGATACGAGTCCCGATTCCAAACTAACCTTTAACTGGAAAAACACTTGTGTTTTATGTTATGAAAGATGATTCTAAAGACATGTTAAAGCACTTCTACGAAAAATAAAATGTATTGAATTTTCTGGGAATAACACACGCAATACTTTTTATTAGACAAAACCTCTAGACGTCGTTAAAGCATAACGTTTATGTAAAATAGTCATGATTTTTTATAAAGTGGTATGTAGCTATTCGTTTTATGGGCAATGCAAAGAAAATGGCATTTCATATATTATGACGTGTTTTTTTTCTCTCGCTTTAGCCTGCTGTATCTTTCTTATACCTACAATGAAATGCTTGAATGCGAATGGAAGTTTTTCTAAACCCGCCTTGATAGTGTGGGGGTGGCATACATCAAATTCAAGAGGTCGCGAGTGAGAATCATGCTTAAGGTGAGTTACCCGGATAACGCCTTTTTCATGGTTTTCCCTTATTCTTAGAAGACGAACTGTGAGCTCCATGTTCCCCGATTCATTTGAGCATCATTTCACCGATTTCGTTCATCGTCTGACATGACCAATACATATTTTTTACGCTATCCACAGACACACATACATATTCTTAAAATGTTTTTTTGTTTTTTTTTGTTTCAGGGGTCCTCAAAACAATTATTCGGTGAAATCCCAGCACCCAGTTACATTATACTGATAAAGTTAAAATAAGCAGAAATAAGAATGAACGTTTGTAAAAATGATTTGTGGAAGTAGAGAAAGTTATACGACATCAAAACATCAGATTTTAGTTTTATGTATTCCTGCAAATGTGCTAAATCGGGTGAGGATATAGGCATACGATAGTACAGTACGGGTGAACGTGAGTGAAATGCAAAACACACATACACATACACACCGCGTGCGCGCGCACGCACAGCTATATAAAACAAATGAAGTGTCGGAAGCATGCGGCTGTGCTAATACCAAAGAACATTACAGTTGTGAAGTGTTTGGTAATTAAGTAATCACCTTTATTTGGGAATCGATTTCTTGATACTTGGTACAATGATTAAACCCTGCCTAAGTTAAACGTGTAAATTCACACCAATAAGTACATATATCTCGGAAATGGTGAATACCACAAGGAATTTTATTTCTCATAAATACAGTGTTTTAGCAAGATCTACATGTAGGTATTATGCACTACGTTTTTATCTGTATTTTATGATTAACTAGTTATAGAAAACTATAAAAAAATGCATTCAGAATGAAAAGGAATTCAAATTATTCGCAGAAAGTCAGATTAGGCTTGCAAGGATCTTTTCTCGACGACAGAGTCTTTTTATTCACTTTCCACTCATATTATCAAGCGTGGGAAGTTGAATTTCTGTACTCCGTGAATTTCGCATTTTTAAAACAGAATTAATATAATGTATTTAATCGCCCAACTCATATTCATTATTGTAGACATGCAATGTGATCATACTTAATAGTTGTTTTTCACTATTTAAATCTACTGTTTTCAGTTTCCTTTATTAATTAATATTTACTTAAGATTGAGAATGTGCAACACAACTATTTCGATGCAATTTGTCAACACTAAGGCTTGAATAATCGGCCAAATTTCACAAAGTTGACCCCCTAGGTCGACTTTGTTAGTGCCTTTAAACACCTGACAGTGATTCATTTTATTATTCCGTTAGCATTTCTATATTCACCATCATCGAGTAAATGCTGTGCTATACACAGAAAGTCGGAAGTGAACATATTCACCTTTGTCTCGTATTTTCGGATTTCTTTCTCTTTCTGCAAAGATACATTTACCTTATTTATATGGCAATAGACTAAAACGCAATTATAGTATTTTAATAAAAATAAATTGGAGTTTTTTTTTGATAAAATAAAAAACCAACATATTTCCATAAATGATCATTTGGAGCGGGAGATTACCCTAAAATATTTTTTAATTATTTATTGTAGCTCAACGCTCTTTGACCTTTGGTCATATCGGACGATGAATGAAATGATGCTCAAATGTTCTTGGTGTCCATGGATCTTAAAGTTACTCTACATTCGTCTTCTCAGGACAAGGGAAAAACTCCGAAAAAACCTTGTCCGCTTAACTCACCTAAAGCGAGTTTCGAACTCGCGACCTGTTAAATGTGAGGCAAACACGCTACTCCCAGACTACCCAGGCGAGCTTAAAATCTTGTAGTTTCTTTCAAGTTTGAAATTTATCCCACAATTCATTTTTGAGACATGTTGTTTACAGACAGACAAAAGACCACACCTTGACCGAATGGTTAGACCCTTGCCTCTCACCACAGGCGACTGCATGTGGAATTTGTGGGAACAAAGCGGCGCAGGGGTGCGTTTTCTTCAGGTTCTCTGGTTATCCCCGACACCGCATTTCATCGGTGCTCCATCTTCATTCCATGTATCATCATTGTCATTGCCTGCGGGCCATATATAGTAAAACAGACGTTAAACACTATAAAAATCTGATGTGTGCCATTCACATGACTTTTTCTACATTTCTGCAATAAATTCTTGTTAAAAAGCTTATTCTTCTATTTACTTCATGCTAATCGAGAAAAAATTGGCAGAAAGAGTCTTATTAGCTGCTTCCTTGTAAGTATAGGGAAAATAAGGGAGTATAATAGGCTAAATCGATAGTCAAATTTTTATTAGTCGTTCCTATGTGATTGAGTACTTTTGTTTGTATGGACAGGAGTTGACAAATTCCCATATGAGAAATGTATAAGTATTTTAAAGCTGAAACCGATAACAAGGAATATATAAAAAACGGTCAACTCCACGAAAAAATGTATATAACATAAATTGTGTGTTTTAACGAGTTCTATAGTTTTTTGTGGTAATTTTTTGTCTAGCTCTTATGGTTTACCAGTTATGCAAAATTCCACAAAATTCATCCACAATAAACATGTCTTCAGAGGCTATTCCCAGAAAATTGAAGATATACATTTTATTTGTCACATAAATATCTTAAATATAAGAGATTTTAATCGAAATCGATAGAGTCGTTTTTGAGAAAATAAAAGTGTTCGAAATTTTTTCCACAAAGCGGTAGTTTGTGGTGGGCGGATTTTTTAAAATCTTTGTGTCGCATCCTTGGAAGATACTAAACCAAATATCAAGTTTGGTATTTAACGATCTTTTCGCAGAAGTTTTTCTATAAATGCTTTCTTCGGACTCAAAGGACCCCAAAACATATACTTCCAATGAAATCTCAAAATAGAATGTTTCGGTGGAATACAATACCTTCTCTATCCACTATGTATATTGTACATGCGGCCTAAAAAATTAAAAAAGACGGACAAAAAAGTTATGTAAAACGCTTTTTTTCTTTTTTTCTTTCTTTATTTTCTTCGGTAAACTTCAAGTTGTGTATTTTAGATGAAATCTCGTATAACATTTTTGGGTGGAATACAATACTTCCTCATTAACTAACAAAATAAGAGAAACACTTAACTGGCGCACGAGTAGGAAAAGATTTGCAATGGCTGGTATAAAGGGAACAAGGTCAGCTCGGGTAAGCTACCACCATATGAAGTACGTAGGGAAAGGCTTAGGCCTAAGGAATAGCTTGACTTGGAACTAGTTAGGGTAGGAAGTAAAGAATATTTCCTCGTCATGCCACCGTTCGATGTTTTCTTACGTTTGATGTGCATCTGAAGTGGAGGTTCCTTTGATGTGAATGTTTGGTTTATCCGGTTCGGAGCACGAGTTAAAAACAAGGAAGTGACCTGAGGTGAAACCAAAGGTTAAAGGGAGAAGTAACCTTGCTTGTTAAATTTTAATCACTCTCCAGGGTTCCACTCCATATTGACTTTTCTTCTCTACACTTTGAGGACTTGCTCCCGTCATCCGCGCCACACAGGATACCCAAACACAACGTTGCCGCCTACCTTCAGGTAGGTTCCTCAATAAATGCTTACCGGAGGTGGCAGGGAATACGGTTTAGTATACTTGCCTCTTGCTGATTTTAATACAGTAGAAGCCCAAAATACGCAGTTACTGGGAGACATGCTTTACCCCCGCGTTATAGCGATTCCGCGGTACTTCGAAATGTGAACATTGCGGTGACAAAAATCTCTCCAGCGGAGATGGAGGGAAACATTCCTGCAATAATAAATTACAGTGCATTATAAAGTATGTGATATAGAATAAATTACATCACTTTTAGATACAATTACTCAACAGTTTTGCTGGGGACGTATTCCAGACGTGTAATCGATTTTAATTATAGTGCAATTAATTCTACACATTTTACACTAAATTATTTTGCACTCTCTTAAAGAAATCAATAAGTTCTGTTTGATGAATTAAGCCAGAACGTCTTTTCTCCTCGTATTGTTTTATTGTAGCAAGATGGAGGTGATGACGGCTATCCAGTTCATTTTTGGCTCTTCATTCACGAAATCATTTTCTTTGTGCTACTTATCACTTCGCTAACTTCCGGAATATCTTATTCCACCTCCTCGTCATTTTCACCACTATCGTCTTCATGATCTTGCTTGGCGTTGTCAGCTTTGTTGTGGGCAGCAATGATTATATCTTGTGTACTCTGAAATTAGCTCATTATTGTCAATATCTACCTATTGATTCAAATTGTCAATCGTGATTCCACAATGTAGAACACTATATATGGACTGTATCTCACTGCTTGTGAATTCTGCAACTGCACAATTTTCGCTAGTGACAGTTTCTTTCCTGGAGTATTTCTTCCAGTAATTCTGAATTGCAGACATGCAAGGCCTACTGAATACGCAACTGTTTTCGTCAGTTCCTAGAACACTGAGAAATTCACGGCGGTATTGCCCTTTAAATTCCCTTATAATAGCATGGTCCAATGGCATAGTGTTTTTAAGCAGCAACACAACTGTGAAGTTTCCATCTCGCTCTGTACATATAAGCAGGTGGCTGTGTTGGTCATTCAAGAATAAGCATAGCTCTCTATTCAATTTCAAGTGTGCGCGAATGTTTCCTCACTGATGGAACAAAGTCCTCATTTGTCAAAATATCACTCGTCAGCCATGCATTTTTCGTATGGCCATATACAAGTACGGTAATGAAGTCTTTCTAACTTGTTTAAAACATCTCCGACGACGACTTTTCGCTATGCTAAGAGGTTAAATTCGTAAATTCCTGATATGTTTATGTGAAAAGGAGAGTCACCCTGTGCTTGTTCATTTTTACTTTCTCTAGCCCCATATGTACAATGTACATAGGGATAGAAAAGTATTGTATTCCACCCAAAAATTCGATACCGAGATTTCACCGGAAATACATGTTTGAGGACCTCCTGTATACAAAAAAGCATTTTCAGAAAAAGGTCCGTGTGTGTGCGTTCGTGTGTCTGTGAACACGATAACTCAAAAACGAAAAGTAGCTAAAATACCAAACTTGGTATTTAAGTTTAGAATCTTCCAGGGATACGACACGAAGATTTTGAGAAAAATCCCCCCACCCAAACTACCCTTTACATGGACCTTTTTTCAAAAATTTTGATTTTCTTAAAAATGGCTCTAACGATTTTAATTAAAATATCATATATTAAAGATATTTACCTAACAAATAAAATGTATATCTTGAATTTTCTGGGAATAGCTTCTGAAGACCTGTTTATTCTGAATGAATTTTGCCTAATTTGGCAAACTAGTAAACCGTAAGAGATAGACAAAAATTTACTATACAAAAATTTAGGTCTTGTTAAAATACACAAGTTATGGCATATACATATTTCTCGTGGAGCTTACCGTTTTCGAGGTATTCATTGTTATTAGTTTCAGTTGTGAAGTACTTTTACTTTTCTCAGACGGGAGTGTCCGTTTTTCTTTTGTTCTACTCCTGGCCAAGAGTACCACGATTAGCAAGGTGCAGAAAGAAGAAGAATCTTATGTATGAAGTTCGTAGAACGGCTAGAGAAAGTCATGTGAGTTTAACGCATTAGATTTTTATTCTTGATTTATTAACCATGTTCTTCACGTCCAGAGTTTTTCTTTTAGGGAAGCAATCGATAATAGAGTGCAGTTTCATCGCAGTTGTACACCTGACGGTCAATTGAATTGTTCTGAATAATATACTTCTTTATTTACTGCGTTCAACAGATTCAGTGTCGCAAGAACGAGCTTCTGCTTCAATAGTGGTTTGACCGAGGAAACCACCAGATCCATTCAAATCGTTGGTCCCATACAAATCTTCATCAAACTTCTCAGCTTGAGCTGTGATGACCAGTCTAGATGTTTTATTAAGAACCACTTGTATAAGCACACACTCACACGGTAAACTTGCTTCGGTTTTCCTGTGTTTTTTTTTTGTTTTTTTGCTTTTGTTTTTGTTTTTTTTAACGATGATTCGTTTTCAGTTTATCTTCTACTGAATGTTTTACGCTTCTGCGACAATTTTGGTATTCCAACTTGCAACTTCACACTCAAAATGCGTGACTCGGATTGAAATAACATTTTAACTTTCCCAGGTCTTAAAAATTTCTTGAATGTGCAGAGATTTTGAGCCATTATAGAATATACCTATTGTTTCTATGTTCTCTTACTTCTGACAAATCCTTAAAAATGCAGTGACCAAGGTCAACGCTAGGAGTGTGCTGAGAGCGAAAATGATACTGCAGAACCGCGTTTTGAAACAGATTTTAAAATCAACTCCCAAAAATAAAAATGTAATACAAATAAATAAAAAGTACGTTCTTTTTCGGGGAACATACTTTCCCCGCGTTAAATCCGAATCCACGTATTTCGGACCGCGCGATTTCGGGCTTCTGCTATATCTACAAAATATCCGTTCTCTTCCGTCTCGTTTTAATTTGCCTACCGCTTGCCTATAATACTGAGAAAATATTACATTACACTCAGAAGTTGGATATCGTGATCCAGCAGAAATATGTTTTGAGTCCGAAAGCACATGTGTTTGTGTGTGCGTGCGGGTGCCCATGTGTGTGTGTGTGTGTGTGTGTGTGTGTGTGTGTGTGTGTACATATAACTCGAAAACTAATATCTGACGAACCAAACTTGATACATAAGCTCAGTACTCTGAAAAATGAGAACACTGGTTTCTGCTATGCACGCTTTATTTGTCGCTAAGTACTGAACCTAACGTAACACATTGCACGAATCACCGTTGTCATACGGCCAGTACACACACGTCAAATCAAAGCACAATTGAACCGCTGAGTCACAACACACTGAACAGCAATCCGCACTGTCCACTGTTAACTGCACTTCTTAATTGTCTAAATACTTGGTTTTTTTAACTTCTTCACTTCTTGACTGTCTGTCCGGGACTCGTCGGCTGCTACACATTTTCCATACTCGGCTTGAAAATTCTAGTTGTCGAACGTACCTACGAGAAACTATAAAAAGGAAGCGACAGTTTATATTACTCAAACTACAGCGAAATGTAATTATGGATTTTGTGCGACTATTGTATTTGACACACGCTGGGTTTAGAGCGGCCTTCGGCGTAAACCCATCTTGCAAGACTGGCAAATAAAAGACAAATATATAATAATGTAACTGACTGATATTCTGTTGCCAGAAAGCGTGTTTATGAAGGACAGGTGCGAGCACAAAAGGTAACGGAAATTTGAAGCATGGATGCTCAAAAATGTATCCAGTCGTAAGAAATGTGCTTATTGCATTCCAGAAGAGATGAAAATTGCAAGAGTGCACCGTTAGGTTTCTCTGGAAAAACCGCGAGAAGGTAGCTAACATGAGGAAGTCACACGATTTGGGCGGACCAATGAAATCAGAATGTTTGAAATATAGGGAAATAATTTACGTTTGGTAGGGGTTGTAATTCTGGTAAAGCAACTATAGTTTTAGAGGTGGGGATGCATCTGGCGAGATGTCCGATTCTGAAAAATAGCGGAGAGGACGCTCTGGAAGGCGACGTCAGCTGGGCAGGCATGCGGAAGTTTATAGCCCATGCGGGACTTTGAAAAATTTAATACAACGGGGAGAAAAGTAAAATAACGAAGCACACGACGCGCAGGAGAGATCGCGGTATCGTTTATAAAATATGTGTTATATCTGATCTATGTCGGACTGCAGGGTTTATTCATTCGGAATGAATAAATGAATGAAAGACCGAGTTTGATTATTTATTTTGTCAATGTCGAGACCATCTTTAACGCCATTTCAGATTTATGGAAATAGACCTCACCCTGGGATGCTACAAGATAGAGAAATCGGCACCAACACCTGCAGAGGGGATTTGTCAGATAGGAGTTGAAAACAATGAACGAGTCCCCAAATCCGACAGGACAGGTGCAGGCGTTCGACAGTTTGCAAGGCAAACGCTTGCAGCATCTCATCTTGCATATCTAACTTGAGCTGACTACGGTAGGCTGCGGCCAAGCGGTGGATGCCGAATCCATCTTAGGATTCGGACAATGCCGATGTCAGGATCGTGTTCTAAATTTATAGCACCCGTCCCTGGGGAGTGGATATCACTGCGCAGGTTTATCCTCTACTAATCAACGGTCGTGGGCGGAGAACTGTCAGCGGAAGACTTCAAAAGTCGACGTTCCATCATATTTTGGCGGCGTGACGCGCGCAAATGTTGTGTCACGTCCAAGTATTTCGAACTTAGCTCACTGAGTCTTCTGATAAGCAATTTTCTGTGATGGCATTTACTCCTTTGGCGCTGTCGTCTACTTTGCCCTCCAGTAAGTTAAGTCGTTCCCTGAAGTCCTCTAGAGCGTTAAAGCATTGACCAAGGACTTTCACTTTCCGCCGAGCTCTTCCATGCCTTTCTCCTCGCCGGCCAGCCGTTCGTCAAATTTGGTTAATAGCCCCGTCGTCACCTTGGAGATATCCGACTTAATTTCCTCTTTTAAAACCTTCTTCTTCTTCTTCTTCTTCTTCTCCTCCTCCTCCACGATCGGGGAATTCAGTATTAGTGTGTGACAACAGTGATTCGTGTAACGTGCTGTGCTACTCTTACATTGAGTGCCTTAACGACAGATAAAATGGTTGGCAGAAACTAGTTTTTTTGTTTGTTAAATTGGTATTTGGCTTAAAAAGCCAAGATTGAGCAAGTTCTTCAGAGATTATTGACCAAGAAATGGAACACGATATGAAACGAAATAACGACGATGAACTCTGGGATGGAGTAGATACAGCTGGAAATGAAGGGTGTAAAAGAAGAAATCTCCAACGTGAAGACGGAGCTATCAACCAAAATAGGCCAACGACTGGTTGGCGTGGTGAAAGACATGGAGGAGCTCTAAGGGAAAGTGAAAGTCCTTGGCCAATACTTTGGTTAGTTCTAGAGGACTTCAGAGAACGGCTTAACACACTGGAAGGTAGAGTAGAAGCAGCATCAAGGAAGTGAACGCCATAATAGAAGACTGCTTAACAGAAGGCTTAGCTACTTGAAGTTCTAGACGCCTGGGTGCGACATATTTTCATTGCTGCCAAGCCACCAAAGTGCGACGAAATGTCGATATTTGAAGTCTGTCGCCGATAATGCTCCGCCGTTGCAACCCAATTGTTGGATCAACAGAGAAGAAGGTTGTGCAGCTGACAGCCAGTCTCCAATGACAGCGACCGAAGTTTCAAAAGGAAATGTTTGCTGCTGTTTTAATAGTAACGAAACATATTTTTAGCATATGATACTGAAATTAAGATTTTTTCTTGGAGAAAATACAACAATGGTGTAAGTGAGGCCTCAATCTCATTTAAAAATTGTAATATAAGAGGAATCAAAGCACTGAAAAATTACGCAAAGATGCAGGTTTCAACAGCAGCAACACCCTAAAGGAACTAGTCACACTCCGCATCTAAAAGATAGAAGTTGTGATGGGGAATATAGTAAAAAATACTAGGTAATTTAATGGAAACAGGAAAGAGAAGCCACGCTGACACAGGGTCTAGCTTATGGTGCTAGAATGTTTTTAATAATGCTAAAAGATAGAGAAAAAGTATAAAAATCTAACTCACTTTTTCTCAGTACACATTTTTTTGCTCGTTATTACACATTTTAGAGAAAACTTTTATATAGAACTGCTTGAAATCTTGACTGAGCATTTATGAGATTGTAATTAAGAATAATGTGAATGGCATTTGTTGAAAATTATATGGTTCTGAGAGAACATTTAATTTTCTCAAAAAATGCAATAACAAAAAGGTTTTAATGGTTAAAGAAAATCAATTATTATTAAAGATAAATCTATGCCAAATCACCTCTGAAATTTTAAAACTTTGATTCAGATATGTACACGGTAAAGTAAACCAGAAATTTGATAATTTAACTTGGGGAGTTTAGGCAGAGCTTTCTTACTTTAACTAGACATCTGCGAGATGGCACTGCACAGTAAAGGCTTGCACATTTTACCTGTTTATTAATGATCCAATAGGTATTATTTACTGAAATTTGGTGACACTCACAGCTTATAATGATGTTATATAATGCAAGTAACACTCCTCATAGATTAACTATTATAGGAAAGTATGCGAAGACATAGCGAAATTCCTGGTACAGTTATTCGAAGGGCATTAGCTTGTACTTCCAGTCCTGTGTACTGTACATGGAGTATTGAACTGCTTTAAAATTAAAAAGGTAAATAAGAACGAATAAATGATTCTCCTGTACAACACTTGGGTTAATATTGTGATTCTCTCTGCTAACAGCGAGAACAAACACACTGGATGAACCGTTCTCTTATGCATCTAAATATTTTTAGCAAATGCCCACTATTCATGATACAAATTACAGCAGCCCGCCTGGGTAGTGTGGTGGTAGCGTGTCTGCTCCATATTCAACAGATCGCGTGTTCCAATCTTGCTTTGGTTGTGTTACCAGGATAAGGTTTTTTTTCCTCGGGGTTTTGCCTTATGCTGAGAAGACGAATGTTGAGTAATTTTCAAGTCCATGGACCCCGAGATCATTTGAGCATAATTTCACCGATTTCATCCATCGTCCAATATGATTATCCAGATTAAAGGACGTTAAGTTTTACAAAAAGATTACTAACTTCATTCCCATAGTATTTGAGCTAAGCAAAGCACCAGCTACCTATGTTATTTTGTCATGTGATCAAATTGTGCTCTTACATTGAACTGGTGGTAAATTACCCTCATATTGTTGTAGGATTGAACAAAAAATTCATTACGTGTCATCAAAGATTGACCAATATCACAGTTAGCAGGATAGTTCACACTCCTGGTACAGAAAATTAAATTAAATTGGGTTTTATTTAACCATTGTGGCTATCTGCGTCCCATTATATATTAGGCTTGAAAGGCCACTTAGTTTTGCTCCAGGTCACTTTATCAGGCTTGAGGTTCTTTTATGTGTCGTAAATCTACGATAGGGGGCCAACGGCTTTACTTCCCTAAGGATTATTACGCCCGAAAAAGTCCATCGCCCTCCGCCGGTTCGAATCCACGACGTTGGGAACTATAGGCTAGCATGCTACCCCTATGTCAGGAAGGACGTCTCCTTAGCGCGGCTGCTTAACAAGTGGGAGCACGGGTTCAATTCCCGGCACCTAGCCTCGTGCGGTTCCTGGGGAGCCAAATTTTGAGCTACTTGAGGAAAAAGTGGCGGCTCCAGGTTGCGTAGACCGCATCACCGGCTGGGAGGGACTCGGGGCACTAACAACGTCTCACCCTACAGTGCTGCATTCTATCCGTGACGCCTGCAATGCGCAGAGATGGGAGATTGCAGCGGTCCTTGGGCCGACTTGGGGCTGTTTTGCCACGGAGTAAATAGGATGTTATTCATTCACAACAATTCAGAAGTTTAGGGTGAATGAGAACATGGTGAGTTTTTGGATTGACATACATGGATTTCAGTGAAGTAAAGCATGGATTTTGTGCACGATTTTATCTTGAGCCAGCCATCACAAATATTAAGTTTTCAAGCTATTTATTAGATATATGAGAGGCCATGCAGTTTCTCCACTCTACTTATGGGCTGGCTGAAGAATCTGAAGTTCTAAAACAACAGCCAATGTTTGTGGTTCTCTCCATTCTATATTAATAATGCTTAACAGTCTGCACCCAAATATCTATGTTTACTTCCACAGAAGTAATTGAATGTTTCCAAACAGAAATAAATGTCTTGAATCCTCTGACCGACCCAATAATCAAGAATAATTATAAAAATAAAACAGGAGACTGAAATTTAAATACTTTTAAAAAACAAAGGAAAGGACGCGTTGGAAGAATAACAGACACTAGAAGTATAATGGGATACAGTCCAAAGGAAAGAGACCTGCGGATAGTATCAAGAAACGATGGCTGGAGGACTTTGAAGGTGGTACAGGCAACTAAAAGCATACCATTAATTGGAGAAGAAGAAAATAGGGTATCTGAAAGAATATTAAAATATTATAAACGTGAAAAGACAACCCTAATACAGCATTGAAAAACGTGTTACATTCAAATTACTTTTTAGGCCAATTATCTCAATTTTATATAGACTCTACCGGGACTCAACTGCCCCTTATTCGGTCTGTGCAGATATCCCTTCGTGCGTTAAAAGAGTTGCAGAACTAAACGGGGCTACTTCATATTAAAATCCGCCTGTGGGGAACTGGAGTAAGAGATCTCCGTGTGTGTATGTGGTGTACATGTGTGTATGTGTGTGAAAACAAAATGGTCGATAAATACCAAAATCGCTATTAAAGTTCAATATCTTCCAAAGATACAACACAAAGATTTTCAAGACAACCCGCTAGAACCTCTGCATGGAAAAGATTACTAATATTTTTTATTTTCTGAAAAATGCCTCTATCGGTTATCAAAATGCCTTATATTTAAGATATAATTACATGACAAATAAAATACATATTTTGAATTTTCTGAGAATTACCTATTAAGTCCTCTTCATTCTGAACGCGATATATGTGTAATTTGTAAACCGCAAATCTTAGCACACAAAAATGTAGATCTCCTTAAAGTGCACAATTTATGAGAAATAAATGTTGTTGCGGCGTTAATCATTTCCGAGATATTCTTTGTTATTGGTTTGGATTTTAAGATAAGTGTTCTTTCCCTTTCTAATTTGTCTGCTCCGTATAATATGTAGGTGAAGTATTCCACCCAAAAATTCGATGTCGAAGTTTCATCGGAAATAAATGTTTTGAGGCCCCCTGAATTCAAAAAGAGCATTTTAAGAAAAAGGTGAATATGTTTGGTCTGCCTGTGTGAGTCATTGTGTTCGTCTGCGAACAGCATAGCTGAAGAACGAAAAGTCGTTACATAGCAATCCTGATATTTAACTTCAGCGACTCGAAGATTTTCAACAAAATCATCCTTTATATGGAACAAGTTTCAAAAGTTACATTTTCTAAAAATGGCTCTAACAATTTTGATTACAACACTATATGTTTAACCTGTTTTCGTGAAAAAGAAATGTACATCTTGAATTTTCTTGGAATAGCCTCTGAAGTACCATTAATTTTGGATGACTTAGGTATAACTGTAAACCTTAAGAGACAGAAAAAAGCTTATTACACAAAGAATATCGATATCATCAAAACACACAATTATATGAAATACATATTTCCTTTTGTGGAATTAACCATTTATAAAATATTACCTATTATTGATTTACATTTTCCAATACTTATACTTTTCTCAAATAGGAAGCCGTATTTTTTTATTCTCCTGGCCACACAAAAAGAACCGAATTTCAATATCATCACATAGCAACCAGATCTCAAAGAGACAGAAAAAAACTTATTACACAAAGAATATCGATGTCATCAAAACACATAATTATATCAAATACATATTTACTTTTGTGGAATTAACCATTTTTAAGATATTACCTGCTATTAGTTTAGATTTTCCAATACTTACACTTTTTTCAAATAGGAAGCTGTATTTTTTTTATTCTCCTGGCTACACAAAAAAGAACCGAATTTCAACATCATCACATAGCTACCAGATCTCAAAGGATTTGACTAGTGCTTTAGTCTAATGTATTTCTTTATTCTCCTTCTGCATAAGGAAATCAGTGATACCACAATTTCTAGTTAATAAAAGAATAACCTTATGTAAGAATCATTTTTCTAGCAAAATGGGTAGAAACATTCATATGAGTGTAATCCATCAGATTTTTTTTCTTATGGTCATGCAAGGAGC
Organism: Hymenopus coronatus; assembly: GCA_030762935.1. Lineage (NCBI taxonomy): Eukaryota > Metazoa > Arthropoda > Insecta > Mantodea > Hymenopodidae > Hymenopus > Hymenopus coronatus. Next base: position 89,370,110 of record CM060894.1, on the reverse strand, counting down.
ATGAGATTTCGAAGCAACTTCATAACTAATAGTGCCGTGTAACATATGTTGTGTGTTCGATTCATGTTTGTCGAGTTTGATCGCTCCTGTACTTCGCTTCTTTGACGGGAGGAAAACTTCGTTCACTTGTCTTTGCTCCTTGTTAACTGGGTAGTCTCTCTCTCTCTCTCTCTCTCTCTCTCTCTCTCTCTCACGATAAATCAGTCACAGGTAGAAAGTGGTTCTATACGGACTTCAGAGAAGTGGGTAACAAAGTGCGTGCATACTTTTGGAGTGTAACACAGTTTATTATTCCTATGTATGAAAAATAAATAAAGGTTATTTAGTTGTCTTCATATATCTATAAGCTATACATTTCACTACTGACCTTACCAAAGCTGTTTTTATATAAACACACGAATAAATTATGAAAAGTATAGTTATTTATAAATCCTGAAATAATAACGGTGCAAATTATGAAGGCATTATAGCAAATAAATATCTCAAAATTATTTAGAAAAATCTGATATGTTACACTCTGATGACGTTCTCTACTTATTTTGTAAAAACTATTCTTAAGAGCATATTATTTTATTTACTTTATGTTACTCGAGATAAATATTAACAAAAATGATCTTTACTAGAGCTCGGTTTTGGGTTCCGCAGCACACACAGTTACGGACACACTGACCAGTCAGCGGTATAAAGAAAGGGTAGAGAGGAGGAGTTTGTAGCATAAAGATGCACATGTTGAAGTATGGATTCCAAAAGCACTCATTACATGTGTTGGCGTTATATATATCGTTCTAATTCATATAAAGTTTGGCACGACAAAATCAGGATAATAATATGCAGAGGTTAATGAACATAAATCAACCAAACTCATTCAGAATTCATTGTAGTGAATCACTAAATGTATCTTTACCGTATCAAAAGAAACGGCTCTCCTCCTAGCACTCAAAATATGTTTGAAACATTCACAAGTTTGTTCAGTGTAAAACGCCTATCCTTTCGTATTTTCGACATGTCTCAATCTATACTCTCTTTCAATGTTAACTAATTTATCAACTAGATGTCGGTCGCTATGGCTGCGCTGGACAAAGTGCCTAACTTTGGTGCTTCGTGGCGCAGGGAATTGCGGATTCGATTCCCACCTCGGGGATGGGTGTTTGTAAATGCGTATAAGTCTGTGTATCTATATGTAAAAATCTGATGTGTTCCATTCACATGACTTTCTCTACATCTCTGCAAAAAATAATTGTTTAAAAGCTTATGCCTCTATTTACTTCATGCTAATCGAGAAAAAATTGGCAGAAATAGTCTTATTACTTGTTTCCTTGTAAGTAGAAGCGAAATAAGGGAGTACCATAGGTAAAAGTGTTAGTCAAAAGCTGACTACTATGTAACTGAAGTTCCTCTGTTTATATAGACAGGAGTTGACAAATTCCTGTATGAGAAAAGTATGCTTTTTAAAGGTGAAACAAAAAACAAGGTATATCTCAAAAACGACCAACTCCACGAAAAAAAGGTATACAACATAATTTGTGTGTTTTAACGTGTTCTACATTTTTTGTGTGGTAAGTTTTTGTCCATCTCTTACTGTTTAGCAATTATGCGAAATTCCGTAAAATTCTTTAAGAATAAAGGAGTCTTCAGAGGCTATTCCCAGAAAATTCAAGATACAAATTTTATTTGTCAAGTAAAATATCTTTAATATACAGCATTTTAATCAAAATCGTTTGAGCCATTTTTCAGAAAATAAAAAATTTCAAAAAAAGTTCCATGTAAAGGGTAATTTGGGGTGGGGGAAATTTTCTCAAAATCTTCGTGTTGCATCCCTGGAATATACTAAATTTAAATACCAAGTTTGGTGTTTTACCGACTTTTCGTTTTTGAATTATGGTGTTCACAGTCACACAGACACACGGACATACACACACACACACGGACCTTTTTTTGAAAATGCTTTTTTTGGTTATAGGGGACACTAAAACATATATTTCCGGTGAAATCTCGGTATCGAATTTTTGGGTGGAGTGCAATACCTTCTCTATGCACTATGTATATAGTACGTGTAGAAAAAGTAAAAAGGAAACAAATAGGAAAACATCGGAAATGTAGGGATACATGTATACAGGGTGATTTATATAGAGCTGACACATTTCTTTCAATAATTGTTTCAAAAATGTTATGCTAGCGCCAGCTTATTATACCTTAATTGTAGAGGAATTCTGGGAGATTATTTACCTCTATAGCAAATGTTGAAAATGTCCTCCATGCTGCCTAAGGCACAACTCAACACGTCGTTTCATGTTACTGGGCACTTGTTGGAGGACTCTGTTGTCAATAGTTTGAATCTCCTTTGTGATGTTGTGCTTCAGATCGTCCAATGTTTGGGACGTGTGGCGTAAACCCTGTCTTTTAAGTAACCCTATAGGAAGAAGTCCGGCGATGTCAAATCCGGAGATCTCGGTGGCCACAAGTTTCTGGAAATTATCCGGTCATCAATGAAACTTGCAATTAAGTTCATGGATTCATTTGAAATAATGCAAACAAGTGATGTAATCCAGTATTGCTTCACAAGGAAGAGTCGTTGATTTAATCCGTACTGCATTTTCACGTTGACTACAATGCAATGCAGCCAACAATGCAATTAGGAATAAAACATAAACATCTGCGCATCTAGTGACAAGGAATCGAAAATCCAGAACATTCTACTTTATTTGGTGCTAAAATTGGTTCATTGAATTCATTTCCAACGGAATAATTAAAGAAAGAAATGTGTCAGTTCTACATAAATCACTCTCTCTCTCTCTCTCTCTCTCTCTCTCTCCATATATATAAAACTAGTTAAAAAAGACCAAGCAGTGCGCAATGCGTGACCCCACGCGGAGCTCTACTTATTTCCTTATGGTATAAAGCGAATAAGGGAATACGTTATGTTAAAGCGATACCAGATCTTTTAAGAGACCTGGTCGCTATGTAATGACTTGGAAATTTGCTGTTTTTGTGTGGTCTGGAGTAAACACAAACAAAAACAAATGATAACTTCCCATTTGTGGAAAGCACAAGCAATGGAAATTTTAAACCAACAACAACTAATATCTCAGAAATTGCTCACTCCACAAAAGGTTCTATTAGACATATGTACGTTGTGACAAGATATACTTCTTTGTTCTGTACTTTTTATCTATCTCTTACGGTTTACCAGCTATGTAAAACTCGTCCTGAATGAATTGGACCTCAGAGGGTATTCGTAGAAATTTCTAAATATACATTTGAATTATCATGAAAATATCTTAATACATATGGTGCTTTTAATGGAAATCGTTGGTGATTTTCGAGAAAAAAAAATATTGTAAAGGGTAGTTGAAGATGAGGGAATTTTCTTGAAGATATTCCTGTTGCATGCTTAAAAGATACAAAACTGAACTATCAATTTTGTATTTTACAAAATATTTGCTTTTGAGTTATACTGTTCACAGAAACACAGATATACACAAACAGGTCTTTTTTTTTTTTTATTTTTGTAAAAGTACTTTTCTTTTGGATTCAGGAATCTCTAAACACATACAAGTGAAATTTCGACATTTGAATTTTTAGGTGAATTACTATACTTTCCACATTTACTATATACTATACGCAATAGAGAAAGTGAAAAAGATCTGATGTAGTACCATTTTCTCTACTTATTCTGCAACAAACTATTTATTCTTACTTAAGCTTATTCTTCTATCTACTTAATGCCATTCGCATTAAAAGAAATGATATTTCATATTTCCTTGTATGTAGCTACAAGGGAATAAGAGAATACACTAAGCCAAAGCGATAGTCAAATATTTTGAGTCGGTTGCTATGTTATATCATTGAAATTCTGTTCTCGGCTGGAAGAAAAATGTAAATAACGACTCCAAGTTCAGAAAAATTTAAGTACTGGAAAAAAAACAAGGAATATTTCAAAAATGGTCAACTGTTAAAATAATAATAAACAATAATAAATAAAAATACTTATTTTGTAACAAATTATGTGTTTTAACTACATCTATATTTTTACTTTCTCTACACGTACTATGGACATAGTGTATAGACAAGGTATTGTAATGCACCCAAAAATTCGATACCGAGATTTCACCGGAAATACATGTTTTGGGTCCCCTTGAATAAAAAAAAAAGCATTTTGGAAAAAGGTCCGTGTGTTTGTGTGTGTATCTGAGTGTCTGTGGACAACATAGCTCAAAAACCGTTAAATACCAAACTTGGTGTGCGACACCAAGGATGCGACACAAGATTTTCAAAAAAATCCTCCCACCCCAACTACCCTTTTCATGGAACTTTTTTCGAAAATTTTGATTTTCTCAAAAATGGCCACAACGATTTTGATTGAAATTTTGTATATTAAAGATATTTACCTGACAAATAATATGTATATCTTTAATTTTCTGGGAATAGCCTCTGAATTTTACGAAATTTTGCATAACTGCTAAACCGTAAGAAATGGACAAAAACTTAACCACACAAAAATGTAGAGAGCACATTAAAACACACAATTTATGCTATATACTTTTTTTTTTCGAGGAATTGATCGTTTTTGGGATATTCCTTGGTTTTGGTTTCAGGTTTAAACAGCTTGTACTTTTCTCATACAGGAATTTGTCAACTCGTGTCTATATAAACAAAGGAACTTCAGTCCTCTAGTAATCAGCTTTTGACTTCACTTTAACCTATGATACTCCCATATTTCGCTTCTACTTACAAGGAAGCAAGTACTGAGACTATTTCTATTAGTTTTTTTCTCGATTAGCATGAAGTAAATAGAAGAATAAGCTTATTAACAATAATTCTGTAACACAGAAGTACAGAAAGTCATGTGAGTGGAACACATCAGATTTTTCTATTCGTGTTCCACTGCTCAGAATAAGTTTTTGACTAGAAATAATCTAAAATTATACAACATGGTGACAGGAACCTTAAATTTAGTTTTCATAAGTAATGTAACTACATTAAATGAACATCTTTCTTTAATCATTCTTATATTACGAACTATTCTTACTTAAGCGTATTCTTTTATATAGTTCTTTTTAGTGGAGATAAAACCTCCTTTACGTTTACATAAGGAAAATATATAGTAAGCTAAAATGATAGTTAAATACTCCTAAATGCGTTGGTATGTGATGGTTTTGAAATTCCGATGTTTTACATGAATATTACTTTTCTCTACCTGGTTTGCAAACAAACTATTCTTACAAAAGATTATTTTGTATGTATTCACATCATGCTAGTCGAGATAAATATTAGCAGAAATGGTCTTATTACTTGCTACCTTGTAAGTAGAGGACTTCACAAGATTATAATTTGTGTGAAACTATTCATGATTATTCAAAAGAAGTAGTAACGGTGTTTATTTAAGCAAATGCAAATAATTATAGTAAACACAAAATAGGTTTGAAGTAGCGTCTATTACTCTATTTAGTAGCGTACCTGAAAAAATTAAGTCACTTGCATATTATAAATTTAAAGAGATTTTGATAATATTGAAGAAAAATACCCGCTATAAGGCCAAGGAATTTGATAACATTCAAATTTTTAAGATTAAATTTGACATTGTTATATATGTATACATGCTTTTCGGTAATAAACATCTATCTATTGTTATATAAATCTGCTTCTTTGCACAGAGCATTTCTTAAAATGGAGGTTCTCAAGTGAAACATAAAACATCTCTTTATGATTTCTGTTAGTTTATAATTTATGTTTAATGTTGTCAAGTTTGATGTCTGAATGTTATTAATTTTGCAAAAAACACTTTTTATTATAATGCATTGTTGTACCATATATTTTGAAACTACATTCAGGGGTCATTAAGGGAAAGGAAGAATTAAATGTAATTCTCTTGCGATATTCGTATTATGGTCACGGATCAGTGGCTTAATGTCTCTTCCAAGTGAGCACACATTTTCGAAAATCTCCATCTACCTCCAACGGTTAGTTCCGAATCTCTGGGGACAGGTGCATGTAGCAGCATTCCGAGTTTGTCGGTCTATTTAATGCCTTAGTGAGTAAAGTTATCCAGCATCCAAAGAGCTGCTGGCTGAGGTTAAAACGGCCTTCACATGCTCACCTCCATTCCGAAATATGAAACGAAGCAATTAGCCGAGACGAACAAGGTAGAGAGGATCATGGAAACGTTAATTCTTGGTGGTAACTGAAATAACTTTTCTCCAGAAAACAAATTAATGCTTTGAAGTTTGCGAACAAAATCCCGCTGCCGCATGCTCTTGCACGGAAAAAGTGCAATGATATGAGAGCGAGAAAGGGGCCAGGAAAGAGAGTGTTATTGATTTTTCCTCCTCTTCATCGTCTCTCTCTTTCTACGGGCCAACTTTGCCACCCGTCTTCCACTTCTGCAAAACAGAGACAGGGTGCTCTTGTCGCGCGCTTTCCTGCGCATGCCTTTTAGAAATACTTGCTCATTAAATAGCTTTTGTTTTCAACTACAAACATAAATTTAATGACTTAGGTTCCTGGCATTTTCGTCCAACCTAGCGTCGATGATTTTAGCGAGAATAAATGCTTGTTTATTTTGGGACGTAGTTGAACTTTGGGTCCGAGGCTTCTTCTCCGCCTTGTGTTGTTATTGAGCGGCGGCCATTATGGAAAGAGCGACGCTTCCGACGCTCGTCCAGAGATGGCGAGGGTTGTACCGGCGTCGAGGGCGAGCGTGTGTTAGAATCAGGTTGCCCAACATAAGCAATGCCAGTCCAATGAAATGGGGAAGAAACATCGTCTATGAGGATTCGTGGAGCAATTGCAGTTCAAACTGTCGTAGTGAGAGACCCAAATATTATGTTAATCCCGAGAAGTGATGCTGTGAACTGTATATGGTTTACTTTGGGCATGAAAACCGGCTAGAAAGCCTAGCGGCGAGACATCTGTGTCGAGCGACAGGCATTTGTTTCGCGTTGTCAAATCCAATGGATGCATCGTCTGCATCGACGGAGAAACTGCTGTTTTTTTGAGTGTTTTCGATTTTTATTCTGTATACTAAAGCAGGGATTAAGAGACGCAAGGATCATTCCAAAACAGGATATCGAGTTTCGAGTCGAATATTCGTGAACAGAAGACAAACACTTCGATCCGTGTGCTAGATGAAGCAGCGGTAGTGTTGTGGGTGTCGAATTGTGTGTAGCGAAACCGTTTTGCTCGCTCCTTCCTCCATCTTGTAACTATATTGTGTGCAAATTTATCGTGAATTTTATCTTTTGGGCAGTTGAATGCAGTTCTGCTCGAACCTGTGTGGAAATAACGCTGACGCACTGTTCACTGGGGAATCCCGGGAAAGTAAAATTTACCCTCGGGAGTGCTTACCCCCAAGTTACAAGCAGCTATCCAGAACTGACAGGCAGACATTCTACGCGAATTAAAAACATTCTTTTACTGTAATACAGTGACTTGCTAATACTTTCGTGGTAGAATTAATTCGGTTCCATCGAGTGATAATCGAAAACAGAAAGTCCTGATCTGTTATGGATATGAGATGATACTCTAGAGCATGAAACAAAAAGGGCCTGTCATTTGTTGTATATATTCAAATCTTCATGTAATTAGAATTAATAAAAAGGAAACCTTTTCGGGCTTCTAACTTAAGCACAAATTCCTTCTTCTGGCCTACACCAAGTACATACTAATGTTTGTTATGTTTGTTGAAAAACTTTCATGGTAATAATCGCGTTAATAATGAAAACAAATCTTGAAGTAAGCACATTGTTGAACGTTCTGTACAGTTTTAGCAATATAGATGCATGCTGAAACTGACACATTCACAGCTGTTGTTGACTTAAAGTGCCAAAAACATTTGATGATCGCTATAGTCTGAAATTTTTCCTGTACTGCCCTTTTTGTTTAGCTATAGTGTACGTGCCTTTTCCTCCCATTTAGTGTTAGTGATACCGTTAAAAACATGCCACGTTCGTACTGAACGTAAGTTAATTCTCTTGTTTCAGTAGCGAATTGTGATATCGATTAGGAGTGAGCAAAATAACAGCCGCTCTTTTTCTTATATGCAAACAAGCGAGCAAAAGGCTCGTAAACCGTTTCTTGACATTTGGATTTCGAGAAATTAATATTACACCGGTATACAGTGGGAAAGTGTTAATTCTGTGTGTTTTCTGGATTATCACCGATGCATTATCGTTCCCTGGAAACAACCGACGTGTATTTCTTCACCTTACTTTAGGAGGTAAGTGTTTACATATGATTATCTCCTTCATTTACGTCAGCGAGCTAGATGAGCAACTACCCAGGGATTAACATATAAATTATACGTGTCCCTAGAGGTAGGAAGGAAGCTGACTTAAGTCTTGCATTGTTTAATATTTTCTAACCCTCTCTTTCACTCCCTCTCCCTCGACCCCGGTCGTTTCCATGATGGCTCTAGCCATCTCACTCCCCACTGAAAGCATTGCTCCATTTTCCGTCTCTCTCATACAAATAACCACACCCTATAGGCTATACGTGTGATGGTGGTGCGCTCACAATCCAGGCACGCCCCGCGCTCGTCAGCTGTTTCCAGAGTCTCCATGTTGTTATTGTGTGTGCGTGCGCCTTCCACTGATTTAAGGACCATAAAACTAGACTAATTTATACATGATTTTACAGCAATTTATTACGATTTATTACGCACATGCATTATTTAAGAGTATGCAGGGTTGTATTTTTCTGACTCCATGTCATATACATAAATGGCACATCTTATTTACGCTCGGGTTGCTTTCATATCCAGAAAAGAATTTATTGCTACAAAAATAAATCGTGCTCTTCTCTGCGTGGAGACTGTTTTGTGTTGACATTCCTTTGTTATAACTCTTCCAAATTATTGTTTTGCAGTGATTGCCGCATTTTAAAATTCGATGCTGAGAAATGTATACATGGTTATTAGATTATATATTCAGAAGCAAATTGGTTAACATTCAATTTCAATTTCACTGCTTTCGTTTTAAAAGGAAACGAACAGTTAGAACTCATCTCTCTCTCTCTCTCTCTCTCTCTCTCTCTCTCTCTCTCTCTACCTTTTCATTTTAATGCTTTATAGTCTTCGTCTTCCTACATTTCGTATTTGAGGAATTTTACCCCATTTTATTTTTGAAACATTAGAATTAATAGGGTACCGGAATATGAACTTTTATGCAGATCACATATAGTAATATAATTTTACTTCATTTTGTTGCGAAGTCCTAATGGTGCACGCCTGGTTGGCAAACCTGTTCCCAGACACTTTCTTTAGTTTTTTTTTGGGGGGGGGGTTTATCTTTCTCCGAGCAGACGGATGCCATATTCTTCTGGGGTCAACGGACTCCCTAACCTTCCCAATTGCAATGCCTTTGTCGTTAGCAAGAGCATTTACAACCAGATTGAAACCTTTTTCCTACTGTAGCGAAGCAAACCATATTAAGGTCTATGGTGACGATTCTCAACCAGTGATAGGCGTACCCAATAGGACATGCGAGAATGTTCCTTGATATTTATTTTAACTTTAGGAAACATTATTATAAAAATAATTTCTGTTTGCTTTGGGAGTTAAAATGTTTCGCATTTACCTTCTCTACCGCTTACCAAATATGTAGGTAAATATGTCCATTCGTTTTTGTTTTTTATTTTCATTTCATCGAAGTTTACACTTTGGGGCCCACAGAATAAAACGCTTTTTTTTTTTTTATGAACATGTGTGTCAGTTCCATTGTCTGACAAAAACAAAAGGCGGAATAAATACTAAACTTCGTGTCAGTTTGTTGTTGTTTTGTGTGTAAGGATGCAATGTGAAGTTTTTCCGGAGATTCTTCAAACAACATTTTAGATGAAAATATTTTATATCGTTGATGATTTTGAATACGCTTTTATTTGGTTTATTTATATGCTGACATGCATATTATTATTATTATTATTATTATTATTGCTACTATTTGTAAAACAGTTTTTAAATCCTCTTGATTGATTCTAATTGAAATTTATATAGCTTGGAAGCCAGAAGAATTAAAAACTGCTGCGAAAAGAATACAGAGCTCAGTAAACTACACAATTTTCGTCATACTAGTTATTTTCTTTCATGGTTAAGGAATATTCTTTATTTTGTCTTTTGTATTATATCTCTTATTTTATGTTTTATTGCATATTGTCTGCTCTGTGACAGAAATAGGAAAAGTGTTGTCACAACATGGAATATTTCGAAAATGTCTAACCCTGCGAAAGAAATATATCACAAAATATGTTTCAATGAACTACACGTTTATTCAGAGGTAAATGTCTGTTTATCTCTCATAGTTCTCTCTCTACATATACAAATTCGTACAATATTTAATCAAATCCTATTCCCCGAATATTCAACATATCCATTTTATTTATAAAATAAATTGATTAAATATGAAATATTTTAATCAAAATTGTGAAAAATTTTTGAGAGAATCAAAATTTTCGAAAAAATTTCGATGTAAAAGTAGTTTGGTTCGGGGAGCTTTCTTCAAAATATTCATATGGCGTCTTTGGAGGGTACGGCTAAAATAATACGTTTGGTATTTATCTGAGATTTTGTGTTTGAGTAGTGCTGTTTATAACACAAACACACACAGACACACAGGGCTCTTTTTTTCTAAGAATGCTTTTCTGATTCAGGGGGCTTCAGATCCTGTATTTCCAGTGAGATCTAAATATTACTTTTTGGATGTAATACAATATTTTGCTTTCAATAGGAAGTGGAGAAATATGTAGAATGAAATATGTAAATATGTACAATTTGTCGGTAAACTGTCCACCTAACCTACCAATATTTCTTGAAAATTTGATTTACTTACGACATAATATGCATAGGTAGATCGATGCTTGAGAAACATCTTGTTACGTTCACATTACTTTCCAAGGCAACTATGTCCTCTACTACGAATAGTATGTAGGGGAAGTACTACATTCCATTCCTCCCAAAAATTCAATGTGGGGATTTAAGCGGATATATATGAATAAAGTTCCCTGAATAATAGTAATAGTAATAGATAATAAATATAATAATAAATATAAAAAGGTCGTGTCTGTAAACGCACAATTCAAAAACGAAAAGTTGGTTAAACTTAAGTTCAGTATATTCAAGGATGCAACACAGGATTTTCAAGAAAATCCCCCATCCCAATCTACCCTTTACGTGAAAAACTATTCGTTATTTTTATTTTCTCAAAATTGACTCTAATGGTTTTGATTAATATACCATACATTTAAGACATTTGGCTAATGAAATGTACATCTCAAATGTTTTGGGAATGGCTTCCAGGGATCTTTTTATTCTTGACTTTTATACAACTGGTAAACCGTAAGAGATAGACAAGTAGAACTACACTAAAAATGTGAATCTTGCTAAAACATATAATTTATATCAGATACACTAATTTCTGTGATATGCCTTGCTATTGGTTTAAATTTTACATCGTTTTTTTAATTTTAACTCCAGAACGTGCAAAGAAAACATACTCCATGTAATTACATGGCGATCAGCTCTTAAAAGATTTCATATTCGCTTTAGGCTAGTATATTCCTTCATTCTCCTTTTAATAATATTATGTAATATGTACAGTAGAAGATTATAAGATTTTATAGACGAGTTTGTAGCAGAATAGGTAAAAAGAGTCATGTGAATGGAACACATCGGCTTTTTACATAGACTGCAATCAATTCTTAAACTTTATTTTTGTATCTGATTCATCCTAATCGAGATACATTCTTAGAAATAGTTTTATAACAGATTGCAGTTACAAGGTAGTACAGAGGCACATGTAATAGAAACATATTTAAAAAGGGGGTCGCTATGTATTACTAGACTCGGACTTCATTGACTTCTCATAGGTACAGGTTATTTGTGCATGACATCACGCATATGACGTCATATTCATCTCTCTAGGCTGCTATACGGTAATGGGACGCGGACTCATTTATCAATACGTACAGAAATCTGTCATTCGCCTTTAAAAGGGTATAGCGTTGTTAGAGGGACAGCAATGTTAGAAGTAAACACCAAGTTGCTTGAATATGAGGACGAGTTTAAACCTGGGCATTTAATTGTAAGAGGAAGAAATATATTTTACAACGAAGGTCCTTAACAGTATAAAGACAAAACAGATTTTCATTCAGAATCATTGCAGTTCTAAGCATCATAATTGACAAAAATGTAATTGAATACCTGTTAAAATTAATTAACTTTTGTCACTTTAGATAAAAATGTGGGTTTTTATTATAATAGAACTGTGGAAACTTGAATTAATTGGTTATAATATAAATCTGTTTTATCGTTTATATTCCATTAAAATTTTCAATAATGTTTGGTATCAGAATTATGACACTGGTATTATATTGCAAAAATGCTGATTCATTCAAATCAAATAACAACGTTGTCGACCGCCGAATAGAGCGAATGAATCATTATCTCCCGTCTATCTGAACCAAAACCTTGGCACACCTAACATATCCCAAGCGCAGGTAACTTGAAAAGGCAGGCAATGAAATCCGATGCATAGTGATGACTGGAATTCGATATGCATTCCATGACGTTGCGAGAAACAGCTGAATGATGACAGCACTTAAAAAGCGACAAAGTATTGAAAATCCGGTTCAGTAAAAACGCAATCTTGAAAACGACTGTTGATACAAAAAGTTGTGATTCAGTCATGTGTTTTTAAATGATATGTTTTGTGTGGTAAGAATTGTCCATCTTTTCTTGTTTACCAGCTATACAGAATTACACATAATTATTTCGAATGAAGACTACTCGCAGAAAGCTCAAGATTTACACTTTATCAAGATGTAAATATTCAAAGCATATCCCATTTGAATCAGAATGGTGTCATGTTTTAGAAAGTTAAAAAAAATAGATATAAGGGATATGGGGGGACATTCTATTGCAAATCACTGTGTCGCATCCTTCGAAGACGCTGAACTTAAATGCAAATTTTGTTTTTGAGTTCTACACTCGAACTCACACACAAGCACACGCGCGCGCGCCTGCCTGCACGAGCGTCTTTTCCTAAAAATTGGTTATTACTTTCTCTACCACGCACATAATTGGAAGAGAAGGTATTGAGTTCCACCCAAAAATTCGATTCCGACTTTTAGCCTGAGGTTTTGAGGTCCCCTGAATATCTAAATTATTTTTAGAAAATGATCAGCTTTATATGTCTGAGAATAGACAGTTAAAAGAAAATCCTAATGAATACCAAACTTGGTATTTATGTCAGTTTCCTAAGATGCGACACAATATTTAGAAGAAGATCTTCCACTGCCAAATAGCCTTTACATGGAACAATTTTAGAAAATTTTGAGTTTCCAAAATTGCTCATAATCATTTTGATTAAAATAAAAACACCGCACATATGCTATTTCCTGTCATACAGCCAAGTTATCTTGAAATTTCTGGGAATAGCCTTTGAAATTCTCTTTCCCAATGACATTTGCATGATAAACATAAGGTAGGCAAAATATTACTACACAAATAATTAGACATTGTCAAAGCACAGTATTTATTTCAAATACTTTTAGTGGAGTCAAACATTTACAAGATATTTCTTGCTATTGGTTCCAATTTTAAAATAGTTCTAAGATGTGAAGTCGTTATTTGTTTTTCTTGCTGCTTGTCAAGTATAGAGAACGGAACTTAATAGCCATCACAAAGCCAGTTCTTAAAATATTAGACTGTCACTGTATACCCTATTATTTTCAATATGCCCAAAAATGTGTAAAACGACTATTGCAAATATTTATGTGGATTTACATGAAGTAGGTCGAAGATTAAGTTTTTGTAAGGCTAGTTTTTGAAGAATGGGTAGAGAAATAATGTTAATGTAAAATATGAAAACATTTTTTTTTAAAATTTAAAAGCTCCAAATATGCATTTGCGGTGAAATCTTGATATGCAATTTTGGGCGAAATAGAATTGAAGACATGTAGGTACGTAAAACGGTCTAATTCAAAAAACTAAAAAGTTTCTAATCAGAGCTGCCGTTTCTTGTTTGGGAGAAACACTAATAATTTATGAATTGTCTAATACCATACAGCGTGATTGTAAATAAACATAACTACTTTTTACTTTCTGTACACATACTATGTACATAGTGTATAGAGAAGGTATTGTCTTGCACCCAAAAATTCGATACCAAAATTTCACCGAAAATATATGTTTTGAGGTCCCCTGAGTCCAAAAAATGCAATTTTAGAAGAAGGTCAATGTTTTTTTTCTGTGTTTGTGCCTGAGGGCAGCATAACCCAAAAACGTGAAGTCGGTTAAATACCAAACTTGGCACTTGAGTATCTTCCAAGGATGCGACAGAAGCTTTCCAAGAAAATTCCCCACCCCCTACTATCCTTTACGTGGAATATTTTAGGAAATTTTCGTTTTTCTCAAAAATGGCTCTAACGATTTTGATTAAAATACCTTATATTTAAGATATTTTCATGACAACCGAAATGTATATCTTGAATATTCTGGAAATAGACTCTGAAGACATCTTCATTCTGGATGACTTTTGTATAACTGGCAAACCGTAAGAGATATACAAAACTTGCTGCCCCAAAACATGTAGATCTCATTAAAAAACATAATTTGTGTCATACATTTTTGCTGTAGAGTTAACATTTTTCGAGATATTTCGGATTATTGGTTTCAATTTCAAGCCACTTAAACTTTTCTCAAACGGGAAGATATCTTGTTTCTCGTTTATTTACTCCTCAATTGTTTCATATTGCGACCGGGTTTTAAAGGATGAGACTATCGCTTTAGCCTATGCATTTCCTTATTTCCCTTCTATTTACAAGGAAGCTAGTAATAAGACTAATTCTGCTTATGTTTATCTTGTTAACATGATGTAGATAACAGATTAATGTTTTGAATAAAAGGTATGTTTACCGAACAGCCAGAGGATATCATGTGAATGGAACACATTAGATTTTTTCGCTTCTCCTTACGAGGAACAAGTAATAGGGACAACTTCTGCTAATTTTTATCTCGATCATCATGAAGTAGATAGAAGAATAAGCTTTTCAACAACAATTTGTTGCAGAGATACAGAAAAAGTCATGTGAATGGAACACAAAAGGTTTCAGAAAAAGGTATATATACCAAACATGGTATTTAAGTATATTATCTTCTAAGAATTCTACACGAAGCTTTTCAAAAAAATTCTCCCACCTCAAATTACCCTTTACATGTACATTTTTTGAAAATTTTGTTTTTTTCAAAAGTGGCTCTAACAATTTTAATTAAAATACCGCATATTAAAGCTATTTACAACACAATTAAAATGTATATTTTGAATTTTCCGGGAATAGCCTCTGAAGATCACTTTATTCTGGTTGATTTTTGAGAATTTTATATAACGGTTAAACCGTAACAGATAGACAAAAGCGTACTACAAAAAATGTAGATCTCGTTAAAACGCACATTTTATATCATATACATTTTTGTTGTAGAGATGACCTTTTCCAAGATATTCCTTGTTATTGGTTTCAATTTTAAAGTGCTTTTCTCAGGCAGGAATCATCCGTCTTTCTTTTGTTCTACTCCTGGCCATGCAAAGAAGCCAAACCCAATGACTGTCGTATAACGATAGCTTTTAAAACATTTGACTATCGCTTTAGCATAAAGCACTCCTTTTGCTCCCTTCTACTTATAAGGAACTAAGCAATAAGTACATTCTGCTAATGCTTGTCTCGATTAGTATGGTTTAGAAACAAGAATAATCTTTTCTAAGAAGTCTGTTTATAGATAAGAAGTTACAGAAAATCATGTAAGTGCAATGCATAAGGTTTTTTCGTAAGTACAATAAACTAAACTAAAATGTTTCTGACTATGCAAAAAATAAGTTAGAGGCGAATCTTTTTACCTTAACTCTAATAAAATATATCCAGTGTCGACTAATATTCTTTCATTAGTATGCACAGAATTCTATTTTTCTCACTTTTAAAGAAGCGTGGGTTGGAACTTTTTTTTACACATATTATCATTTCAAAAATATTCTTGTTATTCGTTTCAATTTTAAAATACACTTTCCTCTAATTAAATCCTATGTCGAGTATAAGAATGCAAATATAATCTACATAAGCACTTGATGTATATGTGAACATACATACGAAAAAAATACTATTGTTATTCACATTTCTCTTGTTCTACTCCTGGCCAAGAAAACAAGGGATTTGTAATGACAATCGCATAATGACAGCTTTTAAAACATTTGACTATTGGTTTAGCCTAGTGTATTCCCTTATTTTATTCCTACTTATAAGGAACTAAGTAATAAGAACATTGTGCTAATGAGTACCTCGATTAGCAAGGTGCAGAAAGAAGAATAATCTTATGTAAGAAGTTTGCAGAACAGCTAGAGAAAGTCATGTGAGTGTAACAAATCAGATTTTTACTTTCTCTATACGTACTATGTACATAGTGTATAGGGAGGGTATTGTATTGCACCCAAAAATTCGATACCGAGATTTCACCGGAAATATATGTTTTCAGACTCCCTGAACCCAAAAAAAGTATTTTTGGAAAAATGTCCGTGTGTGTGTCTGTTTGTCTATCTGTCTGTCTGTATGTGTCTGTGTGTGTCTGTGGGGAGCATAGCTCAAAAATGAAAAGACCGTTAAAAACCAAAGTTGGTATTTAGGTTTGTATCTTCCAAGGATGCGACACGAAGGTTTTCAAGAAAATCCCCCCATCCCAAACTACCCTTTACAAGGGAAAAAAAAAACACGAAAGTTTTGATTTTCTAAAAAAATGGCTCTAACGATTATGATTAAAATCTCGTAAACGTAAGGTATTCACTTGACAAATAAAATGTATATCCTGAATTTTCTATGAATAGCCTCTGAAGACTACTTTACAGATTTTTGCGTAACTGCTAAACCGCAAAAGATGTACAAAAACTTACTACACAGAAAATGTAGAGCCCTTTAAAACACAGAATTTATGAATTTATGCTATATACGTTTTTTTTCGAGGAGTTGACCGTTTTTAAGATATCCCTTGTTTTTGTTTTCAGCTATGAAAAACTTATACGTTTCTCATACAGGAATTTGTCAACTCCTGTCCATACAAACAAAGAAGCTTCAGTCACATAGCAACCAGCTTTTGACTATCACTTTAACCAATGGTACTCCCTTATTTCGCTTCTGCTTACAAGGAAACAAGTAATAAGACTATTTCTGTTACTTTTTTCTCGATTAGCATGAAGTAATTAGAAGTAAGAGCGTTTTAACAATAATTTGTTACAGATATGTAGAGAAAGTCAAGTGAATGGAACACGTCAGATTTTTTCTTGATTAGATGAAGTAAATAGAATAATTTGTTGTAGAGATTTAGAGGAAGTCATCAGATTTTTCCTTGTGTAATAATAATATATATAATATAGTTAATAATGATCATAATCAATAATAATTATTATTATAATTATTATTATCACTACAGCAACAATATGCTACTAAAATCATCAGTTTGCGAAAGTAAAAGCTCTGTGAGAATCAAGGACGTTTAGTTTTCACATCACGTAGGGATTTCTCAAATATATCTGCCTCGTTGGAATGAGTAACTTGGGTTTTCTAAATGTCTGTTACAGAAAACTCTCTGAATAGGATATTTGAAAGTCCTGATTAATGTTATTAATAATGTTATTGGAAATTATTTAAAAGATAAAAATCCTAAATATTAGAAACTAAGAACGAATTGATTTTCCTAAACTGTGAGAATTTAACCCTAAAATTAACAAATATGAAATATAAAAACTAAAAATATTTGTTACCATTATGATAGCAAGCGTGTTTCAGATTTTGCCTGTAATAGGTTAAAAAAGTCGTCGCTCATGCTTGGTGTATGATGTAATAATATTCGTCTACCTTTTTATTCTTTTGTGGCTTTCACTCAGTAACAGCAACCTTGTAATACAATTAATTCAAAATTATATAAATATTTCGTAATTGAAACTAACGGGTGCAAGATGGTTAAATAAATTTCGAATACTTTTTTTCATTAATTACACAAATCCGGTTTAGTTTTAAACCGAGGGATTGTATACTTTTCAGATGCGTTAAATTAAATTATTACACGGTTTTGCATTCACGAATATACGTTACCAGAAACATTAAATTAAATAACTCTCATGTAGCATTATCTAGAGTGGGCTGAAAATAATAATTAAGTTTTACATTCAAAATGTGGGAGCAAATACAATTTTTATATTATTGATACAAGTCGTTAATCACAATAAATTTCTATGCAAATATTGAATATTTTATGTGATGTATATACGATTTCATTTGATTAGTTATATTTCACTTTATAATATATTGTGGTTCATGTTCAATTTAAAATAATTAATATTCCTAGCGTCTATACATTAAATGAAATATCTGATGTGCTATATTCATATAAATGTTTCTACCCTTTATCGTTTATTATGGGCTATCGAAATATTCTTCCGAAAGCTTATTTATTACTTTCTTACATAGCACATTGGTACATGCCTAGATCAAGAAACTATTGCATTTCACCAAAAAAAAAAACAAAAAAAAAAAACCGATACTGGGATTTATAGAAAAAGGTCCTAGGCGTGTGTGTCCGCTGTGAACAACTTTACTCAAAAACGAAAAATCTGTTACATACAACATTTTATAATAAGATCAGCTTCTTTCAAGGTTGCGACACAAATTTACAAGAAAATCCCCCTACCACAGACTACCCTTTACATTAAAACAAATTGAAGATTTCATTTTCACAAAAATGGCGCTAACGATTTTGTTTGAAATATCGTATATTAAAGATATTTGCATGGCAGATAAAATATATATCTTGAATTTATTAGGAAGAGCCTCTGAAGACCTCTTCATTCTGGATGACAAAAAATGGAATCTATAAGTTTAAAAATATACTGTAAAGTATATAATTTAATATATATACCTGATTAGAATTAATAAAGAATATTGGAATACACATCTTATGTATTTATTATTCTGACCCTTTACTATTTCTCGTGATTTGCATAACTTATAAACCTTAAGAGATAGGCAAACTTTTGGTATACAAAAAAGGTAAACCTTTTCTCATAGGGGTATTTGTCATTCCTGTTTATTTTATTTTACTTCTGACAATGCAAAGAGAACAAAAGTTCAATCACATAGTAACAAGGCTTTTTTGTGGGGGGCCCTTGTAGCTTAACGCCCTTTAACCTGATTGGTTACATCGGACGATGAATGTAATCGCTGAAATGATGCCCAAATGATCTCGGGGCTTAAAGTTTTCGTCTTCTCAGCACAAGGGAAATCCCCGAAAAAATCTAATCTGAGTAACTCATCGCAAGCGAGATTCAAACTAACGACCTCTTGAATATGAGGCAGACACGCTACCCTCTCACTACCGAATTGGGCATCCAGGTTTTAAAAAAAAATACTATTGTTTTAGCTAGTGTTTACCTTTATTTCCCTTCTCCGTTTAAGTGACCAAGAGATAAGACCATTTCTGCTAATGTTTATCTTGATTAGCGTGAAACATATTAGAATAATACGTTTTTTGTAAAATAATGTGTTACAGAGTAGCTAGAAAAAGTTATATGAATGGAACACAGCATATTTTTTTCTGTTTGCTATATTTTAGTAACGATAAACATTTGCAGAAATAACAATATTAACATTTCGTTACAGATACAAAGAAAATAGTGACAGTCAAATTTTAAGAACTGGATTTTTATGCAGACTCTACAATTCCTTACTCTTTCCGTGAAATTAAGAGTGAACATTGACAGGACTTTAAAAGAACGACAAAATGTTTGCACAATTCAAACTATCAATAACGGATATATCCGAAAATATAAGCTTACAAAAGGGTTATTTAAATATCTTGTGTGATTTAAAGAGATATACACATCTGTGTAGTGCGTTTTAGTCTGTGACTTAACGCATAATAATTATACCAGTATTGATATTATACTAGATTACACAAATTCCTTCCGAATGAAGTCGACTTCGTAGGCTATTCCCAGAAAATTCAAAATATACATTTTGTCATATAAGTATCTTTAATATATTGCGCTCTGATCAAAATCGTTACAGTCATGTTTGAGAAAATAAATATTTTCGAAAAATGTTCCCTGTTTAGGGTATTTGGAAATAGACGGATTTTCTTGAAAACTTTCATGTCTCATCTTTGCAGAGAAATAAAACTGTAACTTCTAGTCATTTTAACTGGATGTTAATGTACAAGTATTTCAACAATAAATATTTTATCATTCACGGTTTGTTACCCAAGAACAGACAGTGACCGGCATTGTTCTCTCTTTTTGTTTTCCTTTTCGTCTCCATAAATGATTCGTGTATTTTAATATTGTCTATCTAGTATATTCCTCTGCCTCAGTATTTTTGCTTTCTATACATTTGCTGTGTACAGAATGTATAGAGAAGGTATTGCATTCCACCAAAAATTCGACTTGGTATTTAAGTTTGGATTTACCAAGGATGCGACACGAAGACTTTGAAGAAAATCCCCCCAACCCATCTACCCTATCATGGAACATTTTCGAAAACTTCCATTTTCTAAAAAATGGCTCATGAGGACCTCTTTATTCTGGATGAATTTTTCTGAATTGTGTGTAACTGGTAAACTGTAAGAGATAGACAAAACTTACTACACAAAGATGTAGATTTTGTTAAAAAACATAGTTTATGTCATATAAGTTTTTGTTCTGTTGTAAATCTGGCTGTTTTTGAGATGTTCCTTATTATTATGGGTTTCAGCTTTAAAATGTTATACTCTTTCACTCGGAAATTTTGAACTCCTGGCCACAGAAACAAGGGAATTTCAATCAATAGCAACTAGCTTTTAAAATATTTGTTAATCGTTTCAGCCAATGGTACTCTACAGAGATGTAAAGGCATGTGAATGGAACACATCAGATTTTTTTTTCCAATCCCACCCATCCTTACCAGTGTAGCTCTGCAGCATAATGATGCCAATTTCTTTTCCTCTTCCTGATCACTTTCAGTATTGTTCTTCTTTCGCTCATTGTTTCTAGAACTGCATTCTTTTCCACATCTGCATATTTTTTCTTTCATGACATTATTGTTCTTTCAAAAACAGTAATGTCTGGTGTAAACGCACTGCGACGATTTTGTAGACAATGTTACAAGAAGTAAATCTTCTTAAATCTAAAGCTAACGCAATTAAAAGAACGTATGTATGGTCAGCAGGAACGGTGGACAAAGGGGAGGAAGAAATTATAAATGTTAAGCATTTCGATTATTTAGATAAGATTTGAAACGGATACAACATGGAGCAAGAAATGGGGTTTATAAAACACAAAGGAATTAGTAAACTTTCTAAAATTGAGGTAATTGACCCCGGTACCAGATAAGGCAGTAAAAGCATTACAAATCGCGATTGAGACAATCGCTAGATTTTCATTACGACACGGAAGTGAGGTATGGGGATGAGAGAGGGTAGCTAATATAAATAAAATATAATGCGTATTCTGTTGTTGGATAGGAGTACTTCATACCACGGAGTTCTTTGCGAGGTAGGATGCTGGGAAGATGGTATTTGCTAAAATAGACGTAGTTACATACTGGCTGTGTTTAGTTAAAAGTGACCAAACAACTCTGAGAACATAAGTTATCGCCATCAAATGAACAGCATAGAGTGCATAGAACATCGAAAGAGTAGGAG
Organism: Hymenopus coronatus; assembly: GCA_030762935.1. NCBI lineage: Eukaryota > Metazoa > Arthropoda > Insecta > Mantodea > Hymenopodidae > Hymenopus > Hymenopus coronatus. Next base: position 89,348,410 of record CM060894.1, on the reverse strand, counting down.
GGGGCGATTATAAAGATGATAGTTGGAAAATCTGATGTGTTCCATTCACATGACTTTCCTTGCATCGCGTCAATTCCACGAAAAAAGGTATATGACATAAATTGTGTTTTAACGTGATTTAAATTTTTTGTGAAGTAAGTTTCTTTCTATCTATTACGGTTTACCAATTACGCAAAATCCATTCAGAATAAAGAGGTATTTAGAGGCTATTTCCAAGAAATTCAAGATATACATTTTATTTGGCATATACATATCATTAATATATTGTAATTTAATCGAAATCGTTAGAGCCATTTTAGAGAAAATCAACATTTTCGAAATTTTTTCCATGCAAAGGATAGTTTGGGGTGCAAGGAGTTTTCTCAAAAGCTTCGTGTTGCATCCCTAAAAAAATACTGAACTTAAATACCAAGTTTGGTATTTCACCGACTTTTGTTTTTGAGTTATCGTGTTCACAGGCACACGGATACACACACGGACCTTTTTCCAATTTTTTTTTATTCAGGGGGTCCTAAAACATGTATTTCCGGCGAAATTAGGTATCAATTTGTGGGTGGAATGCAATACTTTCTGTATACACTATGTACGTATCGCACGTAGAGAAAGTAAAAAGGGATAATGAAAATAGATTCAACATCGTGAAAATACAAAATACGATTATATGATATAAACAAACAGGAAATACAAACTGAATGCAGACAATCTTTATTGGAATTACAAAATGAAATAAAATTTGGGTGTGGCAAGGAAATATATTTTAGAATTGGGCATGAAACAGAGGATGGAAAGCTCGCAAGATCATTGACATTGTTGGTAGAAGGTTTTGGCCATTATTAGACGGAGGATAGCATATTGAGGCTTGATTCTAAACACCCAAAAGTAGTCAAGCTTACATACTTAGTAGGAGTACGTGTGTTAAGAGATAAGTTCTTCGTGTAAAAATATTGTTTAGGCATATTTGCTATTTCAGCATTTATGTGTGTGCGTGTATGAATCCGTGTGTACGTGTGATCCAGCGTGTTTTGCGTTGAGTGTGTATGTTTACAGTGCTGTGAATATTAAATCGGGGTAGTTAAGATTACCAAATGTTCTGACCCATGCGACTGTGTGATATGATCAATGTGATATTAAGCACATAAAACTACTATCACCACTCTTACTGCTTTTTGTTTGCACGGTCGCAACGTTCAAGTTCCTACACTATAGGTACAATGTAGTGAATATCATACTGACCTTTAATTTCCTTTTTGCTTTCAATACTTAAAGTAGTCAGCTATTTTAAAATATTGGTTTATTTATACTATCTACAACTGCATTAAAATCTATTTTTACTTTTTCTACACGTACTATGTACATAGTGTATAGAGAAGATATTGCATTCCACCCAAAAATTCGATACCTAGATTTCACCGGAAATAGACGTTTTGGGTCTCCTGTATCCAGTATGTTAAGAAAAATATCCGCGCGCGCGCGTGTGTATTTCGTGTGTTAGTGTGTTTATGTATCTGTGAACGTGATAACTCAAAGACGAAAATTCGGTAAAGCACCAAACTTGGCATTTAAGTTTAGTATCTTCCTGGGATGTGGCACAAGATTTTGAGAAAAATTCCCTCACCCCAAACTACCCTTTATATGGAAAAAGAATTAACGATTTTGATTAAAATCTCGTATATGAAAGATATTTATATGGCAAATAAAATGTATATCTTAAAATTTCAGGGAATAATCTCTAAAGATGTATTTATTCAAAATGAATTTTGTCTGAATATTACGTGACTGGTAAACCGTAAGAGATAGAAAGAAACTTACCATACAAAAGATGTAAATAATTTATGTGATATTCTTTTTTTACTTTCTCTATATGCTCTATGTACATAGTATATAGAGAAGGTATTGCACTCCACCCAAAAATTCGATACCGAGATTTCGCCGGAAATATATGTTTTAGGATCCCATTTATCTAAAAAAGCATTTTCGGGAAAAGGTCCATGTGTCTGTGATCACGATAACTCAAAAACGAAAAGTCGGTAAAATACCAAACTTGACATTTAAGTTTAGTATCTTCCAGGGATGCGACACGAAGCTTTTGAGAAAAATCCCTCCACCCTAACTACCCTTTACATGGAATTTTTTTTGAAGATTTTGATTTTCTCAAAAATGGCTGTAATGATTTTGGTTAAAATTTCGTATATTAAAGATATTTACCTGACAAATAAAATGTATATCTTGCATTTTCTGGGAATAACCTCTGAAGAGTACTTTATTCTGGATGAATTTTACGGAATTTGAATAACTGCTAAACCGTAAGAGATGGACAAAAACACGAAAAATGTAGTGCACGTTAAAACAAACAATTTATATTATATACATTTTGTTCGTGGAGTTCATCGTTTTTGAGACATTCCTTGTTTTTTGTTTCTGCTTTGATAAACGTATACTTTTCTCATACAGGAATTTGTCAATTGCTGTCCATACAAACAAAGCAACTTCAGTGACATTGCAACCAGTTTTTCGACTATCACTTTAACCTATGGTACTCTCTTATTTCGCTTCTACTTACAAGGAAGTAAGTAATATGAATATTTCTGCTAATTTTTTCTGATTAGCATGAAGTAAATAGAAGTATAAGCTTTTTAAGAATAATTTGCTGCAGAGATGTGGAGAAAGTCATGTGAATGGTACACATCAGATTTTTTTGGTGAAATTGACCATTTCTGAGATATTCCTTGTTATTTGTTTCAGACTTAAAATACTTAAACTTTTCTCATACGGAAAGTTGTAAACTTTGGCCTTGCATAGAAACGGATTTCAACCACATGGCAACCAGCTTTTAAGAGATTTTATATTCGTTGTAGCCTAGTGTATTCCCTTATTTTCCTTCTACTTACAAGGAAGCAAGCAATTAATGTTTATTTCGATTATCATAAAGTAGATAGAAAAAATAGCTTTTTAACAATAATTTGTTACTGAGATATAGAGAAAGTCATATGAATGGAACACATTAGATTTTTCACTAATAACTCCAGCAAGAAATTGGACGTCAGCATGAAAATATTTAGCAATGTGAATTCATGTAAAATTGTCATCACTTTGTAAAATCAATCACAATGTATAAATATATGTAGAAAGGTGCGTGTAGTCGCGATACAAGTGACTTAATATACTAGGTAAACAAAAAAGCATGGAGGAGATAATAAAAGAAAGTCAATATTCTCCTCAGAGAAGTACCATATTCTAACCTAAAGTTCAAAATATAAGTTTCAGAAAATATATTTTTTGAGGTCTCCGAATAAAAAAGAATACAAATTTAAAAAAGGTCGGAGCGTCTCTTTTTATTTTTTAGCCTAATGTCATTTAACCTGTTTGATATATCGCACGATGAATGACATTGGTGAAATGATGCTCAAATGATCTCGGGGTCCATGGAGCTAAAAGTTACTCGACATTCGTCTTCTCAGAATAAAGGAAAAACCCGAAAAAGCTTATCCGGGTAACTCACCTTAAGCGAGATTAGGGCGTATCTTGAACAGCATAATTAAAAACGGAACATTTAATGAATACCAATCTTGGTATATAAGTTCAGTATTTCCTAGTATACGATACAAAGGTTTTCAAAATTAAAATGGAAAAAGGTTTCGTTATTTTTTACTTTTTCAAAATTGCTGTAACGATTTTGATTAAACTACCATGTGTTTGAATTATTTTCTTATTAAATTCAAGTTTAGTACTTATACAGGCTGTTTCAAAACGATACCAAACGAAGATAGCAGTCGATTAGCCTAAACTTTGACTTGTCCGAAACTTGATTTCGCAACTTTCAAACTCTTCTATTTAAAGTTTTATGTGTCTTTTAAAATTCGCACACATTTGGGATTAGGCAGCGATGGAACAACGGTTATCATACGCCACGTAAACAACCTCAGAACGTGTTATACGAAACACATAATAAAACCCCCATGCTACATTTTCCATTACTAAGGCGACCTGTGCCGCTCCGGCGTGATTATCAAACCACCCCTACACCACGTGACTGGGACCTTCGCTACCAATCGGCATCTCTCTTAGAGTGGGCCAGGCACGTGTAATTTGGTTATATACGACTACCTAATCCATGGTGATTTTATGGCAATTTTTGTATGAACCGAATTTAGAGCTGAAAATTATATTTACATATCACATACGGCATGACCAACAAAGTCCACATCTTCGTTTGGTGTCGTTTTGAAACACTCTGTATAACATTTTGTTTATGACTGCACTTTTCTTATAGACTATATGGCACACACCTACATTGTTCTGAACAATTTTAATCAGATACTCTCAAAAGGTAAAATATTGATATTGATATTTTGTGAATGCTATACCTAGTCTGTATGGCAGTAGCATGTCTACCTCACAGTCAAGAAATCCCGAGATGACGACTGTCGGATAATTCTAAGGTATAAAAACCCCCGGGTCCATTAGAACCTCGTTTCAGTCATTTCGCTCATTCACCGTTCGGTATCACTAAACCGGTTAAATGAATCAAGCTTTACAAAGTAAACGATAGAGAAGTGAATACAGAAAAAGTCATTTTGTGACATTGTTATTACTCACTACACACTTGTAGTTGACTTTTATTTTGTGGAACACAGTATAATTCCTACTTCATAATAACTTGTATACATAGCTTATACTGTACAAAATGCCATCGCCCTCTAAATTTTGGAGGTGGCTTGTCTGATACTTGTATTCTCGTTCGAATGAACATGAATCGCTCTTCTTAGAATTAACTTCATTGTGTTCATTGACTTTGTCTTAAACTTAACAATAACATTAAAAAATCTGATGCGTTCCATTCACATGATTTCCTCTACATCTCTGCAACAAATTATTGTTAAAAAACTTATTATTCTATCTACTTCATGCTAATTAAGACAAACATTAGCAGAAATTGTCCTTATTACTTAGTTCCTTGTAAGTAGAAAGGGAAACAATCTGATGTATTCGATTCACATGATGTCCTCTAGTTGTACGGCAAACAAAGGATTATTCTTTTATCTACACCATGCTAATCGATATAACCATTAGCAGAAATAGTCGTATTACTTGCTTTCTTGTAAGTAGAAGGGAAATAAGAAAATGCACAGGCTAAAGTGATAGTCTCGTCTTTTAAAAGCCGGTCACTATGTTAAATAATTGAAATTCCAATCTCTTTGCAAACAAACGAAAAACGAGCAGAAAGATGGCTTCCCGTTTGAGAAAATTTTAAGTAGCTGAAAATTAAAACCCATAAACCGGAATATTTCGAAAACGGTTAACTCTACAACAAAAGTGTATGTGACATAAACTGTGTTTTTTAATGAGATCTACATTTTTTGTGCAGTAAGTTTTTGTATATCTCTTACGTTTGCCAGTTATACAAAAGTCATCCAGAATGAAGAGATCTTCAAGAAGCTATTCCCAGAAAATTGAATATATACATTTCGTTTGTCATAAACATATCTTAAACATAAGGTATTTTAATAAAAATCATTAGCGCCATTTTTGAGAAAATCAAAATTTTCGAAAAATGCTCCATGTAAAGGATAGTTTGTGGTGGAGGGATTTCCTTGAAAATCTTCGTGTCACATTCTTGGAAAGTACGACTTTTCGTTTTTGAGCTATGCTGCCCACAGACACACACGGACGTTTTTCTAAAAATGCCTATTTTTGTGCCCAGGGGTCTCAAAACACATATTTCCGGTTAAATCTCGGTATTGAATTTTTGGGTTCACTACAATACTTTTTCTATTTACTTACTATGTACATAGTACGCGTGGAGAAAGTGAACAGTTAAAAATAAATGTCTATAAAATAGGCTCCTATATTTCAATTCCCTATTATATCCTAAACTGATTGGTTAGAGAAAATATAAAAACTTTCAAATGTTTACAGACAAAGTCCTAAGCCGAAGAAACTTGTAGATTTCCCAGTTTCAAGCTAAGTATTTCTTTTGAGTCAGTATGTTCTATAGTGGTACGCGGATTGCTGTTGAGGGCAACTGCTTCGGAAGAAGTGCAGCTATTGAATACAAACACCTAATAGAGAATGCAGTCAAAAGATTCTAAATAAAGCACCATAAGAAGGCTATTTGAAAATTTGAATGGCCAGGAATGGTGGGCAACATAAAACATTGAAATAATACTGCTATACTGCACAACATGCATTTCAACTTCTGTACATGTAAAAATACATACTAAAACACAAGCTGATTTTTTAACTACTTGAAAAAACACAACCACTTAGATTTTCCCCCTATGCTCTGAATTGTTTTATTCAGAAATGTGTATGGATTTGAAAAAGCGTGAAGAGCGTTAACAGCCAGCCATGTAACCTCTAATCCCCCTTGACATGGCGTGCAAACAAACAAAACACGTGCGACGCATTTCCATGGCAACCGAAGAACTGTTTCCATGTTTAATTTTCATGTTTGGCAATGCCATTCCATGTGAAATTGCGTATTCAACAAGAGAGGCAGCGGTGGTCGCCCACTTGAAGGTCGTGTTCAAATCTGTTGACATGCAGCAAAGATAACCTCAGCGCTGAAATACTAAACGCGTTAGTTCTTGATTCGACAGTCGGCACTGGTTGAGGAAAACTTTAAGCATTATTACTTTCTCTACGAAGTGTTATGTACAACGTACATAGTAGGTAGAGAAGGTATTGTATTCGCCTCAAAAATTTGGTACCGAGATTTCGCCTAAAATATGTTTTGAAGACTTCTGAAGCAAAAAAGTATTTTTAGAAAACACTCCGTGTGGGTATCAGGCATGTCTGAGTGTGTGTGTGTGTGTGTGTGTGTGTTGAGGGGGCTAAGGTGTACAGCATAATTCAAAACGAAAATTCTGTTCACTAACAAATTTGGCATTTAAGTTCCAGGGATGCGACGCGAAGATTTTCAGGATAATCCTCCCACCAAAGACTATCATTTACGTGAAAATATTTAGAAAATATTGATTTTCTCAAAATAGACTAACGATTTTGATTAACATGCCGTATTTTAAGGATATTTAGGAAGCAAATAAAATGTTTACCTTAATTTTTTTGGGAATAACCTCTGAAATCCTCTTTTGCATGACTAGTAAACTTACTACACGAAAAACGTAAATCTTGTTAAACACACAATTTGTGTCATGCATATGAGTTTTTCCTTCTTTTTGTCGAATTAAGTATTTGTGATTCGTTTAAATGGAAAGTGGTCTTTCGTCTTTCTTTTTTTTTTTTTTTTTTTTTACTCCTGGCTATGCAAACAGATCCGCACAGAGGCACATTTTAAGAGGTTTGACCTTCACTTTAGCCCAGCTTAATATATTCTCTTATTTCCCTTCTACTTACAAGTAATAAGACCATTTCTGCTAATGTCTATCTGTCTTGATTAGCTTGAAGTAGATAGGAGAATTGGTTTTGTAAAAATATTTATTTTGCAGAATAGGTCGATAAACTCGTGTGAATAAAACACATACGATTTTATTTATAATTGGTACAAAAACCCAATAAGATTATATTTTTAATAAAACTGATGTGTTACACTCACGTAACATTCACTACATATTCTGTAACAAATTATTGTTTAAAAAGCGATGTGTTTATCTACCTATTCTGGAAACTATTCTTATCAAAGCTGTATTTTTCACTCCACTTCGTGCTAATGAAGATAAACAGAAGATGGCAGAAATAGTCTTATTACTTAGTTCCTTTTAAGTAAAAAGTAAATAAGAGGATACAGCCAATCTTTTAAAAGCTGTGCGATTGTCATTGATATTCATTTCTCTTTCATGGGCAGGAGTAAAACAAAAGAGATATGACATGGTTGAGAACTTCCTGTTTGAGAAGCGTTTAAATACCTTAAAATTGAAACGTATAACAGAGCTATCTCGGAAATGGTTAGCTCTATAAAAATTGTATATGAGTTAAAGTGTTTAAATTGTTACTCTGCAGGGGTTTATCTGATTATCATGAAGAGAATGGAAAATAACTGTTTATGTGAACAATCTTTACACTCCCTAAGTAATGTTAATGGACAGAAAAGTCATGCATTCGTACCGAGTTGGCTGAGTCTTGTAGTGTATCTTATGTATGGTAGAATCATAAAAACCCTGCATTTTATCCTCTAAAAATATTAAAATAAACACTCCAACAAAGAGATGAAAGAGCTAATTCTTTCAAGGCAAGTACATGCGCTATACTAGGATTTTTTATGTTAAAACTGATGTGTTCCATTCACATGGCTTTCTCTAGCTGTTCCGAAACTTTGCTTACAAAAGATTACTCTTTTATCTACATCATGATAAACATTAGCAGAATTGCCTTATTGCTTGCCTCTTTACAAGTAGAAGCGAAACAAGGAAATACACAGTAAAGTGACTATCAATTTTTTAAAAAAAAGGTGTTGTTATGTAAAACAATTGAAATTCAGTTACCTTTGCCTTCTAAGAGTAAACTAAAGAGAGACGTAAAGAAGGATACTTCCAGTTTGAAAAAGTTTAAGTACCTTAAACTCGGAATATCTCTAAAACAATGAACTCTACGAATAAAATGCATAAGACATCGTGTGTTTTAACGAGATCTACATGTTTTGTATAATAAATTCATGATCTCTAGCAGTTTACCAGTTATGCAAAATTCAGCAAAATTCATTAAGAATGAAAAGGTCTTCAGAGGCTATTCCAGAAAATGCAAAATATACATTTCGTTCGTCATGAAAATATCTTAAACACATGGCATTTTATTTCATCAAAATCGTTAAAGCCATTTTGACAAAATCAAAATTTTCGAAAAATATTCCATATAAAGCGTAGTTGGGAGTGGGTAAATTTTCTTGTAAATCATGTGTATTATTAGAAGGTACTGAACTTAAATACCTAGTTTGGTATTTATCCGAATTATAGTTTTGGAGCATTCCTACCCACACACACACACACACACACACACAAACACACATTCACAACAGACACTCACATAGGGTTACACCTTGACATGTTTCTAATAATGCTTTTTGGATTCAGGGGTCTCAAAACGTGTACTTTCGGTGAAATCTCGTATGGAATTTTTAGTGCTATACAACACCTTCTCTCTCCACTACATACATTGTAAATACGTGCTAGAGAAAGTAAATATGACAATTATCGTTGTGCATCTTATACTCTTGCTGTTTTATTCTAGAAAATAAAGACACATCTTGCATTGTTTCCTGTAAATCTCATCACTTATCTCATTCTAGGATTGTGTTTTGCGCTTTTTGGCAGTGTAAAATGCAATATAACAATATTTCTTGTAATTTTATTGGGTCTAAAGCACCCTACCACTGTTACAACATTCTATGTTTGCCCAGAAGCTTATCCTTAGTTACAACATAAGCAGCTAATTACTGACTTTTAGCTGAATGTTGCCTTTAAGGTTTAATATTTGGATAAATTTTGCTTTTCAAATTCCCTCAAACAAAATAATCTAAATAAAGACATATAGGCATCTTGAAAGTCGTCCAATATGTTCAAAAAATCATGTCACTCGTATTCGAGATGTCCTGGGTTCCATAGGCCGCCCAATCTGGATTTTTTGTTGTTGTTTGGTTTCCCTCAGTCACTAAGATAAATATCAACTTTCAGTCTAAAACAATAGCAATACTTAAAATAAATGATACATGCGTTTGCGCTGCCATCTATCCACAGAGAATATAAGTAATAGACCCTAATCCCATCTAGCCGTCGCGGAGCAAGCATGGTGTGAGATGAGACCTTAGAAGGGTAGCTGCACTCTTCCACTTGACTACAGCTGGCTCTATCTGACTAGGATGTTAGTGCAGCTGGACTGGATTGACACACTATTATCATCTGTTTGGCGCTAAGCGAAAGTCGTATGGGACTGGGATGAAACCTTAAAAAGGCTATTGTATACGAGTACCACATACCGTCAACCAGATACCTTGCTGAACAGTTCCTTGTGATATGACCAAGTTGTTAAAGTGCCGCAAAATAAAATAGAATTAAAAAGATCACGCGTTAACCATTTTCTAAAATTCTATTTTCTGATATTAACCTACCTCTACCTTAAGATAGATAAGATATAAGAGAAGGATAAACTTACATTACGGAATATGGAAGAGACTACATAAAATACGTGACACGTTCAAAATTCAGACAGTGATTAAACTTCGAAAGTTGTTAAAAACAGATTTGTGGTTATTAAACTGCATGTTGAATTTGGAAATTAACTTTGTATGCCTGTGGGAGGGTTTGCTGGAATTAAAAATTAGTTTAGCTTCCAACGTCACTACTTGCGTTAATTCATCACAGCCACAAAATGAGATCGGTGAAGCTGGAAGGTGATTTGTGCATCCCTGTTAATTTGGCAGTGTATGCGCTCCCTGGTGGCCAGAAATGAAACAATCACACCTGCTCTGATGGTTACCAAACCAGACAATGTTGGTCCGCGATAAATAACGGCATCTGCAAATAGAAAATTTTTTCCTATCTTGATTGTGAAAAACTTGCGGTCTCTATTTGCTCTCGCCACACATGTGTGGTTGCTAGGAAAAAAAAAAGTTAACAGATAACCCAACTTTACCATTGGCTTTTAATTCCCATGGCCACTAACGCGTTTGGGCGTGAGTGCCATGTTTTAGCAAATTTGTCTGACAGCGAAATGGTAACAGCACACGCTGCAATTTGTTCATTAGTATTGTCTTTCATATTTTGTTTTGTAAACATGTATCACTAAATGATAATTCATCAGTTTTATCTGTATTTTTTCTCTTTCTCCTGGTACAATTATGCAATTCATGAAATGTAGGCTAAACTATTTGAGGTGGCAGAATTTTACCCCAAATGTATGACATGTTTCTTTCTTTATCATTTGTTTTTACACCTCTTTATAACCTATTCCTAAGAACTTTTATTTTTCTCCCAGGTTATTGTTAATCAAACGAATACTTTGCAGAAATTGTTACGTTGCCATTTCTTGCAAGAGAAATACAGGAGGCTGAAGTGATAGTCAAATCTTTAGAAGCCGGATCGCTATATTGCGGCTTTGAAATTCCACTGTTATGGTCACGAAAAATAAAATAATCGTGACTCAGTATTGTAAAATTCAAACCAACAGTAAGTGAATGTCTCAGAATTGTTGATGCTACATCAATATGTGTAGATTTTAATCAAGATCGTTAGTCATTCTAGAGAAAATAAAATTGTTCGAAATTTTTTCCATGTAAAAGATAGTTTGGATTGGGGAATTTTTCTCAAAAGCTTCGTGACGCATTCTTCGAAGGTATTAAACTTACATACTAAGTTTTATATTTTACCGATTTTTAAGCTGGAGTTGAGTAGGTGATAGTTGTAAATGTGTTAAAGAGATTTGTTTTTCTCTTTTGAATCCAATAGCTGATATAGCTCAAATTATACCATAATTTCCATTTGTTCACATATACGAACACATGGACACACACATACACACACACACGGGCCTTTTTCTAAAAATGCTTTTTATGGGTAGATGGGACCCTAAAATGTGTTTTTCCAGTGAAATATCGATATTACATTTTTGGATGGAGTGTAATACCTTCTCTATGTACCATGTACTATATAGAGAAAATAAAAATGTTTTTTTTGGACACAAGGCACCCTAAAACGGATATTTCCGGAGAAATATCGATATCAAATTTTTGGGTGGAGTGCAATACCTTCTCTACCTATGTACTGTGTACTATGTAGAGAAAATAATACTAATGCTGAGGAGTTTAAATCAAAGAAAGTAGAAGCCTGCCAAAATAACGATAAGACAACTCTATGAGAATTGTGATAATTTGAAGTATGACGATTCCTATTAGAGCGGATAATAGATGCACTATGAGAAATTAATCATGTAAAAAGAAATAATAAAAGTAAAACCTCATCTAAGGGAGTACAATTATTAAAATGTATAATTATAAAGCGTAAATGCCATGTGATTGAATACGAAGTTGATCTGATAAATCTGGTCTTTAGTTTGTATGTATTATGTTAACAGTTATACTTTTAGGCCATGCTGTCTATAAAATAATATTTTAGGATTTCTGGGAATCTAAAAATATGTATTGAAATGGCTGTATAATTTTGATTTATGTTTTATTATCTCATTTATATGGCCCCGTTTAACCTCTATGGTCATATCGGAGGCTTTGGTTTAGAAACAATTTCTGTAGTTTTTCGATGAACTGTAGGATTTATTAAGTTAGTTTTCCATTATTATATTATTAAACACATATACATTTATTACCACATTATTTTCAGGTATAGAGAATTATTCAGCTTAAAGAAAAGTTCTCCGTCCAAACTGGGAATCGAACCTGGGATCTCTGAGTCAGAAAACAGCAGGCTGACCACTCGACCGCAAAGACATCCATAAAATCTGTGTTTTGTAATACAATATTTTATTTATCTGCCAATGATATATATTGTAGAGAAGAAATCGACATAAAACCTGTATAACCAGGTGCTATGAAGAATGACAACAGACTAAACATAATACGTAAAATTTAAGAAGACAAATTTCAGAGTGTTTTGGAAGCACTTCTCGAGAAGCCCCTGTGGGAAATGTGCCCCAGCAACGATCCATGTTTTATCCCTCATAACCGTCTGTTTGAAGAGCTTATTTTCTTACGGGACGTGCTATCCCTCAAGTAAAACATAGAATGTATGGCTGATGCTACCTTCTGTTCACTTTTACAACCGAGACACGTGTGGCCGGGCTTGTGTGGCATGGACTCACGAGCGGGAGGTCCGCAGTTCAAATCTCGCCAGGACTGTCCTCCGTAATTTGAGTTTTTGCCCAGGTATTCCTCAGACCTCGTTATCCTAAACTTAGGTCTGGAACATTTCCTAACAAATCTCATTTCCCAAATGTTTCATTTCATATATCATCAGCACCCATCGCCAGTAGTGCCGTATGCGGTAAGAACTAGAATTAAGGGGACACGAAGTGCTTTTTACTTTCTCTATTGTGTAGAGACGGTATTATAATTCTCCCAAAAATCCGATGCCGAGATTTCACCGGAAATACATGTTTTAGAACAAAACTAAATTTTTAGAAAAATATCCATGTATGTTTCTGTCTGTGTGTATCTGTGGGCAACATAGCCCAAAAACGAAAAGTCCGTTAAATACTTAACTGGATATTTAAGTTCAGTATCTTCCAAGGATGCGAGACGAATATTTTCAAGAAAATCCCCCCGCGCCCAACTACCCCTTGCATGGGAAAAAGGTTCAAAAATGTTGGGTTCTCAAAAATGGCTCTAACGATTTTGACTAAAATCTCTTATATTTAAGATATTTGCGTGTCAAATAAAATGTATACCTTCAATTTTCTGGGAATAGCCTCTGAAGACATCTTTATTTTGGATGAATTTTGTGGAATTTTGCACTACTGGAGTAAAAGGTAGACGAACACTTACTTTACAAAAATGCAGGTCTCGTTAAAACACACAATTTATGTTATATAAATTTTTTCGTGAATTTGACCGTTTTTGAGATATTGCTTGTTATTAATTTCAGCTTTAAAATACTTACACTTTTCTCATACGGGAATTTGTCAACTCTTGCCCATATAAACAAAGGAACTTAATCCACATAGCAACCAGGTTTTAAAAGATTTAGCTATCCTATCTATGGTCCTATCCTTAACTATGGTACTCCCTATTTTCCCTTATACTTACAAGGAAGCAGGTAATAAGAATATTTCTGCTGATTTTTTTCTTGATTAGCATGAATTAAATATAAGCATAAGGTTTTTAACAATAATTTATTGCAGCGACGCAAAGAAAGTCATGTGAATGGAAAATATAAGATTTGTTTATTATTAATTTATGTAGGATTTGGATAAAAAGTGCTGATTTTGGACTTTTTTGCACAAATGCACCATACTCTAAATATATACTTGCAATGTATGATTCTCCTAGGGCGGAAGAATTGTATATGTTTTATATATAACGCCATTTTAAATCTTTGGGCTGGTTAAATACCTCTCTCTGTCAAACTGTAAAGCCGTTTTTCTCAGATTTAATATGTTTTTATTTTACAGTATTAAAAATCTATTTTTACTTTCTCTACACGTACTATATACATAGTGTATACAGAAGGTATTGCACTCCACCAAAAAATTCGATACCAAGATTTCACCGGAAATATATGTTTTAGGGTCCCCTATATCCTAAAAAAGTATTTCCAGAAAAAGGTCCGTGTGTGTGTCCATGTGCCCGTATGTCAGTGTGTCCGTGTGTCTGTGAACACGATAACTCAAAAACGAAAAGTCAGTAAAATACCAAACTTGGTATTTAAGTTTAGTATCTTCCAGGGATGCGACACGAAGATTTTGAGAAAAATCCCCCCACCCCAAACTACCCTTTACATGGAACTTTTTCGAAAATTTTGATTTTCTAAAAAATGGCTCTAACGATATCGTATATTAAAGATATTTACCTGACAAATAAAATGAACATTTTGAGTTTTCTGGGAATAGCCTCTTAAGACTACTTTATTCTGAGTGAATTTTACGGAATTTTGCATAACTGCTAAACCGAAGAGTTGGACAAAAACTTACCACACAAAAAATGTAGAGAACATTAAAACACACAATTTATGTTGTTTACATTTTTTTTGTGGAGCTGCTCTTTTTGAGATATTCCTTGTTTTTGTTTTCAGGTTCGAAAAACTTGTTTTCTCATACAGGAATTTGTTAACTCCTGTCCATACAAACAAAGGAACTTCAGTCACATAACAACCAGCTTCTGACTATCCCTTTAACTTATAGTACTCGCTAATTTGCTTCTACTTACAAGGAAACAAGTAATGAGACTATTTGTGCTAATTTTTTGTCGACTAGCATGAAGTAAATAGAATCATGAACTTTTTAAAACTAATTTGTTGCAGAAATGTGGAGAAAGTCATGTGAATGGAACACATCAGATTTTTTTTCATACATAATACGGCTACAGGTCTGAAAATTGTTTCTAAGACAATGCAGAATGTGTGTTATAAAATGTCTGGTTGGAGTTTTTATATTGATCATAGCTTAGTTTTAAAATATTATATTCTATAATTCTGCTGTTTTCCTTTTGCAGTTTTTTCCACTTCGTAATATAAAATAATTTAAAGAATTTAATGAGTTCCATTCACGTGACTTTCTCCGCATCTCTGCAACAAATTATTATTAAAACTCTTATTCGTCTATTTACTTCACGTAAATCGAGAAAAAAATTAGCAAAAATGGCCTTATTATTTGCTTCCTTGTAAGTAGAAAGGAAACAAGGGAGTAGCACAGGTTAAAGCGATAGTCAAATCTTTTAAAAAATGGTTGCTATGTGTTTTAAAGTTCCTTTGTTTATATGGCCAGGAGCTGACAAATTCCGCTTGAGAAAAGTATAAGCGTATTAAAGCTGAAACCAATAACAAGGAATATCTCGAAAACGGACAACTTCACGAAAAAAAGAAGATATATAACATAAATTGTGCATTTTAACGAGATTTAGTTATTTTGTCAATCAAGTATTTGTCTATCTCTTACGGTGTAACAGTTATAAAACATTTCCGCAAAATTCATCCAGAATAAAGCTGTCTTCAGAGGCTGTTCCCAGAAGGTTCAAGATATACATTTTATTTTGCATGTATTTATCTTTAACATATGACATTTTAATCAAAATCATTAGAGTAATTTTTGAGTAAATCAAAATTTTCGAAAATTTTTCCATGTAAATGTTAGTTGGAGATGGGGGAGATTTTCTTGAAAATCTTCGTATCGTATCATTGGAAAATACTGAACTCAAATACCAAGTTTGGTATTTTACAGGCTTCGTTTTTGAGCTATGCTGCCCAAAGGCACACAGACACACACAGGATATTGTTCCAATTTTTTTTTTTATTCAGGGAGTATCAAAACATATATTTCTGGTGAAATCTTGGTATCGAATTTTGGGTACAATACGATATATTTTCTATACACTATGTATATAGCACGTTTAGAGAAAGCAAAAAGACTATCCACTATAAGAAAAGTTCAAAGATAATTTTTAACAAATGCAGTAATGAATGTAATTTTAAAAAATTGTGTACGTAATGCAATATTTGTAGGAGAAAATAGATTTTGCTTTTAGTTATTAAATCAAATAAATTAATTAATCCTATATCCAGAATGAAAACACACATTGGAGTGAAACTTGGTATGAATTTTTATTTTGTTGTTAGTAATACTGCAGAAGAAATTACACTTCTAGCTTGAACACTTTAGAAAATCATACTGGTCACTTCGGTATCAATTAAACTCAACCACAAATTCACGATGCGCAAGTTACACTTTACGGGCAATGATAGTTTAGGCAACTCTTAGCTAGCAAGTAACCACTGTCGCGTTGATGTTAAAATTGAAATGGGATTTTTTTTTACCTAAAGTAAATCGAAAATAAACATACCCATATCTCTACTTTTTCTCCCATAGGTCCACGTTTGATAAGAAAATAGAATGACTCACTAATAATACCTAATTTGTTGAATGTATCGGCTTTGAAAACAGCATTAAACAATATAAGTATTTTTAATGCTAAAACCAAAAACAAGAAATATCTAAAAAATAATCAACTCCACGAAAAATGTGTATAACATAAATTGTGTGTTTTAACGTGCTCTACATTTTTGTGCGGTAAGTTTTTGTCCATCCCTTACGGTTTAGCAGTTATGCAACATTCCGTAAAATTCATCCAGAATAAAGTAGTCTTCAGAGGCTATTCCCAGAAAATTCAAGATACACATTTTATTTGTCAGGTAAATATCTTTAATATCCGATATATCAAAATCCTTTCAGCCATTTTTGAGAAAATCAAAAATTTCGAAAAAAGTTCCATGTAAAGGGTAGTTTGGGGTGGGGGGTTTTTCTCAAAATCTTCGTGTCGCATCCCTGAAAGATATCAAGTTTGGAATTTTACCGACTTATCGTTTTTGAGTTATCGTGTTCACAAACAGACATATGGACACACACACGCGGACCTTTTTCTGAAAATGCTTTTTTTGAATTTAGGGGACTCTAAAACATATATTTCCGGTGAAATCTCGGTATCGAATTTTTGGGTGGAGTGCAATACCTTCTCTATACACTTTGTACATAGTACGTGTAGAGAAAGTAAAAATGATGCCACTGTTATTTTATTATCGAAATACTTCTCTAATGAATAAAATTCAACATTTTCGTCAAACTATTCCAATTTCATTTCAAAGATGCATGGTTTTACATGCGTATAATACCGGAATGTCGTGTACAGCGTGTTGCATGTCCATCTATCTGCCTGCCTACCTGCAACCTGGGCGTTTGGAATCTCGAATATTTGAGGCACTTTAAACCAGTACTCGTGTTTACAATTCTAAAACTAATCTGATGTTCGTGTCTGGTATAATTTGTCTACTTGTCTAATAAATATAAATATTAAGTACAGTAAGTAAATACATTATAAACAAATCAAACAAAAGGGTATGTAATGTATTTCTTTCTTTCATGGTTTATTGTGTTAGTGAAACTAAGTTCATTTTAACTCTAGCCTGTTTGGAAAACTACTCACACACAGCACGTAAATACAGTACTTCATTTTTGCATTTAAATTCTTAAGTAACAAATGTATTATAAAATACACCTAAATAATCATGTTGTTGTTAAAAGCTTAAATTTGCAAAGAATCCCAAATATTCTTTACCACGATTTCACTGGCAATGCACGTTTTAGAGCCCCCTTTTAAAGTTCTAAAAAAAAAAGTTTGATAAGAGTTAGATGTGCGTCTGCATGTGTATCTTTTAAATATCAAGATTCATAATCCTAAGGATACGACACGAAGATTTTCAGGAAAATCCCACCCCATACTTTCTTTACATGGAACAAATAAAAAATCTGATGATTTCCATTCACACTACTTTCTCTGCATCTGCATAAAAATCACTCTTAAAAAGCTTTTCTTCTATCTACTTCGACTGCAATCGAGATAAACATCGGTGGTCTTATTACTTACTTTCTTATAAATAGAAGGGAAACAATGGAATACACTAGGCTAAAGCGATAATCCAATATTTTTAAAGATGGTTGCTATATGGTTGAAATCCGTTTCTTGCATTATAGGAGTTAACAAATGCACGTATGAGAAAAGTTTCAGGTATTTTAAAACTGAAACTAATAAAAAGAAATATCTCAAAAGTGGTCAACTTCACGAATAAATGTATATGATATAAATTGTGTTTTAATGAGATTTATAATTTTTGTGCAGAAAGTTTTTATCTATCTCTTACAATGTACTAAGTAGTGAAGGTACTGCACTCCAGAACCCAAAGGCCGTGCCGTGGCCGAGTGGTTAGACGACCCAGGCTCGATCCCAAGTGACAGCATGTGAGATTTGTGGTGGACAACACGGTGCAGGGGCGGGTTTTCTCCGGTTTCTCCCGCCACCACATTCCACCGGTGGTCCATCTTCATTACCTGTATGACCAGTGTCATCGGCTGCGATGCCACAAGGAGTAATAGCGGGTGTTAAACACTATATATAAAAAAAAAGTAACAAATACGAGCAGACGCGCCAGTCATGAAATGTCCATCTGCTTCCGAGCCATCGTGTACAGTACGGAGTAATATTATCCAAATCCAGGAGAAACTCTGATTCCTTACAGAAAAAGGTATATTCAACACATAGTTAAAATGTTTTTTTCGCCCTGTTGATCCACTTTATGATCATAATGCTGTACATTTGCTGTAGTTTATTATAGCATTTATGAATTTGGACGTCTTTACATTAAGGAGCTTTTGAATAAAGAAAGAGGGAAGAAAGAAAACAAAATTTATAGTTATTTTACAGCTTCTAAAATTACCTCTATTTATTATATCCGCCTCTGCAGTATAGGGGTAGCGTCTCTTACCAGATGACAGTTGAAGTTTCAGCTATATTCATCATGTGGTTTGGTTGCCATTGGCAATTGAATCAACAATCTTGTGGTTCTTTAGAGAGATGGGAAACAAAAAAACGATTTTTGTGCAGTGATAAAACACATCTACTTAAAGGGCTTAATAGCGAAAGAGATAAAAGCCGATTTGGATGAAGTTCATGGCTCCTGTATTTGCAACAATTTACAATTGGACAAATGATGAACATCGTTCAGGACGTGATTTCCTCCAAAATTATTAATAGAATCCAGGATATGGTTTTGAGTTCCCGACGAATCAAGGTTTGCGAAATAATAGAGGCTACAGGCACACCACAATGTAGTGTTCTCTATTTTGCACCAAAATTAGGCTGATAAGGTCTCGGGTGCTGCGTTTGCTTTCAATGGAGAATAAAGGCAGTGTGTGATTGATTCGGAGGCTGGTTTGGCGCTCTTCCGTCGCAATCCTGACGAGTTTCTGCGTCGATACATAAACTGTGGATGAAATGTGGCTATACCACTACACTCCAGAGACAAAAATATAGTCGAAACAGTGGGGTTTTTAAAGGCGAACCGGCTTCGAAGAAGGCAAAGGTGATGAAATCTGCAGATAAGGTGATGGCCTCGTTTTTTGATATGCACGCGGAATCATCTACACTGATTACTTGCAGAAAGGAAGAACGATAAATGGAGAGTATATGGCAACGTTATTGCACCAGTTGAACGGAGAAAACAAGAAAAACGCCCTCATCTGGCAAAGTAGAAACTTTTCTTCCAACAAGACATGTGCATAAGGTGCACATCTGCGCAGTTTTGATGACCAACATTTTGCATTAAGGTTTGCATTACAACATCCACTGTATTCACCAGATTTGGCTCCCAGTGATTTTTTTTATGTCCAAACTTGAAAAAGTGGCTCGACGGAAACGATTCACGTTCTAACGAAGAGATAACCTCTCAGACAGATACCTGTTTCCGAAAACCTACTTTTTGGAAGGGTTAAAACAGTTTGATAAACGCTGGGAAAAGTGTATCGAGCTAAAAGGAGATTACACTAAAAAAATCTACCATAAGTATTTGTTTTTCTATATTTTTCCAAGGACTTGTTGAACGCTCCCGGTATATAAATTGAATTTCACCGCACTACTTTGCCATATATATTTGCATGTCAAAGAACACAAAATGCAAATATCAACAATTTTTTCTCATATTTGGATTGAATTTCTAATGATTTAGTTAAGTATAACAATATATTTATTTATAGAATAACAAGTTTTAATGTGTTTTATAGAAATTTTCAATGTTTTTCTCCCGAACTTACTTCATATGGCACCACAGACGGTGACATTGGTGATGCACGAGATGAAATAATGATTGAGAAAAAAAAATTGGTAAGAAAATGTTCTACACCTAAGTTCAGCTTACCTCACTAGGATTTGCCAGATACGAAAACTTAAGGAAATCTAGAAAAAAAAAAAAGGTCCTGGTGGAATTTGAACCGCACACCTTTATTCGTGTTTTTATGAGAACTAAACACTTGTTTTTAGAGGTTATATTCAATTAAGCTGAACAGTAACTACGCTTATGCCTTATAGAAGGAAATTGTTTCAAAACTTGATGGAAATTGTCTTTGTTAAAACGTATCTTTTAAGTAGTTTCAGGAAACTAGGTGTTCTGAATGAATTGCATACTGTATTCTGCATGCAACTAACAAGTAGGTGTCAGTTTTCAAAAGGAAATAATTTCATTGAGAAAGCGTTATACTGTTAAATTAAACAAGTGAAGAAATTGAGCCATTTTTGTAGCACTTGTCAGAACTTCTTACCCACTTAGTAAATTATTTTTTCTCAGGATACACGGCCCTTCAACACAGACCCTCCACCAAACTTTTCCTCAGTTAGAAGAGGAGTATTTTGTTGCTCTTTTCTCAGATTCAGTTTCTTTCTTCAGCATATCCAAACTTTAGTATGAAGCTCAGAATTAAAACTAGAAGGGTTTGTACATTCTTTTGCCTATTGAGGCACATTTTTTCAATTAAAAAATAAATATTCAAGCATGACGATGGACAAGAGAATACTCGTTCTGCTCCTTATGTCATAGTGATAAATGAACACAGAATGCAGGATTAACCATGAAGCAATGCAAACTTATTAGGGCCAATTTTACTCGTCTGAGTCGGAGTACTCGTATGCACTCAGCAATAAAACTGAGCCATGTTGGAAGGAGAGTGTGATAGTACCTTACTGGGTGAAGATCATAGCATAGGTGTTCATACTGCTCTCACTTCTTTCAGCACTGACAATAACTCTCCCTCTATACTCAGGCGTATATCATACTACAGGCTTATTCCTGAGAGTGAATAACTCGCTATCCTTTGGCACGTAAACAAACTGAAACAGCCTATATTAGGGGTTTTGAAAGACAACTGTACATTTTTACTGACTTGTTGTTCTTCACTACACACATGCAAACTGGCATATCTTCATTGTGACATGCAGGTTCACGGTACTGACGATCTGTCTAGCAGTCTACTAGTCCATTAAAACCTACATGCACATATATGATCTATTTAATCCACCGTATCACTCTTGCTGTTGTTCGTGTTTCATAACTTTTTGCACATAGAAACGTAGGAACTCACTGGGACATGAAAAACTGTCAGAATATACATTTTATTTTAATTATTTATTGAACAAATCTAACCCAACTAACCATAGTGACGTCACATAATTCCATAAATTTAAACTCCCAAAATGAGCATTTTAACTTCCATTTCAATAAACTCATTTTCTCCGTCCTCAGGTACACTAAGCAATATCGCTATAGTGCTTTTTCTTCCATAAGTTTTCCACGTTTATTTAATGAACACTAGTTTGCAGCCAGTTCTTGTTAGATCTCTCTGTGCCTGGCTTAAAAAATCGTAAGAAACAAAAATGAACCAGTTCGTGATCTTGTATATAATGTTAAACGGAGGAATCAGAAATAACCTTCTAAGAATCTATCCTGAAACCCAAATGTATCTAAAAGATTTGACCTTGTAGAAGGAAGGGCAAGTAACAAATAATTTACCTGAAGTGCTAATATACACAACAATCATGTTTTTAAAACACTTTTCTTCTGAAAATACACATGGAAACGAAGTTTAATTTTTTTTTCTGTCATTGAATTACCTCCGCAAACAAATATTTTTTTTATGCATTTGACTATTTCAATAGTTAATTTCGCCCATATTAATGCAGTAATAATAATAGTAATAATAAAAATGACAATGATAATCTTCATCATGGTAGGCCATAAAGCCTGTTCCGACTCGGAAAATTCATCCACCTAGTTCTAGGACGGCCAACATCCCTACAGCCTTCTGTTGTGTAATTTTGATATCTTTACTTATATGCATTTGACTATTTCAATAGTTAATTTCGCCCATATTAATGCAGTAATAATAATAGTAATAATAAAAATGACAATGATAATCTTCATCATGGTAGGCCATAAAGCCTGTTCCGACTCGGAAAATTCATCCACCTAGTTCTAGGACGGCCAACATCCCTACAGCCTTCTGTTGTGTAATTTTGATATCTTTACTTATTGTACTATGGTCCATTCATGCCACTTAGTTGTGTTCGAACTGATATTTCTATTCAAGTTAAATATATTTAATTTATTTCTGATTTCATTATTATTTACTTGATCAAGCATTGTAAGATCAGCAGCCCTTCTTAAAATATTCTTCATTTGTTTCAAGTTTCCTTCTATCAGATCTATGTATAATTTTCAGAACCATACATCAACGTAGTACAGCCATCACCTTATTGAATTTGAGTTGTGTATCGGTTCGAGTTCTATTTCTTAAGGCTCTGTGTATTTTACCACACATGTGCTGAAATTGATACAATGTATTTGTTAGGTAATTTGTCTTGTCATGTTACACATTACATCCAATGTAATTAAAATAGATTTGTCTTACTTGTCCATTATTTATAATACTTTTTTATCTAACGAGCTACCTACTTACTTTCAAAGGCTACTACTTTAGTCTTGTTACTTGAAGTGGACAAATTATAGGAAGTTGTTTGGAATTTTGTGTAATTGGTGGCAGCCATTTGGAGTTCATTCTCTGTTAGAACAAACGAAACCTAGTGATAACCTATTACGGCTGCGTTAATATAATTATTTAAAAAAAAAGTAAGAAAGAGTGGCTGACCCTGTGTTACCCTTTGGTTTATAATTATACATAACTGGCATTATTACCCTTATAAATATGTTTACTAATATTATCATAACCCTTGAATAACTCTAATAAAGTGACTAGGATATCCCTATTTTCTAATATATATCATAATTTGCTTCGTAGAATATATATATATCGACAAATAAAATATGAGTCTCTAAATTTAACTCTCATGTCTTTTTTCTATAATTAAACGCATAATATGCTCATAAGCGACCTTTCCTAAACCCATGCTGCTCTTTCTCAAGTAATACTTCTGAAATGATATTAAGTCTTCTAATTATTATCCTTGCGTAGACTTTATTAATAGATATGAGGAGATACAATAATAACAATAATATGGATTATTATCATTAACTCTTATATATTTGTGATAAACTCTTTTGATGGAAAATAGTAAAAATAATCTGATTGGTTACATTCGCATGACTTTCTTTATCCATTCTTCGACGAAATATTCTTAAAAAGCTGTCGGGACAAATATTTGCAAAGATGAATTTATTTCATGCTTCTTTGCAGATATAATGAGAATAAGGGAATACAGTAAACTTAGGTGATAGTAAAATCTTTTAAGAGTTCGTAGCTATGCGATGGATTTTGAAATACCATTTTCTTTGCTTTACCAGGAGAAAGAGAAACGAATAATGACTTCTCATTTGAGAAGCGCATAAATAATAAATATTTTAAAATTGAAACCATAATAAGGAATTTCTCGTAAACGATTTACTTCACAAAATTTTATTTAACATAGCTTGAGTGCTTTAAAACGATATACATTATTTGTATAGTAACACTTTTGTTTGTCTCTTACGCTTTACCAACTACGCAAATTTTCATTCAGAATGAAGAGTACTTTATAGAATATTCCCAGAAAATCTAAGAGTAACATTTTATTCGCATGAAAATACCTTTTTGGTGCGAAAATGTCTATATTATACAAAATATAAACAGACTTCTTGGGATATGTTAAGAGATGAGAATGAAACGTTATTGTATGTTTAAAGTTGTTCTTGTGCTGATATACGGTATCTTTCCGTTGCTGTCCTCAAAAACCTAATTTACTTAGCCTGGTTTGTGTCATTTTATTTCTTAAAATACTTGTTAATGGAATTTTGAAAATTGCATTTTAGCTACTTTCAACTTAAGATATGTATATCTGAATCGCTGCACCCAAGCAATTTGCTAAAAAAGTATTATTAAACGAAATGCAAGATGCTATGTCGGATTCACATTAAACCGTTCCCATTACACCTCGCACTTTGCTGATGGCAATATTTAATGCAATATCTAGAAGTTCTCATCCAAACTAATCATATCGTGAATATTATATTTTATTGAGGGTGTTCTCTATTCAACCAAAATTATTTCTAATGCATTTAACCTATAGCATATAATAGGTATAATAGGAAAAATTATGAATTTATTCTAAAATAAGTTAAATTTAATCTTAGTCTAGATTTTCAAGTTGTGAAGGCATAATCTGGACATCTCCTAACTATATCGCGAAGTTTGTGGTGTTATCCTTGTCAAACTTAAACACAACCTCCAAAGTCTGAATATCACACAGAATGTCATTAACATTCACTCTTGTGGCTAAGTTAGGCTTTAAAACATATTGCCTTAAGAGGGCAACCAGTCCTTTGTATTTCTTCGATGAAACTTGACCTCACTCTACATCTTTATGTATGGTATTGTTGAATTGTTACACTACACTAATTTGTATGTATCGTGGGCAGTAATAAATGTCACTGCTTCCATAAAAATAGATGTATTTTGAGATAATGTACTAGACAAGTTTACTTTTTGCTTTCTCTACTCGTACTATGTACATAGTTGTATAGAGAAAGTATGGCACTCCACCAAAAAATTCGATACCGAGATTTCACCGTAAAATATATACGTTTTAAGGACCCCTGTATAAAAAACATTTTCCAAAAAGGTCCTTGTGTGTGTGTCCGCCTGTGTGTCCGGGTATCATTGTGACCGTGTGTCCATGTGTCTGGGAACACGATAACTCGAAAACGAAAAGTCGGTAAAATACCAAACTTGGTATTTAATTTTAATATCTTCCAGGGATGCGACACAAAGATTTTGAGAAAAATCCCCCCAACCCAAACTACCCTTTACATGGAACTTTTTTCGAAAATTTTGATTTTCTCAAAAATGTCTCTAACGATTTTGATTAAAATATCACATATCAAAGATATTTACCTAACAAATAAAATTTATATATTGCATTTTCTGGGAATAGCCTCTGAAGACTACTTTATTCTGGACGAATTTTAGGGTATTACTGCTAAACCGCGAGAGATGGAAAAACCTTACCACACAAAAAATGTAGAGCACTTTAAAGCACGCAATTCATGTTATATGCATTTTTTTCATGGAGTTGATCGTTTATTAGATATTCCTTGTTTCAGCTTTAAAAAAATTATACTTTTCTCACTCAGGAGTTTGTGAACTCCTGTCCATACAAACAAAGGAGCTTCAGTCACATAGCAACCAGCTTTTAGCTATCACTTAACCTATGGTACTCTCTTATTTCGCTTCTACTTACAAGGAAGCAAGTAATAAGACTATTTCTGTTATTTTTTCTCGGTTAGTATGAAGTAAATAGAACAATAAGTATTTTAACAATAATTTGTTAGAGAGATGTAGAGAAAGTCATGTGAGTGGAACACATCAGATTTTTTTTTTTTTTTTTGTAAATGTAACTTTATTTTCTCTATCTTCTTGTCATATGTTTTAAATAACCATCAATTATTTCTGCGCATTATTCTTTTTCATCTTTAATTATCATAGTGTTCCTTTATCATCTATAACCTATTGTATTTTGCTTTGTTTTCACCAGAAATACGCAATCTAGGGTCTCCTGTATCTCAAAAAGACTTTCTTATAAAAGGTCCTTCTGAGTGTGTGTGTGTGTGTGTGTGTGTGTGTGCGCGCGCGCGTGCGTGTGTGCGTGTCTGTGGTCTGTGAACACGATAACTCAAAAATGAAAAGTCTCTGCATTATGCACTTAGTGTATTAGTTTCTCTACGGATACTTTATATTTAAGCTCAGTATTTTTCAAGGTTGTGACACGAAGATTTTGAGAAAAATCCCCTCCACTCTAAACTTCACTTTACATGGAAAAAAATCTGATGTGTTCTATTCACATGATTTTCTCTACATCTCTGCAACAAATCATTGTTAAAAAGCTAATGCTAACGGAGAAAAGTTAGCACAAATAGTCTATTACTTGCTTACTTGTAAGTAGAAGCAAAATAAGAGAGTACCATATGTTAAAGTGATAGTCAAAAGCTGGTTGCAATGTGACTGAACTTATTTTGTCTATATGGACACGCGTTGACACATCCCTGTATGAAAAAAGTATGTTTTTCAAACCTGAAACCAAAAACAAGGAATCTACTCCACGAAAAAAATGTATATAACATAAATCATGTGTTTTAACGTGCTCTACATGTTTTGTGTGGTAAGTTTTTGTCCAGCTCTTACGGTTTAGCAACTATAGAAAATTCAGCAAAATTCATCCAGAATAACGAGGTCTTCAGAAGCTATTCCCAGAAAATTCAAGATATACACTTTATTCGGGGTGCACATAGCTTTAATATACGTGATTTAAATCAAAATCGTTAGAGCCATTTTTAAGAAAATCAAAATTTTCGAAAATGTATCCATGTAAAGGGTAGTTTGTAGTGGGGGGATTTTCTTGAAAATCTTTGTGTCGCATCCTTGGAAGATACTATACCTAAATACCAAATTTGGTATTTAACGGTCTTTCGTTTTAGAGCTATGTTGTCCACAGACAGACACTCACACGCGCGCACACACACACACATGGACCTTTCTCTAAAAATCTGATGTGTTCTATTCACATGACTTTCTCTACAACTCTGCAATAAACTATTGTTAAAAGCTTATTCTTCTATTTACTTCCTGCTAATCGAGAAAAAATTAGCAGAAATAGTCTTATTACTTGCTTCCTTGTAAGTAGAAGCGAAATAAGGGAGTACTATAGGTTAAAGTGATGGTCAAAAGCTGGTTGCTATATGACTGAAGCTCATTTGTTTGTAAGGACACGAGTTCACAAAGTTCTGTATGAGAAAAATATATTTTTTATAGCTGAAACCAAAAACAAGGAATATCTAAAAAACAAACAACTCCACAAAAAATGTATATAGCATAAATTGTGTGTTTTAAAGTGCTCTACGTTTGTTGTGTGGTAAGATTTTGTCTATCTTTTACGGTTTAGCAGTTATGCTGAATTCCGTAAAATTGACGCAGAATAAAGTAGTTTTCAGAGGCTATTCCCAGAAAATTCAAAATATACATTTTATTTGTCAGGTAAATATCTTTAATGTACGATATTTTAACCAAAATCGTTAGGGCCAGTTTTTAGAAAATCAAAGCTTTCGAAAAAACTTCCATGTAAAGGGTAGTTTGGGGTGGGGGGATTTTTCTCAAAATCTTCGTGTCGCATCCCTGGAAGATACTTAACTTAAATACCAAATTTGGTATTTTACCGACTTTTCGTTTTTGAGCTATCGTGTTCACAGACATATGGACACACGGAGACACACACACACACACACACACGGACCTTTTTCTGAAAATACTTTTTTTGGATGTAGGGGACCCTTAAACATATATTTCCGGTGAAATCTCGGGATCCAATTTTTTGGTGGAGTGCAATACCTTCTCTATACACTATGTACATAGTGCGTATAGAGAAAGTAAAAATTCGAAAATTTGTATTTTCTTTAGAATGACCCTAACGATTTTGATTAAAACACCGTATATAAAAGATATTTACATGGAAATAGCCTCTGAAGACTACTTTATTCTGCTTGAATTTTGCATAACTGGTAAATCGTAAGACATCGACAAAAACTTACTAGACATGAAATTTAGATTTCGTTAAAATACACAGTTTATGCCGTATACATTTTTTGTGGAGTGGACTATTTATGAGATATATCTTGTTATTGTTTTCAATTTTAAACTCGTATTTTCTCAGATGGGAACTTGTCAACTTCTGGTCATGCAAAGAAACAATTTCAATCACATAACATCTAGCGTTTGAAAGATTTGACTACCGCCTTAGCCTAATGTATTCCCTTATTTCCCTTCTACTTACAAGGAAGCAAGCAGGTAATAAGACATTGCCTGCTAATGTTTATCTTGAGTATGAGAATAAGATTTTTAATAATAATGCCGGATAAGTAGTTATTTCAAGGATACAGTATAAAAATCTGATGTGTTCCATTCACGTGATTTTTTCTATATTTCGGTAACAATTTATTGTTTTTCAATTTTTTGAAAACTAAATATATATACATGACTTGATTAGTTACACTCGCAAGGCTTTCTCTGGCTGTTCCACAAACTTCTAACATAAGATTCTTCTTCTTTCCACATGCTAATCAAGATAATCATTAACATAATGTTCTTATTACTTAATTTCTTCAGGGAACTAAAGGAAAGCACTGGACTAAACCAATTGTAAAATCTTTTTAAAGCTGGCGTTATGCGATTGTCAGTGCAAATCACTTCTTTGTTTGGCCAGGGGTAAAACAAAAGAATAACGGACACTTCCTGTCTGAGAACAAGGAACATCTAAAAAACGATCAACTCCACGAAAAAAATGTATATAACATAAATTGTGTGTTTTAATGTGCTCTACATTTTTTGTGTGGCAAGTTTTTGTCTATCTCTTACGGTTTATAAGTTACAAAACATTCCGTAAAATTCATCCAGAATAAAGTAGTCTTCAGAGGCTATTCCCAGAAAATTCAAGACATAACACATTATTTGTCAAGTATATATCTTTAATATATGACATTTTAATCAAAATCGTTAGGGCCATTTTTTTAGAAAATAAAAATTTTCGAAAATTTTTCCATGTGAAGGGTAGTTGGGGTGGGGGATTTTCTTGAAAATCTTCGTGTCACATCCTTGGAAGATACTGAACTTAAATACGAAGTTTGGTATTTAACGGTCTTTTCGTTTTTGAGCTATGCTGCCCACAGACACACAGACACACACATACACACAGATAGACACACGGACATTTTTCTAAAATTGCTTTTTTTTGGATTCAGGTGGTCTCAAAACATGTATTTCCGGTGAAATCTCGGTATCTAATTTTTGGGTACAATGCAATACCTTCTCTATACACTATGTACCTAGTACGTATAGAGAAAGTAAAAATATAAGTACTTTACAATTGGAACCAATTATAAAAATATCTCGGAAACGGTTACCTCCACAACAAAAATTAAATAACTGAAATTGTGTGTTTTGACGAGCTCTACACTTTAGTGCAGTAAGTTTTTGTCTAACTCTTACGATTTAGCAGTTAAGCAAAATTCGGCAAAATTCATCCGGAGTAAAAGAGATCTTCTAGGCTATTTATAGAAAATTGAAGATATGTATTTTATTGGTCATGTAAATATCTTTAATATTCGACGTTTTAAACACAATCGTTACAGCCATTTTTGAGAAAATCAAATTTTCGAAACAATTTCTATGAAAAGGGTAGTTTGGGCTATGGGGATTTTCTTGAAAAATCTTCGTGTCGCAACCTTGGAAGATACCAAATTTGATTACTAGGTTTGAAATTCAACAGTCTTTTCGTTTTTGAGCTATGCTATCCACACACACACATACACACAGACCTTCTTCCAAAAATGCTTTTTTTGGATTCAGAGGGACCCAAAACATATATTTCCGGTCAAACCACGGTATCGAATTTTTGGGTGCATTACAATACATTCTCTATACCCTACGTACTTAGTACGTGTAGACAAAGTAATATTCCATGTAAAGGTTACGATGTTTGTGGTAGTGGAATTTCCTAGTATGACCTCTTGTAAAAGTACTGAAGCTATATTAATTTTGGTATTTATCGTGCGCACACATATTTAATCATTATATCTGAAAACCAGTAATTCCAGTGGACTCGACATGGAATTTTTGGACGGAAACTTTCTTTACAAAGTTTTGAGTTGAAGGTAAAATATTATAAGCAAGACATGTCATAGCAAACAGTCCCGCAACAGGTCTTGGGGCGATGCCCTCTGCATGCAAACCTGTCACTCTCCGAAACTGCTTCACGTAGCTTTATCTCAATAAACGTCAGATATGAGTAGGCAGGCAGTTTGTTTTGTGCAGCCCTACTAGCCGCTGCACTTATTGATCGTTGTTTATAATTAAATGGGGTGGGGAGAGACCCGTATACCTACCCGGACATGTCAGTCGCTCACATAGGAACCACGCCGTTATTGTTGTGTATTGGTGTGCGTGACAGGTGCCTGGAATATCTCCTTGAGCAGAAGCTCTGGATTAGCAGAGATGTTCACCACCTTCAGTCTGCTTTACCCTATCGGTCATCTCGGTCTGCACTTATCGGTTCTATGCAGCTTTTAAGTATAGATAGTGTGCCAACGCGGTACTTAACAAAAACTGATGTGCTCCATTCACATGACTTTCTCTACCTGTCTGTAAAAAATTATTGTTAATAAGTTTGTTCTTCTAATTCATGCCAATCGAGATAAACATTAGCAGAAATGGTCTTATTACTTAGTTCCTTATTAGTAGAAGGGAAACAAGGGAATACTCTAGGCTAAACCGACAGTCAAATGCTTTAAAATGCGATGGTATAGAAACTCGATTCTTTGCGTGGTCAGGTGTTGACAAGTTCCCGTTTGAGAAAAGTGTATTTTAAAACTGAAATCAATACAAGGAATATTTTAAAAACGATAAACTCCAGGAAAAAATGCATATAACATAAATTGTCTATTTTAACGAGCTCTACTTTTTTGTGTAGTAAGTTTTTGTCTATCTCTTATGGTTTACCAGTTATGCAAAATTGATTTTGAATAAAGATGTCTTTATAGGCTATTTCCGGAAAATTCAAGTTGTACATTTTATTAGTCATATAAATATCTTTAATATACGGTATTTTAATCAAAAGGGTCAATTTTAGAAAATCAAAATTTTAGAAATGTTTTCCATGTAACGGGTAGTTTGGGGTGCGGGGAATTTTATCAACCTTTTCTCGCACCTTGGAAGATACTGAACTTAAATACCAGGTTTGGTATTCAACGGACTTTTCAGCTATGCTATCCACACACACACGGATCTTTTTCGGAAAATACTTTTGGGGGGGGGGGGGTTCAGGGGTGTTAAAACATACATTTCCGGTGAAATCTCGGTATCAGTTTTTGGGTGAAATACAATACCTTCTCTATCCACTATGTACATTGTACATATGGGGCTAGAGGAAGTAATAACATTTCATAACCATTGGTAAGATTAAAAAAACAAATCATATGTTGATTGATTTGAACTTGTAATACAGAACTCAGGGCTTAATGTTGGTATAATTTTTATACAAAATTTCCTGCATATTTACTTTCTCTACTTAGTACATAGGTAGAGAAGGTATTGCAGTTTACACAAGAAATCGTAAACGGGATTTTTAGAAAAAGCGCCATATTTATGTGTGTGAGATGTCTTTAAACAGCATAACTCAAAAAGTCGGTTAGATGCCAAAATTTATAATAAAGTTTAGCCTCTTCCAAGGTTGCGACACCAACATTTTCAAGAAAATTGTCCCCACTCCAAATTACCTTTACATACAAAACTGTTCCAAAATTGGTTTTTCTCAAAAAGAGCTTTTTGAATAAAATGCTGTATATTAAAATATTTACATGACAAATAAAATGTATGCCTTCAAATTTTTTACAGTAGTCTCTGAGGATCTCTTCATTCTATATGGCCTTTGCATAACTGGTAAACCATAGGAGATAGATAAAACTTACTGCACAAAAAATGCACATCCAGTTAAAATGACAAGGTCACGTACATTTTTTGTGAAGTTAACCATTTCCGAGATATTTCTCGTTATTGGTTTCAATTTTAAAATAAGTACTTATGCCTTGTTCAGACGGGAATTAGTCAGAATTGGATGTATTGCATAGTGACAGCTTTTAAAAATTTGATTATCGTTTTGGCCTAGTGTATTCTCTTATTTCCCTTCAACGCACTTCTACTATTACTTAATCCTATTGATATGCCCATTTCCATTGTACCTACGAGGGAAGGTGTAATAAAATCGTTTCTACAAATGCTTATCTCAACTAACTTGCGGTATTTGGAAGAATACGTTTTTTGTGAGAATAGTTAAAGAAAGTCATGTAGTACAGCACATTGTTCTTTTATTTGCGTGTTGCAAAAAACAATGGAAATATATTCTGCACAATCAAAATACATGATCTAGGTTAATCTTTTAATGCCGGAATTGTATGACTATGCCGCTATTACTCTAATTCCTAAACCGGCGTTCACATTCCTTCTGAAAACAGTACAATCGAAGGGGTTGGAAGGACCATGGGCGTTAAGGCGATAGGTAATGGACTGTTCATCCATTCAAAACCAAACTCGCGCGTTCCAACCTCGCAACTGCAGTAAAGGACGGGGAGGGCCAATGGTGTAATGTAACGCTTGGAAACTGACGGGATTACATTTGACTGCTTGCAATCAAGATTACAGAGTAATTACATTTTTGCGTTTCTTAAAAACAACACTCTAAAGCAGGTATCCCCAAGTCGAGTCAAGGTCGCTTGAGGACGTACGGGACCGAACATTACACTCACTGCGGGCCGCACAGCTACACAGTCCAGTGACAGTGGCGGTGTAACGCTACATATTAGTCCCACTTAGGATGGTTGGTACATCCGCATTGGGAAGACGGTCGTTCACACTTGTGATGTTTCGATCATAATGAGAAGAAAACTTTCTGTTTATGGAAGAAAATGACGCGGCAAAATTTTGAGTGTGTTACAAACTTCTAAACAAAATAACTAAATATAATTTGCAACGACATTACTCGCGGTGACGGTACATTTTCCGACCATAATCTCAGTGATTCAGTGCGTAGAAACCTTGGACTTTGGTGAATATATATAACCATACTGCGACAATTGTGTGAAGAATTCGAAACGTAGATTCCAGGACATTATACCACTTGAGAAACAATTTAAGTTATTTGCAACACCATTTTCAGTGGATATCCTTGATAATCCTGTTAAAGTGCAGTTGGAAGTAATAGACATGCAAAATAATATTGAGCTAAAAGGTAAACATTAAAATGGAAAAAGTATAAACCATTTAAAATAAGAACTAAAGCTTTCCTGGTAAAAACCTGGCTAGAAGCCGAGAAGATTTTGAATTAAGTATAAACCATTTCTACACCTCTGTAAGACGTGATGTTTCACGGAGATTTTTCTAAAAATGTTTTTTTTTGGATTCAGACGGTCTCAAAACATGCATTTCCGGTGAAATCTCGGTATCGAATTTTTGGGTGCAATGCAATACCTTCTCTACATACTATGTATACAGTAGTATAGAGAAAGTAAAAATATGGTTTTAAGATATTTTTATTCTAAATGAAAGTATATCTTAAATTTTCTGGGGATAGTCTTTGTATACCCGTTCATTCTTGATGACTTTTGCATAACTGGTAATGGATACGAGACAAATGTATTTTATTCAGCAGCTAGCCGTTTCCGAGATACTCCTAGTTATTAGTTTCAATTTTTAAATACTTGCACATTTTTCAAATGGAAAATTGTTTTTAAGTTTTCTTTTTTTTTTCTGGTCAAAAAAAAAAATGGAATGTTAATGCATTACATTGCGAACAGGATCCTCCAAGGATTTGACAATCTCTTTAGCCTTTTGTATTCTCTTATTACAGCGTATCTACAAGGAAGCATGTAGTAAAAATATCTCTGACATGTTTATATCGATATGCATGAAATAAATAGAAGAATAATAATTTCTAGAAACAGTTTGTTGCGGAATAGGTAGAGAAAGTAATGTGAAGGTAAGGCTCAGCTATTTTGATTTTTTTTCTGCAGGAAAATACCTTAACATTATTTTCGATATCATTTAGGAAAACAAACTGCTAACCGTTTGAGGTTTTTAACTGCAGCTTACCATCACTTTCATGACGTTGGAAGCGCGGAAGAAATTTTCGGCGAACATTTTAAACTGCTTCCCGTGGCATTTTTAATCCGAGACTTGTAATAATCTACACGCATTCTCAACAACTACTTAGAAAATAATTGTATTGCGTTTCTCGCAAATGTCCTCAACTGCTTTATGTTTACAAGAAGCTCTAACTTTTTGTTGGAGTTAGAATCTTTCACCGAGCGGGATGACTTTCGTCTTTGGCTCGCATTCGAGAGGACGCAGGTTAGCTTCCCGTAGTCGGCCTGCTTGATCTATATATTGTTTCGGCGATTTCACCGGCTGGCCGGGCGAATGCTGGGTAGGTTTCTTTCATCCCCGAATTTCCTGTCCCTCGAAGTCGTTTCCATTTTCATTTCATTCATCCTGTTGGTTGCTGATGGTACTCGGTGCGGCGTGGCAGGGAAAAATAATGCTCAAAGTGATCATCTCCGTCCGCCGACTTCGGCTGGTTGCCGAGATGAGGACCGCCTCTGCCGGGGACCCCGGTATGCTTGTCCGACTGTCGGGCTGCCTTAATCTGGAAACTGTAGGAATCTTGTTATTGCTGTTAATCGCTCTGATTCCGGCCGCCTGGTGTATCATCTAACCTCAGTCCTCCCTAATGGGGGCAACCCCTCGTGGTGGTCTAGCTACAATATCCTCAGGTTCGGTGCCGGGTTCCCTTCGACCATATCCTACCCTCCTTATCTTTTGCCAGGATCTTTCACTTAGTGATTATCTTGTTTAATACGATAGCTTCTTGGCTTGTAATAACTTTTATGCAGCATAAGTTTGTTGTTCATCGCCATCTTATCCACCCGTCTCACTAATTATAGGCTTATCTGTATTTAAAGCCGTTCACTAGCAGAAAGTCCTTTGCTCGGTTTTATCCACAATGTCAACTTCCTTAGCCTAGTTACGACCAGCACCAAAGTATGTCCGCTTTGTTCGCTTACTAAAGTAAACAGAAATGAGCTGACAGGGACTTGTTCATTGTGGCGTCGACAATGGGTCTCAATCAATTAACAACCTAAACAGGTGGCGTAAACTTAACTGACGCAAAATCATTTATCCCGATGTGTCCAGTGGTTTTTGAAAAAAACATTTACATTTAGTTGTACGTAGCAGATAATATGCGGGAATTTTCCAACGCACTGTTTAATAATTCATGATTCGCGATTTTTTGTTGTAAAAATCTCAATCCTTGGATCATTAACTGTCGCCTCCTATATGCTTTATATACACACTATTAACGTATATTGCAATCTTTTCTGCCAATGTTTTCCATGATTAACTGGGGCTAAATAGAAAGAACAATCTGATGTTTTTCATTCACATAATTTTCTCTACCTGTTTTACAAAACCAACTATTATTACAAAAATTATTGTTTTGTTTGCATCATGCTAATCGAGATAAACATTAGTAGAAATGATATTATTACTTGCTTGTGCTGAGTAGAATGAAATAAGGGAATCACTAGGCAAAGCAACAGTCAAAT
The DNA here is from genome assembly GCA_030762935.1 of Hymenopus coronatus. NCBI lineage: Eukaryota > Metazoa > Arthropoda > Insecta > Mantodea > Hymenopodidae > Hymenopus > Hymenopus coronatus. The sequence goes on along the minus strand of CM060894.1, from coordinate 89,312,732 downwards.
ATTTTAAAAGCTGGTAGCTGATATAGAATGGCCAGGAGTATAACAAAAGATATATGAAACAGAAGATGACTTCCAGTTTGAGAAAAAATTAATTAGTTTAAACTTGAAATCAATTACAATAAATATCTTGGAAATGGTTCTCTAAGAAAAGTGTATATGACATAAATTGTGTATTTTAACAAGATCTACATTTTTATGTAGTAAGATTTTATCTCTCTCGTACAGTTTATCAGGTATACGAAAGTGTCTAGAATGAAGTAGTCTTCAGAGGGTATTCCCGGAAAATTCAAGATATACATTTAATTTGTCATCAAATATCTAAAACATGCTATTTAATCAAAGTCATGAGAGTCATTTTGGAGAATATTAAAAAAGTATTTCATGAAAACGGTAATATGGGATGGGGGTTTTCTTGAAAACGTTCCTGTCGCATCCTTGGACAATATTGAACTTAAATATCAAGTTTGACTTTCCGCGCTATGCTATTGCAGACACACCCACCCACTCATCGACCCACTCCCACACACATGTACGCATTGACCTTTTTCTAAAAATGCTTTTTTGGATTCAGAGGACCTCAAAACATATATTTACAGTGAAATGTCAACATCATTTTTAGTGAAATATGTACATAGTACGTGTAGAGAAAATAACAGGATTTTGTATAAATGCCTGTAGGGTTACTAATAATAGAGTGTAACGTAAGTTACATTTTATAACTTTTCTGTGTATTAATTTAAATATTCATTTTGTTATGGAAAATCGTTGCTTCTGTGAACACACTAAATTTGGAAGAGTTTTAGCTGAGAAAATTAAAGAGAGACATGGAAATCAAATACAGTATGCCTATAAACTTAGGGCTATGATTTGTTTTAGATGATTTATTTCCTTTCATAGGAAATACATTTCCTATGAACAGCTTCACTATTAGCTACGATTTTTATACTTCATGTTGTTTGGTTTCTAGTTATTACTTTCTCTATACGTACTATGTACATAGTGTATAGAGAAGGTATTGTATTGCACCCAAAAATTCCATACCGAGGTTTCACCGGAAATATGTTTTGAGACCCCCTGAATAAAAAAAGTATTTTTAGAAAAATGTCAATGTGTGTGTGTGTGTGCAGCATAGCTCAAAAATAAAAGGATCGTTAAAAACCATAATTGGTATTTAAGTTTGGTACCTTCTAAGGATGCGACACGAAGATTTTCAAAATAATTCCCCCACCCCAAACTACCCTTTACATGGAAAAAATTTCGAAAATTTTGATTTTCTTAAAAATGGCTCTAACGATTTTGATTAAAATCTCGTATATTTAAGATATTTACTTGACAAATAAAATGTATATCACGAATTTTCTGGGAATAGCCTCTGAAGACAACTTTATTCTGGATGAATTTTACGGATTTTTGCATAACTTCTGAACCATAAGAGATGGACAAAATCTTACCACACCGAAAATGTAGAGCACATTAAAACACACAATTTATGTTATATACATGTTTTCGTGGAGTTGATCGTTTTTAAGATATTCCTTGTTTTTAGTATCAGCTTTGAAAAACATACTTTACTCATACAGGAATTTGTCAACTCCTGTCCATACAAAAAAGGAACTTCAGTCACATAGCAACCAGCTTTTGAGCAATACTTTAACCTATGGTACTACCTTATTTCGCTTCTACTTACAAGGAAGCAAGCTATTTCTGCTAATTTTTTCTCGATTAGCATGAAGTAAAAGAAGCATAAGTTTTTTAACAATAATTTGTTGCAAAGAAATACAGAATGTCATATGAATGGAACACATCAGCTTTCTTTTTCTTTAGCAATAGCCAAAGTAAACTTACTGTTTGATTTTAGATGCAGAAAATATTTTGCACCGAAAGAAGTTATATTCGCCATATACAGCCGACTCTAGCCAGTTTGAACTACATTTAATTAAGATGGAGCATTTCATTTGAAACCTATAAGCCTACTAAGCGTTCACCTTAATAGAATTGCTCAGTGTGTCGAGAAGCAATCTTGATATTGGGCTTCAGACAGCTGAATGCTGCTACTCGACAGCTCTCGAATCTGTTTCGGTTCCAAACATGCACATACATACAATCTGCATGCCTTCCGTAGTATGACTTCAATAGAGAAAATTCCTTTGAAAAACCAGTGACCCATATGCGGTGATATACATTGGAAATGGAATGGACAGAAACATGTCCGAACATGTAAAGAGGGAGAAAGAGAGAGGCATTAATTAAACCGAGGAAGTGATTTCCATGGCGCTTCACGACGTTAAGAATGCTGTGTCTAAAGAGCGTGATCTTGGCAAGTGGTCCAGGCAACGCGGAGAAGGATGCGTACAGAGAAAAAAGTAATCACGAAAAGTGTTCTTTAAACAAGAACGCCCATCTTTGGCAGTTTCTGGAATGAAATCCAACTTTAGAGTATCATAACTTGTGAAGAAGTACTGTACATCTCAGAGTTAAAAAGGAAAAGAAAAATAAGAAGAAATCTTAGTAGGAGATGTAACTTTCTTGGAGGGCTCCATTCTCTTTTAAGGTGTGGAGCGTACCTTATAATTAAAGTAGCAGTAATACGTGGCATGCCCGCAGGTTTGACAGTTTTGGTAAAACATCAGTTTTCCAAAAGTTTGTTTACACTTAAATGAATCAAAACAATTAACATATTGCTGGTATTCAAAGCTGTCCATTTGATCACGTCACCTTGATTGTACGAAATTTGAAATTGGTTGAAAATCCTCCAAACTATCTCCCATGCAACATTTTAATCATGTTCCCCATTATGTTTAACATGGTTACCAGTCCTAAAAGAATAAACACAGTAACATTTATCCTTATAATATTAAGAAAAGGCACATTTGTGCTAATTATTCCAAAAATGTCCCCTTCTAAACATTCTCCACCCCTCTCACGGCCTATCTTGTTATACTACCCATAACATAATTACATATTGAGAAAATAGATCCATTTGTGCTGAGTATTTTCAAAACTCCTTCCGCCGAATATTTTCCACCCCACCCCTTCTATTACAGTACCCTTAAAAAAATTAAATACTCAGGAAAACAGGTCCATTCTTGCCGAAAAACCTCCACGTCAATGTATATCTCTTTTTTTTTAGCTTAGCATATCGGACGATGAATCAAGTCGGTGAAATGTTGCTCAAATGATCACAGGGTTCATGGAGCTTAAAGTTACTCGACATTCGTTCTCTCAGGATAAGGGAACATCCCGATAAAACCTTATCCGGGTAATTAACCCTAAGCGAGATTCGAATGTTGAATGTGAGGTAGACTCACTTGATTTGCTGATGTGGGAAAGAGCTCATGTGAGAAGAAATTCTAGCACATTGGTTTCGCTGATAATTGACATCGTTCTTAACAAATATATAAATAATTTCAAAGTTTTCTCCAGCCAAACGCCTTTCGCCCGCTCTTCCGTTAGGTTTGTCTTAATACTTGTGTATTATATTTAGCATGCGTACAGAAAATACCCCAAATGTCTAATAGAACAATGATCAATACTTCTTTTAGTAGAGATTTTTGCTTGTTCCATTACTAGCTCTAGAGGAAGAAGGCACAAAATGTATATTATTTGACAATCATATTGAGAATAAAACGTATTCATGCTAAGAATCTTCAAAATTGCTTCCGGTGGGTATATTTTAAACCCTTTTCCGCTGGATTAAAAAAACAAATAAGAAAACAAAAAAGACTTGTTTGTTAACGATGCTATGAGTTGCCAAGGTTATTGCCGGTGTGCTGGGATTTCTCAGAAGCTCTTAAACATGCCACTAAATCTACTGAAATAGGCTGTCTCTTTTAAGCACACTTAAAAACATCGGTCTGGACCGTTTTTTCCCGCCGGATGTGTCTTTTATGATACCAACCTTATAATATTTTTACTCTTGTCTGAAAATATGTATGGAGTTTGGTTTAGAATCGGTGTGGAACATCTTAAGAAACATATACATACACATATCCACTTTTAGCATCGCCTCCTATAAGAGTCTTTTAGGAGGCGCTGCTTTTAGACGCTTCTACCAGGTTATCTACCATTTAAGGCTAGCTTTTAAATATCAAATGACGCATTAATTCCATTTTTTATGAAATTATTATACAACGATTCAGAGGTTACATTCTCTCCTATATTATTTATTATTGATTCCATACTTCCCGGCTATTCCTAATAAGCGATTTAAAATCCCCTCATATTCACATAAACACATAAACAGAAAACCTCTGGCTACTTTATCCTCCTCCAACAGTTTACTTATTTATGAAATTTAGCATAACCTATAAGTACCTACCTTGTAGCAGTGTAACATTTCTCGGTCGAAAATGTCTAATAATTTTTATTTTCTCTACATAGCTAGAGAAGGTATTGCATTCCACCCAAAAATTGGATACCGATGTTTCACTGGAAATCACATTTTAGGCTCCCCTAAATCCAAGTAAGTATTTTCAGAAAAATATTCGTGTGTGTCTCTGTGTCTTTGTCCGTGTCCGTGTGTCTGTGAACATGATAACTCAAAAATGAAAAGTCATTACGAATTCTATCTAACATATACATTGTACATACGTGCTAGAGAAAGCAAAAAAAATCTTAACCTATTACGAAACAGAGGTGAAGCTGATACATTTTTAGATTGTGCACTCCCCGGTCACCAAATTAACTTCTTCGGAAACGTTCTACAGTCTGCAACCATCGGAAAAAAGACATTTTTTGGGTTGATAAATACATATAAACCATTGGTTCACTGATTTTTAATAGTTAGCAATTTTCTCTCTTTATACAATTTTATCTATCATGTTGCTAACGGACTTGATTACAACGCAAGAAGTAGCCTGCCCGGGAAGTCGTTGGCGCGTTTGGCGTGGACATGCTGCCTCGAAGGTCATTCGTTCGAATCGCGTTAAGTGCATGGATGTTTAGTGTGTTTCTGTGTTTGTTACTCTCATTCTCTCCTCTTGATGGTCAAATAGTTTACACCTTCAAATATATTATAATAAAAGTAATAAACGTAAATGTGATAAAGCAAAACTTTCTTACATAAGGGTTATTAAAAGGTTTTTGCATCCTAAAATTCAATGCATACATTTATAGAACTAGAGTGAATGTTATTCAGATGATTTGGTTCTGTTTCATTATATTGACACATCTACAGTATTTGATAAATCACAATTAAGGAAATAATGTAACATTCGTACCGTTATAACAGGATTGATTTCTTTTTAAGTGTCTTCTGTTTAACTATTTTATCATGTCCATCGATGCACATATACTGTTTGGAATAAAATGTAACCGGCTTTTGTTTTACACACGTTCTCTACAGCAGCTAACCGGCCTTTTATTTGTTTATACATCCTGAGAAGTGCAGTAACCATTTTTCCTCCACAGCATTCTCAATGAAGGCTTTGTAAATCCTTATTAATAGAGGATTTATAAATTTATAAATTGAAAATTGAGGTGTTTCATATCGCATGATTGTCAGAAAGAACAGAGCTTTTCAGACATGGACGAATTTTTAAAATTGATTGCGTGGTTTTGCTATGTACTCAACACACGTGCAACAAATGTATTGTTTTAGGTTTAGGGAGAACCAGCATGTGTTTACAGATACATCCTAATATAAAATGCTTGGTTGAAGTACAGTATTTGCCATTGGTTAGGGCTAGAAGCAATAACATTCTTTCTCGGGAAACAAACACAGAGATTTTAAAATCCAGATCCCCGATATGCAATGAAATACGTCAGCCACAGTATAGTAAGATCACACATGCGTGTCTATCTATGCCTGTCTGTCAAAGTGTTACTCGGATAAAATATTCTTGCCATTGTCTTCTCTAAGTTTGTGGGTGGCCTCAAATGATGATGATAGTATAATAATAGTAATAATAATAAAATAATAACAATAATAATATGTAGATTCATGTGTCTTTCTTTAAAACTTCTTCTACAAACTATTCTATAAAACCTTACTACTTCATCTAGCTCGTATGTACAGGGAACATAGTGGACAGAAAATGTATTGCATTCCGCCCAAGAATTTGATACGGATATTTCACCGAAAATATATTTTTTAGGGTCCCCTGAATCCTAAAACATTTTTAGAAAAAGATCCGTGTGTGTCTATCTAGCTGTGTCTGTGGACAGCATAGCTAAGAAATTAAATGCAAAAATTGGTATTTAAGTTCAGCATTTTACAAGGATGTGACACAAAAATGTTCAAGAAACTCCCCCACCACAAACTATCTTTTACATGGAGCATTTTTCGAAAATTTTGATTTTCTCAAAAATGGATCTAACGAATTTGATTAAATTACCGTATATTAAACACATTCACATCAGAAATAAAATGTATAAGGATTTTGAATTTTCTGGGAATAACCATTGAATTATTCTGGTTGAGTTTTGCAGAATTTTGCATAACCGTTAAACCGTAAGAAATAGACAAAACTTACTACACAAAAATGTAGAACTCGTTAAAATACATAATTTATGTCATATACAGTTTTCTTGTAGAGTTGACTATTTTCGAGATATTCATTGTTATTGTTTTCAGTTTTAAACTAATTAACTTTTCTCAAACGGGACCATGCAAAGCGAACCAACCTCAATTGTTTCACATTGCGACCAGCTTTAAAAGATTATATATTCCCTGGTTTCTCTGCTACTTATAAGGAAGCAAGGAATAAGACCAATGCTACTAATGTTTATCTAGATTAGTATGACGTAGACAAAATAATAATCTTTTGTAAGAAACATTTGTTTGCGGAACAGCTAGAGACTGTTATGTGAATGGAACACATCACATTTTTTTTCTACATGTTTTTGATAAACGAGATAAACGTTTGTAGAAATTATTTAACTAACACATTTCGTTTAAGGTATTTTACCCTTGACTTGATAAATGTTATTGTGTATAGTATTCTGGTAGCTTATAAAATAACGATATAAACAGTTAATATAAAAAAAATATGTAATTAATTATTTTGATCGGTTGTTTTACATAATAAAAACGTGTTGGTAATTTTATATAACAATGCCGGCCTTTTGGAAAAATGATACATTATAATATTCAGATTAAAATAAACAGTACGACATTTCGTTACTGAGTGCCGCAGGCAGTACGAAAAAGGCTCCGGAGGTCCTAGTTTCAAATCCTGTTGGATGACCAATCTGGCTGGTTTTTTCTCGTGGTTTCCCTCGGTCGCCAAGGTAAATATTGGTTTCGATATTTAATACTACGACCAAAATTCCTCCTTTAGTCTAAAACAGTAGTAAAACTGAAAATAGATGGTAACTGAATTACGCTGGCATTTATCCACAGATTGTGTAAGCAGCTAGACCGGACGACACCCCAGCGACATGTTTACCACAGACATTGAAATTGAACTTTATTTACTGCCATGGTTCTTAGTCCTATTCTAGTCCACCGGGCGTGAAAGACTGTATAATTTTGCTCAGAGGCCTCTTCATCAAATTTGAGATCCTTTTATGTGCGATACGGGGCCACAGGCTTTACTGCCCTTCCGAAGGAAGCCATGCTAAGGATTTTTACGTCCGAAATAATCCATCGTCCTCCTACCGGTTTGAACTTGCGACCTTGGGAACCAGAGGCTAGCATTGCTTGTCGCGGAGCAAAAAGGTATGGTGTAAAGGAATGAGACCTCGAAGGCTGGCTGTATACCACCTGAGTGCAGATATTGAAAAAACATTTAGATTGGATGACACCCTAAACCATATACTTGTCGCGAAGCGAAATTAGTAAGGTATGGGATGAGAGCACGAAGACTACTGTCCACCAATTACAGTTGGAAATAATTAAAGTGAGATTAAATAAACGTAGTAAAAACATTTTATTCTTTTAAAAGTGTTTTATTCTTGCCTTTTGTTTGTTAGAACGTTATTTCGAATTAGAGTAATCCATTCCGCTTGCGCTACATTTTGTAGAATTACATTTTCCCTTGTAGTTACTTAACTTAAAACCTTCATCATCTGATTGCCGATTTCCTGGCACACTCACGAAGAGTGTAAAATGAAAGTCTCTTCACAAATGACAAGCTGATTCCTCGAACACCTCTGAATCAATCGTTCTTCCTTTGTGCCATCTCATAGCATACACCTTCTTCAGCATCCACATGCAGAATTATACCAAGAATGTTCTTAGTGTTCCCTTTGCCCTTGTTGTTCTCAGAAACTGATACTTTTACTGCAAGTCCGATTCGTTCTTTTTCTTGAAAGCGTTATTTGAGGCGTCAGTCTCACATTTGTGCGACGATACAATTCACTTGTCTTATTCTCTCATTTTCTTTTTAATGCCGATTTCTCGTATTAGGAATGCATATACTCTTTAGCACTGCTCCTTCTTCTTGTCTCTCTCCTCCATTATCCATTGCCGTTTTATAACTTTCCCATTCTCTTCGTCCTCGTTCTCTATTGTATTCCTGGCCGCGCTGTGGCTCAGTATTTAGACCACTCGCCTCTCACTTTGACAGTCCGAGTTCAATCCCAAGCGACCGCATGTGAGATTTGTGGTGGACAAAGCGGCGCAGGGGCGGATTTTCCCCGGATTCTCCCGTTTCCCCCACCATTGCATTCCACCGGTACTCCATCTGCATTTCATGTATCACCAGTGTCATCGCCTGCAGTGCAACAAGAAGTAAAAGCGAGCGTTAAACACTACAAAAAATCTGATGTTTTCCATTTACATGACTTTCTCTACATCTCTACAACAAACTATTGTCAAAAAGCTTATTCTTCTATTTACTTCATGTAAATCGAGAAAAAATTAGCAGAAATAGTCTTATTACTTGCTTCCTTGTAAATAGGAGCGAAATAAGGGAGTAGCATAGTTTAAAGTAATACTCAAAAGCTGGTTGCTATGTGACTGAAGTTCCTTTGTTTGTGTGGACAGGAGTTGACCAAATCCTGTATGAGAAAAGTATAAGTTTTTGAAAGCTGAAGGAATACCTCAAAAACTATCAACTCCACGAAAAAAATGTATATAACTAAAATTGTGTGTTTTAATGTGCTCTACATTTTTGGGCGCTAAATTTTTGTCCATCTCTTACTGTTTACCAGTTATGCAAAATTCCGTAAAATTCATTCAGAATAAAGTAGTCTTCAGAGGCTATTCCCCGAGAATTCAAGATATACATTTTATTTGTCAGGTAAATATATTTAATATACGATATTTTAATCAGAATCGTTAGAGCCATTTCTTAGAAAATCAAAATTTTCGAAAAAAGTTCCATGTAAAGGGTAGTTTGGGGTGGGGGATTTTCTTGAAAATCTTTGTGTCGTATCCTTGGAAGATACCAAACTTAAATAACAAGTTTGGTATTTAACGGTCTATTACATTCTCATGCTCTTCATTGTTCTTTTTTGGACAACTTTCTAAAAAATTGAAGCTCTTGACCCGGATACCAGATATGCCAGTAAAAACATTACAAACCACGTACGAGGCAATGGTTAGGTCTTGATCACTCAACACAGCCTCTGATGACGAGTAAATTAAGGCTGCCAAATCATCCTCAGGTCCAGGTAATGATGGTGATGAAATCTGGAATCCAAAAAAATTATCTTTATATGCAATTAGGTAAGCTGTATTTTTCATAAATTAAGCAAATCTCAGACCAGAGTAGTTTTGTTGTTGCTCTTCAACTCGTCAATATGGTTTCAATGCGCTAATTTCGACACTCCATAGATTCTTGCGCGTGGCTATGTCTCGGCCTCCCATAAACTATCTTCAATTCACTTGCTATTATACAAATTTCTTGAATTATGTTTTGTAGTATTCATGACACTATGCTAGGAGTGCTCAAATTGTTGAAAATTTCAAAAACAGGCTATGTGTAACTTCTACTGTTTTAAAGGTTGGTAATTTACAGATGTCCTAACATAATTCTGTTATATGAGAATTAATTTATATGTATGGTCAAGGTCAGTCTGTGTACGAGTATCAATTTCATCAACCTGATATCCGGAGTTCATCCCCTTAAACCGTGAATTCTTTTTCTGGGATTTTCAATTTCTTTTGTCTGGTTTCACGAAATATCAAGCACATTGTGACCTGTTAAACATGATACTTTTATACATGTTCTGCAGCTTCGTATTTTTAGTTGCTCCCTACAATCCATGCATAATCGCCAAATGTGTGTTGTGAATTATATTAAAATCTCTGCATGTGTCTAATAACGTACTGATAAACCGGCACTCTACGGATATTTTAACTCGTGAAGGAAGTGGAAACCAAAATGCTAAGAATGTAGCGATATTTAGCAGCAAGGAGATCTAGATGTTTTCAGGACAAACATTGTAGAATTTTAAAGTATTTACGTATCTGGACGTCACATTACCGATGAACAGAAGTGGAGAAAGCATTTAGACTTATTCAAACGTAAATGTACATTAAGAAATCTGATATGCTACATAACCTTCTCTATTTAGACTGCAACAAACTATTCTCACAAAAGCTTATTCTTCTATCCGCTTCACCTTATCAAGACAAACACTAGCAGATATGGGTTTATGAGGATATTATTATCTTGTAGAAAGGAAATAAGGAAATACAATAAGCTAAAGAATAGTCAAGTCTTTTAAAAACCGGCATTTGTGTGATGGTATTGAAATTCCGGTCCCTTTGCTTGATTAGAATAAAAAATATGAATAACCACTTCCTATTTCAGAAAGATTTAGGGAACATTTAAATAACAAGGGGTATCTCGGAAATGGTTAGCCTCCATAACAAGTCGCCCTCCGTGGTGTAATGGTTACCATGCTAACTTCATATACCCAAGATCGCGGGTTCAAACCCGGAGGAGGACGATGGATTTTTTCGGGCGTAAAAATCCTTAGCATGGCTTCCTTCGGAAGGGAAGTAAAGCCATGGGTCCCATGTCGTAGATTTACGGCACGTAACAGAACCTCAAGCCTGATAGAGAGGCCTCTGAGCAAAATTAAGCGGTCTTTCACGCCCAGTATAGAATGGGCGCTCAGAACCACAGTCGTTAAAGAGCGTTCATAAATAAAACGCCATTTCCATTTCCTCCACAACAAAATTATGTATTTTGTCTAGATTTACATTTTTCTTTAGTAAATTTTGTCTATCTATTACGGTTTAGCAGTTACACATAAGTAATTTGGAATTAACAGGACTCGGAGGCTATTCAAAGAAAATTCAAGATTTTGATTCAAATCTATGGCATGTAAATATCTTTAAACATCATTTTAAACAAAATCGTTTGAGCCATTTTTGAGACAGTAACCATTTTCGAAACGTTTTCAGGCAAATTGAAATTTAAATGAAGTGTTCTTTATGGACTCTCTTCAACTACTTTGGTTCTCAGCGTCCCATTCTATATTGGGTTTGAAAGACCGCTTAATTTTGCTCAGAACATATTTTATCAGGCTTGAGGTTCTTTCACGTGTCATAAATCTATTACACGTTACCAACGGCTTTACTTCCCTTCCGAAGGAATCCATACTGAGGGTTTTTATGCTCAAAAAATGCATCGGCCTACGCTGGGCTTGAACACGTGATCTTGGGAACCAGAGACCAGCGTGTTACCTCTAACCACGGAGGACGACACGTTTTACAAGCATAGAATAGTTTGGGGTGAGGGGATTTTCTTGAAGACCTCCGAGTCTCATCCTTGGAAGATTCTGAACTTAAATATAAATTTGACATTTAACTGACTTTTGCTTCTGAGTTAATGCTGCTATCACGAACATACGACTACACACGTACTCACTCGGACTTTTTTTAAAAATAATTTTTTGGTTAAGGGACTCCTATAACGTGTATTTCCAGTTAATTTTGGTATCACAGTTTTGGGTGGAATACAATATTTTATCTAGCATGTAAAATATATAGTCATTAAAGTTTTTTAATGAAGATTTCTGTTATATGAGCACAATAGAGATGGAACACAAACCTGGTTAGGTTTAGTTTTATTCGATGGGGTCGAAAGTTATGAAAAATTGAGCCAAAATCCAGACGAATTTTCTTAATCGAGGATTACAGGTAGATTGGGGTGCTGTAAATTGTGAGATTCTTAATTAATTTGACATATACACTGAAATACTACTTTAAAATAAGGTTTTAAATGCTGATTACGGATGAGAGACATAGGAGAAATGCACAGGAAAATGAAAACGTTTTCTGGAAGTATGTAAGTAAAAGGATAGAAGGCGTAGATATACAGGGAATTTAAAGTCGCTTTGTTTATACAGAAAAATAAATAAGTTTGGTCTCGAGATGATATGTAGATATATGTAATAAAAAAGAAAGGAAGCATTAATGTGAATGAAAACAGGAGAAATACTTATGAGAGTGATTAGGGGCATTGAATTAGAACGTTGTATTTAATGCGGGGAGGAAGACAGTATTGTACTCTAATTAACACATAAACAGGTAAGAAATTTGAGGAAAGACATTTGTTATCACAAAAGGGATAGTATGCTGGAGAGATGGTATCAATTAAAATGTTGATGAGATGAATTAAATAAATAAGGCTATGTTTTGAAAAGATAAAAGAAAAGTAGATAAGAAAAAAAGAAAGAGACAGATAGAGGTCAGGAGAGAAAACCAGAGATTGGGATGTATAGATAGAACAGATCAATGGGCTACACTCGCTAACAGCCAGGGAGCTATGTAGATGTACTGCAAGCGATACTCAAATCTGTATACATTAGGATAAGTAAACTAGTTTAAGCAACAGCACATGCTTTTTTACTTTCTCTATACGTGCTCTGTATATAGTGTATAGAGAAGGTATTGCACTCCACCAAAAAATTCGATACCGAGATTTCACCGGAAATATATGTTTTAGGGTCCCCTGTATCCAAAAAAAGTATTTTCAGAAAAAGGTCCGTGTGTGTGTCCGTGTGTGAGTGTGTCCGTATTTCTGTAAACACGATAACTCAAAAACGAAAAGTCGGTAAAATACCAAACTTGGTATTTAAGTTTCGTATCTTCCAGGGATGCAACACGAAGATTTTGAGAAAACCCCCCCACCCCAAACTACCCTTTACATGGAACTTTTTTCGAAATTTTTGATTTTCTTAAAAATGGCTCTAACGATTTTGATTAAAATGTCGTATATTAAAGATATTTACGTGACAAATAAAATGTATATTTTGAATTTTCTGGGAATAGCCTCTGAAGACTACTTTATTTTCGGTCAATTTTACGGATTTTTGCATAACTGCTAAACCGTAAGAGATGGATAAAAAGTTACCACACAACAAATGTAGAGCACCTTAAAGGACACAATTTATGTTATATACAATCTTTGTGGAGTTGATTGTTTTTGAGATATTCCTTGTTTTTGGTTTGAGCTATAAAAACTTATACTTTTCTCATATAGGACTTTGTGAACTTGTGTCCATACAAACAAAGGAACTTCAGTCGCATAGCAACCAGCTTTTGACTATCACTTTAATCTATGGTACCCCCTTATTTCGCTTCTACTAACAAGGAAGCAAGTAATAAGACTATTTATGCTAATTTTTGCTCCATTAGATGAAGTAAATAGAATAATTTGTTGCAGTGATACAGAGAAAGTCATGTGAATGGAACACATCAGATTTTTAAAGTTTGTATATGTAACCTAAGTACAATAAATGTTATGCTAAAAAGTCAAAAAGAGTGGGATTCGTGTTTGACGACGGAATTATGCGAGGGCTGAGAAGAAATTGGAATGCGGTACATTATTCTTTTAGGACGGACACGGGTGTAGTGGGCGGAACACAATTTAAGGACGACTTCGTGATATTGACAGAATTTAGAATTGTAGTGTAGAGCTAACATTTTATTTAGTGTCAATAGAGCGGTGGTGGCGGAGGGATGTCCATTTAGGTGACAATGCTAGAAAAGGAAAGGGTTTATCGTGGCTAAGATCCGATCTCTAGAAAAAACAACAAGTTAACTGAAAGCCTCGGATGAGAATCTGTAGCGAACATGGAGTCATATTCTAGCAGAGAACAAAATTATTAAGAAAGCAAGCACAACAGTTTCAGGGTCCAATTGCGGAATGAAGACCTGGAGATCAAATCTCGGAAGCTAGCTATAAAAAAAATCTGATGTGTTACACTCACATGACATTCTCATCTTCATACATAAGATTCTTCTTCTTTCTGCACCTTGCTAATCGTGGTACTCATTATCACAGTGTTCTTATTATTTAGTTCCGTATAAGTAGGAAGAAAATAAGGGAATGCACTTGGCTAAACCAATAGTCAAATGTTTTAAAAGCTGTCGTTATGCGATTGTCATTACAAGTCACTTCTTTTCTTGGCCAGGAGTAGAACAAAAGAAAAACGGACACTCCCGTCTGAGAAAAGTATAAGTACTTCACAATTGAAACTAATAACAATGAACTACTCGAAAACGGTAAGCTCCACGAGAAAAATGTATATGACATAACTTGTGTATTTTAACAAGACCTACATTTTTTGTTGAGTAAGTTTTTGTGTATCTCTTTCGGTTTACTAGTTATGCCAAATTAAGCAAAATTCATCAAGAATAAACAGGTCTTCAGAAGCTATTCCCAGAAAATTCAAGATATATACATTTTATTTGTTAGGTAAATATCTTTAATATATCATATTTTAATCAAAATCGTTAGAGCCAGTTGTAAGAAAATAAAAATTTTCGAAAAAAGTTCCATATAAAGGGTAGTTTGGGGTGGGGGGACTTTTCTCAAAATCTTCGTGTCGCGTGCCTAGAAGATACTAAACTTAAATACCAAGTTTGATATTTTAGCTACTTTTCGTTTTTGAGTTATCGAGTTCACAGACACACGGACACACACACACGGACATTTTTCTGAAAATGCTTTTTTTGATACAGGGGGTCCTAAAACATGTATTTCCGGTGAAATCTCGGTATCGAATTTTTGGGTGGAATACAATACTTCTCTATCCTAATGTACATTGTACATATACGGCTAGAGAATGTAAAAATCTGATGTGTTCCATTCACATGACTTTCTCTATATCTCTGTAACAAATTATTGTTAATAAGCTTATCTTTTATTTATTTCATGCTAATCGATAAAATTGGCAGAAATAGTCTTATTTCTTGCTTTATTGTAAGTAGAAGCGAAATAAGGGAGTACCATAAGTTAAAGTGAAAGCCAAAAGCTGGTTGCTATGTGACTGATGTTCCTTTGTTTGTATGGACAGGAGTTGACAAATTCCTGTATGAGAAAAGTGTAAGTTTTTCAAAGATGAAATCAAGAAAAAGGAATATCTCAAAAACGATCAACTCCACGAAAAAAATGTATATAACATAAATTATGTGTTTTAACGTGCTCTAAATTTTTTGTGTGTTAAGTTTTTATCCATCTCTTACGGTTTAGTAGTTATGCAAAATTCATCCAGAATAAAGTAGTCTTCAGAGGCTATTCCCAGAAAATTCAAGATATACATTTTATTTGTCACGTAAATATCTTTGATATACGAAATTTTAATCAAAATCGTTAGAGCCATTTTTGATAAAATCAAAATTTTCGAAAAAAGTTCCATGTAAAGGGTAGTTGGGGTGGGGGATTTTTCTCAAAATCTTCGAGTCGCATCCCTGGAAGATACTAAACTTAAATACCAAGTTTGGTATTTTACAGACTTTTCATTTTTGAGTTATCGTGTTCAGAGACACACGGACACACTGACACACGGACACACACACACACACACACACACATACACGGACCTTTTTATAAAAATACTTTTTTTGGATACACGGGTCCCTAAAACATATATTTACGGTGCAATCTCGGTATCGACTTTTTTGGTGCAGTGCAATACATTCTCTATACACTATGTACATAGTGGGTATAGAGAAAGTAAAAATTGGTATAATTGTTATTTAAGATTCGGCAAATAAAGCTAATTAATATGGAAATAGGGTATATAAGAGCGAGTTTCTACGACTCTTAAGGGTTAAGAGTCAGAGCACTACGTATTTGATGCTACGTTTGTAATTTTAGTTCATTTTGATTAATTCTTTTTCGTTATTTTTACTTTCTCTATAGGCACTATGTACATAGTGTATAGAGAATGTATTGCACTCCATCAAAATATTCGATACCGAGATTTCACCGGAAATATATGTTTTAGGGTCCCCTTTATCTAAAAAAACCATTTTCGGAAAAAGGTCCGTGTGTGTGTGTGTCCGTGTGTCTGTGAACGCGATAACTCAAAAACGAAAAGTAGTTAAAATACCAAACTTGGTATTTAAGTTTAGTATCTTCCAGGGATGCGACACGAAGATTTTGAGAAAAATCCCACCACCCCAACTACCCTTTATATGGAACTTTTTTCGAAATTTTTGATTTTCTCAAAAATTGCTCTAACGATTTTGATTAAAATTTCGTATATTAAATATATTTACCTGACAAATAAAATGTATATCTTGAATTTTCTGGGAATAGCCTCTGAAGAGTAGCTTATTCTGGATGAATTTTACTAAATTTTGAATAACTGCTAAACCGTAAGAGATGGACAAAAACTTACTACACAAAAAATGTAGAGCTCATTAAAACACACAATTTATGTTATTTACATTTATTTCGCTGAGTTCGTCGTTTTTGTGACATTCCTTATTTTTGGTTTCTGCTATGAAAAACGTATACATTTCTCATACAGGAATTTGTCAACTGCTGTCCATACAAACAAAGGAACTTCAGTGAATAGCAACCAGCTTTTGATTACCACTTTAACCTATGGTTTCACCTCTACTTACAAGGAAGCAAGTAATATGGCTATTTCTGCTAATGTATTACTGATTAGCATGAAGTTAATAGAAGTATAAGCATTTAAGAATAATTTGTTGCAGGGATATAGAGAAAGTCATGTGAATGGTATACATCAGATTTTTCTTTCTGCATTATGTTAATATTCAAATTTTAATGTTAATATGCAGTGCTTTATTCTATTAATGTAAACTACAGGAAGAAAATAAGTATGTTAGCGCCATAAGGCACTTGTAAATGTTCCTTGTTACTTTTTTGTGTAGCTTAACAATCTTTAAATTTTTAACCGGATAGGTCTTATTGAATGATGAATGAAATCGGTGAAATGAATGATCAAATTAATCCAGAATCCTTGCAGCACAGTTACTCGACATTTTCTGATTAAAACTAAAAAAAAAAAAAAAAAAAAACTGTTCGGGAAACTCACCCTAACCGAGGTTCGAACTCGGGATCTCCTTACCATGCAATATTTGCACACTACAAGGGTAGACTAGAACCGTTCGACAGTAAAACTCCTCCTCCTCATTTTTCTTCAGCTTTTTCTTCTTCCACTATTTCTACTACCACTAATACTATAGTGTACAAAGAGAAAAAAATCTGATGTGTTCCATCCACATGATTTTCTCTGTATATCTGCAACAAATTATTGTTAAAAAGCTTATACTTCTATTTACTTCATTCTAATCAAGAAACAATTAGCAGAAATAGCTTGCTTGTTTGTAAATAGAAGCAAAATAAGGGAGTGCCATAGATTAAAGTGATAGTCAAAAGCTGGTTGCTATGTGATTGAAATTCCTCTGTTTGTATGGACAGGAATTGGCAAATTCCTGTGTGAGAAAGGTATACGTTTTTCAAAGCTGAAACTAAAAACAAGGAATATCTTAAAAACGATCAACTCCACAAAAAAAATATATATATATAACATAAATTTTGTGTTTTAAAGTGCTCTACATTTTTTATGTGGTAAGTTTTTGTCCATCTCTTATGGTTTAGCAGTTATGCAAAATTTCTTAAAATTCATCCAGAATAAAATGGTCTTCAGAGGCTATTCCAAGAAAATTCAAGATATACATTATATTTGTCTTGTAAATATCTTTAATATGTGACATTTTAATCAAAATCGTTAGAGCCATTTTTGAGAAAATCAAAATTTTCGAAAAATGTTCCATGTAAAGGGTAGTTTGGGGTAGGGGATTTTCTTGAAAACCTTCGTGTCGAATTCTTGGAAGATATCAAACCTAAATACCAAGTTTGGTTTTTAACAGTATTTTCGTTTTTGAGCTATGCTGCCCACAGACACATACACACACACATACACAGACAGACGGACAGACAGACACACACGGATATTTTTCTAAAAATGCTTTTTTGGATTCAGCGGGTCTCAAAACATGTATTTTTGGTGAAATATCGGTATCGAATTTTGGGTGCATTACAATACCTTCTCTTTACATTATGTACATAGTATATTTAGATAAAGCAAAATGAGAGAGAACATTTTTCAGGCCCACCAAACTTGATGATCGTTTGAGTCGTCAATAACTCTGTTTTTCCCCTATGGTTTCGACTTCGACACCTGACACTTTTGAATAACTTTCTGATGTTTTATTTCGTTCTTCTTAAAAGTATTTATTCAAGCCAGCCTGTATTGAATTAAAACACATCCGTTAACAGTAATAGAACGCACCCGCTTTTACTGGACAGTTGAAACTCGTCTCGTAAGCATATATTTACATTCTAAATGCTCTATATTTACAATAGTTCATAGAGAAAGTAAAAATGGCCATTCACTATTGTGCCAGGTTTTTATATTCTTGGGTCTTTCTTTCTTCCTTCCTTCCTTTCGTTATCTGTTTACTCGCACCATACACGCCCCCCCCCAGGACTTAGAAGCCATCGCCTGGGGTCAGACGCCTGTTGAGGCTGAGGCTCTGGATAAGAAGGAAGCCAGTATGGATGTGCAGCCCCAATACCTGGTATAAAAGTGAAGAAGTGGATGATATGAAATGATGATGAAGTATATAAAACAAAAGATGAATGAGGAGCAATTGGTGAAATGAATGCCAAGGGAAACCGAAGAACACGTTGAAAACCCGCCCAGCCGCCGCTTCCACCACAAATTTCACATGGGGTCTCCTGGGATCGAACCCGGGCCGTCTAAATAAGAAGGAAGCGGGCTAATAACTAGGCCACGGCACCACCATATAATAATGTGACATTTAACATATTTAGTGAATAATGCGGATGGAAACCATTTACAGAATCAAATAGTTTGGCCTAGAAATATAAAACATTAATAAGATTCAAGGGCATGAGCGAATTGTGTCTCTACGGATTTCATATTTATATCATGTACCTTTTTACTTTCTATAGCACGTATGTACGTACAATGTACATAGCTAGAGAAGGTATTGTATTCACTAAAATATTCGATGTCGAGTTTTTACCGGAAATATAAATTTGAGGTCCTATAGAACCGAAAAAAGCATTTTATAAAAAGGTTCGTGTGTTTGTGTGTATCTTTGTGTTTGTGGACACATACCTCAAAAACGAAAAGAGCGCTAAAAACTAAATTTGGTGTTTATGTTTAGTAATCTCCAAGGACGCGACACAAAGGTTTTAAAAACAATCCCCACACCACAAACTGTCCTTTACATAGGAATAGTTTTGAAAATTCTGTTTTTTTCAAAAATAGCTCTAATAATTTTGATTAAAATACCGTATATTAAAGATATTTACATCACAAATAAAATGTATATTTTGAATAACCTCTGAAGACCTCTTTATTGTGGCTGACTTTTGCTAAATTTACATAACGGTTAAATCGAAAGATATGGACAAAAACTTAATACACAAAAAATATAGATTTCATTAAAACACATAATTTAAGTCACAATTAAAGCCATATCTAAGTCATTTTCTTGTAGAGTGTAGCGTTTTTGAGATATTTATTGTTATTGGTTTTAGCTTTAAACTACCTTTTCTCAAACTGGACCATACAAAACGAATCAGATCTCTTTTTTAAAAGCGACTAGTTTTTAAAATATTTGACTATGGATTTAGCATAATGTATTCCCTTATTTCGTTTATACTTACAGAGAAGTAAGTAATGAGATCAATTCTGCTAATGTTTATCTCGATTAGCATGATGAAGATGAAAGAACAATCTTGTGTAAGAAGGTTTGTTTTTGGAAGATCTAGAAAAAGTTATGTGAGCAGATCACATTACATTTTTGAACTTAAACATTTTAATGGTTACTTTTATTAAACAGTCCACTAAGTTTGTTTGCCTCTAAAGATTATTTTATTAGTATCCAGCAACGCACGCTGCAGATTCTAAGAAAGTCAGCTTAGAGAAAATATGGCCCGAGGGCGCTTCTCCAGTAGAATGGAATCATCTTTGAAATCCTCTTAGTTTGTGAAGGTCTTGAGTTGTCAGGATGCACGAGGCGTTGCACGGAATTTATAAATATCCGAGACGGGAAGTACACGCCGGAGAAAGAACGTCTTCGGCTGAATGACACCCTTCTTGAACTCGGAGCGAACCCAGAAGTCTAATAATACCAGCATGACGTCACCGACTCTCCCCTTCTTCCAAGAGCCGGATGACGGATTTCTACTTTTTGCTCCGGCACTTGTCCTGGCTTGATATTGTCTAACCAGTACCGTTATTGTTTCCGCTGACAGGAGATTCCATTCATCTGTCCTGGAAAACTATTAATTATCTCAGAACTCTCCTCTCTGAAATAAAAAGCGACCCGAGTCGAGTAATGGTTAACACAAACTTGTCACGCAAAGGGATCTCTTTCGTTGGAATTTTACTCAGCCGAAAAATTCCTCTTGTTTTCTTCTCGGATATCTGTAAACCACAACTGCTTGCTATTGGCATCTGCGGTCATTCGCAAGAAAAATAAAGCCAAAGAGAGTGAAAGACCTCATAGGCATTTTAGGGGGTGGGAATTTTTCTCTAACAAAAATTATTCCCTATCCTTCCCAGTATGAGTGAGAGTGTGAATGTGTGCATACAAACGAAATTGTTGAAAAGATAACTAACAGTAAACGAGTGAACATCATTGCTATGGGCAAAAGTTCCAAATGCAAAACATCTGATGTGTTCCATTCACATGACTTCTCTAAATCTCTGCAACAAATTGTTGTTAAAAAGCACTTCATGCTAATCGAGAAAACAAATTAGCAGAAATAGTCTTATATTTGCTTCCTAGTAAGCAGAAGCTAAATAAGGCAGTACCATAATAGTCAAAAGCTGGTTGCTATGTGACTGAAGTTGCTTTGTTTGTATGGGCAAGAGTTGACAAATACCTGTATAAGAAAAGTGTTTTTCAAACCTGAAACCAAAAACAAGGAATATCTTAAAACCGACGACCTCCAAGAAAAAAATGCATATAACTTAAATTGTGTGTTTTAACGTGCTGTACATTTTTTGTGTGGTAAGTTTTTGTCCATCTCTTACGGTTTAGCAGTTATGCAAAATTCCGTAAAATGAATCCAGAATAAAGCAGTCTTCAGAGGCTATTCCTAGAAAATTCAAGAAATACATGTTATTTGTCAGGTAAATTTCTTTAATATACGATATTTTAATCAAAATCGTTAGAGCAATTTTTAAGAAAGTCAACATTTTCGAAAAAATTTCCATGTAAAGGGTGGGGGGATTTTTCTCAAAATCTTCGTGTCGCATCCCTGGAAGATAGTAAATACCAAGTTTGGTATTTTTCTAACTTTTTGTTTTTGAGTTATCGTGTTCACAGACACACGGAGCCACGGACACAGGGACATGGATCTTTTTCTGAAAATGCTTTTTTTTGTATACAGGAAATCCTAAAATATATATTTCCGATGAAGTCTCGCTATTGAATTTTTGGGTGGAGTGCAATACCTTCCGTAGACACTCTGTACATAGTACGTGTAGAGAAAGTAAAATGCTGTGTTTTTCATTCTCATAACCATCTCTAACTGTTCTATATCCAAACTATTCATGCAAAAGATTATTCTTTTATCCACATCATGCTAATCGAGATAAACATTAACAGAATTAGTCTCATTACTTGCTTCCTGTAAGTAGAAGGGAAATCAGGACTAGGCTAAAGCAATAGTAAACTGTTTTAAAAGCTAGTCGCTATGTGAATCAATTGAGATTGGGTTGTTTAAAAAAATGTAACAAATAACAAGGAATATCTCTACTAAAAAACCGTATTTGACAAAGGTTATGGGTTTTACACATCTTGTGTAGTAAGTTTTTTTTCCATCTCTTATGGTTTAATTTTTATGCAAAATTCTGGAAAACTCAGCCAGAATAAAGAGATCTTCAGATCTATTCCTAGAAAATTCAAAATATGCATTTTATTTGTGATGTGTATATCTTTAGTATACTGTATTTTAATCAACATTGTTAGAGTTATTTTTGAGAAAATCTAAATTTTCGAAAGGGTAGTTGTGGGTGGAGGAAATTTCTTGAAAATCTTCCGGGTCGCTTCATTGGAAGACACTGAACTTAAATACCAAGTTAATCAACTATGCTGTCCACAGACCCAACACACACACACACACACACACACACACACACACACACACACGGACCTTTTTGTAAAAATGCTTTTTCGGACTCAGGAGAGCTCAAAACATATATTTGCATGAAATCTCGGTATCGAATTTTTGGGTGGAATGAAAACACCTTCCCTACCCAGTATGTACATTGTACATACAAGCTAGAGAAAGTAATACGACCAAAGCGTTTGAGAAACCTCTTAGGCATTTTAGGGGGTGGGAATTTTTCTCTAACCAAAATTATACCCTATCATCCCCAGGGTCTAAAAGTATGAATGGGTGTGTGAATGTATGCGCATAAACCTAAAGAAATTATCCCAAAGATAACTAACACTAAACGAGTGAACACGATTGCTATGAGCAATTGTTTGAAAGGGAATAGCTGCCAATATGATCTAGATGTTAAAGATGCAGCATAAATTGTAGGGCCCCCAGACAGCGGAAATTTCAGTCAATCACTTTTTAAAGATTTGACTATCGCTTTAGCCCAGTGTAATCTCTTATTTCACTTCTGCTTATAAGGAACTGAGCAACAAGGCCATTTCTGATAATATTTATCTCGATTAACATGAAGCAGATACAATAATATATTCTATAACAATAGTTTGTTTGCAGGCAAGGTAGAGAAAATCATCTACATGAAACTACATATTTTTCAAAACTATGCTATAACGATTATGATTAATTTAGATATATATCCAGAATCTAGAGCATTAATGTGACAAAATGAAACGTGTATTGCGTGTATATTTAATTTTCTGTGAATATCCTAAGAAAATGTAAATGGCATGTTATTTATGGACCCTCTTTAACTGCAATGGTTCTCAGCGTCCCACTCTATACTGGGCGTGAAAAACAGCTTAATTTTGCTCAAAGGCCTCTCAATCAGCTTGAGGTTCTTTTACGTGCCGTAAATCTACGGCACGGGACCAACGGCTTTACTTCCCTTCCGAAGGAAGCCATGCTAAGGATTTTTCCGCCCAAAAAAATCCATCGTCCTCCCGGGTTTGAACCCACGACCTTGGGTATATGAAGTCAACATGGTAACCATTACGCCACGGAGGGCGACTGAATATCCTATGGAAATCTCTTTAAAGCGATTTGCTACTGTACACTTTTATAAAATGGCGGACTCGTCAGAGAAAACATTATAATGCATTATAATACAGAATGTATGTCTAACACGTTCTTATATATCGTTAGTCGTTTTAGAAATATTCCATGCTGCGGGTTTGCACTTTCAGGTATGTCATATTTACGAATATGCTTGAAAGTTTGCAGAGTTCTTTTTATTTTCTCGACGTATGTACAAAGTATTATATAGTGAACAGAGAAAATATTGTATTGCACCCAAAAAATTGATACCGAGATTTCACCGGAAATACCTGTTTTAAGGATCACGGAATCCAAATATTTTAGTTTTAGAAAAGTGTGTGTATGTCTGTGTGTATGTGAATAGCATAACCCCAAAACGAAAAGACGATTAAATACCATGCTTGGTATTTAAATTTAGTATCTTCCAGGGATTCGACACGAAAATATTCAGAGAAATATTCCCACCCAAACTACCATTTACATGGAATATTTCTCGAAATTTTCGATTTTCTAAAAATTGCCTCTAATGATTTTGATTAAAATGTTGTATATTAAATATATCTATATGGAAAATAAAATGTATATCCAGAATTCATTGCGAATATCTCCTGAAGTCCTCTTAATTAGCGTAGCTGCTTACCACCGGAAGATCTGGGTTCGATTCCCGGTACTGGATTTTTACCCCGCTGAGAGGGTGCACTCAGCCTCGTGAGGTCCCTGGAGGGGCCAATTGCGGCTCCAGGTCATGAGGACCACATTAGCCTGCCGGGGCCCCCCCCGGCCGGCTAATGTGGTCGAGGCGCTGACCACGTCTCACCCTCCAATACTGCATCCCAATTATGACGTCTGTGATAAACCGAGATAGGGACGCAGCGGCCGGGCGGTAGGCCAAGGATCCTTGTGAGCCGTCGTGCCATGGTGTTATTTATAAACCGTAAGCGATGATATTAGATTATTACACAAACAATATACATTTCGTTAAAACACAAAACTTATATACATTATTCCTAGCTACACATATACACACACTTTTTAAAACTTTTTTGGATTCTGGTGACCCCAAGATACAGATATCATTAATACTACTGTGTCAAGAAAGTTCCGGGAATTGGTCAATAAAACACAAAAAATGAATTATTCATCCAATTTTATTTTATCGCCTTCAAAGTAGGCCTCTTCTGAAATTATACATTTATGCCAACGAATAATCTAATAATCAAAATATTTTTGTAGGAACTTTTAGGAATCTATGTCAATTGTCGCCGCGAAATTTCCTTTATGTCTTCTATCGATTGAAAACGGGTGCCTCGAAGTGGTAACTTGAGTTTTGGAAAGAGAAAGAAATCAGCAGCAGCCAGATCAATTGAATATGGTGGTTGTTCGATGAAATTTGTTGAGTTTTTGGCCAGAAATTCGTTCACAATAATAGTCTTGTGAGCTGGTGCGTTATCGTGGTGCAGAATCCATGAGTTGTCGTTCCACAAATCTGGCCTTTTTCGCCGTATTTGTTCTCTCAAACACCGCATAACTCTTAGATAATATTCTTTATTTACCATCTGATCTTCTGGCGATAATTAAAAAAAAAAAGTCAACATGACATTCAGTTTTGATCGAGTTTGTCGTGCCCTTTTAAGTTTAGGTTCAGTTGGAAGGCGCCATTCGGAAGCTTGTTGACTGGTTTGAGTGTCAAACTCGTAAACCCACGTCTCATCACCAGTTACAATGCGTTTCATGAATGTGGGGTCGGAAGTGGCTCGTTCTAGCATGTCTTCAGCAATCCTTGCGCGATTGAGTTTTTGTAGAAAATTCAAGTCTTTCGGAACTAACCGAGCTGCAACGCGTGTCATACCCAAACAATCGTTTAAAATTGTATGAATCGATTTGTGAGAGACAGAAAGCTCAGTGGCAATTTCTCACAGACCTAAATGACGATTTTTAGACACCATTTTCTTCACTTTAGCGATGTTCAGTTCAGTTGAAACCGTTGATGGCCGACAGAGCGAGGCAAATGTTCCACCACATCTCGACCGCTTTTGAATGCATACCACTCATATGCACGTGTTTTTGATAAAGTCGATTCACCGTAAGCCCTCTGTAACATTTTCAGCAATTCGGCACACGAAATACCATTTGCAATGCAAAATTTGAGACCGATTCTTTGTTCAATATTTGTATCCATCGTAAAATCGCAAATCACCTCTGAGATGAACTAACAAACTGGCGTATTGTAAACAAACTAGACGACAGATGACAATAAAACTCCGCGTGGGTATAGAGGAAAGATGTACCAACTTAGCTACAACAATAATTTCGAATTCCCTTTTAAACAGGATATTTAAATGATAAATTCCCGGTACTTTCTTGTATATAATAGTTTTAAGTGTTAATGTGGGTTTAAAGCTTTCGTCAATTAAATAAAGAATTCAAATAGTAAAGCAAGAAACACTAGAACTACTGCTGGTGAGATTATTGAAAGAATTTCTAAATATACCGATGAAATCTCGAATATTTTGGTGTAAAAACAATACTTTATCTACCTATAATATACTTAGTATGTGTAGTGAAAGAACTAATTGCAGTTGATTTTGAGACAGTAAAATATTTGGAATAATGATCCATTTATGGGACACTTTGAAGTGGCGGGATTTTTTATTTAAAATCTCCTTGTTGCATCCTGGAAGATGCTGAGCCCATATTTCTTTTTTAAGTAATACTATTCACAAATACGCACAAACACACACACACATACACACAAACGCTGATTTTTTTGTAAAACTTCTATTATTATTTAAAAACCTCAAAACACGCATTTCCGATGAAACCTCTACATCGAAATTTTTGGTGGGATACTATGTGTGCATCCTTTCATGGATACTAGTTTTACGAGGCAGCGAGGGCTGGGGGGCGGGATCAGAGAGTTCGCACCTTTCCGCAGTGTTGTCAACCAAAATCATTTCTTTCTTTCCGGCCTTCAGTCATTATAATGAATAAGTTACCGTGAATTAGCTGAATTATTAAACGAAACACAGCGCACGTGAATTCTGAGTTCTACAGACAGAATGAAGCCACTATATGTCGGGGTGTATAGCATACTTCATATCTCAATGTGGTCGCCTTGCTCTTTTTCCGCAATTGCGCGAAACAAACCGAATGAAGATCGGGTAGCTGGGGACCCAAGAAAACGTACGCGCATAGTAGAACTGTAGAGCCCCGGTAATTCGAGCTAATTGGGGCTGAGGCTACTTCAAATTATATATAAAAAAAAAAAAAAAAAAAAAAAAAAAAAAGAAAAAACCTCGGATATAACGAAATATCACTAGATCAATGGGTCACTAAACATTTGTTTAATGAGCACAATAATGGTTAAAATAACTAAACAATATAGTGCATACCAGTGCTATATGGGCTCACTACAGTGCAATATACATATACAGGTACATACCACCTACTTCGACGGTCAGTCTCTTACTGCTGTAAAACATGCATTTTTACTTAAGCGTATTTTAATGATCATTATCGCTGAGTAGGGATTACTGTACCAATTTTGTATTTTTTATGAAAGGATGGGGTGGACTATAAATTGATTGATACGGGGTCACAATTAGTGAAGGGTCGACAAAGAAAGAGCAAGCGCGCTCCTCCAAACCTAATGGTATCTGTCAATCTATAATAGAAATGAAGCCAAGGTTATTTCTGTGCATTATGAACGGGAACCCTAAGTAGATCAGTTTTATCTGTATTGTAGGTGGAATATTGAAAGAAAATTCGGAAGGGCGTAGAAAGTGCATGCGTACAATGTATAAAAACGGGATTTTACTTTACTTGTGTATAACATTTTAATTTTCTTAAGACCAGCTCGAAGTACACGGAACCTCGAAATACCTTGACTTTACTGTACCTTCTACTAAGTATGTGGTAAAGAAAATAATATAAGATACTGATTGCCTAATTGAGCACTAAAATAATATTAATTATGGGGGATGTAGCAGTGTGATCGGTTGATCAACAAAGCAGGCCTGCAGATTTGTTGTGCATGAGCAGTTGGAGATTAATTTGCAACTTACGCACTCATTGTATCAGAAATGATATAAAATTGTGGGTTAATTGCCCATGCTTTCAAAATACAAGCTAAGTGCAATCTAAAGACTGATAAAACTTAGTCGCAGAGTTATAATAACGTAACCATTTCCCATTACTTCTTATCAAATTAAAATCGACATGTTGTAATGATGGAAACGCAGCCCGTTTCCTGTTCCGCTGCGTGCGTGCCTGCGTGCAGGTTTTGCAACCCATTTCTTGGTGCATCGCTAAGTAATTCATGGCCTCCTGTCGCTTTAATCAGAGTTAGTAATCGCACTGGCGAGGGGGCGCAGGCTGATTACGTGCGTGATAACCCCGCATTGCGTCCTGGTCGTCCATTTTAATGGAACACGATCCCGCATCGTCGTCCTTGTTGTTAATTTTATTATTATTTACACAGAGGACGGAGCGCTTGTAAAACTGAGATCACAAGCGCCTATGCTTACGTTGTTAGATCTAAGCACTGCCTCCTATGATGAAAAGCATTCATTTCGAGAGTAAACTCATTATTTTATATTACGTTTCGGAAAGGGATGTTTCTGAAATTATATTTTCATGTTTATGAACATGTTATATATTCTGTTTTAAAAATTGCTTTCAGTCAATTAAAGGTTATATTTTTGCTTTCTCTGCTATGCATAGTAAGTAGCGGAAGTAATGTGTCACATACAAAAATTTAATACCGAGATTTCATTGAATCTACAGGATGAATGGAAAAAAAAAAAAAAAAAAAAAAAAAAAAAGCTTTTCAGAAAAAAGTGTGTGTTGTTTCTGTGAAGAGCATAACTTAAAAAATCCACAATATGTAAGATATACTAAAATTAATAGATATAGCAGCTATTAGACAATAATAGTGATATTTTTACTATGTTTCCACATTCTACCTTGCTTGGCTAATTAAAAGATCATTTATTGTCTAAATTCATTGTTCTAATAAAAATGAGCTATGTGATGCATTTTTAAAAATATTCACATAAACATTCAAATTTTACAGTACATGAGTTTATAAATAGATTTGGCGTATTATATTTGTATTATCTCTAATTATTGTAGAAAATTATTACTTTTCAAAATCTCTAAAACTCCTGATTTTTAAAAAATTAATAATTTATTTCTAAAAATTGGAGCCTTATTTCTAAAAATATAATTTCTTTATATAATTTTCTTTAATGCACTTTTGAGAGGGAGTATAAAACTTGTGAAACAAATTAGTAAAAAACTTGTTGTGTTTCATTCACATGACTTTCTCTACATCTCCATAACAAATTATTGTTAAAATCTTATAAATATTAGAAGAAATTGACCTTATTACTTGCTTGCTTGTAAATAGAAAGGGAATAAGGAAATGCACTAGGCTAAAGCGACAGTCAAATCTTTTAAAGCTGGTTGCCACGTGGATGAAATCAATTTCTTAACATTGCCAAGAGTTTATAAATACCCGTATGAGAAACGTTTAAGTATTTTAAAACTGAAACCAATAATAAGGAATATCTTAAAAATGTTCAACTCCACGAAAAATGTATAATTTAGTGTGTGAACGAGATATACACTTTTTGTATAGTCAGTTTTTGTGAATCTCTACGGTTTACCAGTTATATAAAATTCAGCAAAATTCGTTAAGAACGAAAAACTCTTCAAAGGCTATTCCCAGAAAAATCAAAAAAGACGGTGTTCTGCAAGACAGTCATGACCTGTCATCTTAATTATTATATTGGTAATGTTATATTGATGCTCTACCAAGGCTTTGTGTTTAATGTTAGAACCAGCTGAAAAATTCAATACCACAACCAGAATTTGCATTTTTCAGCTCGATGTAAGAATTAAACACACATCCTTGGTAGGTAATAATAAAATTGCCCACCATATAGCATAAGTATATAAATATTACCAGATACTACGTATTTACAATATTTAAATCGCCGTTAAGGTGTTCCTTGAAGTTATGAGAGTTGATTGACCTGATAAAAACACAAATCAGTGAAAAATGAAAACCATGCTCAAATTTAGAATGTGGTATTAGAATTTGCAGCAGATTATTTTTTAATGTCTTTCCAAAAAGAGCAGCCTCGAAAGAGTCAATGTTATTATTAATGAAAATAAATATTTCTAGTCTACTTTAATGCTTCACTGCATCTGATAATATTATTTTCCAATGTGTGATAAAACAAGGAATTAAAGTGATAAAATGAGGAACATGTTGTAAAATGAGGAATTATTTCTTCTTTAAATTATCATGTAAACATACATCTTTAAAATATGGTATTTTAATCAAAATCACTAGAGCCAGTTTTAGAAAATAAACATTTTCGAAAAATATTCCATGTAAAGGGTAGTTTGGGCTGGTGGAATTTTCCTCAAAATCTTCGTGTCGAATCCTTTATAGGGAACTAAACTTGAATACCAATTTGGTATTTTACCGACTTTCTAGTTTTGAATTATCGTATTCACGGACATACACACATGCAGAGCTTCTTCTAAAAATGCTTTTTTAAGCCCTAAAACGTGCATTTCAGGTAAAATCTCGGTAGCAGTTTTTGGGCTGAATACAATAACTTCTTTATAAACTATGTGCAGAGTACGTGTAGAAAAAATAAAAATTGCATCGTGTTGAGCATTTTGAGTTCAGAAAAGTGTTGGAAAATGTTTGCGGGAAAATAAGTTTTAAAATTGGGAGTGCCTATTGATAAGCACGAACCTGCTCAGTTAAAATGCGCCAAGTCGGAAAAACTACATATTTTTATAAAGTTTAGAATTCATATAATCTTATTATAATTTTAATTTTGCAAAATTTTGAACAAATTTCACAGATGCAACAACTTAAATATGAAACTGAATGTGCAATATCAACTCGAAAGTCTGAAACTCACAAAGCTTTGAGAAAAGATGTCGAGGACAGCCTTACATGATGAAAGTTGTATGTTTCAAAAGCCGGTAATTATATGTTGACCTTGATTCCTCTATGCTGTGCCTTTCCTCACAAACAAGAAAATAATGGCGACTTCAAGAAAACAAATCGTAGATTTAGCATTTTAACTTACAATTAACTTCAAATGAAGTTAGACCCGGTGCTCATTTACTGCTCTTACGAAAGGGAACGTCATTATTAGAGACGATCGATGGACGATAACCTTACAAACACTTTCTGGGTGCCACTCATACGTTGGTGAAAAAAAAATTACAAACTCATCCATGAAAGAAGCCGAATGCTACACCACGATACTGCAAGGCCGAATATTGCAAACGCTGTTACAGAATATCTAAAAAATCTGACGTGTTCCATTCATACGATTTTCTCTATCTGTTCTGCAAACAAATTATACTTACAAAATATTATTACTTAATCTAAATTATGCTGATCGAGATAAACATTAGCAGAAATGGTCATACTACTTGCTTCTTTCTAAGTAGCAGGAAATGAGGGAATACCCTAGACCACTAGACAAAAACAATAGTCAAACCTCTTAAAAGCTGGTAACTAAGTGAACAATTGATCTTCGGTTGAGTTTGCATGGTATTCGGAAAGAAAAAGATGACACGAAAGGTGATCTTTGTTACGTAGTTTAAAACTTAAACTATAAACAAGGAAAAACTCCACAAAAATGTTATATATTGGGTGTTTTAACAAAGACTACATTTTTTGCAGTAAATTTTATCTATCTCTTATGGTTTAACGGCTATCCAAAATTCAGCAAAATTCATCCAGGAAGAAGAGGTCTGCATAGGCTGTTCCCAGAAAACTCAAGATATGCATTTTATTTGTAGTGTAAAATCTTTAATATACGATATTTTATTTAAAATCGTTGGAGCTATTGTTGAGAAAAACAACGTTTTCAAACTTTTTTCATGCATAGAGTAGTTTGGGTAGGAGAATTTTCTTTAATATGTTCCTGTCGCATCCTTGGAAGATACTAAATTTAAATTGATGAAATCTGGAGATCGAATTTTTGGGTGGAATACAATACCTCCTCTACCTATTGTGCAAGGTACGTGTATAGAAAGTACAAATCAATGTGAAGTGCTCGCCTCACCTTCTATATAGTTCGGATTTAGCCCCATGAGACTTCTTTCTATGCCCTAACCTAAGAAACACATTCATGGGAGGCATTTTCCATCATTAGAAATAGTAGTGAAGACTGCGAAGGTTATTCAAAAGTACCTTTCAAAAATGGTTTACAGCATGTTTTACAGACCGGCAGAAACTCTCGGACAGATGCATCCCACCCAAAGGAGACATTGTGAGAAGGACTATTAAATTATGAGTATTAGTAATGCTATGTTATCGAAGAACGGCAACAAACATAAGGACAACCAGTACTGCTGCTGCCATAGTTTTTTTTTTAAAGGAAATGTTTTACTGACATGCAAGGTGTGACCAAAAATTAACGGGAATTTTTAATTTCGAGGGCCTTATACAACCGATTTTCAAAACTTTGTTTTTATCTTGTAGATACACATCTCCCTGATCTATGTTTGCATTTTCAGCTGTTTTAAATGCTTAGTTTATTGTTGACTGTTAAAAGGGTTATATGTGTTTTCGAAGCTTAGCGAATTTGCATAAATTTTGCTTGTAAATGGAGTAAAGCGTTCGAAATGTTGACTCTGGCTTTTGACAAATCTACTATACGTAAGACAAGGAGTTTCGACGTCGAGTGGTATTGACATTTCAAAGAGGGCTGAGAAGCCTGAAGACGACAATCTCCTGGACGTACTAACACATCAATTACTGACGCCAATGTGGAAGATACAAAAAAATAGTTATGCCATATGGTTATACGGTCAATAAGAAATACAACCTAGAAATTATGCGCCGTTTGCATAAAGTAATCCGAAGAAAACGACCAGAATTTTCGGAAAACCACTCATGGATGGTACTCCTGCTCACACCTCAACGCTCGTTCGTGATCTTTTGGCAAAAACCAGAAACGTTATGTTGTCTTAGCCACCTTATTCGCAGAACATGGCCCCCTGCGGCTTCTTTCTATTCCCGAGGCTGAAGAGAACATGAAATTACGTCGTTTAGCCACTATTGGTGTGCTAAAAACAGAATCGCTCAAGTAGCTGAAAACCTTAAGGAAAAATAATTTTTAGAATTGCTTCCAAGATTGGAAAAAGTGCTAGCACAATTGCATGATATCTGAGGTAGTTTATTTTGAAGGGCACAAAGTTGCTGTATATGAATAAGCAAAGATTGTTTAGGAAAAACAAAAATTCCCTTAATTTTTTTTATCACACCTCGTAGGAAGTGTTGACCTTTAGGCCGCTAATAGGGGAGCTAGTAAATTCAATTGTGAAGTTGAGTTATTTAATGGAAATCTTCTTTTAAGGTCTACGTTGTCTACGGCAACGCGAAACCTACTAATTAATTAGTGAAATTCGAATCTCTAAATGCTAATAATGATTTGCCAACCTGTTTATCTAAAATTGGTAGATCATTTGAAGCCGGGCTGAGATAATGCCATGGATGAATTAAGGAGTAGCGAATAATGATACCACTTTCTATAAAATCAACTACTAACACAGTTTATTAAGCTTGACATTTTAAAGATCAGGGACATGGTCTTACGTTAGCAACACTTTTTGTTTTGGATGCAGGGAGCCTCAAAACGTGTATTTGTGGTGAAATATCGACAAAACATTTTCAGATGGAGAAAATATTTCCTCTCTTACTTAAGCTTAGCAGCAGAGTAAGTAATAAATTGAAAGACAAATGAAGTATGATACGAGCATTTTAGGGAACTGACTTTAATGATACTAGGGTCATTCAATAAGGCCTTAGAAAATCCAAGAAATTATACTCGTAACATCAACAAATATTTGTACTTAGTAATCGTTATCCCTTACTAGCTGGCAGTTAAAGCTTCACTATATCCATCACGTGGTTTCGTTGCCATAGGCGATAGAATAAACAATCTTGTGCTTCTTTAGAAAGATGGAAATAAACGAGATCCTTGAGGTAATTAAACGTGGTTTCGTTGCCATAGGCGATTGAATAAACAATCTTGTGCTTCTTTAGAAAGATGGAAATAAACGAGATTCTTGAGATAATTAAACACTTCTATTTAAAAGACTTAACCCTGAAAGAGATAAAAGCTGAGTTAGATGAAGTTCATGGCACATATGCTGCTCCATTTACAATTTACAATTGGATAAATTAATTTAAACTTGGATGAACATCGTTCCGGACGTCCAACAGAAGTGACGTTCTCCGAAATGATTGACAAAATCCTGGATATGGCTTTGAGTGATTGACGGATCAAAGTTTGCGAAATAGTAGACTCCACAGGCATATCACAAGGTAAAGTGATCTCAATTTTGCACCAAAAATTAGGTCTGAAAAAAGTCTCAGCAAGATGCCGCGTTTGCTCTCAATGAAGAACAAACGTGTGATCGATTCGGAAACTGGTTTGGCACTTTTCCATTGCAATCCTGACGAGATACATAAACTGTGGTTGAAACAAGGATACGCTACTATACTCCAGAGATAAAAAGTACGGTCGAATCAGTGGATTTTTAAAGGCGAACGGCTCCGAAGAAGGCAAATGTGATGAAATCTGCCGTCAAACTAATGGCCTCGGGTTTTTGGGATGCACGCGGAATCATCTACATTGATTACTTGCAGAAGGTAAGAACGATAAATGGAGAGTATTTTGCAACGTTATTACACCAATAGAACGGAGAAAATAAGAAAAACGCCCTCATCTGGCAACATGACAATGCAGGGAGGCATACCTGCGCAGTTTCGATGGCGAAAATTGTAGAAATAAGTTTTGAATTACTACAAAATCCACCATGTTTACCAGATTTGGCCCCCAATACTTTTTTATTTCCCAAGTTGAAAAAGTGGCTCGGCAGACAACGATTCACCTCTAACGAAGGGGTCATCTCCCAAACTGATGCCTATTTTAAAGAGCTTCCGAAATCCTACTTTTTGAAGGCATAATACAGTTGGAGAAACGCTGAGAAACGTTTATCGAGCTACAATGAGATGCACCTATAGCACATACTTTGGAGCAAGACCATAGAGGGCTACGCTGCCGAATAGAAACATTCTATGGGTAGAATAATTATTGAATATTCTGAAAAACAGATTACAAATATAAATACTCGGTATAATAACAAAAATATTTGTATAATGTACTGTAGCATTTAATTAATGTGGAAGTGAGTACTTGAAAATATCCGCAAATCGCACTAGCTATCCGTAAAACTGTGCTCGTGATAATCTCGTGTTGACATCACTTGACGCAATCCGCATTTCACATGACGTAACAAGAGCACTCCGTTCGGATCGCCAACACACACTTCACTGACTAATTGAATTGCTTTTATTTTTTCTGGTAACCTACATACTTATACATTTACGGGCAATTAAGAAATCCTCCTAAATTACGAAACAGATAAACAGCGTGTTTCCAGACATTAGTTTTTGCTTTTACTTTAAAGCATTAACTTTTTGCTTTTTATATTTAGAAGTTGGTGCTTTTTAAAAAAATCTAACTGTAACACTCACGACACTTTCTCTGTTATAATTTCGCCTAAACATTATAACGTATCCCATTTGCGATGCGCTATCAAAGAACTTTAAATTCAGGAAATTTGTCTGGGATTGCTGGATATTTGGAGGTCAACCTATAAAATTTTATTATTTTAGTTTTATTTATATCACCGAATCACAAATTATTGCCCAAATAGTTTCTATGCCCCTTCCTGAAATGAAACTAAAAAACCGACAAACAATTCACACACATCTGCATGTCCACACTCCTAAGCTCAAATTCCACTTCCAAACCAGTGAAAGTTTTTCGACCATCGCGCAGTGTTCTGTCACGCATACTATGAACCAGCCCTAGGGAGATGGAAAACGAGGGGAAGTGTAACGTTTGCCCATTCCAGCTAAAGTGATCAAGAATGTTGCTTACCATGCAATGCACATCATTGGCGAAATAAACTCGTCAAGTGATCGAGTAACAAAATATATCTTGCAGGCTTTGACAAAACTTTTTTCGGCCGTATGGCTAAACGCTGATACCTTTTTCTCGACAGTAATTTATCAACATAATGCTTAAATGTAGACTCAGAGAGACGCAGTATTGATAGAAGGGCATCATCATTCAAAATGTAGCGTGTATCACTCTTGGTATAGTTTAATTTATAAAAGAATTGCTCACATCTGTATGCGGAACCAAACATTGCAACAATACAACCTGCAAAATCGCTCGGTTTGAAGTATGTATCGACTGGCATTATTTGGTAAAGTTGCAAGTTCCCCTGTTGCCTTAGAGGAGAGCTGCTAATGTCGTTAGTTCTAATTATAATTGCAGTGGAGTACTTAGTACATTGAAAACATGGTTTACAAAATAGTTGCATATGTTTTCATACTGATAATTTTTGTCAATGTAACGTCGCTGACTGACTGCTGTCTATTATTATTCCTCATGTACACAGCTAAGCATGCACAGTGGGGAGAGTAAAGAAGGGGTGGGAATGTTTGCACTGCGACGGGAGCAAGCTCCCCAGGCCTGCAATGTATAATTTTGAAGCTGTCCATGTAGATCCTATTGGAATATTCTTGATATACCCGATTCTAAGGAAGATTTACTAATGCTAACCCATAATTATTACTGTAGTGTTACTTTTACATCGCCTCTTCCTCCTTCAGGGAAATCCAGTGTCTTCATTGACTCCCATCCCCAAAAGACTTACCACTAATGTATGTTCTTGCTAAATTGATTATATTACTCACTTTAAATTGCTCTATTTAACCAGAAATAATACCAAATTAAACACTTTGGGCTTGTATTCCAATATGGAATATATATTTACATAACTTATGTTCATATTTTGTTAATATTGAACCCTTGCCAAATAATAGAGAATCGCATAGGATTCTTTATAGATTCAGCATGACGGTTCAATCTTGGATTAACTATGTGACAATGAATATTTCGAAAACAGTTAACGTAAGAACAAAGTATATTTCAATCAGTTCTACATTTTAAAGCCTCTCATTGCCATTATCAATACACAACACTAATAGCTGTAATTAGTTAACATAGAATAGAATAAATGATATAAATTCAGTCAATCTTTTAACACTCATTAAGGCAAGCTCCGCTGAAGAAATGCCGTTTTTTCCAGCATATACGTAAGAGTACACTTCGGCGTGGTGTATAACAAGCATCTCTTTTTGAAGACTTTTTAGAAAAACATATTTCTCATTTGTATCTCGTATTCGGCTATCATATTCTGCCATATTATTGTCTTAGTCCACTAACCAAGTCGGTATCTCTTTGTAAATGTTCAACACCATGATGTTTATCTACTAAAGACGACGATATTGTTAGTTAGTGGATATTGTTTTCGCTTGTTGAATTATCATTTTCGTTGTCTATTTTCCAAGTATTCGCTTCTCCTTCATGTTCTGGCCGTTTAGCACTTACGCTTCTTAGTTTATGTTTACTGAGAGTTGCTTACTTTAAAACCTCTTCCTGATTCTTACCATTTTCTCAGATGGCAATGGCCTGCATTGTCTTAAGCAGCCCTGCTTCGTGTTATTTAGCATATGCAAGCATTTGTAGTTTAAATAAAATTGCATAGAAGTTGTAATTTGCCAGTTACCAACACATAGACGCAAACGGATCTCTACACTAATCACGCAATTTAAGTTTGAACGGATAGTACTAAAAACGTTAACGACAGCACGTGTGGATCTGTACAACTGGAATGCTTCTCCGTAAGGCTTCAAATCGAATCTTTGGAGAAATGGAGATGATGATGATGATGATGATGATAATAATAATAATAATAATAATAATAATAATAATAATAATAATAAAAAAGGAGGTAATAAGGTGCGCCCTGTTTTAATGTCGTTTATACACCGACAAGTACTGTAATACATGTCTATTTCAGATACTCGTTTTGGGCTTCAAGTTTAGGAAATAGAATTCTTTAAAATCATCATGGGAATAAAAAGTCTGCTATAAATCACAAAGCTTGAGAGAGCGTTTATCATACTATTTTATATTCATGGACAAAGAGCGACTTACATGGCCATCATTTTATGGTGAAAAAATTTCAATGTATGTTCAGGACGACTGAAAGGTTTTCTTTCTCTTATCTTTTACTCAGAAATCGCTCGTATGCGTTTAAGCCGACAAAAATGATTAAGAGACAAATTACATTATTTAAATTGAAGCACCATTGTGGCTGGAGAACTCCGCCGCCGACACTAATCGATACGCAGCGTAGACTACCAGGGTCCACCGTTGAAGCAACAGAAGATTTCTCGGATTATTTTTCCAGAGCTGGCTCGGCTTCCATTCTGGTGAATGTGATAGTTTCAGTTCCCAGTTGCTTCGACATTGCTTACCAAAGTACCAACCATTACAAGAGGATGACACTGTGCTCCGGAAGGTGACTGAAATTGTGTGAGTTGGCGTGACTATGTTGAGCATTACCTACAAGAATGTTGTGAAAGTTGTAGATTGCAAAGTGAACTAACTCCTCGCCCTTCGGGCTTAGCCGAGTTAATCATGTTGCTTTAACTTGTTGTGGGTTGGCAACAGTGGTTTGAAGAAGCCAGTGGGAGTTTACTACGTAATTACAGACAGGAAATTGCTTATGGTTCCCCCGGAGGATGATCGTCATCCCTGGAGAGGAAGGAGGGGGTGGAGAGATGCCCGTGTCATCTTCGTGCAATTATCAGCCCGTGGGAGGTATTCCCAAATTATGTTTCAAATGATATTGCTAAAGATTATGAGGTAAACGGCAGCCCTCATTGTACATTTCATGCAAGAGCGTGCTATGCGGTATTCTTCTATTTTATTCGTAAGCTACATGTAGCTATATCAAGAGCAATCAGGCACGTCTCTAGAATTTGGATACGGATTTCAACATTTAAAAACGAATATGTCTGTAAATAACACCTCAATAATCCTCCGATACACAATCTTAAGCGCAAAATTTAGTTACTCGCTTTAGTTAAAGCTAAATAATCCTCCGTTACTTAACCTTAAACGCATACTTATTTATTCACTTTAGATAAATTCAAATAATCCTCATTACATAGCCTTAAGCGCATAATTTAGTTTTTCAATATAGATGAAGCTAAATAACCCTCCATTTCATCATCTTAAGGACATAATTTATTTGCTTGCTTTAAATGAAGCTAAAAATCCTCCGTTACATAACCTTAAGCGCAAAATTTAGTTACTCGCTTTAGTTAAAGCTAAATAATCCTCCGTTACTTAACCTTAAACGCATACTTATTTATTCACTTTAGATAAATTCAAATAATCCTCATTACATAGCCTTAAGCGCATAATTTAGTTTTTCAATATAGATGAAGCTAAATAACCCTCCATTTCATCATCTTAAGGACATAATTTATTTGCTTGCTTTAAATGAAGCTAAAAATCCTCCGTTACATAACCTTAAGCGCATAATTTAGTTATTCGCTTTAAATAAAGCTAAATAATCCTCCATTACACAATCTTAATCTTAAGCGCATACTTTAGTTGTTCGCTTTAAATAAAGCTAAATAATCCTCCGTTACATAAGTCTAAGCGCATAATTTAGTTATTCGCTTTAGATAAAGCTAAATAATCCTCCATTACATAACCTTAAGCGCATGATTTAGTTATTCGCTTTAGTTAAAACTAAATAATCCTACATTACATAACCTTTAGCACATAGTTTAGCTATTCGCTTTAGATGAAGCTAAATAATCCTCCATTACATTAAGCGCATAATTTAGTTATTCGCTTTAGATGAAGCTAAATAATCCTACATTACATAACCTTTAGCACATAGTTTAGTTATTCGCTTTAGATAAAGCTAAATAATCCTCCATTACATAACCTTAACCGCATAATTTAGTTATTCGCTTTAGATGAAGCTAAATAATCCTACATTACATAACCTTTAGCACATAGTTTAGCTATTCGCTTTAGACGAAGCTAAATAATCCTCCATTACATAAATTTAAGCGCATAATTTAGTTATTCGCTTTAGATAAAACTAAATAATCCTCCATTACATAATCTTAAGCGCATAATTTAGTTATTCGCTTTAGATAAAACTAAATAATCCTACATTACATAACCTTAAGCGCATAATTTAGTTATTCGCTTTAGATAAAACTAAATAATCCTACATTACATAACCTTTAGCACATAGTTTAGTTATTCGCTTTAGATGAAGCTAAATAATCCTCCATTACATAATCTTAAGCGCATAATTTAGTTATTCGCTTTAAATAAAGCTAAATAATCCTCCGTTAATAAGTCTAAGCGCATAATTTAGTTATTTGCTTTAGATAAAGCTAAATAATCCTACATTACATAACCTTTAGCACATAGTTTAGCTATTCGCTTTAGATAAAGCTAAATAATTCTCGGTTACATAATATTAAGCGCATGGTTTACTTATTCGCTTTAGATAAAGCTAAATAATCCTCCATTACATAACCTTAAGC
Organism: Hymenopus coronatus; assembly: GCA_030762935.1. Classification (NCBI taxonomy): domain Eukaryota; kingdom Metazoa; phylum Arthropoda; class Insecta; order Mantodea; family Hymenopodidae; genus Hymenopus; species Hymenopus coronatus. The sequence continues at coordinate 89,272,745 of CM060894.1, read as the reverse complement.
GCATAATTTAGTCATTCGCTTTAGATAAATCTAAATAAACCTCAGTTGCATAACCGTAAGCGCATAGTTTAGTTATTCGCTTAAATGAAGCTAAATAATCCTCGGTTACATAATCTTAAGCGCATAGTTTAGTTATTCGCTTAAATGAAGCTAAATAATTCTCGGTTTCATAATCTTAAGCGCATAATATAATTATATGCTTTAGACAAATCTTAATAATTCTCGGTTACATAATCTTAAAGGCATAATTTAGTTATTCGCTTTAGATGAAGCTAAATAATCCTCCGTTATATAACCTTAAGCGCATAATATAATTATATGCTTTAGACAAATCTTAATAATTCTCGGTTACATAATCTCAAAGGCAAAGTTTAGTTATTCGCTTTAGATGAAGCTAAGTAATCCTCCGTTACATTACCTTAAACGCATAATTTAATTTTTCGCTTTAAAGGAAGCTAAATAATCCTCCGTTACATAATTTTAAGCACACTATTCAGTTATTCGTTTTAAAAGAAGCTAAGTAATAATCCGTTACTTAGCCTTAAGCGCTTAATTTAGTTATTGACTTTAGATGAAGCTAAATACTTCTCCGTTACATTACCTTAAGCGCACAATTCAATTATTTAGTTTGGAGCATGGATTAAGATGAACTTAAATAATGCTTTATGACATAACTTTCAGAGCATAATTTAGTGTTAGCTTTGGAGCAAAGATTAAGACGAACGTAACTAATTCTCCGTGATATAACTTAAGAGGAAATTAGTTATTCGATATGGAACAATGATTAAGATTAACCTATATAAACCTACGCGATATAATCTTAAGCACATAAGATGGCCTCCCGTTTGAAAAAAAGTTTAAGTAGTTTAAAATTGCGATTAGCTCTACAAAAATGTGTGTCACATAAATTGTGTTTTTGAGCTTACTCTCTTTGAGGAATAAGCTTTTGTGTATTTCTTACGGTTTACCAATTATGCAAAATCCATGTAGAATAAATAGTTCTTCAGAGAATATTCTCAGAAAATTCAAGAAAGAATTTCATCTGTCATATAAATATCTTTATTATAGTATATTAATCAACATCTTTAGAGCCTTTTATATGAAAAATAATATTTTCAAAAAATGTTGCATGTAAAGGGTAGTTTGGGGTGGGGGATTTTCTTTAAAATACTCTTGTCTCATCCTTGGAAAATACTAAACTTAAATATCAATTTTGATATTTAATGTTCTTTTGATTTTGAGCTATGCTGTGCACACACACCCATACACAGAGACGTTTATGTGGATCTTTTTTAAAAACGTTTTTTATTCGGGGGCCTCAAAATGTTTCCGATGAAATCTAGACATTGCATTTTATTTGGAATGCAATATCTTCTCTACCTACTATAAGCATTGTACGTGTAGAGAAAGTTATGTAAACTATTATTAATGCATTATAAAATAATGAACTGCACTTTAGAATCCAGTATCCACTCATCTCTATTAAACTACTTTTTACTCTTCAGAGATATGTCACTAAGGAAATTTGAAGGAATATTGTTCATTTAAGGAAACAGAATTAAAGTCGTATCTGAAATAATTAATTTTAAGAGAGTTTATGAAAAATAAATTTTATGACTAGCACAATGTTCACAATGTATGTTTAAAACTAAATCAAACTTTAAAACTGCTATGTCTCAAAATCCAATGTTGTACGTAGTCTTTTCACCACAATGTCGGAAATTTACATCATTCGAGTTTTAGCCGCAGTTAACTTATTTCCATACAATTTTCATCAGATAATTGCTTTCCAACAATCTTGAATACTTTTAAAATGACAAACACATGCTAAACAGTGAACAGGAGAAACTCTATTCCTTCTTTAATATTACAAAATATGTTTTATTAATCAGTGACTTATTATAGGTATTTAAATGTGGCATTAAATTTAAGCACATTGCTATTTATAGACTTTTTCAATACAAAATACTATATGCGTGCATATATTTGTGTGTATGTATGTTCAACTATGAAAAACAGCCAAGCAATTGTAAAAGTTACAGGAAAACCAACCAAGGAACGCTGAATTCTTCACGAACATGTCCATAGTTCGAAGGACGGAGGGAAAATATCTTTTCATAGTATTGTGGGAATTGAAGGAACGTGACTCGGGCGCTTATAGCCAACAAAATCCTTAAGACTTGGGGAATCCCCCCAAAATGTGTCAAGGTCATCATGTGGTACATTTAAAAGCCAGACAAAATGTTGGATAAATCGAATGACACGAAATGAGGAAGTTGGGAACGAACATTTATCAGAACAGGGTAAAATTATGGATGTGAATATTGGAAATGAAACACTAAATGAAAAAAGAAAAACTCACGAATGCTCCTGGGATTTTTTTTTGTGTTGATAGATGCCTAAGAGATATTTTGATGGTGATTTGGATCCTTCGACGAAAAGTAAATTATAGTATTAATAATTTTGGAAAAAACTCACATACTTTGTTATGAGCACAGATCTTCATTAACAGTTAGTTTGTTGTAAACAATGGATGCATATATTCCTTGCTCCACGCATCAAGACACGACTTAGTGTCTTTACCGGATACCCAAATCAGAGACACATGCTCTCCCACTCCTAAAGTAAAATGAGGTCATAACTCATTGAGGTCAGAGAGCTTACGATACACGAGAAGAATAGAAGGCCATACCCTGGTGACCACAACCACGATAATTCAAGGGCCATTTTAAATACATGTTAGTTTTTTAATTGTAAAAATATGAGGTTTTTAATTGGAACCAGTTTCAACAAGATTTGTGAGCATATCTCCCTTTTACCAACTCTGGTATGCGCAAAGCTCGAACCACTTGACACCTAACCCACAAAGTCAACTAACACCAAATAGTTTGAAACGTACCAGTAGATGAAGAAACAAACACGCAGTGAATGCAGTGACAATTGTTAGTTCTTACACAAATAGTACTGATTATTTGGCATACAGTTTACATTACAGTAAAATAATACAAACGCCATACAATTTTAATTACATTATTTTACATTTAAAATTCTTTTGTTAAAAACTGGGTTACCTCCGATACAACTATTTTCAACTGCGCCAACAAATATTCGTGAATCAACGAAATGTGTATTTTGACTTGGCGAAATTCATTTGTGAAAAGTTTTTCATACATATAAAGTAGTACTAAAACCATTAACCATCATTTTAGCTGTAACAATATTAATTACACATGTTTTGCAACTAATATCTGTTTAAATAGATCAAGTGTACTGCCAAGACTACTTTAAAAATGTATTATTTTTCACCGATATATTATAGGTGTAAATTCAGTCTTGTAGGTTAGAAAAGAAATATAATTTACAAAAAGAAAATAATTTCCCGATAAATGGTTTGCTCTTTAGATTTTGTAGTAGGGGAGCATTTGTTAATTCTTTGTTCTCAGTTGTATTTTGGAAATATTTCAAAGAGGTAAAATGATACAGCTGCCCTTTTTTAAGGGACCCTTTCACAGTTTTAACTACACGCATGAACATGTTCACTTATTTTGGTTAAACTCATTTAAGTGATTATTTATTTACTCTCTTTAGTCCCTATTACAGAAAGTCCAAATCTTTGCATACAGGCTTAGCATCTGCCATAACAACTTTCCAATTGAAACTCGCCATTGCTAGCTAATAAGCTCCGTCATAGAGCTGTTACGTACACAAAACTTCCGTAACGATATTTTCTGTCGTGGGCGGAAAGTTTAAGAACCACAAATGGTTCTAGAATTACTAAATGCCCATGCTAGTACTAACCTGATATACAAGATAAAGAAATCTTTTTTTGCCAGTAATAGGCAAACGAACACAGTCCTAAAATTTGGAGTGATTCAAAACATTTTAAAAGCCCAATAGAGAAAATCACGGAATGGTCGTTAATTCAGAAGAATTGCACTAAGTAAAGCGGTGATATCCAGTAAACAGACTTTCATGATTCCCAGAGAAACTAGATGCCTGCGCAGCACCTCTGTAATGCGATTTGCAGCAGAGCACGGCGAAACGTGGAATTTTTTACCTCAAAGCTCTTCAAGCCTTGTGAAGTGAGTGCTAAGGCTCTGATAGAAGAAGAACAAGAAAACAGTAAAAGTCGCAACTTCCTCCACCCACTGCTTATTCAGCACAGTTAACACGCGAGATGACTTCATGGTTTAAATTATACCTTTAGTAAATTGAAACACCACACACACACACATACACACACAGTAGTATAATAATCCATATATATAGGAAGAGAGAGAGAGAGAGAGAGAGAGAGAGAGAGAGAGAAAAGGCTAATTATATTCCAACTAGAAATACTTTTTTAAACATTTATTTCATTTTGAAAGAAACTGTAGAACTGTATACATACTGTAATGAAAATGAACTCTTAGGTCCTAAAATTACGATATAGAAACAGACAATTTAATCAAAATTAGGAATTTAGGAATTTCACAGAATTATGGAAGAGGAAGCTCAACATTTAGCTTTATTAATTTTCAGCAGTTGTCATGATATAGGCAAGCTCGACGGATGGAGGATGAAGTTATGGATTTTCGAATAAATGTTAGGAAATAATAATAACGGAAAAACAAAAGTTACAAGTCTGAAAGAAATAATCAAAGACATGTGGCAGAAAGGATCAGACGTCGAAGATTAAGCAGAGAGGAAAATATGCATAAGTGTAACTTATGCTTCAGTATTGAAAAATCTGTGCATAATTAACAATAGGGGATTTAAAAATAATATAACATTCCGGTTACAACTGGGTAATTTAACTGTCTTAAATCTTTTAAATTCAGTATTTGTTAACTTTTCTTATTTTACACTTTATAAATACTATCTTCAGATATACAGCAGGTGTCAAATTACTTATGATTTTTAGGGAAAATTATTTCTATTTTCGCCGTGACCAAGTGGTTACACAGCTCGCCTCTCACCAAGGTTTCTATCCCAGACACTTATGGTGCACAAAGCAGCGGAGGGGCAAGTTTTCTCCGGGTTCTCCGATTTTCCCCACTATCATATTCCATCGGTGCTCCGACTTCATTCCGTGTATCGTCAGTGTCATCGTTTGCGGTGCCTAGTAGTAAAAGTGGGCGTTAAACGCTATAAAAACAAAACAAAACACTTATATTTTAACACTTTTAACTTTTATGTAAAGCGAGATTATTAAATTAATTAGCTCTAAGTAGTTCTGTGCAAATCACCAAATACCACTAGCAATAGAACCATCATCCGAAAAGCTGAGTACTCCAATTTCAGGGCAGAGTTTTTGTATGATAGTTGTGTATTTAACAATACTTAATGTAACAATAATCAAATTTCTCAAAGGGACGGAGTTGTATAATCATGTTTAATACGAAATAAAATTAAGAAGAAGAAGTCGTCAGTTTCTTGTTATTCTGTTACTGTTATGTGTATCTATCTATACTGAACATATTGTTTTCCCCAAAACATGATAGCCCACAAACCGAATCGCTCCTCCTGCCACTGGGCAATAACCATTCGCAAATAAAAGGCGACCTTCTACTGAAGGCGAGAGGCAACGTAGTAAAATCTCTGTTTTCTGTTAACTCTGTAGACAATTGAATTTCGTGTTTTGCGTTAGTATCAGTGAGTTACTGCACAGCATGTTGAGGGACGTAAGTGGAAGACTTGGGAATTGCGAGGGTTGCTTTTCAGCCGCACATCTGGTAATCACAACTTTAAGGTCACGCCGCCTTTGGCAGAGTAGTGCGGCAGGGTTATCATGTTCTGAAAAATACTGTAAGAAGGAAACGTAATATAATTTCATTTCGAAAGTAACTCGGAATATATTAATCTAATTCAATAATTTTCTTAAGCCTTGAATCTTACAAGGACAAGGACAAGGTAGTGTCTGTGGCTCGCATTCGGTATGCCGAGGAATCAAAACCTGTTGCCTAATCAATCTGACTGGAATTTTGTCTAATTTCCCTCAATCACCAAGGTAATTTCCGGATTAGATATTTAATACCACGACGCAAAATTCCAGCTTATGTCTAAAAAAATTAAAATTAGAATACATAATAGCGATTGAGCAGTCATAGTCCACAGATAATGAAAGCACCCAGACTGGACGGCACCCCAACATCATCTTGCCGGCGCGAATAAAGACAATGATACAGTTGTCTAGTACTAACGTCTCAATGGACGCGCATCGAAACAGTCATTTGTCCGTCAGGTACAGAAACAGTTGCTAAGACTTCTGAGGGCCGAATCAAAATGTTAAGGTACAGGGATGAGTCCTGGAAGCCCAATTATTGCTTATACATACCCCGAGGTATTAGATATCTCCTACCAAGTCCGTTGCGATGTGACCATGAATTTAAAGCATTGTTAAATAAAGAGAGAACAAATTGAATAATATGTAGGATTATTAGAATACCAATTCCGAGTGCATATGTTTCACAGTAGCTTTGATGTTCTCACGTTATGTTAATTACCCTGATGTGACTATACATTTTTAAAAGTTTATATCAATTTTTTATAATTTTTTTCCGAATTAGCTCATAATAGCAATCTTTTCAGCTGGGAAGATGAAACGACCAACCTTTTAAGCGGACAAATAATTGCACAATGGAGTGATTAACCGTTTTGAACAGACAAAAATGTTGAAATTAATTTATATGATGTCTAAAATTGCAAAATGGAATGTCACGTCAACGATAAGAACTTATCAAAGTCTTAAAAATTAATTCTAAGGGTAGCATTGTTAAATGCGGAATGTTTTTATGTGAATACAAATTAATTGCATCGGGAAGAAGCCGAAAAGAACTCAGGAAACATGTATTTATTTAATTTCAATAGGAATTATTAATAAGATTGAATGTGAGGTGTTAATATTTAAAAGTAAAGTTTTTATTACGTGAAAGTAATATGTAGATATGAAATAATAAACCTGATTGAGTAACTGCAAACAAAGGACAGCTATAATAAAGGAAAGATAGCAATTATCATTTGTAAGAATAATAAAACCTAGATACAAGTAGATGGAGATGGGATAAAATAAATGAAGAAGAAAACAACTATTGCTTTAATGGAATTAATTATAAAGTCATTACTGTGACCCATCTATAAAATAATTGGATGGAATACATCAATAGAAAAGATTAATTTATTGTAGTAATTAATTAAAATCTGTAGACTCTATACGTTAAAGAGATTTCAATTATCTCAGGACGTCTGAAAAATACTCATCTCTCTATACCAATGTTATAAGCATAACATGTTTGTTTTTGTATGGAGGATTATATCCAATGCCATTCAAACGATTTTGATAATTATTTCATCATTGAAAAACCCAATTTGTTCTGACGGACATGGGGCTTTGAACCATATTCTATTCCACTTTACGAATTGCTTTGTAATCCGTTGTACTTGAATATTTATATAAAAGGGCCACCCTCATATTGAAGTAGATGAGTTGGTAATTGTTAGATCAAGTCATTTGATAGTTGTGCATATTGCTTTCTTTCATGATTTTCAGATTATAGCAACTGTACAAAAATGTTCAGGACTGAAAATCTATTTAGAGGTATAATTTTTGTGCCATCAGTAACTGAAATATTATATTTGCATCTGTATCTTAGGATTGGTTGTTTTTTGAGAGAGTAAAAAGCAAGAAATGATTTTACCCGCCTCTGTAATGTGGTGGTGGTGTGTCTGCCTCGCATCCAGTTCCGAGTTTGATGTTTCGGTTAGAATAAGTTACCCGGATAAGGTTTTTACCGGCATTTTTCCTTATTCTCTGAGAAGATGAATGTCTCATAACTCTAATGTCTGTGGGCTCCTGGCTCATTTGATCATCATGTCACTTATTTCATTCACCGTCCGATGTGATCCGAGGTTAAAGGATATTAAACTACAAAAATAAATAATAACAACAACAAAACCACAATAAAAATCTGCGGGTAAAGGTGTTTGACCACTCACCTCTCACCAAGGTTTGATCCCAGGCGACCGCATGTAGGATTTGTGGTGTGCAACGCAGCGCAAGTTTTTCTCCGGGTTCTCCGGTTTCCCCACCATCGCATTCCACCAATGATCCATCATGATTCCATGTGTTATCGTCTATAGGTTGACATTTTTAGTGAAATCATGCGTTAAATACTATAGAAGTTACTGAAAGTTACTGAAGATTTATATTCTTTCCTTGTTTTCTAGGAAGATGCCTAGACGTATGGACATCTCTCTATTTTTCTTTCCCCCTCTTTTTCTAGCATTCATAAATCCGCGTGACATGCATTTCAGTGAAATATCACGGAACTATCGAGTCGAACAGCATACTTCTTTAACCTAGGTGAGGGTGAATACAAGACCAATGCGTGTATCGCAATAAAATGTATCAGTTCGCAGTAAGTCCCTGCAAAGTCAGTGCTAGGCGTTACGCACCACACAAGTACTGCAGGTTGTAGCTTAACACGGTGTAAGTGGTAATTTCTGGGACGATCGTGGTTAACCCCCAGAGTTACACTCCAGGGGCTTATTTTTGAGCCTTAGGATATGCTATCTTTAGCTAAAACAAGTAGTAAAAGAGCGCATCTAAACCGGAAAATGTTTGTTTCTGTTCCGCTCGCGTTTTAATCTGATGCACTGGCCGGTAATGCTCTTTTTCTTTCTTTTTTCTACTCTCTTCCTCTTAAACTAATGGATCTGCTGTAGTTGAACAAAGCTGCAATTTTACATCAGCAAGAATTCTTGTCGTGAACTTAAGAGCAGAATGTGTTCCAGGCTTTTACGTACATTTATTTTCACGTATCTCTGATAATTAAGACAAGATTTTGCATATGTTTTAGACCAAATGAATATAATTTTTCTTTTCATACTGATAGTGCTTTTCTGTGAGATTCCTTAAATGTGCGCTGATGTTGTTAACCAAACCATCTTAGAAATTTAAAAGCGTGCTTTAACTTGTGGGTTTTCTGAAAGTATTCTTTCGTCATCTACCGGAATGCTTCTTGATCATTTTTACTTTCTCTACATGTACTATGTACACAATGTATAGAGAAGGTATTGTAATTGTATTGCACCCAAAAATTCGATACCGAGATTTCACCGAAAATATATGTTTTGGGACTCCCTGAATCCAAAGAAAGCATTTTTAGAAAAAGGCCCGTGTGTCTGTGGGCAGCATAGATCAAATACGAAAATTCCGTTAAATACCAAACTTGATCTTTAAGTTCAGTATCTCCCAAGAATGCGACACAAAGATTTTCAAAAAGACCCTTCCACTCCCAATTACGTTTTACGTGGAAAAAATTTCGAAAATTTTAATTTCCTCAAAAATGGCTAACGGTTTTGATTAAAATATCTTATATTTATGATATTTACGTGACAAATAAAATATATAAATTGAATTTTCGTGGGCTAGCCTCTAAAGACCTCTTTATTCTGGATGTTTTTTTTTTGAATCCTGTATAACTAGTAAACCGAAAGAGATAGACAAAAACTTACTACACGAAAACTGTAGAGCTCCTTAAAATTAAACTTTATTTCATGTACTTTTTCGTGGAGTTGGGCGTTTTCAAGATATTCTTTGTTATAGGTTTCAGTTTTAAACTTTTCTCTTTTGGGAACTTGTCAATTCCAGGCCACACAAAGAAACGGATTTCAATCCCATAATAACTACATTTTAAAACATTTGCCTGCCGGTTAAACCTAGTGTTTTCCCTTATTTCCCTTCTGCCAATGAGGTACTAAGTAATATAACCATTTATGCTAATCTTTAACTCGATTATGAGAGAAGAGATTATGAGGGTATGAAGTAGTTGGGAGAATAAGCTTATTAATAATAATTTGTTACAGAGATGTAGAGGAAGTCAAGTGAATGGAACACATCGGATTTTTTTCAATGAATAATATTAATTATTTATGCTAAGTTATTTATACATTTGGAGTCCACTAAGATTGGACCTAGGCATTCCCCAGACCTCCAATATTATATTCTGAGTTTTATCTCTTAGGTTCTTGAATTCTATAATATCCCCCTCTCGCCCTCTCACATATTATTTTACACTTCTCCAAACCATCCATCTCTAATTCCGTCTCACATGCTACAGAAAATTCTCCTAGATCTTTTACTTAAGACCGATCTAAATCATTGTTTCTATTTTACAGCACCATTATTTTTACTTTCTCTACACATACGTACTATGCACGATGAGCAAGTATTGTATTCCATCCAGAAAATCTTTTGTTTATGTCATATACATTTTTTGTAGAGTTAACCGCTTCCGAAGTATTCATTGTAATTAGATTAAATTTAAGCTACTTCAAGTTTTCTCAAGAGGGATGGCATCTTTCGTTCCATCTCACTTTTGGTTTACTCCTGGCCATGCAAAGCGGACCGGATTTCAGTTATTTCACACAGCGACCGAGTTTCTAAAATATTTAACTATCCCTTTAGCATAGTGTATTACCTTATATCACTTCTACTTATAAGTAACTATCTCGTTAGCCACAATGTAGATAAACGAATAATCTTTTGTAACAATAGTTTGTAGAGAGAAGGTCGTGTGAAAGGAACACATACTATTTTTTAACAATTTCTCGCTAGCAGATTGATTTTCCATTCATTAGAATATACTAAACCTAAATAGCAAGTTTGGTATTTAACGGTATTTTTGTTTTGGGGCTATGCTGTCCGCAGACACACACACACACGCGCTGAATTTTGTTTTAAAATGTTTTTTTCGGATTCAGGGAACCCCAAAACATATATTTCCGTTGAAACCTCGACATCAAATTTTTGGGTGCATTACAATACCTTCTCTATCCCTGTGTACATTATACATACGGGGCTAGAGAAAGTAATAAGGCTAGCGATTCGAAACCCCACTTCTGAGGTATTTATAGTTCTCAATTACCGGTTAAGTCGAAATGCAGTGCATGACGACAGTGTTGTAGCTTTCTCATTTCGTTTTTCATTTTTGGACTCGGTTGTTGGCCTGGGAAAGAAAAATGGAATGTAAGCGGAATTGATGATTGAAAAGGTAATGACGGTCCAATTGATGGAATGCGAGGTGGGAGAAACCGGAGGACTCGGAGAAAAACCGCCCCGATGCTGTTTCGTCCACTACGCTTCCCATGTGCGGGCACTTGGGGTCGAACCCGGGCCGCCTAAATGGGAGGCTAGTGGTCCAACCACTTATCTACGGCGCCGCCCTGTTTTATAATATAAGGGGTTTAAAAGTTGAAGTTAACCCTTGTACAGGCGAAAGAATGATCTTTGGATATTTTGTTTGAGCCTCATAGGCTTTAACACGATATAGGCTTATGGACAATAGCAATTTCACTGCTAGCACTCATTGAGGCAAAATGGGGTAATTACTTGTATCCGTAGTTTGGGGCAAAATCCAAATTATTTGTTTATTAATCACGTCAATTGCCAGGATCATATTGGCGCCGCCGGTACGGAGTTCTTTAGTACCAGTAAATCTATTGACAAAGGGCTGTCGCTTTTAAGAACTAATTGGGAACGATCGGTCTAGGCAGGGTTTGAGCCCGCGACCAGTGCGTAACCAACTGAGCCGCTGATACCACACAAATTTACAGCCATAGTTCTACCTGCTCTTCTGAAAGCAACCAACTCTCCGCCCCATCCAGAGAAACCGTTAAATAGGGCTGTGATTCTTCCAATATTGCGAAGTTACTCTTATTTAGTTGAGTGTGAAATTTCTTACTTTGAAAGATTACTATGTGTAAAATGTTAATAATATAAAACAATCTAGGTATATACTTACGTAAATGCAACGAAATGGCGAGAGAAAGACACAGAAGCCAAGTAAGTGAGAAAATAATGACATAAAATCGAAAAATTACCTTAAAATGGAATTAAATTAATAAAAATATTATGTATTTCATTCAATGAATTTCTCTACCTATTCTGTAACAACTATTCTCACAAAAACTTATTCCTCTATTACATCATGTTAATCAAGAAGAGAAATAAGGGAATACATTAAGCTAAAGCGATAGTCAAACCTTTTAAAAGCTATTTTTAGTTAAAAACTATTTTAGTTACTATGTGATTTAAATTCGGTTAGTTCTCTTTTTATGACCAGAAGGATTACAAAAGAAAAAGGAATAAAAATTCCTGTTTGAGAAATGCTTATTTTAAAATTGAAATCAATAACAAGCAATACTTCGGAAATGGTTAACTCCCCAAAAATTCTTATGTGTTCCATTCACAATATTTCTTTAGCTGTTCCACAAACAAGTTTTTCTTACAAAATATTATTTTATCTAAACCATGCTAATCAAGATAAACATTACCACAATTGGTCTTATTGCTCGCTTCTTGGTAAGTAAGGGAATGCACTAGGCTAAAGCGATAGTATAATCATTGCTATGGGAAACAATTGCAATTAGATTTTCTGTGCTTGATAAGAGTAAACAAAAGAGAGACGAAATGAAAAACGTCTTCCATTGGAGTAAAGGTTAAGTAGCTTAAAACTGAAACCAATGAGTCTTAATAAATCTTGTATGACATAGATGGTGTTCTCATTTTTTGTGTAGTAAGGTTTTGCCTATGTCTTACGGTTGACCACTTAGACAAATGCTAAAGAAAAGTCATTTCATGATGAAGAGGTATTCAGAGACTAATTTCCAAAAATGTAAGATGTGCATTTCGTTTATCATGAACATGCCTTAAACATATGGAATTTTAATAAAACTCGTTAGAGCCATTTTTGAAAAAAATCAAAATGTTCGAAATCTTTTTCATGTAAAGGGTATTTTTGAGTAGGAGATTTTCTTTAAAATCTTCGTGCGGCATCATTTGAAGATGCTGCACTTAAATATCAGGTTTTGTATTAAACCGACTTTTCGTTTTTGAGTTGTTTTCCACAGACGCATATACACACTTAGCTTTTTCTTAAAATGTAACAAATAGATGTGAGTTTTCATAATCTGGGAGCCATTAAACATCAGCAATTCCTATAATGCAACAATCAAAGCGTGACGTTACGAACTAAAAAAGCAGCAGGTTTGGATGAAATTACAAATGAAGTTCTTTATAATTTAAAGGAGGTATTAATTCCGTATTTATATCTTTTGTTTAATGATTGTTTGGGGAAAGGAAGATTTCCCATTAAGTGTTATTATTTTAAAGAAACGTAAAGATGTTAAAATAGCTAAAACAATTAAATCCAGCTTGAAATTATATTTTCAATAACAATCCATATTATAAATAAAATAAAATGTCATCAGAATGCACAAACTTAAACTATAAGGCTTTCTTGAACGCAGATGTGACCAGCTCTTTTGCCTGGGTAACAAGGATGCAGCAGCATCGTTACAAGTAATGCCACAGATACACGAGTAATGTTGTTGAGCCAGCGAGGCGGTAACTTGTAACCAGTTTTCCGGAAACATGTGGTCCACTGTGTTGACAGTCTGTGTTATCCGATCTAAACATGCCTTTACGGCTATATTCACCTTACCAGAAGAATGTTAAGTGGAACTTGTGGTTGGTTTCATTTTTAACATAAGGTAAACTGAAAGCCTAAATATCTAGTTTATTATTTAACTTTTTGAAAAGTTCGAGATGTGAAGTATATCAATCGTATAAGTGTAGCTACTTAATTCTTACTTCTCTACACGTACCATGCAAATAGTAGGCAGAGAATGTATTGCATTCCATCCAAAACTAGATGTCGAGATTTCATAGAAAATATATCTTTTGAGACTCTAAGAATAAAAAAAGATATTTTTAGAAAAAGGCCAGTGTGTGTATGTGTGTGTGGGAGGTGGCATAACTTAAGAGTGAAAATTCCGTTAAATACCAAAATTGGTATTTAGGTTTAGTGTCTTCCAAAGATATGACATGAAAATTTTTGAGAACCACCCCACACCTTTACATGGACAATTTTTTGAAACTTTTGATTTTCTCAAAAATGGCTCCAACGATTTTGAATAACGTACCATATATTAAAGATGTTTACATGAAAAATAAAGCATATATTGAATTTTCTGGGAATAACCTCTGAATACCTCTTCATTCTGGGTGAATTTGACTGAATTTTGCATAACTGGTAAGCAAGCCGTAAGAGATCGATAAAGCTTACTACACAAAACATGTAGACCTCGTTTACACTCGTAATTTATGTCATATAAGTATTTTTTCTGTAGCGTTGACGTTTTGAAAACATTCTTGGTTATTGGTTTCAATTATAAACATGTAACTTTTCTCAAACAATTTTTCAATTGTTTTACATTGCGTTGAGCTTTTAAAAAATTAGACTGTCCCTTAAGCCTAATGTATTCCCTTATTTCTATTCCACTTAAAGGGAAGCAAGTAATAAAGCCAATTATGCAAATGTTTATCTCAATTAGCATGATGTACGTAAAAGAATAATCATTTGTAAGAAAAGCTTTTTTGCGGAACAGCAAGAGAACGATTTTAGAGACATTCTGGTAATCTCAAAACGTGCAATTTCGATATATACCCTTCTAATGATATGCTTCCACTACCTACTGCAGGTAAGTGGTAGTCTAAGTAAAAATAAGCTCCTAACGGATTTACTTTGGAAACTTGTAATTGGTTGATAAGAGTGACCATTTATTAAAAAGTTAAACTACTGTTAAAATTAAGATATTTTAGTCTCTGTACATATGGACGTGATAGCAGTTGCATAAGATGACGCAGTAACCCCGCCCCCTTTGACTCTAAATTCCTTGCAAATTTGCTGTTTGGTGTAGCTTCCCGAGCGGTGTCGTCACCGACTGCTTGGACCGCTCGCCTCACACCTAGGCTACCCGGGTTCGATCCCAGAGGATTGCAAGAAGGATTTCTGGTGTGCGAAGCGACCTCTTGGCGGGGTATCTCCGGGTTCTCGCATTTTTCCCACCATTCAATCCGCGAATGACTTTCCTGTCATTCACTAAACGTCATTTCATATCACCAATTTGCTACTTTCATACCAGGCTGATCACCCATCCTGGGTTCTCTTGATCCAAGGCCTGTTCTTCAGCGGACATCTTATGCCTGGCGCGGGCTTGTAAGTCCTACAGAGGAGAGCAAACATTGCTTTATTGCGTTCTCCTATAAAAACCTTCCCTTCGATTCAGTTCCTAAACTTTAAATATTTGCGATAATTTCTGAGCTTATAGAACCTAAGCTGCCTACATATATGAAGAGCTGTTGAAAATTCAAATATATGTATCTTGTTAACGCGTAAAATGCACAAATAAAGTGAACATTTTATCAAAAGTCCATGTCTGGAAGCTGGTTGGTGAAAATTAACCCACAGTTTTGTAAATGCAGTGAAAAAAATAGGATAAAGATAGGAACGAAAATTTATTGCTTTAGGGTTAGCGAAGTGGCATGCAAGGGAATTGGAATAGAACACCACCATGAATAGAGGATTCAGATCTTAGCCGATACAACATTGTCATGCAGGTTGTAGCACAGAACGGCCATCCGGAAATTGGACATTCACGGGTTCGCTGCGATCTATAAAACCTTTTGAACTCCTCCCTATCAGGAATTCGAATCACTCGCTGTTTTGGTACGGTAAAAAGTACATTATCGAAGCTGACACGGATATAAATGGCTGTTTTTCTATTGTGGACCATTTTGTTTTAACGTTTTTGTTCTCTTGCTGACGATCATCTCTGAGACCCATAACCAAAAGGTTTTTAGCAGTTAAAATAAGTTCAATTTATAGCATGTTTGTATGTATTCTATTAATTCTCTAAATTCCATACTAGATTTCACCCGCAGCTTCGTCCGCGAGCATATTCATTTACTTTGTAATATATAAAATCAAGTCACCTAATGCACCATCTTCGTCACCATATATAGAAGTGGGTGTATTTCTGAGCTGAATGCAGTGATTTAAGGATAGACTGAATAGCAAAAATTGCTAAAGAAATAATATATCTAGTTTTCTGTGCAGTATAATTGGAATTTCCTCTTTAGTTTGATACTTCACTGGGAGTCTCCTTCAACTTTCTGTGTCTGCCAATTGGTATAAAATGTCTAAGCTCAAAGATTGCCGTTTTAAACAGCTCTCCGTTGGCTTTAAAATGGTGGAAATTTTTTAGTAATTCTACTAGCTTCTTATAACGTAAGAAATAAACTATTAAAAACTCCAAAATTCATTTCTTGGCCCAAATTTAAAATTTAAGTCATGAGCCAACTTAATTCAACGTAACACCAAATGCAAATTTTAGAAACATTTACAGGAGATGAAAGAACATATTTTACACAATGATGTGCTTTCTACGACTTCCCCATGATATTTACACAAGGAAATTTAGAGCTCCAACATATGCATTCATTTCCAAGGAAACCGATGTTTAAATTTTTACTTTCTCCATACGCACTATGTACATAGTGTATAGAGAAAGTATTGCACTCCACCAAAAAATTCGATACCGAGATTTCACCGGAAATATATGTTTTAGGGTCCGCAATATCCATAAAAAGCATTTTCACAAAAAGGTCCTTGTGTGTGTGTGTGTGTGTGTGTGTGTGTGTGTGTGTGTGTGTGTGTGTGTGTGTGTCTGTGAACACGATAACTCAAAAACGAAAAGTCGATAAATACCAAACTTGGTATTTAAGTTTAGTATCTTCCAGGGATGCGACACGAAGATTTTGAGAAAAATCCCCCCACTCCCAACTACCCTTTACATGGAACTTTTTTAGAAAATTTTGATTTTCTCAAAAATGGCTGTAACGATTTTGATTAAAATTTCGTATATTAAACATATTTACCTGACAAATAAAATGTATATCTTGAATTTTCTGGGAATAGCCTCTGAAGAGTAGTTTAATCTGAATGAATTTTACTAAATTTTGAATAACTGCTAAACCGTAAGAGATGGACAAAAACTTACTACACAAAAATGTAGAGAACATTAAAACACACAATTTATGTTATATACATTTTTTTTCGTGGAGTTCGTCGTTTTTTTTGACATTCCTTATTTTTGGTTTCTGCTATGAAAAACGTCTACTTTTCTCATACAGGAACTTGTCAACTCCTATCCATATAGACAAAGGAACTTCATTGACATATCAACCAGCTTTTGACTATCACTTTAACCTACGGTTGTCCCTTATTTCGCTCCTACTTACAAGGAAGCGAGTAATTAGACTATTTCTGCTATTTTTTTCTGATTAGCATAAAGTAAATAAAAATATAAGCTTTTTAAGAATAATTTGTTGCAGGGATATGGAGAAAGTCATGTGAATGGTACACATAAGATTTTTTTTTATGATTAGCATAAGGTAAATAAAAGTATAAGCTTTTTAAGAATAATTTGTTGCAGGGATATGGAGAAAGTCATGTGAATGGTACACATCACATTTTTTAGTTATGCTGTCCACATATACCTACATACACCCATTTTTCTAAAGATTCTTTTTTGAATTCAGGTATCCTCAAATATTTATCTCCGATGAAATCTCGGAATCGAATTTTGGGTGAAATATTATACCTTCTCTGCCTATGTACATTCTACATACGAGCTAGAAAACAAAAACGGATGATACCTCAGTAGAAATCTGTGTATAGAACACGACATAATATGCCTGATGTGAAAGGATTATTATGACCTTTGCATGATTTGTGCGCATTTATATTATTATTATTATCATCATCATCATTATTATTATAAATCTGACGTCCAACACTTTGTTTGGCATAAGCAATATGGAGCAGTTGTTCACATAGAGCTACAGAAAACATGATAATCTAGCTCTGTAGAAATAAAAGCATCACGAGTACTCGTATTAACGAGTTAAGTCTTTAAAACATATTTTCCGGAATAATGTTTTTTCTCTTCTAAGCTCAGAATGGTCTGCTGGATTTAAATATATATTGTTGCACTATTATATATATATATATATATATATATATATATATATATATATATATATATATGAAATATGTAGTTAGAGCATTTGGAAAGTTTTGAGCTCTATAAACTTAAGCACTACTACTGGCGTTAAAAACATTCATCTATAACAGTCAGTCTGATCAGAACTGGAATAAAGAAGTGTGCATGAAAATGCCTATAAAGTGGAGAGGTGGCGAACGTAGAGTGCTGTATAATAGCTCGCAGTTCACTTTATTTCTGGTCGTTGAGAGTTGTGATTTGTTTGTTTTTTTTTTTTTTTTTTTGTTATCTTTATTTATTATTGCCTGGTGGGATAGGTCTTGTAGCGACAATACGCATTAAAATTGTTAAATATTTCAAAGATGCTAACAGGGTTTACAAGTGTTTATAATACAGTTGTTATTTTTTGAGACTTTAAATAATTATAATAAATTGGTCGGTTCATCTAATGCTCCCAGAAGATTTGTGGGGATTTGGTTCTTGATCCTGCAGTAGAAATGGTGGCCACAATCGCTAATAATATGTTTCGGTGTCAGTCGTTTGTTGCAATGTCCACAAAATGGAGGATCCTGGTAAATAAATAACCATAAGTTCATTTTTAAAGCCAGTTCTTAATCTGGTTGAGTAACACCTGGTGATGGTGGCTGAGAGCTTTATAGATTCTTGGAAATGCTGTGCGAGATTTTATATGCTGTTTTTATTATTTTTAGACCAGTTGCAATTCCACAGTTGTATCAGTTTTTAACTTTCTCCATACGCATTATGTACATAGTGTATAGAGAAAATATTGCACTGCACCAAAAATTCGATACCGAGATTTCACCGGAAATATATGTTTTAGGGCCCCCAATATCCAAAAAAAGCATTTTCACAAAAAGGTCCGTGTTTGTGTGTGTGTGTGTGTGTGTGTGTGTGTGTGTGTGTGTGTGTGTGTGTATCCGTGTGTCCGTGTGTCTGTGAACACGATAACTCAAAAACGAAAAGTCGGTAAAATACCAAACTTGGTATTTAAGTTTAGTATCTTCCAGGGATGCGACACGAAGATTTTGAGAAAAATCCCCCCACCCCCAACTACCCTTTACATGGAACTTTTTTCGAAAATTTTGATTTTCTCAAAAATGGCTCTAACGATTTTGATTAAAATTTCGTATATTAAACATATTTACCTGACAAATGAAATGTATATCTTGAATTTTCTGGGAATAGCCTCTGAAGAGTAGTTTATTCTGGATGAATTTTACTAAATTTTGATTAACTGCTAAACCGTAAGAAATGGACAAAAATTTACTACACAAAAAATGTAGAGCACTTTAAAGGACACAATTTATGTTATATACATTTTTTTCGTGGAGTTCGTCGTTTTTGTGACATTCCTTATTTTTGGTTTCTGCTATGAAAAACGCATACTTTTCTCATACTGGAACTTGTCAGCTCCTATCCATATAAACAAAGGAACTTCATTGACATAGCAACCAGCTTTTGACTATCACTTTAACATACGGTTGTCCCTTATTTCGCTTCTACTTACAAGGATGTGAGAAATAAGACTTTTTCTGCTAATTTTTTTATCTGATTAGCATAAAGTAAATAGAATTATAAGCTTTTTAAGAATTATTTGTTGCAGGGATATGGAGAAAGTCATGTGAATGGTACACAACAGATTTTTTATTCTGACAGTAATAACACCTCAATATATCTATAGCGCAAAGAAAAACTAACCCAATTTTTCATGCATCTTCATTATGTGTGTCTTTATTTTTCACGTCCCCGACTTCAAATACTTATTAAAATATTGATTAAAGGTTATTATTATTATTATTATTATTATTATGTTTATTATCGTTCTTATAATTATTTTAAAATAACCTGATTTGAGTCATGTCATCAGTCATCAAACATTGGTCAGGTGATCGCCGCTTTAAACCTGTCTCTAAACCTATATCTATATCTATCTATCTATCTATCTATCTATCTATCTATCTATCTATATATATATATATATATATATATATATATATATATCTACCCAGGCGGGCTATCAATATTTTTACTGGCATGAAAATAGCTCCTGTGGAAGAAATTCCGCACACCAGCGGCGCTGATATTGTCTTTGCAATTGGTAGCGTTGTTAAAAAACATGTGTTTTTTATCCATCAAACAATTGACTCAGAACCTCAATATTTTGATAAGCATTTGAAGTCGGAAATGTGAATTAAAAAGACGCACCTATAGAAGGTGCATGAGTATAAGAAGGTGTGTTGAAGTGTAAATTACTAGGTTAAGACAAGTGAACAAAGACGCAAACGAATTCCACTTTCATAGCTCAAATGTGGGAGCTGTAGTCTCACTGTCCTTCTGATCCTAGGTTCGCCTCCTAATTATAGGATCTTACCAAGCCATCGTATTAGTTACAGCTGTTTAACTGGTACCACTATGTTACTGAAAATCAGAGTTGGCATGGGCAAGTGCATCTTTTAATAAATGATTTATTAACTATGGTAAAACGCACTATCTGCAAGACTAGTGTGCAATACATGTGTGTTAAAGCAAAACATTATATCGGAAGTAGAAAAGACTGTATTTCGTGTGAACTTTTCAAATTACTCCTCTATTCTGCAATAAAGAATTGCTCACATTCATATCGCTGTATGCTGTTTGAGTCCTAGTACAATAACAGTAATTTTTGGTTTAAATATTGTGTAAAGAAGCCTTTGACTCATTATTTAGTGAAGCATATCATAGCATAAATATGAAGGTTCTTAACCGTCCAATTTTCCAGTGAAATCTTGAAGTCACATTTTTTTCGGTGGAAAACTACTTTCTCTACCTGGGATAGGTACGAAAGTGAAAATTGAACACCATTACTATTTTATCACTATTTTTAGGCTCGCAAACATCACTGTTTGTTTAGTGATTGAAATTTCATGCATTTTCTGTTTTAAACATTGGTGCTAATTGTGAAATAACACGTTTTTCAATATGAAACCACACAAAGAAGTGGAAAAATTCAGGTGTGATAGGTTCACATTGTTTCCTCAATCCATTCCTGTACAAATTATTCTTGCAAAAACTTACCCTTCTATACGCTACATATGAATCAAGATAAAGAAATGGTTTTACTCCACATTTCATTACAGCTAGAAGGGGAAATACAGCAGACTTAAGCGATGAATCAAATCCATCCTATGTTATAAGCTTATAATTCAATTCCCTTAATGGCTATTTCTTGAAACAGTAGAAGTATTTGAAAGTTCAAACCAATAATTAAAATATCTCGGTTATGATGGATGCCACAATTGTTCTTTTTTCGTCATTTACCCTCCTTCATGAATGTATAATCTCCAAGACTTACAAGCAGCTTCTGAGGTCAGATTCCTGTTGAGGAAAGAAGGATTCTGGATCAGAGAGAGAGAGAGAGAGAGAGAGTAGGGTGGGTGATCAGCCGATGCCTGATATTAGAGTGTGCAAGACATTGTGAAATGATGGTGAAATGGATGAAAAGAAAGGAGGTTAAGGAGTAGGTAGTGGATTGAACGGCGAGTGAAAGCGGAGAAGCTGGAGAAAGTCCGCCCAGACGCCGCTTTGTCCACCACAAATCCTACATGCGGTCCCAACTCGCCTTTGTGAGAGGCAAGCGGTCTAGCCACTTGGCCATGGCGTCGCCTCCCCCCACAAAAGCTCTTGACATAGAATTTGTTCTTTAACCAGATCTATATTTTCGTTGTAGTGAGCTTTGGTTTATATGATACGGTTTACCAATTATACAAGTGTTCTCTAAGTAAAGAGGCTTTCATATTCCGAGAAAATTGAAGTTATACATTTTATTGACCATGAAGTATCTTAAACATGCGGTATTTTAATAAAAAATGATAGCCGGTTTTCGGAACATTAAAAAGACAAAACATTTTTCCATGTGAGGGGTAGCTTGGTTTGGGGGAATTTTTATTGAAAATCTTCATGTCATAATCATTGGAAGATACAGAAATTCAATTGGTATTTAACCATGTTCTCGTTCTTTAGTTGCATTGTTCACATATCTACAGGCAGACACACACACATATACACACAAGATATTTTATATTTTTCCTTTTTATTCAAGGATCCTAAAAACGTGCATTTCCGGCGAAATATTGGTATCGTAGTTTCTAGTTGAATGTAATATCTACTTTATCTGCTTACTACTATACTTAATAATAGAGAAGATAAAATTAACATATTGGTTCACAAATCGTTGAAGATTTATAATTCTCGCATGTTCGCCTAAGACTGATGGTCCAATTTAATGATTAAAATGTTCTTTCGGGCTTGTTGGACATGGTGAATAGGAGCCAAGGATCCCACGAACTTCGGCAATCAAGATCGCAAGAAAGTTTAGTCCAACCGACGACATCCATGAAAGCGTCATCTGTTATATTACTAGTAACAAGTTCCTTATTACTTTCTCTATAAGTACTATATACATAGTGTATAGAGAAGGTATTGCATTGTACTAAAAAATTTGATACCGAGATTTCACTGGAAATACATGTTTTGAGACCACCTGAATCCAAAAAAAGCATTTTTAGAAAAATGTCATTATGTGTGTGTCTGTCTGTGTGTATGTGTCTGTGTGCCTGTGAGCAGCATAGCTCAAAAACGAAAAGACCGTTAAATACCAAACTTGGTATTTAAGTTCAGTATCTTCCAAGGATGCGGCACGAAGACTTTCAATAAAATCCCCCCACCCCCAACTACCCTTCACATGGAAAAATTTTCAAAAATTTTGATTTTCTAAAAAATGGCTCTAACGATTTTAATTAAAATATAACATATTAAAGATATTCTTGACAAATAATATGTATATCTTGAATTTTCTGAGAATAGCCTGAAGACTACTTTATTCTGGATGAATTTTACGGATTTTTTTGTAACTGGTAAACCGTAAAAGATAGACAAAAACTTGCCACACAAAAATGTAAAGTACATTAAAACATACAATTTATGTTATATACATTTGGATTTGATCGTTTTTTAAATATTTCTTGCTTTTTGTTTCAGCCTTAAAAAATGTATACTTTTCTCATACAGGAATTTGTCAACTCCTGTCCATACAAACAAAGGAACTTCAGTCACATAGCAACCATCTTTTGCTATCACTTTAACCTATGTTACTCCCTTATTTCGCTTCTACTTTCTTAATTAGCATTAAGTAAATAGAAGCATAAACTTTTTAACAAACATTTGTTGCAGAGATATAGAGAAAATCATGTGAATGGATTACAACTGATTTACGAGGTACGTCCAGAAAGTAAGCTCCGTTTGGTAATAACATTAAATTGTGTACAGATACAGAATCATTATTTATTGCACAAAATTCTACAACTCTTAAACTACTTTTCCACATAACTGCCGAAATTTTGCAGGCATTTGTCATAGCGTGGCACAAGGTTTTGTATACCTTCTTCATAGAAGTTTGCCGCCCGTGTCTTCAAAAAGTTGGAAACATTTTCTTTCAGCTCTTCGTCATTGTTGAAGTGTTGACCACCAAGGAAAGACTTAAGATGTAAGAACAGTTGAAAGTCGCCTGGAGCGAGGTCAGGGCTGTATGGAGGATGGTTAAACACGTCCCAGCCAAATCCCTGTAGGAGGTTTTTCGTCACATTTGCAGTGTGTGGTCGTGCGTTGTCGTGAAGAAAAACAACACCTTTTGACAGCAATCCTCAGCGCTTATTCTGTATTGCGTGGCCCAATTTCCTAAGTGTCTCGCAATAAACATCTGCTTTGATTGTTTGACCACGCGGTAAGAAATCAACGAGTAAGATGCCTTTCCAGTCCCAGAACACTGTGCACATCATTTTTCGAGGTGTCAAGATTTGTTTCGGCTTAACCTTTGCTGGGGATGAAGTGTTTCTCCATTCCATTGATTGCCGCTTACTTTCAGGGGTGTCGTAAGAAACCCAAATCTCATCTCCTGTGACTATCTGTGTCAGAAATTCTTCGCCGTCTTCATCATAACGGGTTAAAAACTGAAGTGCACTACCCATCCATTTTGTTTTGTGTTGCTCAGTAAGAATCTTTGGTACCCAACGTGAGCAAAGTTTACGAAATTTCAGTTTTTCGGTAACAATTTCATGAATTGGTGATCGTGAGCTTTGGGGAAATTCCATAGCGAGAGCACTAATTGTAAACTTGCGGTTTTCCTGGATCTTGTCATCAATTGCGTGAACCAGTTCTTCTATAACCAAAGATGGACGCCCACTTCGTTCTTCATCGTGCACTTCACTGCGTCCTTCATTGAACATGTCGGACCCATCTTCTCACCATTGAATCACTCATCGCATTTTGTCCGTAAACTTCGCAAATTTGCCGATAAATTTCAATTGGTTTCACTTTCCTAGCATTCAGAAAACGAATCACAGATCTGATTTCACAAGCGGCGGGATTTCCAATCAACACCGACATTGTAAACAAGCACAACAAAGCGTATGTGGCTGACAGCGATCTCAAAATGGCGCACGTTTCTTCTCCTTGATACAGAGCGTCTACCGCGCATGTGCGGAACTGCGATCGCAGCGCTGCAGCAGAGATATATTAAAACGGAACTTACTTTCTGGACGTACCTCGTATTTTACTTTGTCTGTGCGTACTATGTACATAGTGTATAGAAAATGTATTGCATTCCATCCAAAACTTCAATACCGAGACTTCACCGGAAATAAACATTTTAGGATCTTCTGTATACAAAAAAAAATGAAATACATCCATGTGTGTGTCTGTGTGTCGGTGTGTCAGTGTATCCTTTTGTCCGTGTGTCCACATATCTATGAATACGATAACTCAAAAATGAAAAGTTGGTAAAATACCAAACTTGGTATTTAAGTTTAGTATCTTTTAGGGATGGGACACGAAGATTTTCAGAAAAATCCTCCCACCCCAAACTTCCCTTTACATGGAAAAAAATTCGAAAATTTTCATTCCCTCAAAAATGACGCTAACGATTTTGATTAAAATGCCGTATATTAAAGATATTAACATGGCAAATAAAATATATATGTTGAATTTTCTGGGAAAAGCCTTTAAAGTCCTCTTTATTCTGGATGAATTTTGCTGAATTTTGCGTAACTGGTAAACTGTAAAAGATAGACAAAAATTTACATCACAAAAAATGTAGATCTCGTTAAAACACACAATTTGCCATAATCGAATTTTTCGCGGACTATTTTTGACCATTTTGAGATATTTCTTGTTATTTGTTTCATATTTAAAATACTTAAACTTTTCTCACTGGTCTGCATAGAAAATGATTTCAACCACATAGCAACCAGATTTTAAAACATTTTACTATCGTTTTAACTTAGTGTACTTCCTTATTTACCTTCTACTTACAAGGAAGTAAGTAATTAAGACAATTTCTGATAATGTTTATCTCGATTATCATTAAGTAGATAGAAGAATAAGCTGTTTAACAATAATGTGTTAGAGCGATGTAGAGAAAGTTATGTGAATGAAACACATCAGGATTTTGATTATATATTTTTTGTTTTTTAAATATGTTTAATGTGCATTAACTCCATTACGGTGATTTTCATGTTACGTCACACCTGTACTTAGGTATATGCTGATGGGGCTATCGTGTAATGCCTTTAAATTGCCCTGAATACTGAGCTTTATTAAATGTTCCAAAGGGATGTTCGTTGTGATACTTTAATTACGACAATATCCATTTGCTAGCGCTTGTAGCTAATAAATTAAAACAATAAAAGATGCTTATGAGTGGAAAACATGTATTTCGTTTGCAGTACTAACAATCGAAAAGGCCATTTGAAAGTCATTATCGCTTCCAAAACGCTCCAAGCACTGTTAATTGTGGGATTTGTACGTTATATTAAGTCTGGGACAAAGCAGGGAGGATATTTGAAAACTGCGAAATGCGCTTTGTAGTTTACACACTGTCGCCAACGTTGGCGCTGTGAACGTACTGGAAAAGGCTTTACAGATGAAAAATAAAACGTTGGTGGTAAGAGCGATGCAGCTTTGGTTTTGCATGCTTGCCAACATGCGCGCTTGGAGTTGCCCTTTGATTTGCACACACTCTGGTTTAATTGCTGGTTACGGGCTTAATAGTCGGGTAGATGCATAATTACCTACCAGAAAGGTTTAATCGCATTAGTTGCTATAGGAGAGCTTTGTAATAGGATTAATTGGCCTGTTACTGCTCGACATTGCCTCTAGTTACCTATGGCCAATGTCATTGCTCAAGCTGGTAGCCGCAAGATGTTTCACATATGTATGTCCCCCAAGCAATAACTGCTTCCCCGCGCGAGTCAAGAGCAACAAGGAAACAAACAACCTTTCATGAAACGGTTCCGAACGCGTGCATGGTTTATAGTGGGATGTTTCAGAAGGAAACTGCTCTGACTTCATTTAAATCATCTTTTACAAAATGCAGGTTTTGCTTTTCAATCAATCAACACCTTAATGCCCCTTGTAGCAAATTCCGTCTATTAATTCAGCTCCTTTAGGGAAAGATATGCATTTTGGAGTCCCAGTGATAACTGATATGCGTTATGCACAAATAAGAGGGGATTTAAAACAAGCCGGAAGGCGTCCATTTTAAGCAAGAAACTAAAATTACAAATAAAGCTAAAGATAGTATGTGAGCTCAAAAAGAAACATTGCAAACATTGCAAATAAAGCTAAAGTTAGTATATGAGCTCAAAAAGGTCATCCAAACTGATGGAAGGTGCCTTTTAAATTCTGTATGTGAAATAAGAAAATCTGAGTTATGCATGGTTTCCTTTCTAATCTAAGTTGTTTCAAATCAACTCTTGGTTGAGAACACGCACGTACTCAACCACAAAACCCAGAGAAGGGCTGGAGGCGGAGCGTGGTAGCCAATACGCAACTGGGAAAAGCTCATACCACAATACTTGCGTCCTGCCACTTTATTTCCAACATTTGATTCAGCTTTCCCTGAATTCTGCTCTGTTGCATGTTTCAGGTAGACTCCTGTGAATCGGGACTACTCGCTGCTGTTTTTCGTGCACCCACGCTGGAGCAGCCTATTCTAACCTCATAATTTAGAGTTTTATTTGTTCCTTAAAATTATTTTAATTCATCAACGAGGAGTTATAAAACTGGGGCAATACTTTCTTAATATGTTTTCACAGATTCCTACCTTGAATATGCTAAATACACGATATATTAACTAGAATATTTAATTGAAGCTTCCAAATACGTAAAGTGATTTCAGAGTCAAAGAGTGTACCAGAACATAAAACAAACAAACAAACAAAAAAAAAAACAAAAAAAAAAGCCGCGCATCGCTTCACACCTGGGTTCGCTGCATGTGGAATTTGTGGTGGACAAAGCCACGCAGAGGCGGGTTTTCTCCGGATTCTCCGGTTTCGCCGTCATCGCATTCCACCGGTAATCCATATTTATTTCATGTATCATCAGTAACATCGCCTACGGTGCTTATGTAGTAAAATGGGCGTAATTCGCTATAAAAATCAAACGTACTTCGAGAGATTTTGTGCTTAATTTTATTTAAATCCAGATTGATGGTGGCATGAGATGGCCTTAATAGTATGCTTAGTCATTCCAGGTAGTAAGTGTAGCACATTTACTTATATTTGGATCCCAAATTATAGTAAATTTTGAACTCAATTGTTTTATTTCAGTTCTTTTTGTATGGTCAGACTTTTCATAGCTCTTTTGATAGCTCTTTAGATAGCTATATTCGTTACTGATGTTTAAAGAGAGAAAATTTGTGTGTATGTGTGTGTGTAGGCTAAATCAACAACGTCACTGTAAAGCTCTATTTACTCGGACGGATTTGGGACTATAAATCCCTAATTTCATTGAACTAAGATGATTTACAAAACGATTTAAAAGGATGCATAAAACCCTTCTACTTGAATGCTAACGCATTGGAATTACAAGAGACGTGATTATGCAGAAGCTGCTGCTTTCGGTTGAGAATACCATGAAATAGAATGTTATTACTGACAGAATATAAATAATTCCTAGGTTAGAAAATTTGGTTATATTTTATTGTATGTAATAAGAGGTCATATTATAACACTTCACTAAACAGAAGACAGAGTTTAAAAAGGCGACAATCATATGTATATTATTTGTTTTTAATAGCAATTTAATAAATAATGCAAATTTGCATGTAATGAACCATTGTTAAGAGGCCCAATCTATGAAAATTAACCACAATTCTTGAAAATTTTGATTTTTGGATTTTAGCGCATTAATACACAGCGACCCTGTATTCTAATATGCCGAAGCTATTTTCAACCACTTGCAATTTAAATACTCGTCACTTATTCTTTTAAATAGACGTATTGATGGTAACAAAAGACACTTCAAATATTAAAAGGCGCGTCTCTCTAAATCCATTGTGCAAATTTCAGGTAAATGTTCAAAATGTTCAACCAATCAGTTTGATTTTTCTACCAGAGAATCTTAATATCATAATAAATAAAATTATTGAATTAATTTCTAAGTAAGAAAAATTAATTATATATTTGAATCAACAAATTTAAGTAATCTACGCAAATAACGAAAAAAGTATGAACGAATAATTTATCGTACGATTTCCTGCAGTAATATTTACTTAGTTTGAAAGTCATCCGATAACTTTTAAATTGATATTCTCGGAATGTAATAATGAAGTTTTGTTACAACATTTTGAAACCAGAAGCACAAGGAATATTTTTGGTAGAGCAGTTAAAAAAACTCTCAAAAACTAATTAATAATATTGTCTGAAAATTTCAAAAATAAAATGGCGTGTTATTTATGGACGCTCTTTAACTGCTGTGGTTCTCAGCGTCCCATTCTAAATTGGACGTGAAAGACCGCTTAATTTTGCTCAGAGGCCTCTCTATCAGGCTTGAGTTCTATTACGCGCCGTGAATCTACGACACGGGACCCGCGGCTTCACTTCCTTTCCGAAGGAAATTTCAGAATTAGTTACACATAACAATAGAGGTATTTGGTAAAAAACTGAATTTAATTGCTTAAGAAACATTGCATTTAAAATGTTCACTGGTTAGTCCCCTCTAACCCACTGAATAATCTTTATTGTACTTTTATAGATATATGCTTTTATAGATATGAAGTTTTTGAATGCCAAAATCTTCTGCTAGCCCCCATGTAATTTTCTTGCATTTTCTTTGTGTTATTATGTAACTGCTAATGAGCAGTACAAGTAACTGCATTAAGAGAGAAAACTGCTAACATTATAAATCAGGGAACTGATTGTTCATATTAACCGAGGAGAATATATTTCTCGTGGTCGCAGAAAATGTTTCAAACAGGTGAATTTGTTAGCCTAGAAGTAGGGAATCTTACTTTATTGTATGTTACTGTGTCTGCATTATGTGTCTTTTATGCTATTAAATAATTATGGGGCTAAAAGAAAGTACCAAGCTTAAACAGTTTAGCATGCTACAATTATTTAAAAAATACTCGATCATTTGGATCCAGGATTCTCTTGTGTATGTCGTATTATGAAAATTAAATCTGATGTGTTCCATTCACATGCTTTTCTCTACCTGCTCCATATACAAACCTTCCTTATAAAATATTGTTTTATCCTTATATCCTAATGAAGATAAGCAGTAACAGAATTGGTCTTATTACTTGCTTGCTTGTAAGTAGAATGGAAGAACGGAATACACTAGGTTAAAGTGGTGGACAATGTTTTTAATAGCCCGTCGCTAAGTGAAACAACTGTAATTTGGTTCTCGTTGCTTGCTAACAGTAAAATTAGGAGAGATGAAAGGAAAGATGACTTCAGGAGTATGAGAAAAGCTTTAGTAGCTTAAAATTGAAACAATAACATGGAGTATCTCAGAAGCGGTTAACACTACAAAACTGAATATGATATGAATTGTGTGTTTTAACGAGATCTATATTTTTTGTACAAAACTTTCTGTTGTCTCTTCTTGTTTATCAGTTATGCAAAATTCATTCAGAATGAAAAGATCTCGAGACGCTATTCCCAGTAAATTCAAGATATACATTTCTTTTGTCATTCATAAAAATATATAAAGCATATAGTATCTTTTTTAATCAAAATATCTAGAACAATTTTTGAAAAAAGCAAAGTTTTCGAAAAATGTTCCAAGTAAAGGGCAAGTTTGGTATTTAACCACCTTTTCTTTTTTGAGTTATGGTGTCGACAGATACAGACACACGGACTTTTTTCTAAAAAGTACTTTCTTTTATTCATCTCCATCTCTGTAAAAAAAAAAATTTTTTTATTGTTTCATTTATATAGCCCCTTTAACAACTCATTGTATGTAGATTCTTTTACGTTTGGTTTAAATCATTTTATTTTTCTCAAATACACACACACATTCACTCTCACATATATACTTCCAGACTCCGTGGGAGATAGGGAATAATTCTGGCTAAAGAAAAATTCTTGCCCCAGCCGGGAATCGAACCGGGACCACTCGGCCACGGAGTTAATAAGCTTATTCCTCTATGTCTTTAATGCTAAAACATTAGCAGAAACGGTCTTATTACTTAGTTCCTTTATAAATAAAAGGGAAATTAGAGATCACACTAGGCTATACCAATGTTTTAAAATGTAGTTTCTATGGGAATGAAATCCATCTCTTTGCGTGGCCATATGATCAAATTTTAAGAACTTTAAAACTGTAATCAATAACAAGGAATATCTCGAAAACGGCCAACTCCACGAAAAAGATGTGTATGACATAAATTGTGTGTTTTAACGTGATCTACACTTTTTTTCTGTAGTAAGTTTTATCTATATCTTACGATTTACAGTTATGCAAAATTTAATAAAAATCATCCAGAATAAAGAGTTCTTTACAGGCTATTCCCAGAAAATTCAAGATATAAATTTTATTTGGCATGTAAATATCTTAAATATAAGAGATTTTAATTAAAGTCGTTAACATTCGAAACATTTTTGAGAAAATCAACATTTTTGAGATTTTTTCCATGTAAAGGGCAGTTTGGGGTGGGGAGATTTTCTTGAAAATCTTCGTGTCGCATCCTTGGAAGATACCAAACTTAAATACCAAGTTCGGTATTTAACGGAATTTTCGTTTATGAGCTATGCAGACATGCTCGCACACACATGGACCTTTTACCAAAATTCTTTTTTTTTTGGATTCAGGGGGAACCAAAACATATTTCCGGTGAAATCTCGGTATCAAAATTTTGGGTGCAATACAATACCTTATCTATACATAATGCACATACACGTGTACAGAAAGTAAAAATATGGAAACCCAATGACAACAAATGTCAGTTCTACATATTGCAGATAAGCATCATGTTCCAAAGGGAAATGCCGCCGTTATAACCGTGCAGTTAATTGCGGGGTATAAAGGGGTGAGTAGGGGAGCAAACCATTAATAACCGATAGCTAATGACAAAATAAATTATTTAAAATGAATTGAATATTTTAAATAAATCGACATATTTTGTAATGCTTATGTTGTTTATCACTTATGCAAGATTATACACAATTCCTTAACAAGAACTTCACAAGTTCACAGGCTGTTCCGAAAATATGCAATATACATTATATTTGCCGCGTGAGCGCAAATCATTTTAAAGAAAACCGTTTCAGCTATTTTTGAGAAAATAGAAAATTTTGAAATCTTTTTCATATAAAGAGTAATTGAGGTGGGGAGTTTATTGTAATATTCGTATCGCTCTATATTTCATTTTTTAATTCAGTTCCGGAGTCTTTTCAGGACTCCGGCGCTATATTCCTTTTTCTTTCTTTTTTCTTTTTTTTTTTTTTATTTGATTACCGATTTTGCCTTTGCTTTTAATACACACATACACACATTTACAAGTACACAAATACCCACGCCCATGGCGGGACTCAAACCCACGATCCCCTGTGCCACGAAGTACCAAAGTGAGACACTTTAGCGAGCGTGGACATGGGGACCGTCATTATCTGTGAAGGATACTGAACGAAAATATAACAAGTTTGGTATTAAACAGACTTTACATTTTGAATTATGCTGTTCACCAAAACTATTCGCATTATTTTCGGCCAGCAAATGGGAAAAAGTAGGAAAGACCGGTTTCTGCATCAAGCGACACCTTTCCCCCTCACACAAGCCCTAGCCGAAAAGATTAGGAATGACTGTACATGGTAAATGCATGCATTTATTTAATAAAGTGCTACCATGGGAAGATAAACACGACAATTTTCCTAGAACAAAGTCGGGCTTGAAGATCATGGCTTGAATATTTCCTATTTCTGTGTTTCTAGCGACACAGATGAAGAAACGTAGGTATAAGTTTGTCTGGTGAGGAAGCAATTCCATCTAGTCACGCCCCTTCTGCTACCCAGGTCTCTCTGGCGGAGAATGAATTCTCAGCTTTGGCCGGGCCGTTGGGGAGGGGACCCGCGAAAGACACGAGTCTATTAAAACCAGTCTTGGGGCTAGTGCCCCAGCGCTCCTATTGATTTTCCTAACCCCTTGAACCTTTTTATGTTATCTAAGATTAATAATTTGGCCCTGGAAAACCTGCTCTTCCCTTCATAGAGTGGCAGGCTTAAAGTGGGTAATTAGTGCGTGTAAATGAAATGTTTCCTGAGGCGCTCAGAGCACCTTATCTTCCTGGGACGGGCGTCGCCATATATAACGTGCGTGTGGAATTAATTCCGGGTATGCCTTGCAAGAGGGATGGGCTTAAGCTTAGCAAATGTTTATTCAAGCCCTGCTGCCACTTCATAGCGCAGCACATATACTTAGTTTATGAATTCCGTTCAAAAACGACGGAATAATAATTTAATTTATATATGCTGGAAATAACAAGTACAACGGCAAAAAGTCGTTTCACTTCCGGTAGAATAAAGGTTTTATAGTCCAAGTTGAGAAGGTGTATACTTAAAAGGTTTGTCAACATAACCTGATATCCTGAGCTGCTAAGAAAATATAAAATTAAAATCGTTTGAAAATACAATACCAGCTATTCTTCTTCTATAATAGACAAGACGTAATTTTATCAACAATAAAATGAAACACGAGAAATACAAACCTTATATCATGTTACTTATTTTATTACCAGAAGTCCGCCTATAAAGACGATAGCAGAGTATAAGATTGCTATACTCTGCTATCGTCTTTATAGGCGGACTTCTGGTAATAAAATAAGTAACATGATATAAGGTTTGTATTTCTCGTGTTTCATTTTATTGTTGATAAAATTACCAACATTTTGAATTTTAGCAGCCGAGGAAGAATATTTGTTCCCCTTACAGGCTTAATATTAATATTCTTGTTCTATAATTTTGTATTTTATATTGTTTCTAGCTTATTTTATGTATATTTCATTTTTCAAAAGTAATGGCCATCATATGAAACGGATACTTTTGATATTCCTCTCTTTGTTATTCCATGATTTCTCTTTTTATTTAGTTCTAATTGAAAAATTCTCCTAATTTTTACTTTCTCTACACTTACTATGTACATAGTGTACAAAGAAGGTATTGCACTCCACCTAAAAATTCGATACCGAGATTTCACCGGAAATATAAGTTTTAGGGTCCCCAATAAAAAAAAAAAAAAAAAAGCATTTTCACAAAAAGGTCCGTGTGTGTGTCCGTGTGTCAGTGTGTTCGTGTGTCCGTGTGTCTGTGAACACGATAACTCAAAAACGAAAAGTCGGTAAAATACCAAACTTGGTATTTAAGTTTAGTATCTTCCATGGATGCGACACGAAGATTTTGAGAAAAATCCCCCCCACCTCAAACTACCCTTTACATGGAACTTTTTTCGAAAATTTTGATTTTCTCAGAAAGGCTCTAATGATTTTGATTAAAATGTCGTATATTAAAGATATTCACATAACAAATAAAATATATATCTTGAATTTTCTGGGAATAGCCTCTGAAGACTGCTTTATTCTGGATGAATTTTATGGATTTTTGCATAACTGCTGAACCGTAAGAGACGGACAAAAACTTTTTTTTTTCGTGGAGTTGATCGTTTTTGACATATTCCTTGTTTTTGTTTTCAGCTATGAAAAACTTATACTTTTCTCATACAGGAATTTATCAGTTCCTGTCCATACAAACAAAGAAACTTCAGTCACATAGCAACCAGCTTTTGATTATTAGTTTAGCCTATAGTACTCCCTTATTTCCCTTCTACTTACAAGGAAGCAAGTAATAAGATTATTTGTGCTAATTTTTTTCTCGATTAGCATGAAGTAAATAGAAGCATAAGCTTTCTAACAATAATTTGTTGCAGAGATGTAGAGAAAGCCATGTGAATGGAACACATCAGATTTTTGAGTTATCGTGTTCACAAACACGTTGACATACGGACACACTCATAACTGACTCACACGGACCTCTTTCTATTTTTTTTTTTTATACAGGGGAAACTCTATTTCCGGTGTGACATCTTGCATAGTCATGCAGAATGATACGGTGCTGTTCCATGAAAAGTTGTCGCTTTTGCCTGAACACTCGACAAAGGTGGTGTTACAGGAATGTGCAGTAGTAGATAGCGTCTCAGGGATTGGAGGCATCCTGTTTCTCCTAATCCAAAGTTTACAGAGTGCTGTGAAAGTGGTGTTCATTTTGGCGTATGACGTTGACGGGGTAATACTGTATCATTATGTACCACCGAGAATGATGATAGTCCCTGTAATTATGATCTCTTTGCCAAAGGAAAAGAACCACTGCGAGGGATACGGTACAATACTAGAGTACAGAACACCACCAATAGAAATAGATGCGTAGATGGTATACATGCCTTCCAAACATTTGGCAAAAGTTCATAAATAATGAGGGTGATTATATTGAAAACGTGAAACTAAAAATACCTTTGTCAATAAAGTCATTACAGAAAAAAGTAATAGTTCTTATTATTTTTTATCCAGCCCTTGTATTTGCAAAGTTTCATCCTTAACGTTTTCAACTATACTAACAACTACTGCAACCGGTGGCACGTCATCCATGGTGGGGAGTGGCGTTCAGTAGGTAGACAATATGACGAACTTAACTACATCCACTTTTTTCGCAACTATGTTTTTTATGAAGCAGCGTTCCTCAACACAGGTCATGTTAATTGCCACAACATGCATTACTAGAGCACTTGTAAACCCACAAAGATTGCAGGAGGCGGCCCTTCAAGTCCCAATATTTGGCCTGGTATATTAGGTAATCATTCTATAGGTCCATATTTTTGTGATTGCCAATTCATTTCTATAGTGGAAACCGATAACTTGTAAAGGTTTATCTGTGTGATGACCCGGCATGATGTCATAGTCACTGTTAATGCACTACTTTGGGAACCAGAGAGGTTCACAGCGACCATAATATGGGCTTGCAAACGTTTTCTAGTTTGTATGTACGAATTGCATTTTGTAAAATCTCAGGACAACCTATTGGCTTTCTTTTGTATGAAAGAATAGCTTTTAATAGTG
This sequence comes from Hymenopus coronatus, assembly GCA_030762935.1. Taxonomy (NCBI): domain Eukaryota; kingdom Metazoa; phylum Arthropoda; class Insecta; order Mantodea; family Hymenopodidae; genus Hymenopus; species Hymenopus coronatus. The sequence continues at coordinate 89,237,419 of CM060894.1, read as the reverse complement.
AACTATTATTTAATGATGTCTTATGTTTGTAAGTTATAATTATAATGTTATAAGAATTTATTTATCGTATTCATTAAACACAGTTTGCTTTTGAATGCAATTCACATGATTAAACTAATTACATGAAATGACATTTTCATGCTAAACTATAAGTGTTCGGTAAATGTAACAAAAGTAAACAGTAACATAAAGTGGAAATATTTGAACTTGGGATCTTCAGCACTGAAGGCCACTCACACACTGTTTCGCCACGAGAGTATGTCACTTCACATACAGCGGTGCAAAGTAGTCATTTCAGCCGAAACTGCGTCGTATGCATTATGCGATTCATTACAGCATAGGCGGTTAAAGGCAGGACTGCATAACTTCTCAATCCGCAGGCTGAGAGGACTCACCCGATATATTGAAACATCAAACTTCCTTTCCCTCTTCCTTTGCAAACTTCAAGCTTTCTTTCACTCTTCCATCTTTCCTTCCCTATCTACTTTCACCAGCATTACTTCCCCCATCGGTTGTCAACTGTAGACAGTATGGTTGAGCCTAAGGTACCCTTAAGGGTCATTCTCGTAGAAACATTAACATTAACGAAAACATAAACTATGATATAAACATAAGGTTCGCTTTGCAATTCACAATGTCAAAAAATTGTGACCGCCGAAGCGTAGCTCAGTCGGTAGAGCAACTGCCTGCTGTACGAGGATTCGATTCCTCGCTTGGGTTGGAACATTTTCTCTAGCCCAGAATATTCCCTATCTTTCATCGTGTCTGGAAGTATGCATGAGAACGTGAATGTTTTGTGATGTAATGTAGAAAATCAGTAATCTAATGACAACAGTACATAGAGGGTGGTGTATACGATAATTAACGCCGAGGCAGCAGTGTATTTTATATTGCTACAGCTGCTTTATTATTCTTATTACTTTTTCTATATAGTACATGGTACATAGGTAGAGAGGGTATTGCACTCCACACAAAAATTCGATACACAGATTTCATTGGAAATACCCGTTTTTGGCTCTTCTGTAACAAAAAAAGAATCTGATGTGTTCCATTCACATGACTTTCTCTACGTCAATGCAACAAATTATTGTTAAAAAGCTTATGCTTATATTTACTTCATACTAATCGAGAAAAAATTAGCAGAAATAGTCTTATTACTTGCTTCCTTGTAAGTAGAAGCGAAATAAGGGAGTACCATAGGTTCAAGTGACAGTCAATAGCTGGTTGTTATGTGATTTAAGTTCCTTTGTCTGTATGGACACGAGTTGACAAATTCCTGTATAACAAAATTATAAGTTTTTCCAAGCTGAAACCAAAAACAAGGAATATCTAAAAAACGATAAAGTCCACGAAAAAATGTATATAAAATAGATTGTGTGCTTTATAGTGCTCTACATTTTTGTATGGTAAGTTTTTGTCCATCTCTTTCGGTTTAGCACTTATGCAAAATTCCGTAAAATTGATCCAGAATAAAGTAGTTTACAGAGGTATTCCCAGAAAATTCAGGATATACATTTTATTTGTCAGGTGAATATATTTAATATACGATATTTTAATTAAAATCTTTAGAGTCATTTTTAAGAAAATGAAAAATTTTGAAAAAAGTTCCATATAAAGAGTAGTTGGGGGTGGGGGATTTTCTTGGAAATCTTCCTGTCGCACCAATCTTAAATACCAAGTTTGGTGTGTATCAGTGTTTTCGTTTTTGAGCTATGCTGTCCACACACACATAGACATACACACACGCACACACACGGACTTTTTCTGAAAATGCTATTTTTTTATTCAGGGAGACCAAAAACATGAATTTCCGATGAAATTTCGGTATCGAATTTTGGGTGGAATGCAATACCTTCTCTATACACTATATACAAAGTACGTGTTGAGAATGTAAAACATTAGAAGGTCTGTGAGTGTCCGCATGTCAGTGTGTCCGTGTGTCTATGAATACGAATATACAAAAATGAATAGTCGATAACATATCAAACTTGGTATTTAAGTTTAATATCTTCTAAGGATACGGCACAAAGATTTTGAGGAAATTTAAACTACTTTTTCATGGAAAAATTTTCGAATATTTTGATTTTCACAAAAATTGGCTCTAAAGATTTTGATTAAAATACCGTCTATTAAATATATTTACATGACAAATAAATGTATATCCTGATTTTTTTGGGAATAGTCCCTGAAAATCTGGGTGAATTTTGCTGAACTGTTTATAAATGTCAAACCGTAAGAGATAGACAAACACTTACTACAAAAAAATACGTATATCTCGTTAAAACACACAGCTTATGCCATTATTTTTTTTCTTGAAGTTATTGGTTTTTGTTTTAAAATGCTTTTAATTTTTCACATTTGGGAGTTTACCAACTCTTGGCAATGCGAAGAAACAGATTTGATATACATGACAACCAGACTTTTAAAGATGTGACTATCGCTTTAGTCTTGTGTATTCCCTTATTTCCCTTCTACTCACAAGAAAGCAAGTAATAAGACAATTTCTGATATTGCTTATCTAGATTAGCATAAAGTAGGTAGAAGAATAGGCATTTTAACACTATATTGCTACCGAGATGCAGAGGTCATGTGAATGGAACATATAAGATTTTTTCCCCTATCTGATAGAAAATGGAATAACCCATACAGTTTCACACATCGTCGAAATATACCACAGTATTAATTAAAACCTACTTTCATATATCTGTTCATATGCAGCATATTAATTCCAAATATTCATCAGCTGTGTATAGTTTACGCTTTTTGTCATAATAACAAAAGTTCTTTTTAAATAAAACAACTACTCATTAATTCACCAATCCTCTTTTCTGTCTCTATGCAGTGCCATAGTGTTTTTTTCTCTCTCTCTCAAATCCCTTTAACGGGAACATTAGAGCTTGGGGATTACAGGTTTGGTATTAGCATCTGAAAATAGTGTTCATATTCATGTACTGACCGGTGACGGCTCATGCAGCGTAGCATTCGGAAATACCCAGATTCGATTCCCGTCAACCTCCCACTCTGAATCAGTTTTTCATCATTTCCTCGGGTCCGCAGGCAATTGTTGGGGAGGTTCATCTTTTACCACGCCTTCCCTGTCCATTTTCTGTACCCATCATTTTATTGCAATGTGTTTCAAGGTTGAAGGACCAGACGAAGGTGTTCGGAGGATTGTCGCTCGCCGGTAGCTAAGCGCTCTCTAAAGGCATCCTTATGGGACCACTCTTGTCAGGATCCGCTTTCGGGTACTCTTGGGTGGCGCCCTGTCGGGAAACCCTCGGAGGTTCGAGGCCTGTGGTAAGAACCCGGGCGGATACTTCATTCTGGAAACCATGTTTACCCCGTCGTCATCCAGGTCTGGTCACCTTCGGATCTTTCCCCTCATGTCTCCCTTCCAGGGGTCACGTAAGTAGCTAAGGTCCACAATGACCTAAGTTCAGCGCTGTGCCCCAGCGATTGAGGCCCCATTCGTGTTAATCTAATCATGTTGAAGTTATCGAAAATGATTGTGAATTGCCCCAATTATTAATGCGGTAGTGGTAGTAATAATAGGATTTTTACACCAAACATTTTCAGTATACACTTAAAATATACAACAATCGCATGGGGCCTATGTTCATTTCCTATTAGAAGTTCCTCGGTTGAGTATAGCGAGTATAGGAAAAGCGCCACCGAACCAGCTATTCCTAAATGTTCTAAGCAGTACTTCTGCTACAATGACTTTAATTCTGCCCTAATGAGCTATTACCTAGTGTTTTAGACGTACAATTGTATTGATAGTGGAAACAGAGTGTGGAAAAAATTTCGCGCGCTCATGTACATTTTCAAGTCTGCACGACTCGCATACATTTGGCCACATAAGATAACTACATCATATCAATTGCGCTTGCGCAGAAATCAAGATGTGCTAGAGAGCCATTTGTTTCATCGGGTTTAGAGGAGAAGCGCCGAAAATACATTATTTAATAGCATTCAATAAAGGGTATCCAATAAATCGGCAAGGTATCAAAAGTTGAGTGTTTACGTGCTCTAGCGCTCTTATACAGCAGGTGCAACTGAGAAGAAGCCACTAAACTGTATCCTACACTACAGTAAGTGTTACTATAATTGTGAAAACTATGTAGAAAGAAAGTTTAAAATATGTAGAATAAAATGAAAAACATGACGTATTCCATTCACATGGCTTTCTGTATCTATTCTAGAGCAAACTATTCTTACAGAAACTTATTCCTCTAATTCAGGCTAATCGAGATAAATATTAACACAAGTAATGTTATTTATTGATTCCTTGTAAGTAGATGGGGGATACGTGAATGCACTAGGCAAAAACGGTAGTCAAATATTTTAATAGCTGGTCACTATGTGATTTAAATTAAGTTCTCTTTACATGACCAGCAGTAAAGCAAATGACGACTTCCAGTTTTAGAAAAGTATATGTAGTTTAAAGCTGAAGCCAAGAGCAAGAAATATCTCGGAAACGGTTAAATTCACAAAAAAAAAAAAAAAAAAAATGTATTTGACATAAATTGTGTGTTGTGACGAGATTATATTTTTTGTGAAGCAAATTTTTTCTTAGGTTTTCCACTTAACACAACATGTATATATTTTTAATATAATAGGGCATTTTAATTGAAATCGATAGCGCCATTTTAAACGTCAAAATACTTGACAAAATTTCCATATAAGAGCAGTTGGGGTTGGGGATTTTCTTGAAAATATTTGTGTCACATCCTTGAAGTTAATTACCAAATTTGGTACCTAACCGACTCTTCGTTTATGAACTATGCAGTTCAAAGCATACGCACACACATACACTCACACTCATCGTTGTTCTAAAATTTTTCTTTATCCATTCATGGGACATCAAAACCTGTATTTATAGTGAAATCTTTGGGGTGGAATGCAATAATCTTTTGGACGACTATGTAGGTATATTGCACATACATGTTAAAGGAAGTAAAAAGGTTCCCATACTACAGAGTGGGTCAAAAGTCTCGCCCATATTGATTATAGTATGTGTTCAATATGAGCACCGTTGAAATCAATACACGTTTGTAATCGGTCGCACATGTTCCGTAGAACATTGGACAGCAAGTTTGGCGCAACAGCTCGGTACTCTGCTACAATTCGCTCTCGAAGATGGTTTTCAGCCCTGATCTTCACATCGTACACTTCTGCTCTCAGGTACTCCATATCGTAAAATCCATTGGATTTAAATCAGGGGATCGAGTAGCCCACTTCACTCGTTCTATTCGACCAATCCACTGCAGTAAATTATCATCCAGTCAAGTTCGTACTTGCGGATAGTAATGTGGTGGGGCACCACCCTGCATGAATAACTCAGGGCGGTAACCAATGACATTCAAATCGGGCAATAATGAATCTCCCAACATTGTTAGGCAAGTTTCACTGTTGACATTTGCGTCAAAAAAGAGGCGGCCAATGATACGGTCTTTCCACAAACCACATCAAACCATTACACAGGCAGCTCCTTGTTCTTTGGTGCTAAAGCTAATGTGGATTACTGACGCACCAGTAACGTAAATTTAGTCTGTTAGCTTCGCCATTCACAAAAAATAAATAAATAAAAAAAATGCTTCATCTGAAAACATAACTCTTGATAAAAACTTTAAATTATCTTCCACTTTGCCTAGAAACCAACCACACATTTCCGTAAGAATCCGGATCATCTTCTGTCATATGGTGTAGCAACTGCAACTTGTACGGGTGAAATTTATGCTTTTTCAACATACACCGGATTGTTGTACGAGAAGCACTGTTCCATGCTTGTTTGGCGAGTTGATTTATTGGGACTTATTGCTACTCTCGCCAAAATCACTTCTTCCGTTCCTCCTGAATTACGTGGGCGCCTTGATCACGGAGCATCTTTCGCATTTCCAGTACTCTTGAATTTATCAAACAGTCTTCTAACTATATTGTGCGGTACTGGCTTCGTACAGGATGCTTCTGATTAAATTCAGCTGCAACATCTCTTTGTTAATATCCATCTCTTCTACAAAGGAGAATAAGTTCCACAGTTGTCAAAATCGGTACCTGAAAAAATGGAAAACAAATGTTATCTCTATAGTGTGAGCCTTTCGGCCCACTCTGTATCTTTCAAACTGGTAGTATTCTTCTTCAGATTGTTTCAAGTTTCTTTTCCTGTGGTTGAAACCAAGAAATTAAAAAAAAAATCATTCATCTTATTTATATTTACCAAACCATACAGAGTACTGACAAAATAAAACAAAACTCAACAATTAGAACTATCAGGGGGGAATGCGCTTTAAAGTTCATTTTAACACAGAAAGTCCAGTACAATTTGCTCACTCACACTCCCAAGCATCCTGCACATTCGATCTCTTTCTCAGCACCTTGTGTATTGAGCAGTTCCCGTTTATTATGCTAGTATAATCTTGTCTCCATTTTATCGACTAAAACTTTACGACTAAACTTTCTGCAACGGTCTCTCCCTCTCTTTCAGAAAAGAGGAAACATTAACAAGCTGAAGATGTCGTTAAAATTTCTTAATTAACAAACTTTTATGAATTTATAAAGAGAATATTAGTGAGGAGTGGCTTAATGCGTTGAAAGTTATATACTACATAGCGCTTAAATTCCTTTTAGTCTGTAAAGGCGTTCCGGAATTCGATTAGGTATCCGCTCTGGAAGAGATGTGGTCTGTCATGAAATAAGTTTTTTCAAGTTGAGTATCGTAAATTGGTAAGAATGATAACAGCTATCACGTAGAGTTTCTGAGTGATATGGCGATATGAAACGACCAATACCCTTGAAATTATGATAAAATATCCCCAGGATTATTGAGATTTCATCAATTTACCTTAATAAGAGAGTGAAATAAAACGACGGAAATTAAAGCTGTTACCGACATACCTTTGTTGCCTGTCGGTACCTATAAGTTCCGCTTTTTTTAAACGTAATTATACAAATAGGGTTGTACCCTAGGACTATTTTTATGTTATATGAAGCTTCAACCATAAACGACAAGTAATAAAGCCTGTTTTATATTGTAAAAATATATACAATTTCCTCTTAAATTGCAGTAATTTTTTTAAATAAATAAAAGAGTAAAACCACATAGCTACAGTGAAATGTAACCCCATTAGCTTCCAAACATCACATCGATTATTTTACTTGGGCACTGCCCGTCCTTTAGAATAGTCACTGGGATTTTAACTTGCAAAATTTGGCTTTGAATGGATGGCCAGTTCATTACCAATCACCTAACGCTCATGGCCATTTGAACCATCTTTTTTGGTAGTGCCTTTGGCAGAATTATGAAAACTGGTTTAGAAAAATTTAAACTTTTAATTGGGAAGAAAAAGATTAATAAGGGATCTACATTCATCTGCATTTCTATTTTATCTCTTATTTTATATAATAATGTTATAGGTTATACTCATATATATTTTACTAGAGCTCCAGTTTTAAACTTGAATTAAAGAAAAAACGGTATATGTAGTATAGTAATGTAGGCAACTAAGGGGATGCGATATCTCAGAGTTCCTAAATCGTCTTGAAGCTATGGATTGGACGTTTAATGAGTAATTCACTTGTTATTCTTTTTTGTTGTTTTATTATAAATCCAAAACGCTATTTTACTCTCCATTAATTGGCTACAAGTACCTTTATTCCACATAGTCTCCATTGAAATATGCGGCCTACGACATATAGACTTCAGCTTGCATATGATAATTCGATACCATTCAGCTGGTCTCGTTCTTAACCACGTCCTGACGTCTCGTATGATTTGTTCAAACTTTTGAATAAAGATGGTGGGTAATTGTGCTGGCAATGTCCAGAGAGATGCCTCGTTGAGCAGCAAGTTGTTTGGTTGTCGTCCCGAATAAACCTATCGGCGGAATGAACTGTCTCCGGTGTCACAGCATAGTGTGGCCATGCCAAGCATGGGAGATCTGAGTCTTGCTTTACCTCTTCTTCCTCTGACGTATTCCTATCCATTGCTTGATCCCCAAACATGCTTTGTAAGCGTCTGTGACGTTCTTAAATGGTCCCTTGCTCTTCAGAAAGAAATTCAATCACAGCTCTCTGCTCTGTACTTGTTTTACTTTTGTGTAAAATTAACCATTATGAAATAGTACACAGAACTTAGTTCAATAATATATAAACACACACTCAGAAAACAAACTCTGGGATTTAAAGGTAAAAGGCCAAGATGCGAGATTTAAACATGAGTGCTTTTTCACAATAGCCTTTTCTCTAAAAATTCAATATATAAATATAATAATATTTAAGGTAGGAAAAAAAAACAACAACAAAGAATTCATACAGGGGAAACAATAGGGTTTTATAAAACATTGGGAAGGTGTCTTAGGATAAATATCAAACTTGGCAAAGAAGTGTCTTTCAAGGTAGAATTTCAAGAAAATCCCCCCACCCCAAATTATATGGAAAAATTTCTGAAATTTTTGACTTTCTCAAAATCAGCTAACACGACAAATAATATGTGTTTCTTAAATGTTTCTATTTTGGGCTCAGAGGAACTCCAAACAGTTATTTCCGGAGAAATCTCGACATCGACATGGGTAGATTGCAATTACTTTCCATACCCATGTGTAAGGAAGCAGTTATTAGATAACACAGTAAATATGAAAAAATAGATACTGGGAATAACCTCTAGATAGCTTTGCGTAAGTGGTGAACCCTAAGAGATAGGCAAAAATTACTACACAAAAAAGTAGACGTCGTTAAAATCACAATTTATGTTATATACTTTTTCACAAGCAGTCACCATTTTAAAATTAAACTGCATCACAGCCTACGATTGGAAAGCAATAAAACTATTAAGGAAGAATTGAAGATACGTACTCTAAAGTGTCATTCATTTGCAATGAAAGGCTGTCAAGAAATAGAACTATGTGAATTAATTATTGAAGACCTAGTAGTTCAAAGCACGTTTGGTCGGGTAGCACAGCTACAAAGCATTGCAAGAAAAGCTGAGGTGGTTTCAAGGCTCAAAACTTCTCCATAGCACATTTCACAAAAGTATTTTTTTTCTACCATGGCCATTGTGAAGAACCATTTCTGAGGTACTGGTTATTCGTTTCAATTTTAAAATATAGGCCTTTTAATGGTCACGTCAAACTTTAAATACGATGTGATTGTCTATTTCATAAACATCTCATTCAGCTTCCTTTCATCCTCCCACCGATTAAGTAACATCAAATAACCCCAGGAAGTAATTTAGAAATATGCATGTGTTACTTTGCAGTGAACTTGTTCGGTATATTTCATAACACTTCCCTAATACGTCATTTAAACACCGAGAATGCTAGGTTTAGTTCAATACTACTGGGATGCTTTTATCAGTTGCTTTATTCTGCTCTAGAACGAGCCACATACGTGTTATGGCACACCACTCTCGGCGACTTTTGCTCTTGGGTATATTTTATTTCAATTGAGGTATAGCAGCAACCTTGTTAGAGAGGCGTGTTGCTGCATTAGCCTTGATTTACGCAGGATTTTCGCTGACTATGGCTTCTCATAGACATGGCGTACCAGAACTAACTGACAGGTCCTGGGTTCAGCAGGGAACAAGAACAAGTAGAAAAGTGAAATACAGTCAATCGAAAAAAGACTACTCGAGAGCATGATGAACATCTTCAGACAGAAGTAGAAAGAAGACCCTTTTCAACTGCCGGCGCTTTATAGACCAAGAGGAGTCACTCATCATTTTGTGATGGGTATATTCAAAGGCGTGCACTGTAAAAAAAATCTGATGTGTTACACTCACATGACTTTCTCTAGCCATTCTACAAACTTCTTACATAAGATTATTCTTCTTTCTGCACCTTGCTAATCAAGGTACTCATTAGCACAATGTTCTTATTATTATTTCCTTATAAGTAGGAAGAAAATAAGGGAATACACTGGGCTAAATCGATAGTCAAATGTTTTAAAAGATGTCATTATGCGACTGTCATTACAAATGGCTTCTTTTCTTGGCCAGGAGTAGAACAAAAGAAAAACGGACACTCCCGTCTGAGAAAAGTATAAGTACTTCACAACTGAAACTAATAACAATGAATACCTTGAAAACGGTAAGATCCACGAAAAAAACGTATATTACGTAAATTGTGTATTTTAGCAAGGCCTACATTTTTTGTGTAGTAAGTTTTTGTCTATCTCTTACGGTTTATTAGTTATGCCAAATTAAGCAAAATTCATCCAGAATAAACAGGTCTTCAGAAGCTATTCCCAGAAAATTCAAGATATACATTTTATTTGTCAGGTAAATATCTTTAATATACGATATTTTAATCAAAATCGTTAGAGCCATTTTCAAGAAAATCAAAATTTTCGAAAAAAGTTCCATGTAAAGGGTAGTTTGCGGTGGGGGGATTTTTCTCAAAATCTTCGTGTCGCATCCCTGGAAGATACTGAACTTAAATACCAAGTTTGGTATTTGAGCTACTTTTCGTTTTTGAGTTATCGTGTTCACAGACACACGGACACACGGATACACACACACACACACACACGGACCTTTTTCTGGAAATGCTTTTTTGGATTCAGGGGGTCCTAAAACATATATTTCCGGTAAAATCTCGACATCGAATTTTTGTGTGGAATGCAATACTTCTCTATCCCTATGTACATTGTACATACGGGGCAAGAGAAAGTAATAATTGAATTTGCGGTTAAAATCCCTTAATAAGTTTATTTGCTTCGGTAAACCTTAATAAAAACCCTAAATAAGAAATAAAAAAATCCCTGATAAAAACATAAAAAAGTAAAAGAATCTGGTCTAGGGAACTACATTGCTGCTATTAAATCTGTTCTCAAAGATGAACACGCCGTGAACCGTCTTGCATACGTCATCGACGCTCCTAGGAACATCGATCGCCGGAGAGCAATCTTCGCGAAGTGTCGATGTCGTATAATGCGGCAGTACGTGTGTACCGATCACGTGGTTATCGATATGTCCGAGGCTACTCGTGTTCGCGCAAATGTCTCCTGTTGGGGCTGGATTTTGTTCGAAGGTCCCGGACGCCTTGGACGAATACGTGGCCGTAGTTCAGTTTAGCCCCATCTGACAGAAAGTTATCCCTTAGAAACGATCGTGACCCTATAGGACAACCATGGCGTCCATAAATCAAGGATAGTTCAGCGTTGGTAGGATGGATAAACGGACATGGCACTGATACCGTTTCAGATCACCTGATAACGTTTGGACAGAGGTATTGGCGACTTCAAAATTCCCGTGTTCCGCTACACAAAAACGTCTGCTGAGCTATGGGACACGGTCTAAGACGCGTGGGATTCTCTTGCAGGAAAGCCACGATATATTCCCCGGCTGATACACTCCATCCCGAGACAAATAGCTAGGTTTACGCACATGAAAGACATTGAAATGCGTATTAAGTGTTTTATTTATTTCTATTTTAGTTCTATTTTTCTTTTGTTAGTTTATTTTTATTTGTAATACAGAAGAAAATGTGTCTCAAATAAAAATATACATTTAGGTCTTAGGCGGCCATAATATTCTAACAGCATGGAGCTAGCTTAGAAACCAATATGAAAATTACATCGTTTCATTTTATGCTGAAAATGGTTCTCTTGACATATAATGCCATAAAACACTGACAAAGATATGGCAAGAAAAAACGCTTACAAGATACAGGGTCATCGAAAAAGGTTGCAGAAATTTCAAAAAATTGTAGCTGAGAAACTATTTCAGATATTAAATTTTTGTTCAATTCACCAACTCAAAAATTATCTTTCCTTAGCTTCAAATGTTTCTATATGCGCGCCATCTTGTAGAAATAATAACGTTGCGTTATTTACATCTTCCATTTGGTCTACTTGCAGGAAAACGTAATGTTCTAGCATATCTAAGTAAACGTTTCTTGAGATATTCTGCTCAAAAAAAAAAAAAAAAAAAAAAAAAAAAAAAAAAAAAAAAAAAAAGCAAGCGGCTAATGACTGATTCTGCATCAAACCGCACCACATATTTACTTTTGGAGAACCCCTGTCATACTCAAAAATTTTATTGAATTGTTTAGATTCCCAAATTTTACAATTATAGCGGTTGACACAACCATTGACATGGAATGTAGCTTAATCTGTGAAGATTACTTGTTTTAAAAAGCTTTCGTCATCGTCAATTTTGTTAAGCATGTCATTTGTGAACTGACACACTTTGGTCGATCCGTAGGTTTAATGTGATGGTTGAGCTGAATTCTGTAAACGTGAAGATGTAAACGCTTGTGTAACATTTTGAATTGTTGACTTAGGTATTCCAAGTTGAAAACTTCGCTTCGCAAATTACTTTTTTACTTTCTCTATACATACTATGTACATAGTGTATAGAGAAGGTATTGCACTCCACCAAAAAATTCGATACCGAGATTTGACCGGAAATATATGTTTTAGGTTCCCCTGTATCCAAAAAAAAGTATTTTCAGAAAGAGGTCCATGTGTGTGTGTGTGTGTGTGTGTGTGTGTGTGTGTGTGTGTGTGTCCGTGAGTCAGTGTGTCCGTGTGTCGTTGAACACGATAACTCAAAAACGAAAAGTTGGTAAATTACCAAAGCTGGTATTTAAGTTTAGTATCTTCCAGGAAGGCAACACAAAGATTTTGAGAAAAATCCCCCCACCACAAACTACCCTTTACATGGAACTTTTTTCAAAACTTTTGATTTTCTTAAAAATGCCTCAAACGATTTTGATTAAAATACCATACATTAAAGATATTTACCTGACAAATAAAATGTATGTCTTAAATTTTCTGGGAGTATCCCCTGAAGATTACTTTATTCTGGACGAATTTTACGGAATTTTGCATAACTGCTAAACCGTAAAACTTAGATAAAACTTACTACACAAGAAATGTAGAACACAATAAAACACACAATATATGTGATATCCATTTTTTTCATAGAGTTGGTCGTTTTTGAGATATTCCTTGTTTTTGGTTTAAGCTATGAAAAACTTACTTTTTTCATATAGGAATCTGTCAACTCCTGTCCACATAAACAAAAAAACTTCTGTCATATAGCAACCAGCTTTTGACTATTACTTTAACCTATGGTACTTCCTTATTTCGCTTCTACTTACAAGGAAACAAGTAATAAGACTATTTCTGCTAATTTGTTCTCGAGTAGCATGACGTAAATAGAGGCATAAGCTTTTTACAATAATTTGTTGCAGGAATGTAGAGAAAGTCGTGTGAATGGTACACATCAGATTTTTGGACTTCGAATACAACTCTGTCGTGTACGCTCCACTGTTTCGTCACTCGTTCTAAAGCGTCTGGTGGACTTCTTGACGTCAATGCTGCCAATTTCCTGAAACTGTTCAAACCACTGTCTAAAAAAACTCAATGAGTTCGCGATTAGTTTCCTGGTGAAATTGCTAATTTATCTCAATTACAACGAGACATATGATTTTTTGAATTTGCTGCAGCCTTTTTCGATGTCCCTGTATAAACTAAGGCAATATTACACAAGATTGTTTTGGTATCGCTACGTCACTACACTCGAAGAGCCCAACTTACACAGAAAGAGCTTGGAAGCTCGGCCAGAATTATGCATATAAGGTTGTATGTGTTATATAAATGCTATGCATACAATGTGCAAAATAAAGCTATGTATACAATAAATTGACGATGGGAATTAATCTTAGAATGTTTGTGCATTATTTTGTGGGCACCACTAAGCTTTTCCCATCATCGGCCTAGCTTTCCCAGCCTCTGAATGCCATCCCGCTCCACCAACTTACATATCCTACCCCCTTGGTGTAACCAGCCATCAGGGTTGCTATAGCATGTATTTCAAGTTAGTCATTTGAACTCCCGTCGAGCGATGTGGCTCTGCGCTAACGCGCGAGGCTCGCACTCGGGAAGTGTTGGTTCGATTCCCGCGCCAACCTTTCGGACCCATGGGTTTTTTCGGGTGTTTCATCTGGTAAAACCTAGAGGAGGGATGAAGAACTATCACTGCGCGCTTGCTCGGTACACCTGATGTCTCCCTTCATCTCGCGCTTCCACTCAGGTATCTGAATACGACAGCGATATAATGCTCAGCATGGAATCCCCTCCGTTCAGTAATCCAGTCCTTCTGCACTCCCTTTTCACTTTCTGTACACGTACTATGTACATAGTGTATAGACAAGGTATTGTATTGCATACCAAAAATTCGATACCGGGATTTCACCGGAAATATACGTTTTGGGTCCACCTGAATCCAAAAAAAAGCATTTTTACACAAAGGTCCGTGTGTGTGTGCGTGTGTGTGTGTCTTTGAGTGTGTCTGTATGCCTGTGGACAGCATAGCTCAAAAATGAAAAGACCGTTATATACCAAACTTGGTATTTAAGTTTGGCATCTTCCAAGGATGCGAAACGAAGATTTTCAAGAAAATCCCACCAACTCCAACTACCCTTTATATGGAACATTTTTCGAAAATTTTGATTTTCTTAAAAATGGCTGAAACGGTTTTGATTAAAATGTCAAATATTAAATATATTTACTTGACAAATAAAATGTATATCTTGAATTTCTGGGAATAGCCTCTGAAGACTACTTTATTCTGGATACATTTTACGGAATTTTGCATAACTGTTAAACCGTAAGAGATGGGCACAAGCTTAAAACACAAAAAATGGAAAGCACATTAAAACACACAATTTATGTGATATACATTTTTTTCGTGGAGTTGATCGTTTTTTAGATATTCCTTGTTTTTGGTTTCAGCTTTGAAAAACGTATACTTTTCTCATACGGAATTTATCAATTCGTGTCCATACAAACAAAGAAACTTCAGTCACATAGCAACCAGCTTTTGACTGTCACTTTAACCTATGGTACTCCCTTATTTGCCTTCTACTTGCAAGGAAGCAAGTTATAAGACCATTTCTGCTAATGTTTCTAAATTAACAAGAAGTAAACAGAAGAATAAGCTTTTTAACTATAATTTGTTGCAGAGATGTAGAGAAAGTCATTTAACGGATCCCTCCTTTTTAGCTATGCTGAAAACAGACACACACGGCATTTTTCTAAAAATGATTTTTGTGAATTCAGGGGATCCCAAAACATGTATTTCCGATGAAATCTCGATATATATATTTTAGGTGCAATACAATACATTCTGTATACACAATTTAGTTACATAGTATGTGTAGAGAAAGTAAAAAAGGTTTTCAAACCTTAAGAATTATATTCACATACATACTTGGCAATCTATAAAATTTCTTATTGTTCCATTCACACGACTTTCTCTACATTTCGGTAACAAATTACTGTTAAAAAACTTATTCTTTTATCTACTTCGTGTTAACCAAGATAAACATTAGTAGAAATGGACTATAACTTGCCTTTTTGTAAGTAGAAGGGAGATAAGGTAACGCACTAGGCAAAAGTGATATTCAAATCTTTTGAAATCTAGTTGCCATGTGGATGAAATCCTTTCTTTGTATTGCCAAAAGTTCACATATTCCCGTATGTGAAAAGCTTTAAGTATTGTAAAACTGAAACCAATAAATTCCATGAAAAAAGGTGTATATGACATAAATTGTATATGACAATAACGAGATCTACTTTTTTGTGTAGTATGTTTTAGTCTATTTCTTATGGTTTACTGGTTACGCCAAATCTAGCAAAAAATATCCAGAATCCAGAATAGACAGACTATTCCCAGAATATTCAAGGTACACATTTTATTTCTCATGTTAATTTCTTTAATATACGATATTTTAATCAAAATTGTTAGAGCCATTTTTGAGAAAATCATAATTTTCGGAAATTTTTCCATGTAAAGAGTAGTTTGGGGGGAGTTTTCTCAAAATCTTCGTGTTCAATCCTTGGGAGATTCTAAGTTTGGTATTTTAACAACTTTTTGTTTTTGAGTTATCGCGTTCACAGACGCACGGACACACACAAAGGTTTTTTTCTTCTAAAAATGGTGTTTCTGGATACAAGGGCCCCTAAAACGTCTATTTCCGGTGCAACCCCGGTATCGAATTTTTGGTTGGAATGTAATACCTTCTCTATAAACTATGTACATCGTACGTGTAGAGAAAGTAATAAATCACAATATTTCGAAAACAGCTGATGTTAAGGTAAATATTATTTGACACAAATGTTATATTTTGATGAGTTTCATATTTTATTTTTTCTGCCATCAACGTATAGGAGGTAAGAGAAAACACAGTATTGCACCCAACAGTTTTATGTGAAGATTTCGTCGGAAATACGTGTTTGAAGTTTCCGATCAAAAAAAAAAAAAAACAAAAAAAAAAAAAAAAAAACGAAAAGGTCAGTGTATATGTATATGCATAATTCAGAATCGAAAACTTGGATACGTACCAAACTTGCCCATGTAAAAGATGATTTTGTATTCAGGTCTCATAAATGTTCTCCAGTGATGTACTATGGCTAGGTAAAGATAATAAAACTAATATGTCTGAAGAATGACATGTGAAATAACGTTTAGATGTTTTTAAAATTACTCCTTAACAACACGGCAATAATGGACAAGAAAAAAGGAACTGCGCTAGCTATTCTGCTATAATAATGGCGATGCAAACATGCCAATAGAAAATAGAATGTCAGGCCATCACTGATAAAGAAATAAGGAATTGAAAAGCTCGGAGTATCTGTACGTCAGAGGTATAGCACCGCAACACAAAAACATGTTTCTTCTTGCTTGCTGACACAATGTAGCCGACAAAATACATGCATCGTCATATCAGGACATGGATTTCACCCATGGGAGTGTTTTTAACATTGCTATACAATATATCCACGTTTACACACTTTACGATGTGTATTGTCGTCCTGTCAGCTGTGATGCCTTCTTTTGTTAGGGGATCAAGATAAATCTGTTCTTGCATTCAAAAGCTTACCTTAGTGTAAGTAATATGAATATTTTTATGTTGAGTTTGTACCTTTGTTGACAATTTACTTGGGAGGAAAATGTATATTCTAGAAGTATAAGTCCCTGATTTGTATTCAAAATTTTTAAAGTGTGTGAGGTTAAGCAATGGAGCATTTTCCTTAAGAAGAGGAGTTCCTAATACTCTAATTTATCTTGTAAAATACCCTCAACTGGTATCCCAAAACATATTTGGGAAAAAGATAATATTTTCTTTAAAACAAAGTTTAAAGACTTGTCTTTAAAACTACTCAAGCGTCACGAACAACTTTGAGAATGTCTGGTGGTAAGAGTAATATGTTACTTACATGGTACATAGATAGTGAAGTATTGCACCAGAAATATACGTTTTAGGGTCCTCAACTTTAGAAAAAGGCCCGTGTGTCCGTGTTTCTGTGAACGTGATAACTCAAAAATGAAAAGTCCAGATTTTGTATTTGGTATTTAAGAATTTTAGAAGTATCCTCCCAAACTACCCTACTTGGAAAAAATGTCGACAATTTTGATTTTCTCAAGAATGACTCTAGCGATTGTGATAAAAACCCCGCATATTAAAGATATTTACATGAAAAATAAAATGCATATATTCAAACATAATTTAATCTCTTTATTCTGGATGAATTTTGACGAATTTTGCATAACATTAAATCGTAAGAGAAAAAACGTACTTTACAACAAATGTAGATCTCGTTAAAACACACAATTTATCTCATATTATTTTTTCGTAGCGTGAGCCATTTCTGACATATTCCCTGTTACGGTTCGGGCTTTAAAATACTTATTTTTCTCACACGGGCACTTATAAGCTCCTGACCGTGCAAAAAAACGGATTTCAACCATATGGCAATCGGCTTTTAAAATATTTGACTATCGTTTTAGTCTAGTGTATTCCCTTGTTTCCCTTCTACTTACAAGAAAGCAAGTAATAAAGATAATTTATGATAATTTTTAATCTCAATTAGCTTGAAGGAGATAGAAGAATAAGCATTTTAACAATATTTTGTCACAAAGATGTTGAAAAAGTCATGTGGATGAAACCATCAGATTTTTCTGTTAAGCATTTATGTTGACACGTTTTAAAGAGTTATGCTTCCTAAAATTCGAATTTTGGTTCCATTTAATGTTTCAATAGCATCTCTGCGGATATTCAATAGCTCTTCCTCTTTTACTTGAATGAATGAATGAATGAATAAGTGTATTTATTAATATAGCAATATCATACATAGAATTTCAACAGTCGCACGGGTCCACAGACCGCACGTGCTTTTGTAATACACATTACAAGCAATATTGAAACAACAACCACAACAAAGAATTAAAAGAGTAAACACGAAAATAAAAAGACAAAGGATTTACACAGTCAAAAGCAATATTAAACAACAATAAAAATTAAGAGTGAATCCGAAAATAAAGATACAAAGATATTCAAATATAGCAATTTAAATTTACAGCACAGAGTACACCTTCATAAATGCACCCTCTTATCATAGATAATTACACTTAAAAGACATATATACACATAATATATACAACCCTCGCACAACAGTGACCTAAGTATGATATAATATACATGTATGTAGAACATTGCAGTCACTTTTGTTTAGTTGATCTTATCCCCCCCCCTTCTCTATTGGCAGCCTCCTCAGATCTCAGCTGTCTTGCCTTAAGTATAAATTTACCTAGCCCGTCCATGTTTTCCGTGCCTTCCAGTAGCGTCCAACATGCTTCTATCCCTACATTCGCAGTGGTAAAAAATCGCGGCAAATATTTTTCCCGCCATTCCTCCGTACCCCTACATCTTGCCAAGATGTGAGTCCACGACTCTTCCTCCTCGCAAATGGGACAGATTCTTATACCATTCACGTCAGAAATTTTCGTGCTCCTCCATGCTCCTAGTCTAATCCACGCGAGCCCCTCTCTAATGAGTTTGGTACCTGTTTTGATGTATTGCTCCATACCCCACTCCGATTTCAGCCCAGACTGTACTTCTAATGACACCTTCTCTGTGCACTGCGCAATTATTTGCTGTCTGACAATATCACAGAGACGTTTCTTAATTTTTCTCCAAATACTTCGCCTGTTTTCCTGCCCCGCCATCAAAATGTCTCCCATCCCAATGGTTTCCAACCCTTTCTTTAATTTTGATGCCCACGTCAAATTACCTTCCATTCGCAACTGTTCACGGTAGCAGACTGCCCTAATTAGAGATTGGTTTCCGTTAACGATTCTCATCCAATATTTAACTGCTCTGATTTTGCACTCTATCGTTTCACTATGTACCCCGAATTCCCTCATTATTCCGCAGTTTGCCGTACCCCTCCCTACACCCAGAATTCCTTTCAAAAATTGGGTCCTCACTTGATCCAGATTCCCTGTTTGTTCCCACCCCCATATTTCTCCTCCGTATGTCATCGTGGATCTAACTGTCGCTCCGTATACAGTTTCCATTAAGGTTATGGAGATATTCGGAATTCTGCAGCGTATCCGGAGAGCTTCCGCCGCTTTCACCCTTGCCTTGTGTTTCGTAATGTCAATGTGTTTTGTCCATTTTCCGTTCATTGTAAATGTGAGTCCTAAGTACACAAAGGATTTAACATTGTCCAGTATCTGTCCTGCATATGTCCAAGTCTCCTCCCTGCTATAAACACAACCCTTTTTGAAAGTCATTGCCTTAGTCTTATTCACATTAACTGTAAGTAGCCATTCATCACAATAGTTCTTAAGTTTGTCCAGTCCTCGTTGCAATCCGTTTACTGTCGTAGAGCACAATATTAAATCGTCTGCGTATAAAAGTGTTGGGATCTGCAAATCCGCTACTACTGGTGCTTGAATATTCTCTGCTATCATTGTATCAGTAATATCATCCACAAAGAGATTAAATAGCAAGGGAGATAAAATACAACCCTGCCTCACTCCCCTATAGCTTCGGCAGCTCTCGGACACTCTGTTTCTGTGGTACTTCATACAGAATTGGACATTTTGATATATTGCCTGCAATGCTCTAAACATTTTACTTGATAACCCCTTTCTGCCTAGTTTGTACCATAATGCATTTCGATTGATAGAGTCAAATGCCTTCTTAAAGTCCACAAAAGCACAATGAAGCTTTCCCCTCTTAACTAACAGTTGCTTAGTCCTTAAAGTGTCTAATATAAAAGCGGCATCTATGGTACTGTGTCCTTCTCTGAAACCCATTTGAAATTTTGAAAGTTTGCCAAATTTAGATTCCCAGTCCTTTATCCGGTTATATAACACTCTACAATAATTTTTTTTCCATAATTGGCAACAGAGTAACCCCCCTATAGTTATCCGGATTTCCAATAGTTCCCTTCCCTTTATAAATGGGATGAATAATGCCCTTTCCCCAGCAGGTAGGGTAATTCCCCTCAATAAACAATTTGTTACATATCTGGAGCATACTCCTACCAAACTCATTAACATTGGCTGCGGCTTTAAAAACTTCCGGGGGCAGCCCATCCAACCCTGGAGCTTTGCCTACCTTCAGACTCCTTAGCGCCTGTGCTATTTCTCGTGCTGATATTTCCGCGTCCAGTATTGGGATCTCAAGATTTCCCAAAATTTGCACTTCCTTTATAAAAATGCCTTCCCTTTCACCTTTCCCGAATACTCCCATAAAATGCATTGCCCATTTTCTGGGAGTTCAGCCTCTTTTACTTACTTTGCATTGTATCTCCCTTCCCCTTTCTCCCTCCCTCTCTACTACTATTTAGTCTTTTATTCACCGTCTCTTCTCTTTCTTCCCTCTCTCCCATTATGTAATTTTCTTCTCTCAAACTCCCTCACCTTCTCTCCTCTCAGAGCAACTTAGCTTGCATGAGATGTTGTGAAAATTGATAATAACTTTGCTTAGCTAAAATGAAAGTAAAAGAATTAACAGTAACCAAACTTGTGTCTCGATCTTATGCTTGCAGTGTGATGGGAATTATAGGTAACGTTTCTCAAGCTAACGGTTTATAAGCACACAATAATAATAATAATAATAATAATAATAATAATAATAACACGTCTCACCCTCCAATACTGCACCCCATCCATGACGTCTGTAGTGGACCGAGATGGGAGACGCAGCGGCCGGGCGGTAGGCCAAGGCTCCCCTTGAGCTGTCGTGCCATGGAGTTATGTTATAATAATAATAATAATAATGATATGGTGATAATAACAATAATAACAATAATAATGAACAACTTGTATAAGATTCTAAGTTTTATTCTGTAGATAATGTGTAGAAAGCTGTTTGAAACATGTTCATGCTTTCGTTATGCAATACCTTTTAAAGACTAATCAAAGAGCTAAACATTTCCATGTGTTAAACTTGTACCCTTTGGATCTTTTCCTTTGGGTAAAGTAGATATTTTGCGGAAAAATGCCAAAACATGACGTTTCAACTTTTTACTTTCTCTACAGTACTATGTACATAGTATATAGAGAAGGTATTGCATTCTACCCAAAAAATCGACACCGAGATTTCACCGGAAATATATGCTTTATGGTCCCCTGTATCCAAAAAAAAAAGTATTTTGTCCGTGTGACAGTGTGTCCGAGTGTGCGTGTGCCTGTGAACATGATAACTCAAAAACGAAAAGTCGGTAAGATACCAGACTTGGTATTTAAGTTTAGTATCTTCCAGTATGCGACACGAAGACTTTGAGAAAAATCCCCCCACCCCAAACTACCCTTTACATGGAACTTTTTTCGAAAATTTGATTTTCTAAAACCTGGCTCTAACGATTTTGATTGAAATATCGCATATTTAAGATATTTACTTCACAAATATAATGTATACTTTGAATTTTCTGGGAATAGCCTCTGAAGACTACTTTATTCTGGATGAATTTTACAGAATTATTCATAATTGCTAAACCGTAAGAGATGTACAAAAGCTTACCACACAAAAATGTGGAACACGTTAAGCCACACAATTTATGTTATTTACATATTTTTCGTGGAGTTGATCTTTTTTTTTTTAGATATTCCTTGTTTTTGGTTTCATCTTTGAAAACTTATACTTTTCTCATACCGGAATTTGTCAACTCCTGTCCAAGGAAACAAAGGAACTTCTGCACATAGCAACCAGCTTTTGATTATCACTTTTACCTATGGTACTCCCTTATTTCGCTTCTACTTACAAGGAAGCAAGTAATAAGACTATTTCTGCTAATTTTTTCTCGATTAGCATGAAGTAAATAGAAGCATAAGGTTTTTAACAATACTTTTTACGGAGATACAGAGAAAGTCATGTGAATGTAACACATCAGATATTTTTTTCTTGAAGCCTTAACCATTGCAGTTGTCACTTTAATTGCAGGTGTATTTTATCATTGCAGGCACAATAGTTACATTTTAAATGCAGTTTAAAAATTCACACGTGATTTTCTGCTGTGAGTTGTGCACCACTTTGCATAACAAATTATGATAACTCCTGTATACGTTGAAATAGAGACGTAAACTTCAGCTACATAATCTTATAGGGGGATGGACGAACGGACATCTCAGTTCTGTTACTGATATACTTTGGTGACAAATAGTTATATTTTAAGAAAGTTAACTTCCGAATAAATGCAAGATAAAACATTTTAGTACCCTTAATTTTAACTCACTCTAGTGTTCCCTTTTGTAATAAATGTTTAAAAAAATCCCTTATTTTGGTACTTAGAGAAATTGCGGGGTTACATACATATGAAAGCCCCCCCCCCCCACACAACAGAATATCAAAACCTATAATGTTTTGCAGCCTTAGCTCTTCGGGAAGAATGGCAGTTTTAATTATGGAAAAAATTAGGTTATGAGCCGAATTATCACTTTAAAACGCCGAGCATTTAATATATATTACCTTTTAGGTTTTTGCAAATGAAGCAATTTCAGAATTGTGGTGAGATGTTATTAACTATAAGTTGAACAAACACATCTGTCATGATATCATAAGCAAGGATGGGGCCGCACTTGTCCAAGGGGATTTGTGACTGCCATTTCCGTAGAAGCGACATCCCACTTCTGACACCATCGCGGTGGGTTTTTGTTGGCCTCGATATACACGCCACGACGTCTCTGCACTGTTTGTCTGTGCTAAGTAGATTGATGAGTACAAATCAGAGGAGGTCATGTTACTCCATTTCATCAATTTGCTTCCAACATCCATCCAGTTAATATATGACTCTCCTCCATTTCCCTGACCCGTGTCCGTCCGTTAACTCTCTGAATTCGACAGATGCAGCTACCTACAGACCTAATGCATCAGTCCCATGCGATCCCTGACTTCCAATCCATTATACACCGTGTTAATGCCCTAGTGACAACGCTGCTTACGGTAAGGAGTTAAGTGCCACCTACAGCATCGTCCAAAAGTTTACTGCATCACTCATTATTTTCAATTCATTTTTACTTTCTCTACTACATATGTACATAATAGGTAGAAAAAGTATTGCATTCCACCCTAAAACTCGACACCGAGATTTCAGCGATATATTTTGAGGTTACCTGAATAAAAATTCATATGTGGCTGTGTGTGTCTGTGTGTGCTTTGTGTGTCTAAAAACAGATAGCTCAAAAAGGAACCTCGATTGTTTATCATAGCTCGTATTTAGTTTGGTATTTTCAAAGGATGAAGCATGGAAAATTCCATTACCTCAAACTAGCTTTTATACTGAACGTTTTTGGAAATTTTCGATTTTCTCAAAAATGGTTCTAACGATTTTGATTAAAGACATTTACATAACATAAATTTGAGAAGCTTCGAAACCCTCTTCGTTCTGGAGAACGTTTTAAACAAACACAAAACCGCAAAAAATGTACAAATTTGTAGATCTCGTTATAAGACACAATTTATGTTAAATTAATGTTTCGTGGAGTTAACCATTTTCAAGATATTCCTTGTTACTAGTTTTAATTTTAAAATAATTATGTTTTTCTCAAACGGGAAGTCGTCATTCCTTTCATATCTCTGTTTTGGCAGGCAGTCACTCCACATACATTCGGTACGAAACTGTTTCTGCATTACAATGTCATCACATTTATAAAATTTGACTATCGATTTAGCCTAATGTATTCCCTTATTTCCCTTCTACTTGCAAGAAAGCAAGTAATAAGACCATTTCTGCTAATGTTTATCTCAATTTGCATTAAGTAGATAGAAGAATAAGATTTTGTAAGAATAGTTTGTTGCAGAATAAGCAGATAATTCATGTGAATTGATCACTCAGATTTTTATGTTAGGAGTTGTATCCATTTATGCAATTAAAATAAAATTGAAACACATTTTCAGAATTTTAGTGTTGCAAATTAGCAAAATTAGCATTACGTTGAGAGAAGAATAAGATTTTATGAGAAGTTTGTGCAGAATAGGTAGATAAGTCATGTGAATTGATAACATAAAATTTTTATGTTGGGAGTTGTATCCATTTATGCAATTAAACTAAAATTGAAACAGATACTCAGAATTTTAGTGTAGCAAAGGAACGATGCATTAAAGATTCACATTACCGACCTATTGAGGCTTTCTTTGTTTGTTGGATGTCGTTACTACCCTAATTGTGTTAGTTAATATGCTCCTCCTGAATAAGTATAAGTTTACTTGAGATAAACAAATGCCAGAGGCAGTCTCAGTACATGGTCGCAGGTAAATATCTCATTGGCACGTGACCTCAACGCTCATCTAAGACTAGAAAATAGATCCCATCTTATCTTTACATTATTACCTTTAAAGTGCGCTAATAAACACATTTAATGCTATCATTACAATATGCTACATTTGATTTACTTTAAAGTAGAAACCAACCAACAAACAATTATCACATAATGGACTCACAAGCTGTGAATGTATTGCGTGAGGTAAAACAAAAGTATGTTTCTTAAAGCGGATACTGTATCGCTGGCTACCCGGCATTGAAATTGCAGCATTTAAACTGGAATTACGATTTAATTAATTTTATTTACCTCCCCAGCCCATTCACCTTCAAATTGTTGTATGATGATGTAAAAGATTTTTATAAAGAATCCTTTGCCGCTTATAATTGTAATTTTGCACAATCCCGACTATTCCTAATAACAGATGAAGAACTCCTGATATTCATACAAAAATATGTGTAACATAGGTAGCTTATAAACACAGCTGATACAGTCATTGGACCAAATGGTCCAGAAAGGGTTTTAGATAATCACAGTAGGTGGAATTTAGATCCTTTCTACTTACTTTTGGCTGTATAGCTATTTAATAACATAACAGCCACACGACTTTCATATAAAGAAGAACTCTGTAAGGTGTTACATTTATGACGAATAGACGTGAAACATTAAAAAAAATCTTATGTGTACCATTCACATGACTTTCTCTACATCTCTGCAACAAATTAATTTTAAAAAGCTCATGCTTCTATTTACTTCATGCTATTCGACAAAAAGTTAGCAGAAATAGTCTTATTACTTGCTTCCTTGTAAGTAGAAGGGAAATAAGGGAGTAGCATAGGTTAAAGCGACAGTCAAAAACTGGTTACTATGTGATTGAAGTTCCTTTATTTGTATGGATAGGAGTTGACAAATTCCTGTATGAGAAAAGTTAAGTTTTTCGAACCTGAAAACAAAAACAAGGAATATCTCAAAAACGATCAACTCCACGAAAAAAATGTATACAGCATAAATTGTGTGTTTTAATGTGCTCTACATTTTTTGTGTGGTAAGTTTTTGTCTAACTCTTACGGTTTAGTAGTTATGCAAAATTCCGTAAAATTCACTCAGAATAAAGTAGTCTTCAGAGGCTATTCCCAGAAAATTCAAAATAACATTTTATTTTTCAGCTAAATATCTGTAATATTCGATATTTTAATCAAAATCGTTAGAGCCATTTTTTAGAAAATCAAAATTCCATGTAACGGGTAGTTTGGGAAGGGGGGATTTTTCTCGAAATCTTCGTGTCACATCCCCGGAAGATACTAAACTTAAATACCTTTTCGTTTTTGAGTTATCGTGTTCACAGCACACGGACACACTGACACACGGACACACACTCACACACACGGACCTCTTTCTGGAAATACTTTTTTTGGATACAAGGCACCCTAAAACATATATTTCCGGTGAAATTTCGGTATTGATTTTTTGGTGGAGTGCAATACATTTTACGTGTAGAGAAAGTAAAAAAGGTTTTCAATAATAAAGTGATATGAATTCTAAACTTAAAGAAAATATATCATTTATCTCACTTGGCACACTTTAACTACCAATTAACTAAAGTTATTAATGAGCAGACGCATTCTTATTAAGAAACACGCCCAAATTTAAACCTTATCTTCCTGCAATTTTTTCCCAGCACTTTACCATACTCAAAATCCTCTACAGGATGCAATTTTTTTACCAATTTGTTTTAAAATTGCTATAGTGCTTTTAAAATTACATTAAAGGAAATTATGGTATACCATTTTCAAATATAGCTCCGTGTTTGAGATATAAATTATTACATTTTGAAAAATCAAGAGTTTTGAAAAGCACGAAAAGTAATGATTTTTCTACAATAATTAGAGATAATATAACAAACTCATTTACTGTAGACCCTGATTTTTAATGTGAATATTTTTAAAAATATATAACGTTGCTCTTTTTATTAAACAATGAATTTTGACAAAATTATTATTTAAGTAACCTGAAAGGTATCTTCTTGATAAATGAAAAAAAAAACAACATATTATTGTATGATAACTGTTATAAATTTTAACTAAGTATTATCATATTCTGGAATTTCTAAATATGACAGATGTGCCACCTTAACATATACAAGATGTATCACCTTAAACTTGCATCGGAAATATTTCGGAAATGGAAAGTGCTATTGATGTACGGTTTTCACAGCGTTAATTGGTGGTTAGAGGCTCGTACTTTTGGCCTATAAACATATTTTAATAATAATGAATACGTATATTTTTTGCGAAAACACACTTTTTAAATGAAATGATGATTATTTGCATCAACAAAATAAACGTAGAGTAAATTAAAATGACAACGTGTTTGTCGCAGGATTCTACTGCAAGTAGTTTACGAGAATTCTTATTATGAAAATTTTACACACTAATACTTGTACAACCTGTGATATCATGAACCAAAGAAACTCTGATGTGTGCCGATCACATAATTTTCTATAGCTATTCCATAAAAAACTTTTTTCATAAAATATAATTTTCATATTTTAAACATTGCCAGAATTGGTCTCTACTAGCTTCTTTGTAAGTAGAAGGGAAATCAGGGAACACATAAGGTTAACATAATAGTCAGCAGGTTGCTAAGGTAAACAATTAAAATTCGGCTCTCTTTGCTTCCTTGTAGTAAACAAACAAGAGACGAAAAGAAAGATGGCTGCCGTTTGAGAAATGTTCAGCTACGTTAAAACTTAAACGAATAACTGGGAATATCTCCAAAGCGGTTCACTCTACAAAAAATGTTTCTGATATAAAGTGTTTGTTTGAATGTAATATACAATTTTATGTAGTAAGTTTTTGTCTATCTGTTACGGTTTACCTGTTAATCAGATGTTATACAAAAGTCATCCGAATGAAGAGGTCTTCAGAGGCTATAACCAGCAAATTCAAATATACATATTGTTTGTCATAAAAATATCTTAAATATTGTCAGTTTAATAAAAATTGTTACAGCCATTTTTGAGAACATCAAAATTTTCGAAAAATATTCTATGTAAAGAGTAGTTGAAGATGGGGAATTTTCTTGAAAATCTTCGTGCTGCATCCTTGGAAGATACTGAAATTAAAACCCAAGTTTACTATTTAACGGACTTTTCATTTTAAGTTACGCTACCCACAAACACACACACACACGGACATATTTCCAAAAATGTTTTTTATGGATTAGATGGTCTCAAAAAACTGTATTTCCGGTGAAATTTTGGTATGGAATTTTTGGGTGTAATATATCACCTTTTTTATCCATATATGCATTGTACATATGAGATAGAGAAAGTAAAAACAAAAGGGAATACACTACTTCTTTGGATTCTAACAAGTAAAGATAAAGCCCACCTGTAAAGGTTATATTCAAAATGACCACCAGCAGTTTCTATACACGTTTCCAGTCTTCCAGGGAAAGACTGCTGCACAAGTTCTAACATTTCAGCGGAAATTTTAGAGCAGGCAGCAGTAATACGTTGTTTCATATCATCTGGAGTAGTCGCATGTCTTGTAGACAGTGCCTTTCAGCTTTTTCCACAGAAAAAAGTCTAAAGCAGTCAAATCTGGTGAAAGGGCCAGGCAAGGTACAGATCATCTTCGTCCAGTCCAGCGAGTTGGAAACATTTCGTGAAGAGAATCTGTAATAATTCGTGCACTATGGGCTGGACAGCTATCATGTTGGTACCAGAGGCTTCTCCTAGCCTGCAGAGGAACGTCTTCTAACATCTGCAGAAGGTGATTTGCTAGGAGACTGCGATACTTGTGTAAGTTCAGTGTTCCTTCAACGAATAAAGGACCCATAAACTGATGGTTCACTATCCTATACTAATCGTTTAACTCCATGGACCAAAGTGCATGTTTTCTGCTGTTTACCTGGTCATGATTATTAAACGTTTCTTTATCACTAAGCAAGATGCATGACGAATCTAGAATATCATTTTTAATGCTCACGATTCTCAA
Source organism: Hymenopus coronatus (assembly GCA_030762935.1). Taxonomy (NCBI): domain Eukaryota; kingdom Metazoa; phylum Arthropoda; class Insecta; order Mantodea; family Hymenopodidae; genus Hymenopus; species Hymenopus coronatus. The sequence continues at coordinate 89,208,862 of CM060894.1, read as the reverse complement.
AATCGTTTTCATGCAGCTCTTGATGGAGAGAGAGATATCTTAGGAAATTAACCTATGTCTATGGAGAATGAAAAGTGCACTTATCTGACTCATGCCACTTCAACGTGCGATTGCGCAGGAACTAATTTACGGATCTACTGCAACAGCAGCCAAAACATTCATTTCTTCATCTTCTCCAGTCATTTGTTTCTTTCTGTTACGCTTCTTAGGTGTTACACTGCCACTTTCACATAACTGGTTCAAGTGGTTGATAAATAATTTCCGAGATGGTTGATACCTAGGATATGTTTCCGCATACACCGTGTAAGAACGAACTGCATTCTTCCTATACTCTCCATGGGCATGTCGGTGTTTTGTACATTGGTAAATCCCATCTTCCACTCTCGACCTACTACTTGAAGTATCACAAATTAACTGACTAAAAATTTGCAATGCAATCAATGAACAGAAATTTCTTTATAAACAAACACAACAATATCTTACCCTGCAACTAAGCAGGTTGAATGGAACAAATAACTGTCGGTGTGCAAGCTTTTCAAAACCGATTTCTCGTAAACTACTTACATTAGAATCCTGTAACAAATACGATACTTTTATTGTGTTGATGCAAATAGACATTGTTCCATTAAGCAACCTTAATTAACAATCTTTTTTATCAGGTAACAAAATATGAAAATATATTGGTAGAGCAACGAACAACAAAAATCGTATGAGTTGCACACATGAGTTTCTTTGCTAATTCTTAAACAAAGTAACCTAAGTGCAATAAACTATCCTTAAACAAACGCTTGCTCATCTACTTCATTATAATCGAGATAAACATATTCGTAAATTGTATTATTAGGGAAATCAGCGAGGTTTAAGCGATAGTAAAATCTTTTAAGAGGTGCCTGTGCCGACTTTATAATCTCATTCTTTTTACAAGGGAGAGTGTGTGAGAGAGAGAGAGAGAGAGAGAGAGAGAGTGAGGAGAGAGAAATAGAGCGAGTGAATGAGTGAAGGGGAGAGAGACAGAACGAATGATTCAAGTATATGATGCGCAATATCTTGGAAATTATTAACTACAACAAATAAATAAAATTGTTTTACAAATTGTAAGTAATACTTTAGCTTATAGTTTTATGATGGAAATATTCATAGTTTACATTATTTTCTTACAAATCATCCTATATAAAATGTATATATACCTCAAAATATTATAAATATTTTCACTTAAAATATTAATTCTTATTTTTAAACAATGAATAAAAGTGAAAGGAACGTTTCTATGAAATTAATATCTCAATTTAAAGAGATTTAAATTTATCATGAAGTAAGAATTTATATATCTCTTACCAATTACCAGATGTGCCAATAATTCAGAATGAAGATGACTTCAGGGCTTTTTCTAGAAAATTCAATGTATACGTTTCATTTGTCATGAAAATATCTTTCATACGTGGAGTTAGACCAAATCATTAACATTATTTTTGAGAAAATCAAAATTTTAGAAACTTTTGTCACGTAAGGTGTGGTTTGATGTGACAGGAATGTTTTGAAAATTTTCGTAACGTATTCTTGGAATACTGGTATTTAAACAAATTTTCGCCTATAAAACACACACACACACACACACACACACATACCTGCATACATACATAATACACAAAAGCTTGCATACATACACAATACATGCATGTACACATGCTTTAAAAATGGGAATCTCAAATCGTGTATTTATGGTGAAATCTCGATATCAAATTCTTCGGTGGAATGCAATATTTTTGTACTAATTGTAGTAAAAATGCATTCATCGCTTATTAGTTGTTTGAAATAGTTTAAAGTGATTAATTTTAAACACACCAAATAAAGGCTTGCATATAAAATTACTTATCTAAGAATCATACTCGTTACTCGCATTAATATAATTATATTAATTCAATTTCGTGATAATTTTTTACAAATTGGAAAATGCTTTTCCTTGACGGTTTTTACCATAAATCACGAAAGTCATTCAAAGATTAACTAAATCGCCATTTATAAGAGATGATATCTCGTTTATTTAGACGTAGTTGATATCAAATCACAGTTGTCCATCGCGATATCGTGAACTCCTATTGCTGTAGTCTGAATTAGCTGATATTCTGGTCCATTACACTTGTCCCCACATTAGCCACTGCACTTAAATTGTGCACACTCGATGTTTGTATGAGCTACACCCGAATTATAAATTGCATGCACTCGTAATTATAGCTTGGTTATACGATGCCAGGGCGGATGATTGTTTGACGTTCCTGTAGCTCGTTAAGCAGTGATTCTGTGAAGAACAGCGATTTTATGTGACAGTCGACAAAACAGCTGTTATGGTTAGAAAACAATGCTAGTAGGATGTACAAATAAAAATAGGCGTGGATATGGCTTCGTATATATTAGGGCTGATATCGTTCAGACAATTTTATATACTGCGTCCGTACGTTTATTTAGAGCTGTTTTCTCTCTTCTAAACCTTGGAATAATCTGACTATTTTGGCTCACTAAGGTATAGAAAATATTACATCCGACGGAGAAACTCGTTGATGAAATATCATCAGAGTAAAATTTTTGAGGACAGCTGAATAACACAAACTAACAGAATTATGACATAAAATCAACAAAGAATTAGCATTTCCATTTATTAATATATGTGTGTATATATTTTTTTCAGTACTTGTTTTTGCATAATTTTTTCTGTCTAATTCCTGTTAATTATGTTAAATTGTCTCACAATAGTTTCTCTTCATATTTTGTTATGAGCATCAAAAACTTACATTATACAGTTACGGCAGACAAATGTTTAAAATACACGTTAAACTGTGACAGTAAGATAACATGTTCCTTTTGTACCCTCTAACAAATCAACATTTCAAAGCATGCTGCTTAAAATTTAAAGGTTTAAAGAAACAATATTACCTAAATAATGTATCATAAAACTTATTTAAAATAGCTACATAGATAGACAGACAGACAGACAGATAGAGTTTATTGCCAACAACTATTACAGTATAGCAACGTCATAATTTAAAAGCTACCAAGCTAAATCATAAAAATCATTTACAAAGTACAATGGATTAGCCACCAATGCATAGCGAATAGTCTTTTTGAAAGTACAAATAGAGAGTTCTCTCAATCTTTGGGTCAAAATTTTATAAACTTTAATAGAAACAACTATAAAACTGTTTTGAATGTTCCTATGATTAAATTTGTTTACATATAAATTCTGATAATTTCGTGTTGTATAATTATGAATATTCGAGCGAACTGTAAAACTGCTAGAATTTTCCTTAACATACAAGAGACAGTTCAGCACATACATCGATGGCAAAGCTAAGATACCTAAATCAATAAAAAGTGGTTTATAATGTTCTTTTGGATGAACTCCACAAATTAATCTAACAGCCCTTTAGTAAAAAGATCTTCGTTGCCAAGGAGTGATTCCCCCAAAGAAGCAAACCATAATTAGCATGCAAATATATATGAGCATAATACATCTTCATCTGCACATCCTTAGTGACATTATAGCTCAAGATTCTCAATATAAAAATTCCGGTTGTGATTATTTTTAAAAATATGATTAATATGCATTGACCATCCAAAGTCAGAATCAATACGAATACCTAAAAATGTTATGGACCTTCCAAAACACCAATGTTAAATTTGTATTGAATATCAGTCCTTTTTCTAGTGTTTATGCTCAAATTATTGGCAATAATGATGATGTTGCCGTATACTTTAAGTCGTAATATGTGTTCATCGTTGTCAGCGAAAGTAATTGCTAAATTATCTGCATAAAGATAAGGAGTAAACTTTTCATCACAAATTGAGGCAGTAAGATAATGAATATAAATTATAAAAAATACAAATCCCAAAATTGATCCTTGATGAACTTTATAATTTACAGATTTACTCTCAGATAAACTTCTATTAAAGAAAGTTACCTGGTTCCTGTTGCTAAAATAAGACCTTAAAAATTGAATGCTATTATTCTGAAAACCATAGAATTTAAGTTTTTCTAAGAGAATATTAGGTGAAACAGTATCAAAGGCTCTGGAGAGATTAAAAAGCCTGCTTGATACAATATTACCATTACTAATATTTTCATAGCATTGTTTCAGAAAGCTTGTAAAGGTCTTTATTGTACTCATGCCTTGTCTAAAAGAAAATTGGTTTTAATTAAATAACAAGTAGTTTCAAAATAAGTAACGATTTGTTTACATAATAGTGCTTCAAATACCTTGCCTATTATTGGATTTGTACTGATTGGTCTATAGTTATCATAACAAGTTTTATCCCCTTTCTTAAATACTGGTATTACTTTGGAAAATTTAAAAGCATTTGGAAAAAACCAGCTTTAAGACAGATATTAAAAACATAAGTTAATGGCTTACACACACACACACATGGAGCAGCTAATTTAGAATTGATTCCATATATATCCATGTATGTGAAATTATTCAGATTCATAATCCCAGAGTAAATATCTTCAACAGTAAGTTCTAAAAAATTAAAATTACACCCAAGATTGGGCAACTTGTTTAGAAAAGACCTTGATTCATTAGTAATAGGTATACTATTCACAATATCATTGATCTTATCAATAAATAAATGGATATTTTAATTATCTCTCTTACATACTTACATACTACTGTGTCAAGAAAGTTCCGGGAATTTGCCAATAAAACACAAAAAATAAATTATTCATCCAATTTTATTTTATCGCCTTCAAAGTAGGCGCTTCTGAAATTATATTTATGCCAAGGAATAATCCAATGATCAAAACATTTTTTGTAGGCACTTTTAGGAATCGATGTCAATTGTCGCCGCGCATTTTCCTTTATGTCTTCTATCGACTGAAAAAATGCGCCTCGAAGTGGAAACTTGAGTTTTGGAGAGAGAAAGAAATCAGCAAGAGCCAGATCAGGTGAACACGGTGGTTGTTCGATGGCCAGTCGTTAAATTGAAAACATGTTTGCGGTGATCATTCATTACCAGATTGTGAACTTAAACTGCTGAAGTTATAAATGTTGTATAAAAATACATTATAAAAGTATACAAATGATTCTCTGAAGTCAAAGTGGATAAAATAAAGGAAGCAGGCAGCAAACTTAGTGCTGGAGGCTTTCTTACTGCCACCAACTAAATATCAGTCCCTGCTACTATTGCCCTTAAATGTTTTAATAAAAGTGGTGCTTCATAAGTTTCATTATTAAATTTTGGGTGGAGTGCAATGCCTCTCTAACACTGGCAGGCAGTACAGAAAGATAGACATTGTCATTTCTATATCTGTATTTGAACAGCGCAACCTTATGATGGAAAGCCATATAAATACCAAATGTTGTAATATAAGTCATGCATCTTTTTTGGGATGTAAGACGGACATTTTCAGAAAGGGCACTGGAAACCAATGTTTTACTATGTATGTTTATTTCTAAATAAACGTCTTAATGTTTCGATTAAAATACCTTATTCTGTACCTCTTATATTAACTTTATATAAGAACCTTTTAATTACTTCCACGTGCATGTCATTTTTTTACTTGAAAACAAAGTATAAGCATAAACTTGTTTTGGAAGTAAACACTTAAAATAAGTATCAAGGTAAACATATTATGTAATATTAATCATTTCATAAAACTTGTTTATATGTTAGCCATACTTCGAAATCTCAAATTTCATTATTTTCTTTTCCTTGTGGCAACAGCTAAATATTTTTTCTCTTATTTTTAAGTTTCGAGATGATTTAAATGGAACAGGCTCTATCGGAAGATGGATTAAACGCGCATATAGGCGTCACTTGATTTTTTAACGCAGCAAGCAGGCTTGCTCCGTGTATGCAATAGTTAAATACGTGATAGCAGGAATTGTCTCTCTTCCTTGTACAGTGTGTTGTATGTCATTATATAATGTTGGAAACAGAAAATAATCCAACAAGCAAGCCATCGACTCCTGCACGATTACTTTTTTTTTTTTTAAATTATTTATGTTACCACTATCAGTTAGTATTACATCTATGTATATACTTCCTTGTTAGAAAAGTTCCAGGACAAAGATCGTGAAAAATAGAAAATTGCACTACCAAGCAAGAAAGTAGTCCCTTTGGCTCACTATGCATAATTGCCAATGTTTCTGGAGGTCTTGGAATCAAGACGGGGAAATTTTAACTGCAGTGCTTGTAAGCTCATTTGTCACAGCCCGTTGGATATCTGCGATATCTTGATGAAGCTTCCTTTTTAGTCACCTTTTCATTCGCGGAAATAAGAAAAATTGACAATGCGTGAGGTTGGGCGACTATGGCGAATGTGGGATGGCAATAACAGAATGTCTAGCCAGATACTCGGTAACAGATAAAGCAGTATGGAGCCTTGCATTGCCATGCAGTAAGAACCAGTCCTGAGAAAGCCAGAAATCAGGGCGGCTACGTCGAATTGTTTGTAGCAAACGTTTTAAGACTTCGATGTAAAGAGTTTGGTTCAATGGTTGATCTCATGTACTCTCAGAAATAAAAAACCTGTGCTGGAACTTCTCTGACAATGTGTGTGGTGTGTGTGTGTGTGTGTGTGTGTGTGTGTGTTCATACCCGAAGTAAAAACAATAAGACAATTGCTGCTAATCATGAACTACAATAGAGTGTTAGCCTATAAAATACGCAACATCTCTGAAAGAACTATCTGATCTTGCTTTCCGCGCAGTTGATTGCCCAGTGTACAATAGGCGATTCGCAGGAGTATCGAGCAAATTTGGTCACTGTGTTTTACCGAAATGGCAACCAATTGGTGACGCTCGATCTAAAGCAACAAAATTGCCTATTCATTTCCGGTTGACTGAGCGAACATTCTGAATTAATGCTTGAGCCAGATAAATTGACGGAACCGGGATTTGAACCGTTGTTCACCAGTAAAAGTCTATACATTTGTCCCTACTTCATCTCCATAGCCAAAGTATCAGATTGTTTTATGGAAAGCTCACCCACTCCAGCATTACCTAATAGAATATTACTATGCAGATTATGTGTTTTGTATTAACATGTTAATTGCATATGAATAGTTTACAGAGTTGGTATGAAATGCTAATGAGTGAAGACAGTCATGTGACTGTCACACATATTTTTAATTTATCTGCAAATAACTTAATAATTAGAAGAATAGTGCATAGTATTGAGGTTTCCACCGAAATACATATTTTAAGGATTCTGAATATAAAAAGATGTGGGTGTGTGAGTATGTGTGTGTGTGCGCGTGGGTATATGTGAACAGCATAACTTAAACATGAAAAGTTAAATAAATATCACACATCGTCTTGAACATTTTCAAGAAAAACTTCCTACACATTTATTGCCAAGCTTTTCATTATTTTAAATTTTCTGAGAATAGCCTGTAGGGACCTCTTCGTTCTAAATGAACTTTATATAATTCTGTATAACCGGTAAACCATAAGAGTTAGGTAAATTTAGATAACAATACTCTTAAACACAGTCTGTTTTAAATAGATTTTATTTTGTATCAGTAGCCATTTCATAGTAACCTATTGCTGGGTGCAATATGCAATTGCCATTCTTAAAATCAGGGCTGTGTTCAATCTTATTAACATGAATTGCGGTAAAAAGAAGCACAATCAAAGGCGGAGACTTCATTTTAACTGTATTGAGACGACCATTTTTAAAGCTCTCTGTTGGACATTAGGATGTTATGGAGTTTGACGCGTTTAGAAGTTTGTTCCTTCCATCTTCACAACAACTTAGCAATGTCCAGCGAAGGACCTTCAAAAATATTGTCCTAATACAGTTCAAATAATCATTAAAATGAATTTAAAGACAGCTAAGTCTATCTTCAGCCTTATGAAAATGAAAAGTAAGTCATCTCGGTTTAAATCAAAGTTTGTAGTAAGGATACTTTGAAAAATAAGCTCTTTAATAGCAGAAATTAGCGTGGTTATAATGTGAGATGACTCAGGTAGAGGGTAGGGTCTATTGCTTACAATAATTGGAAGCTTTAAGACTCGTAAACCGATAATCTTAATATATTTCCCCCTACCACATGGTTTCCATCAGTTACCAGTAAACTCAAGAGATATTTCAATACCATGATGCAAAGATTCATCCAAGAGTGAATCAGATATACATAAAAAGGGGTAGTATATGGTGGTTATTCTAATTCTGTATGGCTGGCACACATGGCAACATCGAGCCTGCTGTAACTGACCAAATGTAGCTATGAATATGTACACACGGAGCTTTTTCTAAAAGTAATTTTGGGGGGAGGGGTTCACGGTACTACAAAATATGTATTCATGCTAAAAATCTATATGATCAAGCGAGATGGCTCAGGCGGTTTCGTCTGCGATCCGCATTCGGCAAATCACGGGTTCGATGCCTGTGATCGGCCTACCTGACCGATAGGTTTTTTCGGGTGTTTCCCCGGGTCACAAGGCAAATGCTGTGTAGATTCATTACATCCCCCGAATTTACCGGACCATTCATCTCTCTTACAGGGCGGCGGGTTACGGCTGGATGGCTGATTGCGCATTGTATCGTAAGAAAACGTATTCTGTCGGGAACACTCGGTCGGAATATGCCTTCGGTTTGGGAGTCCCTCTGGGGTCCACTGGAAGGCTCAGGGCTCATAAATATAGCCTAGGACGGTGTCGGAGGCGTTCGAAGTGTGATGTTAGGGACCCAGTGCATGTCATCCGGATTTCTCCCCTCAGCCCTCCCTGAGATCACTTAGAGGCAAAGGGCCACCAGAAGCACTGTTCCAGTGTCACGGGGACCCGTCCATGTCTAACACTGATCCTTAAACTTCATTTCGAAATGTAGGATGCAACACTTTTTAACCTACTACAAACATACATCAAGGAAAGTATGGTTCTGCAATGGAAAATGTGTTTCTTTATATTGTGATGCTTGTACAGGCTCCGTTGGATTTTGTGTCGTCAAAATAATAAAATAAGCAATTGAATCCATAGTATTTAAAGTCGATTTACAAATCCGGTCTTATGATTTTATGCAGACTAGTTAGTATCCACTTTTGGAAAACTTCATCATAAATTTGACTTTCTCTCAGATTCTGTCTGATATTTGTGCGAGGTCTCGTACTGCCGTCAAGTTTTCATTGCCAGTAACACCGCCGTATAGCTAAATCATTTATAACTTGTTAATACTGGTTTTATACGTACCTTGCATTATGGATATCTCTAAAAGTTGTTCCCTTTCAGTAATTATGTCCATTTTAATGCACATGTATTTAAGTGGTTTAGAAACCGGAATTAGTCAACATTAACTTTCTGCAGTTGTTTAAGTGTTTAAAAGCCAATAGCAAGATATGACTGTCACATGTGAGGGTGTGACTGGATTGTTAGCTGATAAATACAGGGTTACTACAAAAGAAATAGACAACTTCAACTGCCTGTAAAACAAAAACTATTAAAGATAGCAACCTAATTATTTTGGAGTTATGTTGAGAAACTCTCAAAGTTTTGTTTGTTACTATTGGTAATGCTGTAGTGTTTTGTTTGTTGTTGCAGAAGCTGAAATGGCGGAAAATCCTGTGGAAAAGGCATATTGCGTGTTGGAATTTGCTAGAACGCAATCAGCAACTGTTGTCCAACGACATTTTAGAACACGTTACCACAAAACGCCACCGACTAGACAGTCAATCTACGACTGGTATAGAAAATTCGAGACAACGGGATATTTATGCAAAGGGAAGAGCTTGGGAAGACCAAGAGTTTCGGAAGAAAACGTTGAAAGTATTCGTTCTGCCTACATAAGAAGCCCACAGAAATCGACATCTAGGGCAAGCATGCAATTACAAATTCCACAGCAAACTGTATGGCAAATCTTGCGGAAGCAACTGCACATGATGCCTTACAGATTGCAGATGTTGCAGTTTCTGAATGAAGAAGATAAGGTCATACGGCGTGACTTTTGCATCGACATGTTGCGACATGATGAAGGCGATGCTGGTTTTTGTGAGTGCATCATTTCATTTTTGTGGTAACGTGTTCTAAAATGTCGTTGGACAACAGTTGCTGATTGCGTTCTAGCAAATTCCAACACGCAATATGCCTTTTCCACAGGATTTTCCGCCATTTCAGCTTCTGCAACAACAAACAAAACACTACAGCGTTACCAATAGTAACAAACGAAACTTTGAGAGTTTCTCAAAATGCCTCCAAAATAATTATGTTGCTATCTCTAATAGTTTTTGTTTTACAGGCAGTTGAAGTTGTCTATTTATTTTGTAGTAACCCTGTATAAGATGGCTGACGGTATTTACTTAACAGTTGGTAACCAATTTTAATATAATTATTTTTGGTTATCCTGTTTACAATTTATTTTTACTTTCGCTACATGTAGATACTATATACATGGTGTAAAGAAAAGGTATAGAAATTGAGAAAAATCCTTCCATCCCAAGATACCCTTTACGAGTACATGGAAAACATTTCGAAAATTTTATTTTTCTCAAAAAGTCTAACGATTTTGATTAAAATACCGTTTATTAAAGATATTTTTGTGACAAATAAAATTTATATTTTGAATTTCCCGGAACAGCCTCTGAATATCTCTTCATCCTTGACGATTCTTGTATGGCTGGTAAACTGTAAGAGATAACACTTATTACACCAAAATGTAGAACTCTTAAAACAACCCTTTATGTGCTATACACTTAACCATTAACCGTTTTCGAGATATTCTTTGTTATTTGCTTCAATTCTAAACTATTTTGCTTTTCTGAAACGGGAAGTTATCCTTCGTTTCAGCTCTCTTTTGGTTTTACTCCTGACCTTTGCAAGCAGAACCGAATTTCAGTTGTTTCACATAGCGACAGCTTTTAAAACATTCGACTATCCCATTAGCCTAGTGTATGCTCTTATTCTCCTTACTTTTAAGTAATTAACTAGTAAGGCTATTTCTTCTAATGCTTATATTGATTCTCTAGAATAAGTTTTTTTAACAATAGTTTGTTGCAGTATAGGTAGAGAAAGACACGTGAATGTAACACATACGCTTTTTTATCACATATAATTATTTTAAGAGCTGAGAAATGTGTTTATTCGGTGCTTTGGGGTAAGTGTAACACTATAACCCAGAAAAATATCTTTGATAGCTGATGTCCACTTTTATGGACATTCTTACTCAAGAAATGCAAAGCTAACTGAAAGCATTTCTTGTGATAGGACCATCCAGAACAAACAAAAAACTGAGGTTTTATTCAGTTGATTATACTAGAGATGAAAAAAAAACTAAAAATTTGGGAAAAGAAATGCATAGATCCTTACTATTTTCAACAAACAGGTGAATCATTGTTAAAAGTTCATAGTTCTAAGCCTAAAGGGGGCAGATATGCTTCAGATGAAGACTCCAGTACAACATTTTTCAGAAGAGATTATGTATCTCCCATTGATGGTGTTTGATTTAATGGATTTCATTATTTGCCAGAAATGGATGGAATAAAATAAGCTAAAAAATGTAGACCACAAAATAAGTTGTTCAAAATATAAGCTCCACTTGTTTTGAACAAAAGGAATAAATTGTTTAAAGCTCAGCATCTGGAATAAAATGTTGGTCCACCAATTTGTTAATCTGTATTTTACGAGAGTTGAATGCTGAAAGATATTAGTTTAATAAAATGAATCCATACTAATAAAAATCCTCAATAAAATTATAAAAGTGCTGGAGACACAATTTATTTTTAAAACTGGTCTAGTAAATTCTAAGTAAAATATCCATTAAAATGGAGACTCAAATTTTAGCTCAAAGATATATATTTTATAAACTTGATTTAAACCATCTCTAAGTATCACAAAATGAGAAAGGATGGAAAAAGAACCTTCTAATCCTGGATAAAAGGGTTAGAATGAATTGCAAACTTATTTTGTACCAGGAAGTATGTGATAATAATACTTTTATAAAACTCATTTACAACTCAATACAATCTTAACTGATTTATATGCTTCGTTGCTTTTAATTTGTTATAATTAGGCATTTTAAAAGTAAATGACAATAAATCAGCTAATGCATGGCGGCATTAAATAACGGTACTGACAACGCAGAATAGAGTAACGCGTTATGTAACGCGAAATGAACAAATCCTCTGACCATAAACACTGTGTGAAAACAGCGAAATCTACGAGTTTAAATTATTTTATGCTCTTTCATGGAAAAGCCACCCTAATCTGTTTGTTAAAATATTGGAAAGCTAGTTTGTAGTGCCACTAAAATGTTTCGCATATTGTGGAAAATATACATGGAACTCCCTTTGTTGGACTTGGAAAGAACCAACATCATTTTAATTCGTATTAAGTCTTGGTTGTAACATAAGTCGAAACTGCCAGCGGGGAATAAAAATACAAAATGAAAATCTAGAGGATTTAATTCAAGCTGTAATTGTTTGATTTTATGCCACCTTATCTTCATCTGCGTATCTTCTTTTGAAGAATATAAGAGATAATGACTGATGTGTTGTTTAGAATTAAGCACCCACAAAAGCAACAAACATCTAGAGGTCACATAGACTTATTTATTTCTGTGAGAACAATAAAAATTAAATGAAAAGGTTGTTTCTTTTTGAAGTATCCACCTTATGCCAGAATTCTTTCAGGAAAGTACAGTTCCAAATACTATCACTGTGATCTCTGGCGTATGCGGTCAAAGGCAGCGTAAAATCAATTCTTCCTTAGTGTCGATTGCAGTGACATATAGGCACTCTTCACAAGCCCCAAAGAAAGAAAGCGGTGTTAATTCGGGCGATCGCACATGCCATGCAACAGATCCTCCTCTACTAAGTGTAGGTGTAGTTGAGAAGTTATTCTTATAGCATAGCTGAAGTATGACAGAGCCACGTCGTGCTTGACCACAGCCTTTCGATTAGCAAGGGTCACATATTCCCGAAACAATGGCATGAAATGAAGACACCAAATAATCAGCTTCGTTTAAACATGGTGGAAACTCCTATGGTAAGAAAAAAACAATTGTTGTATACAGTATTAGGTCAAACGGGTTCGCAACTCGTGGAATGGTGCGTAATAGGATACATGCTGACTGCTGTCATGTGGCTCTTGAAAGGGTAAAGAGTAAAGGGTAAACATCGGAGGGGGACACAACGGCCTATGTACATCTACTGTGATTACACCCTTCAGTGGGATGGGATGAGGTGAAGTTATCATTGGAGCCTACAGGCAGACAGGCAACCAGAGACGCACGAAAGTCCCTAACATTTCCAAGCCCGATAATCTGTTTCGCTGGCGGCCCGGCAAGTGCCCTGTCGATGGCACACCTAGTGGCCAGTGGGAGTAATATTTCCATTAAGAATACATCCGCACCATCTGCCAGCATTGCCATACATCACACCTGAACGACAAATGAAGGGAAATTTATCGAAAGGATTATGTGTAATATGAGAAACTATTCCAACTTCACCTGCCACTCCGGGGAAACCACGAAAAACCACGGCACTGGGACTCGAACGCGAGTCGCACTCGGTAATGTGGCCTCAGATCGCTGGTATGTGTGTACTAAACAATGAATAGGCCAGCATTATTAGTTTGTTCATCGTTAGAATTAGTTCACAAGAACTGATCGTGTTTTCTATCATTCAGCAGGTTTGTTGCCGAGGTCCTGAATCAATATGAATAACTGATACTGTGAAATAGTTATAGGTAAAAACATTGTATGAGTGTGTCTTATCATATTTTAAATAGTAAATTGACTTCAGGTAATGTGACACTGAACGTATAGGTAATGTAAAATAATATGCTCTTTAGGAATCAAATAATTTTTTCAAGTCAGCGCATCTCTACTGAGCGTGATGGCTCAGGCGGTTTCGTCCACGGCTAGCGTTCGGTAGATCGCGCGATGTTGGGTAGGTTCATTACAACCCACGAATTTTCCGGTCCACCATTTCGTAATCATCTCTCTTTCAGCGTTAAAGGACCAGGTGAAGGTGTTCGGCCTTTTGCGGCTAGATTTTGGATTGCGCATTGTAAAAGGTCCTTCTGCTGTCTTCGAAAACACTCGCTCGAGAGCTGCCACCGGATTTGGAGCTCTCTATGTGGGCCGCCGCGAGGCTTGGGGTGAGGAAACAGGACCTAATGCGGTGTTGAGGGTGTTCCATCTGTAGGTGTTTGAAATCCCATCTATGCTTGCACCCCGTCATCGATATCTAGATCTGGTCACCCTTCCTCATCCCAACCCCTAGGGTCACCTAGGAACTAAGGTGCGAAAAGGGCCAATATCGGGGTTCTCCATGATCCTGGGGGACCCTGCTAACCCTATGCATTCTCCGTTATGGAGGTAATTCTCGAGTAATGTCGCTTCGAAAGGAAATCATAAAATAGAGAACATCCTTATCACAAACTAGCGAGGTAAGAACACTCAAAGGGCGCTGCAAAAAGTTCCGCTCCATTTAATGTCTTACATTAAGGGGGCATCAATTACGTTGCTGAATGATCTTCAGTTTTTCATCAGGACTCAGCACCTGGCCTTAAAACTAAACGAATGCGACAATAACGGCGGAGAGCAAATCTCTTTCGTTTTATCAGCAGTGAAGAATGGGCAACTAATACAACAGATTTGAATCTGATACGGATAAATCGTTGTGTGTAGAATGTTAGGGATTCCAAAGGGTACACACTTAGAATAAATAATTGCCTTAGACAATGGACGATGTTAGACTAGAAGGTCCACCTTGATGCACACGTTTTTGAAAGTGTGCAAGTACTATAGTAAGTATTGGAGTGGTTTTGAACGGAAATATGGATTGACATACTAAAATTGTAATGCTTTGGTAAGTTTAATCGTGAAACCATTTGTTCAAATTTTAGGTGACGTTTGTGTAGAACAAGTAAAACATGTATACACTTACCACTAATTAATAACTGTTATTTATGACACAAGTGATAACAATAGGGCTTCTTTTTCGAGAATAAATACTGATTTTTACATACGTTGACATACACTAATTTTAGACAAACATTCGGATATACACAATGATGAGCTCTAGTCTGTTTTTTTTGTTTGTTTTTGTTTTTTGTTTTCGTTATTGTTAATCTTCGCAACACCAATGCTGAAAACATAATAATTTATACAATCATAACCTTCTATAACAGAAGCTGTATGTTTATTACTGTCAAATATTTCGGGGTCCCTCCAAAGTTCAAAATAGCAAAATAAGGTTATATGCATTTGGGTCTCAAAAACTTTGTTAGAGAGTTATTGACACCAGTGGTAATGACTTGAATTAAAGTGTTCACCCCCTGCTGTTTGATTATTTTTGTTTAGTTGTTTGTTTTGGAGCAAAATTAATTTAACTGTACTAAATCTTTGATTAATTGGAATTGTTGTTTGCTGTATAACATGGAAGGCAGAAGAATGTGTATTCTGTGAGTGAACAAAGTGAATCTGCATGGTGTTGCAAACAGAAATGCATTGCGAGCATATGAACTTAACGTAGAAACGTAGCCTTGTTCACGAACATTCTTACACTTGAATGAATCAGAGAGAGAGGCTCATTTTAGAGGACTGTTTCGGATGTTAGGAAGAACTTTTTGCTTTAGCACGTTACAGAATTGAGCTATGTTCATTAATTTCTTATCATGCAACTTTTTCACTGACTTACTCGCGACGGTATCTTCAATTTCCATAATACTTATAACTAAGCCTTTGGAAACCCGCGTGAAGTAAGACAGGAAGAAATCAGTAGAGGTTCTGCCTAAGTTGCCTAAACGTTTGGTATGGATTCATTCACGATCACCTTATTGAACCCTATTTCTTTCCTCCTCACCTGGATGCAGAGATGTATCTGCAGTTTCTCAGAAATGAGCGGCAATATTTAATTGATCACCTGTCTCCGGACATCGTACAAACAATATGATTTTTACACTGTGGGTGAGCCAACTCTTTTCGGTCGGACAGCACTTAATTTCTTTAATTATATGTTTCCGTATAGATGTATCGTTCGAGGGGGATTTATTAGATGTGCTACTTGGTCTCCTGATTTGAATCCAGTGGATTACTGTGTCTGGAAACATGTAAACTAAATAAATGGATATTGGCACTCTTCTAGAGCACAATCACACTGGATCTGATCAAATGCGAAACACTCCGGGAATTTGGGCAGGTTTAGGAAATGCACCAACGCAGGAGCAGCTACTGCGAGCAATTTCTCTAACCTTCAATTTTGTCTTGCGATTTAGAAATAAATTATCGATAAATATATACCTGTACGTAAGACGGTGGCAAAAGCAATTAAATATGTGTAGCAGTAAGATAAAAAAAATACATTATTGTTATTATTATACAATTTTATTATTATTATTATTATTATTATTATTATTATTATTATTATAATCATCTTACAAGACCAACATATAATTTGCACCAAAACACATTGTTTACAAATATAAATGTAAAAAGCATTTGATGGATGTAGTCGCATGGCATTTTCTACCCATTCTTCAACAAACCATACATATATTTAAACTGAAACCAATAACAAGGGATACCTCAACAATATATATTTTTGTGTAGTAAAGTTTGTCGCTCTCTTTCGGTTTACGAGTTACGCAAAATTTATTCAGAATAAAGAGCGTTTCAGAGGATATTCCAAGAAAATTGAAAATATACATTTCATTTGTCATAAAAATGTCTTAAACATATTGCATTATAATCAAAGTCGATAAAGCAATTTTTGAAAAAAAATAACATTTTGGAAAACATTTTAATGTGAAGGGTACTTTGGATTGGGGGGGTGATTTTCTTAATAAACTCAGTATCGCATCCTTAAAATATGTTAAATATCAAATATGTTGTTTTATGAGCTATGCTGCTCAGACAAGTGCATGGACCTATATGCACATAGTAGATAGAGAGGGCAATGCCTTCACCCAAAAACTTTATACTAAAGTTTTACAGTAAATATATGGTTTGAGGACCTCTAGTCCAAAAGAAAAGTAGTATAATTTTTAAAAAAGGTCTGTGTGCGTGTGTCTCTCTCTCTCTCCCTCTATATATGTTAAACTGAGTGTGTAAGTATGAGTGTGAACATCATAGCTCAAAACCGAAAAGTTCATTAAATATCAAATTGGATACTCCTATTTAATTTCAGTTTCTTCGAAGAATACGACAAGAATAGTTTCAAGAAAATCCTCGCACCCTAAACTACCTTCTTATGGGGCATATTTTCAAGACATTTAAGTTTCTCAAAAATAGCTCTAATATTTTTGATTAAGATATTTTTATAACAACTGAAATATACGATTTAACTTAGCACACAACAAATTTAGAGCACGTTAAAACACACAATTTATGCTGTAAACATTTTTTTCGTGGAGTTGATCGTTTTTAAGATATCCCTTGCTTTTAATTTTAGGTTTAAAAAACATACTTTTCTCATACAGGAATTTGTCACCTCCCGTCCATACAAACAAAGGAACTTCAGTCACATAGCAACCAGCTTTTGACTATCACTTTAACCAATGGTACGCCTTTATTTTGCTTCTACTTACAATAAGCAAGTAAAAACACCATTTCTGCTAATTTTTTCTCGATTAGCATGAAATAAATAGAAGCATAAGCTTTCTAACAATAATTTGTTGCAGAGATGTAGAGAAAGTCATGTGAATGGAACACATCAGCTTTTTTTACTAATCATATTATGAAATAATTGCTTTATTGCGTTCCTTTAAAAATAGAACGATGCATATATGTAAATACATGTAATGAGCTATTTTTTGAACATATAATTCCTCAACGTGTGTATGTTTATGCTACAAACCCCTGCCCACTACCCTCTCTATATACCTCTGATGCTCTGAGTGAGCGCTTCCGAACCCAAAACTGAGCTCTAGTAATAAGTAATAGATTGTTATTTTTAGAAATGTACTATATAAATTTTATTAACAGATTGTGTTTCTTTGTTACAGGTAAGATCCACAATCTACTAATATGGAACTGTAAGAGGTGGTGAGTTGCATTAATCTTAATTAAATATTCAGGGAAAATACTAAATGCCATTTTCGAAGACCGGATCCTACGTGACACCACAACACACGTCGATATTTATTTGGAGATATTAAATTCGTTAATCGATATTCACTTATAGTATATATTAATGCAGATAGGTAAGTAAGAAGCAAAAATAACAAAGTTATAGGTCATGGAATAACAAATCAAGGATCTTCATACTTCAGTTCTACACATATACAATTGAGAAAGTCTTTCTATATACGCAGGTTTTAACCCAGGCTTTAATTTCCACATATTCTCATCGAAAACTGCACACTTGTCTTTCGTCAGGCGAAGAATAATATCATCTTCCTAAAATTAAAGTGCAGTGCAGAAAAAGTATTTTGGGTGGCATCCTTTGTAAACCAGAGCTGTTTCATTTAACCATATAAAATCACGTGCTTTACATTGTTTTTACAATTCGCAGCTTATGCATTCTACTATCAGTTTGAACTCTTACCACCACATAGAGAAATTATAGTGGAGTACGTGTTGACAAATCAGTTTGAATCTTGGGGCATTTAGAATGGGGTTACCCTTCTGTCGCCGCTAGCCCGTACAATCCACGAATGATAGAATGCTAGCATTACAAACGCGCGGTGTATGCGCATCTTCTATTTCTATACAAACGTAACTGTCAGGGTTGCCAACCAAATAATTCATAGCTCCCGCGTAGGTAGGGATAGCATCTTGGGGACCGATAGCGGGACACATGTGAATACCTGTTGCACACCTAACGAGTAGATTTCGACCTGTATTGGCGACTGCACGCGCCGCAAGCAAACAATAGTAAACTATGCTGTGTATTACAGTTTGTTTTACAGGTAATTGATGCCTTTAATGATAGTATATGCTCTTCAATCAAGTTTGTAAAATCTCTTGCTTCAAATGAATTGCATGAAGATTTGCAATTCATACAGAAGAACTTTGCAGATATATCTACGACAATGACACACATATTAGGAAACATCGAACATTGGAATGTCACGAGGCCTGAAAGCTGTCGATGAACTTGTGCAAGCAATTAATCAGAGACCTGCGATACCTGTTTTAGACCGCGTGAAAAAGAAGGTGGAGATAGTGTTTAGAAAAATTGTCGGGTTTTCATTAATACGTGAAATACGAAATATGCTAAGAGGTGTTGCTACAGAAATAATTGCTGATGCAGTATCTTACCCAGTAGTCGTCGATGTGTCCTATTTCCGTTTTTCTCGAATCACATCTTGTGATGTGGAGCGAAGTTTTTCACAATATAAAGCCTGTTTAGTGCCAATCGCAGACGATTCACATTTAAGACATTACGAATGTATATTGCCTGTAGTAGTCTATGTATCTTGAGAGAAAATGAAAGTATAATGATGTTGATGACTTGTTGCATTACAGCAATTGAATGCATGTAAATATTAAAATTGTAGTTCCCGTAAATCAGTGGCATTTACTTTTACCACCCACCCAACCTCAATCGCTTTCACTGCTAGTGAAAACTTTGCAGTCTATCACTAACCCATTCTCCTTCTATTAGTTCCACTACGTACATACTGCATTGTTAATACATCACAACCGTATACCGTTATACGCTAACTTCGATTCGGTCCCTCTATCGGTCCCCAAGATGCTATCCCTACTCGTGGGTAATGCATATACGTAGCTGTAAACAAACTATTAACATGGATAGATAAACTCGTTTCGATTCTTTTTTGCATACCGTAATTCCGCTATGGTTGGCAACATGGCCCGCAATAGAAAGCAGCCAACTTAATGAAATAAACTCTCCTGGCCCCTCACCCAGGAGTAGCATTCTCCTCATCTGAGAACTGTACCTGAAATGTTATTCACACCGTTGCCATCCAGACCATGCATGTTTGTGAACAACTATAGACCTCAGTGAAACTTATGCCGTTGGTTCTTTCTTGATATACGATGTAATCACGAATTCCTGCTTGCTGTCAATCAAATTTATTATGCCATTTGACTTCCAAGTATATTTACCTCTATCTCCGTAACTAATCAGGACATTTCGTACATAGAATTTCATCGCTACAACATAGTCTCTCATGCTCTGATATTCTCTGACATTTAGTATGCATTCTGTAGTCACTTGCACTTTATACTGCTTTAAATGCTATGTTTAGTGAAGAAAGGAAAACAAATTATTTTCTTCCCTTATCACTTAAAGCTGTTTAGCTGTTTAAGAGTCGGTTTTAAAGTTCTCCACTTATAACTTTAGATTCCGGTTTTTGGATAATAATCATATCCCGCACATCACTGGACAACTAGCTATACGTGTTTAGAAAATCCCTTTATTTTTATGTTATTTTGAACTTTTAACTGTTTAAAGGAACCTTATTCATGTATGTAAACTTAAATTGTACGGCTGAGTCTGTAAAGCTTAAAAATGTTGATACAAGCCAATTATAATTTTCGAGGATATCTTTGTTACTTTGTCATACTTTCTCTTCCATTTCCTGCAAATATCCACTTTCCTCGCTTTATTCACTACAGATACTACTTCTATTCCAACTACTACTAGCACCGTGTATCTACTAAAATGTATTTACAAATTCTGCCGAGACCCGGTCGCGACTATCAATAAGCTTTAAGTAAAAGTAATTTAGCCAAAGAAATTTAGTACAGTGCTTTGTGAATGTGTTTTGCCAAACAAAATAGCCAGAATTCCGGCACATTGCACTTTCGTATGAAATAAGCAAAAATTTTCGATTAATACTTTAAACCAAGAGCAATGAAGTTATTTTCTTTTTAAAACTTATAATTACGACATTCCATATTATAAGAGGAGAACATTTTGAATACCTTGTTAAATAACTAAAAGTTCATTTAATTGCAAGACTGCCGAGAAAATTGTTTAAAAAGCCAATAGTTAAGCTGTTCTCCTAGCAGTCGAACCTTGTATTTATGCACGCATATTCAACGCGTAGAAGTTACCTCGGCAATGAGAAACACTTAAAAGTTCTCAGGTGATGCTTACGGGGAGAAAACCCAAACAGAGGCTATCATTTTCAAAAGAAGTTTCAAGCATGAAATTATTAAATTTGTAATATATGCGTAAGAAAGAAACAAACAAACGCACTATTTGCTGGCTCAGCGTGCAATTTAGTATTTACAAAGCATTAACATGTTTTATATATATATATATATATATATATATATATATATATATAAATAAAACATTTTGAATCAAATGAATCTGCTATTGCACGTTTTTATCTCGAAGGATTATTCGGATGGTATACGCTTCTTGAATAAAGGCCCATTCACAATTTGACGTAAGCGCAAACGCAGCTTAAGTGCAAGATTTTGCATCATTGTTATTCCTTGGTAGCAATCATAAAGGCTCATGCAACGCGCAACGCAATGCAAGAGTTTGCACATTCTCAACTTTACGCTTGCGTTGCATACATTTAGGAAGGATTCTGTATTCTTCCTGAACAAATTGCCTGTTGCCCAACAGCAGACCATCACAATGCGAGATTTACAGCGCCTGCTATACATGCATGCAGCTCTTCCATATGGCCGTGATGCTCGATGTTTTAATCGCTGACGCCAGGGATTTTTTAAGTACATATCATGAAATACTTTGGAAGTGATTTACTCAACACAGATACATTTATTTTTAGAAATGTTTTGTATATAACGATGTCTACATATTTTATGTAATAAGATTTTTCTATATTTCATGGTTTACGAAAGTCATTCAGAACAAAGGAAGCCATTACATAAGAGATCTATGCCCAGAAAATTCAACATATACATTTGGTTCATTGGATAGACAATATACTAAAATATTTTGTATTATAATAAAATCTTAGAAACCTTTTGAGAAAATCACGAGTTTAGTATTTAACTCGCTTTCCGTTTTTGAGTTGACATTGACAATAACAAATGTCGTTGGACAACAGTTGCTGATTGCGTTCTAGCAAATTCCAAACACGCAATATGCCTTTTCCACAGGATTTTCCGCCATTTCAGCTTCTGCTACAATAAACAAAACACTACAGCGTTACCAATAGTAACAAACGAAACTTTGAGAGTTTCTCAACATACCTCCAAAATAATTAGGTTGCTATCTCTAATAGTTTTTGTTTTACAGGCAGTTGAAGTTGTCTAGTTCTTTTGTAGTAACCCTGTATACATTTTATTTTTCAGCTAAATATCTTTAATTTATGATATTTTAATCAAAATCCGTTAGAACCATTTTTTAGAAAATCAAAATTTTCGATACAAGTTCCATGTAAAGGATAGTCTGGACTGGGGGGATTTTTCTCAAAATCTTCGTGTCGCATCCCTGGAAGATACTAAACTTAAATACCAAGATTGGTATTTTACCGACTTTTCGTTTTTGAGTTATAGTGTTCACAGACACACGACACATGGACACACGGACGCACACATAGGGACACTTTTCTGAAAATACTTTTTTTTTGGACATAGGAGACATATATTTCCGGTGAAATCTGGTATCGAAATTTTTGGTGGAGTGCAATACCTTTACTATACACTATGTGCATAGTACTAGAGAAAGTAAAAATGAAAGAACGAACCCCATTAATTATGCAGTTCAGTAGTGTGTACGCTTTTGTTTTAATTCCAATTAATTTATATTTCAGGGTGCAGAATTTCTAGTCTATTTTGAATAAATGCATACATTTATCAGCGGCGCCGTGGACGAATGGTTAGACCGCCCACCTCTCACCCGGGTTCGATCCCAGAAGTTCGCATGTGGGATTTGTGGTGGACGAAGCGGGTTTTCTTCGGTTTACCCGGTTACATTCCACCGCATAAAAATCTTTCCTTTCATCCAATTCACCGTCCTCTCATATCATCCACTTCCTCACTTCCATAAGTCCTCCTTAGTATGGGGGTAACATGTTATCTCTCGTTCCCAAAGTTCAAACCCGCAGAGGGCGATGTATTTTTTTGGGCGTAAAGCCCTTAACATGACTTCCTTCCGAAGGAAGTAAAAGCGTTGTTGGTCCCGAATCGTAGATTTACGCTACGTAAAAGAGCTTCAAGCCTGATAAGTAGGCGTTTGAGCAAATTAAGTGGTATTTCACGCCCAATATAGAATGGTACGCTGAAAACTTTAGTAGTAGTTAAAGCGCGCCCATAAATAACACTCAATTCAATCATTTTCATACCAGGCATCGGACTGATACAGAGCTTCTGCTCCTCAACAGGCTTCTGCTTCCGGATATCAAGGTCGCAGGTTCAAACCCGGCCCAGACCGATGGTTTTTAAACTTAAAGGTCAGTAGATTTGCTGCATGCAAAAAATTCCTGCGGGACGAAATTCCGGCCAGGAGAAGTTCCTGGTAATCAACAGCATGGTTAAAAACACTCCTCCCCCCCTCCCCAGCAGAATCTGACTCTAGACGCTGGCTTATAAGTAATGGGGGGGTGTAAGTCCTATATACGAGAAGCGTAAGCAGAGAAAGAAAGAAAAAAGAAAAGGCAATAAACATTCATCCCACCCACATACAGTTTCATTAGTTTGGGAACGACGTGTGAGCATCTTTAGGCTCGGTAGATAACAACTTAGTTTCTGAAAGCGTTTAGTTTAATAGCACTCAGGTTATTACAGGAAGCGAATTGCTCTGAGAATCTGAAGGGAGGAGAGAAATAAACATAAAATTGCATAGTGATCTCTGCAGTGCACTAAAGTAACTCATGAATATTTTTGCGTAGCAAACAGCTCATCTGAGACAGCCGTTCGTTGCACCTGCGGTTAGGAGATTATGCATAGCCAAAGAGAAGTCACGACATTAAAATAACTAAGTGACCTGCATTTTCATGAGCTTACTTCAGAAAGCTGCGACAGAATGTTTGATAAGTTAATACCCGTTAAAATAAATGAATCAAAGTTCTGTAGCATTTGAGTATTTTTACTTTCTGTACATGTACTATATGCATTATGTATAGAGAAGGTAGGTATTGAATTGCACCCAAACATTCGATATCGAGATTTCACCGGAAATGCTAGTTTTGGTACCGCCTGAATCCAAAAAAAGCATTTTTAGAACAATGTCCGTGTGTGTATGTGTGTGTGTGTGTGTGTGTGTGTGAGCATCTGTGGGCAGAATAGCGAAATAACGAAAAGTCCATTAAATACTAAACTTGATATTTAGATTCAGTATCTTCCAAGGATGCGATACGAAAATTTTCAAGAAAATCCCCCCACCCCCAGCTACCCTTTACATGGAAAAAACTTACGAAAATGTTGATTTTCTCAAAAATGGCTTTAACGGTTTTGATGAAAATCTCTTATATTTAAGGTGACAAATAAAATTTATATCTTGAACTTACTGGGAATAGCTTCTAAAACCTCCATTCTGGATGAATTTCTTTTTTTTGGAATTTGGCATAACTAGTAAACCATAAGAGATAAAACAAAAACTTACTACATAAAAATTTAGATCACATTAAAATACATAATTTAAAACACAAAAATTATGCCACACATCTCATATATATATGTTACTATGGGATTGAAATACTTATGTATATACATTTGGTGGCGTTGCCCGTTGTCGAGATATTTAATTATTAGTTTCAGTTTTAAAATACTTAAAACGTTTCTCATATAGGAACTTGTCAACTCCTGACCAAGCAAAGAAAGGGATTTCAATCCCATGGTAACCACATTTTAAAACATGTGACTGTGGGTTTAGTCTAGTGTATTCCCTTATTTCCCTCCTACTTATAAGGAACTAAATAACAATACCGTTTTAACAGTTGTTTCCTTGGTTAGCATGAAGTGGATTGAAGAATAAACTTATTAACAATACTTGTTATAGATATGTACAGAAAGTCATGTGAGTGGAGCACATCAGATTTTTTCATTTATCTAATCTGAAATTTCAGCAGCATTTTGTGAAACTTCCTCAAATTCAGCAGATTTTTTTTATTCATAATAAATATGCTCTTCTTTTTTGTTTCTAACTAGTAAAGTGTTGCATCACATGACCTTTTTTATTCACTCTTCTACAAACTACTCTTAAAAAGGTTTGTTCTTCTCTCCGTTTCATCTTATTCGAGATACATTTTCTTTAGCACTTTTACGTGTTTTGTTGCATGTATAAAAAGGATACGGTAGAGTAGAGCGATATTAATTTTTTTAAAAAACACATTGCTATATACTGACCTTGAAATTCCATACTCTTTGCGAGAAGAGCTCAATAGCAGTAACAAAGTGGCAAAGTAATGAAAAATTCAATTAATAATAATTACCATCATCATAACAATAATAATGTATATCTCGATATTGCTGATATATGAAACAGAAATTTATTTATGGACGCTCATTTTGGTGTCGTTCCCTTAGCCAAATTCTATATTAGACGTGTAAGACCGGTTAATTTTGCTCAGAGCACTGTTTATCAGGATTGATGTTATTTTATATGGCGTAAATCTATGACAGGGGACCATTGGCTACACTCCTCTTCCGAAGGAAGCCATGTTAAAGAGTATCAGGACAATATCCATCACCCTCTTGTACGTTTGAGCCAGCAATTGTTATTCCTTGACCACGGAGAACGATTTATGGCTGGCGCCCTAGGTTATTTGAATTAAATTGTATGTTTTAAAAACATATACATTTTTGCAGTAATTTGTTTCTACATAGTTTGTGCTTTATATGCTTCAAATTATACAGAATTCGCTCCCAAGTAAAAGGAGTTTATTGACTAATGCCGGATAACTCAGGATATTCACTATATAATTTTACTTTCTCTAGCACGTATGTACAAAGTATATGGTAGGTAGAATAAGAATTAATTCCATTCAAAATTTCGATGTCAAGATTCCAACGGAAATACATATTCCGAGGCCCTGAATACAATAAAATCATTTTTAAAAAAAGCTGCCCCTGTGCGTATATCTTTGGACAGCATAACTCAAACACGAAAAATACGTTAAATACCAAATTTGTATATTCCAGGGATGCACCACAAAGATTTTCAGAAAAAATCCCACCCCAACTACACTTTACAGGGAACATTTTCCGAAAATGACTCTAACATGTTGATTAAAATACCATAGGTGCGTATAAGACATTTTCATGACAAACGAAATGTATATCCTGAGTTTTCTGTGATTAGTCCTCTTCATTCTACGTGATTTTATATAGGTAATAAATTGTAAGAGACAAAAACTATAATCTCGTTAAAACACTAAATTTATCACTTTTTACGTAGAGAGACCGTTTCTGAGACATTCCTTGTAATTGGCTCCTATTACTACTTTAAAATTTTCTCAAACGAGAAGTCATTTTTCATTTTATATTCTTTTATTTTACCCCTGGCAATGAACCGAGTTTCAATTGTTTTACTAGCGATCAGCAGGATCTTTCCGGTTTTTCGGAATTTTGTTCTTCACAGACGTACGCACAGACTCTCTCTCCCCCCCTCTCTCTCTCTCACACACACACACACAGATACACACAACGCACATAGTGCGTGAACACTAATTTTTCTACTTTCCTCCTTGTATTTCCTATGAAGTCTCGTTATGGAATTTTTGAGTGGAATACAATATTTTCTCTTAAATACCATTGGTATATGGTAAGAAAATAAACAACAATAAAACGGGGAAATTTTCCTTAAATTTGTTAGAACAAAAAAGCCACCGCGTTTTATATACTCATTTTGAAATATATAAGGAAATGGCTAATTACATTAAGGAACTGTTTGCAAATTTCTTGTAAAATGGAACCTAATTCACCTCAATTTAACGTGCCCCTAAGTTAGTCACACAAGTATTGTAATCAGATAAAAATGACTTTGAAAGCACACATGAGCTACGCCCTTTGTTTTAGTGCATGAACATGTAAGCCACTCGCAACGAATAGCATGGAAGCTACTTCGTGGTGAACTGCAAATTCTGCAAAATTTAGGGATGAAGTGCTTTGTCAGATTACAGCCATATTCGCGACTACGGCGTAGGTTTTAAAGAGTGCGCTGTCTAGCTCTCCTTACCTTACCCACCCGAGTTTTTGTTATGCGAGTATACAGTGTCTTTTTTTTTTTTTTTGCTTCATTTGTATAGCGCCCTTTAACTTCTATGGTCATATCGGGGGCTTAGACTTCTGAAACAACTCATCTGGTTACAGTAGGTCATTGTCATTAGGTTTATCATTTTAATATCATTAAACACACGCACATTCACTCTGACTGCATATCTATTTCCATACTATGTGGGAGATACGGAATAATTCTAGTTAAACAAAAAATTCCTCGCCACAGCTGGGAATCGAACCCGGGACCTCCCTGACCACTCGATCACGGAGGCAGTCTCAGTGATCTTAAATACGAGGAAGATCACGTATTTTAGTATATATTCCCGCAACAACTGAAATTTGATGAAGTAACTACTCTGCAACAAACTATTCTTATGAAAGCTTATTATTTTGTCTACTTCAGAGAATCGAGATAAGCATAACCCAATTCGTTATAAGAAGAAGGGAAATAAGGGTATATGCTAGGCTAAAGCGATGTCTAAGTCATGACCAGGGCATGTGAGGACTTCCCGTTTGAGAAAAATTTAAAAAGCATTGGAAAATTTACACTAATAATCAGAAATATTTCGGGTATGGTTAAGTCTGCAAAGAAGTATTTGACTAAATTGTGTGCTTTAATGAGATTTACATTTTTTGTGTGTTAAGATATATTCTATCTCCTACGGTTTGTCAGTTATGCAAAAGTAATACAGAGTGAAGAGGACTTCAAAGGCTATTCCCAGAAACTTGAAGATATATATTTAATTTTTCATTAAAATATCTTAAACATATGGATTTTAATAAAAATAGTTTGAGCCATTTTTGAGAAAATTAACATTTTTGAAAAATGTTTAATGTATAATGGGTAGTATAGGGTGGGAGTATTTTCTTGAAAATCTTCGTGTCGCAACCATGGAAGATGCTAAACTTAAATATCAAGTTTGGTATTTAATTGGTTTTTCGTTTTTGAATTATGCTATTCACACAGACACACACACTCACACATACACACGGCTGTTTTTCTAAGAATGTCTTCTTTTGATCCGGCTGAACCTCAAAACATATATTTCCAGTGAAGCTTTGGTATCGAATTTTGGGTGAAACACTGTACCTTTCTACTTACTATGCACATTGAAAATTTGTAGAGAAAGTATAAATGATTGATCTGTTTGAAAGAAAGTGAAGTCTATGCATTTTTTTATTGTTTTATGTTCCTAATTTTTCGTATTGAACACATGTATCTATTTTTTTTAAATATACAATTTTAAAAGAGAGCGTGATAATTTATGTGAAGAAATAACTGTACTAAGTTTTAAGATTACTTACTCATTTTTATATGATGTTCTCCCAATGCTGGATCTGGATTTCGGACAAGATTGCGCCTAAAAACCTTGCTGAAGATGGACCTACTGAGGTCCGAAATCCGGATCTGTTTTTGGAGAACATCACATAAAAAGTGAGTGAGCAATCTTAAAACTTAACAAAATCATTTCTTCTTATAAATGTATCTATTTATAGAAATATCAAAATATAAATACTGAAGAAAATAGCGCTCACTATCAATTAAATCAGTAATAATATTTATTTGAAATGGGTTTAAGAACAGGAATGAAAGTAAAACTACGATCTTTCTAAATTTGCATCTTTAAAATGTCATCATATGTTGTTAAATGTATGTCAATGAATTCCTAATAATTAACCATTAAATTCCCTTCAAAAAATAAAAGGAAATTATATTAAATCTACAAACAGTAAAATGTAATATAATTAATAATATAAAAATTATAAATAAAAATAACAGTATAAAATTTAACAGAATGGCTAGCTAAAATGATTAAAACACAAATTCAAAATCTTAATTCCTAATTCAGTCGTAATAATACTAATTCATGTGATAAATAGTCGCATCCAAATACATGTGGTAACCCTTCTCAGTAAAAAAAATCAACATTACTAAAACCAAAATAGTTTCATTTTCATTCGAAATTCCTTTTTGTCTTCCGCCTTCTCTATTAGTTTTCAACGTTAGTTGACGTTAACGATTACTGCGCTGTATACAAACAGGTATTTCCTTACTTCCTGTTGTTTCGGGACGAGGGCCCAAAATCACATTTTGAGTCGGATTTCAAGCATAAAATTTGGATTCTATGACATTTGACTTTTACGTTCCCTACGTTGCTAGATTAAGAAGGAATCGCATTCCCCCAAAACTTCTAAATCCTGGTTTCACCGAAAATACATGTTTTGAAGACCGTTTAATTAAAAATATATTTTATAAAATGTCCGTTTTTCCGCGTATGTGTGTGTGAAAAAAAAACGAAAACTCGAAATTTACATTTAGTACATTTGAAAAATGCGACACTAAAGTTTTAAATAATTTCCCCCGCCCTCACATATATGTTTAAATGAAATATTTTCGGAATGTTAATATTGTCTAAAATTGATGACTTTGATAATAATACCATATATTAAAGATATTTGCATGTCAAATAACATGTATATATATGTACATTCTGGGAAAGCCAGTAAAGTATACTTCATTTAGGAGGAATTTTGTACTATCGTGTAATTGGTCAAAGCTAGTTTAAATAAGAAAGTATACTGCACTACAAATATGTGTCTATCTAAAACAGAATTTATTCCAAATATTTCTTTTTCAACATAAATAATCAACTAAATACGCTACAACCATCTTATAGAAGATTTAATATCGCTTTAACGTAGTATATTTCATTATTTCGCTTCTATTTACAAGAAACTAAGAATAGCTCCGTATCTGCTAATGATTATCTGGATTAGTTAATAGAAGAATAACCATTTCTGGGATATCCGTCGTTAATGGTTCGAATTGCTCAATACTTGGCTTTTTTTTTTTTACATTTTGTTCTACTTTCAGTTGTTTCTCGCGATTGCATGTAAAGAGTATGAACTTTTAAGGCTATGACACGACTTTCAGTTCTTAAACGTTTTGTTTGTATCTTTAAAGAAATGAGTAATTTGAAAAATGATTAAAATGAAGTAGAAAGAAAACAATCTGATGTTTTAAACTCACATGATTTTTTCTACCTAATCTGGAACAGACTGTTCTTACAAAAGTTTGTTTTTCTATCTAATTCATGCTAATGGAGATACAAATTAACAGATATGGTCTACCTACTTCTTTGTAGGAAGAGAATGCACTAGGCTAAAGCGATATAATCATACAGCGTGATAAATATACAACTGACGCATTTCTTTCATTAATTATTCTGTTCGAAATTCACTCAATGCCCCAAGTTTAGTACTAAATTAAGCAGAATGTTCTGGATTAGCAAATACCTGTCACTAGATGTTCATACGTTATTTCTAATTGTTAATGTTATTACCAGAAGCTGTTTTTGAGATTCTGTTCTAGCCAACTGAAAATGGAGTACACATTGGATCAATGACTGTTACTTGTGAAGGGATACTGGATTAGGAATTAAACTGCTAAAGGGCATGGCAGAGAAAGTTGAAATTCGGAATCCTTCCCAAAGAAATACAATACTGGGACTGGTAAACCAATTGGAAGCAACTGGGTCTCTGGTGAGAGAAAAAGGCAAACATCGTTCAACTAGGCTTCCCAAGGTTGTTGAGTAAGAGTACGACTGGAGCATCACCCAAAAAATCATTAAGGCGTTTGTCGCAGGAGACAGGGTACGCTACTCAATGTGTCAGAAAGCTGCGAAAAGTGCAGGCCTAAAGCCATATAGGATTACGGTTGTCCTTCAGTTGCAGGAATCAGATAAAGATAGACTACTGAATTATTGTCGTTGGTTTCAGGGTTGCGGTTGTACTTCATATACAGGAACCAGATTAAGATACACTACTGAATTATTGTCGTTGGTTTCAGGGTTACGGTTTTCCTTTAGTTACAGGAACCAGATAAAGATAGACAACTGAATTATTGTCGTTGGTTTCAGAGTTACGGTTTTCCTTCAGTTACAGGAACCAGATTAAGATAGACGACTGAATTATTGTCGTTGGTTTCAGAGTTACGGTTTTCCTTTAGTTACAGGAACCAGATAAAAATAGACAACTAAATTATTGTCGTTGGTTTCAGGGTTACGGTTGTCCTTCAGTTACAGGAACCAGATTAAGATAGACGACTGAATTATTGTCGTTGGTTTCAGAGTTACGGTTTTCCTTTAGTTACAGGAACCAGATAAAGATAGACAACTGAATTATTGTCGTTGGTTTCAGGGTTACGTTGTCCTTCAGTTACAGGAACCAGATTAAGATAGACGACTGAATTATTGTCGTTGGTTTCAGAGTTACGGTTTTCCTTCAGTTACAGGAACCAGATAAATATAGACAACTGAATTATTGTCGTTGGTTTCAGGCGTTCATTGTGCAAAATCCTGCCATGTTGTTCATCGCACGGTTCACACATGAAGCATGGTTCCATTTATCCGGCTATGTGAACTCAAATAACTCACACTATTGGGCCAGCCAAAATCCACGTGTAATTCATGAAACATATGCACCTGGTTAAAATCGGATTTTGCTGCGCTATATCCGCACAGAGAATAGTGGGACCAGTTTTTTTTAAACACTTTGAACACCGCAGAGTGGGATTTTCATGGAGTTCGCTGAGCAACTAGACGACGCAGAGCTAAGTCAAGGCTGTTTTCAGCAGGACGGCGCTACATTCCATACATCAAATGAATCCGTAGCACTAATTGTAAGTTTCTTTTCGACAGGATCATTTCCAGGAACCTGCAGCCACCGGATGAAATCTACGGGTTTGACAATGCCGGACTCCTTTCTATGGGGCTACTTAAAATATAGGGTTTAAGATACACATCCCCAGACATTGGACGATCTCATGCACAACATTACACAGGAGATTCAAACTATTGATAACATAGTCCTCCAATTAGTGACCAGTAACATGGGACGACATGTTGAGTTGTGCCATATGCAGGAAGGAGGACATTTTCAATATTTGCTATAGAGGTAAATAATTTCCCAGAAGTTCTCTACATTTCAGGTATAATAAGTTGTCGCTTTTATAACTCGTTTTGAAACAATTAACGTAAGAAATGTGTCAGTTATATAAATCATCCTGTATTTTGTTTGTTAACAACGCTCAATTACTAGAATCATAACGGTGTGCCAGAATTTCATCCACAGCTATTTTACTTGCCAGCGAATCTACTGAGACGGGATTATCGCTTTTAAGCACACATAAGCGCACACACACATCCACGGGTCTTTTGTAAACTTCTTTTTCGGAGGTAGGTTCCCAAAACATATATTTTCGGCGAGATCTCAGTATAAAATTTGAGTGAAATGCAATAACTTCTCTATCTACTATTTACATGGTAGAGAATGTAAGACCTAAACTTTCGAAAAAATAGTTTGTATGTATGCGTATCTACTGACTATCGATAGAGAATCACATGAGTGTAACACATCAGATTTTCACTTCAAAATGTTTCTCAGTATGCCATTTTTATCGTTTCTTTCATATTTTTACTTTCTCTATACGAACTATGTACATAGTATATAGAGAAGGCATTGTATTGTATCCAAAAATACGATACCGAGATTTCACCGGAAAGACATCTTTTGAGACTCCCTAAATCCAAAAAAAATCAATTTTAGAAAAATGTCCGTGTGTATCTGTCTGACGGTCTGTCTGTGTGTATATGTGTGTGTGTGTGGTTTGTGGGCAGTGTAGCGCAAAAACGAAAGAACCGTTAAAGCCCAAACTTGGTATTTATTCCAAGGATGCGACTCAAAGATTTTCAAGAAACTCCCCCCACCCAAAACAACCCTTTACATGGAAAAAATTTCGAAAATTTTGATTTTCTTAAAAATTTCTCTAACGATTTTGATTAAAATTTCGTATATTTAAGATATTTACCTTACAAATAAAATGCCTATCTTGAATTTTCTGGGAATAGCCCCTAAAGACTACTTTATTCTGGATGAATTTTACGGAATTGTGCATAACTGCTAAACCGTAAGAGATGGACAAAAACTTACTGTACAGAAAATGTAGCTCGCGATAAAACACACTATTTATGTTATATACATTTTTTTTCGTGGAGTTGATTAATTTTAAGATATTCTTAGATTTCGTTTATGCTTTGAAAAACATACTTTTCTCATACAGGAATTTGTTAACTCCTGTCCATACAAACAAAGGAACTTCAGTCACATAACCACCAGCTTTAGACTATCACTTTAACCTATCGTACTCCGTTATTTCACTTCTACTTACAAGGAAGCAAATAATAACACTATTTTGCCAATGTATTCTCAATTATCATAAAGTAAACAGAAGCCTAAGCTTTTTAACAATACATTTTTGCAGAGATGGAGAGAAAGTCATGTGCATAGAACACGTCAGATTTTTTTGCTATTCTTGCCTATAGTTGTACCTTCGATTATAATTTTCAATATACTTTTGTATCTTAATAAATTTCCTATGAATTTTATTCTTCTTTTTCTTATTCGCTTCCAGATTTCTCTTTTTGAGTTGCTGTCTTGAAAACTTCTGCATTAATGATTTTATCAGACCAACTAATTTTCTTGTAGCTCAATGTTTTAAACACTTTTATTATTCTTCTCTGTGATTTTAGTATCGACCAAGTTTTATATCATATAACGTTTCTCCATTCATATGTTTTCAACAACTTCTTCATAATTTCTAAGCTAATATTATTTAATGTAAATAATTTATTTTTTCTTAGTGAAGGACACTTTTGCTTGGCATATTCTGTTTTTGCTTTTTTATTTTTGTTACTTCCATTAGATATTATTTTGCTACCTAAGTACTGAAATTCTTCGGTATCATCTACTAATTTTGTACTTAAACTAATTTGTGTTTATTATTTTTTTTTTTTTATGCAAATTCAAAATATGCGTGCTTGATTTACTAATATTTAAGTGATAGTTGTTTCTTAGTCCGTTTTTCAATTTATTAACAAACACATCTAAATATTTTATTTTCTATCAATTACAATGTCATCTGCAAATCAGAGCATATTAATTTTAAATCCCTATATTATTATACCCAAGTATATTTCTTTATTTACTTTATTTAGTGCATACATTAAATATGATGGTGATAATGCACTTCCCTGTGTTATCCTTTCCTTATATGAGCTATTTAGTGACTGTTTCACTGTTTTTATAATTGTCTTTTATATTTATATAAATTCCAAATAATCCTCATATTTCTAAGTTTGAATCCTAAGGGGAAATAATAAGAAGACTTAACATTTTAAAGTGTTCTAAAGATCATCTATGGTGAGATTTCATACAAAACGAAAATTTTAATTGCTTTTTTCACACAAGCCGTGTGTAGGACACAAGATAGATAGAGGCAGATTGAAAAATTCAAACCGGATCTTCCGGTCTCTAGCCGGTTGATCTAACCACTGAGCTATAATGGCAACATTGCTGGACAGCTTTATATTCTTCACATATTTCCCGGTAAACCATAAGATGATCTCAAATATGTTGAGATAGCCTATGCTAATATTGACTTACAGTGTCTAATTATTTTTAAGTCCGTGCTTCATAGTTTAACCAACTATTAGGTCAATTAATGTTAATTAATTTTGTCACACAAGCGGCGTGTAGGACACAAGTTGGATAATTGTGTTAGGTATAAGTGTGATGTAAGTTTCAACTGAACCAAATGAAGGTTGTAGAAATTAGGCATTTCAACGACTACATTAAAAAGGAAACACCTGATCATATTCTGATTTTTAAGTTTTTATATGTGCCTAAGAGGAAGTGCACTCGACCACCAGCTATCTAACTCAAAGCTGGTTTACAACTTGTCTTGAGAGAACGTGGCTTTGGTCCCTGCATTTCCTGACCACAAGGCACTCCAATATTCCCTATGGAAATTTCTAACGTCCCCCGGGGATCAATTCCCTATACTCTGTTAGTTGGTAAGTCGACCCCTAGCAAAGCATGCTCCACAAAGGTGGCAGTCGATTTACAGTTCCAACCACAACCCTGAGACCCGATCCCGGCAAACTTCTGCTCTCCCCAACTGGACCCACCTACATAATGCTTTTATGTGAATCACCCTGTCAAAAAGCAACGAGAACCGGAACATTCAAAGCGAAAACTACTTTAGTTCAGAGAAATTGCCCTACAGACCCATAGCTCCTCCTGAAAAAAAGAAAGAAAGAAAAATATTCGATTGTTCCTTTCACATGACTTTTTGTACATATTCTGGAATAAACAAGTTATCTTTTATCCACTTCATGCTAATCGAGATAAACAGTAGATAATTACTTATTTCCTTATAAGATCAATGGAAGTAAGAGAATACATTAAGCTAAAGGGTTAGTAAATCTTTTAAAATCCAATTCTTTTTCATTGAAAGGAGAAAAAAATAAAAGAAAGACGAGCGTGTTAGTATCGTGACGTCACAACTCTAACAAAATAAAGTCGCCGTCACAATCCTAACGCTTCTTATAAAATGTAAATGCGATTTTAAAATATTTATCAATTTAGAAATACTTTTATTTTCTCTACTACATACAGTAAGTAAAGACACATGGCATTCTACCTTAAAATTCTATACCAGATTCCACCGGAAATAGAAAAAGAATCTTCAGTAAAAACTTCGTATTGTGTATGTAAACAGCATAATTCAAAAAAAAAAAAAATCAATAAATATCAAGGATGGGGCTTGAACATTTTAAGAACAATTTTCTTTCCGCAAACAGTTTTTCGGAATTTTCGATTTTTCAAAAGGCTCTAACGATTTTCATTAAAGTACAAAATATTAAAGTATATATAGCACAAATAAAATTATTATATGTATATGTTTATGTTTCCTGGGGGCATAAAACATAAGTTTTTGGTAAAATTTTGACATCGAATTTTTTATGGAATATTAACATTTCCTTGGTCAATATACTATTAGAGAAAATAAATACACAAACAGTACAGGATATTCAGTTTACTCGTTTAACATGAAAATAATACGGTAATACAATAATCAAATCGTTAAAATCATCTTCCGGCTTTTATTAAAAAGCGCTAAAGGTGTCTAAACAACTTAAAATTAATATGTTCCAAATACTGTAAAGTTTTATAAAATTTCCTTAAATCAAAATTACATTTTAAACAAGTAAACAGTTAACAGGCTGCTTAAATATATACTTAAATCTGGCATTTGCGTTTTAAATTAATTTTCTGTTCTCAAAATAAAAGAAAATGTAAGTCTACGTTAGGAAGAGCTTTTCATTTCTTATAAGTTGAACGATTTATTTCTTTTTCAGTAAATTATATTTTCTACAGATAGTTATAATAATCTTCAAACAACGTATTAAAGCATGCTCTGTATTTTTGGTTCAGAATTAAAAAAAATGTCGATAGCAAATTTCAAGCCAGTTGCTTCACTATGGCTATTATTATAGTGTTTAATGACGAGGAAACTTGGAGAATTTTAAATATAGGAGAAACAAAACATAAATACATTTTTTTTTTCAATTTTCTCGGCACTTGATAATTTACATGGGTAATCAAGGACTTTCAATTAGTCAGAGAGGAAAATTGATTATATTTAGAGTTCAACATTTACTCGCATATATTTGTAAACAGAATAACCTTTTTGCTAGTGAAAAAGTACTTATCTCTTCAAAAACTACCATTTAGTAATACCGGATTGCCTCAAGCTTTTCATGGCAATAAACATATGCATGTAGAAGTGAAGTAAACTATTTTGTTGCAGAGATAAACACCGCAAAAGAAAAGAAATTAAACCAAACCTTTCCATTATCTACGTTTTTTAAATGCAAATTATGTACAAATAATAGATTCAGAGGAAGAACAAAAACTCATTTATTTATAAAAGTGAGACTTAAAACAAAGAAGGCGGTATAATATTCACAGTCATGATTTTAAGCACGTCTTTTGAAATTCATAAGCGAAGCTATTAAATGTTATTAGAAATGTTAATTTTACTGGGAAATGAAAGCATTTTGTCATACACATGGACTAAAAAGTTCACGCTTGTGAAAATTGAAATGCTAGCGCCCAGACAACTGATTTTAAGTATGCTTAAAAGCGTCAGTCCTATGTCATAGATTTTCTGCTGTGTAACAGAATTGCACACAGGTAGCGCAAATATAAGCCTGGTAATTAACAGCCTCGTATAGGAGGTTGTTTTGTTAAAAACTAAATAAATAAATACATTTTTGGATTTTTGTGAAAAAGTTGTACCCTATTTTTAATCTACAATTTGAGAAGCTTTAATTTCTAGGGTGCTGTCATTTTAATTGCACTTTGCCCAGGTAAATTATACGTCAATTACTCAATTCCAGGTTTTAATTTTATTTGTTTATGTTTGTCTTATTTATTATTATTGTTATTATTATTATTATTATTATTATTATTATTATTATTATTATTATTATTATTATTATTATTATTATTATTGCATTTTCATATATAATCTGTCGCAAAGGTATAGTTACGGGTCTGAAATTTTACCACAATGCACTTTAGAATGTGAGTAATATAAATTTTGGTAGAATTAACGGAATCATGTCTTTTTTATGCTTTATCGCAGTTTGGATTATAAGGTATTTTAAAGAATATTTCCATTTGTCAATTTATTTCAGACGCATTAAAGAATGGAATTGTAAAAGCGACGTCTCTAGTGCAGTGTCTATTGGAGGAGATATATATTTTATTATAGGTGATACAATTGATAAAATTCATTAATATCCCAAGAATTAAATTATATATTGAACAACCAAAATGATGTATAACATAACTCCATGGCACGACAGCTCACGTGGAACCTTGGCCTACCGCCCGGCCAATGCGTCCTCCATCTTGGTCCACTACAGACGTCATAGATGGGGTGCAGTATTGGAGGGTGAGACGTGGCCAGCGCTTCGAGTCCCCCCGGCCGGTTAATGCGTTCCTCATGACCAGGAGCCGCTACTTCTGCATCAAGCTCCTCAATTGGCCCCCCAGGGACCTTACGAGGCTGAGTACAGGCCGAGCCAGGTCTTCCAGCGGGGGAAAAATCCCCACGCCGGTATTGGGGATCGAACCCAGGTTTCCCGCTTGGTAAGCAGCTGCGCTACCACCGCTCTAAGGAGACGACCCAAAATGATGTATGCACACCTTTAATTGCTAGTGGCCTACCCTCAAGTCGCTGCAAGGGATTCTAATGTGATGTGCACGAAACTCAAAGACTATGTTAAAAAAAATATCCGTCCTGGCCAAGTTCAGCAGCTCTGCTGGTGGTATTGTATTTGTTTTACGACATATACAAAGGCCTTTTTGTGATATACGTAGTGACTCATTTGACACATGCAGTCGACCATGCTAACACACTTCTTCCAATTCATGGGAATTTATCCAAGCGTTTAACAGGAAGCTTTTGCAGAGCACCGCACGTGGCCCTTTTTAACTCCAGTGAGGTAGGGATGACAGGAGGGATGTGAAGGCCAACCAGATCCGAATGACGAAGGGCAAGTATGGAAGGGGTCTCAACGGTTCCAGATTGAGTCTCCGACGCCTCTCGGGGCCAAACCATGAACTCCGAACCTCTAGTGATTCTTTAAAAGCGGGTTGCGAGAGGCCAGGATCGCGACGACGCCAGTAATAAACCTCCACGCTGTGCATGCCACCATTCAGCCGTAACCCTCGCCTGGTCCTTCAACCCTTAAACAGATAAGAAGCGATTATAACAGGAAAATATCGACAGGGATTTTGGGCGGATGAAATGAACTTTGCCAGTATTCACCTGTCAACTTGAAGAAATCCTCCCAAAAATATGGGTCAGAAAGTCTGGCTATAAGAATCGAACCCACGACCTACCGAACACAAATTGGACACGTTACCGCGGCACCTACTCGCTTGGTCCACTCCATGATAAGACGAGTGAGGAACTAATTACAATAACGAAGCACTAGTCTAAGAAGTTACTAAGCTTCAGCAAAAAAATATGTGTTACAGCTGCGCAATAATACTCACTCCCGAGGACGTATAACCGCTGCACAGGTATGCCACCCAACCTACTGCTTAGTATCTATTTCAGGCACCCAGTGCAATATTGTTCTCCTGTAGAAGTTGGATCGTATTTGTGAATATTAACTGGCATGGTAGCAATGAGAAACACATTAAAATACTGAAAAGGTAGAGTCAGAATGAAAATGCAATACCATAGCCCTATTTGAACCATGGATCTCCTAATTTCCGTCCAGCTCTCTAACCAATGGCTCTATCTTTCCAACTCCGTCCTACACACTTCCATGTGTGGAAGAAATAATTAGTATTAACATTTTATTTATATCAACGAGAATATATAAATGAAATTAACTGATTGCATCTTTCATCCGGGGTAACGTTTTCAGGTTTGCATTCGAGAGGTTCCAGTTCGATACCCATTGGATTGGCCACCCTGATTTATATTTTTCAAGGTTGGTAGGTGAATACTTTTTATCGCGAATTTTCTGCCCACATTCCGTATCCCCATTACTTCTTTTCATCTGCTTCAGGGCTGGAGGTCCAGGTAACGGCGATCGCTGCATTGCGGCTGGGCGGTGGAATTTGCGTTGTGTAAAGATTTCTGCTTTATTGGCGGCTGGTACCCATTCCTAAGGGTATAATTCTTCCCGGGACGCCTGGTATAGGCAGTGAGGATTACGTCACCTGACAGAGATACAGGGGTAATAGACAAGCGTATTCCATGAATATGGTAGGGAGAACTTACAGTGTACCTATTCAGGAAAATTTATATTAAAATCCTTATATACAAGCATTTATAATCAACCCTTTTGCTTTCTTTCTCTACTAAGTACTATGTACGTGCCCATTAGATAGAGCAGGTATTGTGTTGTACCCAAAAATTCGAAACCGAGATTTCGCCAGCAATACATGTTTTGAGGGCGGCTGAATAAAAAACGCATTTTTAGAAAAGGTCCGCTTGTTTATCTGAGTGTGTTTGTGTGTGTGTGTGTCTGTGGATGGAATAAGTCAAAAACAAAAAGTTAGTTGAACATCAAATTTGGCCTTTAAGTTTAGAAGGATGTGACACGGGAATTATCAGCAACATGACCCCATCGTAAACTACTCTTTACATATTTCCTAGAAATAGACTCTTCTGAATTATTTTTGCATTCCGTAAGGGATAGACAAAAACTTACTACATAAAATGCAGTTCTCGTTAAACACCCAATTTATATTACCTATACATTTTTGTAAAGCTATCCATTTCCGAGATTTATTGGTTTAACATTTTAAAATAGACTTTTCTCGAATTGGAAGTCGTTATTCACTTTTTTCATCCTGATCATGCAAGGAGAAGGGAATTTCATTTGAGTAGTATAGCGACCATCTTTTAAAATATTTGACTATCACTTTTAGATTAATCTATTTCCTTGTTTCCGTAGAAGACACCAAGTAATAAAAGTATTTCTGCTAACCTTTATCTCGATTACCGTGAAGTAGAGTGAAGTAAAACTTTTATATGAATAGTTGTTGTTTTTTTTTTTTTTCAGAAAAGGTAGAAAAAGCCATGCGAATAGAACACATCCGATTTTTATTTACATCATTTCAATGGGGTGAATATTTAGGAAGTTACATTTTTCGTTATTGTTGTTGGTGTACGTAAACCATTACTGCTTGCATAATACGCATATGAGACAAACATAAATTTGTACAACGCTTAAACCTCTTAAATTCTGTTATTAAACCTTAGTTTTATTATTGCTTTCCAAAACCTCACATTATGTAAGTTCTACAGAGCGGCGAAAAAAACAAGGAGTGGAAGTAACTGTGAGTAAAAGGGAAATAGAGCGAGAGAAAACAAATGAATGGCTTATTTCGGAAAGGCAGCTGACATAGTTTTAGGAAAACTGAAGAAAATAGACTGTTTCATTGTTTTTGAGAGAGTTTTATGTTTCTTTTCAAATACCAATTTAGAGATATTATTAGAATCTAGCATTGTGACATATTCTTTTACTATATATTGCGTTTATTTGCTAGTAAAAGTTAAATAGTTGTCTTGGGCACAGGGTCAATCTGAAGTAATTGAGAAATAAAATATATAAAACTCTCTAACCAGAATTATTCTCTTTAATCGCTTTTAACTTAATCAGGGAAACATATTAAGGCACAAATAATACATGAAAACATTTTATTTTCAGAAAAATATGTATGTAACAAGCAAATGTATACATTTTCTGCATCCTGTGGTCACAAAGCAGTTGAACTCTAAAACATCTTCTTGGACTATATAAGCAGCTGATTTCTTTGTGTCTATCATCTTATTTGCGTCTACTAGGGTTTAACCATTCTGATAAGCTCGAGCAGCTGGGGAGTTTACATCTGAACGGGAAACTTGAAGTAGTCGCAATATGAATTAATGGTAATTCAAACCACTGATTATACTGCACGCTCCTACAGTTGCAAACACCTCATTGAAGACAAAGAGATGGAAAGTGTCTTGGTAAATTTGCAGCTTCTAATGAATGAATTATCTTCTTGCAAAAATCTCGTCCACCATGACTTGAAGTTGAAGATTCCATCTGTTGATCTGTTGATCTGTTTTACAGAAAATTGTCACTTTATACTATATGATGCGGTTAATTGAACATAGACCATTAGAGTTTATGTTCTGTCAGTTCTTCGAAAAGATCTTTTAATTGTACCAAAGCCTCTAGCAGACAGCAACATATATATCTTAATATTTTCTGAAATTCTCCAGCATCCACTAAAGCTTCGCACATTCTTACTAAAGTGTGAGGGGAGCTATCACAAAACAGATGAACAATTTTAACGCTTTCAGGAACACCAGTCTTCAGGTAGTCATACAAGAAGGTGCATACTTAATTGGGACATTTGTGGGCTGTTAAAGATAAAGGTAATGAAATGTCTTACTGTCCTGCAAATTATGAATACAAAAAGTATAAACTGTCAGTTGCCGAAGGTAAAAAAGATCTTGGACTGTTACTCTTGGTAAATGCAGATTCTGCATATAATCAAAGCTCAGATCCAAGATTCCTTTGTTTTCTTTACAAAGCCTTTCACTTTCCTTGAGAGCATTATAAAATTTCTTGGCTCTTCTCATAGGCATCATCAGATCAAAAAGCGCAGCCCGGCTGGATGCTTCATTCAAAATTTTGTTTATAATTTTCACCATTAACTGCTCCCATTCACAAGTGTCTACTTGTGGTCTTATAAAGTGATGATCAAAATCCTGGTTAGATATTTTTACATATATATTCATACTTGTCAGGAGATAGAGGATGTGTTTTTTCGAAAAGCCTATACATAATCTCTCTATATAGGTCCGCGCTCAAGTAAAGATATAATTTATCAGCATAAAGGGATTTGTTGTTGTTGTTGTTGTTGAAAATTATATGTGTTCATGAACGTTAGCAATTTCAAGCTCTTGAGTTGACAGTCTTTAACTTGCGTCGCTCATCTTTAGAACATTTGCCTTGCAGAAATAGCTTTCTTATTCTTCTTACTCTTTTTTCTCTCCACTGCAACTAAGCTTAAAATGCCTTTCTGCAAACCTGGGTACGATTTATTTCCACCGCATTGAAAGACTTTGTCTTCGATTTTTTTTTTTCTCTTATGGTTTATGT
This sequence comes from Hymenopus coronatus, assembly GCA_030762935.1. NCBI lineage: Eukaryota > Metazoa > Arthropoda > Insecta > Mantodea > Hymenopodidae > Hymenopus > Hymenopus coronatus. The sequence continues at coordinate 89,166,221 of CM060894.1, read as the reverse complement.
CGCGGTACATTTACTCCTTTATTAAGCTTTGGAGATACAACTCTTGCTCATTTTTAGTTTTAAGATCAAGGAAATGTGCAATAATTGATAATTTATCATCCTAATTCATCAAATCGAAACTCTTGGATTGCGTATGCAAGGCTGTTCAATAGTTTATGCTGGTATTAATTTACCTCGAAAATTAGTATGCTCCGGTGGGTTTATCTGAGATATTTTCATTATATTTCGTGTGCACTACTCAGGATGACGAACCATTTTCTCTTTCTAACATCTGACTCAAGAAATGAAATGAAAAGCGTTTTACTTATGGACGCTCTTTCACTGCTGTGGTTTGCTGTGTCCCATTCTATACTGGGCAATAAAGACAGCTTAATTTTGCTCAGAGACCTCTTTATGGGGCTTGAGGTTCTTTCACGCCGTAAATATAAGACGCGGAACCAAGGGTTTTACTTACACTGCGAAGGAAGCTATGCTAAGGATTTTTATGCCTGAAAAATCCATCGTCTTCCGCCGGGTTTGCCCACCCCTTGGGTATTTGAAGTTACATCTGACTCAGATTCACTCTCATTACTCACAAAATATAAGGTAATAATACAATGATGCTTTCCTTGATTGCTCTCAACAACAGCTCTGAAACTAATTATTGATGTGTTGTTTCCACAATTTTGCCGCCTTCCTGCAAGTTACATCTTGTGATACAAAATATATGTACATAGGGCCAGTGTTGTAATAATTTTAAGTGTTGAGTGCAAAAACACCCTATGTACCGTACATCGGGTTCTTTTGCAATCAACAAGAATTTCTCAGCGTATATTGTTCTTAGTTTATTGAATATGAAGATCCTGTCTGTACTCAACAATGAGTTGACCTTGAAGGAGCATATAAACATGTGTAACTCAAAAAGAAAAAAAATAGACTGAGAGCCCTTAAATAAGCGATTCAAATTGATTCAGAGGCAATCGGTGGTGCACGGAGAATAACACGGAGTGGAGAAAAGGGAGAAAAATGGCAGAGAGAGAGAGAGAGAGAGAAAAGGAGAAGCATTTTAAAGTGAGAGAAAAGTAGTGAAGGAAAGAAAGGAAAAAATTTAACGCATCAAAGCCAGCAGAGTTGCGGGTTTTACTAGTCTTAGATAGGCAGCAATATTATATATATATATTTTTTTTAACTTACTTATTTTTTTTTTATTTAGCAGTAGATGCATAATTTTGATATGACCTATCATATTGCTAGTGTTTTACTTGTTGCTCCAAGTTCGATAATGTACTTTGTTAGGTTTACCGTCTTAGTACTTCTCAGTGCCTTTAACCACAAACCATTGTTTTCCACTGGAAAACATTGCGTTACCGAGTGCAGAGGTGTATTTCATGTGTTGAAAATGCAAGACAAATCGTTTGGAGGGAAAAAGATGATAGTGCAAACAATTAGACGATCCCATTGTCAGAAACAAGGCCGGGCAACGACTTCCTAACGATGCAGGTAGGGCGACGAGCGCCGCGGGATGAAAATGGTGTATGACCTTTCACCCAGAGTTGGTCGCCTAGCAACCGTTACCGCACACTCCGCCTGGAATTATTTAATACCGAGCGAGGCGCCCAAGTGCGCAGGTCCGGAGCGAAGCGAGTGCATTTGGGAGACAGACCTAAGGGAACAGCTGGCACCAAGAGATTTCTGTAAGCATTTAGATGCCAGCACTATGCACTTTCTATTGCATTCATTTTCTATGCAACGCCATATAACTCACAGACAGGTTTGGTATACAACAGAGACATGCGTCGAAGGTTCGATTACGCCAATATACTTTATTCACTCAATAAATACTTACATGGAATAGACAAAGCATAAATATACAAATATTCTCTTATCTAATGAATAAACCATGTACTCTAGGATAAAACATATTTTTATGTGTTAGAATAAAAAATAAACAATATCTTTCATATATATTATAAATGAATCGATGGCGTTTCCTGGTGCCTAAAATGTCTATTTTCAAGTTGACACCTATTTTAAGTTTTTAATACACAGTGCATAGGTAGAGCAATTATTGCACTGCACCAAAATATTCGATACCAAGGTTTCACCGGAAATATACGTTTTAGGGTTCTTGAATAAAAAAAATGCATTTTTACTTTCTCCGTTTAGTCCACAACACACAGGCAGAGAAAGTATTCCATTTCGCCAAAACATCCGATATCGGATAAGTGTCCCGTATATCCGATAACGGCATTACTAGAAAGAGGTCCGTATATTTGCATGCGAACAGATAACTTCAAACGAAAAGTCGGCACTTCATGGCGACACATTTTTTTAAACACAAAACTAGCGCTTCAGCCCCCTGTACCCTTCCATTCTTCTACAATGAAATTAGTAATGAAATAATTTTTGTGAATATATGTTAACATGACGTAAATTTATATATAAAATAAATTTTAATGAGTAGAAAATTCATGTAATTAAAAATGTTTTATCCGTAAAACATAATTTTAGATGTTTTCGTAAATAAGGATATAAACTGTACATGAGCTTTGAGGATCAAAAGCAGAATTTTATTTTCAGGAAAATTTCCACATCAGCACTAATCCTTTAATAGGACGGTTGGTTTTTCTATTCTTGAATTTCTTAAAATGACTGTAATGGTTATGAACAAAATATTGTAACAAAATGCTTATTTCAGTAGCTACCGATAACTTTATTTCTCGTCAATTTGGCGCGCGTTCACTCAGTTTTCGACTGCTTCGGCTCTCTCTAATCCAACTACACTCTCCGAAGTTCGCTGACGCAAACTGGCTTCCTTCGGCCATGGCTACCCACCTTATAAAGCCCCCATTCGCAGCAATAAATTTCCAGAATTGGAAGAGAACGGACACAAGCGTTTTTTTTTTTTTTTTTTTTTTTTTTTTCCCCTTTGCCCCCACCCTCCTTGGGACATCATTGCGTGTTCATGTACCAAGTGCAGACGTCTGTGACAATGCAAGGGACGGCCACCCGCGCACATGTTCGCCTCTCCAATAATGCTACGGCTAGTAATATTCTTTGCGCATACTTTAAGGTATACCTGTACATGCATTTGGGCATGTAGTCACAATATGTAAGTTTTAAGATATTTACAAAGTGATAGGTATATTTACTTTTTTGTGCAAACGCTTTTTACTTCAGGTTGAGCGTTTTAATTTTATATTTACACAGTAAATAAATTGTTTATGAAACACGCTCATTATTCCTCATAAGTTATAACCGGTCAAAGAATTCTCAACAGCTGGTTTCAAGTTAGCTTTGTTCAAACCGTCATCAAAACAGAACTTACACAACAAGGACCATTGGTTTGTGAGGGCAGGTAAAAAGTGGTATCGTGATGGGTCCGCACACCAAATTGGTTTATATCTACCGCTTCACAGCTTTCCTGCGTATAACTATATCCCCAACCTCATTTTCACCCGCCATCCTCCAAACCCCACATTCCCGTCATTACGTGGTGAAAGAATAGGAACACGACTAACACACCGTCGGGCTGCCTTCTACCTGCCATCTGCTCGTTGCGTTATAACTATATATGAAATTATATTTTAATACTTTATTTCCTAGCTAGATAACTAAAAATGTATCATATTTTTTAAAACTCTCATGGCGATTAATTTCGTAATTGCGGAGATGATTCCTACTTTTTAGAAAGATGTATGGAATAACAGTTCACTGCAAAAATTCTATTAAGTTTTACCGGAAGAGCTAGTAATTTTTATTCTGATTGTTTTATTCTTTATTGATATTTCCGTGAAATGCCTTCAAGCCAAATAACATTTTGATTTTATCTGACTAACAAATGAATTAATCTGCCTATATGTTTGATATTGACCAATAACGAAATCCCTCAAATATTGACCAATCACGGTAGTTATATACGCTGCAAGGATTGATTTTATCCTATTACTGAACCGTATTAGTATCAGCATGCAGAAAGTAACAGCCCACGTCATCCATGAAATGTGATTCAGGTTGGAATATAGGAATCAGAATTAATAAAAATAACTGATCATTCCAACACATCTTCACTGAAGTCATATTTGCAAATAAACCAACAGCATAATTCCTAATTCTGGAAAAATTTCAAATCCTACTACAAGTCCTAACATTCACTTCAGTTTGCGTTATCGAACACCAGCTTTCACATTCGATTGTACATTAGATATGCGTGATCTGAAAGAGTGATTTGATTTTAAACAATTTAAGTAAGAAAATAATTATTATTTACGAGGGGCGTTCAATAGGTCCTTAGAAAAAGATAGAAAAACACATTTTGGTAGACTTTTTCAACATGATCTCCTTTTAGCTCCATACACTTTTCCCAGCGTTTCTCCAATTGTTTTAAGTCTTCCAAAAATTAGAATTTCTGAAGGTCCTCAAAATAGGCATCTGTTTGGGAGATGATATCTTCGTTAGACGTGAATGTTTTCAGGTTTGGAAATAGCAAAAAAAGAGACGGGTTCAAATCTATTGAATACGCTGAATGTTGTAGTGATTCGAGCCTTAATTCTACAATTTTCGCTATCGAAGGTGTGCACCTTGCCTTGGGGAGTTTTTCTTGATTTCTCTGTTCAACCGGTGCAATAATGATGCATAATACTCTCCATTTATCGTTCTTTCTTTCTGCAAATAATCGACGTAGATGACTCCATGTAATTCCCCAAAACACCGAGTCCATCACTTTGTCTGCAGATTTCACCACCTTTGCCTTCTTTGGAGCCGGTTTGGCTTTAAAATCCCACTGTTTCGACTGCACTTTTTTCTCTGGAGTGAAGTGATGTATCCATGTTTCGTTGACAGTTATGTATTGACAGATACTCTTCAGGACTGCGACGAAAGTGCCAAACCAGCTTCCGAATGGGTCACACGATTGCGTCTATTCTCCATTGAGAACACCCATCTTGCCGACACCTTTGTCCGATCTAATTTTGTTTGTAAAATTGAGAACAAGGTGCCTGGTGATATGCCTGTAGTCTCTACTACTTCGCGAACTTTGATTCGCCGATCACTCAAAACCACATCCTGAATTTTGTCAGGAGGAAGTAACTTCTACTAAACGTCCGGAAACGATGTTCATCATTTGTGGATGTATGACCGCGTTTAAATTCGTTTATCAAATAATAAATAGTTGCAAACGCAGGGGCAGATGTGCCATGAACTTCATCCAACTCGACATTTATCTCTTTCGATGTTAATTTCTTAAGATGTTAGAAGTGTTTAATCACCACATGAGACTCGTTCTCCTCCATCTTTCTAAATAAGCACAAAATTGTTTATTCAATCGCCTATGACAATGGAACCACGTGAAGTATAAAGCTGAAAGTTTTACTGCCATCTTGTAAGAGACGACGGTTACTAAACAAACAGTTTCTTGGATTTTCTAAAAGCTTATTGAAGGCCCCTAATATACCTGTTATATTTCATTCATAGAATAGTCTTAATAAATTCCATTCGAGATTACGAGTTTCATTATTTTCTCGTAATCTCTGGTGGGATTACCGATAATAATCAATAACATGATTCTAGAAACTAATTAGATATCTTTCTTTTCCTCAATTGTGTTATTCCCATCGTTACTGGTTCAATTCGACTATGCAGCGAAGAAACAAATTCCTGTTTCTATTAGCACTTCGTAGAGGTTGTGTGTCTAAGGTCCTCAAATATAAATTGTGGGCGAGAAGTTGCCGTATCCACTAATATCGTATGCTAATTGATTTATTTTAAATCAAGTAGGTGCTTACATTTTAAGTGTACAATATATCTGCATGTTCTCCAACATTCTGTAAACACAGTTCCTTACGCTTGCATGTTTTTTTGACATATTCTTTAGTATGTCCGGTGTTTTAGTGCGAAATACATCATCAACAGCAAAGCGCAGTTTTTCGCCGTAATGATTCCCATAACGAGTTGTCCAGTGTGGTGAGGTCAGGACTTCTTGATGACCATTTGAAGGCAGCTGGTATTGCTGATGAACCACGATCCATCCACCGTCCTAGAAAGAGGAACTCGTTTAGGAATTCGTGCACTACATGAGGAAGTGCTCCATCTTGCTGCAACCATATACGTTCTGTGAGGCCCCTTTTGCAAGCTGAGGTATTAACAATGTTTGTAACATGTGAAAATAATTTATGCTATTCACAGTCCCTTCAAAAACGTTTCACGGTCCAAACAGATGTTCTCTTTGGCTCAAAAAGCAATATATCTAGCATGTGCGCTGCGATAAATCGCACATTCATCTGAAAACATAACCTTGCACGTTTCACTGTAGGAATGTCAAAACGCGTTTATTCCGGCCTCTATTTGATTAATCGGTTACGAACTTCGTTCGAGAAGGTCTGACTTAGTCTTTTTTCATGTGATCTCGCATTGTTGTCCTCGGTATACCGAGTTCCAAAGCACGTATACGTGTCGACTTCATAGCAGGTTGTTCAATCAAAGCAGAGATTCGGGCACATGTTTCTTCTCGTGTCTTCTTTCTTCCTCTCTGCAGGGAAAAGTAAAAGCACGTCTTTTCAAATCCAGAAGTATTGCTTTTCGTGGTGGAGCATTATTAAATGTTTTCTGGAATGCTTCCAATCTATCTCATTGCCTGCCCTGTGTATGGTCGTTCGAGCACCCACACCGTGGTCACTAAGCGCTCCTCAATAGTTTATGTAAGTATGACCGCTTATTCTGCCATGGCTACAAATTAAAACTTGATTGTAGAAGCATGTAAAATGAATTCCAAGAAATGATACCGACATTTATTCCAACAGTTATATATAAGAAGTAATATAGTTACATAATATACATAGGAACATTTCATATTATCAACCTCCATAACATTTGATGGTAAACAGTCACAGGGGAAGGTGGACATCTCGCCCACATTAAGCACTGATTAAATTAAATTTTAAGTATCCACCTGGTAATAAATTAGTAAATCTGTGTAAATTTCGCTAAGAAAGATATAGTAGGTGTGCTAATGCCGTGATCATTACATATCCGGTTTCACAGTGTATATACCCAAGTCTAGAGGGTTTAAAGTCTTTATTTCACTTTTCTCCATTCTTGCCTATTCTTCCTCAATTTCCCAATTCAACATTGTTCCTAAAATCTTCCTCAATTTCCCAATTCAACATTGTTCCTCATTACCGAGCCTCGATGGCTTAGGCGTTTCTTCTGAGATTGGGGTTTGAGAGGCCTTGGGCACAGTTCCCGCAGCCAACCTCTCTGACCCATGGGTTTTTCGAAGTTTTCCCGGATCAATGGGTGAACGCTGGAGATTATTCTACATTTCCCAGAATTTCCTGTTCCTCCATTTCATCTCCATTTTATCCGACTGGTCTTTCTTTCAATGTTGTAAGTATCGTCGAGGACTCCAGGTAGTGACGTCCTCTGGTGGAGATGATTGCCCTTTGGAAACTTAGCTCTCGGCGGCAGGATGGCGCTGGGGGTCGTCAGTATAGTCAGGGGCGTTTATTCAGACCTGAGGCGTGAGTTCTTAGTGCTCACTGCCGATATGTAGAACTGCTTGGGAACTGTTAGACTCCTCGAAAGTTACTATGGCTCCTCGAAGGTTACTATGGCTCCTCGAAGGTTGGTTCCGGCTGCCCTCTGTAATTATTGCTCTTATCTCACTCTCTCCACCCGAGGTTTGACTTACAAAAAGCCTATCACTGGCTGAGGTGCTGATTCCCCGCGGTACATTTCACTTGTACCTCTAGTTCCTTGAATCCACAAACTATGGGGTCTTCCTTTTCCTCTCCTTCCTGGTGGCATTCACTCCGTATTCTTTTGCATTATCTATACTTTTAGTGTCCCCATACCATTCTGTAACATAGCTTGTAAAATGTAATTTTTAACATATTTTCTTTTATTATATCATTTCTAATTTTTTTTCTCTCTCTCAAGCAAATCCATATAGTCTACTTAATATATTATTTATTGTAATGCGTCTATAGTTTTCATATTCATCTTGTGTACATATTAACTTTCTCTGGCACGTATGCACAGCGTAAATAGAGAAGTTATTGTATTTCACCCAAAAATTCCATATCGATATTTCACCGGAAATACCTGTTTTTTTAGAATTCTGAATTAAAATGACATTTAATTTCAGTATCTTGTAAGATTGCGTCTCGAAGCTTTTCAAGAAAATTCCCCATCCTCCAACGACCCTTTACATAGAACATTTTTAAAAAATTGTGATGGCTTTAACGATTTTGATTAAAATACTATATGTTTAAGATATTTTCATGACAAACGAAATATACAACTTGAATTCTCTGGTAATGACCCCTTAAGACCTCTTCATTCTAGATGAATTTTGTATAACTGTAAGCCATAAGATGTAGACAAGAACTTACTATATAAAATATATAGATCCTGTTAAAACACACAATTTGTCATAAACATTTTTTGTGAAGTTAACCGTTTCCAAGATATTCCTTGCTATTGGTTTCAATTTTAAACTGGTTAAACTTTTTTCAAACAGGAACTATTTTTTCGTTTCATACCTCTTTTGTTTTACCCCTAGCCACGAGTTACAATTGTTTCACATAGCGATAGCTTCTAAAAGATTTGACTATCGTATTAGCCTACGTATTCCGTTATTTCCTTTCTGTTTATAAGGAAGCAAGTAATAAGTGAGTTTCTGCTAATGTTTAACTCGATTAGCATGAGTAGATTAATGAGTAATTTGTTGTAAGAATAGTTTGTTTGAAAAACAGACAGAGAAAGTCATTTTAACAGAACACATCAGATTTTTATATGTTATGTAAATATATCCTTTTTTCCAATCTTTCGGCACATCCTCACCATCCAGGCATTTTTCAAATAAATATCTCGGTTGTTGGTATAGTTTATTTGTTCCACGCTCTAACAATTCTGCTAGGATACCTCCAATTATTTTCCACATCTTAACGATTTTATTGCTTCTAATTCTAATGGCATATACCCATTATTATGGCTATTATTATTACTATTATTATTATAAATAATAAAAGTATGAAGTTGTAGTAGTATTTTCTTTTATTGTAATTATTTAACTAGGTACACCTCCTTTGAGCGCCTAAGTTTCCCTTTCACAATTGTGTTTGTTTATGTAACAATTATAAAAGAAGCATTAATTAGCTGAACTATATACATCCTGTAATATTGAAGGACGTTTTATTTGCCAATGTTGTCGACATAAATGTAACGAAGTGAAAAATTCCAGTATGCATGCATAAAAGAGCTTTATCAAAGCATATATTGTGGATAGCAAACTGAAATAAATGTTTATCATGGAAAAACCAAAGAGTACCCTTAAAAAATTGCGGGCGCGAGTGATATTCATAACACCATAAATATAAGAAAAAATACCACACATGCACGCATTGATCCAGAATACATTATTACGAGTGTTTAGAGACCTAACAAGTACGTATTGTGATATTTGTTATGGTATAAAATCTAATGCGTTAGAGTTTGTTGGATATTGTTAAATCTACCGTCTTTCTCTTGCTATACTTTTTCTACTAATTACTTATAATAAATATTCCACGCAAAAGCTCGATATGGGAATTTCAGTGTATTAGAGGTGTTGTGGTCTCCTGAATAAATACAATCAGATTTTTAGAAAAACGTCAGTGCATGTGTTTGAACAACACAATCTAAAAATAAACTGGATATTTAATTTCTACATATTCCAAGAATGACATTTAAATATTTAAAGAAAATCTCCCACCACAAACTACCTTTTTATTTTCAGAAATGTTTTAATGGTGTTATTTAAAATCTCATATCTTTAAGGTATTTGCCTGAAGAATGCAATGAATATCTTTGATTTTCAAATAAAATACTCCGAAATAGTTTCATTCTGAATGAATTTTGTATAATTAATATACCGTAAGATTCAGCAATTTACTACACCAAATATGCAGATCATCATCATCAGAATTTATGTCAAACTTGGTTGTAGCTTTGCCCATTTCCAAGATATTGTTGATTATTCATTCCAAATATTAAATATATTTCAACTGTTAATTCGCTATTTCTTTTTAAGTTCCCTACCATGTTTGTAGTAGGTAGAAAAGCTATTGCATTTCTTCCAAAAACTCAATTTTGAATTTTCACGGGAAGTACATGTTATGAGAACTCCCCCACAAAAGGCATATTTAGAAAAAGGCCCGGTGTGTGTGTGTGTGTGAACAGCATGGTTCAGAAACGTCAAGCAGGATAAATACCAAACTTGATATTACTGTTTAGTAATTTTCAAAGATGCGACTTGAAGATTGTCAAGAGAATCCCCCACCCAGCTACCGTATACATGGAACTTATTTCAAAATGTTTAATTTTTCAAAAATGGCTCTTTTATTGCTCTCTCTCTAGCACACATGTGCAATGTACATAGTAGATTGAGAAGGTACTATAATCCACTAAAAATTTGATACCGAGATTTCACCAGAAATACAACTTTGGGGCCCTTCAATACAAAATATCATGTTTATCAAAAGGTTCGTGTGGTCTGTGTATGTGTGTGTGCGCGCACGCGCGTGTGTCTGTATACAGCATAATGCAAAAATGAAAAGTGGGGTGAATATCAAACTTGATATTTAAGTTTTGTATCTTCCAAGGATGCGACACAAGGTTTTCAGGAAAGTCCCCCACCCCCAACTACTCTTTAGATGGAACATTTTCGAAAAGTTTGATATTTTTCAAAAATGGTTCTAACGATTTGGAATAAATGCCATATATTCAAAATATTTTCATGATAAACGGAGGTTTATCTTGAATTTTCTGGGAATAGCAACTGATGAATTTTGTTTAATTCGTATGCTGTAAGAAATATATAAAATTATTACATTATACATGTAGATCTCATTAAAAACACAATCTATAATATACATATTTTTCGAATTAGTCGTTTCCTCGTTATTGGTTTCAATTTTAAAATCCTTAAACTTTTCTCAAACAGGAAGTCATCCGTGTTTCCTTTATTTTACTCAAAAACAATTTGAGCTCAACAATTAACGCACCAATCCAATGGCCGAGATTAGACAATTTCAACCACTCGTGGTCATCTGACTGGAGCGATATTGTCGAACTATCTTAACGGAGGTGATGTTCAGTTCTTTGAACTTTTATCGCACCTGACGTTCGCTTGTTTAATCTCCTTTCTTGGTTATTAATAAGAAGGTGACAATCTAGTCATCCAGTCTTCACTTTTAATAACTGTTTGTTCCACAATTGTACTTTCAATTGATTCAGTTACAATGCTTATTTAAAGTTTATGTATGTATGTTCATAATGTATTTAGTTCAAAAAAGGAGTGAAAATAATCATTATTTTTAGTTCTTATGTATGAGATGAGTGCAATAACCTTAAATAAAATAACGTTTTTTCCATTACGTGTATTAATTATTAAAGTCCGAAATAAAATAATTGTTCCATATTTCTATTGTTGCTATTGATATTCGTACATCGATATTCGTACAATAACGTTTTTTCCATTACATGTATTAATTATTAAAGTCCGAAATAAAATACTTGTTCCATATTTCTATTGTTGCTATTCGTACATGGGTGTAGGCACGGTCGGCCACATCATAATTCAGGAGGCACTGAACAAAGAAAGAAAAAAAAATTGTATTTAAACATGATCGAATGCGTCATCTATCATTCGAGAACTAATGTATAACAATCATAACGTCATAAAAAGCTCCCATCTTACATATTATAAATTAGTAATAGTCTATTTCGCTGAATTGTCTTATCAAATACAACTCGCGTTTTCATCTCTTAGGACAATTTACTCATGTCGCTTCGCTCCGGTTGTGAATTATCGACAAGATGAAAACATTCGTGGTGTTACTTAAGATGATTGCATAGCAATGACTATGATTATCGCTTTAGCCTAGTGTATGCCCTAACTTCCCTTCTACTTACAAAGAATTAAGTAATAAGACTATTCTACTTCTATCTCGATTAGCATGGAGTAGAAAGAAAATTAATCACTTGTAAGAAGTTTGGTTGTAAAATAGGTACGGAAAGGCATGTGAATCTTGTATAAATGTTAAGTGGTATATGAAAATGCATTACACAAAAATGTTTCGTTCACATTAACTTCTCAGCATCTCTGTAACAAATTATTGTTAAAATCTTATTCTTCCATCTACTTCATTCTAATCGAGATAAACATTGTAGAAATGGTCTCATACTTGCTTCCTGTAAGCAGAAAGGAAATTAGGAAAATCCCTAGGTTAAAGCGATGGTCAAATCTTTAAAAAGCTTCTTGCTATACGATTGAAATCCCTTTCTTTGAATGTCCAGAAGTTGACAAATTCTCATATGTGAGAAGCTTAAGTGTTTTTAAAGCGAAACCATAACAAAGAATATCTCAAAAATGGCCAATTGTGTATTTTAAGGAGATCTACAATTTTGTGTAGTAAGTTTTGTCTCTCTTACGGTTTATCAGTTAGGCACAGTTCAGCAAAATTCATCAAGAATGAAAAGTTCTTCAGAGGTTATATCCAGAAAATTCAAGATATGCAGTTTATTTGTCATGAAGATATCTTTAATATACGGTATTTGCAATTTTTAAGAAAAGCATTGAAATTTTGAAATTTTTTCCATGTAAAAGGTAGTTTGGAGTGGGGGGATTTTCCTCTTCGTGTCACATCATTGGAAGATACGAAAGTTAAATACTAAGTTTGGTACATTACCAACTTTTCGTTTTGAGTTATCATGTTCACAGACACATGTCTCGCACACAAACACGCACACACATTCACACACGAACCTTTCTGTAAAAAGGTTTGTTTGGATATAGGGGACCCTACAACTTTTATTTTTGGTGTAATCTTTATCTATGTGCACTATACATGCACCATGTAGAAAATAGCAAGTATAGATTTCTTTAAAATGCACACTTTACTCCAAACAACTTATTGTTCCGTAGTTCCTTTCGAAAATATCTGTCAATAATGGTTCGAATTGTTCAACTTGTTGCCATTTTGTTAAGGTTGTTTCGATATTCAGTTGCTTCCCGCAATTGCAATAAAAAGTAAGGAATATTTATAACAGTATATAGCGTCCAATTCTTAAGCATTTGAATATGGCTTTCTTTTTGTATCTAACGAAATGTGTAATGTAGCTGTTTCTGTAAAGTTTTATCTCGGATAAAATGAAGGGATTACAAATGGAAATAAAGGACGAAAAGTAGAGAAGTTATGTCAATGTCATCAGAATTTGTCCCGATGCTCATGCAAAGAAAATCCTACTCTCCTTGTATCTACAACAAAACGTGTTTCTCTAGATTTAAATGAAGCCAGCGGAAGAATAGTTTGTGAATAAATGGGAATAGAAAATGATGGGAATGTAACATCCTAATTGTTTTTTCTTTTCGTTACCTTTTTGGCACACATCTTTGGGACATAAAATAACTTCAGTGTGTCATATGGAAAAAGTGTGGAATGTTTGCAAAATCCTCTGCTAGATCTGTTCCATTGTTACAGTTAAGTATGCCCACGAGTATGTTTGCATAACCAAAATGCGATAACGTGTGATCCTCGCGTTTAAGAGGTTTCGATTCTCGTCGGATCGGCCACACAGGTATATTAATTTGTAGGGTCTGGAGTCTGTAGGTGAATGGAGTCCATTATCTCCTTTTATTCTGTTTCAGGTGACGGCGGTTGGTGCGCTGCAATAGGCCAGTGGTGTACGCGCTAAGAAAATAGTTGTCCCTGGCGCTTCGCGAGGCTCCTGTGGCCCCGTTCCTTCCTAGGAGCTGTTTCATTTACACATAACCCCCAGCTTGCGAGTGGTTCAAGTAGGGCTAGATGTTGCCCACCGTTAGGAATGCCATTCTTGCTATTGCAAATCGTCGTCCGGACCTTCGTCCCTCCCTTCCAGGGATCACGATGGAGCCATTGACATGCTGTGCATATAAGAACCCTTCCCCTAACTGAGATTCTTTTATCCACTTTTAGTTGCATAACTTGAATTCTTTCGTATGAAGTCGCAATTATTCGTCACGTATTAAAGGAACGTGCTTCCCTGTTTTCTGTCCTTTCATCTATGCCCTCATAAATTCTTAAAGTGCTGTAAGCAACAGCATATCCCTATGCTCATTATTACTATTATTATTGTTCAGTTAACTCATGTCCAAAAAATGCAGTGCCGTTATAATTGCAATAATCCATTTGTATCAATTTTTATGACGCAAATCATATGTTCCAAAACGACATATTTGTTTAATTTAATGTAAATACTCAACGTATTTTCTCAGAAGAGAGGTGTACTCTTGGAACTAGTTACACATTTGGATGACTGTTAGTTCGAAACTTCACAGGCCGAGTGGATATGCCGAATTTTCTTTATTAAGCATTTCAAAGCCTAACCGATTTCGAGCCTGGGATTCATGAAACCTATATAATGCTTCACCAGCTGAGCTACGAGGTAAATTTGTGATGTGAAAACGATTTGCATTACCCATGGTATATCATTTGTCGTTAAACGAACACCATGGAGTTAAACAAGAGACTGGAACAACTCGCTTGATTTTCTACCGTAGCAAATAAGCTTAGTCCGTGTATGTAGTGGTTATACGTGACAGCAGTGTAGAGTTTTTTTTGATGATACATGAATGAAGATGGAGCACCGGTGGAATACGATGGTGGGGGAAACCGGAGAACCCGAAGAAAACCCGCCCACCACAAATCCCACATGCGGTCGCCTGGGATCGAACCCGGGCCGTCTAGGTGAGAGGCGAGTGGTCTAACCACTCGGCCTCTGCGCGGCCACAGTGTAGAGTGAGCCCTGTGTCAGTTTTTGATATCGGGAACGGATCGACTCCTACGTTTATGCCTGCGTAAGAGGAATGTTTCCTAATTACAGAAAGTGACAGATTAAGTATTTTGTCTTTGGCAAAGTCTATACTCAGAAAACTCATTGCTGCGCCATTACGCAACCCATGCTAGTGAGTATGACAGTTACCAAGGGGAAGAACGTATCTTTCAAATGTGTTTGATCCCATCAATTTCCAAAACGTCTGTTCATATTCACTGCTATGAGTGTAAAAGTTTTTCGTTACAAACGAATTCTCATACTGTTAGGGATATAATGCGATTACCAACAAAAATATGATAATATGTATTCGTTCATATCCGAAGAATAAATACTAATAGAGAATAGAGAATAATTGAGCAAATGCTCTAATAATTATAACCTAAAATAGATTATTAAGCTATGAAAGGTATATTGCGTATTTGAAACGAAAAATGGTGCATATCACCAAAATGGTGTACAATTAAACGTTCCTGCTTTCCGCGCAGTGCACAGTAGACGATTCGTAGGAGCACTGAGTAAATTTTCTCTTTTTACTTTACAAATACCAACCAGTTGGTGACCCCTGGACCAGAAGTTAAAATTATGGTCTGTCGCACATCAGTGTAAAACTAGTACATACTTCTTTTTGCCCTGAACTCCTCATGCTTTTTTTTTTTTTTTAAATAAAAATACAAGAAATTTGATCGACTTATATTTTACACATGCCCAATAAATCTGCTCGTTGCTAGCTAGAAGAGGTGTTGTTTCCAAAGGTTACTTAACATTTATACAGTGTGGTACTTTCAGTTTCCCCGGTATTTTTCTCAGACTTTGCACTCTGGGTATTACGGTATTGAAAATGTCATTCCTGTAGCCTTCACTTTCTTTATCATGTTCTGTAATGGTTTAAGGGTTCCAAAACCCTTCCTTCATAAAACGAGGATATGCCCAGAGGAGTCTATCCTCTCTTTCCTTTTTCCAAAGCAAATACCCACGCGTTATTATATCTAATCTCTTTCTCTTACATTTTCAAATATCTTTTCCTCTTCACATCCTTAGGGCAAACAAAAGACAGTATGATGATCCGGAATAAGGCTTTGTATGCGTGTCCTGAGTTAGTTTCCCGGATATGGGTATTGCTTGTAGGAGCTTTCACCTCTATCTTGCATGCATTAATAATATCAGCTATCCCTCGAGATGTCTACCTGCATCTTATCAGACTTATGTTTCGCCTCGTTTCGTAAAAACACACCTTCTCACTGCCACATAATTATGGTGATGCTACAGAACCTCAAACAAGATTGTATAGCACCCCCAGAATAATTATAAACCTTTAAGGATCGGTTCCACAGTTTAAGATTAAGCCTCGTATCGGGCTTCAGCGAAGGTTTAAGCTACAGGAAGTTTTTCAAGCTGAGCTTAACGTAGGGTTGGCTTAAACGTACTTAAGGAGCCACTATCTTACCTGAAGAAGATATTAGTGTTGAAGAAATGCAAATGCATTTAGCCCATATGAAAGCAGGAAACGACCTAGAAATTTTCGAATGCGTCCAGACGATTCTCTTGTGTGTGAAGACTAGAGGACGGATCCAGCTGACCATTTTCTTTGAGGTTGACTTACCTTGTATTGTAGTCTGTGTGTGTTGAAGGGGAGAGGGTGAGTTCCGATGTCAACAACAGGTACCTACCTGCCTGCTGCAGGTTGCATCAAAAGAATGCGTATATAATACTGTACTTGACGACTTTAATGTGTTTATTCCATTATTGAACACATAGGCAAAGTGAATTCTACAAAACCAATGCATTGCACTAGACAATAAGGTATATGCGGAGATTGACGAAGGGAATGTTCTACGTCTCTCACTTAAACAAAGAGATGCAAGGTGAGAAACTCCTTTCGACGTCGCTAGACGTAACAGGTACATTATGTCAATGTCTGATATATTTGTTACACTTTTTGATCTGAAAGGGTCGGTTTATTTTGTTAGCAAGGCATCTCACACAACACACATAGTTGAAAAGTCACTTTTTACTAACACATTCTGATGTTTATCGTTCACTGTTTTCTAACTTCTCCATCTTTAATTTACGTAATTTTATACATACTTCTTCCACTCTATGCTCTAAACATAAACTTAAACCAGATAACAATTTAATTGTATACTTATACTTCATCTTTTGACGCAGACATTGTTGCACTCGTTATCGTCGCATCTATAGTGTGCTGCTTTATATTTCAGTAAAAAAACAAAAACAAAAGAACTATAATGTCAAATACAATGTTTCTGTAAACATTAAGATTGAAAAATTATGCAAATGAAAGCATACTAATTGCATCTACACAATTTCCCAACATTTCAAAATTTGTAGTTTGCAAAGCTATCAAAACTATTTCACACCATTCTGATTCCCTTTGCGCATAACACTTTTTCTACCTTTTAGATTTTCTTATTCTATAATTTTTTTTAAATTGGTTACACTCTATCACATACCATGCTGTTTAGCAGAATGCTGATTTGTTAGGAATTAAAGTTCGCATAGCTTTGGCTCTGATTTTGTAGTCATGTTGCTGAATAATCTATAAGAGGAAAGTTTCGCCATAAACGATGGAAATTTATTCGATGTGAGGGCGCAAGCATTGCAAACTTTACTGTTTCGTATAGTTGTTCATCTCAGTAAAGCCGAACGTGGTTGCCCTACAGTGAAACTCACAAAGCGTAATCCTGGTTTAAGCGTCCTCCGTGCTTACTAAAACTTCGGCTTAAGCTTAAACAGTGAAATCGGTCATAAGCAATCTATAGTGAAGTTTTGTGGTATGTAGATCGATAGGTATCTTCATTGGTGTCAAATTATTAAAATTATTACACAAACATTTACTACATGGGTAGTTGACTGTACATACATATTTCAAACACAAGTTAAAGGAAAAAAAAAAAAAGAAACAAACGAGAGAATTAAATAATTAAACAAATTATTGGAATGCCCAAAAATGTTGCGAGATATTTTGACAACATTCGGTAATGATGGTACCAAAAGTAGCTAACGATACAAGTAAATACAACACTGATAAACAAAACTTAATTTTAAATATATACTTCAGATGTTTTTCGTGCACTTTGTTGCACTGAATGTCGTCGCATCTATAGCGTACAGCTTCATAATTCAGCCTTTTGTCAGAAGCAATGCTTATCTTGGCATTGACGTCATATACAAGTGGAAGCACGCTAGTGCAGCTGGGCATTTTTCCGTTATCTCAACAACCTGTAGAGCTGTCTAAACTGTTTCACATCATTCTAATCCACTCTTCTCGTCGCAATTTTTCGCCACTTCTGCCTTTTCTTACTTTATAGTAAATGTCTTTCACTCTATCACATACTTATGCTGCTTCTTAGCTTCTAAAAGAATGCTGACTTCTTGATAAGTAAAGTTCGCACTACATTTTGTTCCCTCATTTTAAATATATATTAGTTGTAAATGCTTGTTTTAGGAACAATGTCTTATGGTATACCAGATATGCACATTTTATTGAGAACAAAGAGGACTTAGAAAACTAATCACAGAAAATTCAAAATATACATTTTATTTATCGGGAAAGCATCTTCAACATATTGCATTTTAATTAAAATCGTTAGAACCAAATCAAAATTTTGGAACAATTTACCATTTAAAGGGTAGTTTGACGTGGGGGGATTTCTTTTTGTGTGGAATGCAATACCTTCTTTATACATTAGTAGATGGTGCGTGTATTACTCCGCCAACACCTGTAATTGGAGGGAATGGTCACGATAATGTAGCGACTACATGGTCAATACGTACGCTGTGTCTAGAATTCAAACAGTATTATTTTACCGTTTGTCGATGTTTGCGTAGCGTTATCTTGCGGCAATTTTATTGCTAGTTTCAATGCAGGAGCGTTATATTTTAGTCAAACCGCAAAGTAATATTTTTTAATCTTTTATAACTTTCCCTGTCTCTATTCCGGCTGCTGAGGTGCTGTACTACAAATACCAAATAGATATCGAGAGTTATTTGAAGCACCCTGTATAAAACCAATTGCTCTGATTCTGCTCACGAACTCAAAACCTGTGTCTCAATAGTTTGAAAACTCATTTTCCTAAATATTGGTACAAGTTTGAACCACTGTTTACCTTGTAGCACTTTGCTATTGTTGTTGGCCCTTTTTTACTCAAAGATAACCCCTTTTGAGTAGCGCAGATATCCCTTCGTGCGTTAAAAGAGTTTCAGAACTCAAGGGGGCTATTTCAAGTTAAACTCACCAGTCTGGTATGTTCTTTACGGCGAATAATACTTCTAAGATATTCATTGCATTCATCTTCCACTATCGGTTTCTTTCTTCTGCGAGTTTTTCAGGTAATGAGAGACGCTCTTTGCAAAGCTTAGTATTATTAATTCTGCTGATAAACTGAGCATGCTCTCAATTGCTGGGATATTTTTCACACAATTTGTAAAAAGCACCTAATGTAATCTGTTTTTCATCACTTTTTAACGAGTCCTTTTTAGGATGTTTCACATATTGACGGCCGTGTCAAAATAAATATCGCGCTTCCTTGTCCTTTTAATCACGTAATTACACTATATACTCACAATAACCCATTTGGGGGCTATTACGTTTATGAAAAAGAATAAATTCAAGACTATTTCATTGTTGAATTCGCAATAAAGTGTGATTGTGAAGTCCGAATCCATTTTCGAGTTAACATGGAATTTGATTTTTGTTCCAGGGATATAGGCTAGTATGTTGACATTGAAGAACGAGGGGCTGTTATTGGTGCCGTTTAACATATGCACAGACCCAAAAGAAGTTTAGCCGTAAATTGCGCAAACTGGCACCTACGCGAGCAAATATCCGGACTATGGCCAATAAATTGCAGAGGACAGGTGCCCCTCTGCATTTCTCATTACCTGTGAGAGTGTACCTCAACCAGCACTTTCCGATGGATTGTCAAAGGCTAACCACGAGCATGGCCATCATGTTCACCTCACCTGACACTGTTAGGCTTTCTGCCCTGGGGGTTTACAAGACACGAGTGTATACAACAAAAGTAGGAGATGTACAAGATCTCAGGAATCATACTCGAGCAGCGTGTATAGCAATTACAGGTGAAATGCTGTCGAATGTCCTTAAGGGTTACAGACGAACGATGAGGACGGTGCTATGAAATGGATCGGGAAATGTTGAATTGCAATGTATTTCAAAGTAACTACCGTCATGACAAACCTATGTCAATATCATGTCTGCCAGTGCATTATTTCTATTAAATAGAGCGAGACTTTAGAATCTCTCTGTGGAGAAGCACTTTTGTATGTTTCTCAGCAATATGACAAACCTTTGAAATAAGATTGCGTACTGGTGTACTGTATTTTCCTTCCGAATGGGCTACAGTCTGAACTATCCAAAGGAGTCATACTCATACACGTGTTTTCGTGAACATCTCCACATATTATTTAAGGGTAGCCGCCAACATGGGGTCTTCTGAGGCACAAAAACAAAGCACCAAAGAGAGCAGGAAATAAAATATTTACTGATACCTTTCAAAACTATCATCTGGGATTTACAGTTGTAAAAATTAGAAAGAAAAACAACTGCGGTGTTCCAAAAATGCAGTTACGGCAGCTATGAATCAAACTAAGGGACATACTGTTGCAACATAATTTTTATACTCACACGCAAAAGTAATCATGACATTCTTAGACACGATATAAAATACAAATTTAACTAATTCGGGGTTTCCTTCACATAAATCATTATGCATTATTAAGCGTATATTTACGGCATATTACTCTACTACTATTTTACTTTCTCTACCCGGTATGCGGTAGAGAAGATGTATTCCACCTAAAATTTTGATACCGAAACGCCAGCGGAAATACATACCTTGAAAACATCCGAATGCAAAAAGAGCATTTTTAGAAAAAGTCGAACACCATAACTGTGAGCAGCATACTTCAAAAATGAAAAGTTGATTGGTGTCTAGTATCTTCCAGTGTTTTTTATAAAAGTCCTCCACCCCAAACAACTCTTTATATATACTTATTTTTTTCTATTTTCTCAAACATGGTTTAACGATTTTGATTAAAATAGCAAATATTAAAGCTATTTACATGGCAAATAAAATGTATACCTTGAATTTTCTAGGAATATTCTTTAAAGCCCTCTTCATTCTGGAGGACTTTTGCTTACCGGTGAGCAGTAAGACGGAGAGAGAGAAAAAAAAGCTTGCTACTCAACTATTGCAGATCTAGTTAAGACACCTGTTTATATCCGAATGTTTTGAGTTGCCATTTTGGAAATATTCTTGTTTTCGGAGATATTCCTCATTACTAGTATAAAGGGAAATGGAAAGTTATCATTCGTGTTTTTTATAAAGAGAACGGACATTTCAATGTCATCACTTAGCGACCAGCTTTTAACCTAATTGAATATCGCATAGCCTAGCATATTCTCTTATTTCGTTTGTATTGGTGCTTATATGGAAATAAGTAACTATACTATTCGATTAATAAGATTCGGTAAGGATAAATTGTTCAGAATAGGAGAGAGAGTCTGTGAATGTAAGACATCAGATTTTTAATATCACATTTCAACTCTTAATTCTCCTATTCGGGTCAAGTAAGTTCTAATGACATCCAAATGTAATCTTTCTAGCTTGAATCTGAAGGTTTCCATTTCCTTTCTAGCTTGAATCTGAAGGTTTCCATTTCTAAGAGTCAAGTACGTGTTAAGACTTCTCCATTTCTTCTACCCATGCACATTTTTCTGTAAATGAGATCTGTTTAGTATACCCTCAATTTTTTACCTTCTGTAGTACGTTTGTACAATGTACATAGTAAGTAGAAAAGATATTATGTTCCACTCAAAAATTCTATACCAATGTTTCACCAAAATATATATTTTGACACCACCTGAATCAAAAAATCATTGCGATGATCAGTGTGTATGTGTGTGCCGTGGATACCATAACTCAAAAATGAAAAGTTCGTTAAATAACAAATACGCTGGTGTTTAAGTTTAGTAATCTTCCTAGAGTTTGACACAAAGATTTTCAACAAAATCCATACGCTCCTAACTACCCTTTATAAGGAAAATATTTTGAAACTTTTTATTTCCTCAAAATGGCTGCAGCGATTTTGATTAACATACCATGTGTTATAGATGCTTAACAGGAAATAGAAATGTATATCTTGAATACCTTGAATTTCTAGGCTCTGAAGTCCTCTGCAATCCAATGACTTTTGCATAACTTAAAATGTAAGAGATACAAAAAGTTTACTACACAATAAATTTGATGTGTTCCATTCACATGACTTTCTGTATATCTCTATAATAAATTTATTGATGATAAGCTTATTCTTGTATCCACTTTATTATAATAGGGATAAACAATAGCAGAAATTGTCTTATTACTTAGTTCCTTATAAGTAGAAAGGTAATTAGGGAATCCACTAGGCTAAACCGACAGTCAAAGGTTTTAAAATGTGGTTGCTATGAGATTGAAATCCATTTCTTTTCGTAGCCATGATTTGACAAGTTCCTGTATGAGAAAAGTTTTAAATATTTTAAAACTGAAACCAATAACAAGGCATACGAAAACGGTCAACTCCAGAAAGAAATGTGTATGACATAAAGTGTGTGAAGTAAGGTTTTGTCTTACGGTTTACTAGTTATGCAAAATTAAAAAAAAATCATCCAGAATAATGAGCTTTTTAGGGGCAACTTAAATTTTTCGAAGTTTTTTTTTTTTTTTTTTCATATAAAAGGTAGGGGGATTTTCTTGAAAGTCTTCCTGTTGCATCCTTGGGATATACTGAACTAAATATCAAGTTTAGTATTTAACATACTTTTCATTTTTGAACTATACTGCACACAGACACACACGCACACAGAGACACACACACACGCACAAGGAAATTTTTTCTAAAAATGCTTTTTTTGTATTTAAGGAGTCCCAAAACATTGTTTCTGGTGAAATCTCGGTATTAAAGTTGTGGGTGTACTGCAAAACCTTTTCTATGCACTACATACATAGTACCTGTAGAGAAAGTAAAAATATCAAAGCAGACAATTTACCTGTGTCCTTTACATTTTTGTTGTGGAGCTAACCGTGTACCACATATTCCTTATTATTGCTTTCAATTTTAGAATATACTGTCGTCCGTATTTCTTATGTTTTACTTCTGGCCTTGCAAAGAAGACACGTGACCGTCGGAAGTGGTCAATCCAGTACATTGGCGTCTAAAATTCCATCATTATCTGTGAATTTTAATCTTATTTTTACCACACCCACATGCCATTATTTTTATAAATTTATCACACCCACGTGCATTTGTTTTCTCTCTTAACTAATGTTCGTCTCATAATAATAGTATCCGTGTGCAATGATATTCCGCTGCATAATGGCGTGAGTTCCAAAACTTTTGGGAAAAGGTCTATCGTTGAAATAGATGTATTAATTGAAAACTAAAAGCCCCAGAATACTAAAAGGAGATTATCACATTTTTTTTAAAGACTGGGCATTGAATATGAGGAAGTGTAATATATATTATTCTTCGTGTCCATACAGGCTAAAAATCTTATGTGTTCCATTCACATGACTTTCTCTACATCTCTGCAACAAATTATTGTTAAAAACCTTAGGCTGCTATTTACTTCATGCTATTGAGAAAAATAGCAGAAATAGTCTTATTACTTGCTTCCTTGTAAGTAGAAGCGAATAAGGGAGTAACATAGATTAAAGTCATAGTCAAAAGCTGGTTGCTATGTGACTGAAGTTCCTTTGTTTGTATGGACAGGAGTTGACAAATTCCTGTATGAGAAATGTATAAGTTTTTCAAAGCTGGAACTAAAAACAAGGAATATCTTAAAAACGATCAACTCCACGAAAAAAGTATATAACATAAATTGTGTGTTTTAATATGCTATACATTTTCTATGTGGTAAGTCTTTTTCCATTTCTTACGATTTAGAAGTTATGCAAAAATCCGTAAAATTCATCCAGAATAAAGTAGTTTTCGAGGCTAGTCCCAGAAAATTCAAGATATACATTTTATTTGTCAAGTGCATATCTTAAATATACAGGACTTTAATCAAAATTGTAAGAGCAATTTTTAAGGAAACCAAATTTTCGAATTTTTTTCCATGTAAAGGGTAGTTCGGGGTGGGGGATTTTCTTGAAAATCTTCTTGTCGCATCCTTGGAAGATACCAAACTTAAATACCAAGTTTGGTTTTTAACGGTCTTTTCATTTTTGAGCTATACTGCCCACAGACACACACACACATACACACATGGACAGTTTTCTAAAAATGCTCTTTTTGGATTCAGGGGGTCTCAAAATATATATATTTCCGGTGAATTCTCGGTATGGAATTTTTGGGTGTTATACAATATCTTCTCTATACACTATGTACATAGTTCGTATAGAGAAAGTAAAATTGTTATTTTATTCACGAAATAGTCTTATTAAATATTTACAATTCGAGCTACAACTTTTCTCTAGATAAACTCTTATAACAAATGCATAGCGACACTTTAAAGACATTTGACTATCGCTTTAGATAGTGTATTCCCTTAGTTCCTTCTGTTTATGGAACTAAGTAACAAGATCATTCTGCTTATCTCGATCAACATGGAGTACAAAGAAGATTAATCTTTTATAAGAAGTTTGTGTGTAGATCAGGTAGAGAAAGCAATGTGAATGTAACACATCAGATTTTTTACCTTGGAAAATAGTGTCGATTAAGAATATTACTTTTAGCCTAAGTTCACATTAATATCAATAAACCAGACACCTATTAATTGTCTCGAGGATCTGAGAATCATTTTCGCACGAGTTAAGCTGGAATTTCATTCCGAGCGTGCAATTTCATATTATTTTTTGCTTCATCTTTGCTGACATCAAGACACTGAGAAGGTTCTGACTATCTCATTTTTTCTTTTATTGCTGTGCCTCTTTTTCATTGTTCTCAACTTCTCTGTGACCTGTAAACCTATAATTAGAATAATTTTTAATTTTTTCTCTTCCCAATTGTGAAGAATAGTCTTCGAGGCGATTTTTAAGACCTGAAGCAGAACCTGACTTCAAAGAGGAATTAACTAAAGTTACCTGTGTTTCATAGGCGATGCAGAGAAAAGAATTTAGTGACTATCGACAGTTTCTTTTGAAATGGATTCTAATCATACCACTAAGGTAAACGAAGAAGAAAGAGAAAAGCTATTTACGAACCCTGTGTTCCTTTCCTGGCAAACATTTACAGCATTCCCATTAACATATGATCTGTTCAGGGAATGCCTTTTGGCGCTCGTGGTTTTATGACCAAATTTACACTTCGTTTCCTAAGATCCAAGCTTTAAAAGTACCTGTAAACTGAACCAAATACTGAGAGGTAGTAGAGAAATGTTACACTACCATTTATGCGTCAATAATATTAAATGTTTTGTTTTACTTAAAATTAATAGAAGTTTAAATTCATATTTAATTTTTAAATATACTTAAATTTGTGTGTGCTAACTTTTAAAGGTTCTGTCCTGTTTTCTGGATAGGTCTGGTAAGCCTCACTTTAGGTGAGTTGGTTGTAATGACAGATGATCTGATAAAGGGGTGCATTTTGGGGTTCGTGGTTCTGTGCCCAAGTTTACACTTTGTATTGTAACATTCAAGCTTTAAAATTATCAGCAATCTGAACAAATACTGATAGATAGTGAAATATTAGTGTGCTCGTTATACGTCAATAATTATTAAATACTTTCTCTTACTTAAAATTAATATAAGTTTTAGTTCATATTTAATGTTTTATATATGCAAAATATTTTGAAAATGTTAATATGCAGATTACCCCTCTTAATTTTAATTACCGAGGATTTTAAACTGGTTTGTGGAGTATTTCTTATTAAGGAAATTGTTTCCGTCTTAATAGAAGTGAGACTTACTAAAGTGTTGAGTAATGTTTTTTTACACACTATTACTGCTTGTATCACAAGGCATGCTCCTGTGAAAAAGCATCTTAACACAATAGGGGTCTATCAAGGTTACTTAAGACAGCAGCTTGTACAGGAAAAACGTTGAAACAGCCCAAAATATTCTACGCTCCTGTGAGGCTTTGACTCACAATGCTTTTGGAGAAATTTTATAGAACCAAAAGAAATAGTATTCATACCCTCTAGAAGACTGTATTTATTTTTAAGAAATGCAGGTGTAGTGGGTTGATCTTAAACAATACAGGTAGCACAAATGCGCTCGAAGAAATGACGGAAATCTGCATTGAAGCAGAAGAATTCTTTCTACGCATCTTCTCGAACTCATTTAGGGGATACTTTATAGTCACTTAGCAACCTATAGGCGCAAGCAGTCGAAGCAGCATGAGGTAGTAATGAGATGATTATAAAACTGTGTTATTTTACTGGCCATAGTCCTTATAAACAGGGAAAATGGAGACTCTTTGCTGCAGATTCATTGCCGCCATTTATCTACTGTGCGCAGGTTCATTTATTCTGTGTTGTTTCATTTGTTTTATTTAACAACACAGTTCATTCTCTTCCATAGATGTTACTGTGGCTATTATCCCAAGGTATGCAGTTTTTGACCTTTTAACTTCTGCTAATGGGTGCAAGCTATATTAATTATTCAGTATGAGAAATACAACGAGCTGGCTTGGCTAAGAAAGTTGCCAAAATATTGCGACATTGTAGAATGCTTGCTTGGTCTAAAAATCGCTTCAAATTCTGAGCCGTGCTGAAGTAGTATCTCATGTACAGGCGTTTATATCTATTCCAGGGGCCTGTTTCACACTATTTTCAAGCTTTGTTAATTGTAAACCTTTTGTAACTTGTAAAAATCTGTTTCACAATGGAAGTTTGTGAAGTTGAACTTTACAAACAAACTTAGCTAATTACAAGAGACTATTGATTTAATTGTTTTTTCACACAAACCCTGTGTATGACAGGAGTTGGATAGGTAGAGTCAGACTGAAAAATTCAATGTCATAGCCGAAATTTGAACCACGGATCTCCCACTCTCTAGCCGATTTCTCTACCACTAAGCTACCATGGCAACATACCGGCACGGCATTAATTTCTCGACTGACTCGCATGTTTCCCAGTAAACCACAAGGTGATGCGAAATTATTTTGAGATGACATGCCCCAATAGCGACTTACAATATCTTAAGTACTTTGGCTCCCAGGATTCATAATTTAGCCAACTATTAGGTCAAATGTTGTTAATTTGTTTTTTCACACAAAGCGTATGTAGGACAGGAGTTGGATAGGTAGAGTCAGACTGAAAAATGCAATACCATAGCAGGGATTTTAACTACGGTTCTCCCGGTCTCTAGGCGGGAGATAAGTGCTATGTTCAGTCCACAATCAAGTGATAATTCCACACATTTGCAATATTGTTTGTAAAGTAAGCACTTTACATACAACATTTTATTTTTAGCTACCATTTTATTTGCCATGTAAATATCCTCAATATACAGTATTTTAATCAAAATCGTTAGAGCCATTTCTGAGTAGTTTGGGCTGGAGAGATTTTCTTGAAAATCTTGGTGTTTGCATCCTTGGAAGAACTAAAATTACATGGCAAATTTGGTATGTATGTTATTATTTCGTTGTTGAGCGATGCTATCTACACACACTGACCTTTTTAAAACAATGCTTGTTTTAATTCAGGGGTCCTCAAAACATATATTTACAGTCATATCTCGGCATCGAATATTTGGGTGAAATAGAATATCTTCTTTATACACTATGTACATAATACGTGTAGAGTAAGTAATAAATATTCGAGGTAAGACCGAAGTAACAAAATAAAGATAGTGATTGTTAAAATGGCGTTCAAATCTCTGTTGTTTTATTACATTTTTCAGCTTGTTCTAACAACAAATAGTACAAAATCTTATATGTTCCATTCACATGAATTTCTCTACACATTATTGTTAAAAAGCTCATTCCTCTATTTACTTCATGCTAATCGAAATAAACATTAGCAGAAATTGTCTTATTACTTGCTTCCTTATAAGAAGGAGAAAATAAGGTGTTAAAATGGTTTAAAATTTGTAGAATAAGCTATATTTTAATATTTGTGACAAATATTACTTAGTAGCAGCTCCTGTGATTCAGATACCTAATGATGAAGTTCATACAAGGGAAGGTTAAATACATAAACTTTATAGGCACAGAATTAATAATGACTTTACATATCTTAATACATTTGAGAGGTTGCGCAGATAACTCCTTTTTCAATGGAATTCTTATTATTGCAAGCTGTAAGACATCGCATTCAGCATAAAACTATCACAAATGGAGCTCTAGCCTCAAAACAACAGCTGTGTGTAGCTTTGCACTGCCTGTCAATTTCATGCAGCTGCAGACATGTATGGAGTTTTTAAGGCTTCAGTATGCAGCAGTGTGCATAGAGTTTCGCGCACTCATGCGTATAAGAATATCTACAATGTTTGATGTATTAATGCACATTGTGAAAACGACCGGACAATTCATAGGGCATCAGTGAAACCAATGTATAAAAATGTGAAACTTTGTAATTACGTGTGGTTGATGCCATTAAATAGCTTTAATTAGTATATTTCAGTTTAAATACACTCATAAAACTTATCGAATGTACTAAATATATGGAGAAAAAATAAGCTTTTTATAATTTATTTATAACGCATAGTTGGCGATGTTTTGACCATAATGTTTACATTTGTAAATTCTATGTCTGGATTTCTAAAGTTCCGTTACTTCACAAGTTAACAAACTTTAATTGTGAAACAGATTTATAAGCATTTTTAATCTTTTCTGGTTATTTGTAAATTGTTAATAAGTAAACTGTATATATTGTGAAAGAAGTCCTATGCCTGTCCAAAATGAAGGAGCAGAGGAGAAGGCGCAGTAAACTTATTCCACTCTGTGTGAAGTATTGCTGCATTATATGATTATGGGATATTATATATATATATATATATATATATATATATATATATATATATATAGAGGTACCAGGATACCTGGCGCCTCCACCAATATGTCGCAACCGCCTTTCCTAATAACAACTCGGGGAACTCGCTGTGGCTGCGAGAGGCACATACACAACTATTCTAATCGGATGCGACATGAGGGACGTATCCCCCATGCTAACTTATGGGCAATTAGCAAACTAGGAGTGAACCAAGGAAATGTGGGAACCAAAATCAAACTACTAAATTAACACATATTAATTCGAAAGTAATTCCAGCTGATTAATTTATTAAACTTTTACCTGTTGACGCTGGATGAAGCGTAGCCAAAACCTGGGTGAATACTAGAGCTCCATTATGAGTTACATAATTACTAACAAAACGTGCGATGTGCACCCCACGGCGTCCCACTGAAAAAGAGGCCGGAAAGCCACGCTCCCGTGGTTATATAAGACTAACCTTTTCTACAGTACAGCCAAAACAATAAAAATTAATTAATCAATCATGCCACACTTAGAATGTGGATCCTAACGCAGTAGTACCACATTCTGCATGTGACAATATATATATAAATATGATATGGAGTGCTGTAAACACAGGATATATTTGCCGACATCCATTTAGTTCTTTAGAATATAATTGTCAGGAAAAGGTTTGAAAGACATCTGTAATGATTAAGTTTGTTTGTATGTATATGTGTGAGTGTGTATGTATGTGTGCGTGTGTGTATGTGTGAGTGTGTGTGTCTGTGTGTGTTTTGGTAACAACTTAGTAGTCTCTCTTTACTACAAGACTGATCGATTGACAAGCATTCGAATCTCGGATAAGATTTTGTGCAGGGGTTTTCCTTATCCTGAGAAGATGAATTTCTGATTCCCCTAAACTCTCATTTGAGCACCATTTCCCTCCTTTTATTCATTCAATATGACACACCAGGTTAAAAGACGCTGATGGTCATATTAGGCAATTGTTGTCGAGTGTCAGGGTCAGAGATCCCCACTCTGCTTACCATGGCTCATTCAATTAGGGCAGTATGTGGTTTATTAAAAAGCGCTCCCGGTATAGGGGCCGCAACAACCTCTGAGCAGACTACCGAAAACCTCGGTAGGGCCGACAGTTGTCTAGCATACCGTCTACTAGCTAATCAGGCTAGTGCCGGAGGACGTTTAGTTGTCGCACAACCCCGCCTAGGTGTATCCACTTTCCCAAGGATATCAGGATCACTGCCACGTCGAGTACAACCCAATCCGAACAGCTTCCTTCCGGGAGGAGCTCAGATGTTCGGCCTGACTACTTCTAGTAACGTTAGAAGTACCACGGTACTTGGGGTCCGCACCGTAGCAGCTGAAGCGGATGGAGCCTCCCCCCTAGGGACCTTAGACAGTGTTATCGTGCGTTTTCGATAGAATGTGTATGAGATGGCTGTGACACACAAGTAGTACTGTAGAATTTTCCACCAGTATGAAATCGAAACCACAACATAAAGCAATGAAGGGGTCGTAATATGTGTAAATATACGTTTTGCAACTCCCAATCTAAGGGAGACCATCTTAATGTGGAACACGGGATGGAAAAATCATATTGTGCTAGAATGAGCGCACTCAGCTTGCTAGGTTTTTTTGAGAGTTACGGTCGTTCCCAGAATGTATTGTTTTACATATGTTACTTGCTTTTCACCATCACTAGGTCCAAGTTGCAAGTGTCATTATTCTCATCGACACCTACGTAGCTTCTGATACGTCAGTAAGGTTATAGCCCTTAGAAGAGCACTTTTCATTTTGTCTACCACATGTCTAGTGTTGCATTCCACCACAAAAATTCATTACCAAGAGTTCATTGCACAGTTTTAAATCTTCAGAATAAAAGAAATAGAAAAATGTTCGAGACCGTGCGTGTGAATGTATTTGAACAGGATTTTTTAAAAATCTCGCATAAATTTCGATATTTAAGTTGAATATTTTCCAAAACTCTATATGAGCTGTAAGAAAATGCCACACCTCAAACTATTATTAGCATGTAAAATGATTCTTAGTTATTTTTAAATAACCTGGTATTTAAGATATTTACATGGCAATTAAAATGTGCTCGTACATCTTGAAACTTCTGGGAATATCCTGTAATGTTCTCTCCATTCAAAAGGTATATTATATAATGTTGTATAACCTTTAAACCGTAAGAGATGAACACAAAAGTAGGTCGGTAACACTGTTCTGTTACATTCACAGGAGTTTCTCTGCCCATTCTTCAACAAATTATTATTATTATTATTATTATTATTATTATTATTATTATTATTAGTATTATTATTATCATTATTATCATTAGTAGTATTGTTATTATTATTATTATTTAAAGCTTATTCCTGTGTTTCCTTCACCTTAATCCAGATAAAGTTAATATAAATGCCTTTATCAAATATTTCCTTGTGAGTACAAAAGGAATAGAGATAACAGTATTTTTTAAGCTAGCCAAATCTTTTAAGAACTGATCGTTAAGTGATGTTTTTAAATTCCGTTCTCTCTGCTTGACTAAAGAAATAAAAACAAATTTCAGAATGGTATAAATATTTTAAAATTGAAACCACTAACAAATAATATGTTGGAAATGAACAGTTTAAATAGTATTTGATAAAAATTGTATATTTACGAGATCTACGTTTTTATATAGTAAGTTTTCTCTGTCTCTTGCTGTTTACTAGTTACGCAAAAGTCATTCAGAATAAAGAGGACTTCAGAGGCCATTCCCCAAAAAACTCAAGATAATATACACTTCATTTGTCACGAAAGTATCTAAAGCATACTGTGTTTTCATAAAAATCGGCATAGCCATTTTTTAGTAAATAAAAGTGGTTGAACAATCAAAAGGGATAGTTTGGGATGAAAATATTCGTGTCGCATCCTTGGAATATGTTTTTCATGCAGGAATTTGTCGTCTGCTATCCATATAAAGACAAGGAACTAATAATACATTTCTGCTAATGTTTATCTCGATTAGCATACATAGATGGAAGAATAAGCTTTTCAGCAATAATTTGTTAGAGGGATGTAGAGAAAGTCATGTGATTAAAGCACATCAGATTTTTCCCCCTTACGACATAGTTCATCACAAAGGCATATTCAAATGCAAAATAAGCATTACATTTGTGATAAAATATAAGACTACATTGAAAGATAAATGATACATGTTCTTTCTGTTTTACCCTAAAGCCCATATGGAAGAGAAGTAAATATTTATATGATATAATGAATTGGGGAAAGCTAACGCAAGATCTGCGTTTTTAAGCCTACGGCTGACAGCTACTCATGCGACGTATCACGCATATGAGTGCCTGGGGGGCAAGGACTGACTACCGTGTAATTAATATTTATTTCCTGCTGAACGAGGATTTATGGGAAAGGAAGCCACATATTTTCGACGTACTGTCATGCAAAAATTACTGATGTGTTGAGGAGCATTTATTTGATAACCAGTGGACGATATCATGAATAGAAATCTGTTACTGCGCCTGGGGATAGAAATATTAACCAGATACCTTTGAAATACTAATTAAAACATTTAGAGTTTCTTGTAGCTATGAGGTTCAGTTCAGTAATAATTACTCTTGTTTCAACCAAGCCAGGAGACTCAATCCTTCAGTCTGGGACTGGCATCGAAAGGTTCGATTGACGCGACCAATCTCTTTGATACATGGGTTTTTCGTGGGTTTTCCAGGTTACCAGGTGAATTCTGGGGAGATTTCTTCATTGCCCGAATTTCCTGTCCCTTCATTTCATTTCAACTGGTATGTTTCGGGGTGTAAGTGTCTCCGAGATAGCAGTTCTTGGCGTTAGGGTAGCGTTGGAGACATCGGCAGGACTTCGGGAGTTCAGACAGGCCCGGGGAGCGGTCTCCTATCATTCCCCGCTTTGAGATAAAGAACTACAGAACTACTTGGGTTATATTAGGGATCCAGCATGGTTGCTCTTTCCTCGCGGTCGGTTTCGGCTGCCGTTGGATACTCTCAAAAGTATCCTGGGGTCTTACGCACAATAAGATCAAGGTGCTGTACTGTGGAACCCCCTAGATGTACCAACCAAACAACAACCAGTTATACCATATTTAAAAATAGACGATGTTGCTACCATCGTGTACTGCTATTTGTTACACTCCGCCAAAACAAATTTGGTAGTGATTCATAATTTACTTTAGATCTGACATGCATTTTAGTTAACCGTTTAATGTTTTTTCGCTAAAATTGAAAACGTGTAGTATTGTTCATGAATTCGCGTTTTCTTTTAAACCAAACGAGGAGATCGAGACAGAGCTAAAGCTTGACTATTCCTATTTTTGGAGGGTTAATGTCAAGAGCATAGAGAGACGTGCTATGTTGAGAAATAAATAACTGTTTTTGAATAAGCATCGTAGAAGGTTTCCTTAAAAAGCTTTACATTTTTTCGAGAAAGAGTATATTACATGTGTATATGTTTAAAATATTAGTTGCGACAAATAAAGATTGAAAATATTGTAAGTGTTAATGTGAATTAAATTATGACATAGTATTCATAAAAGAAAGCATTCAAGTATTTGCATCAAGAAATGACACACTGTCAATATTGAGATAGGTTAGATTACTGTGTTTGTTTTAAGCCCAACGTTTTATTCTGAGAAATTAAAATATGTTTTGTTGTATTTTAAATCTTATCTAACCGCAATAACTCTTAATTATATTATTATACTCTTAATATGCTGTTAATGGGACGTGGCTGGGCTCACTGGGTGCCATATCTCCGGTGGCTTAGGATGATATGGACCAAAATTAAATAATTGGTAGTACGGCATGCGTGGCAGATGGTGGGGCCGTGTTTTGTAAATTTTGCAAAAGGAATCACAATACTGCCTTTTTCAACTATATTGCACTCCAAACATTGATTTTTGAGTTCATTTGTAATACACCACTTGCTTCAGAATAAAATAATTAAGAATTATAGTGTAATAAGTAGAGACATTGGCTCAAAAAATAACAATATAGCTGTTGCTTGTTTGAAAAAGGTGTGCCAAAGATACATTGGTATGGTATTTGCATTTTTAAGGAACTTAAGAGATGGAAAACAAATAAAATACCTTGGGAGCATGTTTCAGATGTATAATCTAGGAAATAAAACCGCTAGAAAACATTCAGTTTTTTGACACAACTTGTGTACTCTGCCCTTAAATTTAACAATAATTTTATATACGACTTTTGAGGTTGTTTAGTAAAGTTTCCAAAAAATACCAGAATATAAGACTCAATTGTTGGGAACAATCCTCAAATATAGCGAATGGATACTTGAAACTTGTTTATCAGAAAGTTGTGTAGAATTTTTAATCATAAATTATCTTATTTTGTATGTTAAGATACAATACTATTATCTACCCTGTGCATATGATCCGCCATTGAATCATGTTTATACAGAAACTAGAATTATTCAGAAGGTACATTCGTTAATGTAAACATATAGAAAGAAATTGCGACTTATAACTGTTACACGAAAATTAGTGAGTTATAATTTATACAGACACTGAACCACACCGCTCGATGTAGGATTTCTTTCTTTTCTATAAAAAGCTAATGCAAACAAATAACTGAAACTACGATAGCAAAGGTAGGTTTGGCAAACAATTGGAATTATTTACTGGAACAGAAAAATTCTGAATGGAGAAATATGGTTTGTAATATTAGCTTCCGGAACACATTGGCAATAAATGTAACGAAGCCGCGGGGAAATAAATCCCAAAGAATTCCCATTAAGATAAAAAATGTATATGAACAGTTCTCTGAATTGAAAGCGTAAAATAACATCGATCATGTTAATGAGAAATTTTATGCATTTTGGATTCAATACGTCTTTATGATATTATGATTTCAGTTGCACTGTATTATTTTCTCTCTTCTGAGTTTTTTTTTTCTTTAAGATAAAAGCTTTGTACACATTCGTCATTTATAATGTAACACGATAAGTTGAATAATACGGTAGATATCACTAGCTGGATGCGCCGTGAACTTACATGTTCATGACATAAGCTGGTGTAGCGGTCGCTGGGTGCTCTCATTAACATGACAGTTTATGAGGACTTTGACTGTTCAAGCTTCCTGTGGGTGCTGTATGTGATCAATAAGGAATGAAGCGATTCCTTACACCTGTGCGGTTGCTTATCCAACACTGGTTGGAAAACCACAGAATCAGATATTTCTTACCACAGGTTCCTTAAAAATATTGACGTAAGAAACAAATGGGTTCAGGGATAGTAGTTTCTCTCCAGATAATTCCCGCGTTTGTTTCATACATTTTGACGAGGAAGATTATGAACGAGATTTGAAAGTGGAGTTCCTCAAAGTTGCTTATGAAAATTGTAAAAAGCATTGCTGTACCACATTTAAATTTAAATGTGTCTAATGACTTGAATCAGAAAGTTAACCGTGCTAAGAAAACAAGAAAACAACGGCTTCTAAACAGATATACAAAGAAAATAGTAAAGCAAAATTTAATATTAGCGCAGAAAGTAATACTTTTGAAAAATGAATTGCAAAAAGCACAATCCAAAATGTATAAGTGTGGAACGTGCATTCCAGAAAATATTTTCATTTTACCAGCAGCAAGTTTTACTTACAGCTAGAACTAAAAATTGAGACACTGATGACATTTCAAAGACAGTCATTTTGAGATGAAAATCTAAGAAGGCATATCATTATATGAGAGGATGCCTTAAATATCCTCTACCAAGTTTTGTAACCATCAAAAGACACTTGCCCCAATTCGTCATATCACCAGGAATCATTAAATAAGTTGGTGCCTATTACAACAGAAAGCTAGTTCTGTTAGAGAGTTTTTGAAGGACCTTGTTCTGAGCTATGATGAGATGAAAGGGAAAACCGATTTTTTATAACAAATTAGAAGAAACAATCTGCGGTCGCACAAATATCTGCAGTTACTGGTTCTATGTAGCTTAGTAAGAAAGTGGAAACAACCAATATACTCAATTTTGATGCGGCAGTAAGAAAATAATTACTAACAGACATTGCCCAAATGGTCAAAATGACAGGTTTCCAAGTTCGTGTCTTTGTCTGTGGGGGATCAAATATGAAGCTAATCTCTGACCTTGGAATTATAAGAGATAAATCCTACATCACACATCCTGGTAGAGAAGCTGAAAATCGCCACTTATGGGATTCCTGCGACATTGCGCACATATTTAGAAATCATTTGTTGGACGAAGAATTTATTTTACATAATGGTAAAAAAGTCACAAAAGAGATTTTTGATGCTCAAAAATGCATTGACTTCAAGTATACTCATAAACTGTACTATCTCATCTGTTATTTACAGGCACTGGAAGGCAAAGAGTTCGCTCTTCTTCGGAACTGCTATCAGCAATAGCATCAACTGCTACTCACACCTGTTTCCAGATTTCGAACGCGTAGCCCAGTTTGTAAAGACTATTAACGGTGGTTTTGATGTATTGAACTCTAGAAACCCAAATCATCCTACAAACTAAATGAAGAGTACATATGAAATGAATTTCAATGCAAAAAATCTGATGTGTACCATTCACATGAACTTTCTCTATATCCCTGCAACAAATTATTCTTAAAAAGCTTATAATTCTATTTACTTTATGCTAACCAGAAAAAAATTAGCAGAAATAGTTTTATTACTTGCTTCCTTGTAATTAGAAGCGAAATAAGGGACTACCAAGGTTAAAGTGATAGTCAAAAGCTGGTTGCTATGTCAATGAAGTTTCTTTGTTTATATGGATAGGAGTTGACAGGTTCCTGTATGAGAAAAGTATATGTTTTTCATAGCAGAAACCAAAAATAAAGAATGTCTCAAAAACGACGAACTCCACGAAAAAAATGTATATAACATAAATTGTATGTTTTAACGTGCTATACATTTTTTGTGTAGTAAGTTTTTGTCCATCTCTTATGGTTTAGCAGTTATTCAAAATTCAGTAAAATTCATCCAGAATAAACTACTCTTCAGAGGCTATGCCCAGAAAATTCAAGATATACATTTTATTTTTCAGGTAAATATCTTTGATATACAACATTTTAATCAAAATCGTTAGAGCCATTTTTGAGAAAATAAAAATTTTAGAAAAAAGTTCCATGTAAAGGGTAGTTGGGGGTGGGGGGATTTTTCACAAAATCTTCGTGTCGCATCCCTGGAAAATACTAAACTTAAATACCAAGTTTGGCATTTTACCGACTTTTCGTTTTTGAGTTATCGTGTTCACAGACACACGGACACACACGGACACACACACACACACACACACACACACACACACACACGGACCTTTTTGTGGATATTGGGGATCCTAAAACATATATTTCCGGTGAAATCTCGGTATCGAATTTTTTGGTGGAGTGCAATACCTTCTCTATACACTATGTACATAGTGCGTATAGAGAAAGTAAAACTGAATCACACTCTTAAGTTGGAGCATTTAATTTCAACAATGCGAGTGAGGAGCAAATTGTCCTTAATGCCGTTTCAGAAAGGATTTCTGATCTCTATCTGCAGCTTACGTGGCTTGTTAGAGGAACTAAAACCTAAAGGGTGTACAGATCTGTTGGCATAAAGATGTAATTGAGAGTTTTTTTCTTTTTTCGCAAATCAGGGGTTTTGAGTAGATTTTTTTATCATCCCTTTCCAACTACCATGCATCTGAGATGCAATTGTTGCGAGGTATTGAGGACTGGGAATTATGCACGTGATATTAGTGCTTCATTAAGTGCAAATATGATCAGCGAAATTGAATGTGATGATAAGGAGGCAGAAGAAGGAGCAGGAGGAGAAAAAGAAATGAATTTAAATAGAGACCAGCAGGAATATGAGGACGATGATGAGCTCATTTCCTGTATTGACAATTTATTGAGCAACTAGTGGATCTCACACAAGAAACAAACAATAAGACGGTCACAACTTCTCTAAATGTATAGCTTTTAGAAATGCTGGCTGGTTATGTAGCATGTAGATCAAGAAAATCAAAACCAGATGAAAGTTCTTCGTTGTATGGAATATATACAAATTACTTTCCTGCAGATAAATGTTGGCTTTCGTCGTTTTCAAGGGGGAGATTAATTAAACCGAATGAGCAGTGGCTTCACTCCATCATTAGTCTAGAGCAAGATTTCACTGACTTTCATGGAAGTGGCTTAAATAAATGTCCAAAGGTAATGAAGACTCTCATTGATAAATTAACGTAGAAATATCCGCATATAGAATAATATGCCATAAAGTGTTTTGTTCAAACGCACACGTTTATTAGGCTGAAAAATATGAACAAGAGAAAATCAGAGAAATGGAAAATACGTATTGATTTGGCGATAAATAACTTAAAGAAAATAATAAAAGTTTGCCACAACTAAATAAACAAGCGCATTCATGAGGCAGAAAACACTAGATCGGATAATATATTTTATTGTATACTTTTTTCCGCAATATTTAACTAATTTGTTGAGTTGTTTATTAATGTAGTTTGAAACTCTGTTAGGATGCAGGTATCAAACAGAAGAATTCTAACAACGATACTTATAACAACTGGGCAAAATTTAGCGAGTGTGAGACATAGACGCATAAGATGAGCCTTTATATTTAATATTTTAAACAATTGCTTCTTAGCTTCAATAATTTAAATCTAGTGGTTAGAGCTGAACAAGTTTATCTGTTTTATTAGCAATTTATTTGATAGGGAAAATCTGAATCTGTAACTTTAGACAGCACCATAGCTTTTAATTTGTTAACAATGAACATAGCTGTAAGCACGCCTGGCTATGAGTAATACACCGCATGACATCATGGCCAGAGTATGCGGGAGAGAAACATGCGCGTGATACCTACCGTGTTATTCAACGCACCATATTTTGTAAGCTGTAGAATTAGAATACGGAGAAGGGGACTCGGCACCGAAACAATGCAGATTATTGTAGCTATGCCTAACAAGAGGGCACCCCCGGAAGGGAGGGGATGAGGTGACAGGATACGCCAGGCGGCCAAAACCAGGAAATATAGCATTGAAAAGACAGGATACCTACAGTTTCCAGAATGAAGTACCCCGACGGTTAGACAGGCAGAATGAGGACGCGCCCCACACGGGGTTCAACGCTCCCGTAAGGGAATTTCTCATCCCAGTAACAGTCAAAGTTTGGGGAGGAAGAGACTCGTTATGAGTATCCCTCTTCCCTGCCACGCTGCACCGAGCACCATGGGCGACTCTTCTAACTCTGAAAGAAATGGACGGGATATAGGATGAACGAAATGACAACGGATACAACATTGAGGAATTCGGGGGATGGAAGAAATCTACCCAGCATTCATCTTTAGGAGAAACTACAGACAACTTCTGTTGTGTTCTATTCACATGACTTTCTCTATATCTCTGCATTATTCTATTTACTTCATCTAATCGAGAAAAAAATAGCAAGAATAGTTTTATTACTTGCTTTCTTGTAAGTAAAAGCGAAATAAGGGAGTACTGTAGCTTAAAGTGATATTCAAAAGCTTTTTACTATGTGACTGAAGTGCCTTTGTTTGTATGGACATGAGTTGAAAAATTCCTGTACGAAAAAATCTGATGTGTTCCATTCACATGCCTTTCTCTACTTCTGTGTAACAAATTATTGTTAATAAGCCTATTCTTCTATTTATTTCAAGCTAATCGAGGAAAAATTAGCAGAAGTAGTCTTAATACTTGCTTCCTTGTAAGTAGAAGCGAAATATGGGAGTATCATAGGTTAAAGTGAAGCCAAAAGCTGGTTACTAGGTGGCTGAAATTCCTTTGTTTGTATGGACACGAATTGACAAATTTCTGTATGAGAAAAGTATAAGTTTTTCAAAGCTGAAACCAAAAACAAGGAATATTCCAAAAACGATCAACTCCTATAACATAAATTGTGTGTTTTAATGTGCTCTACATTATTTGTGTGGTAAGTTTTTGTCAATTTCTTACGGTTTAGCCGTTATGCAAAATTCCTCCAAAGTAAAGTAGTCTTCAGAGGGTATTCCCAGATTATTCAAGATATACATATTATTTGTCAGGTAAATATTTTTAATATACGATATTTTAATCAAAATCGTTAGAGCCATTTTTGAGAAAATCAAAATTTTCGAAAACAGTTCCATGCAAAGGGTAGTTGGGGGTAGTGGGATTTTCTTGCAAATCTTCGTGTCGCATCCTTGGAAGATACCAAACTTAAATACCAAATTTGGTATTTAACGGTCTTTTCGTTTTTGAACTATGCTGCCCACTCACACACATACACACAGACACACACAGACAGGCAGACAGACAGACACCCACGGACATGTTTGTAAAAATGTTGTTTTTGGATTCAGGGGGTCCCAAATCATGTATTTCCGGTGAAATCTCGGTATAGAATTTTGGGGTGCATTACAATACCTTCTCTATACACTATGTGCATAATATGTGTGGAGAAAGTAAAAATCATGGTCAGGTAGGCCATGGGCATATCTCGAATGTGGGCTGCCATCGAAACTGTCTGAGTCATGCCGTTTGGTTTTATAGGTTGTGGTGAGTATATTATTTCTTTGCTTTTCATTGCGGTAAAACTATTGGAAAGTTCCTACCTATGTTTGTGGATAAATAATTATAAGCAATATCACGAGTGTTTTTTTATCCTAAGAGATGAAAACACTAATATAAGACAATTCAGCGAAATAGATTATTAAAAATTTATAATATATAGGAAAGGAGATTTTTTCAGGTTAGTTACATTAGTTCTCAAATGGTAGATGACGCAACCATGTTTATTTACCGATGCTTTTTACTTTCTCTACACGTACTATGTACATAGTGTATAAAGAAATATTGTAATGCACCCAAAAATTCGATACCGAGATTTCACCGGAAATATGTGTTTTGGGTCCCCCTGAATCCAAAAAAAGCATTTCTGGAAAAATGTCCGTGTGTGCGTGTGTGTGTTTGTGTGTGTGTTTGTCTGTGTCTGTGGACAGCATAGTTTAAAAACGAAAAGACCGTTAAATACCAAACCTGGTATTTAAGTTTAGTATCTTGCAAGGATGTGACACGAAGATTTTCAAGAAAATCCTCCCACCCCCAACTACCCTTTACATACAACTTTTATCGAAAATGTTGATTTTCTCAAAAATAGCTGTAACGATTTTGATTAAAATCAACGTATATTTAAGACATTTACCTCACAAATATTTACCTCAATTTTCTGGGAATAGCTCCTGAAGTCTACTTTATTCTGGATGTATTTTACGGAATTTTACGTAACTGCTAAACCGTAAGAGATAGACAAAAACTTACCACACAAAAATGTAGATCACAATAGAACACACGATTTATGTCATATACATTTTTTCGTGGAGTTGATCGATTTTAAGAATTCCTTGTTATTTGTTTACCTTTTAAAAATATATACTTTTCTCATACAGGAATTTATCAACTCCTGTCCATACAAACAAAGGAAATTTAACTACATAGCAACCAGCTTTTGCCTATCATTTTGGCCTATGATACTCCCTTATGTCGCTTCTATTTATAAGGAAGCAAGTAATAAGACTGTTTCTGCTAATTTTTTCTCGATTAGCATGAAGTAAATAGAAACTCTAGCTTTTTAACAATAATTTGTTGCAGAGATGTAGAGAAAGTTATGTGAATGGAACACATCAGATTTTTTCCTTTACTGCTTCCTGAATTATGATATGGGCAACCGCCTACACTTCGAATATCGTTAGCAGCAATAGAAATAGCGAACACTTATTTTATTTCAGCTTTTAGAACTAATACATCACATGGAGATAAAACATTATTTTATTTGAGGGCATTACATTCATCTCATACATATGAAATACAATATTAACTGGGTAAACTTTAAATAAAATTGTAACTGAATTAGTTGAAAGTAAAATTGGGGAACTGTCAGCTATTAAACGTGAAGGTTGGCTGACTGGATTGTCCCTTATTACGAATACCCAAGACAGGAGATTAAACAAGCGAACGTCAGGTGCGACATGATTTCAAAGAAAATTTCCAGCGCGTATTACCATATGACCACCGTTAGGATCCTCTGGTGTAAGCTAACAGCACACGTAGATATATTTTGTTCAAAGGACGCAGCTGAGGAAGTCATAAAATAATAAAATAGATGCTAACACAAATAACTACAGTTAAGGGACACTGGGAGTACATTTTGACTACAGCCGGTTATAAAATCGAAAATTGCTTCTTTATAGCAAATAGTGCTTAGAACCTTTGGGAATCCATAGAGAATCAACATATAGCTGCCCCTTTGCTTTGGGCTGTACAGACACTTAAAGATTGTACAATATTCCTGTTTCCTAGCCTACGATTTTATAAACCGATTTTCACAGAACTATATTTTCACACTTTAAAAATGTTCCACGCCTCTCAGTTTTTATCACATTTCTCTAAATCGTACATGGTACGTAGGCAAAGAAGGTATTGCACTCCACCTAAAAGCTTGATAACGAAATTTCACCGCAAAATACATGTTTTAGGATCTCCTTTATAAAACCATTTTTACGTTCTCTAGACCGTATGTACAATGTATATAGTGGACAGAGAAGGTAATGTATTCCATCAAAAAAGTATGTCAAGGTTTAATCGGAAAGATATGTTTAGAGGTCCCCTGAGTCCAAACAAAACATTTATAATAAAAGGTCCGTGTATGTGTCTATGGACAGCAGAGCTCAAAAACGAAAAAAAAAAAAAAAAAAAAAAAAAAAACACTTTAAAAACAAAATATTGTATATAAATTTTGTATCTTTCAAGGATACGACACGAAGATTTTCACGAAAGTCGCTCCACCACAAACTAGCTTATACATAGAAACTTTTTGAAAATGTTTTTCTCAAACACGGCTGTAACGATTTTGATTAAAATGCTGTATAGTAAAGACGTTTACATAAGAAATAAACTGTGTATGTTGAATTTTCTGGGAATAGCCTCTCAAGATCTCTTTATTCTAAATGAGTTTTGTAGGATTCTACATAACGCAAAACCATAAGAGATAGACAAAAACTTACTGCTCAAAAAATCTAGATCTGTTTAAAACAAATACTTTGTGTCATGTAGGTATTTTTATGTAGAGTATCTGAGATATTCTTTGTCGTTGGTTTCAATTTTAAACTACTTATACTTTTTATTACTTTTATTACTTATATATCCAGAAGCAGTTTGAGACCATTTCTCGTGTAGCTTGCACGAAGAGGAATGTTGAATCTCGAAGAAACGGTAGACATGAGAGAAGAAAATAAGTTGTCATGGCAGGGAGCGACAATGATTCGTCCATAGGAAGACTGGAGTACTGGTTTTGTGTAGATAAAAGTGAAGGTAGAATTCACAGCAGCAGATGGTCGAATGGGGCGCCTAAGTTGTTGCCAACCAGCAGCAGGGTCGTCGTCCATAGATGAAGAGCGAGCACACTTTACGTCAGGGTCAGCTTCGTCAAGGTCGGCGTCAACATCGTACGTATCCATTACGACGTTGCGACAGTCGTACGGTAGAAATACCTACGTGACTGATGGGTCACAAGCTTGGTGCGTGAATATGTGCGTATCGGCGGCTTTAATGGTAATGTATTAGAACCTGATGTTGAAATGTGTTGCGTAGCTCTATCATCCGTGGGCATTGCACCGTGAGGATTCCGTGACCACAAGGTACTATAACAAACAGCTGATGAACACACAACACTAACGAAGAAGATAACTCTGAAGAACATAAGAAACAATGAAGTCACAGTAAGTTGAACGAAAAACCTCAGAGCGAAAAATACATACGATAAGTAAATATGAGAACAGCACTTGTTAACATTCACTCGGGTCGACACAGGCACCGAGAATTGGCTTGTTTCACTCCGTAAGTTGTGATTATGTACTATAGTGTCATCTGAAAGCAATGAGTTGGTCCCTCATCACCATGTGCACATAGTGGCGAACTCACGAACTAGAAATTCCCTGATCAAGGAACCAATGAAAAAGTACCCAAATATAGACCTACATGGCGTGATGGAACCTGAATTTATGAATGAATTTTAAGATTTTATAGCCATTGTATAGATCATCTTTGAATAATTTTAAGTCATTAAACTTCTATTCCTGTTCATAAGGAATAAGAGATAGATATAAGTCACATTTTGCGCAATGTCTGGTGTGTTTCATTCATATGTGTTTCTCTAGTTATTTCACAAATAACTTTCCATGCTAAAGATTGTTTTTATCTACATCATGCTAATAAATATAAACAATAGCAAAATTGATCTTATTACTTGCTTTCTTGTAAGTAAAAGCGATAGTTAAATCTTTTGAAATCTATCTGTGCGAAACATGAAATTTAGTGCTATTTTAACATTCCCGGGAGTAAAAAAGAACGGACGAAAGTTGACTTCCTGCTTGAGAAAAGATTAAGTAGTTTAAAATCAAACCAATAACAAGGAACATATCAGAAATAGCTAATTTTACAAAAAAAAAACGTATGAAATAAATTGTGTGTTTTAATGAGATCTACTTTTTTGTGTAATAAATTTTTGTTTAAATCTTATGGTTTACGAGTTATACAAATTTCATCTGATGCTATTCTCAAAAAATTCAAGATATACATTTCATTTATCATTAAAATATCTTAAACATATGGTGTTTTGTTCTAAATCTTAGGGAATTTCTTAAAAATCCTCGTGTCATACATATCCACACATCACACACATATAGATACAACTTGGAAATGCTTCTAAAATGCTTACCGTTTTTTATCAGGAATCTCAAAAACATGCACTTCCGGGGAAATCTCGGTATTGAATTTTTGAGTGAAATGCCAAAACTTCTCTTTCTGTTATGTAGGTTGCACATACGTGCTAGAGAAAATAAAAACTAATCAGAAAAACATGAAAGTTCAATCAATTATATTCTATCTTAAATTACACATGTTACATTTTCGGGTAGCAGTATAAATCTTCCATCAGACGCTGAAATCCTA
The DNA here is from genome assembly GCA_030762935.1 of Hymenopus coronatus. Classification (NCBI taxonomy): domain Eukaryota; kingdom Metazoa; phylum Arthropoda; class Insecta; order Mantodea; family Hymenopodidae; genus Hymenopus; species Hymenopus coronatus. The sequence goes on along the minus strand of CM060894.1, from coordinate 89,121,435 downwards.
AAGCTGAATATAAATATTTTAATTTATTACTTAATTTCAGATGGGGGTGAAATTTGAAGAGCGACAAATTTCATTGAAGTGAACCATACGTGTTCTGACCCGGAAACTGAAAAGGATAGAGTCTCTTGTGTATAACATTTGTAAACATCAGCCAACGATGCAGAAAGTGTTATACGTGATGTGCGTACCAGACCGTAAAATTATCTAAAGGACTTTTACGCCTATTATTGCGGAAAACAGAATAATATTACTGGAAATGTCAAAGGGCAGAAAGGAATAAACTAAGGATTAAGCAAAAAAAAAAAAAAAAAAACTGATATTCTACATTCATGTGACTTTGTATAGCTATTCTCCAACAAACTATTATTACATAAGCTTGTTATTTTATCTATTTCCTGCTAATCGAGGTTACAATTTGCGAATAATGTTTAATACATTTTCCTTTTAGGAAAATAAGAGAATGCAATGCACTTAAATGATAGTCAAAAATTTTAAGGATGATCGCTATGTGATGGCAATGAAAATCTCTTCTGTTTACATGACCATGATAGAAAAGAAAGAAAAGAATGACGACTTCCCATTTGAGAAAAGTATTTAGAAATTTAAACAAAAACATGAAATAATACCTCTGAAATAGCTAACTCCTCTCAAAAATTTATTAGACATAAAGCGTTTGTTTGTTTGTTTGTTTGTATAATATATATATATATATATATATATTAATAAAATCGTTTGACTCATTTTGAGAAAATTAAAATGTTTGAAAGCCAATTCATGTGAAGGATAGTGTGAGGGGAGGATTTTCGTGAAAATTTTCGAATAGTATCCTTGAAGATGCTGAACTTAAATATTAATTCTAGTATTTATTCGATTTTTCGTTTTTGAGCTATGCTGTTCCTAGACACACACATATACACACACTCAGGCACGCCCGATTCTTTTGCTATTTTTTTCACGGGGCACCGAAATTCTGTATTTCCAATGATATTCCGGTATTGAATATTTGGTTGGAATATAATACCTTCTCTACCTACCATATGTATGTAGAGAAAACTGTTACATCAATTACGTGAATGTACGTCAAACATATAGAACAGGGACCATCAACTCAATATTCTACGGTGCACAGCAAATTCACTCGCTTGCTAGACCAATCCGAGAAACAGCAATTGGAAAATTGGTGTATTATCGTTTTCAGGCTTACAATGGAATCAATATATTCCAAGCAGTTTGTTCTATTAAACAGATTCGAGCCAAATACGTAAATCTCAGTTACTTGTAAACATGAATGTTTTCAGTTACATCATTAAACAAATGGGGGAGAAGGAAATATTTTGATGAGGCCTCTAGACATTACAAAAATTAATGTTTACACTTATTATACCCTATTTGTAAACTTTCCTATTAATTTCAAAAGAAGATTTTATTGGAGTAAATAATTATTCAACCAGGTTTTACTCTATGATTCTGAGATGGATCTTTCATCAACCAGAGTCGTTTCCTATCATCCGCAAAGTCTGCAGGCATAAATGTGACACTGGATAAGAATGCAAATGTATCTATTAATAAAATAATAACATCACAAATGTTAAGAATACCTGTCAGCGAGTAAAATAGCATCGACTACTTCATAATTCAAAGTCCCTGATATGAGCATTGAGTTAAAAGGTCCTATATAAATGAGAGTAAGAATAAATAAAAATATCATTTTCCCCCCAAATCAAAACCCCTGAAGGGACTATAGAAGCCTAAAGGGCTATTTAGATTACACAATAAAAAAACACCTGCCACCAGCTGTTTTTCAATCAAAGCCTCTAGGCGTAAAAGAATGTTACCGAAACGTCGTCCACTTTGATCAAATAGACGCATGACAATATGAGGGATGGCAAAATAGCTCTAATTGTAGCATCACTAAATTAAGTTGGACTACTTGCTTTTATTTACAATCTTTCTCTAATTGCTAACACTGCTCCCACCTACGTGGCAAGTGTATTTGTTGTACTAACATTTAGTTTTGATTGTTACTTAGTTTAATCCCTGTTTTCACTTCAAGAATAAACTCTAAAGTCTATTTCGTCTCAAAGACTGTCTTCCCATCACAATCTCGGTCTTCCTATTGATCTACCTCGTGGGATATAAAGAAACATTTGTTTTATTTTTCTATTTCAATATGTCTGTGCCATTGTTTTTTCAAAAGGTCAAGTTTTTGTTGTCGATAAACCAACATGCTGTAGGTATATATTATTAATAGTTTTATTACTAAGCTAGAATGCTTATAATCTTGAATGCTAATTTAATTTACAGTAATAATATTAATAACTATAAAATTAATAATACCTCAGGGATTAGACCAATAATTGCCTACAGCGACTCCAAATTAAAATTATCTTCGAGCGGGATGTCCTCGAATTATTTTGACCAACACAAGTATTTCAGTTAAAGAGCAACAATTCCTATACTTCGTATATCACAAAGCCCTGTAACATGCAACCCACGTTACCGACCTCAATATGCGTTTACGACATATATGTAACTTCAGGAATCGAACGGCGAGTATGGAATAGCCTGTACAAATAAAACAATAAAGCAATGTTTATGTTATTGTTTCTGAAGTCAAAGCTACCGGTATCACTACTCAAGTTAAAGGGATCTATAAAACTACAAAACAATATACGACTAACAGAAGAAAAAAATCTCATGTGTTTAATTCAATGACATTTTCTAGCTGTTCACCAACAAGATCTACTTACCAAGGTTTATTCTTTTATCTATGTCATGCTCGTCGAAAAAAACCGGCCTGCCCAGAGTTCTCTGTCGACTGGGGAAACTCAGGAAAAACCTGGGATTGGGAATGGTGGCGACCACCCAAATTCGGGACACTGACGAAAATGGCGCCCATCTCATTAGTTAGTTTCGCAAATGAAAGGGTTACTTCTTTTTACTTTCTTTAGTCCATAAGTACAATGTACATAGTGATTGGAAAATATATTATATTCCACCCAAAAATTCGATGGCGAGATTTTACCAGAAGTATATGTTATGAGGTCCCCTGTGTTCTATAAAATATTTTTAGAAAAAGGTCCGCGTGTATGCGAGTGTGTGTATGTGTGAATAATTCAAAAACGAAAAGACCGTTGAATACCAAACCTGATATTTGGGTTTGATACCTTCTAAGGACGAGACAAGAAGGTTTTTCAAGAAAATTCCCATTACAAACTATCCTTTATATGGAACATATTTGGAAATGAGTTTTTTCTTTACTAGCTCTAAGATTTTGAATAAAATACCGTATAGTAAATATACTTACATAACATTTAAAATGTATATTTGAATTTTCTGAAAATAGCCTCTGAAGATCTTTTTATTCTGGATGTGTTTTGCAGAGTTTTGCACAGCGGTTAAACCGTAAGAAATAGTTTAAAACTTACTACACAAAGAATAGATCTCATTAAAACATAAAATTGATGTCTTATATGTTTTTGATGTAGAGTTGACCGTTTTTGAGATACCCCTTTTTATTGGTTTTAATTTTAAACTACTTAACTTTTTTCAAACGGCACCATGTAAAGTGGACCAAACGTCAATTATTTCACATAGCGACCAGCTTTTAAAAGTTTTGACTATTGCTTTAGCCTAATGCATTCGCTTATTTCCCTTCTACTTATAAGGAAGCAAGCAATAAGGCTGATTATGATAATGTTTATCTCGATTAGCATAATGTAGATAAGAGAATAATCTTTAGTAAGAATATTTTGTATATGGTAGAGCTAGAGAAATTATTTGAATGTAGCATATTCGATTTTTTCCCTACTTTCCTTTCTTTATTGTTACATTTATAAACCGCCTTTAACTGCAATGTTCATATGGTGGTCTTTTATGATTGATGCATATCATCTATAATGGTGTTCACTCGTATACAGTTTTTGGATTTCTGGTTTCTGTACATTAGAGTGCGCACGCATGCACGGATTGACCTTCGTGCTTCGAAACTCTGGGGAGGAGAGGAAATAGTCTTGGCTGGAGAAAAACTCCTTCCCCTGGCCGTTAATCAAACGTTTGACCCCTTGCTCAGCAGAGAGCTGCTCTACCGACTGAGCTACGGGACCAGATTCATGTCCTTTAACATTAATAGAATGTTTATTTCTGTCCAACTTCTAAGCGCGCAATTGCCTTACAGGGAAACTCAATAATCTTGTCAACCTCATGTCCATATTCACAACAATGTTCGTCTTTGTAATCGGTGTCTGATTTGGAAGAGTTTACTCTTTGTCAGCATTCTAGTATCCCAGGTGATGATTTCTATTTTCGCTTAGCTTAGTATGAATGGCAATTGCAGTGCATGAATGGCGATAGCGAAAACTATTTCAAGATATTTAGCATAGTCCTATCCTAATTCTGGTTGTGGAGACTTAAAAAGATAGTGTTTTACCCGAGGACCGCGTTTGAGGATGTCTCTAGGGAAATCACAAACATTGATGGCGCGGTAGTAGTCTGTATAGGATTGTGGTCAGTTGTAGCGTCTGACCTGCCGTAGTCGCGCTTAACATGGGTCAAACTCCCTCCTTGTGGTTTTCATGTAAGCGTGATTTAGAAAATTAGTTTCCGTATTGTAGCAACCACTAATGGAGGTTTAACACTATAAGTGATGATATAAACAAATTAAAAATGCTTACTTACTTATTGTACAATGTACATAGTAGGAAGAGAAAGTTTTGAATTCTCCCAAAAATTCGATACATGGTTTCACCGCAAATACATATTTTGAAAACCTCTGAATCAAAAATAAAAAAAAAAAATAGAAAAGTGTTCGTGTGATTGTGGACAGCATAACTCAGAAACGAAAAGTTGGTATTTAAGTAGACTATCTTCCAAGGAAGCCACAACCCCCAAAAACTACCCTTTCCATGAATCATATTTAGAAATGTTCGATTTTCTAAAAAAATACTATTGATTTTTATTAAAATGCCCTATTTTAAAAAGGTTTACATGGCAAATAAAATGTATATTCTGAATTTTTTGGGTATACCTCTCAAGTCCTCTTCGTTCTGAATGACTTTTGTATAACTGTTAAACTATAAGATATAGACAAAAACTTACTAACAAAAAAATGTAAATCCCGTTAAAATACAGATCTCGTTAAAACATACAATTTATATAAACTTCAGTTTTTTTTGTAGAGCTAGCCATTTCAGAGGTATTTCAATATACATACTGCTTTCAATTTTAAAATGCATAGAAACTTTTCTCAAACAGTATGGCTTCATTGTTTCATATCTTTTTGTTTTATTTCTGGCTATGACAATCGAATAGCAGCAGCTTTTTAAAGATTTAATTGTCACTTTAGCTTAGTGTAATCATATATGTGTATATCTATGAACAGCATAACTTAAAAACTAAAAATAGATTAAATACCACACTTGAAATTTAGGTTCTGCATCTTCTAAGGATGCGACTCAATGGTTTCAAGAAACTCCCTAGCTTCAACTACCTCTTGTCTGTAACATTTTTCTAAAAAATTCGATTTTCTCCAAGGATTTTAATTAAAATACCATAATATGTTTAATATATTTTCATGACAAATAGATGTGTCTTGAATTTCGTTAGAATAGTCCTTAGCATGACTTCCTTAGGAAGGGAAGTAACACCGTTGGTCCCGTGTCGTAGATTTACGCCGAGAACCACAGCAGTTAAAAAGCGTCCGTAAATAAAACTTCATTTCATTTCATTTTTCAAGATCTCTTCATTCTAGATGACTTTTGCATAACTGGTGAACTGTAATACATTGACCAAAACTTATTATAAAAACTGTAGATCTCGTTAAAAGATCCAAATTGTCATACACAGTTTTTGTGAAGTTAACCATTTCCGAGATATTCCTTACTATTGGCATGCACACTTCAGTGCGTATACTTTTCTCAACTAAAGTCTTTATTGCTTTTTTTTTTTTTTTTTAACTCTTGGTCATACAAAGAGACGCTACATACAATATCAGCAGATGGCGACTTCTTTTATAAAATTTGACTATCGCTTTAGCCTAATCCTTATTCCCCTTGTACCTACAAGGAAATATAAAACCATTCCTACTAATGTTTATCTGAGGCCTGGTGGACTGTTATTACCTGAGCACCGACCGCTCATGCCCATTTACGGCGAGTGTGCGTGTGAGAACGTGTAGGAGATGAATGCACACAGAATATCGTTCAGTGAAGTATCATCTACAACGAGTGAAAGATGTTCTTCTCCGAATTTTAGTCCTAAATGGGAAGAAGAGGAAGAAAGGTATTTCGCTCTCCTTGAAGGTGGAAAAACACGTTGTTTGGTTTGTGGACCGAGCAGGATGATTCAGCTGGGTTTATCTGCGGCCAGGCCCGCATTCTGGAGATCGCGGGTTTGCTTACTGTGGCCGGCAGTACTGATGAGTTTTTTCGGGGTTTCCCCCCGTCGCCAGGTGAATGCTGGATAGGTTTCTTTTATCCCCGAATTTCCTGTCCCTCCATGTCGTTTCCATGACATGTTCATCCTTCATTCCGTTGGGCAGGGAAAACGGATACTCGAGTGAATCTCGCCGTCCCTCGACTTCGGCTGCTTGCCAGGAAGAAGACCGCCTCAGTGTTCCTGTCCTAGGGGGTGCTTCAACATGAAAACTGTAGAGACCCTGTCATTGCTATTCCGCCCGGTGTATCCATTCGCCTCATCGCTGTCGCCGGGAGTGACCCCCAATAATCTCAGGTTCGGGCCGAGTACCCTCCGACCATATCCTATCCAATTCTATCCTTGATTTATAGTGTAATTATATATCCGTCACAATATTAATAATAGGAAGTATTTCATAAATGCACACGCGGAAGAACATGGTTCAGACAAACTGATTGCATTGCTTTGCTGTATTGGATAATAACGGGAAACTTACTAAGCGAGTGTAATGTGTGACAATTAACCGGCAACATTTTAAAATTGCGCACCAAATTGCTCAAACGTCCAAACCTAATTAAGAAGGAGACTTTTTGAAGGAGTGTTTGTAACTATGGCTTAAGAAATTTTTCTTCAGTTTATCTTGCTGAACGCTCACCGAACGAATTACAGAGTGACTGCCAATTTGGAAGAACAAAAAACAAAATTCATTTGTATTAGATGGATGTAATGCCATGAGAGACAATGCTGTATTTGTAAGGAAAATAGATCCTGATTTCAACATAATTGGAAAATTCCTAGATCTTGGGATGTTAAAGGACCAGCCCAGAGGCGAGAACGTGTAAAGATAATGAAAATTATGCTCATCCTTCTCTGTGCTGCGACGATGGAGCACCTTCCATGGGTAAATGTAAGGTTTTTAGGAAGACTTCGAAATGCTTGCAGGTTATGTAATAAATCCAAATAGCATATATTATTAGCTACAATGCTTTATTCATTGTGAGATATTGTGCGTAAGGCCAGCAGCGTTGGACCAGTGATGCCAAAGGTTGTGCGAATTTGGAATACCACAGGGCACGTGCACCTCGCCATGCACAAGTTCAAGAATTTTAAAAATATACAGATTCTAGTTACTTTACTATCCTAAAGTTAGGTGATGAAGTATGGCCAAAGTGCTTCAGCGCGTTATCGCGTTAAGGAATTAAATAGATTTTATTTATTACTTTCTCTATACGCACTGTGTACATAGTGTATAGAGAGGGTATTGCACTCCACCCAAAAATTCGATATCGAGATTTCATCGGAAATATATGTTTTAGGGTCCCCTTTATCTAAAAAAAAGCATTTTCACAAAAAGGTCCGTGTGTGTGTGTGTGTGTGTGAGTCCGTATGTCCGTGTATCAGTGTATCCGGTGTCCGTGTGTCTGTGAACACGATAACTCAAAAACGAATAGTCGGAAAATTACCACACTTGGCATTTAAGTTTAGTATCTTCCAGGGATGCGACACGAAGATTTTGAGAAAATTTTCCCCACCCCCAACTACCCTTTACATGGTTCTTTTTTCGAAAATTGTGATTTTCTCAAAAATGGCTCTAACGCTTTTGATTAAAATTTCGTATATTAAACATATTTACCTGACAAATAAAATGTATATCTTGTATTTTCTAGGAATAGCCTCTGAAGAGTACTTTATTCTAGATGAATTTTACGGAATTTTGAATAACTGCTAAACCGTAAGAAATGGACAAAAACGTACTACACAAAAATGTAGAACATGTTAAAATACTCAATTTGTGTTATATACATTTTTTTCGTGGAGTTCGTCGTTTTTGAGACATTCCTTATTTTTGGTTTCTGCTATGAAAAACTTATACTTTTCTCATACAGAATTTTTTCAACTGCGGTCCATACAAACAAAGGAACTTCAGTGACATAGCAACCAGCTTTTGATTATCACTTTAACCTATGGTACTCTCTTATTTTGCTTCTACTTACAACGAAGCAAGTAATATGGCTATTTATGCTATTTTTTTTACCGATTAGCATGAAGTAAATAGAAGTATAAGCTTTTAAGAATAATTTTCAGCAGATATGTAGAGAAAGTCATGTGAATGTTACACATAAGATTTTTTTAAAGGATTGGAAAATAGAAATTACAGATTACTGTAATAACTATGCATTTTTATTTATATTTTTGAGTGATCTAACATTGCACTTAATAATTTAAATACCAGATTACAAGGAAAGAATAATTTCATAATTACCACAACTGATCTCCTGAAACGTTTAATGGAGAAATTTATAATCCGGATGTATCAAAAAGAGAATGATGTATATAATGTTTCAACTTAAATTCTGCATGTAATAAAGGATTGCCTGATGGCTTAAAGTACCACAAAGCAAGTTTTGGAAGACATGTCTGAAGACTTTAAAAACAGATTTGATCCATCTCTAGAATAACATACCTCTTGCGAACGTCAGGAGTCTTGGAACTACAATTTTTGTGTGTGGATATATTACCCTAAGGAAAGTAATCAAATTTGTGTCTCTTTGGAATTCGTATTTGAACTTTTCAGTCTGATTCTACCTATCTACTCCTGTCCTATACATGGCTTGTGTGAAAAAACTCATTGACAATATTTGACCTAATAGTTGGCTAAATTATGAAGCCTTGGACTTAAAGTACTTATATTGTAAGTCGCCATTGCGGTATGTCATTTCAAAATAATTTGAGATGACCTTATGATTTACCGGAAAACATACGAGTCAGTTGAGAAGTTAATATCGTACCGGTATGTTAACATGGTAGCTCAGTAGCCGGCATGTTATGGTTAGAGCTACGCGCTAGGGACCGGGAGATCCATGGCTCAAATCCCAGCTATGGTATTGAATTTTTCAGTCTGGCTCTACCTATGCATCTCATGTCCTACACATGGCTTATGTGAAAAAAAAAACAATTAAATTAACGCACTTTGTTGTGTATGGGCAACTTAGGCCTGTGAACAGCTTTTTAGCAGACTGAATAATGTTAAAAGCGTTTTAAGTAGCAGTCTTAAGGGGAAAAATGGGTGTCAATATGTCATTTTTAATCAAAATATCACCTATATTCTACAAATATAAGTGTACTTTTTCATTTTTATGCAATCAAAAGTTATTTCTTCTTGCACTTTTGATGCAGAGAGATTAACACTAATTAATAAAATTAAGTATTGTAATTTTTTTTTAATTTTTATTAATTGCATAGTTAATAAAACAAATATGATGCGAGAGCAAAAAAATGCAAGCTTTTTGTCATCATTATGTTAATTATCTTTTTATTCTGCACAGGAAGCAGATATTAAGAATCTACGAGAGCTTTTTTCAACATCCAATAGGCTATAAATAAAAGACAAGTTCATAGAAAACAATTATTTTATTACTAAAAATGTTGTACAATGTTACTTTTCCATATAATCACCGAAAATATTGAGACATTTATCGCACCTGTGCACAAGCTTTGCAATACCCACTTCAAAAAATGTTGCCTGCAATGATTTCAAACGAGCATTGACGTTGTTTTGAAGATCTTCGTTGGTTGAAAGTTCTACCCTCCTAGCCACGTCTTCAGCTCAGGGAAAATGTGAAAGTTGCTGGTTGCCAGGTCAGGCCTGTACGGCGGATGATCGAAAATGTCCCATTGAAATTGTTCAAGGAGCCGATGGGTTGTGCCAGCAGTGTGTGGACGAACGTTGTCATGGATCAACTCAATTCCTGAAGTCAGCATTCGTCTTCGTTTGCTTTGAATGGCTCTCCGCAAACGTCGTAAAGTAGGAAGATCTTCAAAACAACGTCAAAGCTCATTTGAACTCATTGGCGGTAACAAAGCTTGTTCACGTGTACGATAAATTTCTCAATCTTTTCGGTGAATATGTTGAAAAGTAATTATAAGTGTAAAAAAACTTTTAGTAATAAAATTATTGTTTTCTATCAACTTGTCTTTTATTTTTAGCCTATCGGAAGTTGAAAAAAAATTTCTTCGTAATGTTTAGTTTTATTAATCACAGTTTCTAGAACTGTGACCTGACGTGTTACATTTTCTGTTTCGTTGCATTAAAGTTGCAAAATACGATACATTTTGAAAACACGCGTTTTAGAACACAAAAATATTAACTAAAAATCATAGAGTTGAAACTTCAATGGGTTTATATATAGTTCTTGTATCATATGCGTACATATTTTCAATCTTTAGCTTTAAGACGCTATAAGTTAAATTTCTCCCCCTTAACTGATGAATATTTAGTGCATGCATTGTGATTGCAGAGCCAGAATATGGGGTGACAAAATATGTCAAGTTTCAGCAGAAGGCTTAATTAGCTACACCTTCAGTGTAATCAGTGAGTTTTTATACTTGGTACAAACTTCTAAATAATGCAAGTGTAAATATATAATATGAAAAGTAAATGCTGTTGCTATCACGTATTGCATTACATTTAATTTTGTGTGTATAATCGATTGATGCAACGAAAATATAAAGTGTAATGACACTGATCACATCATATGTTTATACTGCACGCACGTGACAAATGAAGGTCGCTAAAGCATGTGCCCGAGCTCTCACCCCTGGTCTTACAAGAAGTAGGTAGAAGAATAGCTTATTGCAAAATCGTAGTGTAGAATGATGACTACCCACTTATTTAAAATGCATCTCTATGAAGAAAACACCATACATAATTCACAAAAAAACTTCAAACTTATAGATATACGATTAATTTGTAATATCTCAAACTAATATGCTTAACCAAAATCCTAAAACTGGTTTTGAGAAAATTAAAAAATAACATGGTTGAATATAAAGTGTAGTTTGGAGTGGATTTTGTTTTTTGCTTCTTAGACGTTTCGTTTAATTACAATGAATGGAAATGGAGTTTCATTTATGGACGCTCTTTAACTACTGTGGTTCTCAGAGTCCCATTGTGTATTGGGCGTCAAAGACCGCTTACTTTTGCTCAGAGGCATCTCTATCAGGCTTGAGGTTCTTTTACATGCCGTAAATCTCCAACACGGAACCAATGGCTTTACTTTCCTTCCGAAGGAAGCCATGTTAAGGATTTTTACGCCTGAAAAAAAATCCATCGTTCTCCGCCGGCTTTGAACCCGCAACCTTGGCTATATTAGTGATAGTGTAATATATAACTCATCCAGAGACATTTCGTCCAGAAACACTTACTAGGCCATTTACCAACAAACGAGATATATTTTATTTTTTATGAATTTATTTTTTTAGCTTAAGGACCTTATAATCTGGTAGGTCATATCGAACGATGAGAGAAATTGGTGAAATGATAATTTTCTCGACATTTGTCTTCTCAGAATAAGGGAAAGTACCGAAAAAACAATCTTATCCGAGTAATTACTCCGACCAGGTTCGAACTTCGGATCTCTTGAAAAATGAGATCTTGGCCACTAAAAGATTAACATTTCTCCGCAACTGTTTACAATAAAAATTCGACATTCTCTGTTCACAGTTTATTCACATCATTAAATATGAATTGACGTTTACGCTCGTTAATTCCATTAAGAAAAAAGAAAACATATTTTAGAGCTTCAAATTTACAGATACTGTTTTCCCCTCGTAACAAAAGTAGGGCTAGAATAATATACTGGCGAGCAGCCGATGTTTATATAGCATTGGTATAACACACTTTGGTGTGGACAGAGAAATAATTGCCATCTTTACAAACATAAGTGATTATCAAAAAGTTACTCTGCAAAAATAATAATAAAAAAAATGCAACTTCTCTTTAAAATGTATAACTTATTTCAAATGATGTTTAATGGCAGGGTCATTTCTGAATTATTCTTTGTTACTTGTTTGGGTTTTTCAATAATTTATCATTTTTAAAGTTCTATGCAATTAGTGTTAATTATTTGTGTATACCACACAAGATGTGTATAGTACAGGAATTGGAAAGGTAGAGCCAGACTGAAAAATTGAAAGCCATAGCCAGGATTTGGACGACGGATGTGCCGGATTCTAGCCGATGCTCTAACCACTGAGCTACCATGGCAATATTCCTCATATGACTCGTATGTTTCCCGGCAAACCGCAAAGTGATCTCGAATTATTTGTCCACATTGTGGTATGTCATCTCAAAACTTGACATCATCTTGTGGCTTTCGGGAAAACATGCGAGTTCGTTGAGTTTAATGCCATGTCGGCATCTTGCCATGGTAGCGCAGTGGTAGCTCAGTGGTTAGAACAGCCGGTTAGAGACCGGGAGATCCGTGGCTCATATCCCGGCTATTGCATTACATTTTTCAATCTGGCTCTATCTATCCAACTTCTTTGCAGTTGTTTCTCGCAATGTCATTGAGCAATTCGTTTTTAAATATGTGGTTCTCTGTTTGGTTTCCCCCATTCCCTTTGTACCTAAAACGGAATTTGTGATGAAACCATTTTTATTCCATTAACATGAAATGGGTAGGAAAATATTTTTTGTAAGACAAATTTGGAGAAGCTTTAGAGAAATAATGGGGTAGAGAAAGTCATGTAATTGTAACACATGCATTTTTTGTTTTTGTCTCATTTTTATTGACTCTCCTTCCTTGTACAAGGATGGTTTGTTCTTGTTATGTTTAAAACGAATACCTATATCCTAAGTGGGAATCGTAGAGATATTATACACGTCACGAAACACAGAGATCACAATTTTCACCAAACTTGTGTTTTTGGCCATTCAGCCTATATGTCACACAGTTTCCTCTGTTGTATCACAGTCACGTAGCAAGCATTCACATTTCATGAAACAATTCTGAAATTAAATTATGGGTCTTCATGAAATTCTGAAGTAAAAAAGAAGTTTACATTTGGAACATTTTTCTTACCTTCAATCCAACAAAATTGATTAAGTCGCCATTAGGTTAACTAATCTCAAAATAAATTGGGGTTTCCATGTGGTTTAACGGTAAACATGCGAGTCAGTGGGGAATTTAATGTCGGCATATTGCCATGGTAGTTTAGTGGATTGAGCAACTGGACAGAAAAAGAGATCCATGGTTCAAATCCTAGCTATGGCATTGAATTTGTCAATCTGACACTACCTTTCAACTCCACAACTAGTATGGAAGAAACGATTTACAACATTTAACCACTTTTAAACTGAAAGCGTTTTATGTTGGCAGTGTAATTATCTATCATGTCCCTTGTAAGCCAGATTTCTAATCCTGAACCAAGAAACTGTAATATAACATCTGTTAGGAAAGTACTTTCCCGATTATGGCAATGCTGCACGACATTAATCTCAAATTACAGTCACCAGAAGGCACATAAATCTTGCTGCAGATTCCAAGGTGTGTCGGAGTGCATAGGGTAAAGTTTATGAGAAATTCATACATCTGGCATTTCAGTTGGAAATATGCACAGTTGGAACACTTGCTGTGGGGAGAAAAAGAGCATTTTAAAAGTTAACGCATGAATTAAGTGAATTATTTGGAAAGATCGGAACCAGTTGCTGTCTGGTATCTCATCCAACACGTATACCCAGTCTGTCTGGTTTTCTGTAACGTGCCTGTCTGATCTCACGCTTTTCTGTTTCATATTGTATACGTTTTAGGTTGTCAGACAAGCGTGACCTTAAATTTTTGAAAGATTGAGGCACCGCGACAGCGTTCCCAGAGGGCACGTTGGAGGAACACGAGCTATAGCCCATCCCTCGGGACTACAGAGTCCCCTACATAATGTTTTGGCGACGACACTTATAGTTAGTTCCCTTGGGCTCTTAATTATTCATATATTCTTAAAGCTATGTTTTATTCAGTACATAACGCGTTTTTGAGATGTGGAGCGTTATTTAATTGTATCCAAATACTTGAAGCCTTTGTGCTAGATAAAAATGCACATATATTTTTAATATTTTGTATGTGTTTTCCATTATTTTCTTTGTTTTTATCGCATACTCTATAAAACAAGAGGTCTGCAACACATGCGTTTGCAGTTGGGCTTTCCGGCTAAGAAACCCGTTAACTTAACCTCATCTTTGCTTTGAAGCTGAAACTATGTTGAATACTAAAGAAGGGTATTTTTATACAGCGTAGCCTAAACTTTTAACTTTTAACATAGTGCTACGAACTAAAAATTTTAGGTTATCAGATGAGTGCGATAACGTTTTTATACCACTCCATTGTCACAAAATTTTGTTTTAAGTACAATCACATGACAATTTTGTATTGCACATGTTTAATAATTCGACTTGATTTGATTAGGATTTACTTTTCAGTAACGTTTTGACTTTCTCTAATTTATACACAGTAGAAGATATTACTTTTTACCCAAAAATTCGATACCGAGATTTCACTGGAAATACACTTTTAGGGTCCCTTGAATCCAAAAAGAAGCATTGATACAAGAATTTCGAATAGTCAATTAAATACCAAACTTGGTACTTAACTTCAACATCCCCCTTGGATGCAAACACCAGTATTTTCAAAAACTTCCCCCCATACCAAACCATCATTTACATGGAAAACTTTTCGAAGATTTAGATTTTCTCAAAAAAAAAAAAACTAATGATTTTGATTAAAAACCAATTACTAAGAATATTTACATGAAAAATAAAAAGCATATCTTGAATTTTCCGGAAATAGCTACAGAAGACCTCGTAATTTTGAATGACTTATGCATACCTGATAAACCTTAAGAAATAAAACACACAAAAGCTTATTGCACAAAAATGTAGATCCCTGTACTTTTCTCAAATGGGAAACCATTATTCATTCATTTTCATTCTGATCAAATAAAGACAGTATAATTTCAATGCCATCACATTGGGGCGGTTTTTAAAATATTTCGTTTTAGCCTATTATACATATTTCCCTGTACATGGAAATGACATTGTAATAAAACAATTTCTCCTAATGTTCATCTTGATAAGCGTGAGGTAATTAGAAGAATAAGCTTTTATAAGAATAATTTGCTGCAGTATAGGTAGAGAAATTTATGTGAATGTAACCCATCAGATTTTTACATTATTAATGTCTGACGGCGTCACATTATGTGTTCACACTACACTTTTAAACATTCTAGTTCTAAATATTTCAGTAGTAATTCGAAAAACTCGATGGTGTTTTCCCGAACAATAAAGTTGATAACTGAACTCTTGGTAAGTAACCAGAGAAAGCATTTCTTAATTTGACTTTGGAAATTATAAGCTATAAAGGGAAAAATATACCTCAACTATAGAATATATCGAAAAAAATATTGGTATATTAAGCGTTTACAGAATATTAGCTAGGCTTTCAATATCCCTAAATGTTAAGCGGTTCATTCACCTTTCTTATGTAATGACTTGTCAAATAACATCTTTGACATGTACCACTTTACTTTCTCTGTACGTACTGTGTACATAGTGTGTAGAAAAGACATTTTGTTCCACCCAAAATTTTGATGTCGATATTTCGAACTTGGTATTTAATTTTAGTATCTTCCAATAATCCGACACGAAGAGTTTCAGGACATTCCCCACTCCAAACTACCCTTTTTGTGGAAATATTTTGAAAATGTTGTTTTTACCCAAAATGGTTCTAACGATTTTGATTAAAGTGCCGCATATTGTAGATTTATTTGGATGACAAATAAAATGTATATCTTGAATTTTATGGTAATTGCATGTAAAGATCTATTCATTATGGCTGAATGTTGCTGAATTTTTCATAATCATAAGAAATAGATAAAAACTTACTACTCAAAAAATGCAGATCTGTTGCAGCACACAATTTATGTTATGTAGGTACATTTTTTCTAGAGTTGACTGTTTCCAAGATATTCCTTTTATTGGTTTCAATTTTAAACTACGAAACTTTCTTCAAACGGGGTCACCTTTCGTTTCAACTCTTTTATTTTACTGGCAATGTAAAGCGAACCGAATTTCAATTGTTCACATATCGACCAGGTTTAAAAGATTTTACTATCGCTTTAGCGTAATGTATTCTCTTATTTACCTTCTGCATAGAGGGAAGCAAATAATAAAATAATGTCTGTTGTTGTTTATCTCGACTAGTTTGATGCAAATATAAGAATAATCTTTTGTAAGGATAGTTTTCAGAACAGGTAGAAAAAATCATGTAAGTGGAACGCATTAGATTTTTCTTTTTATTTCTATTAAGCTATCGGCATACATCTTGGTTCCTTGTGATGTACTGATGCTCATTAGGACGATGAAATGTAAACTTTCATTAACGTAGAACGTGATTTAGGTATCTCCTTAACGACAATACTGATATATGCTAACTGGTTATTAAATAACGGCAACACACCCGCAAACACTCGCATCCATATGTCTGACTCTCAACATATCGAGAAACATCAAATAATAATAATAATAATAATAATAATAGGTCTAATATACATATGTGTATTACCTCTAATTTTAAATACAAAAATGTGATATGTTCCATTCACCTGACTCTATCTACATCTCTGTAACAAATCATCGTTAAAAGGCTTATTTTTCTAGCTACTTCACGCTAATCACGATAAACATTAGTAGAAATGGACACATCACTTACTTCCTTGTAAGCAGAAGGGAAATAAGGCGATTTAAAGCTGGTTGCCATGTCTCTGAAATCCGTTTATTTACATGGCCAAGAGTTTATTCTCGTATGAGAAAAGTTTTAAGTATTTTAAAACTGAAACTATAACAAGGAATATCTCGAAAATGGTTCACATCATGAAAAAAATGTATATGACATAAATTCTGTGTACTAACAAGATCTACATTTCTGTGTAGTAAGTTTTTGTCTCTCTCTCTCTCTCTCTCTCTCTCTCTCTCTCGATTTACACGCTATGCTAATTAAGCAAAATTTATTCAGAATAAAGATGTCTTCAGAGGATAAGCCCAGAAAACTCAAGATATACATTTTATTTGTTACTTAAATATCTTTAATGTACGGGTTTTAATCAACATCTTTTTAGAACATCAAAATTTTCAAACATTTTTCCATGTAAAGTGCAGTTTGGGGTGGGTGGATTTTTCTCAAAATCTTTGCGTCGCACTCCTGAAACATACTAAACTTAAATACCAAGTTTTGTATTTTAGTGACTTTGCATTAAGAGTTCTCGTGTTCACAGACACACGCGCACATAGACACACCGAGCTTTTTCTAAGATTTGCTTTTGATACTGCGGCCCTAAAACGTGTATTTCCTAAGAAATCTTAGTATCGAATTAGAAAGTAAATTATCCTGTCATTATTTTATTTTATATATATATAGTATTATCTAATTTAAACCAGTTCTTGTGAATTTGTATAACTATTAGGAATTGGCTAAAACAAGTAGATAGGTTGCATATTATTATGTTTATTATTATTATTATTATTATTATTATTATTATTATTATTACTGTTATTCTAGTATATAAATACCTCTGGATTAAAATAATTATTGAACTTAAGAAACCCATACGAACAGTACGCTATAGTCGGCAATAATTTTAGACTTCGTGTTCATGACTATTTAAGATGCAACGTTTGGCATAAGTTTTGCATTTCAGCACTAAAGGTAACTTAATTCTCACTCACCCACACCTCTACATCTTTGAATAATATCGGAATATCCCTTCGTTCGTTTATTCATGTTTGTTTATTGGGATATGTTTCAAACATCAGAGGGAAATGAGATAAAGTTTGGTTTGAATCTAGTGTTAGATAAATTGGAAACTTTAAAGAAAGGACGCTATTGAGATTCTAGGGGAATGGGAACATTTTTCGCCTCCTAGATGCATCTGTATTGTTTAATTTACACTTCCTCATACTGCAGGCTTAATTTTGTTCTAGTAAAACCTTAATTTGGCCAAAACTGATTCTAACAGAATAATCGTATTAAGAGAAGAGAGAGTAATTTGAGTATTAAATGGAAATATGTATAGGGATTACAGGGAGTCATGAATTCCGTTGCCAAAACAAATTGACAGCAGCGGGTTTCATAATTTGCCAAGCTAGTTAGTCATATTAATGTAGAACAGAGCTTGTAATGGAGTTCCTCACTGGAAGGGAGGGAATACAAATATTAATGATGGTCATTTAGTAAGTGCTGTGCAGAGTATATTTGCACACTCTAACATTGTAATTATAAACGCAGAGACTGAATCTGGAGGGGAAATTTTAATCAATCAGGCCCTGAGATGAAGTTCCTTCCGTTGCATTTCCTTATTCTGTGCTTATGTTTCGGATTATTAATCTTAAAGTTTTTAGCATTGATATGATTTATAATTCTATCAATGCTTAAAACTTTAGGTTAATGAATTCAGCATTAATTTTGTATAATTAAGTAATCAAATAAATTACTTGATTATCACATCTTTACATTTTTTCTTCTTTATCACGTTTTTAAAAGGTGCATAATTAATTTTCTGAAATAAACAAGACGTAGAAATGTTTAAAAATATGATACGTTACATTCACATTAAATTCTCTGTTCTCTATATTTATGAATCAGTATAATACATATTATTACGTAGCTTATTTTTATACTTACCTCACATTATCGAGATAATTATTTCCTGAAATATCTGCATTAAACATTTCGTTATAAAAGCAAAGTTGCAGTAAACTTTTTAAAAACTGGGCGCTATATTTTGGACTCAGTTTCTTCTTACTCTTTGAATGTAATCGAGAGAAACAACTGAATACGAAAGAACGTTAATAAAATGGCAAAATGGTGAACAAATCGAACGGTTATTTGGGAAATAGTTTATGTTATGTCGCTATAAATTGTGTGTTATAAAGAGATCTACTTTAGCAAAGTGTGTTTTCGTCTATCGCTTAGCGCTTATCATTATACAAATTCCTTCCAAATAAAGGGAAGTTTACAGCAAATGTGATTAAATAAATAAAAATTTCATCAGATTAACAGAATATGAACAGAAATGTTGAATAGTAAAGATATTTAATGGAACAAATGAAATCAGAAATTAATTGGAAAATATCAAGTCCGGTAAAAACTGCTAGGCTATAATATTAGTAATTAAATACGAAGATAATTTTATTCACTGAGTGTAAAATGTACAACCGAAACTTACATTTTTCTGATATCAACTAATTGTTTTCACTAGATTGAAGAGCATCATTGAATTAAAGGAATTAGTTTCTTAAAAAGTATTATTTTTCAGAAATAAGGACATTTCGAACACAATTTATACTTGTATATGGAATAACAGTAAAAGAGTAGCATAAATTATTTAAAATTAAATCAAACAATATCGACCTCTATTGCATGTATCCAGCAGTGAACGAGGAGTTCACAATTAATAGCTTATCGTTAAATACTTTAATTAACTTACAGGTAACGTATTTGAAGAAAGTACAAATCAAAATAGATGCTGAGTATATTAATTTCACAAAATGGTTCATTTTTGTTTAGTTTATGAAATTGAATCGTCATTTAATTTAAGCTATTTGCTTTAGAAATACGGTGAATAGGGTTGAACTAGACGATTGGCCAGTGGCTAGAACTCATCGTTTCGCAATTGCTGATATGTTTATCTCTTAGGTTCTGGTTCTTACGTGGGAAGGACATCTTCCCTATTTAAAGAGTAAAATTGTGCTGTGTGTTGGTGATAAGTTCTTCGAGTAGCTACACAGGATGGAAGAGAAGTACTTTTAGTTAAGGTGCATAATAATTTATTGCATTAAATAAAATGAGCATAATCAAACACAAATGAAAATAAATTCTCCAAAGCACGAAATATTGGTTGTATGTTCTGATTCAGTAAGATTCAGCAAATGAACATAGGTGAATTAGTGGATAAGTTGTCAGTATGTTCTCCTCATTTGTCTCTAGTGTATTTTACTTTCTCTACACATACTACATACATAGTGCATAAAGAAGCTATTGTACTCCACCCAAAAATTCGATTCAGAGATTTCACTGGAAGTACATATTTAGTAAAAGGCCAGTGTGTGAGTGTGTGCATGAATGTCTGTGTGTGTCTGTGGACAGCGTAGCTCAAAAACGAAAAACCAATTAAATACCAAACTGGATATTTAAGTTTAGTTTCTCCCAAGAATGCTACACACATTTTTAAAGAAAATCCCCAACCCCAAACTACCCTTTACATGGAAAATGTTTCAAAAATGTTGATTTTCATTTGCATGGCAAACAAAATGTATATCTTGAATTTTCTGGGAATGGACTGTGAAGATTTCTTTATTCTGGATGAATTTTGCTGAATTTTGCCTAACTTGTAAACCGTAATATATAGACAAAAACTTACTACACAAAAATGCTGCTCCGTTATACACATAATTTATGATATATACTTTTTTAGAATTGATCGTTTTTAGATATTTCTTGTTATTGATTTCAGCTTTAAAATACTTATGCTTTTATCATACGGGAATTTATCAACCACTTGGCCATAGAAACAAAGGAATTTCAATCACATAGCAACCAGCTTTTAAAAGATTTGACTATCGCTAGCCTACGGTATACCCTTATTTCCCTTCTACTTAAAAGAAAGCAAATAATAAGACAATTTCTACTGAGTTTATCTCAATTAAACATGAAGAATAGGTAAATGAAAGAATAAGATTTTAACAATAATTTGTTACAGAGATTTAGAGTAAATCCTGTGAATGGAACACCTCAGATTTTTTATGTATAGAGAAACTTAAAGAATATATTTTCCGCAACAATACTCATACACGACAGAAGTGCGACAAGAACTTAAATCACATTCAAGAGGTCGCGGGTTCGAATCTCGCCTACAGTGAGTTACCCGGATAATGTTTTTTATTCGGGATTTTCCTTTTCCTGAGAAGACGAATGACAATTAACATTAAGTCCCATGGACCCCGAGATTCCATTCATCGTCCGATAGGACTAATAAGGCTAAAGGACGTTGAGCTAAAACATAAATAAATAAACTAAAATAAGAAAATAGCTTAAGTAAATCAAAAATTCGAAAAATTAATAGAGTGTTCAGAATCAAGGTGATCATTTTCAGTACTTGTAATGATATATACTCGTTTGTTTGAAAATCCGTTACGTTAGTATAATTCGGGTGGAGTGTGCGATAAATTTTGCCTAGCTTAAGGCTGCCGGTCCCCGAAAAAAATGTGTATAACATAAATGATGTATTTTAACTTCATCTACATTTTTTGTGTGGTAAGTTTTTGTCTATTTGTTACGGTTTAGCAGTTATGCAAAATTCCGTAAAATTCATCCAGAATAAACTACTCTTTAGAGGCTATTCCCAGAAAATTCAAGATACACATTTTATTTCTCAGGTGAATATCTTCAACATACGATGTTTTAATGAAAATCGTTAGTGCCATTTTTTAGAAAATCAAAATTTCCGAAAAAAATTTCCTGTAAAGGGTAGTTGAGTTGGGGGGCTTTTCTTGAAAATCTCTGTGTCTCATCCTTGGAAGTTACCAAACTTAAATACCAAGTTTAGTATTCAACGGTCTTTTCGTTTTTGAGCTATGCTGCCCATAGACACACACGGACATTTTTTAAAAATTATTTTTTTGGATTCAGGGGGTTCCAAAACATGTATTTCCGGTGAAATCTCGGTATCGTTTTGGGGTGCATTACAAAACCTTTTCTATACACTATGTACATAATAAGTGTAGAGAAAGTAACAATGCTTAGAGACTATCAAATGAAATAAAGCGGAAATGTGGGCATTTTGCCACAACAAAATAATAACAGTGAAAAGAGTGCTTTATTTTTGTTGAAAATGAAATAAGTAATAATTGAACACTGCAAGGTACTCGTAGAAACAAAACATCACAGACATCTAAACCACCCTTTAAATGTGGACCATTAGCAAGAGTGGATTTATGACAAATCACATTAATGGAAACATGGAGGAAAGAGAGAGGCATTTCGCGCAATCTATTAAGGGACGATGATGCCGGCCAACAACAGCAGGTGCTTTTTACAGTTAAACACTGACATACGCGCCTGCATGTACACAAAAGGTATTCTTATAACGATAATTAATATTCAAACCCAGTAATAACTCCCACAGCAATTTGCATAATGTGGAATAGCTTCTATCGGAATTAGAGAACGCCATATTGTTCACGTCTTTAAAGAGAAGGCTCTCCAAACAACAGGAAATAGTCGAGAGAGATAGAAAGGGGCATTCGTTTTAATTTAAAAGTAAATATATTCGATAAAAGAGTTAGAAAGCTGTAAAATAATTTTTAAGTAGTAACATTACTTGAAGTATGTGTTATAATTTTTCGGAAGGGATAATCTTACAGCAGCAATTTATCTAATAATGTTTGATTACTTTTATTATTCTTAATTGCTAAATTCCGTGGGGTACATTAGTAACTGCCATTTTGATTACTGCGCTTGTGTGAATTGTAACTGGAAGGTGGGAAGGGAACTATCGGATGTGTTGGATTTACATGGCTTTTTTTTTTTTCTTTTTCTTTTAGATGCATGGTCCTATCGGCGGCACTTCCCTGTGTAACATTTATCTATTGACAATGGCGTTAAATGTTTGTTGTCAAATGGCTTACTATTTTCTGTAATTAATTTTGTTACTTAGATTTCACACTTATAGTCACACTCTCATTCACACACGTTTCTGTCTTCAATGAAATGAAAAAAGAAAACATGAATTGTCAAAAATGAATCGTAGATGACATTTTTCAATCATTCTTCCCCTCAGTATTATCTATGAATATTCCAAGACCATATCAGGAAATTAAACTCCATCTGCTTATTCAAGATCTTCTCGGGCTTCTAGCCAGGTAAAAACTTGGCTTGACACTAACGTTTCGAAGAAGTGCATCTTCCTCGTCTTCAGTTCACCGAGAAGATTTTGAATTAACACGTCGCCAGGAAAGCTTCAGTTCTTATTCCATCTGCTTATTCTATGAGTAAATTTTGCTGTGTATTTTTTGAAAGATGATGTTTTACCAAGGAATTCTATTAAAATACTTGTGTTATTGAAGGAAAACATACATATAAAATAAATGATAGGCATTCATATATGTTCTTAATTTTAGTTTAAACATTTTATAAATTATTTTCAAATTCAGAACGTATAAGCATTTTTGTGTAAACATATTCTTGAATCTAATAATTTTCATACTTCTGTATCCACAAGCTGCTAGTTGTTTATATTCCTGGACTTCAGAATCAATTTTATTGTATGTCTCCTTATCACGACTATTATGTCCTTCCAAGAATCTTGCTGAAACCGTACTTTCCCTTAAGTTCACAAAAGAGAGGGAGTGAATTTCGCTTGCGGTTACATTTTCCGCTGTTCATTTGTTCGCGGCATTGTGTTAAACGCTGCAGAAACTAATGCATGGCAGAATAGTCAAATCAGCAACATCCGGCGACAAGCCGATGAGCTAACGAACGTATTCACGAGAAGGGGTTGCTCGTGGTTGGATTTTTACACAAATTAAGCTCTAGGGGCTGCATCCCTCGAGAATCATTCATAAATTAGAGAACGCACTTATTAATAGCAGACGAGGTATTGTGTCATGCAAAGCTCTGGGGTCGATTCCCAGAGGACAACATTTTTAAATAAACATTTGGTACCATGTCGTCATTATTTCTCTACAACTTAATTTTATCCAAGTGCATTCTTATAGTAAAACGAGCTATCTTATCCAGTAGTGTATGGATAGGTTTAAATTTCGAAAAATATCAGATGTATCAAAAGTAACATAAAACTTTAAAGCAATTGAATAATACTTCTTACTCTATATATCTAATTATATCTGATTATGTTTATTTTATTTATTTCTCTAATTAGTACATAGTACAACCAAAAAAGCTGATATGTTCCATTCACATGTCTTTATTTTCTTTAAAAGGACATTGTTTTATCTACATCATGCTAATTAACATAAAAATTAGCAGAACCTGTCTTATTATTGGTTCCTTGTAAATAGGAGGGAAATAAGGACACATACTCGACTAAAGTGATAGCCATTTATTTTAAAGCCTAGTCGCTATGTGAAACAATTGAAATTCGGTTCTCTTCATATGGCCAGAAGTAAAACAAAAGAGACCAAAGGAAAGATGAATTCCCGTTTGAGAAAAGTTTAAGTGGCTTAAAATTGAAACCAATACCAAGGAATATCTCGGAAATAGTTAACTCAGCAAACAATCAAATGTATATGGCATAAATTGTGTGTTTTAACTAGACCTATATTTACTTTCTCTATACGTGCTATATACATAGTGTATAGAGAAGGTATTGTAATGCACCCAAAAATTCGATACCTAGATTTCACTGGAAATACATGTTTTGAGACGTTCTGAAACCAAAAAAAGCATTATTAGAAAAATTTCCGTAAGCGTGTTTGTCTGTGTGTGTGTGTGTGTGTATGTGTGTGTATGTGTGTGTGTGTGTGTGTGTGTGGGTCTGTGGGCAGCATAGCTCAAAAACGAAAAGTCCGTTAAAAACCAAACTTGGTATTTTGATTTGGTATTTTCCAATGATGCGACACGAAATTTTTCAAGAAAATACCCCCACTCCCAACTACCCATTACGTGGAACTTTTTTCAAAAATTTTGATCTTCTAAAAATGGCTCTAACGATTTTGATTAAAATATCGAATATTAAATATATTTACCTGACAAATACAATGTATATCTTGAATTTTCTGGGAATAGCCCCTGAAGACTACTTTATTCTGGATGAATTTTGCATAACTAATAAACCGTAAAAGATGGACAAAAACTTAACACACAAAAAATGTAGAGGACGTTAAAACACACAATTTGTGTTATCTATATTTTTTCGTGGGCTTGATCGTTTTTGAGATATTCGTTGTTTTTGGTTTCAGCTTTGAAAAACTTATACTTTTCCCATACAGGAATTTGCCAACTCATGCCCATAAACGAACTTCAGTCACATAGCAACCAGCTTTTAGCTTTCACTTCAACCATGGTACTCCCTTATTTCGCTTCTATTTACAATAAAGCAAGAAATAAGACTATTTCTGCTAATTTTTCTCGATTAGCATGAAGTAAATAAAAGTTAAGTGCTTATTAAATACTTTATACAGATATGCAGAGAAAGTCATGTGAATGGAACACATCTGCTGTTTTGTATAGTAAAGTTTTGTCTATTATTTACAGCTTACAAGTTATACAAAAGAAAGTGTTTATACAGTGTGCTTCTGAGGCCACACACAGAAAATTCAAGATATACATTTCGTTTGTCATGAAAATAACAGCATGTGATATTTTAATCAAAATCGTTAGAGCCATTTTAGAGAAACTCAAAACTTTCGAAAAATATTCCATGTAAAGGGTATTTGGATTTTGCTGAAAATCTTTGGAATATACTGAACTTAAATATAAGGTTTTACTTGAGTTATGCTGTCCACACTCACACACGCGGGCTTTATTTCAAAATGCTTTTGTATTCAGGGGTCTCAAAACATACATTTCTGGTGAAATTTCAGTTTAGAAACTTTAGATGTAATACAATTCCATCCCTATACACTATACACATAGTACTTTTTGTGTAATGAAAGTAATTAGATTCCGGGGCTTCACAGAAAAGCTCGTTTTAGGTATCCCTGTATTCAAAAAACAAAGACAATTTTTAGAAAGTGGACCATGTGTGTTGCTGTGTATCTTTATGAGTGTGGGTCTCGAATAACACATATTTAAAGCGGTTAAATAAAATCTTGATACCTAATTAAGTTTAGCGTATTCCAAGGATGTGACATGAAGATTTTCAAGAAAGTCCACCCACCCCAAACTATCCTTTGCATGGAAAAATTTTCAAAAAGTTTGATTTTCTCTAACATGGCTCTGTCGATTTTGATTAAAATGCCGTACATTAAAGGTATTTACATGCAAAATAAAATTTATATGCAGAATTTTCTGGGAGTGATCTCAGAAGACCACTTCATTCTGAATGCTTTTCCGTATAAATGGTAAACCTTAAGAGATAGACAAACCTTTACTACACAAAACTGTAGATCTCGTTACGCCATATAAATGTTGGTGGAGTTAACCATCCTCGAGATATTCCTTGGTATTGGTTTCAATTTTAAAGCACATAAACATTTTATCAAATAGAATTTATCATTCCTGTTCCTTTTGTTTTACCCTTGAGCATACAAAGAGAACTGAAATTAAATCACATAGCAATAGATTGTAAAAAGATTTTATTATCGCTTTAGCTACTGTATCCCTATGTTCTTTCTGCTATGTAGCTAAGTAATACACCTTTTCTGATATGTCTATGTCAATTAGCATAAAGTAAATAACCCTTTGTAAGAATAGGCAGAGGAAGATATGTGAATCGACCACATCAGATTCTGTTTTATTTTTAAATATACAATATCATATTGGAAATTATGTTTTTACTTTCGCTACATAATACATGTACATAGTGCATAGAGGAGGTATTGCATCCCACCCAAAAAATCGATACCGAGATTCCACCGAAAAAAATGTTTTGAGCCCCCTTGAATCAAAAAAAAAAAAAGCAATTTTACTTTCTATATACGTACTATGTACTTAATGTATAGATGAAGTATTGTATTCCAACCAAAAATTTAATACCAAAATTTCAGCGGAAATATATGTTTTAGGACCTCCTGAATCCAAAAAAAAAAATCATTTTCAGAAAAAAATCCGTGTCTGCGTTTTTGTCTGTGGACAGCAAACCTCAAAAACGTAAAGACCGTTAAATAACAAACTTAGTAGTCTTCCAAAAAATGCGACACGAAGATTTTCAAGAAAATCTTCCCACCCCCAACCACCCTTTACATGGAACTTTTTTCAAAAATAAATTTTGTTTTCTGAAAAATGGTCATAACGAATTTGATTAAAATATCGTGTATTAAAGACAATAACCTCAGAAATAAAATGTATATCTTGAATTTCCTAAGAATAGCCTCTGAAGACTACTTTATTCTGGATAAATTTTAGGGAATTTTGTATAAGCGCTAAACCGTAAGAGATAGACAAAAAATTACCATACAAAAAATATAGACCACCTCAAAAAAGAACACGATATACATCGTGGAGTTGATCGTTTTTTACATATTCATTATTTTTGTTTTAGCTTTGAAAAATGTATACTTTTCTCATAAAGGAATTTGTCAACTCGCGTCCATAGAAACAAATGAACTTCAATCATATAGCAACCAGCTTTTGACAATCACTTTAACCTATGGTACTACCTTATTTCGTTTCTACTTACAAGGAAGCAAGTATTAAGACTATTTCTGCTAATTTTTTTCTCGATGAGCATGAAGAAAATAGAAGCATTAGCTTTTTAACAATAATTTGTTGCAGAGATATAGAGGAATTCCTGTGAATGCAACACATCAGATTTTTGGAAAAAGGACCGAGTATGTGCATGTGTGTGTGACTGTGGACAGCATAGCTCAAAAACGAAAAGACTGTTAAATACTAAATTTGGAATTAAAATTCAGTATCTTCCAAGGATGCGACAAGAAGATTTTCAACAAAATCCCCCACCCCCCAACCACCCTTCACATTGAACTTTTTTCAAAAATTTTGATTTTCTGAAAAATGGCTCTAACAATTTTGATTAAAATATCGAATATTAAAGTTATTAACCTGATAAATAAAATATATATCTTGAATTTTCTGGAATAGCCTCTGAAGACTACCTTATTCTGGATGAATTTTATGGAATTTTGTATAACTGCTAAACCGTAAAATATGGACAAAAAGCTACCAGAAATAAAATGTAGAGCACTTTAAAACATACAATTTATGTCGTATAAATTTTTTTCGTGGAGTTGATCGTTTTTGGGATATTCCTTGTTTTTGGTTTCAGCTATAAAAAACTTATACTTTTCTCACACAGGAATTTTTCAACTCCTGTACATACAAACAAAGGAACTTCAGTGTCATAGCAACTATACTCCCGTATTTAGCTAGACCATACGCAATGAGAGCATATCAGTGTGGAAGTTATACACGCTCTTTCAACTCTTGCTCGTCCGAGCAGGATTATTCGGTGTACAGGCTTCGGAGCACGAAATAAAGATGATAGCGAATACATCACGGAACACAATCCTCGCGTTTGTATTCGAACTCTTGTTTGAACAGTGACGATAGATTGTTCTCAATACTGAGGAGCACTATAGTAGGCGTACACCCGTGAGTAAGTAAGCAACTCGGTGTTCTTTGGAGAGCAGCCAGGCTGGAACAGCTTGTTCTAGAACTTTGAAACCCACGAGAACTGTCGCCAGAGTACACAGAGGTGACAGCGCATTAAACATGATACCGCGGAAAGCAATAAATATAGGAACGGTAAATTCGGCTTAGATCCGGGTCCTCCAGTTTCCCCCACCACTCATTCCACCAATTACTCCATCATCAATTTCGTTTGCATTTCATATCATCCACTTCCATGGCTACGGGCCGACCCCTGGTAACAGGCTCTCATTCTGTGGTTTCGTGCCGCAGGCTCCCCGACAGACTTCTGATCCCTAGGCATTGTTTTGTAAGTCCTAGGGAATGTCAGTCCTACAATTACGGGGAGGGTATGCCGATTACGAAACAAAAAGAAAAATGTGCTATACATAACAAAGACATACTCTGCATTACTTTACACCTGACATACGCTTAGCAATTATGTCTAAGGGAAAGCATAACAACAATGCAACTACCACAGTATATAAATACTTGCGCTCAGAGTGAGACTAATATCTCATCTAATTTGTTTTGTTACATAAACAATTGTTCATTCCTGTCGGTTGGCCACCCAACTTGTCATTTTCAGTTTTATCTCCACCTTTGCTCAAAGTGTGCGATATGCATATTTCTGGAAGGCGTTAGGCGGCTTGAGTTTGCTAAACTTATTTAAATGTCAATAAAATAATCATTAATGAAAGATAGTCTTTGAACATATGGATGTATAATGGGTAAATATTACTTTGACTGACTCGATGCAGTGGTGCCCAGTAAACACCAATAATGCGATATATCGTACACATGCAGAATCTTGTGTACGATATATAGTGTAAAGAAATAGTGTAAAATGTGTTTGTTAATAAGTGTTTGGACACATCAAATTTAATATTCTGAAATTCAAATTGTGCAAAAAATAACACAATCTTCAGCCATTATTTAACAGGTGTGTACAATTATTTTAATGACTAACATTTATTATTTATTCAGAAATATAGTTATTTTTATTTATTTGCACAAACAATTTTATTTGTTTTTTACAAAAGCTTTGGTTGCTATGCGAATGATAGGTACTTGTTGACTTGTTTAAAAATGTTCGCCCCAATTTACGAATAAAATGAAATTATAATTATCTAATATGATGTTCAAAATGCTACTCATTTACAGTCTGGCAGTGACTAACTCGAAGCGTGTGTTGAACATTATCAATCCCTGCTGATGCTATATCTCTGCATCGTTTCCTGATCCTCATTTTAACCGTTTAATTCTAATACAAGGCTCTGCATTTCAAATATCCCCATAAAACGCTATCAAGTGAAGAGAGATGTGTTCCCATAGCAACTGAATATTTTGTATGAGACAAACTAAATCGATCATGTAACTAAATATGATAAGTTACCTTTCGAAAATCAAATTAAAATATTTGTTGCCATTTAAAAATTTTGACAATCTGTAGTAATCGTTTGAAATTTTATAGTTTAGCGTAAACAATTTACTGCAAAATATTAAATTGGGTGAGTCCGAGAATGTTTTAATGGGTTAATTTTAGTTTTATTTGCATTATTCCTTACTTATGAGACCCTCTTTAGCCGCTGACGTGGTAAAAGCAAAGAAATAAACAATACTAATAAAATAGTGTCATTATGTTTAACGCTGAATATAAATTCAATAATTTTGATTAAATGTTTGACTTTATGTTGAATCTGATGTATATAGAAATATCGCCCTCTTTAATGCACCGGTAGCAGGTTAATATTGCATATATTGTTTGGATTTTGAGAATTGGCTTTAGAAGGCTAGAAAATTACTTAAAACACACAAGTTCAGTATAGTACCGAAATTAAGATTTATTTATGGAGGCGCATTCACTGGTGAGGTTCTCAGCGACCTATTTTGTAGTGGGGGTCAACGACATGGAACCATCGGATTTACTTCACTTCGAAAAAATCCATCACCCTCCGCCGGGTTTGGATCCGCGATCTTGGGGACCATGAAGAACGATACGGATTAGTGTAAAATAGTGTTCCGTAAGGTCAGTTTTATATCACTGGGAAGTATTATGATGACATAGTACTCCAATATTAAGATTTCTCCTGGCGTATGTTGTTGCACACATTTTGTGGAAAATCGCTAATGAAGCGTAAAGTTCCACTTTACGGGATATTTTCACTTTGTAAACAAGAAAATATGGATATATGGTGAAAAAAACATACTTACACTGTTTCAAATGTTAGCTAACTTCTTATTTTGCATTTTAATGTTAAAGATAATGCACCTTAAAATCTGTATGTAAGCTATCTTGTTGAAATTCATAAAATAACATGTATATATTTGCGATGTTTCAAAGCTCTAGCTTGTATCGCTATTTAAATAAAAATTGTTGTTTTAATAAAAACGCTCCACATATTCACTTTTAAAATTTTTCACGTCATAAATACAAGTTTTTCAATAATTGAGTGTGCAAATAAAACCATCGTATCAGCGTTTATATTAACCCAAAATATTATATAAAAATTACTTCTATGTTGTAATCAAAAGTCTTGATCTCTCAAAAATAATTTTTTTCAAAATTGGAATATTATTTTATAAACGTATATGATAATTTCATTTGATGTACTTCTCTAATGTGTAGTTTTTGAAACAAATTAGTAAAAAATTGCACTGTGGAGCATTTTGCAAGAAAACA
Organism: Hymenopus coronatus; assembly: GCA_030762935.1. NCBI lineage: Eukaryota > Metazoa > Arthropoda > Insecta > Mantodea > Hymenopodidae > Hymenopus > Hymenopus coronatus. Next base: position 89,090,184 of record CM060894.1, on the reverse strand, counting down.
ATACTTGAAGTGGGCGTATCTATTGTTAGAATGCGCACATACATTAATAGCTCCCGTTAAAATACACCAAATGGAAAAAATATACCTATATTGCTTGAGTTTAGAATCATGTTATTTTATTATGAAATAAAGAAACAATTCTTTTCTAACTTTCGACAATGTTTGGTCTAATTTCTCAGATACATTACCTAAGCCCATATATCTTGATCTCTTTGGAGAGAAAATACAGTTACAGAAATTTATAGCAAGGCATTAATGGCCCCCAAAATCTCCAGCAATAACCATTAGATTATTGCATACTTGATGTATGAACATATTACGACTCAGCTATATAAGGCCATATGCATGGAAGACACATAGCCTCTTATGTCTGGAAGCGAATAAATAGAGCATGGGACAATGGAAGAGCTGCATAGTTAACTTTGTGTTTGAAGAACGTGTGAATGAAGGCTAAGAAAACAGTCTAATACTCAAAATACATTTAGAATTAATATTAAATGATTAAAATAGATGTTTGCAGTTATAAATCGCTTCTCTGTCACCAAATAGATAATGTGTTATATGGACTTTAACAAACTGCTTACATATAAGTAAGGAGTACGAGAATATTTAACCTAAAATTGTGATGTTGCAAATTCATTGGAAATACACAAATCGGTATTTAATATACAGTATTTCAATCAAAATAAAACCTTTTGAGATAGCCAATAATGTTTAAAAATACTGCATTTAAAGGTTAGTTTGGGTGAGGTGATATTCTGTAAAATCCTCTTGGAAATTATCCTTGGAAGATAACTTCACGGCACGACAGTCCCTGAGGGACCATCCGGTGCGACCCCCATCTCGGCCCGAAGGCGTCATGAATAGGGTGCAGTGCTGGAGGGTGAGACATGATCAGGACCTCGAGTCCCTCCCGGCCGGTTGACGTGGTCTTCTCGATCTGGAGCCGCTGCTTCTCAATCAAGTAGCCGGTACTGGAAATCGAACCCAGGTCTCCCGCTTGGCAAGCAACCGCGCTACCACCGCACTAAGGAGATCCTTGGAAGATACTAAACTTAAATACCAAGTGTAGTATTTATTCAACCTTTCAATTTTTTATTTATTTTTATGGTCATATAAATTAAGAATCTTTTTATAAAATACCTTTGTGGATTTATGAAAACATTCATCATATATAGTAAAATATCGGTATCGAATTTTTAGGTAGGATTCAATATCTTCTCTATCTACTATGTAATGGTAGATAAAGTAAGAATAAGAATATAAAAATCTGATGTTACATTCACATTTAAATTTCTCCTCATCTCTGCTAGAAATTGTTAAAAAGCTTATTCTTTTATTTACTTCGTGCTAATCGAGAAAAAATTAGCAGAAATTGTATTGTTATTTGCTTTCTTATAAGTAGAAGGGAAATAAGGGACTACCATAGACTAAAGTGATAGTCAAATGTTTTAAAACCTGGTTGCTATGGGATTGAAGTTCCTTTGTTTGTATGGTCAGGAGTTGACAAGTTCCCATATGAGAAAAGGATAATATTTTAAAACTGAACCCAATAACATGAAATATCCCAAACTCCACAAAACAAAAAAAAAACAAAAAAAAAAAAAAAAAAAAAAACTGTATAGAACATAAATTGTGTGTTAAAACAAGCTCTATATTGTTTGTTAAGTAAGCTTTTATCTATCTCCTACGGTTTACCAGTTGTGCAAAATTCCGCAAAATTCATCCAGAATAAAGAGGTCTTCAGAGGCTACATCCAGAAAATTCAAGATATACATTTTATTTGTCATTATATATACATATATTTAATATATGATATTTTAATCAAAATCGTTAGAGCGATTTTGAGAAAATTAAAATTTGCGAAAGATATTCCACTAAAGGGCAGCTGGGGATGGGGGGATTTTCTTGAAAATCTTCGAGTTGCATCCTTAGAGGACACTGAACTTAAGTACCAAGTTTGGTATTTAATGGACTTAAAGTGTTTGAGCTATGCTTCCGTTCCCCCCTCCCACACACACACGTACATATTTCTAAAACTGCTTATTTTTGGGTTCAATGTGTCTCAAAATAGGTATTTCCCGTGAAATCTTGGTATCGAATTTTTGGGTGCAATACAATACCTTCCCTATAAACTATGTAGCAAAAATTCAGTTGGATATTTCAGTACACATATTTTTAAATACAGTGTGGTAGCTTTTAGCTAATTTAGTTTTTGGAGAAAAAACTAGAAGAAAACTAATAATGTATTGAATAAAGGTAATAAGCAAAATCAACGTGAGAAAAATGTGCTTGACGCTTTAAATATAAAGTTATTTAGGCAGGAACGCTTTCAGCCCCAGCTAAAACATGCAGCCACTCTAAGGAAACAAAATTTTGATGACATTGAGGCGGGAACTGGTGACGTACCTTTTGGTGCTGGTCTGCGCAGCGACGACTGGTTATCTCTCCGGCGTTACAGTGCTGAAGTCGATTCTCGACGCTCCTCGGCTATTTGTGGACTCAGCGACGAGCAAATGAGACCTATTTATATCTAGCTCAGGTTTTGAGCGGTGATGATCTCAAGGGGATGGTACGGGAAATCAACTTAAAATAAGCGTTGGCACTTTTCGTTCAGTCATAGGTTTATTTCCCTTCACAAGTGTTCCCGAGAATGTTCTGGCGCGATTGTGTTCCGGTAATTTCCCTCGAACAATGCGCACAAAGGTAACTTTAACTTTCTACCATGGCTTCCTTGTTTACGGCGTGGCAGGTTCCGCGTGAGATTACATTTCAACTGCGTGAATCACAATAATAACTTAACTATTTTGCGCGAGTTCTTGTTTAATGCGTCACAGGTTCCTCGTGTAGTTACATTCCAACTGCCTGAAAATTAGGGTGAATACTCTACATTTATAGCAAATTCTACCCACGCGCAAAGCTCTCAACTTGTAATCTCGTTGGTCCATTTTGGCGCCGAAAGTAGCTTGGGGTGCGCTTCTGCCGTGACGTGATTAATTCTAATTGGTCAATACTTCTTTCACGTGATTCTTGACCTAAATTTCCTCGCGGTTCCCCTGTTTATACGTCACCTCAACTTTTTCTTTCGGAGACGTGACTACATAATAACGTATTTCACTTCTTGCAATATACGAGGAAATAGCGTAAACAACTGAAATCGTCGTGTGAGAACTCTCGGGTTGAAGTTAGAAAACGCTTTCCAGGAACAATCTCTCCGAACATCCAGTATACAATAAATATATGATATTTTACTTAGCAATTAACTTAAACAGTTTAATCAGTTAAAACATAGGATATGCCCTTATTCATCTGGGCGACAATCCGTCTCAACATGCATTTTTAAGCGTGACGTAATTTTTGTATCAATATTAAAATCTATATAATTTTTTTTTTGACCAGAACCATTCTGCGCCCATGAGTCAAGAATGTGCAAAAGAGATAGTGGATAATAGTGTAAATCAATGTTTAAAAAATAGAACGTAAGTTCAAGCCGAGTTGATAACACCGTGTGTAATACTACAATAATTTTAAAAAACGTGTTCTGTATGTATGTGTGAAACTAGTGCGCTAAAATGAAAAATTATATCTATTAAATTTATCTTTTTCATTTCCGAAAAAAGAGAAAATAAAAAATAATATAATATCTCAGTTTAAAAAAAAAAATGAACTTAGAATTCAAGTGATCTTTAAAATGACCCCAACAAAATACAGAGCACCAACTGTGCTTTTTCTCAAATATCAGTTAGCTTCTTTGTCATTCTTTCGTATCAGTCATAAATTATATTCATCTCATATCAATTTGATGGAGAACCAGTTATGGCCATAAATGTGCTTTACATTATAACAATTATATTTACTCTTTCGTATTAGTTTAATTAATTTTACATTAATTAGAGAAAATATAAACCCAAGTAAAAAGTAATACACCTATTTCACTTTAGTTAAGGGGAATTATGTTTCACCAATGTGCCGCCGATTTCCATAAACCTCCATTCCCCGTTTATTTTACACGGGCTCACCTCTCCTTTTCCACAAACCTGTTAGCACTGAGGCGAGGAATTCAACCCCCTAACACCTACTATTGAAGTTTCATACTCAGTGCTTAAGTAACTAAGATATAAATCTTAGAACATGTAATAAAACGCAAAAGTTGATATCGGAGTTAGTTGAAAATAAATCAAGACTAGAAATGTTGTAGTGTTACATTTTTTTTCAATACCTCGCTAGTGAGATATTTCACATTATTAATTTAAACGATCCACTTCTATTTTTTACATTTTTTTATATTTTCGTTATAATATGGTTACATATAATATAGTTACAAGTGTGTTGTCACATTTGGTAGAAGCAATAACGTATAACAAACATTCGATAGTCATTTCCTGAGAACCAAACGTTTAATTACTGAAAATCTGAAATGTGCTTCATTTTTGTTTCCTGTAAACAACAAAGAGCGGAAAGTCAGAATACGCTCTTATACTTTGATCATCCTTAGTGTAACGTATGCACGACGTCACAGGAGAAGTGGCTTTCCCAAGGGTGTGACGTAATTAGAGTGGTGCCCAGAGCTGCCGAATGCGCTACCACAAAGCTCCTCTGCCACTTGATATCTGACACTCCCCTCCCCATCCTTTGATTTTCTCGCTTAAATATTCAGCAAGGAAGCACTGATAAAAGCCATTCCATTTACGTTGCATAATTCGGTAAGGCATTTAGCCTGACCTGGGTAGAGTTGGGACGCATTTTGTTACTCTGTGGCAGCAACGGAGCTGTCGTATCGCGCGCCCTCCAAAACTAAGGCAAGAGAGACAGTTATAATTGTTGGAGTAGCCCTTTAGTAAACATGGAGACTCTTATTTGCCTCCTCAGACATGCCCTATAATGAATTATTTCAAAGGCGTTCAATTGAAGCCCAAATGAGAGCGCATTTGCTGTGTAAGGCTGTTTTGTATATAGTTTTCAGTGGTCTCTTCCTGTTGCATCTATGGAGGCCAAAGGTACTGAAGCCTTGCTCGATGCGTGACGATGGAAAGGAAGTGAGAGTCGTGGTGAGCATAACCACAACTCACGTCTTGGGGCACATTAACCGTCCTATACCCACTGCCAATGTTAAATTAGCTGAAATAATGTCAGAAGACCATTTATAACATTTTAACAGTATAAAAACAAAATATTTTAAAAATAAATTATTCCACTTTTATGAAGAAATGTAATCTAATTTTCAAAAACAGTCTGATTTTAAATTATTTTCAGTAAATGTTGTTGTGTGCGAGTTAATACCCTGAAAATTGAGGTTCCTTTTATACAAAAATCTTTAGTGAGGCTTCCTTTGGACGGGAAATAAAGCCGTTGGTTCCCTGTAATGTTTACTTGCACATAAAACAAATATCCGACTGATATTCCGGATTATTATTTTCAATTTTAGTCACTTAAATTTTTCTCAAACGGGAAGACATATTTCTTCTCGTTTCTCGTTTGTTTGCTCCTGGAAAGCAAAGAGATTGTAATTTCAATTGTTTCACATAGCGACCGACTTTAAATGGAAGAGACTATCGCTTTAGCCTATGCATTTGCTTATTTGCATTCTACTTACAAGGAACTAATAATAGGATTAATTCTGCCTATGTTTATCTTGATTAGCAGGATGCAGATAACAGACTAAATAAAAGGTTTGTTTGCCGAACAGCTAAAGGACATCATGTGAATGGAATACATTAGACTTTTCCCTTTTACTTACAAGGGACCAAGTAATAAGGATAATTTCTGCTAATGTTTATGTTCGGTTTGCATGATGTAGATAGAAGAATAAACCTTTTAACAATAATTTATTACAGAGATCTAGAGAAAATCATGTGATTGTAACACATGAGATAGACTTTATTTTTGGATTTGGGGGTCTCAAAATATATATTTTCAGTGAAACCTCGGTATCGAATATTTGGGTGCAATACAATACCGTCTCTATACACTATGTACATACGAAGGATGTCCCAAAAGTACACGACCTAACAAAGAAAGCACAAATATTTCGTGGAAAAACATCTTTATTTCTCTACATCGCGATCCCAGCGACGTTCAATGACTCCGATGCCCTGTTTATAGTGAGAACTGTCGAGGTCTGCAAAGTAGCCATCAACCGCAGATACCACCTCTTCATTTGTTGGCAAATCTTCTACCACCAAGCAATTTCTTCAAGTTTGGAAACAGAAAATAATCAGAGGGGGCTAAATCTGGCGAATAGGGTGTATGAGCAAGCAATTTGAACTTTTACTCATTAATTTTGGTCATGGCGACAATGGACACATTGTCTTGTTGAAACAAAACTTTCTTTTCCGCTGAATACGGCCGTTTTTGCTCGATTTCATCACTCAAACGCTGTACCAAGTTCGCATAATATTCGCTATTATTACTCATCCTTTTTTGAGATAATCAACGGAACTGTCTTTGCCTTCTTTGGAGCCGATTCTACCCTTCGAATCCACTATTTGATTGTTCCTTCGACTCAGGTTGGAAGTGATGGAGTCAGATTTCATTCATTGTTATGAATCGACGCAGAAACTCAGGTCTATTGCAGCGAAACAGTGAAAAACACTCGATTGAAACAGCCTCACGAAGCTATTTTTGTTCTATTGTGAGCAAACGCGGCTCCTACCTTGCACACACAATTTTCTCATGTCCAAATTTTCGATCAGTAGGTTATGTAACAGAACTTTGCCAGCTCGCGTACTTTCGGTCGACCATTTTGTGGAGTTTCTTTACACTTTCTGGACCGGTAATCTCATTTGGTCGACCACTACATTGTTTCGTCTTGGCAGCTCGTGCGGCCGCGCTTAAACTCTGCCACCCAATATTTCAACGCAGGAGCAGACTCCCCCAAAGTAGAATCTAGCTCAACTTTCATATTAGTTGGACTAAGATCTTTCAAATGAAAGTATTGTAGCGCATAACGATGACCAGTTTTATCAAATTCGGAGAGCATTTACTAATGATGTCTGCCAAACAAATGCTAAACAATGTAAAATCGTCAAACTTCAAACATAAGATTTATAAGGTTGGTACTTTTTACCATTGTTGTTGCTTGAAATAACAACCGCTATCTATACGTCAGGTCGGGTACTTCTGAGACAGCACGTAAAATATGTAGAGAAAGTAAAAACAAAGTTGTGTTCCATTCACATGACTTTCTCTTCATAGCTGTAATAAATTATTGTTAAAAAGTATATTCTTCCATCTGCTTTATGATAATCGAATTGAACATTACCGGAAATTGTCATAATTACTTGCTTCCTTGTAAGTAGAAGGAAAATATGGGAATACACTAGGCTAAAATAATAGTCAAATCTTTTAGAAGCTGGTTGCCAATTGGTTGAAATCCATTTCTATGCAGGGCCAGGAGTTTACAACTTTCCGTAGTGTGAGAAAAGTTTAAGTATTTTAAATCTGAAGCAAATAACAAGGAATACGTTTGAAATGGTCAATTCCACGAAAGAAGCGATATGACATAAACTATGTGTTTTAACGTCATCTATATTTTTTGTGTATTAAGTTTTTGTCTATCTGTTACAGTTTACCAGTTACGTAAAATTTTGCTAAAATTCGCCCAGAATAAAAAGGTCTTCAGAGGCTATTCCCAGAAAATTCAAGATATAAATCTTATTTGACATGTAAATTCATAAATATAAAAGAACCCAAGTTTGTTCTTTGTTCTGTGTGAGTATCGGCATTTTCTTGGAAAAAGTTGTGTCGCTTCATTGGAAGATATACCTAAATACCAAGTATAGTATTTTACCGAGTTTTTGTTTTTGAGTTACGGTATTCACAGACACATGGACACACCCGGAGCTTTTGCTGGATACAGGGTACCTCAAAAAATATATTTCCCATGAAATCTCGGTATCGAATTATGGGTGGAATGCAATACCTTCTCTATACTCTATGTACCTATATAGTACGTGTAGGGAAAGTAATATGATATGTCAAATCTATTTAAACATTCATTTACTGTAAAACTAGGTTGTTCTGTATAAATATTTTTAAAAATGCGTCACGAGGATCATTTTATTAGAGATATGAATTTAGGCAACAAAAAACTATTTAAACAACCATGCAAGCTAGAATGTTGAAACCCGCCATAAATATCACTATTATTGTGTATAATATTTGGTATAAATATCAATAAGATATCTTATATGTATTCTGTGAATTTTTCCAGTTTCACAGCTGTATCACCTTAATACAACTGTAGTTCTATAAAGATTTAAGAACAGACTTAAAACGTTTTAATCAATGGTTATTACGTTTGCAACGCATAGAATCAAACTTGAAGCTACAGCAAAAGATGAAAAGAAAGAACGTCAGGCTTTCTAAATATGGTACTTTAGTTCTGTCTCTGGGATGTTATAAAGTACCACTAATACTTATAGTAAACAAAGAGAAGGTAGGGGGATACAGGGATGAAATAAGAACCAAAAAATTAAATGTTCAACTTGAAAACAAATCCAATGTGTTCCATTCACATGACTTTCTTTACATCTCTGCAACAAATTATTGTTAAAAAGCTTATGCTTCTATTTACTTCATTTTAATGGAGAAAAAAAAAAGCAGAAATAGTCTTATTACTTGCTTCCTTGTAAGTAGAAGGGAAATAAGGAAGTACTATAGGCTAAACTGATAACCATATGGACAGGAATTTGTATGAGAAAGTATACTTTTTCAAAGATGAAACCAAAAACAAGGAATATGTCAAAAACGATTAACTCCACGAAAAAATATACATGACATAAATTGTGTGTTTTAATGAGCTCTACATTTTCTGTTTGTTAAGCTTTTGTCCATCTCTTACGGTTTAGCAGTTATGAAAAATTCCGGAAAATATACCCAGAATAAAGTAGTCTTCAGAGGCTATTCCCAGAAAATTCAAGATATACATTTTATTTGTCAGGTAAATATCTTTAATGTTTGACATTTTAATCAAAATCGTTAGAGCCATTTTTAAGAAAATCCAACTTTTCGAAAAAAGTTCCATGTAAAGGGTAGTCGGGGGTGGGGCGATTTTCTTGAAAATCTTCGTGTCGCATCCTTGGAAGATAAAAAACTTAAATACCACGTTTGGTATATAACGGTCTTTTCGTTTTTGAGCTATGCTGTCCACAGACACACACACACACACACACACACACACACACACACACACACACACACGCACTCACACGGACGTTTTTGTAAAAATGTTTTTTTTTTTTGGATTCTCTATACACTATGTACATAGTAAGTGTAGAGAAAGTAAAAAAGTAAATGTTCAACTTGAAAAATAATTAACCAAACGAAAATGGATTAAATCAAAGGAATCTTGCTTAGAACTAATCCTTGATACATGCGATGCGATAAGGTTGATTAATGGGCATGGACATGATTGATGAACCTCTTGATCCCTGCTATCCGCCTATAAATATTAATCCTAAGTGCATTAGGAGGAATTAGGAGTAGTGAGACGGAGGAACCTCCATTAACTGGAGCGCACCAACACACGCAGACCATAGTGGCAATTTGTGCTTCCGACATGACTCCTGGGAGAAAGGGAAGAAGGAGAGATTCACAGAGCGACCAAATCGGGACAGCGATGTGCCCTAGCAGGGACAGGATCTCTAATAATTCCAACATAACACCAATCCTGATGAGCTTATTCCTGCCTTAGTTACCCGCTACCTAGGAGTTCCAGGTGTAGATGAAACTCCAAAAGAAGTAAGGGGACCCCAGTAGTCCCGCCAAGCGACAGGAAGAAATCATTCCAGAGCGCAAACTTCTACCTTCTGTCGCACCGTTATCTATTCCTACAACTCTGAAACAGATGTAAGTAAATGAATTGCGCATTTTTAAAACGTTATGCTTCGTCTACCTCGGGAACACTCGGTCTGGACCCCTTCCGGTTCAGGGTTCTCTTTGGAGGCTCGTTGGGAGACCCATGAGGAGGGCATAGGGCGGCGTCGGAAGCGTTCCAAGTGCAATCGTTAGGGACTTAATCCATGCTTGTACCCATCGTCATTCGGATTTTGTTACCCTTCGGGTGTTTCCCCTCATCCCTCCCTTTTTGAGGTCACGTAAGTGGCAAAGGGTCACAAGAACCTACGTCAAGTGATCATCCCTGAATCCTTAAGGCCTCATCCGTGACTAATCCTAATCTTAACTCTTGTATATTACCTCCTCTATCACGTATTATGCATTACATGATAGGTAGAGAAGGTATTGCATTCCATTCAAGAACTCGATACCGATACCTATATCTTTTGAGGACCCCCAAATAAAAAATTATGTCTGTCTATATGTGTATGTTTGTGTGTGTGGAGGGACACCATAACTTAAAAAAAAAATCTTATGTGTTACACTCACATGATTTTCTTTAGTCTTCTACAAACTTCTTACATAAGATTATTCTTCTTTCTGCACCTTGTTAAACGAGGTATTCAGCACAATGTTCTTATTACTTAGTTCCTTATAAGTAGGAAGAAAATAAGGGAATACACTAGGCTAAATCGATAGTCAAATGTTTTAAAAGCTGTCGTTATGCGATTGTCATTACAAATCGCTTCTTTTCTTGCCCAGAAGTAGAACAAAAGAAAAACGGACACTCTGAGAAAAGTATAAGTACTTCTCAACTGAAACTAATAACAATGAATACCTCGAAAATGGTAAGCTCCACGAAAAAAATGTATATGATGTAAATTGTGTATTTTAACAAGGCCTACATGTTTTGTATAGTAAGTTTTTGTCTATCGCTTACGGTTTATTAGTTATGCCAAATTAAGCAAAATTCATCCAGAATAAACAGGTCTTTAGAAGCTATTCGCAGAAAATTCAAGGTATACATTTTATTTGTCAGGTAAATATCTTTGATATACGATATTTTAATCAAAAGCGTAAGAGCCATTTTTAAGAAAATCAAAATTTCGAAAAAGTTCCATGTAAAGGGTAGTTTGAGGTGGGGGGATTTTTCTCAAAATCTTCGTGTCACATCCCTGGAAGATACTGAACTTAAATACCAAGTTTGGTATTTTAGTTACTTTTCGTTTTTGAGTTATCGTGTTCACGGACACACGGACACACACACACACACGCGCGGACCTTTTTCTGGAAATGCTTTTTTTGGATTCAGGGGGTCCTAAAATATGTATTTCTGGTGAAATCTCGACATCGAATTTTTGGGTGGAATGCAATACTTCTCTATCCTTATGTACATTGTACATACGGGGCTAGAGAAAGTAAAAACGAAAAGTTGGTTAAATACCATATCTAAGTTTAGTATATTCCGAGGATGCGACAAGAAGATTTTCAGGTTAATCCCACCAACCTAAGCTAGCCTTTATATGGAACATTGTTTGAAATTTTCGATTTTCTCAAAATGGCTAATAATTTTGCTTAAAATGCCGTGTATTAAACATATTTAAATGGTACATAAAATGTATAATTTGAATTTTTTAGTAATAATCTCTGAAGTCCTCTTCATTCCTAATGACTTTTGCAGTTGATAGACCGTAAGAGATGGAAAAAGCTTACTGCACAAATATGATATATCTTTTAAAATATACAATTTCAATTTATGCCATATACATTTGTTTGCGCAGGAAATCAATTCTCTGGTATTCGTTTTAATTGATTTAAAAGTTTTCAATTCTTAGATGTTTCTCAAATGGGACGTCGTTATTAACTTTTTCATCCTGGTAGTGCAAAGAAAAGGGAATTTCAATTGCATCACATAGCGACCGACTTGAAATAATTTGACTATCGCTATGTATTCCCATATTTCCTTTCTACTTAAAAGTAACTAAGTAATAACCCTATTTGTGGTAATGTTTATCTTTATTAGCACCAAGTAGAGAGAAGAATAAACTTGTGTAAGAGTAATTTGTTGCAGAATAGGTAGAGAAGGGCGAAGCAATGAAGCACGTCAGTTTTTTATCCGCTCGCAATGCGTTTTCTCAGTAAGAATAATTGAAATTTGTGTTAAATTTACAATATAAACTAATTTTTCTTATTCTTTTAAGGCTATACTGGTACCAAAATGGCAAAAATGCGATTTTGGAGGCAAATTTGGAAATTAAATCCTATTTATTCATATATTGCTTTTGTCTAAATTCCTATTTTTAGTTCTTTTAATACTGAAAACCTTTCAATGAAGAAGTTGCAGCTTTCATTATATTTTCTTCCAACAAAATATATAGCTTTTCTATTATGTGCCATAAATATATTTATTATAAAATCAGTAGAAAAATTGCTTTGATTGTAAAGTTTTACAACATTTTACTAAACCATTTTAATTAATATTGCATGATAACTAACAATTTTGGTCGCTTGTAATTTTAAACTAATTTGGTACAATTTAATTGGAATAAATAACCATTTTAACACTACACATACACACAAAGAAAAATAGCTAGTGCCTTATCTAAAAGTGGGGGCTTGGAAGAATTGCACTGTCAATAGTGTTTAAATTTTAAAAAGCTGGGAAAACAAGCAAAATACTATGTTTTCTACCAAATAAAAATGTCAGAAAAATGTTGAAGAGCGGTTAAAATGTTTGAAAATGTAAAAAGAGACTATAAAGGATTTTTGTAATGTAGGGTACTTCTAACTGGCATTACAAAAATTCTTTGACTTTAATTGGGTTTTTAATTAATACAACATTTTTACTTCAGGGTATACCTTTTCCAATTAGTTTTTAACAGATTTGGATGAATTTTACCATGTGTGTAACAGGACAAAATAAAACATACTGTGCATAACTTTTTTTAAACTTTAATTCATTGGTCTAATATTAATAGTTTTCCGTGAACATTTTAGGAAAAATGCTTTTTTTCATTAAAATGCTGAAATACTAATAACTCCATAAGTATAAGTAATTTTTCAAAACCCTTGGAGAGATTTATTACTAGTTGTCTCTATTATGGTCATGCAGATTCTCAATTAGCTAATTTAAATTTTAATTTTAAAGTGTCTTCCAAATATATTCAAATTTGAACAATTAAATATTTATATTTTGAAATATAATGAACCAAATGATTTTGAAATGTGTCATGTAGATCTTACTATTATGTATTTCGTTTCCTAAAACTCTCATTAAGTGCTATTTAACATACATAATAGAAGTTTGATTTAGTACCAGAGTGTCCTCTTAAGTGTTTTGAACTGTTATAAAGTCACGACTATATAAAACTTTGCCAATAACATGTAATGATACATTTACAATTTTGTACAATATTAAACTTGTTATATTGGGGTACGAGATTAAAAAGGCCACTGTGAACCAAAAATCTGGGCGATTTTGATATATTATTATAAGAAATATTTTGGATAAACTGTTAAATTCAAAAATGTTAATAAAGCAACATAACATTTGATTTGTATACTAGTATTTGTATTTTAAAAACTAAATAACTAAGATGACCTGAATTTCTCTGTACACACTATTTATATCCCGATCACAAATCACCCATCACACGGTGCAACATTTGGTCGCGAATTTGAGACAGTTGAGATGGTTTTGTCCCGTGATGCTCATCGAATTTAATTGTTCTGTCTGCGTTGCTCGTGGATTTCAAACTGTCTTGTCTCGTGTTTATTACGTTCTCAGTAATGATGAACAAGTTAAAAATAACACCTAAGGATACATTATTATAATGTGACAGAAATAAATGTGTAGGTACATGTTTCCAAACAGGATACATGGCCAGGGGCATTCGTCGATTATAGCAATGGTCTTTGTCTCAAACACTGGGTCAGGCAAGTGGTGTTGGCTTACTCGTGTTAGGTTTGTTTCTTTATTAAAAGATAATTTTGATACACATAATTTACAATACAATTATGCTGATACAACATGCTTCTTCTACTTCTTCTTCACTTCGATGTCTGGGCATACTGTCCGTTCCGCATTCACAATGACCAGGTCTACGTTTTCCTTGTCTTCCCGCATTTCGTCTTCCTTCGGGGCTATAACCTATCATTTTAGTTCGTATTCTTTCTTTATCCATTATGTTAATGTGTGATTTCCAGTTTTCTTAATACTCTTCCAGCTTACCATTTAAATGATAAATATGTGGATATTCTGTTATGACTCCATTTTTACTTTCTCTACACGCACTATGTGCATAGTGTATAGAGATGGTATTGCACTCCACCCAAAAATTCCATATTGAGATTTCACCGGAAATATGTTTTAGGGTCCCCTGTATCCAAAAAAAAGTATTCTAGGTACGCGCGCGCGCGCGCGTGTGTATATCCGTGTGTCCGTTTGTCTGTGAACACGATAACTCAAAAACGAAAGGTCTGTAAAATACCAAACTTGGTATTTAAGTTTAGTATCTTCCAGGGATGCGACACGAAGATTTTGAGAAAAATCCACCCATCCCAAACTAACCTTTGCATGGAACTTTTTTCGAAAATTTTGATTTTCTAAAAAATAGCTCAGCGATTTTGATTAAAATATGGTATATTGAAGATATTTACCTGACAAATAAAATGTATATTTGAAATTTTCTGGGAATAGCTTCTGAAGACTACTTTATTCTGAATGAATTTTACGAAATTTTGCATAACTGATAAACCGTAAGGGATAGACAAAAACTTATCACACAAAACATGTAGAGTACATTAAAACACACAATTTATGCTGTATACATTTTTTCGTGGAGTTGACCGTTTTTGAGATATTCCTTGTTTTTGTTTTCAGGTTCGAGAAACAACTCCTGTCCATACAAACAAAGGAACTTCAGTCACATAGCAACCTGCTTTTGACTATTGCTTTAACCTCTGCTACTCCCTTATTTCCCTTTTACTTACAAGGAAGCAAGTAATAAGACTATTTCCACTATTTTCTTCTCGATTAGCATGAAGCATATAGAAGTATAAACCTTTTAACAATAATTTGTTGCAGAGATGTAGAGAAAGTCATGTGAATGGAGAACATCAGGTTTTTGTTTGGTGCTTTTTCGTGCACCCCTTTACTTTTTTCAAAAATCTCATTTCTGCTGTTTGTAGATATTCTGTTTTTATCTCTCTGTTTAATGATTCAGGATTCCCTTGCATAAACTATGACTGGAACTGCCATTACCTTACACACTTTTATTTTTTACTCCATTTTTCAATGTTCTATTAATTGTACCACATATTGCTTGCAATTTATTTAGATGTCATTGCTTATATTACCTATCAAGTAGTAGATATTTGACACTTGTTCTATGGTTTTATTCTCTAAGATTATTTTTGTTCGGACTGGGTGTTTTCCTCGATGAGGTATTAACTTTTCTTTGTTGAGATTCTATTATAACCTTTTCTTGTCTCCTTTAATCTACGGTACAATATCCTTACGTGTAAATACACATGAAATGTATTTTGGGGTAGCAGTCTATGACTATCCCCAAGCATAAACAAGAAAGAAGTCAAATTAATTTAGATGTCTATGAAGACTTAGAACAGGAAAGAAGTTGAACAGATTATTGGAGTGGTTTTCTATTGCACGGCAAAGAGTCTATAATTAGAGTTTAGTGTTGAATCAACAGTTGATAAGTATATGCTTTATACAGGTTGTCATTGCAGACGTACAATACAACTATATGAGGCTAATCAAGTACAAGTATATTATTCTTTTCAAGTGAAATGCCAAGGGAGAAGAACCTTTGATTAGATGTTCAACTTTATTCAGTCTGTTACGAAAGCTTCGAATTAGTTATTTATTTGCATCTTCCAGGTTAAGCCAAGATATCTCACTGATTTATTATTCATGACTTCCTCGCCTTGTAAGTAGATAATATTATGCTGAATTATTTCTCGTATGCGAGATTTGTTTGGGTAACGTTATTTTCCGCGGTATTTAAAAAGTCGGTTTTATTGCGTTGTTATATGCATCTATCGGACATCATTTACTTTCAACATACTTATATGCAATTATTAACATCATTTCAGGTACTAATTTCCGTTTCACACTTAATGTCGAGTGAAAGAATGATCTGGAGTTTGTAAGGATGGCAACAGTGACGTGATGGTACAAGAGCCACAGAGTGCATTGCGCTGAACCCTCAGGATTACGCTCGAATGCGGTCTTTACAGCAACGATATTCTCCGGTGTTAGCCAGTTCTGATTTTCCCCGGAGACTTTTTATTTAGAGGAAACTCGTTCCTTTAAAATGTTTTAGCTATATTTGCATAGAGAGCAGAAGAACTCAGATCATTTCGGCGGATATTGTAATGTTGCCGAAACACGTTCCTTGTAATAAAAGACCTTACTTGTAAAGGCACGTCGAACTCAGGTCCAGATCTCCACCATGACTGGATGTAAGGTAAACAATTGAACCTACATGATCATGTGTAAGAATGGAAACTTAAAATCTCCTCTTTCTTTGCTTTTACTTTTCTACACGTACTATATATATATATATATAGTGTAGTGAAATCGATACCGAGATTTCACCGGAAAGAGACGTTTTAGGATCCCCTGAATCCAAGAAAAGGATTTTCAGAAAAAGGTCCGTTCTGCGTGTCCATATGTCCGTGTGTCTGAGAACACGATAACTCAAAATCGAAAAGTAAATATCATACTTGATATTTAAGTTCAGTATCTTCTAGGGATGCGACACGAAGATTTTGAGGATTTTTTTTTCAAAAATGGATCTAACTATTTTGATTAAAATACCCTGTATTAAAGATATTTCTATTCCAAATAAAATGCATATATTACATTTTCTGGTAATAGCCTCTGAAGACATGTTTATTCAGGACGAATTTTACGAAATTTTGCCTAACTGGTAAACCGTAAGAGATGGGCAAGAACTTACTGAACAAAAATGCAGAACTCATTTAAACATACAATTTATTTCATATACATTTTGTCTGACCGGTTTTGAGATATTCTGTGTTATTAGTTTCAACTTTAAAATACTTATACTTTTCTCATACGGAAATTTGACAACTGCTGTCCATACAAACAAAGGTACCACAATCACATAGCAACTTAAAATATTTGGGTATCATTTAAAGATTTGTGTATCATTTTAGCCTATGGTATTCCCTTATTTTCCTTCTACTTACAAGGAAGCAAGTAATAAGACCCTTTCAGAATCCTATCCTGTTTGCTTACAAAATAATGAAATAAGCAATCACCAGTTTTACTGAAACGAGATGTATTATTGTATACTATATCTCCAGAACTGATGCGCATATAAGAACCAATAAGCGTCGTTTATCGGCATTGTGCGGTTTTAAAAGGTTTCTGCGTCGTATTCTCTATGCACATCAGTCATTATCCGTTTAACTTTCAGGCATTCATTGTTATATTCTTGTTACAGATTGAGTTGAAAGTTTTAGTGAAAGTTCGAAAGTTAAAACACCTGTGTCTCGGCATTCTCTCCCATTGGCCCAAGTTTGACCAGAACAAATTATCTAAAAATAGTATTACTCATCAATAATATATCATACCTGACATAAGTGATGTTTAGAATTATTAAACGAGAAAACTTACAAAAATGAGCAATTTTTATCTAACTGGTAAAAGAATGCAACTTAACTGCGGCGATTTTCTCTTGCTACATGAAATCTATGCTACAGTTATTCTTGTGTCTTGCCCACACATACGTGTAGTCTTGGTGAGGAAACTTTATTAGTAAACTATTAAGTAACTGATCGTTGAACGGAAGACATCTAAATGAGCTGTTATTACAGTTTAAAACTTTATAATTTTGTTTCAGATATAAGTGAGGAGAGAAAGTTGAGACACAGTGTTTTTTATTTTCGATGTACTTTCACCATAAAATTCACAGCTCAAACTGCGACATCAAATAAGAGTGTCTTTCTTATTTTGGAATTTTAAAAGTAAGAATTAATTTTGTTTTATAAAGCAAATTTTTATTTTTAAATTATTAAAACATGTAATGTTAATAATATTTTATTTTAGGTTTTTTGTACGTGACAGTGCCTTCTTGTTAGTTACACTTTATTTCATAATATAAGAAAGCATTTCATCATTTAGTTTAAAGTAATTTAGGGTTGCAATTTTCCACTTTTAAAAGTATAAACTCTATTTATGAAAATGTGTTAAAGAATGAATACATGTAAGCAACCAATCTGAAAACATAGGCCCTTTAGCTAAAAAAGTGACTAGTGCTTGATCCATTCATGTTAAAATTGAACAACTCCCTAGCGGTATTGTTTTTCTTAACTTTGAAATTGTTCATGAACTTCCCTGCAATTAGAGAGCAGTGTTGCCAGCTGTGCTTAAAATTTGCAACAATACCAACTGTTTCTGGAAAATCTATTGTTTGTGTAATAATTTCATATGGAAATGTCAACTTAATTACAAACTTTAAAATGTGTTCTCTATGTCCTCTTTCCCATGGAATTGACCTCACATATATTTTAACATTTTTGTTTGTAATTGTTAGAGATTATAAATATGTAAAGTGAAGAAGAAAACTAAGCATTTAACGCATAGATCAGAATTTTAATTACCAATTATAGTTATAGCTGATTAAACAATAAATGTTGAATAAAACTCGTACAGCGTATCTTGAAAATTTTTGGATGGCCGGAAGTAACGGGTAGAGGAAATAAGAACTTTTTACTTTAACTGCGTACAAAACATTATGTGTTATTATATGATACTGAAAGTTATTTTGCTAATTTTAAGCAAGTGTGGAGATAGCGTGCTTTCCTCATATTCAAGAAGTCCCAAGTTCGAATCTCGGTTAGAGTGAGTTACCCGGATAAGGTTTTTCCACTATCCTGGGAAGAGGAATATTATGTATGACCCCTGGGCTCATTTGAGCATAATTTTATCCATTTCATTCATCGTCCAATGTAACTTGCCAGGTTAAAAACGTTAAACTTATTTAAAGAAACAGACTGATGCAAAAAAAGCAAAAGGGGAAAGATAAAGGGAAAACAGAAGTATCCTGAAAGAAGAAAGAAAATCTAAAATAAAAATATCTCTGTATAAGTATGGATAACAAGTAAATATCTAATACATTCCTTAAGGAGAAACGCCTCTTGCTGTTGCAGGGAGTTGCTTCTAGGAGAAAATATCTGTGTTTAAATCTGCATGGTAAACTATCGTTAAAGTACCTATTAACGATAATCTAAGTACTTCAAAATCACAAATATGTTATTACTTTCTCTACACGTACTATGTGCAAAGTGTATAGAGAAGGTATTGTAATGCACCCAAAAATTCCATACCAAGGTATCACCCCCTGAATCCAAAAATAGCATTTTTGGAAAAAGATCCGTGTATATGTGCGTGCGCGTGTATGTGTGTGAGTGTGTGGTGCGTGTGTGTGTGTGTCTGTGGGCAGCATAGCACAAAAACGAAAAGTCCGTTAAATCCAATCTTGTTATATCAGTTCAGTATTTTCCAAGGATGCAACACGAAGATTTTCAAGAAAATTCCCCCACCCCCAACTACCCTTCACATGCAAAAATGTTCGAAAATGTTGATTTTCCAAAAAATAGCTGTAACAATTTTGATTAAAATGCCGTATGTTAAAGAAATTTACCTGACAAATAATATGTATATCTTGAATTTTCTGGGAATAGCCTCTTAAGACTACTTTATTCTGGATGAATTTTATGGAATTTTGCATAACTGGTAAACCGTAAGCGATATACAAAAACTTACTTAACAGAAAATGTAGAACACGTTTAAACACACAATTTATGTTTATATACATTTTTACTTTGTCTACACGTACCATGTACATAGTGTATAGAGAAGGTATTGAATTGCACCGAAAATTCGATACCAAGATTTCATCGGAAATACATGTTTTGGGGCACCCGAATCCCAAAAAAGCAGTTTTAGAAAATGTTACGTGTGTGTCTCTGTGTGTGTGTCTGTGGGCAGCACAGCTCAAAACGAAAATACCATTAAATACAAACTTTGGTATCTTCCAAGGATTCAACACGAAGCTTTTCAAGAAAATCCCCCACCCCCAATTACCCTGTACATGGAACATTTTTTTGAACATTTTAATTTTCTCAAAATTGGCTCTAGCGATTTTGATTAAAATACCGTATGTTTAAGATACTTTTATGACAAACGAAATGTATATTTTAGATTTTCTGGGAATAGCCTGTAAAACCTCTTCATTCTGGATGACTCTTATTGAATTTTGCATAACTGGTAAACCGTAAGAGATAGACAAAAACTTGCTTCACAAAAAATGTACTCTCGATGAAACACACAATTTACGTCATGTATTTTTATTCGTGGAGTTGGCCGTTTATGAGATATTCCTTGTTAACGATTTCAGTTTTAAAAAACTTAAAACTTTTCCATACGGAACTTGCCAACGTTTGGCCACGCAAAGAAACGAAGTTCAATCCCATAGCAACTACATTTTAAAACATGTGACTGTCGGTTTAGTCTAGTGTATTCCCTTATTTCTCTTGTACATATAAGGAATTAAATAAAAAGACCGTTTCTGCTAATGGTTTTAGCATGAAATAGAAATATAAGCTTATTAACAATACTTTGTTACAGAGATGTAGAGAAAGTCATGGAAGTGGAGTACATCAGATTTTTTTTTTCGTCGAGTGGATCGTTTTTGAGATATTCGTTGTTATTGGTTTCAGCTTTAAAATATTTAAACTTTTCTCATACGAAAATTTGCCAACACCTGTCCATACAAACAAAGGAACTTCTGTCACATAGCAACCAGCTTTTGAACTATACTTTAGCCTATGGTACTCCCTTATTTCTCTTCTACTTACAAGGAAGCAAGTAATAATTTTTCTCGATTAGCATGTAGCAAAAAAAACATAAGCTTTTTAACAATATGTTGTTACAGAGATGTAGAGAAAGTCATGTGAATGTAACACATCAGATTTCGTTTTGTTAAATACTTTCTTATATTCTACTAAAATAGAATGAGTTATAAATTATTCTGGCAAAAGTTTATTTTTCTACTTAACTAATGTTAAGACATAGTTTTGTAGGAATTGTTTCATTGCGCATTTCATTGTAGCTACAGGAGCATCAAAGGAGGTTGAAGTGACATTCAAATGTTCAAAAAGCGAGTCGCTATATGTTCTGGTGTTCAACTGCATACTCTTTCCACAGCATCGCAATGTACAAATGAATGATGACAGGGATACAATAAATGACAAGGTATTGAGAAACTAAAACCAATAACGAGAATATCTCCAAATGATTGACGCCAAAACAAACGTGTTTTAAAATATATTTATATTTTTACAACTACGTTCGGCTCAAATGGTTTACCCTAAATAATAAAAAACCCATTATGATTTACCTGGACACAAGCTATTTCCAGAAGATTCAAGCTACAGATGATTCACCTTATTAGTCATGTAATATATTTACATTTTATGATATAACAAAAATTGTTCGAAAAAACAATGGGGTTTTTATTTACAGACGCTCTTTAACTGCTGTGATTCTCAGCATCTCATTCTATACTTGGACCCTTAGTTTTGTTCAGAGGCCTCCTTTATCAGCCTTGGGGTTCTTTTACGTGCCGTAAATCTACGACACGGGACCAACGGCTTTACTTCCCTTCCGAAGGAAGCTGAAAAAATCCATCGTCCTCCGCCGGGTTAGAACCCGCGACCTGGGGCATGTGAAGTTAGCATGGTAACCATTACACCACGGAGGGTGACAAAAGTTGTTAGAGTCTTCTTTAAATAAACAAAAAATAAATTATATATTTCCATGTAAAGCTAGGTGTAGGAGTATTCTATTGGACATCTCCGTGTTGTATACTTGGAGAATTCAGGGTATAAATACTAAGTTTGGTATTAACCAACTTATCATTTATAAAATTCACAAACATATATGCAGACATAGTAACTTACTCTATTTTATTTTTAGAGTATGGGAAAAGAAATAATATGTCTCCAAATTCTCAATACAGATTTTTGAATGGAATAAAATACTTCCTCTATATGCAGATGCCAGGGAAAGTAAAAATGTACTATTTGCATTATTTAAAAGGCATAAGATGAGGTTGTGGATATACTACATTTATTTTGAATGCGGTACATAGAAAGAAAATGCTAGTTTGAATGCTGCTGGTGTTTGTGCTGTAACTCCGTCAACAAAAGCATTATAGAGTTGCATTACTTTGCCTTTAGGACTCATTTTGTGAAAATTATATAGCCCTGTTTGTTTACTTGCTTAGTCACCGCATTCTAAGTGGCACTTTTTTTTGTGCAGTGTTGAAAGCGGATAGTGCGGTAGAAATTGCGGTGTTTTTCTGCCCTTTCGCTCCATCGTGAAAGCACAATATGATGTTGTAGCATGTATATGAAAAAGCCGAGCTGAAGGGAGCTGTATCTATGTGCCCTGAGAGTAGAGGGAACTATTGATTTTCCTTCTCGGACCAGCCGCTAGAGCGCTCAGTGTCGCACTGGATTCGCTCGAGCCATGACCCCGTTCCGCTTTCTGGGGCACTGGCTACTCAACTCAGCCTGACGCATATGCCGTCCGCTCAACACAGCAACCAAATAACTAACAAGAGGTTCACTGCTCTTTACGACACTGTTCGCCTTGTCGTTTCTCTCAGATGACTCTTTAAGACTTACACAATAAAATATTGGTTTACTAACTAAAGGGAAGCGCTCTTGAGTTAGATCACTTGTACATTACTTTTATAGTTTACACCATGTAAGATAACCGATATTATTCAAATTTACAAACAATTGATTATTACTTTCTCTATACGTACTATGTACATAGTGTATAGAGGAAGTATTGTATTCCACCCAAAAATTCGATACCGAGATTTCACCAGAAATACATATTTTAGGACCCCCTAATACAAAAAAAAAAGCATTTTCAGGAAAAGGTCCTTGTGTGTGTCTGTGTGTGTGTGGAAAGCATAGCTCAAACACGGAAATACCGTTAAACTAAACGTGGTACTAAACGCCACCGACTAGACAGTCAATCTACGACTGCTATAGAAAATTTGAGACAACGGGATGTTTGTGCAACGGGAAGAGCTCGGGAAGACCAAGAGTTTCGGAAGAAAACGTTGAACGTGTTCGTTCTGCCTACATAAGAAGCCCACAGAAATCGACATCTAGGGCAAGCATGCAATTACAAATTCCACAGCAAACTGTATGGAAAATCTTGCGGAAGCGACTGCACATGATGCCTTACAGATTATAGATTTTGCAGTTTCTGAGTGAAGAAGATAAGGTCATACGGCGTGACTTTTGCATCAACATGTTGCGACATGATGAAGACGATGCTGGTTTTTGTGAGCGCATCATTTCATTTTTGTGGTAACGTGTTCTAAAATGTCATTGGACAACAGTTGCTGATTGCGTTCTAGCAAATTCCAACACGCAATATGCCTTTTCCACAGGATTTTCCGCCATTTCAGTTTCTGCAACAACAAACAAAACACTACAGCGTTACCAATAGTAACAAACAACACTTTGAGAGTTTCTCAACATAACTCCAAAATAATTAGGTTGCTATCTCTAATAGTTTTTGTTTTACAGGCAGTTGAAGTTGTCTATTTCTTTTGTGGTAACCCTGTATTGAATTTTCTGGAGATATCCTCTGAAGATCCCTTTATTCTGGATGAATTTTGCTAAATGTTACTTAACTGCTAAACGGTAAGAGACAGACAACAACTTACTACATATAAAATGTAGATCTGACCAAAATACACAATTTATGTCCTTTACATTTTTGTTGCGGAGATAACCGTTTTCGAGATATTCCTTGTCTTTGGTTTCCCTGGTGAGTACTTATACAGAAAGTGTCCCTTGTTCTTTTGATCTACTCCTAGACAAACAAAGAAGCGATTTGCAATGACAATCGAATAACGACAGCTTTTAAAATATTTTACTATCGGTTTAACATAGTGAATTCCCTTATTTTCTTTCTACTTCTAAAGAACAAGGTAATGATTATATCATTAGCAACGTGCAGAAAGAAGAATATTCTTATGTGAGAAGTTTGTAGAAGAGCTAGAGAAAGTCATGTGAGTGTAACACATCAGATTTTTACAAAAATGCCCGTTTGTATGTGTGTGTCTATCTTTGGACAACATAGGTCAAAAACGAAAAGACCGTTAAATATCAAATTTGGTATTTAGCTAAAGTATCTTCCAAAGATGCGACACGAAGATTTTAAAGAAAATCCCCCGACTACAAACTACCCCTTACATGGAAAAATTTTCGAAAATATTGATTTTCTTAAAAATGGCTCTAGCGATTTTGATTAAAATCACGTATATTAAAGCTATTTGCACTCCGAATAAAATGTATATCTTGAATTTTCTGGGAATAACTTCTGAAGACCGCTTTATTCTGGATGAAGTTTGCCGAATTTTGCATAACTGCTAAACCGTAAGAGATGGACAAAATCTTATCATACAGAGCGCATTAACACTCACAATATACTTTATATACATTTTTTTCGTGGAGTTGATCGTTTTTAAGATATTCCTTCTTATTAGTTTCCGCTTTAAAAAACTTATGCTTTTCTCCTACAGGAATTAGTCAAATCCTGTCTGTACAAACAAAGGAACTTCAGTCACATAGCAACCATCTTTTGACTATTACTTTAACCTATGGCACTCTCTTATTTCACTTCTACTTGCAAGGAAGCAAGCAATAAGACTATTTCTGCTAATTTTTTCTCGTTTGACATGAAGTAAATAGAAGCATAAGCTTTTTAAAATATTTGTTGCAGAGATGTAGAGAAAGTCATGTGAATGGATCACATCAGATTTTTTTCCTTTCTCTACCACATACGTATGTTAGGTACAGAAGGTGCTGAATTCCAATCAAACATTCAAAACTACACCTGAAATATATAAACACATTTAGAAAACTCTGATGTTTTACCTTTTAATGCCTTTCTCTACCTATTCTGCAACCAGCAATTTTTCTATCTTCTTCATGTTAATCGAGAAATATCTTAAGAGAAATAGTCTTATTACTTAGTTTCTTGTAGGTAAAACGGAAATACAGGTGTACATTAGCGTAAAGCGAGTCAACTCTTTTGAAATCTGGTCACTATGTGTCCCGTTGTCTTTGAATGACCAGTGTAAAACAAAATAAAAACAAACAACTTCCTATTTGAGAAAAGTATATTAGAAAATTTAAATCAGTTACAACAAATATTTGAAATTGGCCACAAAAATTGCACTTGAAATAAATTTACATTATTGTTGTACCAATTATGCCAAATCTCCAGAGTGAAGAGGACTTATGAAGAGGCTATTTCAAAAATAAAAGGTCAAGATGCCTTCTTTTTCTCCTTCACGGTTTGGATCTTTTCAGCATGTTCCGGCTTAGAAATCTTGTCGAGTCCATCCTTTTTTGGTCTTTCTAGGTTTCTATATCCTTGAGATCTGCAATTATATTCAACGTATACATTTTATTTGTCATGAATATCATAAATGATAGTATTTTAAACAAAATTATTACAGTCGTTTTCGAGACAATCAGTGTATTGCAAAAATATTCCATGTAAAGGTGACCTGGTATTTTCATGAAAATCTACGTGTCCTATTCTTATGAGATGCTGAACTTAAATATAAAGTTTGGTATCTAACAAACTTTTCGTTTTATAGTTATGATATACATATACAAAAAAATATACAGACAGATACACACAAGACATAACCCCATATTCAGGGTCCCAAAAGCATGTATTTCCGGCGAAATCTCAGTATTAAACTTTTAGGCGGAACGCAATACCTTCTATAACTATATACATTATACGTAGTAGATAAAGAAAAATGTCAGCATCCGCGTGTTTTTGTGAATAATGCAAGTCAAAAATGAAAATTCCAATATATAACAAAAGCTGATATTTCGCTGAGCACCTTACCAAAATACAAAAAGATTTTGAAGTAAGCCCATCTACCCCACAATACTCTTAAATGAACTCTTTTTCTGTTGCTTATTTTCTCAAAATTGTCTAACAATTTATTAAAATACCATATGCTTAAGATATTTGCATTAAAATATAATACATATTTTAACTTTCTGGAATAGCCAATGAAGCTGAATGAATGTATTATAATTGTTATCGGTAAGCCATAAAAGATAGAAAAAACGTACTATAATATCTCACTAAAACGTGTAAATTAACTCGAACATACATTTTGGACATTATTAATTTGCAGGTATTGTTTCCCATTGGTTTGGATATTACTATGCTTTATCAAATATGTTTTGAAGTGCTATGTACCATTATTTTATTTCTCTCGATGCCATGCAAAGAGTATGGAATTTCAAAGCTATTATATAACGATCCGTTTTATCACGTCCGACTTTCGCTTCTGTCTTCTTCATTTCTCTTCTATCGTGAATAAAATGTGTAAATAATAATTTCATCAAAAGGTATCATTCATATGTAGGAGAAACTGAAGCTTTTGTAAGGAACATTTTTGTGAGACAGCTAGAGAAATTCGTGTGAATGGGACACATCCGATTATTTTTTTACACTAAATCTCAGAATAGATATTATTCTAAACAACTTTCTGGAGCAGCAGGTTACGCTTAAATTGTCGTTACATTAAATTCAATTAGGCTTTTATTTATTTTACCGCATAAACATTGTTATTTCGGACAGACATAAACTATAATATAGTTTTAAAAGTTTACAATTGGGAGATTTATGGGTCTTTCATATTTATGTCGTGCAGATTAAATTCCATTTTCTTTAACTGAATATCAGAGGATATTATTTGGCACTTAATTAAAATTTGACATGTTTTTATTCAAAGTGGTAAATGGGGAGGTTTAAAACACTTTAAAATCGAGTATTTGGAGATGGAGGAATTGTATATCCTATTCATATTCCCAACTTGTCAATCCCGCAGGACTTCTACATGGGTGCTATTTTTAAAAGTTTTATACTATCCGAATGTTTAGCGATAAAGCTATTTGCTCGAAGGCTCAAAGATTTGCGATTTGTGATAATGTTGCTTATTATCTATTTATTTCTATTTTATTTCTAGTAGAATGATTGCTTGCGTTATTGCTTTATATGTGGAGGCTCTATACCTCTGTAGGACTCTTCTTTCACTGCCTCTTTCTCTCGCCTCCGCCCTCTCTCCTATGCCCATGATAAGAATTTTACGTAAAGAAAAAATCATTATGATGGTAACATAAATATGACTTTCTCTACCCATTACACAAAATATTAGTATTTGAATGGATTAATGAGTGTATCTATTTAAATACCAGTACAGATACCCCGATGTTCATCAATTGCATGGGTCCACAGACCGTGCGCGCTTTTGTAAATAATAAGCAATATTAAACACAAAATATGAAAATTCAAATATAGCATTTTAAATTTACAACACACGGTAAACGGCGTGCTTTTGTAAATAATAAGTAATATTAAACACAAAATATGAAAATTCAAATACAGCATTTTAAATTTACAACACACAGTAAACGGCGTGCTTTTGTAAATAATAAGCAATATTAAACACAAAATATGAAAATTCAAATATAGCATTTTAAATTTACAACACACAGTAAACGGCAAATCGTATTCCGGTGCATTAGTGTGCCCTATCATAGTCAACAAATACGCGTAAGAGACATATATACACAACATTAACAAATACCGAAAAATATGACCATATAAATAAATATATAAAGCATTATTATTACTTTTTACTCTACCCCTCTTCCCTACTATCAGTTTTCTCATATCTCAGCTGTCTCACCTTAAGCAGAAATTACCTAATCCCTCCGCGTCTTTCTTGCCTGCCAGTGGCCTCCAACATGCTCCCAATTCTCCATTCGAGATGGTAAATCTTCATTTTAATCGAGAGAACGTTTATTAAATCGCTTTCTTACATACTAGCTGACTAAGGGTATTGTTGCCCCGTTCTTTATAAACTTATCGTACAATCCTTTAAAGAGTTTTTACCTTTACCCCTTGTATTGTAATTTCATACACTGCTGACTATTCTAAATAACGGATGAAAATTCCCCAATATTCACGAAAAAGAATTTGAAATTTTAGTGGTGTGCCTTGACTTCCTTAACCTCCGTACAACAGTCCCCCGAGTTCTTACCAGTGCCCTTTGACGATGGAAAAATCTTCGGTCAGAATGACCTATTCATTTTTTAGATAATTATAGAAGTTTAAATGTTAAGCCTTTGTAACTTCTTTTTAGCCCCATAGTCATTTAATAACATAAAAACTACATAATTTGTACTTAACGCAGGAACCTTGAGCACATAAATAACATTCCGCAGTTCCAATTCACAATTAACGTTTTGGAAAAGATCCACACACACACTACGACCATTGAAAGAAATAATCTTCTCAGTTAATATAAGTTCATTGATTTCCAATTTAGCAACTTTGTCTATTTGTGCAAGTACTTAGCATGCCTCGGTAAATAACTTTACATCAACATAAATACCAAGAAATGTGCAAAGTTACTATTAATTCGAAATTGAGTCTGGCTTATTCTTATGCGAAATCTTCAATAATATACAATCCCTTATATAAGCAATGCAAATTCAAGAAAATAAAGACGTGAAGAACAAATAAAAAATAGGGTTTAAAATACAACAATGTCTTAAAGTATAAAATGGCATAAAATGACCAAAATGTGACTTATGGACATGCATTTTCATAATTTGGAGTCACCCTCTGCAATATACGGATAACATGCTAGCTTCTGGTTCCCTAGGTCGCGGTTCAAACTCGATGAAGGGCGATTGATTTTTAGGGCGTAAAAATGCTTAGCATGACTCCTTCGGATGGGAAGTAAAGCCGTTGGCCCGGGTCATAGATTTTTACGGCACGGAAAAGAACTTCAAGACTGATACGGAAGCCTCTGAGCAAAATTAAGCAATATAGATTGGAAAGCTAAGAACAGTTAAATAATATATGGAAATAAAGCTCAATTACATTTAAATGCCATAATCTGGAACCCTCGGGGATTTAGGCACATATTAGCAATTCCTATGAAATTAAAAGATACAGACGTATATTAGAATTCGGCCTGAGAATTCTGATTACAAGTTTTGATACACTACCTGAAAATCAGTACATTTGTTGTGTCATCATTTCCCACATCCAGAAAATGAATCTTGAAAGCTGAAGTATCATAAAAGAAAGTTAACATTTTTCAAATAAACGTTAGATAATGCGTATGGTAGTTGAGTATACTATCGCTAGGGTTTAGGAGTATAAAATGTAATTACATTTGAACGCCTCGCTTCTATATTTTTCGGATAGCAAGTCTGTCTCACATTCAAGGGTTCAGGATGAGTTACCCGGATAAGGTTTTCACCCGCAGTTTTTCCCTTACCCTGAGAAGACGATTCTCGAATAACTTTAAGCTTCATGGACCCTGTCAATTTTACCAATTTCATTCATCGTTCGATATTATTATGACCTATCAGGTTAAAGAACTTAAGGTGATCATCTGGGAAATTTCGAAAATCGGTATTACATAAGATACCTTTTTGACATTTATATTACTTATTGCACACAATAATAGTGATATTCTGCCATGTTTAAAAATTCTAACTTCCCTGGTTACATATATTTTACTGTCTAAATTCAGTATTCAAGGTAATGAGCCAGCTGATGCATTTTTAAAAATATTCCCATTGAACTACAGTATTACAACAAATGAGCTTATAAATATGTCTTCATATGTATTTTCTACACTTACTTTAATTAGTGTAGGAAAATTACTACTTTTTCTACGTCCAAAACACTTGCTTTTTCAAAACTTAATAACTTATTTATCAAGTTTGAAGCATTAATGTAAAAAAAGCACCGTTTTCTCTAACGTTATTTGAGAGGCAGTGTAAAATGTTTAAAACAAATTAGTGAAAATTTGCATCTCGTGGAACATTTGGAGCATGTTAAGAAAATATGCGGAAAAAATGTTTAAACTAGCGAGTGCCTATTTGTAAGCATGCGCCTAATATTTATAGCTTCAATTAACTGGTGGTTAAAGTTTGCCAAGTGGAAAAACTATATGTTTTGTTAAAACTTAAAACACGTATAATTTTATTGGGAAATAATTTTACTTTCTCTAGCACGTATGTACAATGTACATAGTGGATAGAGAAGGTACCAATACCGAATTCGATAGTGAAATTTCACCGGGAACACATGTTTTGAGACCCTTTAAATCCAAAAAAGCATTTTCAGAATCATGTCTGTCTGTGTTTCGCTCTGTCCGTCAGTCTGTATGTGTAGCTGAAGTTGATTAAATACCAAACTTTGTATTTAAGTATATTATGTCCCATGAATGTGACCTCAGCTTCCCTTTACATGGACATTTTTTCCTAAATTTTTATTTTGTCAAAAATGTCTCTCATGATTTTTATTAAAATACCATATATTTAAGATATTTTCATGATAAACGTAGCGTAGAACTTGAATTTTCTGGGAATAGCCTCTGAAGACCTCTTCATTCTTGATGACTTTGTATAACTTTTGTATAGCTGGTAAGCAGTAAGAAATACACAAAAACTTACTAAACAAAAATGTAGATCTCGTTAAAACACACAATTTATGTCATATATATGTTTTGTAGAGTTAACCGTCTTCGAGAACTCCCGAGTTTTTGCTTTCAGTTTTAAGGTACTTAAACTTATTTCAAACTGGAAACATGTTTCTTATAGTCTTTTTTTTAGTCTTAGCAAGCTAGGAGAACTAAATTCCATTACCGACCAGCTTTTAAAGGATTTCATTATGGCTTTAGCCCGTGCATTTAATTATTTATATCCCTTCTACGTACAAAGAAGCAAGCAATAAGGCAATTCTGTTAATGTTTATCATGGTATAGATAAAAGAGTAATATTTTGTTAGAAAAGTTTGTTTGTGGGACATCAAGAGAAAGTCATGTGAATGGAATGTAATATAGAACATAATTTTGATCATATTTACAGATGCGTTATCTTAAACTGAGAAAAATTAAGCATTTAGTTGATGCAATTCTGAAGCCCGAATTTTAATTTATGAGATGTGCATTCTCTATTGTAGCTTTATGAGCTAAGTAATAGCTTCTTTAGCTTGCTTAATTCTGTGGAGTAAAATAGAATCGTGTCGCTGAAGTTTGTTATATGAAAGAGGATGTCTTGCCTTTTGTATAGTGAACTTTAATTTATTTATACCACATGTTTATTTCTGAAGCAGAGTTAAGTTTTACAAAAAGTCCATGTATAATACAATTGTTATGTATGGCTACTTTTGACTTAGTGTCCCGGATGTAGGGTTCGCTCTTCGCTGAATCGTAGTTCCGGTTTTCTGTTTTCAGCATCCCGGCATAACATTGCCTTTTCTATGGCATAAGGTTACTAAGAAGTGCTCTAAATGTCCAGTAGTTTATTATCTTCATTAGTCTTAAATTATTCTACACTACTAGTTTTGTTGTATTATAGCAATTGCCGGTAACAACGTCATAATCACAACTGTAACGAGTCAGCGGATTTTTAAATGTTTTGTTTCCTCTGCCGCTTTTGTAGAGTGCACATAGCAGGTAGAAAAGGTTGCATTACACTCACAAGTTCAATACTTTTTCAGGATATGTGAATAAAAACATAACATTTTTAGAAAAAGATCCGAATGTAGATGTAGTAATAACTCAAAAACGAGAAGTGGTTAAGTGGTGTTTAAGCTCAGATCTTTCAAGGATGCGACACATTATATGGAACATTTTTCTAAATTTTAGATTTTCTTAAAAATGGCCGTAATGATTTTGATTAATACGGCATATAATAAAAACATTTAAATGGAAAATACAGCGTATATCTTACAGCCTCTGAAGCCCTCTTTATTTTAGGAAGACTTATTCATAGCTTACCTCTTCATTCTGTATGACTTTTGTATAACTTATGAGACCTAAGAAAGAGACAAAAGCTTACTCCACAAAAATGTAGGTTCCGTTATAACACATAATTTATGTCATATACATTTTTGCTCTAGAGTTAACCATTTCCGAGGTATTCCTTGTTATTGCTTTCAATTTTAAAATGCTAGTTTTCTCGAACGGCATGTCGTCATTCGTTTCATATCGCTTTTGTTTTACTCCCCATGCATAGAGCACCGAATTTCAATTATTTCACATGGCTACCAGCTTCTAAAAGATTTAGCCTAGTGTATTTGCCTTATACTTACCAGGAATCAAGTAATAACCTCTGCTAACTTTTTCTCGATTGGCATAATGTAGAAAAATAATATTTTATAAGAATAGTTTGTTTGCAGAAAAATTATAAAAGTTATGTGTATGGAACACGTCCGATTTTTCGTTGAGTTAAAACCATTTATTGGGTTTAAAAGTTGCAATACCTTTTAATAGACTTTTGTCAAATGGTTAACCGTTATTCACTGTTTTACTCTCTCTACCAGTACTATGCGGATCATAGTGAGTATAAAGGTATTATACTCCACCCAAAAGTTCGATACAGAGATTTCATTGTAAATACGTGCTCTGAGGACCCTTGAATACAAATTTTTTTTGGAAAAATATCTCTCTATGTAGGTGTGTGGGGATGAGTGTGTATGTGGTTGGTGGGCTTGGGCATTGTAGATCAAACACGAAAATTCCGCTGAATACCAAACTTGGTATTTTAAATTTAGTATCCTCCAAGGATACGACAGGTTGATTTTTCCTCCACCCTAACTATCCTTAATATGGAAACATTTTTGAAAATGTTGTTTTTCTCAAAAATGGCTGTAATGATTTTGATAAAAAATATTGTACATTAAGGATATTTACAAGACAAATAAAATGCATTTCCAAAATTTATGGCAACAGCGTTCGATGATGTCTTCATGCTGATGGATTTGCATAACAGACACACATTAATACGCAAAAACTTACTATTCATAAAATGCATATTTCTTTAAAAACACAATTTATGTCATAAATAGTTTTTTGTGGAGTTGACCATTTCCGAGATACACTTCATTATTGATCCTAATTTTAAAATATTTAAACGTTTCTCAAGCGGAATATGCAATTCCGTTTTCTTTTGTTTTATTCCTAGTCATGCAAAGAGAACCAAATTTGAATCACATAGCATAGAGCTTCCAAAACCTTTGACTATCGCTTTAGCCTAGTGTATTCCGCTCGTTTTCCATCTACTTATAAGGAACTAAGTAGGAAGACTACTTCTGCTAATGTTTATCTTGATTAGTATGAAGCAGATGGAAGAATATGAAGCTTTTGTAAGAGTAGTTTGTTGCAGGATAGCAGAGAAAGTCATGTGAATGAAACACAGTAATCAGATACCGGCGAAAATTCATAAGTGAAATAGTGTTTTTGGAAAGATTAGTATACTAATGGGATAATTAAGGTAACGAGGATTTGCATTGTAATTTTATATAAATCCCAATCAAATAGAAACCGTTCGAATGAGAAAACGGTTCTGTGAAACTTTCAACTGTCCGTTATGACGTAACTGGTTTAGTACCGTTTATACTATACCAATATATTGGGTTCGATTTATTTTAGTCAGTCGAAAGTAACCGTTGATACTGCTTGTATCTTGTACCGTCATAATCGTTTATTGTTAAATGTCAGCAAATCAATTGCAATTCTTTTCTCTTTACCATCTGCTGCTTTTAAGCCCCTTTTTCTCCACATCACAAATGTCCTGTCAAATGCAAAATGACTCAATCAGGTACACAATATAGGAATTATAATAGGCCAAAATTTACATAGTACATAGTATTAACATACATGCAAAACTTAGTCAAATAATTCACTTTATCTTCCTATGCCAGCATACGTATCTACTGAATCTTGCATACGGTATATTTACTTTGGCTATATCCATTTTACAATTCGGCATTATAGTATGGCGCAATTCCTGTATCATTACCATTATGCCTTAACCATTACTACAAAGAAGATTGCGTCTAAAAAGCAATTGATTACCCAATAGAACTTCAATGAACTGAACATCCACCAAATGTTTATAACCTTTACTTAAATGTATACACAAAAATCAAAATAAATTCCAATAGTAAACGATGTGACAATGCATTAGTTTGAACCTAAATGTTGAAAATAGCAGCTTTCAACCGCAGTAGCAATTTTGATCCAGGGCTGTACAACAGATTGATGAAAACATGTTCAAGTTTGCAGCATTGCATAAGCTTTAAATTAAAACACAGAATGAAAAGTATAACGGAAAAAAAGTTGTGTCATGAAAATCAAATTTTTCATGTTCCATCTATAGTATGTTATAATAACTTTAACCTGTGTGTTTCAGAAAGTATTAAGCAACTAATATTTGTACCTAATTTAAAGGTTGTATTCTGTCAGAACAAGCAGGCAATCCTGGGTTCGAGTCCCGCCTTGGGCATTGGTGTTATATGTTTGTGTGTGTGTGTGTGTGTGTGTGTGTGTGTGTAAAAGAAGAAAACAGAAATTCAGTAATCATACAGTAAACAAAGTAAAAAAAATAGGTAAATAAAAGTAGGGTATACAGCGCCGGAGTCCCGACCAGACTCCGGAACTGTATTAAAAGAAACAAAACAAGCCGGTCTCCTTGGCCACGTCTCGCTTTGGTGCTTCGTAGCGCAGGGGATCGTGGGTTTTAGCCCCGCCTGGGCCATGAGTGTAATGTGTTTGTGTGGTGTGTGTATGTGTAAAAGAAGAAAACAGCAATTCAGTTATCATACAGCAAACAAAGTAAAAAAACAAAACACAAAACAAAACAAGGAAAGTGTCAGCCTTCCCCTTACTCTATTGTTTACTGATGGCTCCTAAGATGGAAAGATCCACTGATTCGATTTCCCTTATGACCCAAAACAATAGTCATCTGCAAAAAAGGATCACTGATCCTCAGATCGCAAAAGTAGTCTGTCAACCGGAAGTTTTATAGTTATTATGCAATGAGCCTCTCTTCACCACTACAGCTTTTATAATGAAAAACATCTAGTTTACTGAGATGTAAAACGCCTATCTGTTGTCACTAAAGTTGCATAATTAGATAAGTCAGGAGATAACTGCTAATTGAAACTGGTTGGTAACATATATTTTAATTCCTCTGGAGACGCATTTGTTTACAAGCAGGAATGTCATGATACCTACAGATAACCCTTTTCTTTAAATAATTTAGTGAGCCCAGCTTTATTAGATTTCCACGCACGACCCTTTTGCACGCTATCCCTTTCCATTTATCCCAGTCGATCAATACTTTACATTGACATATGCTTCAAATCCCTTTGATCCATTTGGTAATTTTATAAATTCTCAATGAAAACCAAAGTCAAAAGAGTCTACCTGTCATGATATTCAAAACATCACATTGATTAACAGTGATTTAGTTAAATATGCATTATCTGCTGCTGTTTACCTATCTACATATATTCAGTCCATAAGTAACTGGATAACTATCCAACACTTTTAGTATCTCTACACATACCTTGTGCATAGTGTATAAAGAAGGTATTTTATTCCATCCAAAACTTTGATGTCAAGATTTTACCAGAAATACATGTTTTGAGAGCCACTGGGACATTTTAGAAAAAGGTCAATGCCTGTAGCTCAAAAACGAAGAGAACTGTTAAATACCTAACTTGGTATTTAAGTTGAGTATCTTTCAAGTATGCCAGACGAAGATTTTCAGAAAATACCCCCCAAACTGCCCTTTACATGAGAAAATTTTCGAAAATGTTTTTCTAAAAAACGGCTTTAACGATTTTCATTAAAATACTGTTAAATATATTTACATCACAAATAATATATATATCTTTAATTTTATGGGAATAGCCTCTTAAGACATCTTCGTTCTGGATGAATTTTGCATAACTGGTAAACAGTAAGAGATAGACAAAATGTTACTACACAAAAAATAGATCTCGTTAAAACACACAATTCATGTCATGTACATTTTTTTTGTAAAGTTGACCGTTTCCGAGATAATGTAGCTTTTCTCAAACATGGAGAAATTCATTTGTATGGAACACATCAAGACGATGAAAAGAAAGAGAATTAATAATTTTGTTACACTTTTCCTGATGTGTGTTATATAACGGAAATGTGCACAGGATTTACGGTCTTCCCCTGTTTCTTTCTCCACCCCCCGCTCTCTGTCACTCATCGCAATCGCTTGTTTTACGAAAGAAACTTTTTAAATTGA
Organism: Hymenopus coronatus; assembly: GCA_030762935.1. Lineage (NCBI taxonomy): Eukaryota > Metazoa > Arthropoda > Insecta > Mantodea > Hymenopodidae > Hymenopus > Hymenopus coronatus. Next base: position 89,054,064 of record CM060894.1, on the reverse strand, counting down.
TCTTTAGGTGTAAACTAGTTAGCCAAGTAACAGTGGGGGGAAGAAAGATTTGAATGCAGTTCCTGCAGGTCGTTACTATGCACTTCTTGATTACACTGAGAAACTAATTTATAAATCAATGTTATGCAAATTAAATGCATATGATAATGCTATTAAAAGACAGATTGTATGAATTTTTCTTTGTTCGCCTTCGCCTCTAGGGAGTACTGATTGCACTTATTACGTAGGTTTCTTTGTTGCATTATAAGCTTAATTTATATTTTATTACTTTGTTATTGTTAGTACTGTTTAAAAGTTCCTTGTTCGTTTTTGATTTTTTTTTTCGTATTTATATTTTACTTTTGATAAACGAACAAGCTTTAATTTTAATGTTAAGAAGTGTTTTTCCGTGAAATCGTCCAAAGGAATACTTTTCTTTTCTGTGAAGATGATAATTTCTGAGATATTCCCAGCTTCAGTTTTAAACCACTTTAGCTTTTCTCAAACGGGCAAATTATGCCTCGTTTCGTCTCTTTTTATTCCTGTTCTCGCAAAGGGAATCGAATTTCAGTTGCTCACATAGCAACCAGATTTTAGAAGAATTGACTATCGCTTTTGCCTAGACTATCCTCCCTTATTTCCGTTCTACGTATTAGGAAGCCACTAATTAGACATTCTGTTAATGCTTCTCTCCATTAGTATGATATAGAAAAAAGAATACACTTTCATTTGTGGAACGGGTAAAGAAGGTCATGTAAATGTAGCAAATAAGATTTTTTTTTCTAGTGTGAACGAAAGAGTGTTTAATAGCTAACAGATAAATACATGCAATGTTTAAAACTAATACAAAGAAACAAAGTACAGGATCTCGACTCCGCCTACTCCTGTACCGTCGACAACTTTAGGTATGGAAGTATTTTAACAGTTTAAACCATTGTTGTCGCTATTATTTTGCACGAATGCCAATCTCAGCAACTGCAGTCAAATGTGCCAGTGGTAAAGGACCCAAATAAAATAACCGATGTAACGACACGCTTGGAAGCTAGTGCGGCTACAGCGCTTAAAACTAAACAGGATTTGTAAGTGCCGATAGGCAATAAAGGGTAATGATCATGACAATGATAATTTATTTCACCATTTGGCATACATACAATGCAATAGGTTTCGCCAGCAAGTCATTAAAATGCATCTAAATTTAAATATTCTTGTATGTTGTAAAAATTAAGTTCCTTAATTCTGTTTTTACACTAATTTTAAAAGAATTTGCACTTACAATTTGTCATATTTAAAGGTAGTTTATTATACAATTTCACTTCCAGATAGAGATGAGAGTTAAGAGATTTCTGTATTCGAAATTTAGGAGACACCATATTATTTCTACACCTTGTATAATGATTATGTATATCAGAAAAAAAGTAACTCATCTGTCTTTTGGAGATGAAAAAAATGCAAGCATGCAAATACACACAAATATGCCACAGTTAAAATTCCAAATTCTTTAAAAATAGGTGCACAATGTTGGCAAGAATTACAATTTTTCGTTATTCTGAGAGCCTTATTCTGGAGCAAAAATACTTGATTGGCTTCCCCACTGCTACCCCAGAGCAAAATACTGTTGCTTAAATGACATTGAAATAAACTATAATAAACAGTCATTAAAGTACTAATGGAAACACACATCCTATCTTCTTAAGATAAATAAAACATTTGTCAACTTTTTGCATATTTCCATTATGTGGAATTTCCAGGATAAGTCCCCTATTTTTTCTCCTTTGTTTTTTAATACTCACACAGTTTTTAATTTTCACGTTTCTGTTTCAGACAACATTATTAACAGTTGTCATGTTTCACTTTCCGCTAGACAAAGGCGAAAAAAATGAAGCGGATATGAAGTTCCAAACTGTCATTTCAGTATCTATGAATGCGTTTGCTGAATAGGTGAGTCAAGGCAGTATTCCATTGACTTAAGGGTTTTGTATTTTGTTTTATTTCTATATCCTCCTTTCACTTCTAAGTTCATATCGGGGCTTTTGACTTTTGAAACAATTTACTGTAGGTTATTGACATGGGTTGATAATTATATGATATATCATCAAGTATATGCATACTCACTCTCACATGCATACTTCGAAACTCTATGGGGGATAAGAAATAATTCTGCTTAAAGAAAAATTCCCCCTCCCAGTCAGGAATCGAACCGGGTTAGAAGTCAATCCGCTAACCACTCGACCACGGGGCAGTCGACTCATGTTTACACCTACATAAAAATATACGAGAACAACTGTCTCCTATATTTGCCCTTTGGACTGTCTCAAAAGACTCAAAAGCACATAACCTGGCGCTAATCTAGTTGTAAATGGAGCTGGTTTAGTTGAGACCCACAAAGCGTTTTTGTACATTTGCCTGACTTGGTAAGTGACATGCTCTCAAACATTACATATAGTTAGTCCGTTTTTTTGTTTTGTTTTGTTTTAATAGTTCTGTAGGCTTGTCAGGACTCCGGCACTGTATTTCTTTTTCCTCTTTTTTTCCAGTTTTCCTACATTTCCTGGGTTGACCTGTTAAATTAACGTTTCATTTTTACATATACATATACATACACAGACATATACACATTTACAAACACACAGGCACCCATACCCAAGGCGGGACTCAAACTCACGATCCCCTGCGCCACGAAGCACCAAAGCGAGGCACTTTAGCGAGTTCGATGCGTGCAATGGAAATGAATCAAAAGAGGCTGTGGCGCGAACTAACATCACCTGATTCTTCTAGTAGTCACGGTCCAGTCGCCTAATACATCTATATTCTACACATAGAAATAAATTCCTTGTTAAATTCATAGAAAAGATGTAGTCAAATCACGGAGCTATTCAATGTTAGCCATGTTTAAGACCACTAGGCGAATGCCGATTCGCGCCGCAGTCTGTCTCATTAGCAATGCATCCCCCCAGTCCTGCTAAAAAGCAATGGGACACGCACTCATTACCAACACGTACAGAAATCGTCATTCGCTTTTAAGAGAGTGCAGAATTGTTCGAGGCACAAGAATGTCAGAAGTAAACACACACTAGTTCCTCGAATATGTGGGGGAGTTTAAACGTAGGCGTTTCATTAAAAGAAGAAGAAAGTTAATGTGTAGTAGAAGTTCTATCAGTTTAAAGGAAGATATATATATATATATATATATATATATTGTTTTTACTGTAATTATTGTAGAAACACAAATAAGTGGGTTATAAAGGAAAACTATTTTATCATTTTTGACTGCCTCCGTAGTCGAGTGGTCAGCGAGCTGACTTCTCACCTGGGGGTGCCGGGTTCGATTCCCGGCTGGGGCGGGGAATATTTCTCTAGCTAGAATTATTCCCTATCCCCCAGAGAGTCTGGAAATTGTATAAGTGTGAATGTGTGCGTGTTTGAGTAAAACAAAATTATATAAACCCACGTAAAAGAACCTACAGACAACGAGTTGTTTCAAGTGGAAAACCCCCGATATGACCTTAGATGTTAAAGGGGGCTATATAAATGAAACAATAAATAAATAATATTTTATTATTTTTATTCTATTGAGATATTCATTAATGTTTGGTATCAGAATTGGGACACTTATACTATATTACAAAAATAGTGTCAAATCAATCCACTTCACAACGCAGCAAATGAGTCATTATTTCCCGTCTATTGGAACAAAAGACATGGCACACACCTAACGTTTCAATTAATGTGAAACACATCTAACTTGAGAATGTAGACAATGAAGTATGAGCTCTAGTAATGGTGGTAATAATAAAATAATAATAATAATAATAATAATAATAATAATCTGCAACTTGATCAAATATAAAAATAATTGGTGCCAAATAAAGAAAGCAAACTTACAAATCCACAGAATTAGCATATAATACAAAATTGTTATGAATGTTTTTATATTGAAAACTAAAAATAATTAAGGAAACAAGTTGTTTTTAAGCTTTTTATAAAGTGAATGTCGGGCTTCGGTGCTGACAAATAAGTAGCGATGTTGAAGAGCTGGAAAAAGTCATATGTTCCATTATCCAAGAAAGTGTTTCTAACCAGTACCGATACAGAGAGAAAAAGTGTATGTATGTGTGTAAGAGAGAGAGAGATAGAGATAGAGAGGGGGTGAAGCAGTGAGAGTGAGGGAGGGAGAAACAAATAGAGATATTTTTACCTCTAAATAGTTGTATTGTTCAATACGCGCATTGTGTGTATAATATTTTCAATAGCCTCAAAATTGGGAGGGGAATTTTAATATTTGTGTCAGCCAATTTCAGTTCTGTTTCGTTAAATATAAATGACAGAGGATATCTTAATTTCAAAACTACTCATTTTAAACTTAGCTTGACAATTTTTAGTGGGGTGCTGGCATATGTAGTTCACATGAGCACTTCTTTCTTAATTTCCTGAATTTTGTTATCAAACTGTATTAATCGCATGAGTTTGCTGAAAATTGTCACATTTAAGTTTTGTAAGCTGGTGAAAATGATTAGGACTATAAGGAGACTACTAGGACACTAACTTATATACTACCCTTATTTTCAATCGCTATCAAAAATAGCTAAAATACCTCTATCTTATTTTCAGTTTATGTGCACATCTCCACTGTTTAACTTTCATGGTAAAAGTACTGCAGGAAACAGAAACAAATTATAGGATCATAAAAACCTAACCTTCATTTTCAGTCATTTAGTGCTTACCACTTACAAAAATCTGACGTGTTCCATTCACATGACTTTATCTACATATCTGTAACACATTATTGTTAAAAAGCTTGTGCTCCTATTTATTTCATTCTAATCGAGAAAAAATTAGCAGAAATAGTCTTATTACTTGCTTCCTTGCAAGTAGAAGCGAAATAAGGGAGTACCATAGGTACGAATTTCCGTATGAGAAAAATATTCATTTTTTAAAGTTGGAACAAAAAACATGGAATATCTCAAAAACGACTAACTCTACGAAAAAAATGCACATAACATAAATTGTGTGCTTTAACGTGCTCTACATTTTTGTGTGGTAAGTTTTTGTCCATCTCTTAGGTTTAGCGGTTATGTAAAATTACGTAAAATTCATCCAGAATAAAGTAGTCTTCAGAGGCTATTCCCAGAAAATTCAAGATGTACATTTTATTTGTCAGGTAAATACCTTTAATATGCGATGTTTTAATCAAAATCGTTAGATCCATTTTTGACAAAATCAAAATTTTCAAAAATGTTTCCATGTAAGGAGTAGTGGGCGTGGGGGAATTTTCTTGAAAATCTTCGCGTTGCATCTTTGGAAGATACCAAACTTAAATCTCAAGTTTGATATTTGACGGTCTTTTCGTTTTTGAGCTATGTTGTCCACTGACACATACATGCACACGTACACACATGGACCTTTTTCCAAAAATATGTTGGTTTTTTTTGGATTCAGGGGAACCCAAAACATATATTTCCGGTGAAATCTCGGTATCGATTTTTGGATGCATTAGAATACCTTCTCTATACACTATGTACATAGTACGTGTAGAGAAAGTAAAAACTACCTTCACCCATCATTTAATCCCTCGTAGATAAAATTAAACTGCTTAACAAATCAATAAACAAATGTTAGTAATTTTGAGGTATAAAACACTGCAAAATGTAATATAGTATACCTTATCCCTTAAAATCTATCCTTACTCATATTTTCAACCCCGTATATGAAATATACACAGTTTGACAGGTCTGGACCTATTGGTACGATAAAAATAATAGACGATAGAACAATAAAAACTACTCTGTCCTATTTACAGAATTTAACCTTGAAATGCCCCTTTAAGACAGCTGGTGCATTTGTAGTTCAAAAACTATTTAATTTATACTATAAGTTGAGTAGGCAATACTCTCAGTTACTCAATCCCAAATGATTTCATTATAGTCCCTGTTATCCTAACTTATTACTAAGGGAAATTTGCACGGTATTGTCGGAGGCTCACATTCAGTAGGTCCCGGGCTCAATTTACGTCGGACAGGCCAGTCTTATCATGTCATTTTTGTTGTATCTCCGGAGCATTATCCAAATGCTGAAATGGTTCCTCTTTTACTTCGAGTTTCCTTCCTACTCATTCTCTCTCATTTGTTTCTCCTTTCATCTTCATTGGCTTTGGTGGTGGTCTTAGTATGTTTCGGACAAATAGCACAGATTGGAAAGTTCTTCTCGTTCCTGGCAGATGACTGCCTTCTTAGAGTCATTCAAGGTGGATCGACCTCCCCGACTCCACCAGAGGCAAGCCTTTTCTGAGTAGCTGAAGGTGTGATCGGGCCCTCAAACTTGGAATCATTAGACATCTCTGCGCGTCTCTATGACCAGACTACCAGCGGCCAATGGCTTCGGTTCTTCCTGGAGGTGACCACAGAAGATCCACTTTGTGTCCAGATCAGGGAGGAGTCCCCCTTCGTTACTTTTCATTGTCATTCCTATACTCGTTTGGGTTTTAATATGTAGTAATATGAAATGAGACAAACAATCTTTTTGTAAGAAATTAACTTATCCTCCCCGTATGGTTAACTTATACGTTGGTTCCGATGTAGGAGCCCACGACATATAATCATAGAATGAAGAACCCGAAACGAGGGATCGGCCCAAGCTAGGCATGAGGGAGAAGGAAGTATATTATATGAAATTAACGCATTCCCAAGTAAGGTAGGCAGGACAGGTAATGATAGATTATTTGGTGGAACAAATTACGGGGAAAACCGGATGAAACCCACCCAGAATCCGCTTTGTAAATAACCAATACCACGCGCCGACCGCTAGGATCGAACCCTGGCCGCCTTAGTGAGAGGCGAGCGGTGTAATCACTAGACCACGTAGGAAGTAAAAAATCTAAAATTTTATCCGAGAGTTCAGCGACATTTTAATAGCAAAAAGTAACGAAGTCCGTCGTTGTTATTGTACTATTGCGTGTAAAAACTTCTTTCCGATATAAGAATGACAGTTTCAGTATTGAAATGAAGAACAGTTATTTTATTTTTATTTCTCTTGTTCAACTTTGCTCCTTCTTCGCTAACTACGTGCTATGAGCCGGACAAGTCACGCGCGTCTCAAACTCAGCTTACCAACGAGATCTTAATTTTGCCAGCTTGAACTCGAACTATTTTCATTCAGAAGCATTAACTTGCTTCTCTGCCACAAACGAGGGCGGTTCAATAAATACTCGATATTTAGAATAGATGGTGTTGCAAAAATTGGTATTAAGTTCTTGTTCTCTTATTTGTTACAGGTAAAAACTAATTCGGTGCTGTTTCATAAATTAATTTGGTTTTTGCGAGCATTTAAGTTATGCGTTTGTATAGCGTGCTTTCGCTAAAATAGAAAACGGTATCACCTTTTATTTTTGGAAAGGGAAACGTACGAGAAGATAAGTGCGAAATTATATGTCACTCATGATAGCAAAATATGCGTTTTTGATGAGGAGCGCCCAGGATGCCCGGCAGATGTAGATATTGAGGAAATCGTTAAAAAGGTATACGATACAATTCGCAAATCGTCGAAGAAAACTTCGCGAAGTGGCAGAGGTGTTCTCGAGTTTCCAGGGAACAGCAATTCATACTATGCATCATAAGCTGGAGATGAAAATGTTTTCGGCTCAATGGGTGCCACAATTGCTCAAATGGACAGCAAGCGGGTACGGCCTTCAACTTCGAAATTGTGTTTGGAGCTATTTAGGCGAAATCGATGGACCTTCTGCGTCGAGTTGACACGTCGATCAAACCATCATTTATACTATGGAAACAAAGTAACTATGAAAACAATGGGCTGGTTCCGGCGAATCTGCTCCAAAGAAGGCAAAGTGATTGGCAAAAAATGTAATAGAGACATTGTTTTGGTACGCGAATGTTGGCATACTTATTGATTTGTTAGAAAAAGGAAAAATGATTACCGGGAAATACTGCAGTGTAATTAGCCGATTCAAAAAGAAGTTTAAAGAGACACAGTTCCATTTGGCTTATTTATCGAATTAAAGACGCCGAACTGCATGATTTAGTTAAGAATTTCTGCCATATTCGCCCGACCTGGCTCTCTGCAATTTCTAATTGTTGCTAAACATGGCCCGCGAAAACAAAATGTACATCAAAGGAGTTCGTCGTCAGACACAGTTGCATTTTACGAAGCTTGGCTGTTCCTGTAATTTGAGGGGTTAAAATGGCAGGAATTTTTAGAGAAGTGTATCCATCAAAAGAGACAATGTTGAGAAATGAATAATATATACTTGAAAAAATATTGACGTCTGCATTCATAACACGGTACTTATTGAACCGCCTGCATACATATTACGAGGACATTTATTGCATTTCCTGAAAAAAATTGATATCAATATTTCACCGGATATACATATTTTGAGATCACGTAAATAAAGACATACCATTTTAGGAATAGGTCCGTGTACGTATCTCTCTGTATCCGTCTTGTCTTTGTGCGTGTTATGTGTGTGTGTGTCTGTGTGTGTGTGCGCGCGCATGTGGTTGTGTGTGTCTGTTTCTGTATCAGTGAACAGCATAACTCAAAAACGAAAAACAGGTTAAATACCAAACTGGGTATTTTAAGTCCATATCTTCCAAGGATGCGACTCCGGTATTTTCAAGAAAATATCCTCTCCCCAATTTTTCAATATTTTTTCTTCTGAAAAATGTCTGTAACGATTTTTATTAAAATATCACGTATGTAAAATACTTTAGTCAGGAATAAGATTATATTTGGTATTTATGGGAATAGTTTCTGAAGCCCTTTTCATTTTGGATGTCTGTTGTATAAATGGCAAACTGTAATAAATAGACAAAAACTTACAACACAAAAAGTGTAGAGCTCGTTAAAACAAACAGTTTATATCATGTAACATTTTTGTGTGACGTTAACCATTTCTGAAACATGTCTTGTAATTGGTTTCGATTTTCAACACTTAAAATGTTCCCAAATAGAAAACCACTAACGTTATTCGTTATCTTTCTCCTGGTCAAGCAAAGAGAATGGCATTTCAAGTGATCGATTTTAATAAGGTACGTTGCAAACATTACGTTTTAGATATATCACTGAGAACACTAACTTCACAGTGGAAAAAAATAATAATAATAATAATAATAATAATAATAATACTAAAGGTTGGTTCTACATCTAACATAAAATAATTGGTGTTTCTAAAGTTAAAGAATTTAGTTAGCTTATTGTATTTCTTTACATTTTTACAATGAAATAATATGTAATAAAACCATTTCTGATAGTTTTTACCGTGAAGTATATGACGCTTTGTAAGAATAGTTTGTTTCACCATAGGTAGAGAAAGTTATGTGAATGTAGCACATAAGAGTTCTGCTTTAGTATTCCTCCTGTACTCACTTTACATGCAAAACATACTTCTCATATACATTAAGGTACGGTTACTATAATTTTGACCAAGTAAATGCACGGGTATATTCACTACCAGGTGGCTCAACTGGCCCGTGTTTGACATCTGCAGATATCCCTTCATGAGTTAAAAGGGTTGCAGAGCTTAACGGGGTTATTTCAAGTAAGTGGGGAACCGGCTGCGCGAACTTAGTTTTACCCCTCTTGCTTATCAGCGGAAACGAACAGGTCGCGCTCATTGAGAAGAGTATAACAAAGGTCGCACTGTCCAGTTTTCCACTGAAGGTTTTAATTTGAAATAGCCCTCTGGAGTTTTGCAAGTTTTTTATTGCACGAAGGGATGTCTGCACACGTCAAATATGGGGCTACTGGACTTCCTGTCATAACTACTAAACATTGTAATAATAAAAAACACATATATATGCATAAGTAAGTATAAAAACCTCCTATTTTATTCCCTTTTAATATTTTTTTTCTGGAATTGCCTCGAAGTCTTTTCTGAGACAAATGTAGTGATTGAAATCTTGCCTCATTCAAGTGTGAACATTTTGGAATGTGAAGTGTGTCTGCCTTCTAGGATCCCACATTAAACTACAGGTCCTCTCTGTCCACTACCATCACCTCTCGTCGGCGGTAGAGGAATCCATTCCGGGCGTGCTCCATATCGGAAAACGGATTCCTTTATCTCTGAGACGAGCAGAAGGGGCCTAAATAATAATACCTACAGGCCAGAAACTAGCAGCACAACGCAGAAAAGAATATCGGAAGCCGATTTTTTAAATAGAATAAACATTTCTTACAGTGGAAAACAATTTATTTGACCATTTGCATGTCAATCAGCTTATCCGGGATATAAGAGACTCATTTTTTCAGGTATATACTACCTTTCGCTTCAAGATTCTTCTGCAATTTTAGGGCCTGGTTCTTTCTTATTCTCCTATTCACTATAAATAATCTATGACTTCTATCCGTCCTCCAAAATATGTGAATCTCTCTGAACTGAGCGAAATAATCTAGAACTTGGCTTCTATGGGGCCTAGACTTCCCAAAATATAAAAATCTGGTGTGCTACATCCACATGACGTTCTCTACCTATTCTATAACAACATATTTTGATAAAAACATATTCTTCTATCTACTTCGAACTAATCGAGATAAACTTTAGAAGAAATGGTTTTATTGCTTAGTTCCTTCTTGAATAAAAGGGATAGTAAACTATTTTAAAATATAGAGAAAATGTGATGCAATCGAAATTCCCTTCTCTTTGCATTACGAGAGTGAAAAAAGTTCATAATGACTTCCCATTTGAGAAAAGTCTAAGCATTAGATATTTTAAAACCAATTACAAATAATAACTCAAAAATGGTTAGCTCTACAAAAATATATATGAAATGCTGTATTGTAAACATAGATAGCCACGGATAATACACGTTTTGATGTCCCATTGATAAAAAAGTGATCCTGTATATCCGTGTGTGTCTTTGGGTCTCTGAACAGAATAACTCGAAAACGAGTTTGGTGCCTAATTCGGTAAGGGTCAAACTTGGTATCGAAGTTATTCTTTATCCTTTTATAAGGATCCTTTTTGGTATGATGGAATCCTTTTATAAGGATGCGACACGAAGTTTTTCAGGAAAATCCCTCCACCCTACTCTACCCTTTACGTAAAACATTTTTCAAAATGTTCTATTTTCTCATAAACACCTCTAACGATTTTGATTAAAATGCCTATATAAAACATAATTACGTGGCAAATAAAATGTATATCCTGAACTTCTTGGGAATAGCCCCTGAAGTCCCAAACGTAAAAATTTCGTCCGTTTCATATCTTTCTTGTTTTACTAGTGGGCATGAAAAGAGAAACGAATTTCAATGTCAACCGCATGCAAAAACTTTTAAAAGAGTTAGCCTAATGTATTTTCTTATTTCCCTTCTACTTACAAGGAATCACTTAATAAGACCATTTCTGCTAATGTCTGTCTTTTTAGCTAATACTATGTACATAAAAACATAATCTTTTGTAGGCATACTTTGTTTGCACAACAGATAGAGAAAGTCATTTGAATGAAACGCATCAGATGTTTACTTTCTCTAGTTTGTTCATAGTGCTTAAATAGGAAGGTATTGCATTCTACCCAAAAATTCGACGCCACGATCTCACTGAAAATACAGGTTTTAGGGCTTCCTGAATCAATAAAGTAACAAAGAAAAGAAAAAATATGATGTGTTCCATTCACATGACTTTCTCTATATCTCCGTAAAAAGTATTGTTAATAAGCTTATTCTTTTATTTATTTCATGCTAATCGAGAAAAATTAGCACAGATAGTCTTATTTCTTGCTTTATTGTAAGTAGAAGCGAAATAGGGAGTACCATAGGTTATTGTGAAAGACAAAAGCTCGTTGCTTTGTGCCTGAAGTTCGTTTGTTTGTATGGACAGGAGTTGGCAAATTTCTGTATGAGAAAAGTAAGTTTTTCAAAGCTAAAACTAAAAACAAGGAATATCTCAAAAATGATCAACTCCACGAAAAAATTGTATGTAACGTAAATTGTGTGTTTTAACGTGCTCTACATTTTTATATATTAAGTTTTTGTCCATCTCTTACGGTTTAGTAGTTATGCAAAATTCATCCAGAATAAAGTAGTCTTCAGAGGTATTCCCAGAAAATTAAATATATTCATTTTATTTGCCAGGTACATATCTTTATTATACGATATTTTAATCCAAATTGTTAAAGCCATTTTGAGAAAGTCAAAATTTTCGAAAAAAGTTCCATGTAAAGGGTAGTTGGGAGTGGTGGAATTTTCTTGAAAATCTTCGTGTCGCATCCTTGGAAGATACCAAACCTAAATACCAAGTTTGGTTTTTAACGGACTTTTCGTTTTTGACCTATCCTGCCCACAGACACACACACACATACACACAGACAGACAGACACAAACACACACGGGCATTTTTCTAAAGATGCTTTTTTTGCATTCAGGAGATCTCAAAACATGTTTTCCGGTGAAATCTCGGTACCTTCTCTATACACCATGTACATAGTACTACAGAGAAAGTAAAAAAATGGAAGACGGTTCGTATATCGTGTGTGAGTGTGTGTGTGTGTGTGTGGTGTGTGGAGGTGGATGTCTGTGAACAACACAATTAAAAACAAAAAGTCGATTGAATTCTAAACTTGATATTTAAAGAATGCGGCATAAAGATTTTCAAGAAAATTGCTAAACTTTCCTTTACATGGAAACATTTGCAAACATTTTAATTGTATAAAACACGACTAGCGACATTAATTAAAATACCGTGTATTAAAGATATTTACATGGCAAATGATAAGCATGTTTTGAATTTCCATGAAATAGCTTCTAAAATTCCCTACATTCTGAATGACTTTTACATACCAAATAAACCGAAAAATATAGATTAAATCTTTTTACGCAAAAATGTAGATCTCGTCAAGACACACAATTTATGTCAAATACACTTTTGTGTGTTAAAAGTTAAAATGTTCCAATAATTATATTTTCTCAAATAAAGTCGTTATTCATACTTGTGCAGCCCGATCAAATAGAGAGAACGGAATTCCAATACCATCACACAGCGACCGGCGTTTAAAAGATTTCACCATCACTTAACTTTATGTGTTTCCTCATTCCCTGTTTGCAAGGAAATAATTTCGCAATAAAATCATATCTGCAAAATGTTACCTTGAAAAGCATTAATTAGAAAAAAATGGAAATGGCGTGTTATTTATGGACGCTCTTTAAATACGGTGGTTCTCAGCGTCCCATTCTAAATTGGGCATGAAAGACCGCTTAATTTTGCATAGAGTTCGCTTTCTCAGGCTTGAGGGTCTTTTACGTGCCGTAAACCTACCACACGGGACCAACGGCTTTACTTCCCTTCCGAAGGAAGCCATGCTAAGGATTTTTACACCCGAAAAAATCCATCGTCCTCCGCCGGGTTTGAACCCGCGACCTTGTGTATATGAAGTTAGCATGGCAGCCATTACACCACTGAGGGCGACACATGAATTAGATATAATAATAAAATTTTATAAAAATATTTTTCTGCAGCAGAGGTAGAGACTGGTATGTGAATGTGGTACATTAGACTTTTCCAATTAAATTCCTTGATACCCATGAACTAAATAGCTGTTGAAAATATTAATGTATTGAATGATCTTTTTCTTTAAAAATATTTTATCGAGCAAAATCATGTATTTTAGTCAAAATCATTAGAATTAGTTTTAGAAAATAAACATTTTCGAAAAATGTTCCATCTAAAAAGTAGTTTGGTGTGGGGGATTTTCTTGAAAATATTCCTCTTTCATTCTTGAAAGATCCTGATCTTAAATTTGGTTTTACTTAAGTTTGTTATTTAACGGATTTTTCATTTTGAGTTACCTGCCCACAGACACAGACATTTTTCTAAATATTTTTAGAGTCAGGTGTTTCAATACATGTATTTCCTTTGAAATCTTGTATCAAAATTTTGGATGGAATACAACACTTTCTCCATCTACTATGTACGTTGTACATAGGTGCTAGAGAAAGTAAAAATATCCTATGACTTTTATGAAAAGTCTAACCAGAAGAGTTGTTATCGAATTTCTTAAGTCAACAGTGGAATCTTTTATATCTGTAACTATTTTGCGATATTAGAGAGGTTTTTAAAACGGGGGAAAAACATTAAACATGAGTAAATAGCGCTTACTTACTTGGACACAGTCAAATTTAATTGGTTTTTGCGTTAAAAATGACATCCAAACATATGTTATATTCGCCTTGGGGTATTAAAATGTCGCAGATACAAACACGCACGCACGCGCGCATACACACACGCGCACACACACACACACACACACACACACACACATAAGAATCGTCCAGAAGTAAAGGTTACGTGGCACAAGTTTTTCAGTGCTGGTGTACTCTTGTACCGTCAAAGACCTGATTGGTTTTTTTGAATGACAAAACGTTCGGTCAATCGAATTTTAAAGGCAAATAACGCAAGTGTACGGTGATATTGCTATGAACACAATGAACGTGTCTTCAGTGATGAAATGCTGTTTAATCAAGGATGAATCAGCGTACATGATGAAGCATGGAGTGGAAGAGTTGAAATTAAATGTTGATGAAAGAATTCAGTAAATGTGGCGCTTCACTTTGGCCACAATATATGACTTTTTGTGTGCAAAAGAGTCCCCAACCGTCGAAGATTATAACATCAGCATTGAAAATCTGGTACAAGTAACAATATAGGTGTTGATAGCAATGATGATAACGTTGAAAACTAGAATACGCTACTGTAACTTTAATAATAAAATTTGGTCCTGATATATTTCTTTATTATATAGTCATGCCTTATCGCTCTTAACTTTCTGGGGTAGTTTAAAGTAAGATACGTTTTCACACCAAAAATCCAAAAGTCGATCTTTTTTACCAAAGGGGCTGGAAAAGCCTCTCTTTTTCCCCTTAATAGTTTCATAACAGTCGGAATTAAAAGGTAACTGAATTAGAAGAAGAATTATTTTCTAAATAAAATGTTGTGTAAGTAAACAGCGATTCTAAATTCAAAGAAATTAGATAGCATTTATAAAGAATATGTTAGCGACTTTGCATGAATAAAGTATTTTAATTAACCCTATCGTATCTGTAGTACCCTGCATCCTGCCCTCATTTAAACCATGGACAAAAAATGCAAATAAATGCACGCACGTATTTGTATGCATAGATATACGAGTACGACATTTCTTATGCATACAGTATACCCAGTCTTCCAGCTTTATCATCTCAAGCACTTTATTTTCCTGCCCAATTCTATTTTTCCCTCTCGCAGTGACCTGATACCCTCAAAATATTTTAGTTCTGGTTGCCTGCCTGTCCAACTTCTTATTTCTTACTTGCAGCAGAATCCCAAGATTCTTATGGATTTGTATCCGCCATCAGCCATACATCATGACACTTGGCTATTTGAGAGGTTCTTGGCACCCTGCACCAGACATTTCTTAGCTAGGGTGTTTTTCTCATCAGCTCCGGTTGCGTCTAGGATGCTCGGCGCTGCCAACCCTCGCAATAAAGGGAATCACGTAAAGCGAACTTCAGTAAAACGGGGCAATTTATTTCAATTAAGCAATTCCTTTCGGCTTGTCTCTCATTCAAGTAATTATCTTTATACGCGCCGTTCCTTTTGAAACACGCACGAACACACACGTACGTAGGGCTCTATCCATTCACTGCTCGTTTGAAATGCAGGTGCCTCCGACCATCCTCTATCTCTCCCTCTCTTTGTCTCTCTTCCCAGCCCTCTACACGCACACACAGTGTGTTTCCTCTTGATGAGAGGATGCCGTAACCAGGTTTGTGGAAATAATATTATTCTGCTTTACGAGAACCATAAATTACGCATCAAACGCGTGAAATATAATAGAACAAGTAGGGAAATCCTAACACTAGCCCCAAAACAAAATATTTTACCCAGTTTTACGCAACATACATCAGTCACGCACGTTACTTCATTAAGATAAATTATATTTTTGCAATGTTGCCATAAATACGAGTGCCAAAACACAGGCGCAAGGCAGTCAGCCGCTTAAATTAGGAACAGTAAATTAATTAGGTAACGCGTGACTAAAAATCTGATGTGTTCCATTCACATGACTTTCTCTACATCTCTGCAACAAATTATTTTTAAAAAACTTATACTTCTATTTACTTCATGTTAATCGAGAAAAAATTAGCAGAAATAGTCTTATTACTTGCTTCCTTGTAAGCAGAAGCGAAATAAGGCAGTACCATAAGTAAAGTGACAGTCAAAAGCTGGTTGCTATGTGACTGAAGTTTCTTTGTTTAAATGGACAGGAGTTGACAAATTCCTGCATGAGAAAGGTATGATTTTCAAACCTGAAACCAAAAACAAGGAATATCTTAAAAACGAGCAACTCCACGAAAAAATGCATAGAATTTAAATTGTGTGTTTTAATGTGCTGCACATTTTTTGTGAAGTAAGTTTTTGTCAATCTCTTACGGTTTAGCAGTTACGCAAAATTCCGTAAAATTCATCCAGAATAAATCTATTCCCAGAAAATTCAACATATACATTTTATTTGTCAGGTAAATCTCTTTAATATACGATATTATAAAAATCGTTAGAGCCATTTTGGGAAAATCAAAATTTTTTAAAAAAGTTCCATGTAAAGGGTAGTTTGGGGTGGGGGGATTTTTCTCAAAAGCTTCGTGTCGCATCCCTGGAAGATACCAAACTTAAATACCAAGTTTGGTATTTTACTAACTTTTCGTTTTTGAGTTATCGTGTTCACAGACACACGAACACACGGCCACACACACAGACAAACACACACAAACACACACACACGGACCTTTTCCTGAAAATGCTTTTATTGATACAGGGGACCCTAAAACATATATTTCCGGTGAAATCTCGGTATCGAATTTTTGGGTGGAGTGCAATACCTTCTCAATACACTATGTACACAGTACGTGTAGAGAAAATTAAAATAAGATCAAAAGAAAGAACCTAGTCTGATCATGATTCGTAAGGCAAAATAAGGTGACCATCCTAACTCTCTGGCTGCCAAGAACCGATTGAACCGATGCAATTTGTGCACGCCTATTGCCAAGATCTGATCTGATCAAACTTGAAATACTTTAATAGGTGCCGTTAGTGACTACCTCTATTTAATCTACACTATTTAGACTGAATTTCGGTAGCTTTATTAATGTTTGCAATTCCTGTACATATAATTTCTCTTTCGGGGCTATCGCGGGGCGGCCATTGTAGCGCACGAGCAGTAGCCAACGGTTTACACGTGGTGGTGTTTATTCTGTGCCAGATTTGTTTGTTTAATATGTTTACAGTGATTTCTTTCGGCTTTTTGTTTACTTTACATTACAGCATGGCTCACTGGAGCAAGAAGTAATTGACAGAGAATGAAATTGAGGCAGAATTGCTAAAAATCGATTGTATAGTGATATTTCTCTTAGTGATGATGGTGATAATAGCAATAATGGAACAAGCATTGATACGAACATGCAACTCGGTGGAACTAAGAAGGAAATGTATGTGTGTGTTTTCTAGGAGGGATGGGAAGGGAAAAGAAAAACAATCTACAACAGGGTGTAAAATTGTGAAAAGGAACGCCATCCTGATTGCTTTTTAGAACATAGGTACTCAGTGGTTTTTGACTAAAATCTCCATTTTGTAAATTTTAAACATAAAAACATTCATCAGTAACGGCAAAATCAGGATTTACTAGTATTTTAAGTGTAAAAAATAAACCTATTTTAAATTGAAAATACAAAACTTCGAATTTATAATTGACCTTTCAGTGCATAAAGACTTGAGTAACATCTTTATAAAATATGAAAATGTAAAACAATATATAAAGAACTATTTCAAACAATGTCACGCCAACAGCTTCAGAATTGATGTGATTGAAAACTTTTGTGTAAAACCTTACATATTACCATTCTTGGGGCTGGCAGTTAAATCAGTAACATAGCATTTTAATTTTGCAGAAAGGGGGTTAAAGTCATACAGTAATAAAGTAGAACTGTAAACAGAATATTTCTTTTAATTTTCAAAGTTGGAAAAATAAATTATATTAACATGCTTATTGAGCTACAAATGGAACACTTTGAAAGTGTGAAAATGTAGTTTTGATACAAATGTTGTTTTATGAAATAGTATACTAGCAAACAGGTGCATAATACGAACTTTAAATTGCTATAGATTCCGAGGCACGGAGAGATAGCTAACTTTTGATTTCCTTATGGATGCCCAAAGGTCTCAACACTATTTACTATAAAAACAATTTCTTTTGTTCGATTTTAGTCAAATTTTTAGTCCCAGTAAACCATAACATTGCAAATTTGCGAACCAGTAATTTATAATAAGTTTTCATTGTTTATTTTTTATTTCCTTCCTTATTTCTTTGTTTATCCTCCTCATATGCAGAACTTATTCTCCCCAGGACTTACAAGAGTTACTTACTTTCACGGACTATGCCACTTTTCCGAAAAGCTTAACTTGCACTTGGGAGTGCGTAATCTATATATTCGTCATCTCTATTTCGTTGTATAAGTACGTTAAGGGTTTCTATATCATATAAAAACTAAGGTATTTTCTGTTATTAAATAATAATTTTGGGAGCAAAGGGAAGGAACAATACTTTTAAATTTCAACAACCCTAATTATCTGAAACATTACCGACTGATGATTGTTCCACCGCCAAAGGGTACTTAATGTCGCATTTCCACAGCTGGGGTTTCGAGGAAGGTTATGGAAGAGAATGGTTTATGTCCTTTTGTAATAATATCAGGCGATTTATTTCATCCTTTATTAGTGATAACCGCGACTATACGAACTGCAATAAAAACTGGTAAATGGAAGGATTTCCCATTAAAAATCTTATGTGAACAATTCACATAAATTTCTTTAGCTGTTCCATAAGTACAAAAGATTATTTTTTATCTACGTCTTGCTAATCGAGATACATGTTATTAGAAATTATTACTTGCTTCCTTGTAAGCAGATAAAATAAGCTAGAGCGATAGCCAGATCTTTTAAAAGCTATCGCTATGTGAAAACATTTAAATTCTGTTACCTTTGGCATTCCCGGAAGTAAAACAAAGGAAATGAAACGAAAGTTGACTTACCACTTGGGAAAAGTTTAAGTAATTTAACATTGAAACCAATAACAAGGAATATCTCGAAACGGTTAACTCTACAAAAATGTATATGACATAAAAGGTGGATTTTAATGATAATAGAAATCTATATTTTTTGTATTGTAAGTATTTGTAAGTATCTCTTATGGTTTACCAGTTAGACAAAAAGAATCCAGATTGAAGAGGTCTTCAGAGGCTATTTCCAGGAAGCTCAAGATATTCATTTCGTTTGTCATAAAAATCTTACGCATATTGTACTTTTATCAAAGTCATTTTGGAAAAATTCAAAATTTTCAACAAATGTTCCATCAGAAGAGTAGAAGGGAAGGGACATTTTCTTGAAAATCTTTTAACCGACATCGTTCTGAACAATGCTGTCCAAGAACACATACACACATAGACACACGCTCTTTCCTTGTATTCAAGTAGTCTCAAAACATATATTTCCAATGAAATCTCGGTATGGAATTTTTGGTGGGATACAATACCTTCTCTATCTACTGTGTGCATTTTAAATACCTGCTAAAGAAAATAATATTGTTAATTATACGACAAATTAATAAAGAATGGAGGTATGGAAGTGAATATAATTAATTTGAGCTTAAATAGTTAAGTCGTGCAACATCGGGTAAGCCGACTAGTGCGTGTGTGTACGAAAACTAAGATTGTATACTTTCTAGAATGCTGTGTTGCACCTTTTTAGTTGCACTGCTATAGAAACTCCTTTGCTATCCAAGTATGCAGCCGGGAATTGCATGCCAAACAAGGTTGTAGTTTCCCGCCTGTTTCTGTGTGTGTGTACATGGTTGTACATGATGAACATAGACTGAGCCGTGCGCCTTTGTCCATTCACTGCATGTTCATCCCCAACCCTCCGATGAGACAAAGGTGGTATCTTGTCCCGCTCTCTGTTCTTCCAGCCGTATCCACCCTTAATACGGCTTAATGTGGTTTGAAAAAGATGTGGGCATTCAAAGTACAACATATACCTTCGTTAGAATGTACTAAAATAGTACTTTAGATCCCAGGATTAAAATAATTAGATTGTTGTATCCGTTGACATTCTCTAGTTGCTCTTCTACAAACTAATCTTTCATGTGCTTATTCTCCTGTCTACTTATTGTTAATCCAGGTAAATTATAACCATTTACACTGTTTTTTGTAGCTCAACGTCCTTTAACATGAATGAATTTGGTGAAATAATGCTCAAAGGATCTCAGGATCTATGGAACTTTAAGCGAAATTCAAACTCTCGATCTCTTATATGTGAGGCAGAACACACTACGCCCACACTTTTGAGGTGGAAACACAGTTGCAGTAAGAATATAATAGGTCAAAGCGATAATCAAGTTTTTAAAATCGCTATATCATAGTTTGAATTGCGTGCTATTTGCACGCCACGAGAAAAGAAATCTGATGTGTTCCATTCACATAACTTTCTCTAGCTGTTCCATATACAAACTCTTTTTACAAAAGACTATTACTCTATCTACTTCATGCTAATCACGATAAACATCAGCAGAACTAATCGTATTACTTGCTTCCTTGTAAGTAGAAGGTAAATAAGGGAGTGCATTAGGGTAAAGCGATATTCAAATTTTTAAAAGTTTATCGATGTGAAACAATTGAGGCTCGGCTCGCTTTGCATGGTCCCGTTAAAGAAGATAAATAGACATATAAAATTGAAACCAACAACAAGAAATATCTCGAAAAGGTCAAGTCTACTAGAAAAACGCATGACATAATTTATGTGTTTTAACGAGATCTACATTTTTGTGGAGTAAGTTTGTGTCTATCTCTTACGGTTTAACCGTTATGCAAAATTTTGCAATGAGGTCTTCAGAGGGTATTTCTATAAAATTAAAAATATTCATTTTACTTGTGATGTAAATATCTTTAATATACGATGCTGATCAAAATCGTTAAGGCCATTTTTGAGAAAAACAAAATGTTCAAATATTTCCCCATGTAAAGGGTACTTTGTGGTGGGGCATTTTCTTGGAAATCTTCATGTCGCATCCTTAAAAGATAATAAATACAAATTTAACGGTATTTTAGTTTTTGAGTTATGTTGCCCACAGACACACGCACACAAAAACAGGGAACTTCCTCTAAAAATCTGATGTATTACAGTCATATGACTTTCTTTGCATACCTGTATCGAATTATGCTTAAACAGATTATTCTTCTTTCTACGTAATGCTAATTGAGATAAACATTAGCAGAAATTGTCCTTATTAGTTGGTCCCTTGTAAGTAGAAGGGCAAAAATCTAATGAGTTCCATTCACATAATGTCCACTAGCTGCATGACAAACAAACCTTTTACTCAAAACATTAATCTGTTATCTATATCATGCTAATCAAGATAAACATAAGCAGAATCAGTCTTATTACTAGCTTCCTTGTGAGTATAAGGGAAATAAGAAAGTTCACAGGTTAAAGCGATAGTCTCGTCCTTTAAAAGCCAGTCGCTATTTGAAACAATTTATATTCAATTTCTTTACTTGTCAGAATTAAACAAACGAGAAACGAGAAGAAAGATATCTTCCAGTTTGAGAATGTTTTAACTGGCTAAAACTGAAACCAATAATCAGGAATATCTCGAAAACGGTTAACTGTACAACAAATGTATGTAATACAAATTCTGTGTTTTAGTGAACTCTGCATTTTTTGTGTAGTACGTCTTTTTATATCTCTCTTACGGGCTGGCAGTTATGTATAAGTCATCCAGAATGAAGAAGTTTTGAGAGGCTATTCCCAGAAAATTCAAGATATACATTTTGTTTGTCATAATATCTTAAAACATTAAGTATTTTAATCAAAATCGTTAGTGTCATTTTTGGGAAAATCAAAATTTTCAGAAAATGTTCCTTGTAAAGGGTAGTTTGGAGTGGGAGATTTTCTTTAAAATCGTCATATTACATCATTGGAGGATACTACTTTTAAATATCAAGTTTGGTATTTAACGGTATTTTCGTTTTTGAGCTATGCTGTCCACAGACACAGACACACACTCACAGACCTTTTTACAAAAATGGAAATGTTTTTTTTTTTTTTGGATTCAGGGGGACCCAAAACATGTATTTCTGGTAAAATCTCGATATCGAATTTTTGGGTGCAATACAATACCTCTCTATAACACCTCAGCCCAAAATTTGATACCGAGATTTCGCCGGCAATGCGTATTTTGGGTCCCGTGTATCCAAAAAAAGTATTTTCAGAAAAGGGTCCGTGTATGTTTGTGTGTGTGTGTGTGTGCTCGTGTTTTCGTGTGTCTGTGAAAACAATAACTCAAAAAATGAAAAGGCGGTAAAATACCAAATTTGACATTTAAGTGTAGTATTTTCCACAGATGCGACTTGAAGGTTTTGAATGAAGTCCCCCCACCGCAAACTACCCTTTACATGGAAAAATTATCGAAAATTTTGATTTTCTCAAAATTGGCTCTAACGATTTTGATTAAAATACCGTATATTAAATATATTTGTATGGAAAATAAAATGTATAAAATGAATTTTCAGGGAATAGCCTCTGAAGACATCTTTATTTTGGATGCATTTTGCGGAATTTTGCATAACTGGTAAAGCGTAATAAATAGACAAAAACTTATACAAAAATTTAGATCACGTTAAAACAATTATTTAATATACTTTTTTTCGTTGAATTGACCATTTCTGAGATATTTATTTTGATTTATATTCATACTTAACATATTTCAACTTTTTGCACACGGAAAGCTATTAACTCGTGGCCATGCACAGAAACGGTTTTCATTCACATGGCAACCAGATTTTAAGAGATTTGACTATCACTTTAGCCTAGGGAATGCACTTATTTTCTTTCTACTGACAAGGAAGTAAGTAATTAAGACAATTTCTGCTAATGTGTATCTCAATTATCATATAAGAATATGCTTTTTAACAATAATTTGTTACAGCGATGTATAGAAAGTCATGTGAATGGAACACATCAGATTTTTTCATTATGTATTTGACAATATCTAATGAAATGTACATGCTCTCTGACAATAAATTGATTGATTGATTGATTATGATTTTAGATGTTTTATAATTAACGTACTTTAACAGAATGGATCATATCGGACGAAGAATGAACAAAATGAAATGATCCTCAAATGATGTCGGGGTGCCTGGAGCTTAGAGTTATCCAGCATTCGTTTTCTCAGAGTATGGGAGAATATTATGCAGGTAACTGACCATAATCGTTATCCCGGAACTTTTTGAATGTGGATGAATAGCTATACTCACACCGTTGAGATGGTGGGCTGGAAATATTTGGTAATTTTTACAGATCGGTATCCATAAATTATGCCATTCACATCCGAGAGAAATGGCTCAAGCTACATCTCCTGAAGTTCGCATTCGGAAGGCTCACACGAGGTGACCGATTAGTTATTTGGGGGGGGGGTTATATTTTTATTTCCTTGGGTTCCCAGTCATAGTAGCTTCCAGAGGATAGGTGGAAGCACTAATACGAGAGTACTTGATGCATTGCTGAAATCCCTCTGTTTACTAATATAGTCTTCGTATAAGCTTTGATCAGAAACTTTTAAGACAATAGCGTGGCTTCACTGCGGCTATACCAAAGTGCCACTGCACGTAACAGACTAGGCACGATCAACCTATTTCCTACCTTAGCTCGGCCATTCAAAAGCTCTGACCAAATAATAGTTTTTAGACTTACTTATTTGCGTTAACTTTTTCCAAACTCTTGTTTTTAATACTATTCATGGGAGCGCAAAACATGAATGTACAGCAGCATCGAAATACGCAATTATTTATTGGAATACGTGCTCATTCTGCAGTAGGTAAGCCAATAGAGAAAGTAAAACAGGTGACCATAAACTTGCATAGAGTACAGAAAATATCCGGAGTGATAGGAAACATTCAATTATTTCCTACTTTTAGTTTTAGCTCTCTCCTTTAACATTATTTAGGTTAAAATATGCAAGGGGTGCATTTAGCATCACATGAAAACTGTTCACTAGTCAAAACACGTCCCAAAACCAATAAAAACATGAAATTTGATTCCCTGCCGACTTCATTTTAGCATCTGTATGAGCAAGATAAATTAACCTGATTATGGCAGTGGAGGGGTCTCATTGTTGTAGCAATAATGGCAAATAACAAGCCTCGTGTATTGTGCCGAAGGTAAATGAAACACGGTGTGGCAACAGCTGACAGCATGCATATTCATCATATTTCGGACAGGGCCATGTTCCATTCAAAACTGGACAAATGCGAAGAGATTTCGAACTGTTGTTTGCCCCCATCCTTCTTTTTTTAACATCGCCATGCGGAGCAGAGAAATGTGCACAAGGTTGAAATGCTGAATATTTATTGGAAGTCACGTCCAATGAGAGCTGAAGCCTGTTAAAATGTGTCACAGGCAGTAATTGATTTCTGGTACAGAACGTTTCTGAGGGAAAAGGAAATCTCAATGCCTTACTCCAAACAAAGGAACAAGGTTGACATCTCTGTAGATTATAGGGCGTGTGCTTCTTAAACTAACCCCCAGACCCTGTGGTTTCAAAATGAAACATTAATGCTTTTTTAAAGCACATACACACATATACACATACTCACGAAGGTCTTTAAATATACAAGGGAATTCAGCTGCACGCATACTCTGCTTTCAAGCGAGTAGAATATTTCTCTTCCTAACTTAACCTGCAAACAAAAATCTGATGTGTTCCATTCACATGAGTTTCTCTACTTCTGTGTAACAAATTATTGTTGATAAGCTTATTCTTCTATTTACTTCATGCCAATGGAGAAAAAATTAGCAGAAATAGTCTTATTACTTGCTTCCTTGTATGTAGAAGCGAAATATGGGAGTATCATAGGTTAAAGTGAAGTCAAAATCTGGTTACTAGTTGACTGAAGTTCCTGTGTTTGTATGGACACGAGTTGACAAATTTCTGTATGAGAAAAGTACAAGTTTTTCTAAGCTGAAACCAAAAACAAGGAATTTCTCAAAAAAGATCAACTCCTCGAAAAAATTTATATAACATAGATTGTGTTTTAATGTGCTCTACATTTTTTGTTGTGGTAAGTTTTTGTCCATTTCTTACGGTTTAGCAGTTATGCAAAATTTTGTAAAATTCATCCAGAATAAAGTAGTCTTCGCAGGCTACTCCCCAAAAAATTCAAGATATACATATTATTTGTCAGGTCAATATCTTTAATATACGATATTTTAATCAAAATCGTTAGAGCCTTTTTGAGAAAATAAAAATTTTTGAAAAAAAGTTCCATATAAAGGGTAGTTGGGGTGGGGGATTTTCTTGAAAATCTTCGTGTCGCATCCCTGGAAGATACCAAACTTAAATACCAAGTATTGAGCTTGAGCTTAACCATCAGTTCACCCTGAAGACGAGGAAGATGCACTTCTTCGAAACGTTGGTGTCAAGCCAAGTTTTTACCTGGCTAGAAGCCCGAGAAGATTTTGAATTGACAAATAATATTTATATCTTGAATTTTATGGGAATAGCCTCTGAAGACTACTTTATTCTAGATGAATTTTACGGAATATTGTGTAACTGGTAAACCGTATAAGATAGACAAAAACTTACCACACAAAAAATGTAGAGCACATTAAAACACACAATTTATGTTATATATATATATATATATATATATATATATATATATATATTTTTTTTCGTTCAGTTGATCTTTTTTTTTTTTTAGATATTCCTTGTTTTTTTGTTTCAGCCTTAAAAAACACATACTTTTCTCATACTGGAATTTTTCAACTCCTATCCATACAAACAAAGGAACTTCAGTCACAAAGCAACCATCTTTTGCTACCACTTTAACGTATGTTACTCCCTTACTTCGCTCCTACTTACAGGGAAGCAAGTAATAAGACTATTTCTGCTATTTTTTTCTCACTTAGCATGAAATAAATAGAAGCATAAACTTTTTAACAAAAATGTGTTGCAGAGATATAGAGATTTTTTTTTCACTTATATCGGCTTAAAATTTATTTTGTGGTTCCTGTTACTCAAACATTGAACAGATTTAAGTGCTTTGCTTACTTTTGTTTAAGTTGACTATAACAAATAAATGTTACTTCTCAGGCATGCGAACGTTTCAGATGACATTTTAAAAATAATATTTCCTTTAAATACATATTATTTATCTATTCGTACTACAACACATTTTGCTATAATTCTTTCTAGTTTTGGTAAAAAAGAATATTATTTAAAAGATAACTATTAAGGTTTATATTCTTACATCTGCTTTTGATTTAAAAATCAATGATGTAAAACTCCGAGGATCAATAAAACATCTAATGTGTTACCATTATATGTATTATTAATACATAGTCGTTTAATTCGTCAATCATCTACAAATATACTTACAAAAGCTAACTTTGCTATCTATTACATGTTAATTTCGGTAAACGCTTAGACATCTCTTGTAATTAAAAGGGGTATAAAGGAAATCGAATATATAGGCAGATGTTTAAAATGTTTTGATTTATGCTGGCCCAAAAATGTCACACTCTTTGCATGGAACTGCGAGAAACAATTCAATAATGACAACATATTTAAAAACTCATATATGTTGCACTTAACGTAATTCTATCTCCCGGATTTATTTAAGCTATTCTTTTTTTTTCTTGGTGTAGTTTTTAGGGTTTGTGCGTTCCTTCTTTGTTCCTCAGATATTGGTATAGCAATATAAATACTTCCACAAAAGGAGTTGTATTTTTTAATACGAAGCCGAACCTCTTCCCTGGCAAACAGCACCAAATTGCTGCCTTAAAGTTTGATTCTTCGATTTCGGTTAATCGAAATAAACATTTTAAAAAATGGTTTTAGTCATTTCGTTTCAGATACGAGGAATAGTGCAGGCGTAAACGACAATAAAATTCATTGCTATGCTTTAAAAACTTGTTGTCTTTGCAACACCACTAGGGAAAAATTAAAAGAAATAGCAACTTAGTAGCTTAAAACATTTTGAAGTTTTTGACAATTCAAACCAATAATAAAGAATATACCGCAGAAAGATGTGTGTGTTTTACGAGCTCTAAATGTTTTGTATATTAAGTTTATGCCTTTCTATTATGGTTTACAAGTTATCAAAAAACGTTAGTATGAAGAGCACTCCAGAGACGTTTTCAGGAAAATTCAAGCTATAGATATTATTTAACATGATCCTATCTTAAAAAAACAAAAAACTATTTGTATCCTAGTTAAACTCGTTAGAGCATATTTGAGAAAACCAACAATTTGAAAAATTCTCCTTCAAAGGGTAGTTTGGAATTAGGGGATTTTTTTGAAAATCTTTGTGTCGTTATTTTTAGAATTTTTGCATTTACCCAACTTTTCTTTTTTTTACACAAACACCCCCCCCTCTCTCTCTCTCTCTCTAGCTCCACACATACACACATACGGTATCGCGCGCTGTCATTTTGCAAAATTACATTTTGAATTCGTAAAACCTAAAAATATGTATTTACAGGTGAAATCCCATGTAACACTTTGGGTGGAATGCAATATATCCATGCCTACTATAAGTAAGTATTAGAGAAAATATTTTATTAATAATTTTTTTAACATTTTTGATAATATTCACTATCAGAGTCAATGCTTCTATTGAAAACTAATTCTTGTATTATACAAATACTGCACATTATGCCTCTGGATAACTATAATGTCGATGCCCAACAAAAATAATTTTGTGTTTATTTTGTGTTCGATGAAAACTACTGATTTGATTAAGAATCTAGTGATCCTTATCATAAAGTTACAACATATGTTTCTCCACTTACAGTCCCCATTTTTAAAGGCATATAGGAATCAAAACAATAAGCATTATCTTCTGCACTTCAAGTTTAGGCGCTTGTGCCTTTTCCGTCTTCACTTTTCACTGCTACCTCGTTTTGGGTCTTCCTGCGTTCGTTCTAAGCAGAGTCTGGTTGGGATTATCTCTACACTCATTCTTTGTAGGTGCTGTTTTCTTTAATGTTTGCATTAATATTGTAAACATCTAACTGCTTTTTAAAAACCTCCTTCCTTATTCGGTGTTCCCCAGCAACACCTAAAAATTCCTTAAGATGCTTATATTTTATTACTTTCTCTTGCCCCGTATGTAAAATGTACATAGGGATAGAGAAGTATTACATTCCACCCAAAAATTCGATGTCGAGATTTCACCGGAAATACATGTTTTAGGACCCACTGAATCCAAAAAAAAGCATTTCCAGAAAAAGTTCCGTGTGTGTGTGTGTGTATGTCCGTGAACACGATAACTCAAAAACGAAGAGTAGCTAAAATACCAAACTTGGTATTTAAGTTCAGTATCTTCCAGGGATGCGACACGAAGATTTTGAGAAAAACCTCTCCACCCCAAACTACCCTTTACATGGAACTTTTTTCGAAAATTTTGATTTTCTTAAAAATGTCTCTAATGATTTTGATTAAAATATCGTATATTAAAGATATTTACCTGACAAATAAAATAAATATCTTGAATTTTCTGGGAATAGCTTCTAAAGACCTGTTTATTCTGGATGAATTTTGCTTAATTTGGCATAACTAATAAACCGTAAGAGATAGACAAAAACTTTCTATACAAAAAATGTAGGCCTTGTTAAAATACACAATTTATGTCATATGCATTTTTTTTCCGCGGAGCTTACCGTTTTCGAGGTATTCGTTGTTATTAGTTTCAGTTGTGAAGTACTTATACTTTTCTCAGACGGGAAGGTCGTTTTTCTTTTGTTCTACTCCTGGCCAAGAAAAGAAGCGATTTGTAATGACATTCGCGTAACGACAGCTTTTAAAACATTTGACTATCGGTTTAGCCTAGTGTACTCCCTTATTTTCTTCCTACTTATAAAGAACTAAGTAATAAGAACATTGTGCTGAATACCTCGATTAACAAGGTGCAGAAAGAAGAATAATCTTATATAAGAAGTTTGTAGAACGGCTGGAGAAAGTCATGTGAGTGTAACACATCAGATTTTTTTATCGAGTTTCCAGGGATCCATGACACCCTTCCACACAGCAATACAAGTGTAGCCATGATTTTATAAAACTTTAAGTTTTGTTTCCTTCCGCATTTTGTTTTGGAGTGTTTTGTTTATCTTTCTGTATTGATTGGTATTTGTAAGTTTTATTTTCTACTGTTCAGTCCAAATGCCTCTAATTTTTCGAAAAATCCAGATCCAGGTTTACAGTTAGAATTGCGATGTGACCTCAGTTATGTGAGTAGTTCAATTGTTTTTCACCAGAAAACATAGTAGCATTTACAAAGGTCCCGAGATCTACAGTTTAGTGAACTTAAAACAGCATGCTTCCAAACTAATAGCAATGTTTGGAATTAAAAATGTCTGAACACGCATTTCATGTCATCAGCCTTTTAAATACTCGAAGAGAAAGATTAGCTCAAGTCATAATACTCCTAGGAATAGTTTACGCTTTTGCATTTCTAAGTATTTCAGACTAAATTTTGATGCATTAATATCGTCAAAAATAAATAAATGTAAAAATTACTTTTTTCGAATATAGCGCTGTATTTTTGGAGGATTAGGCCTTCGATAGGCCTTCTTGTTTAACCAATTTGCGTAAATAGGTAATAAATTCCGAACAGTGAAACTGCTTTAGTGTTTATTATTTCTTTTCCGTCTATGCTTGCATCTTTTATTCTTTTTTCATTTTGTTTTTGTGTTCAGTTGCAGAAACAGTTATTATTTATGATTAATTTCCTCTGAAAGTATGACTAATACAATTCTAACGCAAAACGAATAGATGGTGTATTAGTGTAATGGAATAGAAATGCTTTCATTTATAATGCATTCAAATGCAATTTTATGATAATACATATCCGATAGATTTGTGTGTATGTGTGTGTGTATTTGTAGAACGCTATATTCCCAGAGGGCTCTGTTTCTTCAAAGTACGATTAACATAAATTTACACATACAGCTTGGAATAAACGCCTAAACCTAGTCAGTGTACTGCACGGAGGCTACCATGACCAGCCATAGGAATTCTTAAGAGTTGACTTCAAGTTAACTACACTGAAATTAATATCACTACAAAAACAACAGAGACCAAGCGTCATTGACCGATCCATGCTATCTCCAAAGTCACAGACTGTACGAGGGTAGGGGTGGTTTGCTACTTGCAACGTCCCTGCCTATAATCCAGTGGCAGTCCAATATTTTGCTTATGTCCTGGTTTTAATGCTTATAAATACCTATGCTTAGTAATGGAGTGTTAAATATTCGCGTGTTTTGCTTACCTCCCATATTGTCTTTCTATCTCTGACGAGTAAACTCTTTACCCATGCTTTCTTGACTGTAATTAAATATTTTCGTTGCCTTTAAATCTACTTTTTGTTCATTTCTTCCTTGAAATTGTTTATTTAATCTGTAATTCTTCTCTTATTTCAGCGCTTCCTTCATTCCCAGTTTTAATCATTGCGATATAGTTAGTCTTCATAAGAAGCTCATTCATCTTTCCTACTCAAGAAATTGGAGCGCTGTGGAAAGTTTAGATACTCTTCTTCATTAACTGCTACATATTTCCTATGATTTAATTAACTGCCTTTGTTTTTATTCTCAATAATTTCTCGCTCTATTATTTCCAGGCTAGCTTATATTCATACCATATCTAATGCTATTTACATTTCCTGGGAGTTTCAGAATAACTCTTATTAATCTTTACAAATTGTAGGTATAAAAGTGCATGTTTTATCTCGTATAAATTAAGGGAATGCAAATATAATGGGAAGGTTAGAAACAAGAATAAGAAATAGACGGCAGAAAATCATGTTAACAAAAACTAACCGTATCTGCCTCACATTCACGAGGTCCCGAGTATCAATCTCGGATAGGATAAGTTATCCGGATACTTTTTTTTTTTTTCCAGAGGTTTTTCCATATCCTGAGAAAAACAAGTGTCGGAAAACTTTAAGTTGTATGTACCCCGCACTCATTTGAGCTCTATTTCACTCATTTCATTCATCAATCTTCTGATATGACCTACCGTGTTTAAAGAAGTTAAACTTAAGCGGAGCAGTAATATTAGAAGCTTCCTTTAATCGTTTAGGGGTTCTTTGTAGTGCAATTATTATTGGTATTTTATTCGGATTATGTTTAACTGGCCACTCTGACGTTGGTGTTTTTCGTGGTTTTCCCAGGCGGCAGGTGAATTTTGAGGTGGTTCATCTTTATTAAAGATTTCTTGTTCATCCCAATGCAGCAATTATTTCTTTTCATATGTTTCAGGGGTGTAGGATCAAGCGACGTCAAGTGGTGCGTTGCGAAAGGACGGTGAAATTTGTGATCTATGAGTTTATCCCTATATCTCTCCACTCTACAAGAAAACATATGTGACATAAAATATGTGTTTTCTATATTTTTTGTGTAATAAGTTTTGTCTATCTCTCATGGTTTAACCGTTATGCAAAATTCTGTAAAACTCATCCAATCAAAATGTACTGTTTATTTGTGATGAAAATATCCTTAATATAAGATATTTTAATCAAAATCGTAGGAGCCATTTTTGAGAGAAGTAAAGTTTTAAAACATTGGTCCATGTAAGGATAGTTTTTTGTGGGGGGATTTTCTTGAAAATATTCGTGTCACATCCTTGGAAGACACTAAAAATAAATACCACAAACACACACATACACACTCGGACGGTTTTCTAAAAAAGGTTTTTATTCGTAATCAGGGAAATTCAAAACATACATCTAGTGAAATCTCGCCATAGAATTTTTAGGTGGTATACACTACCTTCGTTAACTACTATGCACATTTTATGTACATACGTGCTAGAGAAAGTAAAAACAATAATTTGCAATGAGAGAGCAAAAAAGTATAATTTTTATCATGAGAACACTAAATATGTTTTTATTCTGGCCAGGAAGCTGATAAAAAGTGACACTTAGTTTCATTAATCAAAGCTTCTTGCCTTAAAATTGTAAGAGGAGGTATAATTTGAAAACACAAATTTTTGAACACTAAAGCATTAATGATTTGAAAACTATTAAAGTTCACAGAGTTGAAGCTTAAATAGGTTATGCATAGTTCAAGCAGTACACTTTAAAACTCTAGAAGTTACATTTGAAATCACTGGTTTTTATTCTTCCGCGAAGTTTTAATTATCATTTGTTGGAGAGTACTACCATCACTCTAGGGTGGCCTCTGTCGTGCCTCTTTCTTTGTTACATTGAATTCCCAAAACAAAGATATTGATTGCTAATCCCATACCTTAAGGAACAGAATGGCACTGCTTTCTGTGGTCGAGTAAAAACCATTCTTCCTTTCTACACAAGGTGATTTTTTTGAGCTTGCTATTCGCTTACCATCCGACGCCAGGCTTTTAATCTTATAAGAGGGAGATGGACCAGTAGAACGTGTAGAGCATCATTTAGGGTGTTTTTCTTAGAATGACGTTGTGCAACATATAGAGAATTATTCATCATTTCATAATTTTCACTTTTTTGCTGTATGCCACCGGCTTTGCACTTGCATCCTTTGATGGCCGACTCGAGAAAGGCTGCTTTGATCAAAGAGATAGAGAGAGAAAGTTTGAGAAAGTACGAAGGCTTTTAAAAGATAAAAGAAGAGAAATAGGATTCTATATTAAAGAGAGGGGCACGTGGCAGCTCATTCAGCCACTTTACTGCATTAAACAAGAGTGGGCAGTCTGATCCCTGCAGTAATCAATGGCGAGGAACCTGAGATTCTCTGGTGGCCATGTCCTGCCATCTGGCATCCGACATAACATTCATATGTTTTATGTTACTCATTAAAGCGATATCAGCAGCATGTCATATGTTTTCCACAATCATTTTGCGATCGATTTTGCTTTTCAATAACTAAACGTAATTTTAATGCTTTTGACAGTTGTTCCTTGATTGGCAGAAGTTGGATGTGCTAAAAATCTAACATAACAAATCTAACTGTGCATAACAGTCGCATTTTCATAGTTCCTGTGGATTATTCACATGGAACTCTTTACTTTTTCTGCTACATACCTTAGAGGAAGCATTGTGTTCCATTACAAATATCGATACCAATATTTTACTGGAAATACAGGGTGAGGCATAAACACCTCCCAGTTTTTAAACCAATCGAAATACTCTGTGCTTGGCTAAATATATATTTTAGTCATACTACAATGCACACAATGGTAGAGAGTTTCAGGCGATATAGTTCACTTATATTTGATTTCATTTTTGCTTTCCCTAGCCCACATGTACTATGAACATAGTGGATAGAGAAGGTATTGTATTCCACCCAAAAATTCGGTGTCGAGATTTCACCGAAAATATATGTTTTGGTGTCTCCTGAGTACGAAAAAAAATCATGTTTAGAAAAAGGTCCGCGTGTGTCTGTCTGTTTGTGTGTGTCTGTGGACAGCATAGCTCAAAAACAAAAAGACCATTAAATACCAAACTTGGTATTTATGTTTAACATCTTCCAAGGATGTGACAAGAATATTTTCAAGAAAATACTCCCACCACAAACTAGCCTTTACATGGACAAATGTTCGAAAATGTTGAATTTCTTAAAAATGGTTTTAACGATTTTGACTAAAATTCCGAATATTAAAGCTTCATATGTAAGGTTTTCTTCAATTTTCTCAAAAATTGAGATTTGGAATATCGTACTGTGTATTAAATGTATTTACATTGCAAATAAGTGTATATCTTGAATTTTGTGTAAGTAATCTGGAAAGTCAGCTTCATTAGAAAATAATTATACGTAGTCTTCATAATTGTTGTACTTAAAGCAATAGCAAAAATGTAGATCTCTTTGAACATAAAATTTATTTAAAACGCAAATTTTTACCATAAGTAATTTCCGAGACATCCGTTATTCGTGGTTCGAATTGCACAAGTCCATTTTATGTTTCTCACTATTGCATGGAGCATATGAAATTTAAAGTTCAAAATATGGCGCCCAGACCTTAATAATTTGACTATCGTTGTTTCCTTAGTGTCTATGATATAAGTATGAAATATAGATTTTTCTGCAAATATTTATCTCTATTAAAAAGAAGTAAAAAGATAACTTACTTTTGTAAAAAGAATTTGTATAGGCATTAATAAACGATTGTTGGTAGAGAACGTCATTTGAATTTTATACATAGATTTCCAAGTTATTTTCCTGCTATATTATAGCAGAGTTGTTTCTATTTAGTTGCATAAACATATAGTATTACTTTTAAATTGTTCACCAAGGGAATGAAAATATTTTCTGTGTATAAGTACGGAAAATACACAGCAAATGCAGAATACACATTCGTTGTTATAGAATGCTGGATAATAATAGCAACATAACAATTTTATACCAATATATACTGTCTTGAAGCTTCCTTTATAGCAGAATACCAGAATACCTCTTACTAACATTTAAAAAAATAAAACTTTTTCTAGATAAGCTTAGCTGGTATAACTAGCTTTCAATTGCGTCCAATCTGTGTGCCTTCTGTAACCAACTATTCTTACGCAAGCGTATTCTTGTATTTCATGCTAATCGAGATAACATAATATAAGATACTTAATCCCTTAACACTAGGCTAAGGCGATTGTCAAATCCTTTAAAAGCTGGTAGCTATATGATTAAAATTCAGCTCTCTTTGCATGGCCAGGAGTAAAGCAAAAAATGAAATTATCGGTTGAAAAAAGTTAAAGTAATTTAAAATATAAACCAATAACAAGGAATATCTCAGAAACTATTAACTTCACAATAAAACGTTATGTGTTCCGTTCAAATGACTTTTTCTACCTATTCTGCACACAAACGTCTTAAAAAAGGTATTCTTATATCTACTTCATGCTAGTTAACATAAACATTAGCAGAATGGTTTTACCACTTAGTTCCCTATAGGTAGAAGGGAATTAAGGAAATTCACTAAGCTATAGCGGTAGTCCAAAATTTTAAAAAAGTTGTTAATATGCGATTGATATTGATATTAAGTTCTCTTTGGATGACCAGGAGTAAAAGAAAAGAAATACGGATGACTTCTGTTTGAGTAAATCGTATTATAAAATTGAAACCAATAACAAGAATTATCTTGGTACGGTCAGCTCCACAGCAAAAGTGTAGAGGACATAAATTGTGTCTTTTAAACAGATTACAGTTTTTGTGTAGTAAGCTTTTTTCTAACTCTTATGATTTACCAGTTATGCAAAAGTCATTCAGAATTAAAAGATCTTCAGTTGTATTCCCAGGAAATTCAGGATATACATTTTATTGGTGTGTGTATCTTTAATATAGATATTTTAATCAAAATCGATAAACCCAATTTTCAGAAGAAAAAAAAATAGAAACTGTTTCCATGTAAAGGGTAGTTTTTTGGGAGGCTCTTGAATATATTTTCTGTCGCATCTAAACTTAAATACAATACTTTAACGTACTTTTCATTTTTAGAGTATCACTGTACACAGATACAGAGGCACGCGCACATGCTCACACATGGACCTTTTTCTAAACATGTTATTTTGGATTAAGGGATCCTCAATACACTCATTTCCAGTGAAATCTCGGTATCAATTTTTGTGTGGAAACAGTGCCCTCCCCACCTACCGTGTACATACGAGACTACTCTGTAGAGCAAGTAATACCTTTACTACTATGTAACTAATTTGTGTTGCTATGGATCGGAAGTTGACATTTCCACGTGCAAATGGTTG
This sequence comes from Hymenopus coronatus, assembly GCA_030762935.1. NCBI lineage: Eukaryota > Metazoa > Arthropoda > Insecta > Mantodea > Hymenopodidae > Hymenopus > Hymenopus coronatus. The sequence continues at coordinate 89,018,316 of CM060894.1, read as the reverse complement.
ATAGAGAGCAAACGTAAGATATTTTAGTCTGCAAAGACTGTACCACCCTCGCCTACCGCTGTTCAAAAACAGTTTTTAATAGCATCTGCTGCCAGCGTCTACAGGAAAATGTGCAGTGAATTTTAAGCAATTTACGTACCCCAAATATGCTCCCTACTAATAGATGTCTACGTTTATTTTCTTTTTCGGTGTAATCTAGCTATTTCTCTTATAAAAACATTTTAAAGTATTATTTTAGAAATGTCACTGATATATAAGAATATTACATACCCCTGTTTTGCATGATTTAAAACATTGCCCACAACTGCCATAATAGATGTCCGAGTTAAATACAAAATTTGGTATTTTTCCCATATATTGAAACTATTGAGCTTACTCCAGTTTTTGTAATGGAATCGGAGCGTAGGATTGTTTCGAAAAATGCAATATGTATTTCCTCTTCAGATAAAATAATGCAAACAAGAGGATCATTTCAATAAAGTGTATGATTAATTGTATATATTAATAATCAGTAACAAATATGAATGCTAAAATATTCTATTAATACATATATCCGTTTGCAAAACTCCTTAGTACTATTATTCCAGGTGGTCCAACTGTTCTGTATTTGGCGTGTGCAGATATCCCTTCATGAATCAAAAGAGTTGCAGAACTCAACGGCGTTATGTTAAGTTAAAGCCCATCAGCGGCGAGCAGGGTGATGGTATCCTGTGAGCAGATCACACTCCTTGCGAGAGGTAAAACGAAGGTCGCTCTCGCTCAGTTCTCCACTGGTAGGTTTTAACATGAAATAGCACCGTTGGGTTCTCCAACTCTTCTAACGCATCAAGGGATATCTGCACAGGACAGACACGGAGTAGTTATGCCTCCGGGTAAATATTACATAAGTCAAAACGATATACAATCATCTTAAAACAGTTAGCCGTCAGCCCCATAATGCAAAACATAAAGCATCAAACTGCGAAATGAGTACATACAATAACATTTGCCTATTTGATTGGTTAACCTTTTCAGGCACAGAACAATTTGTCTGTTTACTGGAATATTATTGTTCAAACCTGAACAGTATATTAAATTAAATTATGTTGATATAAAATATTTATTTTAACAGCCATATATTAGTATTGATTTGTTTTTCCACACAGGCCGTGTGTAGAACAGGAGTTGGATAGGTGGAGTCAGACTGAAAAATTCAACGCCATAACTGAGATTTGAACCACGGATCTCCCGGTCTCTAGCTAGTTGCTCTACCACTGAGCTATCATGGCAACATGCATAGCATTGAATTTCTCAACTGACTCGCATGTTTCCCGGTAAACCACAAAGTGATCTCAAATTATTTTCACTACCGATCCAACTCCTGTCCTACACGGCTTGTGTGAAAAAACAATTAAACCAATACCCAATAGTTGGCTATACAATGAAACCTGGCACTTAAAGTACTTACAACATTGTGAGTCACCATTGAGGTTGTCATCTCAAAATAATTTGAGATCACCTTGTGGATTACCGGGAAACATGCGAGTCAGTTGAGAAATTCAATGCTATGGCGGCATATTGCCATGGCAGCTCAGTGGTAGAGCAACCGGCTAGAGACCGGAAGATCCGTGGTTCAAATACCGGCTATGACACAGAATTTTTCAGTCTGACTCTACCTATCCTACCATATATTAGTTCGAATAAAAGTGCTTTCTGCCGTTCAGACAGCCTCTGAGAGAAATATTCTGTCGGTGGGTGCTCTATCTCGCCTGTGGTTTGAGTTGCGGTGGGCCCAGGTAAAATAATAGGTAGCATAACATGCCGGGATGGATAGAAGCACCTAGTTTGATACCTGTTTTGAAAATTGTCTAAACATATAACCATACTCACTTTATTATTTGACATTATATAGCACTACAAGCAGTAATTTTGGGTACATTTTCAGTAAACCAGCAGTTATGCTGTAAATCCAAAGCATATATAAAACTGAACACAGCAGAGGTGCAAATCTCACTTAACGACCCAACATTAGATAACAATTTCACCTACGATTTAAACAGTAGTTAACTGGCTATTCATGTGGTTTCATTTGAAACCATTGCATAGGCAGCAAGGAAAAAACTAAATACTGGAGTGGTTCCATTTGAGTCTACTAAGTTTGAAAGGGTTAACCTTTAACGACTATAGCATGAAAACTGTCACACGATTTTCTTAAAATGTTCCCAATATTAATGAAATACTAACCAGAGGAGCCAGATCGCAGGTTTTTGGGACATTTCACACATCCTTGAAGCACTAGGAATTAAAACCTTTGTGCTTTATGATTTAAGAAGCATTTAAATAATCTTTATTTTTACTTTTTTTTAAGCTTTAAGAAACATGAAAGTTCCTTGTGGTCTTCGAATACCCATTCTGTGAATTTAACCAAAGTTTAAAAAACTGAGATCTGAAGCGGAAAATAATAAACAAAAAATACGAAGCGGAAACGAACCTTTGTAAATGCAAATGGTTGCAGCTTCCCAGAAAATCTACAATAATGATATGCTGAAGCATTCAAGATATTTGTCTAAAATAAGAAAATGAAATGCAGAAATAAAACGAGAAGATGTATCTCGCAAATTACATAAGAGTGTTTTAATGCGTCTTTTATAGTTTCTTACATTTCCAATAAAGAATTCTTTGTTGATCGTAAGTAATTCAGTTTGCCACCCATTTACTGCCTGCCAGCGACGAGGAGCTGTTAGTCATAGCTTTCTTTGCCCTCTCCATTCCTGTCTTTCTCTCTCTCTCTCCCTCCTTCCATTTATTAATTTCTTTAGACAGCAGTATCATTAATATCGCAGTACGGTGCGAAATTAACTTTAAAATAAATATGTTCTTAATAAAGGCAGATCACAAGCACAAGACGAATATTTTTAAAGAAGGGTGTTTTAAAGGGAGCTGAAGAAAATAGTGAGTTAATTTTATTTATGTGGGCTAACAATTTGTTGTTCATTATTTTAGCTAGTGCCTTTAAAATTTATTCAGATAAAACCACTTATACAAAGCTATCTTCTGTGATTTCTCTTATTTGTTCCACCCATTTTAACCTCAAGTGAATTACTTTTTATGTATCACAGGTTTCTTTCTTTCTTACTTTCTCTAGCCCCGTATGTACAATGTACATGGGATAGAGAAGTTTTGTATTCCACCCAAAAATTGGATGTTTAGATGTCACCGGAAATACATGTTTTGGGATCCCCTGAGTCCGAAAAAGGTATTTTTAGAAAAAGATCCATATGTGTGTCTGTGGACAGCATAGCTCGAAAACAAAATGACCGTTAAATACTAAACTTGGTATTTAGGTTTAGTGTCTTCCAAGGACGCGACACGAAGATTTCCAAGAAAATCCCCCACCACAAACTACCCTTAACATGGAAAAAATATCGAAATTTTTTATTTTCTTAAAAATGAATCTAATGATTTTGATTAAAATCCCGTATATCAAAGCTATTTACATACCAAATAAAATGTATATCTTGAATTTTCTGGGAATAGTATCTGAACACTTCTTTATTTCAGATGAATTTTGCCGAATTTTGCTTAACCACTAAACCGTAAGAGATAGACAAACACTTCCCACAAAAAATTTAGATCCCGTCAATACACACAGTTTATGTCTTTACGTTTTTGTTGAGGAAGTTGCCGTTTCCAAGATATTCCTTTTTATTGGTTTCAATTGTGAAGTACTTATACTTTTCTCAGACATGAAGCGTCCGTTTTTCTTTTGTTCTACTCCTGGCCAAGCAAAGAAGCAATTTGCAATGACAATCGCATAATGATATTTTTTAAAACATTTGACTATCAGTTTAGGCTAGTGCGTTCCCTTATTTCCCTTCTACTTATAAGTTATTACTCATAGTAATAAGAACATTCTGCTAATGTTTATCTCCAATAGCATTGTGTAGAAAGAAGAATAATCTTTTGTAAGAAGTTTGTAGAGCAGCTAGAGAAAGTCATGTGAATGTAACAATGAGATTTTTAGCTTATGAATGTTGTACAATGGTTGTGTGTATGTGAATAGCAAACAGAATTTTAAAGGCCGTAGCAGATGTAGTACCACAAATTTTATCCGCTCTGAAAATCATGAGCAACTAAATCACTCACATTTATTTTTGGAAATCAAATATCTCGCCTTTTATTTTAACGTTTGTTGATCGAAAATATTCTCTGTTTCTTCCAGCATTTGTCCCGCCCTTTTGAGAGCTTGGAAATCCTTGTCGACAGCACCCTGTTCCAGGACTGCCGAAATAAAGATTGTTTTACTTTCCTGGTCTCCGTCGTTTCTAATTATTGGCTTTGCATACTATCCTTCACAGTCAAAAAATATTGTGTTACATATACGTGACTTTCTCTACCCATTAAACAAATTGTTCTTCAAAAAACTTATTCCTAAAATTTGCAGAAATGCCTTTATTGGATATTTACTTTTAGATATACGGAGAACTGAGGAATACGCTAGACTAAAATGAGAGTCAACATCTTTTTAAAAAAGTCGTTATATGAACTTTGAAACTCCGTTCTCTTTGCTTGACCAGGAGCATAAAAATAAATAGCGACTTCTCTTTTCAGAAAAGTATAAGTATTCTCAAAAAACCAGAAACAAGGAATATTTTTGGAAATGCTTAACTGTACAATAAATGTATTTGACATGAATTGTGTTTTAACGATATCTACATTTTTTGTGTTTTTTCCCCATCCTTTATGGTTTACTAGCTCCACAAAAGTCGTTTATAATGGTGAAAACCTCAGTGATGAAAACCTCAAAGACTATTCCCAGAAAATTTAAGATATACATTTTATATCTCATGGAAGTATCCTACTCATATGGTATTTACATTTTAATCAAAATCGTTTAAGCCATTTTTGAGAAAATCGATTTACTTGCAAATCATATTATGTATCCTTGGAAGATGTTGAGCTTAACATTACCAAGTTTGGTATTTAACGAACCTTTCGTTTTTTTAGTTATGTTGTTCAAAGAAGCATGCATAATGGGTCTTTTTCTATAAAAAAACAACAAAAACGCATTTTTTAATCCAGAGAACCTCAAAATATGTTTCGGTAAAATCTCGATATCAAATTTATGGGTGTACTGCAAGCCCTTCTCTACATACTATGTACATGGTACAGAAAATAAAAATAGAGTAATCGGGAGCTGCTTACTCAGCTATATGTACTCGGACGTTGAAGAACTTCCCATTCTATTTTCCGAGTCAGCTCTATTTGTGATGTGCATTTGTTGGAGGGTGATGCGGTTGATCTTTGATGTATCTCTATCGTATAAATCATGCATACATCTTGAAATACATGTTGAAGTCTCTGGTGTACTCTGCAGCAAATGTTCCCTCTTGAACAGGAACTACATCACAGCAAGATGGGGAACAAAACATGTGTTACAGCCACGTTGTATTAGCTAATAATGAACACATGACGGAAGCTAATGATATAATGACTTGATCATCTCCCGCTTTTTCATCAAATATGACAATGTACACTGAGAGAATTGTCTCTGCGGTGACGTATAGAGCTCGCATTCCAGAGGTTCGATTTTCATCGATTGTCCGCCCTTCTGTCGGTGAGCGAATACTGAGGCGATGAGAAGGTTCGAATCCTTGATCCGAGGAAAGAGTACTTTCCGTGGTGTATCATCCTCTCTGGGCACTCATAGTAATGGCTCATGGCTCGGGTCTATGAGTTAGGAAAGGCGAGGGACTTCGGTGCGTCTCTGCGTCCTATAATCTCGTGTGACTTCTTCACTTCATCTCTTACTCCTGGAGGGGTGGTAGCTTCAGTATATCTGTGAAGTTCCAATGCGCAAGCTGTCCCCCTCCGTTGTATCATCCATAATTAGAGATAGGAATTTTAGGTGCAAAACATATTCAAAAGATGCAAAAAAGATGCCCTAATTTAATTGGAAAATGTGCAACAAAGTTGCAACTTTTATATGTAAATTTGCATTGCAAAAATATAAAAGCCAACTGCAAGACAAAGTACAACCCAAAATTAATTCGTGTGCCAAAAGGTCTGCCTAAAATCTCACAAAGCACAATGCTATTAAAGTGAGTGATTCAGAAAATTTTTTCTTGTTCTATTTTACTTTACGTCGCTTTAACAACTTGGTCATACAGCGATGGAATTGTTCGGCAAGGTGTCTCATTTACTGTATGTGTATGAACAGTAGCTGCTCATCGCTGTCCCGTGCGACTTTCACTTAGAGCCAAGCAGATGGTGTTAGAGTACCATCCAGTACAGCTGCATTACCACTGTAGTCAGAAGGTGTCATCTAGTTAGAGAGCAAAGAGCTGCTAACCTTCTAAGGTCTCATCTCCTCGCACCGTTCTCACCATTTAGCTTCGTGACAGGCAGATGTGGCTAGGAGTGTCGTGCAATATATACTTGCTCTATCTGTGGATAGACCACAGTGCATATTTCACCCATAAGTGAAATTTAAATTGGACGTTCTTTTAATTGTTATGGCCCTTGGCGTCTCATTCTAAATTGGGTATGAGAGACCGTTAATATTGCTCAGATGCCTTTTTATCAGGGTTGAAACTCTTTTATGTTTCGTAAATCTAGGACACGGGACTACCCTTCCGAAGGAAATCATGCTAAGAATTTTTACGCCAAAAATCTCTATTGCCCTCCGCTGGGTTTGAACCCATGATCTTACTCTATATACAGTACGAGTATAAATCAATATTAAATAAATGATTAGGAGAAATGCATTTAAATTGTAAATGCATTATTGGGTAAACTAAAACAGTTAAAGGATTATAACAAAAATTGTTATTTTTAGTGCATCAGTTTCAACTAAACATTGTAGGTATATAAAACTTCCTCTTAGAGGTGATACACTGTATTTATTTATACTTTTTTATAACTTCATAAATTTCAATATGAAAGTGTATGCTTCATGGTATGGTGTTCTACGGATGCTTTCTTATTAATAAAAGAAACGAATAGTTGCTACTTTTTAAATGACTTATACTGACTTAATAATCGTAAAGACTCCGGTAAAGGATTATATTAAATGGAATTATCCATATATAAAACTACACTAGTAGGTGTCTGCAGTTGCACATATATTTGTCTGAAACGGTTTTGACTGAGTAGTCGGAAAATGTTTACTGCTCCGGAAATAACTTCAGTGGTTACTATTTATTGTATTTATTATTGATGGTCAAGTACAATAAAGATAGTAAAGTAGTGACTACAGAAAGTGTCCACACAACCGAAGTAGGTTCCCGGGTATTTGTGCTTCTACCGAAGGAAGAGATGGGGAAGAGATCCGAAGGGCGACTATACCGGATGACAATGAATGCAAACATGGACAGTTTCCCTAAAGTTTTCAAATAGAACAATCACATTTGACGACGCCCAGCGCAAACTCACAAGCAAGCATCCCCTGTGAAGGAGCGCTCCACACGAAGGCTACCGGAGGCCTAGCTCAGAGGTCCTTACAACAATGCCAGGGAAGAAACCTCTACTGAGCTCACATTCACGCCCAGCCGCAACTAGTCGAACAACATCGCCAGGTCTTTGAACCATGAAACAGATGACAAGAAACCGTGGGTGTGAAATTAAGGACAGAAATCGTGGTAGTAGATGATCCATCCACCATTCGCTTTCCAACCCGGGGAAACAAAAAAAAAAAAAAAATAATAATAAAAAAAACTCTTGAGCAAGAGTGGCCGCAATCTTTTCTTTTTTTCTTCTTTTGATAGTTTTTAATGCGCGTTTACTAATATGCCTCCACAGGCGTTGACACTGATGATACTGGGAATGAAGATGGAGCACCGGTGGATTGTGTTGGCGGGTGAAACCGGAGAACCCGGAGAAAACCCACCCCTGCGCAGTTTTGTCCACCAGAAATCCCACATACGGTCGCTTGAGATCCAATCCAGTATGACAGTGGTCTAACCACTCGGCCACGGCGCCCCACCGATTTCTGTGTGAAGAGTAATAACCAGAAACAGATGAGGGTTATAACTAATTAAATGACATTTAAAATGACTTAACTATACTAAGGCCAAGAGGTGTTTAGAGGCAAAAGGCCTTCGTCCATTAGCCGACATTTAAAATGTCAATGGACGACCAGTGAAACATTACCCATAAAAAATTCTGATTGAGGTTACAATAGAACACAGAAAGTTCTAGCAAACGTTTCCATCGTTAATTTACTCCATATTTACATCAATTGTACTTTCAAATTAACTACTTGCTTGACTGCAACTAGAACGGCGAGTCAAAATATAAACATATTATGTACTAGAGAATAGCAAAGTATGTGCGCTTAAAAGCCTCAAGCATCGCATGCAGATAGACTCTATGAGTACAGCAACCACGTAAGAGCCATTTCAATCACGCTTAGGTGGGTTAAGTTTTATAACAACATTTACGGTAGGGAGTGCATGCTTTAGCAGAAACATGGTGAAACGTCAAAGTTGGAATTCATGGTGTCAGATCAAAATTTGCCGTGTATACTATGCCGCAAACTAAAAGAACAAAATACCATAAACAGCATAAAGGCAAGGAACATGTCAAAGGGGAGTATGCCAAAAGTTAGTAAATGAAGCAGGAACAATAGTTTTTAAAAAATATTGTTTCCGAAGCTGTTACCTCTAAAACTGCATTTTTAGAAGGATATGAACTAAAACTAAATGTTAAAAATTCTCATTTTCCCCCTACAGCGCTTGGAGTGAGCTATTTAAAAGTTTTCAAACTATTCTACGTTAAATTTAATTAACTGTTAAGTGTACTGATGTGAATAAAAACACAGATTTTCTATTCATCTTAACACCGTCTACTTTCTCTCTGAACCTTTTGCCCCAGCGCCTCTCTTAGGAAACGATATTTTCTTTAATTTCTAAAAAAGCTGTTTTTCTTTTCTTTATAAATTTCAGAATAAATTGTTTTCTATCACCCACTTTTTCTGATGTATCCTCACTGTTTGTGATGTTTTTAACAGTAACCGATGCAAAAAGTCGATAATCTCGATAATTGTGGCACTAAATGTTTGCTTTATCACAGGTGTCCTATTAAGATTATTCAGGAGTTGGATACAACTATTACTTAATTATAGTATTATAAATTGTAGGTTATTAATCATGAAATAATTCAGCATAGCTGACGCACAACGTGAGAGCAATTCAGAGGTTCATAAATGTGACTGAGAGTCTTGTTCTTCATTTAATCTATTAGCTGGCGTGTTGAACCGATAAACAATAAAACCACTAGCATGTATTTCCTTCCTGGGAGAGAAGTGAGTGGGTACTGTGAGCTGTGATGTGGTCTATTAAAAACATCATGTAGCATATGTTGATTTATTGATTGTTATTGTGTGAATATTAAATTTTGGGAGATGAAATTATTTTTATTTGAATGTATAATAGATTATTATGGACTGCCTCCATGGTTGAGTAGTCAGCGAGCTGACTTCTTACCCGGAGGTCCCAGGTTCGATTCCCGGCTGGTGCGGGGAATTTTTCTTTTATTCCCTATCCCCCACAGAGTCTGGAAGTATGTATGTGAGAGTGAATGAATGTGTGTTTGAGGAAACTAACATTATTTAAACCTACAGATAACGAGTTTTTCAAGTGCAAAGCCCCCGATATGACCTTAGATGTTAAAGGAGGCTATATAAATGAAACAATAAAAAATTATTATGAATTATGTTTAATTTTATAATGAATAAGGTTATCTTGAGAAACCATAATGAAAGGATTAAATCCCTTATTAACTATACGCATATTACTAACTAAACCTTTAACAAATTTAATCTTAAATAAAAAGTGACAAAAATGTAAATAAGTATATTCCTAATTCCAAATATGTTATTTTTCAACAAAAGTAAGCAATAATTATAATTTCAGAAGAAATTATTCTATATTTAATAATGTTCAGAGGATTCATTATCATTGCTCAGAGAAAAGAGAATCCCAAATGCTTCTAAACTTATGAGGCAGCATTAGAATACTGACATTAGTCATTACGCGCCTTTAGTGGTCTTAGCCTGGATCTCAGTATGAGCCAATTGTGCGCAATATTGAATACAGTAACAGTCTGTTTGCAAAGCAATGTTGCATAAACATGTATCCACAATTTTAAAGTTATTTATTGTGTTAGTACTTATAATGGATTATGTATCACAAATGTATTACGAACTTCCTACACATTAAGTTACTTTGGATAAGGGCTTACACCAACAGTACAATCTGTTGAACTTACTGGGAACTCAAGAGGTACCTCTTCGTGTAATACAGTGTCCCTTCAGTGCCCGGGAAAACCCGTACACCTCGTTATTAGTGTAAGGCCACCCCGTCTTGTAGTAGAAGTATTTATTGCTTACAATTTGAACGTATATCTGGCAGTTCGGTTATGATTTTCAAATACCTAGTAGCAGTCAAAGAAGGACCCTATTATACCCCTAGATGACAGTCCACCTCAAATATTCACTCCCCATAGATTCATATCCTTGTCGACGAAACGTTCTAAATTCTAATGAACACAATTATGGCTATTCACAGTTAGTTAAGTTTGATTGAGCCGAGGCACATGCCATAAATTTAGTCACAAACTCTTCATACTCTTTTGCCATGTGAGGAAAGCATTCACAAAACTGGATTCGGCGTTCAGGATCCTCCTCGTTTAATGCGTACAATACATTTAGAACTTGCACTTACTATTTAGCTGATTTCGGAATGTGCCGTACATCTGCAAACCACTGCCTGATGAACACATTGTACAACAGACTCCTAGGCGATGTTGAGAACTTGCTCAGCTATCAGCTGAATTAACTCAGCTAGGTTAAATATACTATCAATAACAGATTCATAGAGCAGGTGACCCATTTTAGCTACCTAGGATGTCATATTGTCTATGTTGACAATAAAATATGTAAATTTCACATTGTGTAACAGGTATGTAGTAGGTATGCGCAATATGAATCATGGATAGAGAAGGTATTGCATTTCACCCAAAAATTCGATACAGATTTCACCAAAAATACATATTTGAAACCCCCTGAATCCAAAAAATAAGTGGCTGTAGAAACATGTCCGTGTATTTGCGTGAGTCGAAAAGTGATTAAATATCAAACTTGATATTTAAATTGAGTATCTTCCAAGGATGTGGCACGAAGATTTTCAAGAAAATTCCCACCCTCAACTACCCCATTTTTCAAAAATAATTAATTTTCTCAAAAATGGCTCGAACGATTTTGATTAAAATGTCATACCTTTAAGATATTTTCATGAGAAACGAAATGTATATCTTGAATTTTTTGAAACCAGCCTCTGAAGACCTCTTCATTCTGAATGACTTTTGTACAACTAATATAACTGGTTTTAATGGTATTATATTTAAAACGTGCTACAGAGAAAATATAGATGTTAAAATTTACAATTTATGACATCCATTTTTTTTTTTTTTTTATTGGTTTCAGTTTTAAGCTACTTAAATTTTTCTCGAACGGGAAGACATCTTTCTTTTCGTCTCTCTTTCCTTTACTTCTAGCAAGCAAAGAGAAACTAAATTTCTAGTGTTTCATATAGCGACCAGCTTTTAAATTATTTGACTTTGTCTTTAGACTAGTACGTCCCCATATTTCTCTTCAACTTGCAAAGAAACAAGTAATAAGAACAATTCTGACACATTAACATTATGTAGATAAAAGAATAATCTTTTGTAAGTAAAGTTTTTTATAGAACATACAGCAAAAGTTGTGTGACTTTCAGATGGAATACAGCAGATTTTTTTTAAATTATTTCATTCATATAATCTCCTTTAATTTCTATGTCATACATGGGGCTTTGCTTTAGAAACAACTGCTGTAATTTTGCTTGCTGAATTATAGGTTTTCTTAATGTTGCTATTTACAGTTTTATACCGTTAAACACAAACACATTCTCTCCCGCATTCATACTTCAGACTTTGTGGGTTCATAGAGCTGTTAAAGAAAAATTCCCCACATTAGCCGAGAATTGAAAACCGGACCTCTGGTTTTAGAAGCCAGAACACTGACCACTGGAACTCAGAGGCAATTCTCTTAAAGTTAAACCAGCAGATATATTAATTTCTGCCCTTACATTTTAAGAATGACCAGCGTAGTTTTGTATAGATACTGTTAAAATAAACACAAATGTTTCACTTTTAATTAATTTAATTACGGATGAATGTACAAATGTGTGTATATATACAGTTTCAGACACAACTTTTATGTCCGGAAGATTAGAAATGTGCTTGGTTTCTAGCTACGTTAATCTACAATAGGAAGAAGTTTTTAATTCCTCGGTTCCCAGCCTAACGAAGTTAGCTACGCTCAGTTGGATTAAATTACTTTTTAAAGGATTCCTTGCATTTACGGAGTTAATCTAACACCGAGCTAGTAGTGAAATATTTCAGGCTGCTGCATAACCGAAATCTCGATGGGACCACGGGGAACTATAACCAATAAAATAAGTAATTAAGCCACTGCAAACTATGCATCCAACAATAAATTAGGAGGAACTGTCGGTGCCCATGTTTAGTGCCGAACCTTAAGGAAAAAACACAAAAAAAAAAACAACAACAAAAAAAACAGGAGATTTTTTCATAATACTTGCACCATGAGCAAATTTCGGGATACCAGTTTTTCAATAGCCGTTATGAAAGCGTTATAACTCTTAGCTGTTTATGAGGTTGAGGAGTGGCATTACTAGATTTACTAAAGGTTTGTTAAATTTTAAAATGCTTATTGTTTCATTCTTACTATTATATTACAGAGCGATTGTTTCTTTAGTACATATCAGATATTATCACCACCTTCTTTCTCTCAATCTCTGTCTCTCTCTGTGTGTCTCTCTCTCTCTCTCTCTCTCTCTCTCTCATAATCCTCACTGCCTCTTTTTTGTATAACTTAGAAAATATATATTTTACAAACCAAAATAAAATTGTTTTGGTATGTTTATAAAATTAAAACGTAAACGAAAGGCTTAAAAGTAGATATACAAACTTCTGTCTTTTCCTTTTGCATTTGTAGAGCCGGGTGTTAGGTGTACAGCTTAAGTACACGAATAATGAATTATGAAAATGCAACTGAAGTATTCATTCCATCGAAATATTTTAAAAAACACACACAAAAGCATTTGCTCTGAAACATTTAAATCAAACTTAAAGGTGCTGAGCGGACTAGCTAATTTGTTATAGTGTTTAACGACAGCTTTTGCTACTTGTAGCATCGCAGGCGATGACACTAATGATACATGGAATGAAGATGTAGCAACTGTGGAATGCGATGGTGGGGGAAACCGGAGAAAACCCGTCCCTACGCCGCTTTGCCCTCCCCAAATCTCACATGCAGTCGCTTGGGATCAAACCCAGGCCACCTAGGTAAGAGGCGAGTGGTCTAACCACTCGGCCACGGCGCAGTCCGGAATAACTGAGGTGGAAACGTATGTGGCTAGATAACACTGTAGCACGGAACTGTGTTAAGTATAGTGTAAGGAGATGAGCCCTTAAAGGCTAGCTGCACTTGCCATCTCATTACGGATGGTGGAATAGCTAGACCATAAGGTCCTATAACCACAGCTTGATGCAAGGAAGGTAGTGTGGTTCAGGGATTAGATCTTAAAAGGGTACTGTCCATCACATACCAGCGACGAGAGATTATGAGCAGTTTCGTCGTGATATGACCAAGTGCTTAACGCGACATAAAGTAAAATAGAATTTAAAAAAAACAATAAAAATATCTTGTTTTTCTAAATTCCCATTATTTAACAAGTTTTATATTAGTCGGATAGCAGACTCCTCCCCGAAAAGTTAATGCTAATGCAAATTGTGGCTTCAGGATCCAACGAAGTATCTACTTAAAGTGTCTACTAATCCCAAATAGAAAATTACGCTCAAAATGGGTTACAGTTTTGTTACGCATATTCGAAGTAGAGGACTATGCAAATAATGAGTACCCAATTCTAAGTGCATTCTACACACATTAAACTAGCATGTTATCATAAAATTATACCAAACCCAATGCAGCATCCGTTGGCGCCAAACTCTTAAGGAAATTACGTCTATTTGAAAGCAAAGCAAATGTAATAGCCCGTAGGGTAGTGTCGGGGTAGCATGTCTGCCTCACATTCAACATGAACCTCGGTTGCAGTGATTTAGCCGGATAAGGTTTTTTCAGGGTTTTCCTTTATCCTGAAAAGAGGAATTTCGAGCAACATAGCTCCCATGGACCATAAGATCATTTGAGCATCATTTCACCGATGAAAAATTTCATTCATTGTCCGATATAGCCAACTATGGTAAAATACGTTAACTAAAAAAAAATTAATTATGAATATATCATTTATTAATAGCAATAACTAAGCATGACTACTTTATCTGCCATGTATATACAATGCACATGGTAGTTAGAAAAAGAATTGTATTCCCTCAAAGCTCTTTACCGAGGTTTCATCGGAAATATATATTATGAGACCCCCGAAAAACCAAAAATAGCATCTTAGAAAAGGTTCCGCGCTCACCAGTGTAAACAGGATTACTAAATTTAGAAGGGCCATTTAATGCCAAACAAAGTATTTTATTTTAGAATATTTAAGAAAATCACCCGATCCAACTGCCCTTTAAATTGAATAGTTTTTGAAAGTTCTAATTTTCTCCAAAATGACTGAACGATTTTGTTTAAAACACCAAAATATTTAAGAAATTGTTCTGTGTAATTAAATTTATATTTCTAACTTTCAAGGCAAAACCTCTGTGGACCTCTTTTTAAGAGATTATACAAAAATTCCTACTCAAAAACATTTTAAACACTCTCTCCATCCTTTAGTCTACCATATCCCTTGTTACTGTGTAAATATGCAGCGAAAGATTAGCTTGATTAACAAGAAGTTGATAGAAAATTTTGGTTTTGTGAGAATAATTAATAGAAATGTGAGTAGAGAAGTCATAAATGCTCAGAAGATTCTCTTTTTTTTTTACAATGTACATAGTACTAGAGAAGCGTTGTATTTCATCAAAAAATTCCATAGGGTAATTTCACCGGGAATAAAAAAAACATATTTATAGAAAAGTGCGTGTGTAAGTGTGTTTGTGTGTGCGTCTGTAAACAAAATAGCTTAAAACTTTTCGTTGTTAAGCTATGCTGCCCACAAACATACACACATATAGATATTTTTCTAAAAATATTTTTATTGGGTTCAGGGGGTACGAAAAATGTACTCCCATGAAATCTCGGTAGCGAATTTTTGGGTGCAATAAAATACCTTCTCCGTACACTATGCACATACTACGTATAGAGAAAAATGTACAAAAAGTGAATTAAATACCAAACTTGGTATTTAAGTTCAGAATCTTCAAAGGACGCGAAAAGAAGATTTTCAAAAAATTCCCCCAACTCCCAACTATCTTTTATATGGAACATATTTTGAAAATTTTGATTTTCTCAAAAATGGCTCTAATGTTAAAATACCATATGTTGAAGATCTATTTAAACATATATGGGAATATCCACTGAAGACCTCTTCACTCTGGATGATTTCGTATAAATAGTAAACGGTAAGACATAGTCAAAAACTTACTGCACAATAATATAGATCTCGTTAAAACACACAATATATATCATGTACATGTTTTGTCAAGTTAACCGTTTTTGAGATATTTTTATTCACGATTTAAGTTTTAAAATACATAAACGTTTTTCAAACGGCGAGTGATATTTCCTTTCGTATCTCTTTTGCTTTGACTCTGGACTTCTAGTCGCCCTCCGTGGTGTAATGGTTACCATGCTGACTTCATATACCGAAGGTCGCGGTTTCAAACCCGGCGGAGGACGATGGATTTTTTCGGGTGTAAAAATCCGTAGCATGACTTCCCTCGGAAGGGAAGTAAAGCCGTTGGTCCCGTGTCCTAGATTTACGGCACGTAAAAGAACCTCAAGTCTTATAGAGAAGCCTCTGAGCAAAATTAAGCGGTTCTTCACGCCCAATTTAGAATGGGACGCTGAGTACCACAGCAGTTAAAGGGCATCAATAAATAAGACGCCATTTACATGTTTTCTAGACTTCTACAAAGAGCCAAATTTCAAATGTTTCACATAGCGACGAGCTTTTAAAATATTTTAATATCGCTTTAGCCTAATATAATTCCTTATTTCCGTTCTAATTAAAAGGAAACAAGTAATAAGACTAATTCTGCTAATGCTTACCTCAATTAGCATGATGTAGATAAAAGAACGATCTCTCATAAAATTGTTTGTTTGTGGAACAACTAGAGAAAGTCATGTTGATGGAGCGTTAGATATTTTTCTCTCGTATTGATGGAAAGACCAGAATAACAAGACGATGACATAGTGAGTCGCTTTTTAGAGCTTATCATATTGCTTAAGGCTTTCGTATTCCTCTTGTAACATCTACCTGCCTATAATAAAGTCATTTCTCAAAGTTCATCACGATTGAAAATAAATAGATACAAAAATAAGATTTCCTAAGAGCAGCTGTAATACAAGTGCGGAATGAAGTTCATGTGAATATAACACAGCATGTTTTTCTGTGAGTTTAATTACATTAGTAGCGTGCTATTTCTGTGTTAATGCAGTCTGTCTACATGAGCATGCACAAAATGTTATCGAAATTCAAAAGATTGTCCTTCCTGAGGATGCGGATATATTTTAACGAACATATCCCTCTGATTTTGCTTTGCCATCAACAGTACGAATGTGCTGCAGGAACTTGTGTTCAGACTCGTTATAAATTCGTGCGCCCTCTGAAATAGGCAACCCTTTCAGCGTATAAGGCAGCAAATATTTCTAGCATGCAGGTACAAAGCCAAAAACATTTCACGGAACGTATTAGGAGAAAACAGAGGATTCGTTGAAAGCCTTTCGGCCTCGTAATATACATACTCTGGGAGCACTTATGATCTTTATTTATTCATTTTTAAGGCGGCTCAGGTTCGATCCCCCGGAGACCACATGTAGGATTTACGGTATCACAAAGTAACGTCTGGGTGGGTTTTCTTCGGGTTCTCCGGGCTCTCTTACCATTCATTCCACCTCTCTTTTATAATCACTCTTCCTTTCATCCATTTCACCACCATTTCATATCATCTTCTTTCTCTTGCCAGATATCAGGCTGATCATCGCTCCTAACTTCTCTCTGATCCAGAGACCGTCTGCTCCTCTAAATAAATCTGACCCAAGACGTTAGTTTTCAATTCCTCGGGAGGGGGGGTATAAGTCCTCAATACGGACAGGGTAAACAGCAAAAGAAAGAACATTTAATTTTAAGTTTGTTTAACATGTTGAACAACATAATTTCTAAGTTTAGATTTGCAAGGATATTCGCTATCGAAACCGCCACTTACAGCTTCATTAGGAGAAAATACAAAAACTTCACTGCAGTAAAAGTCACACTGCATAGGCTTACCGAAGCTGAAATAGGCTACAGTTGATCCAGCCTTATAATCAAAATGTGTAAAAATATTTTGTATCCCTTCGCCTTAGCTTTGTGTTTGTGGAAAGAAACAACTCACCTTTATCATATGAATTCAGAAGATACCACGCAGAATTAAACGAAATCTGCAACTTTTTGTAGCTCTTCTATTCACATTCTTTACTAATCTCATATTAATCACAACTCCCGAATTACGTTTTATTAGAATAGGTACTTCTTGAAAATCCACAATAAACGCACATATTTAAGGTACTAGATATTATGGCAGCTTTGGTTGCCGGCGTATAGCGGTTTAGTAATTGGCGCTATATGTTTACATCAAGTTGTTCTCTAAGAGTGGAGCAATTGTAGATAATTAAGTTAAAGAAACAAATAAAAGTGTCAGAATGCAAATGCAAAGTGTAAGCATATGTTACCAATTAAAATATATGTATAAACATACATACTTTAGCTTCACTCAGTTCACATTGTGAATTCACTAATGTGAACTAGTTCAATTTACCTCTTCGCAACATAGTGAAGAAATGCAATGCGCACTACATAGGATCTTCTTCGGACTACTTCACTCCCTGTGGAGTCGAATAATCTCTCGCGTATGTAGCACTCACTGTATGTCACAACTGTCATCACAAACTGCTCTTAATGTCATATCAGAAACGCACTTGGCATCTCGCTAATTCTCTCGGGGGACCTCACTCTCTAAAATACCGCTGGAAATTTCCCCAGAACATTATAAAATCACTATTGTAATACTAGTTTGAAAACATTAAGGGCTTCAAGGATTATGTGTGCATACATACCACAACGGACATGTGTGTGTACACATACCTTAACCAAATTCTGTTCAAGGATGAGAAATCGTTTTAAAACAAGGGCATTATAGATGCATTTTACTAAGGATCAGTTAACATTTGGAAAATAAAATTATAGAATCGGGCAGAAAACTGAACAAACCGCTACTTTTTAAATATAAAAATATTCTAAATATCTACTGCTAGAACATATGTTGATGGTTGCTATAGTAAACATGCAGTTTTATAATCCATGCATTGTATACATTATACCTTTGGATATAACGTTCCAAGTTGTACTACAAATATATCTTTATCACATCTTTATATCTGTTTACATTTCCAATTTCTCTCAGTAAAATTCAAATGTTATAAGCTGATATGAAAAACGCAGCAAAAATGTCGAGAAGAAACAACATTTGGCAGAAGGTTAAGTTAAATTATAACGTCTTAGAAAACATAATATTGAAACAACATTCTCGGAATCAATGTGGAATAAAACAGAGAAATGAGTTACAATGATATAGCAACGTTTTCTCGTTAAAGTGTAGCTGAATGATTTTCAGAAACTTTCATACTATTTGTTTATTTTGTATTATATGCGCTCCTAAACGCGGTAAGTTTGGGTGATAGTATGAAAAGTTTGCTATTTTCGCTTGCTTTTGTAATATTTTACACTCTTTTGAGAGAGAAAATGTTTAGTTAAAACCTCTTGTTTCACCTTCATTTCCAGACTTTTTAGAACTGAGTAAATTACATTGTTAAAAGCTGTGGTATGTACGAAAAATATTGTTACTCCCCTTAGTCTTTTTAACTTTTCCTCTTCTCTCCATTTCATATAGTTAGAGCAAACAGTAGGAGCGAACTCCTCAATTCGATGCTGGCAGATTGCATAAATTATAAAATAACTTATGGGCACAAGGTATTGCGTAGCCCACCTGGGTAGTGTGGTGGTAGCGTGTCTGCCTCACGTTCAACAGGTCGTGAGTTTGAATCTCGCTTAGGGTGAGTTACCCGGGTAAGGTTTTTTTCGGGGTTTTCCCTTATCCTGAGAAGACGAATGTCGAGTAGCTTTAAGCTCCATGGACCCCGATATAATTTGAGCATCATTTCACCAATTTCATTCATCGTCCGATATGACCAACAGGTTAAAGGACGTTAAGCTACCAAAAAAAAAAAAAAAAAAAAAGTATTGCGAGCGAGACAGTTGTAGTTGATCCTAAAATATCAAAAAATGTTTTTCCTTCTTCCTTTTGTCAAGCCTTCTAACATTCTGAAGTACGTGTACCTGTAATTTCACCCTTAAAAATTAAACTTTGCGGCTTCTAACCAAGTCCCCCAAACCTTATGTAAATCCAAACGTTGCATAAATGCCAAGGTCCGTCTTACTTTCGTGGTTTTTGTTTTCTCGTTAAATAACCCATTAACAAAGATAACCTACATATTCGCTTAAAACATAGAAATAGCTTGGAAAAGAACTAAGCTGTATCAGGTGAGGCACTACCCGGTATTTGACGTGTGCAGATAACTCTAAATGGGTTAAAAGAGTAGTAGAACTCAACAGGGCTATTTCAAGTTAAAGCCCACCAGTGAAGGACTAGTGAAATAGCCTTCTCATTACCAATTTTGATTATCAGCGGAGACGGTGAGCGGGTTGAGGTCATTTCGAGAGGTAAAACGAAGGTCGTCTCTCAGGAGTTCTCCACTTGCGAATTTCAAGAAATAGCACCATTGAAATCTACGATTCTTTTAACGCACGAAGGGATATCTGTATCCGTGAAATACGGAGCAGTTGGGCCACTGGTAGAACCTCCTCATAATGAAAAATGCTTAAGCTCAATTCCTGAAGGTTTCGAACTCAAGACCCAGGCTAGACTACCAGGCGTGAGAGCCTTTCCTGATTGAAGTCCTAAGATGGAAATTGAAGTTGTCCTCCACAGGTACCCGGAGGAAGTTGTCGGAAGACAGGGAGAAGAAAAGAAGGAAGAAATGGAGAATTTCTGTGCTACGTGAGCACATCTTAGACCGGTACAAAAAAGGTGTTACATCACTTTAGGAGTTCACAGACAGAACAAGTGTGTAAAGTAGAATTTTACCACGATCCAACCCCGAACTGTTTATGTGAACTCTGTAACAGCCATTGTGACCGTTATCATGTATTGCGTTGGGTAAAATGTCTAGAATCAGTCACAGAATATTGTACGAGCTGATATCAATACATTTTTTACAATGTGTACACACTTCTTTTTATATTCTTTGATAAAGGAAATCAATACTAAATTTCCGACATTTCCATTCACATGACTTTCTTTACAACTCTGTAACACATTTTTGTTAAAAATCTTATTCTGCTATCTACTTCATGCTATTCGAGACAAACATCAGCAGAAATGATCATATATACTTGCTTCTTTGTGAGCAAAAGGAAAATAAGGGAATTCAGGCTAAAGCGATAGTCAAACGGTTAAAAATGTTGTTATGAGATTGTAATCCCTTTCTTTGCACGGCCAGGAGTTAAGAGGAAAGTTTAAATGTTGAAATCCTGAAATGAATATCAATAAATATCTTAGAAACGGCCAACTTCAGGAGAAAAATGCATACCTATCACATAATTTGCGTGCTTTAACGAGATCTACATTTTTTGTGTAGTAGGTTTTTGTCTATCTCTTGCGGTTTACCAGTTATGCAAAATTCATCTAAAATTAACAACTTTTCAGAGTTCATTCACAGAAAATTCAAAATATATATTTTATCTGTAATGTAAATGTCTTTAATGTACGGTATTTCAATCAAAATCATTAAAGGTATTTTTGAGAAAACTAAATTTCTGAAAATTTTTCCATGTAAAATGTAGATTTTCTAGTCACATCCTGAAAATATATTAAACTGAAATATGAAATTTGATATTTTACCGACTTTTTTTTTTGAGTTATCGTGTTCGCAGACACACGGACACATACACACGCGTACCTTTTTCTAAAAGTGCTTGTTTTGGAAATAGAGGCTCCCAAATCGTGTGTTTCCTGTGAAATGTCGGTATCAAACTTTTGGGTGGAGTGTAATACCTTCTCTGCCTACGTACCGTGTAACTAAGTAGATAAAATAAAAACTTCTTAAAATGTTCATAGAAGAAATCTTCAAATATCTTGGGTTTTCCCATGTAGCCTATTAATATCTCCAAATATACAACAAATAAAGCGTGAAGTTTTAAGGTACCGCATAGGTAAAAACACTAAAATGTGCAATTTTTTACATGAGGTTCACATTTTCTGTGTGATAATTGGTATGTACTCTATAAATAAAATACTCCAATTTGGAACCCCGAAGTTAAAGATCTACTGAAAAATAAATTATATACTAGACAAAATCCGATGTTCTCCATTCACATGACTCTCTTTATATCCCTGAACAAATTGTTAATAAGCTACTTCATGCTAATCGAGATAAACATTAACAGAAACGGTCTTATTCCTTAGCTTCCTTATAAGTAGGAGGGAAATAAGGGAACATACTAGGCTGAACCAACAGTCAAATGTTTTAAAATGTGGTTCCTCTGGGATTGAAATCCGTTTCTTTGCTTGGTCAGGAGTTGAAAAATTCCTGTATGAGAAAAGTTTTAAGTATTTTAAAACTGAAACTAATAATAAGGAATATCTCAAAATATCTCCAGGAAAAAAATGTATATGACATAAAATATATCTCTTGCGGCACACATACACACAGACGGATTTTTTTCTATTTTTTTTTTTTCATTTAGAGTAGGTACCCCAAAACATGCATTTCCAATGAAATCTCAATATCGAATTTTTGGTTGCAACATAATACCTTCTCTATGCACTATCTACATATAGTGTGTAGAGAAAATAAAAATATAAGATCTACTTTTAAACTTCTTTAACATGCTCCTCTTCATGAAGAATTAAAGATTTCTTGCTCAAATTTAAATTTCTGTATAACTAAAAAATAATAAAAATCTGAGCTGGTCTTTTTGGGAAATGTTGATTGTTTGGCTGTAAGGAATTCTCAAACGTTTATTTTCAGTAATAAGTATTAAATATATTATTTTATGCATAATCAGTACGTATTATATACACAAAAGTGCAAGTCAATTTCTTTCTTCAACAGTTGCCCACCAATGCTGAAACCTCAAAAATTAGTTTAGATGTCATCACATGGATCAATTTGAATATTAGAATATATTTGGGAAAGGATTGGACAAAACGACATTTTAAAATTAAAATGTCAAGCAAAATTCATTCACATCAACACTTATATCTCTGAATTAATTCATAAATATCACGTTATTACAAATCAGTATACGCATCTAAAAAGTATAAGCAGAATATAATACTAAACAGTGGAAATGAATTTTTTACCAATTTTTGACTGTATCTTGATTTTCTCGTAAACCTGTTTTCTCGTACATTTTGCGGCTTTAAAACTCTCGTCAAGTTGCACTTTTGTTCAGTTTCAGTATATATTCTTTGAATATCAATGAATAGCTCTAAAGAAAACTGTTTTGGATTTAGAATTTTAATAATTAAATATATGACTGTTTAAAACATTAAAAGTGGAATGCACCTCAATATTTTTCTTAGGAAATATTGTAGGGTCCGTGTGTCTGTGTGTGTGAACAGCATAACTCAAAAACAAAAGTTGGTTAAATAATAAACGATAATTAATTTCAGCATTTTCCAAAAATACAACACCCAAGGTTTTCAAGAAAATCCCTCCACGCCGATCTACGCAAAATTTTGAAAAGTTTGATTTTCTCAAAAACGGCTCTAACGATTTTGATTAAACTGCTGTATACCAAAGACATTTATATAATAAATAAAATAGTAACTTGAATTTTCTGGGAGCCTCTGAAGACCTCTTCATTCTTATTACTTTTATTTAACTGTTAAACCATAAGATATATAAACAAAATGTACTACACAAAAAATGTAGATATTCTTATTGATGGAATATACATTTTTTGTGTAGTCAAACATTTCCGAGAATATTCATGTTATTGGTTACAACTTCAAAATACTTTTTACTTTTCTTAAACGGTAATGTTTCATTCCTTTTTCTTTTGTTTTTACTCCTGGCCATACAAAGAGAGCCGACTTTTAATCATCTTGCAATCAGCTTTTAAAACGTTTGACTAACGAGTTGGCCTCTCCCCTGTTTCTCTTCTACTTATGAGGAACTCAATAATAAATGCATTTATACTAATTTTTACCTCAATTTGCGTGAATTAGGTAGAAGAATAAACTGTTTAAAGAATAATTTGTTACTGAGTAGGCACAGAAAGTCATGTGTATGCAACACATCATAACTGTTAAACATTTGTTATTATTATAATTATTATTATAACAAAATACTTGATATATCAAACTAACTCAGAGTGAATAGAGTCATAGGTAATTTCCAAAAAATTCAAGACATCCATTTTATTTGGCGTGAAAATGTTTTAAACATTTGGTATTTTAATCAAAATCGTTAGTCATTTTTTGAAAATCAAAACGTTTCCAAGTAAAGCCTAGTTTGGGGATTTCATTAGAAATATTCCCTTTCTTGAAAGATGCTGAACATAGATATTAACTTGGTATTTATTCGACTTTTCGTTTTTGAGTTACGCTGTTCCCTCACAGACACACGGATTTCTTTTTAAAATGCCATTATTGGATTTACCGGTGCTCAGAACATTTATTTTATGTGAAATCTCGGTATTGACTTTTGATAGAAATATATTACCTGCTCTACTTGTTTTGTACGAGTAGAGAAATTAAGCAATATTATATAGTCTTATTGCTTTCATTTTCAGCAAGTAGTAGCTGAAGAAAATTACGCAGAGTTTTATGTTGATATTTTTGGTGCATAGGGCGTAACGCTTTTCACTTGTTTTTCAAAGTAAACCACTTGAAAATTTGTTCAGCAGACATTGCAGTTTAGCAACTATTGTTGTATACCAGAAAGAAAACCAAATTTAAAGTGAAAACGCAAAACGATATTTCACCGCTACATTGGTTGCACCTGTGTGTAATGATGATTACTAAGAATAGTGCTGGAAACTTTTGTACATACGAATTTTGTTTTAAAAAGTAATTACGCCATAGATGAGGTTCTTAAGAACAATTATCAGAATTTCAGTTCACATCCTTTTCTAAATCTTTGAAGGGAATTTTTCCAAAAAATGTAATATTAAAAGTTATCCCCTTTGGAAGATAGCGGTTTATTCCAGCAGTTTTCAAGGTTCTATTCCAAATTGTTAAAAGACATGTTAAATTACCTTGCCCTGATTATTTCATTTAGGTGATGTTAATAATAAGAAATTTAATGATGTGTTGAACTTCAACCACCCACAACCGCACTGCTTGATAATTTTGTATTGTCATTCATTTGTTTCAAGATTATCACGGCTTCCTGCTATTGTTTTCTCAGTGCTACATTTCATTAACGTTAATCAAAACAGATGATACAAAGGGCTATTAAAATTCATATTCTGCTATAGGTTCCCACTAAGAGAAAGCGTAGTATATGCAATTAAAACTGTTTAATTCATTTTTTTTTTCTTTTCCTTTTGGTATTCAACTCCCTTTGTTTCTGTATATAAAATTTTACTCCCGATATCGAGAAATGAAATACGGTTTGGGAAGAAAACGTTTCAGGTCTATGTTTATGATACCTCTCCGGCATTTGCCAGCTATGAGGACAGGAAAACCTGGGAAGCGACGGAACTTTGGTCAGGAACAACGGTCCTGGGAAGATTTGAACCACAGGGGGCGGGGGTTCATGACCTCATGCTGAAAGAATTTCACCCACCTGTTTCAGTATTTCGATTTTCTCTGTTACTATTGTTCATAACCAAAAGCTGACGAGTAGATAATATATTGTAACTATTTAAGACTCACTTTACCATGTTTTCGTTGTCTCTTATTTAATATCTTCCAGTTCAACTTTCCACTGTCACTTGCTTAGTTATCTCTATGTTTCGGACATGTCTTTAGGTTGAGTTAACTTCTATTATATTGTATGTCGTTTACAAGCGAGCGGAGAGGAGAGGGGCAGTAGTTATGTTTTGGTTACAATATAGTATTGACCTTCACCAGCAGTGGCTCTTGTACTTAGATTGTGCTGTGCTGTGCTGTTTAAGTTATAGATGGAAATAGGTGGGCACAGAAATAACTATACAGTTTTGTAGCAAATATAATTGCTTTCTCTAACATGAATGTACAATGTACATTATAGGTAGAGGTATTGTAATCCACCCAAAAATTGGATACCGAAATTTCACCGGAAATATATGTTTTGAGGGCCACTAAATACAAAAATACACTTTGGTAAAAGGTTTGAGTGTGTCCGTGGACTGCATAATACAATAACGATAAGTTGGTTAAATACCAAACTTTAGAGATTCTCCCAAGAAGCTCAATGTATTGCCATGTAAATATATTTAATATACTGCATTTAAAATAAGTCCTTTTTATAAAATCGAAGATATCCATCTAAAATGTAGTTTGAGGTAGAGAATTTTCCTGTAAATCTCGTTGCGCCCCCTTAGATGATACTGAACTTAAATGCAAATTTGGTATCTAATGGAGTTTTCGTTTTTTAGCTGTATTATCCACAGCCATACAAACACACACACACACACACGCGCGCACACAAGGGCCTTTCTCTGAAAATCCTCATTTTGGGATTCAGGGATCTTCAAAACATGCATTTCCGGTGAAATATTAATATAGATTTTTTTTTTTAAGAAAGAACCGTTCTCAGGTATTCCCCTTCATTGATTTCAATTTTAAAACTACTTAAGCTTTTCTCAAATGTGAAGTCCTTATCGATTTCTTCTCTCCTTTGTGTTACTCCAACTCGAATTTCAATGAAAATCGCATAGCGACAGCTTTTAAAACCTTTACTGCCGCTTTAGCACATTATATACCCTTATTTCCCTTCTACTTATAAGGAGCTAAGTAATAAGATAATTCCTTGCAATGGTTATGTTGCTTAGCATAATGTAGATAACATAATAATTCTTTGTGAGAATAGCTTGTTTGCAGAGCAGACAGAAACAGTTATGCGTATGGAAGACACCATACATTTTTTTACTATAGAGTAACAAATAAAATAATATAGCTGTACCATGGTGGATCAAATAATCAGTTCTGTGTGTGATTTACATGCGTGGACAACTATTTCATAAGATTAAAATATAGTTTCTGTTGACTTCGTCATTTCAGAACAGGATGTACATGTGCTGCTCGTCTGCTTAGAGCGAATGCCTGACAGCTCTTAGAGAGGGGAAGTAGTAGTGAAACTTTGTAACACGTAACTATTTTCTAGTCAAAGTGCAGCCGTGTCCGGTTATCACTATATCTTCACTTCCTTTCGCGACATCGCCGCACTACGCAGGCTCTTCTCCCATCACTGGGAGTGGGACACAAGACTTCTGAATTTCGCTCACTGCCCGTTCTAGCAGTCAAAGAACAACATTTTACGTCGCAGCAGAAACACACGCCCCAACTCGCTTCTAACGTACTGATCAACTGACTCACTCATTGACTTGCATACATAGCAGCTGACATTTCTACAGAACCTTCTATGACGTTCTGGAGGCGAGGAGAAGAGAAAATTACAGAAGATTATACGTGTCTGTCGATATCGGGGTGTTTGCGATGGACTAGAGCGCTGCTTATGATTGTTTACCTTTAACTGACTGCAAAGCGGCGACCTCTCAAATCTTGATCGTAACTGCTGCTTTAGAGAATTCATAAATGTGCATTAATTATCACACTGCTGCTAACACTTTAGGAAATTGTATTTAAGCTGTTATTTCTTTCATTAACTATTTCTAATAATATCACGTTCCAAATAAATTCATGACCGTAATTGTTAATGTATACTGGACATGATGTTCCTTTTTAATAAAATATATATTTATGGAATTTTAGTAGGCAGAGAAACTCTCTTGGGTGTTACACTTTAAAGCACACTGGAATCAACTTACGTGTTATTCTGGTCTTTAATATTCCCGGTATGCTGTAACAAATGACCTGAAACGTCTTCCAGATTCGCATTCAAGTGTTGTGAATTTTAAAAGCATATGTTATTTTTAAATGTATAATTATTCATGAATTACTCATGCTTGCAGATAAAACATACTTGTCTTATTTTTTCCGGCCTGACGACGGAACCATTCCCTCGTATTTTCGTTAGAATGGAAGAATTTATACGCAGAACACATTAACTGCGATATTGTGATCTGTAATTATTTGAAAATACCCTCATTCTATTCTGTCTTAACCTTTTCTTTTTATTCTTAAAGTCAAGTCTAGTGATCTAATGCCCCCCCCCTTTTTTTCCTCAGCCAAGAACATGGTGCACATTTGCTTTTTTTGTGCAGACCATTGTGTAGCATGAAATGAGTCCGTGCAGTGTGCCAGAAAGACCAAAAGAAAAACCATGGATGTCATCAGAAAAAACAAGCCCCAGGCAGGAGTTGGTAGGAGTGGTTCAGTCCTTCTCAGTCTGAAAGAGAATTATAATGAAAAAAAATAAAACAACCCTTAACAAACTAGGTCTGCCGTGTCGTGAAACATAGGAAACAAAAGAGTGCGCACGGCAAAGCTACCAACTACCGGGTTCCACAATTCGCCAAAACATTTCTGAGCTGCATTGGGTTTTGGAGTAAATTGCCAGGTTACAATTTCACGGTGTTTTAGGTCAATGGTTGAGGTAATGAAACAACACCAATACTGTAAACATATATCATATTTTCTCTAGTATGAATGTACATTATAAATAGTAATACAGAGAAGCTATTGTAATGACCTGAAATTATGATACCGAGATTTCACCGAAAGTACTTGATTAGAGGAACGCTGAATGAAAACAAAATTATTTTTAGAAAAAGGCGTTTGTGCGTTTGGAAAGCATAACTCAAAAACCAAAAGTCGTTTAAATATAAAACCTGGCATTTAAGCTCCATATCTTCCATGGATGCGACGCGAAGATTTTCATGAGCATTCTCACATCTCAAATTACCATCTACATAGAAAAGTGTTCGAAAATTTATATTTTCTCCAACTTTTCTAAAACAATTTTAATTAAATGCTATATAGTAATGATATTTAGATACGAATACAATGTACTCGTACATCTTGAATCTTCTGGGAATAACTTCTGTTGACCTCTTCTTTCTGGATGACTTTTGTATAGCCGGTAAATTTAAGAGATAAAGAAAAACTCTACACAAAATATGTAGAACTCGTTAAAACACACAATTTATTTCATATAATTTTTTTGTGGTTTTAGCAATTCCGAGCTGTTTTTTGTTGTTTCAGTTTTGAAATACTTCAACTTTTCTAAAACGGGAATTTGTCATTCCTGTTTCTTTTGTTTTACCCTTGGCTATGCAAAGATAGCCGAATTTTATTCACAGAGCAGACAGATTTTAAATTATTTTACAATCGCGTTAGCCCTTATTTCCCTTCTACGTATAGGTAAGAATAGGTTTTAAGATCATTTTTGCTAATGTTTATGCTGATTAGCATTAGATAGATTGAAGAATAATAGTTTGTTACAGAATACATAGAGGTTTTTGAATAGAACACGTCATATTTTTAAATATGTAATTCATATGAAATACGAATCTACAAACAACTAATTACTTTTTAAAATAACGATCATAAATATTTAAAATGTTATATCAAACAAAATAATGTAGAGAGTAAACTATGATCTGGATTTTCAAATTAATTCAGAAAAACGTCTAATTTCATCTGTTGTTAGTTAAAATTGTGCACCTATAAAATAAATTATCGCTTTGTGCTTGAAATGTACATTTTTTCCAAAATTTTAGAGTATTCTTGTAAAGAAAATGAATAAACTGAATGAACTGATTTTCCACTATCCCTCTTATGAATTTTTAAAGGCAGCGCACTGTGAATTCTGACATAAAATTCACGAAAATTTCTGCTTATGGTTTGCTCCATGGTTCTAAGATTGTCATTTCTACTATTGTTTTTTAATATTTATCATTTTAAAGCTCCTAGCATCAATTTAATTGACTTTGACTCATTTAAGTAAAGTGCATTGTAAAGCTTCAAATCATCCTCCAAGTTTCACCTCACCTTCGTATTTTTCACTATGTGTACCACTACCACAGCTTTTAATTTACATATTTTCTACTCTCAGAATAACTTAGTAGTAGGGTAATGTGCCCGAGAAATTTCAAAAATCCATACTATGTAAGAGATCCTTGAAATCTATACAATTATTATATACAATTTCAGTGATACTTATGCCATGTATCAAAATTCTACCTTTCATGTCTATTATATAACAGTTTTGTATTGGGTAATATCATTGTCCAATTAAAAATGAGCTACGTAATGCATTCATAAAATCTCAAATTTGAGAATAAATGGGTTAATATATCAGAATTAAAGTATTATTTGGAAGGCAAAAGTGATCTTTTTCTTTAATGTACTTTTGAGAGCCGTTACAACATTTTGAAAGACATTATAAAAATGTTGATTGTGTAGAGCGTTTTGAGTATGGAAAAGTGTTGGAAAACAGAGTTTAAAGTTGGAAGTATTAATGAGCATGCGCCTGCCCATTTATAGCTTCAGTTAATTGGTAGTTAAAAGTGTAACAATTGGGGAAAAACTAGGTATTTTATTAAAGTTTAGAACCCATTAATTTATTATAAAAAAAATGTTTTAATTTTTCAGTTTATGATCAAATTTCACCTTGATTTAGAGAGATCTTTTCGTTTTTGTTTTATTTTGTTTGCTTTTTGGCCGCTGAAATGCCGAAACTCGAAGTTAAAATGTGTTAAAGATAATTGAGCAGGTCATGGTAAATAAACAGTTGGGTGTGAAAATAACCAGCTGGAGATCACTGCAGAAAGAAGTTGCACAAGAGGCTAATGACGCCGCAAGAATGGCTGGGCGTATGAATGAGATTGTATGAAAAAAAAAAAATTAAATATTCTAAGTCAAGAGCATATAAATCAGTGATACGCCCAATATTGACATATGCTGCAGAAACATGAGCAGACATACTGAAACAAAGCAAATCTTAGACCCAAATGAAATGAATAGTCTGAGGAAAATTGTACATAAATCAAGAAAGGATAAAATTACAAGTGAAGACATACAGTTACAGTTGAATATCCAAATAACAGGCATTTTGTACATAAAAGAAGACTCGAATGTAACCAGCATATATCCCGTATGGCATCAGACAGGTCGTGCACATAGCAAGAGACAATTTGCTAGCAGATGGTAAGCTAGCCTCTGGTTCCCAAGGTCGCGGCTTTAAACCCGGCGGAGGGCAATGGATTTTTTCGGGAGTAAAAATCCTTAGCATGGCTTCCGACGGAAAGGAGTAGATTTACGACACTTAAAAGAATCTCGAGTCTATAAAGGGGTCTGTGAGCAAAATTAAGCGCTCTTTCACACCCAATATAGAATGGGATGGTGAGAACCATAATACTTAAAGATTGTCCATAAATAATACTTTTTTTTTTCAGATGAAAGAGCACCAGGGAGACAAGAAAGAGATGAGGGTACCCTAGTTCAGGATGAAACAGAACACAGGCCTAATAAAACAGAAAAAGAGAAAGAAGAGGATATGTTATACAATAATTAAATATGATTAGGAATTCATTTAAATACACATTTTCCATAAATAATATTCCTAAACTCGAAAGAGTTCAATAACACGTTCACAAACTCAGTTTTGTTCATCAGACTA
Organism: Hymenopus coronatus; assembly: GCA_030762935.1. Classification (NCBI taxonomy): domain Eukaryota; kingdom Metazoa; phylum Arthropoda; class Insecta; order Mantodea; family Hymenopodidae; genus Hymenopus; species Hymenopus coronatus. The sequence continues at coordinate 88,987,319 of CM060894.1, read as the reverse complement.
ATTACTCCGCTTATTCAAATTCTGTATCTTCTGTTGGTTATATATTCTGCCAAAATGGCACAAATTTCAAGTTAATTAATAACAGCATGCCAATGTTTAATTAATGACATGCACTGCGTAAAAATGTTTGTTTGACTGCTTCCGTGGTCGAGTGGTCATCGAGTTGACTTCTGACTCGGAGGTGCAGGGTTCAATTCCCGCCTGGGACAGCGAAATTTTCTCTAACCAAAAGTATTTCCTATCCCTCACAGAATCTGGAAGAATGAATGTGAAAGTTAAATTTTATTGTAATAAAATAATTACCTAATATCAACCTACCGTTAATAGAAAGTTATTTCACGAGTTGAAATCCCCCGAAATTACCATATCAGTTGAAGGGGGATATACAAATGACAAAAATGCTTAAGCTTCGGAATAATATTAGCCGGTAGTTTTCTATAGGAGAGGAACATCCTGCGCATGCGACATACTTAAGATCTATGGCGGCTACTACAACTTAAATTACTTATTTCGAAACATAGAGGACATGAACGCAACGTTTCATGGGATCGCTCACTGAAAATGTCGAAACATTTGGTGTAAATGAATACTTAACTCAGAAGCTATCTTCAGCTAGCAGAACAAAACACTGTTGACATTCTGAGTGCAGAATGCCTAAAATAATGCTGATATAGTCCGAAGAAGCATAGCATTGTCATTTACCAAATTTACATAATATCGATTTTACTTTCTTGTCATAGTCATTTGTTTTATGAATATTTCATGATATACGGTGATGTCATAATTCCATACTGACTCCCTTGCTTACTGTTCTGTACCATTTATATCTTCACGTTTACGACAATGGCCCTTAATGTTTCGTGACCGCGAATCTACAAAGTTGCATGTGACTTGCACTTTCACTTTATTACCTGTCAGTATACTAGTTCAAGTTTTTGACACTGTTATAAATACATATCAGAACGAAGATGTACAATATCTCACAAATATTTATCGATTCGAAACTGTCTTAATTCACTATTGATTTTTTAAAATCTTTATTTTACGTTGCTTGACTGCAGAGATCTTACTCCGACAGACGTACATGAATCCAATATATGGTTCCTATGACAATTCTTGGTCACATTGAATATAACAATAATAAAATACCAAAAGTATTACAAATTAACTGGTAAGTAGACTATTCTTATATGTTGACTGCAGAGCTCTACTGCGACAGACGTATATTAATCGGGTACCTATTCAAATGGCAATTCTTTGTTATATTGAATATACCCAATGATAATGTACTACAATAATTTACACAGTAATTGGCAGGTAAATTATTCTTATATATTGACTGCAGAGGTCTTTCTACGACAGACGTACATGAATCGAGTTCATGATTCTTATGACAGTTCTTGGTTGCATTGCATATAACACAATAATAAAATACGAAATTAAATTACAAATTAATTGGCAAGTAAACTATTCTTACATATTGACTGCAGAGGTCTGACTGCGACAGAACGTACATGAAATGGAGTTTTATTTATGGGCGCTTTTTAACTCATGTGGTTCTCAGCGTCCCATTCTATACTGGGCGTGAAAGACCGCTTAAATTTGCTCAGAGACCTCTCTATCAGGCTTGAGGTTATTTTATGTGCCGTAAATCTACGACACGGGACCAACGGCTTTACTTCCCTTCCGAAGGAAACTATGCTAAGGATTTTTACGCTCGAAAAAAAGCCACCGCCCTCCGCCGGTTTTGGACTCGATCTTAGGTATATGAAGTAACCATGGTAACCATTACACCTCGGAAGGCGACAGCAGACGTTTGTGAATCGAGTATATGTTGCATATGGCAATTCTTGGTTACATTGAATATAACACAATAATAACATACCAAAATAAATTACGATTAATTGACAAGTAAACTATTCTTATATAAATGTATGGTTAATTATGATGGTTTTGTCCTCCCTGTCTGAGGATGTTTACGTATATGATGATACCAGATTAGCTTTTCTTCTTTGGAGAGATGTTCAAATTGATTTCATGAAGCATATGACGTTTCATATCTTGCTGGTTTCCGACAAAACTGTGTAATATTCTATGGGAAGGTTCTGTAGCTATCTGTATTTGGAATAAAGAGGGCATTCTGCTGAAATGTGCCTGATGGCAGAGTCTTACAGCGGGTACTTTGCAGCGATTCATTCTTGGTGACTAGGTACAAATGTAATGAGTGTCCTATCCTAAGACGGAAAATTAAAATTTGTTCCTTTCTTTTGAGGGACTATGAAATTGTTTTATTACTTATAACATCTCAAATGTAGTAAGTCATTTTTTATAAGGAATGTAATCCATCAGTAAACTTGTGATTGTTTGTTCACTAGAACAGCCATTGTAACACCAAGCGAGGTTTCGGTAACATGTGCATTTGGTAGGTCGTTTATTTTTTTTTTTTTTTTTTTTTTTTTTTTTTAGTGTTTAACGCCCACTTTTACTACTCGTGGCACTGCAGACGATGACACAGATGATATATGAAATGAGGATGGAGCATCGGTGGAATGCGATGGCGAGGGAAACCGGAGAAAATATATACGTAATTTTAATATTGCTACAGAAACATATACGTACTGTTTATCTAGGATCTTATATTATAGAGTGCATTACAACATTTGATACATTTTGTTGTTGAACATTAGAAAGCCGAACATTTACGTGTTATCGTAACAAGCCGGTCGAACGTGTTTTAATCGAAATAAAATGTATTGCCTATATTAATTAAAACTTTTATCGACATTTTAGATATGCATTGCCGTCAATCATGTTTCTCTCAGTGAAGAACTGTATTATGTGTTGCAGAGTGTTGTGGTGTCGAGTCGGTGGTGTTATAATGGCGGTGAGGAGGGCTCGCTCCTGCCCCCGTGAGATGGCGTAGTGACGAGTGACGTCACGCGGACTGGAGGTCACGTGACACACGTGACGTCAGAGCAAGTGGGCTGGAGCCGTGGTGGCGCTGTCTCCCGGAGAACGGCTTACCACACCACCATCCGTTACAGGTGAACACCTCCTTGATTCATTTCACCAGGTCAGCTGTTAAGGGTCACAATTTCTGTTGCTGTCCAACCTGAACTGGGACGCTACGAAACTATTCATGGAGCACCGCTAAATCTCTTTTAGGGTTATGTGAATCTAGTGGGAGAACAAAACTAGATTTCAATACATGGACAAATTATTAACGTCTAAAATATTGTAGTGAGGATTGGATATAAATGTTTGCCTTATATTAAGGGAACTTAATTAATTGTCTTTGTGGGAAATGTCAGTTTAAAAATTATCGCTTTTAGTTTCTGTTTATACAATTGGAGTAGATAACTAAGTATATTTCTTGTGAGTGAAATTCCATTGACCAAGCCCTATGCAGTTTGGATCGATACTAAGGAAAACGATTCTTTATTTCCAATTGCAACAACGCTGAATAGATATTAATTTATGTAATTAAACACTCGGCTCTAAGTTGAATTTTATTCTAATGTAAAATATATGCAGTACAATCCATTCGTGTTCTTTTCAACTAGGACTTGCAGGATTTATCGGAGGGGAAAGGGTGTCGCTTGATGCAGGAACAGGATTTCCCCCACTTTCCCACCTCTAGGTCTAAAAAAAATATGAACACGTTGGTAAAAAATATGAACATATGCTGAGAAGAAAAGATTTAAAGAATATATTTTCATATTCTTCATTTTCCTTCGGCTTGAAAACAAAAGAATAAAAATTATTCTAGCTTCAAAGATACAGTCATTACTTTAACGAGTATCTCTATTACAGTATTAGCAAGGTGCTGTTTTACTTAATCTCGTTGAAGACCGAGAGAGTACACTAGATTATTTTTAGAGCAATCTTTTGGTTTTTATTTCTTTCCTTCCTGTTTAAATTAAACAGAAATCCAACAATGGCATTTTGCAATATATGAATTAATGTATGACAAGATCGAATATGTCAAAGTAAAGATGTATAAGATTATAAGACCATTATTTAAAAAAATAATTTCAAACATCCTATCAGTATTTCAGAAAGGAAAATAATTATTATTTTTCAATAACAATTCCGACCTTTCCGGTTGCAAAATACTTAAGGTTATAGGTAATCGATACAAAATAAGAGTAAAGGATGTCCTCTGTATTTACCCCAAAACTGTAATACCAGTTTGCGCTCTCTCGTTCTAGTTGTTTCACATCACACGTGATTCTTCGTTTCGTTGCATGAGTTATCGGAAGGCAATGCTTCTCCTCTTTTCTGTCGTTTCCAGCATGTACGCGTTATATATAACTTACTGTAAACAATGCATACTCTTTACATCTAAATACTTATTATAAACACTGTGGTGGTTTGCGATTCAAATGCCACAACGTGCCTTCTCTGAGTAAGGTTTTACGAGGCTTTCCTCAGTTCTCATAATAGGTAAATGGCGGGAAGGTATCCTAAATTTAGGCCTTATATTTTTATAATACTACTATGTAAACAAAATTTTACAGTACCATTTCCATAATTGTGAAAAATTCAAATATTTTTTAAAACCAGCATACGTCACAAAATAATATATGTGCTTCTTGTAAATGTCATTGTAAAATTGGTTTCATACCTAAAACTAACAACATATGTTAAGTGAGTCTGTGCATCTACTAATTTGTATTGTTTTTACTGAAAATTGTATTATTTATTCTGGTTTAATAGTTTCAAATGTTTCAGTCTTCCGATATGAGTATGTTATTTCAACAAATCAACTGTACAACAAAAATAATGCACAGAACTTACTTATTCACTATAAATACGTGCAGAATATCAGCTTATCGGCTTATTTTTGTAAAGTTTCAGCAATGCATTACCGGAAAACGTTACATGAAAAATTACCTTCAAGGTTTTTATACCTGCTATAAACGTAATATTGACATAATTACCGAGCGAGATGGCGCAGGCGGTACCGTCTGTAACCGGCATTCAGGATATCCTGGGTATAAATTCGGTTTTCAGAGCAATCTTTTTTTTTTTTTTTTTTTCGTAACCAAGACTGAATTACACCTAATGTCATTTGGTTATCGCGGAACAAAATAATTTGGTACATGGGGAGGTAGCCTAGAAGGACTGGTTGAGCTCTGTGTTCTGATCACGAACAGTGAAAACAGCAGACTAAAGTTCATGCATGATGTCTGGCTCTATACGCCATCTGGCTACGGATAGGAAAGCAGACGTTGGCACGAAGCGAATATGGTATGAATCGGGGATAATCCTGACAGACTACTTCATCGAGGTATCTTACAGGACAATCTGTCGCGATATGACCTAAAAGTGTGTGTGTGTGTGTGTGTGTGTGTGTGTGAGTGTGTGGTGTGTGTTCTATATACATATTTACGATTTTATTTACTATTTTTACTTTCTCTATACGTACTATGTACATAGTTTATAGAGAAGGTATTTTAATGCATCCAAAAGTTCAATACCGAGATTTCACCCGAAATACATGTTTTGGGACCACCTGAATTTTTAAAAAAACGTCCGCGCGCGTGTATGTGTGTGTGGGGCAGTATAGCTCAAAAACGACTGAATTACACCTAATGTCATTTGGTTATCGCGGAACAAAATAATTTGGTACATGGGGAGGTAGCCTAGAAGGACTGGTTGAGCTCTGTGTTCTGATCACGAACAGTGAAAACAGCAGACTAAAGTTCATGCATGATGTCTGGCTCTATACGCCATTTGGCTACGGATAGGAAAGCAGACGGCACGAAGCGAATATGGTATGAATCGGGGATAATCCTGACAGACTACTTCATCGAGGTATCTTACAGGACAATCTGTCGCGATATGACCTAAAAGTGTGTGTGTGTGTGTGTGTGTGAGTGTGTGGTGTGTGTTCTATATACATATTTACGATTTTATTTACTATTTTTACTTTCTCTATACGTACTATGTACATAGTTTATAGAGAAGGTATTTTAATGCATCCAAAAATTCAATACCGAGATTTCACCCGAAATACATGTTTTGGGACCACCTGAATTTTTAAAAAAACGTCCGCGCGCGTGTATGTGTGTGTGGGGCAGTATAGCTCAAAAACGAAAAATCCGTTAAAAGTCCTTTTCCCGAACTGGAAGGCATCTTTTTTCTCATTTCTCGTTTGTTTACTCCTGACAAGCAAAGAGATTAGAATTTCAATTGTTTCCCATAACGACCAGCTTTTAAAGGATGAGACTATCACTTTGGCCCGTGCATTTTTTTATTTACCATCTACTTAAAGGAAGTTAGTAAAAGGATAATTCTGCTTATATTTATCTTGATCAAGCCCCTACACGCCTAGCTGCGCAAACCAGAAACGCTGTCGTAATATGAAGAAGTCAGTTGGAGGGCATAGGTCGCGCGCAATTCATTGTTTGTAATGGGAAAACACTGAAATTTAAAACAGCTATAATTACGTCATAAGGACACCTGAGCAGGAAATAATTGCGACAAGTGCTTTATGATCGTCAGCATCTATGCACAGGGATTAGACCTTGAATGTCCTGTTGGAAGTTGACTAAAATCACTTCATTGACTAGACGGAATTTCATCCCACAACTGAACAAAACAGAAGTAAATATTATCATTGAACTTGAATATCGCATACCTGCATTTAAAGTGTTTTACGAACAGAATGTAAGCGTCACAGAGAGCATAATTCAGCTTTCATTCCGTTTTCTCAGCTTCTTCTCAGTGAATCCATGTATACTTTCCGCTTTTTACTTTAATGCACAAAGTCGTCAACAAGAATTATAAAAAGGGTTTGTCAAGAGTGTCCGTGCAGTAAATTGGTCAAAATGCTGAATTAAAAATGAAAAATATGCTGGGTCCGATTCTAGACTGATGAAGCTATTCTTATTCCCCAGCCTCAAGAGCCTGGAAATATGAATGCGATACTGAATGTGTGTTAAGTTAATCGAGAAATACAGTTTTAATGTGCAGCTCAAATTTAATCAAAATGGTGATACGACGATATTGCCTAAGGTGGTGTGTAAATAAATAAAAACAAATAAATAAAATGATTTAGCAGAAAAAAAAGTATGCAATATTGGATTTTCACAGATGGTATGCACAGTATAAAATTAGGTACATTACAGTGAAATTAGGTACCTGTATTCCGCTTTAGTAAACTATATTCAACCAGTATTTGTGGTATATTTGAGTTAGATAAGATAGGTATATTAATATGTGCACAACAGTAGAGTATGGTCTGTGCTTCCTGAAATAATTTATAAAAATATCTAAAATTAGAATCGATTATTAACATTTTTTATGTTCTAACGCTTTTGCAAAATTCCTTTTTGCACCCTGTGTGATTGTGATTCAGTCTGAAATTACAGATTTGAAAAATTAAGTGAATCTAGATATCGGTTTCTTTTTTGTTTTGTTTTTTATTTAGGACAAATTATAATATTGAATCTAACATTTTAGCACTGCCTTCTAATGCCAATGAAACATATACAAAATAGTTATAAGAATGAAATTAACGTTCTCATTAGCTTTGTCAGATGAGAAGGGAAGCTAAATACTGAAGGAATTGTATGAGGGTTTAGCCGTTATTCTCATGGAAACAATCTCTCATTTCGATGGCACAAATTTCTTACGTCTTGGAGCAGCTGACGACTTACTCAATAATTCTAGTCTATGTATTAAGAACCTAAAATATCATTCGCTTAGTGACCGAGGAAACCCACGAGAACAAATCGGAGTGAATTTGGAACGCAAATGTTACAATTTATTCTTACCGATGGAAAGTGATCTCGGAATCATTTTTCCGGTGGTTGGTACAGTTATGCAGCATAAAAGTGTACCATGTTAATTATTAAACCCTAATACCCTTAAATCACTTCACTTTTAAAGCCTTTTAAGCGTACTGAGCATACGGCAGAAAGTAGGTTTGCCACTCACCTACCGATCGCGGGAGGTTTCAAAAAGCGGCAGAGACACCAGCGCCAGCGGTGAGTCTAGGTAATATATTCCAAGGTCTTTGATCTTGATTAACATGCTGTAGTTAACAGATTAATTTTTTTAATAATAGGTTTGTTTACCGTTCAGCTAGAGGTCATCATGTGAATGGAACAAATATTTTTCCCTTTTACGTAAAGGAACCAAGAATAAGGATAATTTCTGCTAATGGATATCTCGATTATCACGAATTGGATAGAAAAATAAGCCTTTTAACAATAATTTGTTAAGATACATAGTGAAATTCATGTGAATGGAACACATCAGATTTTGATTACAACATTCATCTCTATTGTTACATTTATTTATTTGCTTTTGAATTTTCTGATCTACTTTCGGCATCATATGTAAGAGCACAATTATTAAATACATACATTCTTGTTTATGTTTGTGTTCTCAGAAATGACATGTTGCCTAAAGTTCCATACTTTCTTAATGCTTTATAAGCTTGAGTAGGAAACTTTAAGATTGGAATCGCCATAAGAGGTTATTGGCACTCCAATTATAAGAGTTTAACTTTTTCCGTATTATACATAGACACACATTGGTATTATTCTTGTTCTTCTTTCGCTATTTACCCTTCTAATATGGAGGACTTTTACGCCCTAGAACTTACAAGTCAACACCTAAGGTCAGATGCCTTTGAGAAGCGGACGGAATCTTGATAAGAGAGAGTAGCCAAGATGGTGGATCAGCCCGATTCTTGGTATGAGAATGAGGAAGGGGGATGATGTGGAATGGATGAAAGGAAAGTTGATTGTGGAATAGGTAGTGAAATGAATGGAGGGAACCGGAGAATTCGAAGAAACTCGCACAGACTCCGGTTTGTCTACCACAAATCCCGCATGCGGTCCGCTGAGATCGAACCCGGGTCACCTCGGTGAGAGGTGCGCGGTCTAATTACTGATTAATTATACTCTCTTTCTCTGTTTACTCTCCTCGTACGTAGGACTTACACCTCCAAGATTTACAGTAAAACCTGAGGTAAGATGCCTGTTGAGGAATAGAGGCTCTGGATCAGAGAAAGGTCAGGCTGGGTGATCAGCACGATGACAGCGATATGAGATGATAATGGATGAAAGGAAAGATGATTATGGAGATAACTGGTGGAATGAATAACGAGGGATACTGGAGAACCCGGAGAAAAACCGCCTAAAAGCCACTTCGTCCATCACAAATCCCAAATGTGCCCGCCTCGATAGCGTGTCTGCCTCACATTTAAGAGGTCACTTAGGTGAGTTTATCCGGATAACGTTTTGTTCGGGGTTTTCCCTTATCCTTAGACGATGAATGTCGAGTAACTTTAGACTCCATGAACCCGAGATCATTTTAACTTCTTTTCACCGATTTTATTCATCGTACTTTATGATCAAGAAGGTTAAAGGGTATTAAATTAAAAAAGAAATAATAAAAAGTAAAAATCCCACAAACGGTCCCCTGGGATCGATTGGTGAGAGGCGAGAGAGGTCGAACGCCGGCTACGGTGCCACCCTGATCACTTATACTCACCTAATAAAATCTTTTAGTGTAACTGAAGTTGTTATAACCTAAGATATGAACACTTTTTTGTAGTTTTAATGTACTTTAACATGGTAGGTCAAATCGGACGTTGAATGAATTCGGTGAAATGATGTTATAATGCGTCCGGGGTTCATGGAGCTTAAAGTTACATGGAATCGCCTTTTTCCTGGCAAAAACAGGAAAAATCCGTATCCAGGGATTCGCTTTATCTAAAATTTACACTCCGACCTCTTGAATGTGAGGTAGACACGCTATCACCCCACTACAGAGGCGGGCTGGGAAACATACTACACAATTGCACATGGTAATAACAATTCTGTGTCTTTTCACTTTCGCGCATTGAAATCATTACATTAAGAAGTGTAAGTGTAAATGGAAACTGGCTGCATAATTACTTGTAACTTCGATTAGAAGTTAGAAGTAGTTATAGGGAGAGTAACTGAAGCATAATGTACCATACATAAGCCAAAATACGGCCTGTATGCGTCCTTGGGAGAAAGGGATGAAGTAGAGACTCGAAGGAGACTTTCAGCTGACGATGTGCGCTAGCAATGATAGGGTCCCTAACGATTTCAACATGACACCAATCTTGATAGAATGCACTAATGCAGATACAGGAGTAGGAGCTGCTATAGCAGCCGGCAGTCACGTCGAAAAAGGAATTTAAGCATTTTTAGTTATACCGGCTAAAACAACTAAGAATGAAATTAAATACATCTCATTTTTATTTAATAAACAATCCAAGTAAAAACATAATTCCATATTCCAAAATTTATTCTTCATGCAATAGCTATTAATAATAAATGTTGGATGCCCGCTAACCCTGTCTTACTCCATCCTGAAGTCCAGGGAATAGCCAAAACATTTCCAGGAAGGAAGGGGCCTCAGCAATCCCCCGCCAGCGAGTTCGTTAACGTAAGTTCTTCCCACCATCCTGACGTAATATCAATCGCCATCGCCTGGTCCCAACGGATAAAGGGGAAACGATGTACAGAAAGGGAACCCGTGATCTCACACGTTACCGCGGAGTCATCTCGCGTTGGTATTACCTATATTCTTTACATCAGTCACCACTAATTCCTCTTTGAATAAAGAAGAGAGCGATTAACCTTGATAGCGTATTCACCTAACGTGCACCGCGTGACCTTCAACAGCGCAGAAGGTTGTTTAGTTCAGTGGCAGTATGCAACATTTTGCGTTTTAAGTGCAAAATTCTCCGTTCACAGATACTATGCTTGCTGTAGCTTCATTATTGGTAGAGTACTTAATATATCTTACATTTCTGTTGATACTTCTGATGTGAAGTTAAGCATTCTTTCATCAACTTTGTAGTTGTAACATGAGCAATTGCTACAAATAATGGCAATCATTATAGTATTCGCATAGTAAACCCACTAGCTCCTAAACTTGGTCAGTACTATGTAAATGCAGTATAACGCTAACAGCATGAGAATTAATTTCTAACGAAGAACTTTCACATTTTATATGAGCTGGCTTTTTGGCAATTAATTGGTATCTAAAAAATTCGAGAAAAAAAGTTCACATTTAAAGCAGTGAATATGAACAGGCCTCTTGATAGTTAAAATCTGATGTGTTCCACTCACATGAGTTTTTCTACCTTATCTGAAACACATATTTTTACAAAAGCGCTCTCTACTTCGCGCTCAAGATAAATGCTAGCAAGAAGTAGAGGGGAAGTAAGGAAATACACTAAGCTAAAGCGATAATCAAATATTTTTAAATCAGTCGCTATGTATTGCAATTGAAATTCCTTCCTCCTTGTATAACCAGGGTGAGAAAAATAATACAATTGAGAAAAGTCAAAGCATTGGAAGCATAAAAATAAATAACAAGGAATATCTTGGAAAGCTTAATCAAAAAAATGTATATACATTGAGTGTTTTAACGAGATCTACGTTTTTTGTGTAGTATTTTTGGCAGTGTTTAACGCCCGCTTTTACTACATGTGGCACCGCAGGCGAGACATACATGAATGAAGATGCAGCACCGGTGGAATGCTATGGCGGGGGAAACCGGAGAACCCGGAGAAAACCCACCCCTGCACCGCTTTATCCACCACAAATCTCACTTGCGGTCGCTTGGGATCGAACCCGGACCGTCTAGGTTTTTGTGTAGTCTATCTAACGGATTTAATAGTTGAGTTTTATAAAATAGCTGATTATCAATGTACGCCATTTTCTATAAATAAGAAAGATATGTTCTAGTTAGGGAGGAGTTGATGCCCTGCGTGTTGGATTGCTTTCTACTCCCGATATTATAAACTATTATAAGGCTTACTGATATACGCCACTGCTGTTAAAAGCCCTTCTGTAACAGTCTGATGTCACGTGTTTACCCAATGCAATGCACGGAGCAAGCTTGTTTGCTGCAATACAAAATCAAGTGAGTTAGTGACGCCTGGTTTAAACTATTACGCATTATTTTTTCGAAGAAAATGAAAGCTGTGTCTTTGAAAAGAGATCCTGAAATTTCTTCTGCCTTTCCTATTGACTCAAATATCCATTTTGATATCTCCCAGTCACCTAACGGCTTCTAGTCTATGAGCCAGTTTAGTTGGCTCATCAAGATGCTCTCGTGTATTCAGTAATTGGTGAGTTGCCGGACCATCTCTCTCGCCCAACTATTCCCTTAAGGGAGAGATCCCGATGTCCGTCCAGTGTTCATCAGAGGTACAAGAGGTGCTCGGCATTCCCAAAGCTCGCCCCATTAGTATCCAAAATGCTTCCTCCACCGCCCTCAGGGGAGTTCTCTTAGTTCTGTCGGACTAATATCCACCATTATAGCTTGGTAAAAGAAAGCTGATAAATGCTTTCAGAAAAGCAAGTTTTCTCGGTGACTGGTCATACTTTCATGGACAATCAGTCGAGTTGTAACCACCAGACGATCTGGCTTTGGAAAAAGTTCGTTGCTATAATGAGACCATTGCGTTTCCATTAAAAGTTTAAACTACTTTTACTTTCTATTCCACTTACCTATAGTAAGTAGAAAAGACAAATACGAGACTCTATCCTCATTTGAATTTATTTCACCTTTTTCATTCACTATTATCATCTTTTTTACTTTCTCTATACGCACTATGTACATAAGGTATAAATAGAGAAGATATTGTATTGCACCTAAAAACATTTGATACCAAGAAATCACCAGAAATACATGTTTGAGACCCCTGAATTCAAAAATGTATTTTAGAAAAATGTACGTGTATCTGTCTGTGTGTATGTTTGTGTGTCTGTGTGCAGTATAGCTCAAATGCGAAAAGAGTGCCAGTACTTGTTCACCACACAACCCTCATATTTTGGAGTCATTTTTTTAAATTGCAGGAGTTTTCAAGCATCATTGTTCAGAGCATTGATTTCTACGTTATAAACTGGTGCATCGGCTTGAGAATTGGCAGTAAAACAGGTTTCTGCACAATGCCAATTTTGCCGATAGAAGCGCTCATCTTCTCTACATCCTTATAGCAGAGGTGTATATGACAATGAATTTGACAATAAATAGCTTAGATGGACATCTATTGGTTGTAGGTTCGAATTATACAATAATAAATTATCGATACCTTCATTATTATAAAATATGACATAAAGTTATGTATGGAATTCCACCCTCCTAGCAATTTGCTCCTTACTAAAATGACTGAACTGGCTGGAAACAAATATCTTGTTTTGAGATTTTGAACTTAATTAACTTCCAAGATAAAGGAGATTGCGTACCCAAATGAAGTTCTTCGCAACTGGCCCTCTCCAAACTACCCTTTACAGAAAGTGTTTTCCTCAAAAAACGACTCTAATGATTTGAATTAAAATGCAGTATATTAAAGAAATTTACATTACAAATAAAATGTACCTATATCTTGAATTTTTTGTGATTAGCCTCTGAAGACCTCTTGATTCTGAATGACTTTTGCATTATTAGTAAACCGTAAGGGATAGCTAAAATCTCATTACACAAAAAATGTAAATTTGGCTATAAATAAAAATGTACGCCATATGATTTTTTGTCAAGTTAATCGTTTCCGAGATATTCCTTGTTATTGGTTTCAATTTTAAGCTACTTAAACTTTTCTCAAATGGGAGGTCATCTCACGTTTCCTCTCTTTTGATTTACTTAGTCGTGCAAAGCGAACCGAATTTCAATGTTTCACATGGGGAGCTGTTTTTTAGCTACAGCTTTAGCCTAATGTATTACCTTATTACACTTCTAATTAGAAGAAACTAATACAACCATTTCTGCTAATGTTTATTTAGATTACCATGATGTAGATAAAAGAATAATCATCTCTAAGTAAAGCAAATAATATGAATGGAACACCTCAATTTTTTTTAAATAAATAGTTCTAGAAGTTTATTATTCTTTGGTAAAAAGAATAAGCCGCCATGGTCGCGTGTTCGAATCTTGGTCAGGGTGAGTTACCGGATAAGGTGCTTTTAGGAGTTTTCCTATCCTGAGAAGACGAATGTACAATAACTTTAAGCTCCATAGACCCCGAGATCTCGTGAGCATATTTCATCAATTTCATTCATCTTCCGGTATAACCAACCAGGTTAAAGGACATTAAGGGGAGTAATGTACGAAAATTGACCAAAATTTTTAAAAATTTTGATTTTAATACACTAATATACAGTGATCCTTGTAGCTTAATCTGAGGTTGTTTTCAGCCATGTGTAATTTTAAATACTTGTCGCATGACCTTTTAAATGGAAGTTTTAATGAGAAGACACTTCAAATATTAAACGGCGTGTTGCTCTAAATGTTTTTCCAACGCTTGTAGCTGTTCAAAATACTCCTTTTACTATTTTAACTAATCAGTTTGATTTTTCTTACGGAGAATCTTAATATCATAATGCATAAAAATTGTTGACATTTCTAAGTAAGTAAAACTAATTGTGTATCTGTGTTAACAAATTTAATTAATAAAAAATAATAATGAAAAAAGTATGAACGAAAAATTTATTTACCTTTTCCTGCAGTGATATTTAATTAATTTGTAATTCGTGCGATAATTTTTAAAATAATATTCTTGGAATGTCAACATTAATTTTTATTACCACATTTTGAAAACTGAAGCGCAAGGTGCTTTTTAGTAGAGTCGTTAAAAAATGTAATTTTCTTCAAAAACTTCTTCATGAATGTCTCAAAATTTCAGAATTAGTTACACATAACAATAGAGATATGTGGTAAAAAAATCTGATGTAATCCATTCACATGACTTTTTCTATATCTCTGCAACAAATTTTGTTAAAAAGTTTATGCTTCTATTTACTTCATGCTAAGTGAGAAAAAAATAGCAGAAATAGTCTTATTACCTGCTTCCCTGTAAGTAGAAGCGAAATAAGGTAGTAACATAGGTTAAAGTGATAGCAAAATATGGTTGCTATGTGACTGAAGTTCCTTTGTTTGTATGGACATGAGTTGACAAATTCCTGTATGAGAAAAGTATGATTTTCAAACCTGAAACCAAAAATAAGGAATATCTTAAAAACGAGCAACTCCACGAAAAGATGCATGTGATCTGCATTTTTGTGTGGTAAGTTTTTGTCTATCTCTTACGGTTTACCAGTTAGAAAAAATTCCGTAAAATTCTTCCCGAATAAAATAGTCTTCAGAGGCTATTCCCAGAAAATTCAAGATATACATATTATTTATCAGACATATATCTTTAATGCATGATATTTTAATCAAAATCGTTTGAGCCATTTTCTAGAAAATCAAAATTTTCGAACATTTTTAAATGTGAAGATTAGTTAGGGGTGGGGGGATTTTCTTGAAAATCTTCGTGTCGCATCCTTGGAAGACACTGAATTTAAATACCAAGTTTGGTATTTAACGGTCTTTTCGTTTTTGAGTTATGTTGACCTGAGACACACATACACACAGACACACACACGGACATTTTTCTAAAAATGCTTTTTTTGGATTCAGGGGGTCTCAAAAGATGTATTTCCGGTGAAATCTCGGTATGGAATTTTTGGGTACAATGCAATATCTTCTCTATACACTATGTACATAGTACGTATAGAGAAAGTAAAAAGGAACCTAATTGCTTAAGCAATACCGAATTTGAAATTTTTACAAGTTGGTTCCCTTAAGCTACAATAAAATGATATATTTGGCTCTAAAGTGGAATATCTTATGCTCTCTACCACTCTTCTTGAAACTGGCGTCTCAAGTTCAAAGCCCGCTGCTGAATGAGATTATGTCCAAAGCACAGTGAAGAAGACAGTCGGAGAATGGGAGGCATTCCCTGTGAAATGAGCTAAGACCATTTTCCCCTTAGTTAATATCTTGTGGAATATTGTTGAATTAACATCACAGATAGTAATTTTTCTTCCAATCAAGGGACGGAACAATTATGTATGTTAGATCTTCATAAAACAAAACCCGATGTGCAGTGTACCTAAGTGCCTTTATTTTATTGCTGCAGATGCTGTAAGGTTATAAGCTTCAACATCTAAATGTTACTTATGGTAGTCCACTATACATTAATAGCTTGAGAATTTTCTAACACGGTTAATGATATTAAAATTACATCTTCCCAACTTTCATGTTCTGCATTCAATTCATTAGCTAATTTAACCTCCAAATGGCACTTAATGTTGGGTTAACTTTACAGCGCAGTACAGTACTTACAAAGGTTAACGTAAGGCTAAGAAGGTTATACAATATGTAGTCCTAGACAAATACAAATACACTCTCAATTTCTTAAGTTGTACAGTGTAGCTACAATTCGTAATTAATCGCTGATTTTGACAATTTAGTAATACGCAGCGATGACAGCTTTTCCGACAGTAAGTGCAAACACGTTAAGGGCCCCGATCAGAAACGAGAATACGCCAGTTTGGAATATTTAGTAAGCAATGTTCCTGATTCAGTTAATTATAAACGCCAGACATCTCGGTCACTTATGATACTGGATATGCGCAATAGATTTGCAAAGTTCGCGGTGCAAACCCCTTCCACTCATACTAAACTAAAACTAAGCAGCATCTTTGCAGACATGAAAATTAAGGAGTATTTAATATTTAAAATAAGTAACAAATGCTTAATGATTTAATTTTTTTTTTCACACAAGCCGTGTGTAGGACAGAAATTGGATGGATAGAGGCAGACTTAAAAATTCATACCGGCATATTATTATGGTAGCTCAGTGAGAGAACAACAGGCTAGAAACCTGGAGGTCCGTGGTTCAAATCCCGACTATGACATAGAATGTTTTACTCTGCATCTACCTATCCAAATGTTTAATGGTTTACAAAAAAAAACGTGATTGTATTTTAACATGTTGCATTTTTGTTTATTCAAATCTATTCTTAACTAAGGTGTGCAACAAACACAACGAGAGAAAATGGGAAATAAGTTGTTTTCAAGAGACATGTTTGAAGTTTATAAATTGGACACCATAAATTTTATGATTAAATATCCAGCCTTTCTCAAATACTCGTATTAAATGCTATAAGGTTTTTCAGTTTCTCTATCTTCACCAACGATTTCTGTAACTTGACTCACTGAGAATACGAATAATTATCTACAGAGGAATTAATTCATCTGATTCATACCTTGAATTAAACAGTAACTTTACTTTTGAAAAGTTACTGCGCTACTTTTGTAAGCAATCCGCACACAAACTTTTCAAACAAGGAGAAAAAACTCAGATGTATAAAAGTCGGCACCAGTTTCTCAACTAGTATTTTCTAACCTTTATGTGATTATAACACTCTTCATTTGACCACTTGATAATAACAAGGATAAATATATGTATGGGAAATTATAAATGCGAACGGATTGAACCAGCATGTGCAATAATTTGGCTACTCTTGAATTCCAAACATTATTTTATCTTAATAATGCAAATACATTGTTTAGAAGTTTACATTATAGACATTTCTTTTTGTTACATTTATACCCTGCCTGTAACTGCACGGTCATATCGGAAGCATTTGCTTTTGGAGCATATTGCCTATTCCAAATGGTGTTACACATGTACTGCTCTATTTGGGTTTCTATTTTTCCTTAATTTTATTCATAAAATTACACACGCACACTCTCAATTCATACTTCTAGAATCGGGAGGATAGTAAATAATCTTGGTTAAAGAAAAATTTACACTCCCAACTGGGAATCGAACATCAGGCAGAGATTCTACCGATTGAGTTACGAGGCCGAATCTAGATATTTGAATTACTCTTGTGACCAAGGACTATTACAAAAACTCCGCTGTGAATTGAATTGTAAACTCTCTAATAATGACTAATAAAAATGCATGCATAAAATATGCATATAACTTTCTATTAAGGGTATAAAAATTCTGTTTTCTGTAGGTTATCATCTTCTTGTATGTGGCACAAGCCAGCGGCAACTTCGTAATTTCTCTGCCATCTTTTATTAGTTCACTTGAGCTGTTTACAACTCGGCATAACATCTCAATTAAAGTTATTTCCACCTCTACCACTCCAGCTGAATAAATAATAATAATATCAATATCGTCAATTGTCTAGGCAACTCTTCTGTCCTCTCAAAGAAACTGATGCATCCATCTCTTCATAGCTCTTTCTTTCTCTCCTTTTTTGGGTTAATATTCTAGGATCGTTCTGGGAATGCGAGGTTCTGGCCACCATCGCACACGCGGATAATGTTTTACTTGATATTCTCTTATTTTATAATTTTGGTTCAATACGTTACAATTATTCTCTTCCTGTATCGGTGTACTTTTTGTCTATATTTCTATATCTAGCATACGCTCTCAAGAATCTTATTTCTCATACTCCTTTATATTTTTCGTGATTATTCTTCATTCTGAATTATAAAGATAAAATATTATTTCTAAAACTTCATACAATTTCAAAACAGTATCTCTAGATGTTTTATTTGTGAACATTCTTCTAATTGTCTCACGTATTTGATTAAAATTTTAATTTCCTGTGTTGATATAATTCACTTTTATTAGTAATTTTACAGTCTAAACATCTGACGTTTTTATTTGTTTTATTTTATAAAATGAAATATTTTCAACATTTAATGTTGTGATAGTTTTTTTTTTTAAAAAAAAACTTTGATTTTGTAAACCAAAAGTAATATCTGCTTTTAGAGCTTCAAAAGAAATTGCTATAATTAATTTCCTGTTAGTTGTTGTTTTTGCAAACACTTATAGATTCCTCTGGAAAGTTAGAATTCTTATTTTTTGGAGATAGGAGGACAGTTAGGCTATAGCTCGAAGCTGAGCTTTGTGACTCATATTAATTTATATGTAACATATATATTACAATATTACAAATAATAAGCATATGATAATAATTATCATAATCATTACTCTATTTACCCTCCTGGTACGGAGGACTCACACTCCACTCCCAGGATTACAAGGCAGCGACTGGGGTCCGACGACTGTTGAGGAACAAACGGTCTCTGGATCAGATAGAGTAGCCAGGTTGGGTGAATAGTCCATGTCTTGTGTGAGAGTGAAAAAAAAAAATATGAACTTACTGTGAAATGGACGAAATGCAATATGATTGTGGCAGATGTGGTGGAATGGATCAGAGAACCCAGAGAAAATCCGTCCATGCACCGCTTTAACTACCGCAAATCCAACTTATGGCTCCCTGGGATTGAACCCTGTCCCCTTGGTGAGAGGCGAGCAGTCTAACCACTCGGCCACAAATAATAATAATAGTAATAATAATAATATTAATAATAATAATAATAATAATGTGGTGAATATTTTTTACCCATCTCACAATGTGTGATTAGTTGGTGGTAATAGCAGTAGTAGTATTTATTAAGTACTTGATAATACATTAATTGCGTCATACGGTCGCTTGGGAAGGGTGACCGTGCCTTCTCTCTTGAGATCTGGCCTAAATCTCATCGGATCTCCAGATCACAACGGGTTGAACTATTCGTTCGTGAACCTGTTTTCATATCAAGTTGAGTACGAATTCAGAGCTATTTTTTTCGAGACTTCGAGAAGGCAATACAACAAAATAAACTCTTCTGACAAGCTCAACCATAGTGACATTAAACGGCATATCCTTCACAATCGCACATTAGTTTCACAACTAAAGGGTCATTCCATAATAATTTTTCTCGTGGACATTACATTCTATTATAAATCATTAAAACCGGTACATTATAAAAATGAACATGAAAGAAATACTGCAACTTGTTAATATTCACCTTAGAAGAATGAGCAATATTTGGTCATTTGACATTTGCACCTCTCCACAGGGAAATATATTCCTCGCATAATGGTAAAATGGGTCACATAATTGGAGAAAAGTGTGCATATTCAGGCTGTTTGTGTTTTTACTATGACCCCTGGGAGGGAGGAATGAGGGGAGATATCAGAACGGAAGAACGGACAGCAGATCCGGATGATGATGGGTGCAGGCAGATATGACGCATCCGATGTTGCCTAGCGCACTTCCACAAGCCTGCAGTGCCGCTGTGAAGTGACAGGACCCCCACATCAACGCCAGGGAAAATACTCCTACAGAGCACGTATCCATCTCCAGCCGCAACTTGCCAAACCCGTCGCCTGATCCTTCAATCCTGAAACAGATGACAAGGAAATGATGGGTATCGGAAGCAATGTACAGAAAAGTCGTGGTAGAAATTACACCACCCCAGCATTCACCTTCCGACCTGGATACTTCACGAAAAACCCATGAATCAGAGTGAACGTTCGTCGGGAATTGAAATGTGACCTCCGAAATGTGAATGGCACTCGTTACCGCAGCACTTACGACTTGATCAAGGCATCAAATGGACAAGATAAAAAACGTATGTTTTAAAGACGTTCTTCTAAATGCGCATACTTCGAGAAAAACACACATATTTTACTCTTTACACATTGATTTGACTATCAAACATAACTTTGCTGCAACACATTAAGATGGATAAAGCGGATAAGATGGATGCAATATGTTAGCAGCTTAATTTCCGTTTCCCAAAATGTGCTGAGATTTGTTATTGTAGCCCATTGCTGAAATAAATTGTAAAAATTATTGTAGTATGGATTTCGCCTCGTTTTAGTAGCATTAAATAAATTTAATAAAGCTTTACTCCTAATGTTTTTTTTTGTAAACGATAAAAATGCTTTTACGAACGTGACACTATGTATATGTTTATGTATCTCTCCGCGTTGATGTTATTTCATTTTTATATGTTTTTGGTAATTATTGATATTACACTATAATGTTACCATATGATGAGACATTTTTATGCGAATTTTATACATACACAAAGTCATATAACATTTACTATTGAATGACCCAAATAACGTACCGTAAACTGCTTCACACAGGTTGGTAGTTACCATCGTCCATTTACTACAAATATATGAGAAAATTCAGTATGACTTTCCTTTAGATTAATACATGATACGAGGGTTGGAACTTTAAAATTAGCAGTTATTTATTTATAGCTGATACAGAAGAAATACCCGTACATATTACCAAGTTTTACTGTCCGTTATAAGACGAGATAAGTCGTAACAAAGTAGGTGTATCGGAAGATGTACCATATTCATTAAAAATATTAATCTCATTGTACATTGTGTACATTGTGTACAACCCTTTCCCAGCTATGTGCA
This sequence comes from Hymenopus coronatus, assembly GCA_030762935.1. Lineage (NCBI taxonomy): Eukaryota > Metazoa > Arthropoda > Insecta > Mantodea > Hymenopodidae > Hymenopus > Hymenopus coronatus. The sequence continues at coordinate 88,966,189 of CM060894.1, read as the reverse complement.
AGTCGTAGCGCCTATTGTGTTGATAGTTCGAATGAAGCGGTCTACTGTCTGAAGAATCTCTGAAACATTCTGAAGAGAATTTCACGAAGGGTTCATCTTCGGATTCACATCTAAGTCACAAGGGCTGAATACCGGGGAGTATAGTGGATGGTACTGCATCTCCTAGCTCCATTGACGAACGAATCAGCCACAGTTTGCGCTGTAAGTGATGGAGGGTTCTGCAGAATGTGTCAAAGATCGGAAACCTCAGAAGTCGAAGATTGAAAAATCGACACTTCGTCAAAAACTCATAAATATGATAGTGTAGGACTATGATGGTGTTATCCTAACGCATTTCATTCCGCCACAGTTGACCGTCAATGCGTAGTATTGCGGTTCATTTTTGGAATGCAACTTTTGTCCAGCTTTGAGGAAAAAAAACAGCGACACTGGAGTTAAGCCCTTGCAACTTTAACTTGATTTTGACACTTCGTGGCATTCGCTTCAGAAATTTCCTAAAGATTCGTCAGGCAGTAGTCCACTCCATTTGAACGATCAGCACAACATGTGCTTTTTTGTTTGTTTTGATGTTGTTTAAATCCCTTCTACTTTTTGGAAGGCTTAAAACATTTGGAAAAAGTATATCGAGCTAAAACAGGATCATGTTAAAAAAAACATTGTTTTTCTATCTTTTTCTAAGAACTTATTGAACTCCCGTTGTATATTTAAGTAAATAATGATAATATAAGTATAGTAGTAATAATAATAATAATAACGTTAGAAAGTAGTACTTTATTTTAACGCATTTAAATTAAAAATATGATGTGTTCAATTCACATGTCTTTCTCTAGCTGCTCCACAAACAAACTTTCCTTATAAAATATTATTATTTTATATACATCATGTTAATCGAGATAAACATTAGCAAAATTGGTCTTATTACTTGCTTCTTATAAGCAGAAGGGAATAGCTAGGTAAAGCGACACTCAAATCTTTTAAAAGCTATCACTATGTAAAATAAACTAAATTCGGTTCTCTTTTGCACTCTGGGTGTAAAACAAAAGAGATGAAACGAAAGTTGATTTCCATCTTGAGAAAAGTTTAAGCACTTTAAAATTGAAAGAATAACATGGAATATCTCGGAAACGGTTAACTCTTCAAAAATATGTGCAACATATACATAAATTCTGTGTTTAACAAGATCTACATTATTTGTGTAGTTTTAGACTATCTCGGTTTACCAGTTATGAAAAATTCATCCAGACTTCACCGGCTATTTCCAGAAAATTCAAGATATACGTTTCGTTTATCATGGAAATGGCTTAATCATATGGCATTCTTATCAAAATTGTTAGAACTATTTTCGAGACAATAAAATTTTCGAAAAAATGTCATGTAAAAGTGATTTATGGCAGATGTCTTTCTTGAAAACCTTTGTTTTGCATTCTTGGAAGACGCTGAACTAAATTACAGGTTTAGTGTTTAACCGACTTTTTTAGTTATGCTGTTCACAGAAATACATACACACCGACCTTTTTCTAAAAATGCTTTTTTTACTCTAAAACATGTATTTCTGGTTAAATCTCGTTATCGATTTTTGTGTGGAATACAATAGCTTCTCTATTTACTATGTACTTGTATGCGTGCTATAAAATCAAAAATGTTTTCAGAAACATTCGAATATAACTTTTTTTCGCCAAATTATCAAAAAAACCCGTCATTGTACAGTCAAACACATTAAAAATACGTCTGGAAATACTTATCGTAAGATGAAGTCATTTCGTGTCTCTGTCCATGTCTTTCACTTGTTTGCTATGTTCTTAAAGTGTATTGGACAGGACACGTTACTGAAGGGAAGGAGATGGACATGAAACATAATAAAATAAAATTTTGAGTTGCGAACTGGTGATCCCTAAACTTTCTGATTGGACAATTATCACCTCTCCCACTGGTGATACAAAATTAAGTTAATCTTTTCTCTGTGCTACTTACTGAAGTTCTAACACCAAGGTAATTCGCGCACGTGGTTGACTATGTTAATACACTGCTTATACAAGTCAGCCTATTCTGAAGGAGCGTCGAGCAGTATGAGGGACGAAGGGGTTTTCCCGTTTCTAACTCACGTAGCATGTTGTACAAATATGACCCCTGTTAAAATCCTACTAAGGCCCGAAATCCCATCAAACGTTCACAATTTTCAGCAAAATCACAGCGCCAAGTGTATTTTTAATGTCTTTGAGTGTACATATCTAACTTACTAATTTGCTACTCAGCCTAAATACCCAGTTGAACACTGCACCTACTTTAGAACTGACTTAAAAATCATGACTTAAAATCATTTCGGGCTCTTTGGAAAGTGCATCTTTCCTTTAACAACTAATTCTCTCGTGCTCGAAGCTTTAAAAATTCTCTTTCTTGAGTTGTGCACAGCCTGCTTAAATGCTATCGGTGATGAATTGTTTATCTCAGGCGGAGGATTTCTGAGATTCTAAAAATGTTTAAAGTAGGTAAGTGTTGCTAAAAATGCTTCTTGATTTAAGATGTAAAATGCAGTTCCGCGCACTCTTGTCTAAGATCACATCCATTACACTCCGTTGACAAGTTTGTTCATATTTCCGGAATCGATTCACGGTTGCGAAGAATGCAACCTTTTTGAAATCGTTCATTTATCTTGAAAAGAATGATGGGAGCACCAGAGTGGTTGGCGGGGGCAGAGAGTCCATGCTAAGGAAATCATTTTACCATGATGAACCCAGGCAAATTGAAAAACTTTTGTCCTCTCCTCCATTTCCTTTCCTCCACGACGCAGAGGAAGATGCAGCAAGTGTCATCCGTCCCTGTTATCCATCCTTCTTCCCTTCTGGGCGGAAACTTTGATTAAATGTGCCCAAGTGTCGTAAGAACTGCGCCGACATGTCCTTTTTCTCCTTTCCGACTTGCTTTTATTTTCCCCCACCCCTCCCTCCCTCCTTTTTTTTTTTTTTTTTTTTTTCATGCCACAAATGGGCTCTTTTCGCATGCATAGTCGGCGCCAGTGTTCTGACGATTATTATGCATGCATTCTGATCCATATATAGCCGGTTTTATGCCTGAGGGTTTCAAAAGTGGTTATGTATCATTCAGGTTGCGGTGGCGTATTGAAAATCCTCCGGTACTTCTTCCAATAGAAGGCAGTAGCACTTCTTCAAAGAGCTGTACTGACAGCTCAGGGCTTAGGAAAAAAAATCCGTTCACCGAGAGAGGCTTCAATACATTACACTTTCCTTTTCACGCTTTTACTGGCTAGTAAAAGCAAGTAAGAGCCAGTGTAAAATTTGAAAATACAGGGTAAATAGCTTAGATGTCTCAATTTTGACAAGTCTGGCAACTAATGGAAGAATATAAGTTACTTTAAGCTAGGGTAGACAATTTAATACCATGCTTTCACTAACAAAGACCAAGGCTCCGAAGAGCATGCGCCGTCATACATCGGAGTTGTAGAAGTTTCATTTACATATCCCCTTTGGACTAACTTCACTAATAATCTGGCTCCTTACTTTTCTGAGAGTACAGCACCGAATAAACAAGTGTGCAGAGCCATATACAGAGCGAAATATAAAAACATAAAAATAAAATCTGTATTTTATATTCTGGCATCTAATTTTTTATTCCAACTCACACTATTTTATTTTAAACTTTATCTACAATTTTATAGTTATTTTAAAATAATAAACTAAAATTGCTTACCAAAGATGAACTTAAAACAATTAAAAAGTAATAATAGCTTTACAATTCAAAACAATTATTTGACATTTGAAAATAAACAAAAATTAAACTCCTACAGCACGCTTTTTATTTTAATGTTTTAATAACCCTTAAAATTACTACAGTTACCACATATTAATATTTATAAAATAATATAATCTATCTATTTAAAATTTTTTCATGTATTAATATATCTTTATTCACCAAAAATTTTTAGCTTAGAACACATTATATAACAGATTTATTGTTATTTTTATATTTTTAAAATATTATATTTTATTAAAAGTATTATTTAAAATATATATTTATTTTAAAAATAAATTCATTTTAAATATCAGTACTATAAAATTTTTAAATTTCACATTATTATTATTACTATTATTATTTATTCTTATTATTATTTGCTTTTATCAGTACATATTTAGTCTTTTATTTATTAATAGTTGTCTATTTATATAAATTTATATATATATATATATTATCTATATTCTTATTATAACGCTGATGATCGGTGGCATACTCTCAGTACGATAAAGAAAAAAGTTACTCCTATCATAAAAATTTACTTTTCTATATTTATGTATTCTCAATATTGCCGTTTATATAAATGATTCATTTTGAATTATACAAATAATTTCAAAGTTATCTGATGATTACTTCACTTCTGCTTTTAATAACTGGTAATCTTCCTTCACTTATAATTAAGTTTTTATTTTCTCAAGATGCAGAGCTACCCAAAGCAGTATGAGCCAGCACGCAGTGTTTTGAGTAGCAGCGCTCGTCGCCATCTGCGTCTATGGTAGAGTAGTGTTCATGCAGCCTTTCTTCAGATCAACTATATATAATAGGTTCACCTAGTCGAGGAAATGTAACATTAAATGTTAAGATTTTCGCTTTAACAGTGCCATAAGAAATGTCTATGTGTTATGAAAGACATCTGCGATTCTGGAACTGGTAAAAATCCTACGCTATCTGTTTTGCTTTCTCTACTTCGTACTTAGTAGGTAGATAGAGAATGTGTTGCATTTCACCCACAAGTTCCTTAACAAGATTTCACTGGAAATACACGGCCTCCTGAGCGTTTGTGTATGTGTGTGCGTCTGTACTGTGTGTCAAAAAACCGATTGAATACCAAACTTGGTATTTATGCAAGTTCAGTATCTTCCAGGTTGCGACACGAAGATTTTCAAGAAAATCGCCCACTACAGTTTCTTGGTCTCATTTTTCGAAAAATGTGTTGTTTTTTTTCAAAAATGGCTATGTCTGTTTTGGTTAAAGTGCCATGTGTTTAAGATACTTTCTGGGAATGGCCTCTGAATATCCCTTTATTGTGGATGACTTCTGTGTAATTTTTGTATGACTGGTAAAACGTAAGAGATAGAGCAACCAACATTTACTGCACAAAAATGTATATTTCGTTAAAACACACAAACTGGAACATTTGCATCGGAAATCTTACTGTAAGATATGCGATGACCGAGTTAGCGCATATGAATCATACATAAACACACGCTGTGCAGTAGAAAACATACTGAGCTATAATTCACTTGGGGATTAAATACAGCACTCATAATAAATGAAATTCACTAAACCACTGATTAGTCAATACTGCAGAGCGTGGCCTATATTGTACCAGCGGCACTAAACACATCCAGTAGAAAAACTCTTAAGTGGGTTCACAGCTCATTTGGTCCTTCCGTAATATAGTGATCGAAGAAAGGCGTGGTTGTAATTGTTTGTTACCACAGTTCCTGGATAAATAATGTTTAATTAACATAATTATCCTTTGACCATTATGCTCTCAATAAAATAAAAATTGTCAATAAATTATATATCAATTTATAAATGAAACTATATAACGAAAATAGTTGCAGAACAGAGAGTCGGATATGTACCTGATAATGCAATAAAACCAAGAAGAAATGCCAATATTTATATGGTTATGTTTTAAATTATTTTCTTAGTCCCTCATGTCTTAGAGTTAAAAATATTGTACTTCTCTCTTCTCTCAATACTGCCTTCAGTTGCAATTATCTTATTTCGACTGGCTTTCTCTTTTTAAAGATTGCAAGCTTCTTGCAAATTACACAGTGTACTTCATTAAAATGATTGATAAATTATATTTTTTGAAGCATTGGAATAGCGGTTATTTAGAAGCAGGCAAGTAAATATCGCAAAGTGGTCAAGATGATTGCATGACTGCCACCTCCATTCACACAGGACACCTTAGTGTAGATGGAGCACTCCTCCCTGCTGTGTTTTACCTCCTCAATTGATCCACACAAAAAAATCTGATGTCTTACACTCACATGACTTTCTCTAGCTATCTTAGAAATAAACTTATAACAAAAGATTATTCTTCTTTCTATACCATGCTAATCGAGATAAACATTAGCAGAATGCTCTTTTTACTTAGTTCCTTATAAGTAGAAGGTAACTAAGTAATAGTCAAATGTTTTAAAAGTTGTCGTTCTGCGATCGTCATTGCAAATCACTTCTTTGCTTGGCCATGAGTAGACAGACAGACAGATAACCGTTTCCGAGATATTTCTTGTTAGTTTCATTTTAGCTACTTAAATCTCTCTCAAATGGGAATTTATCATTACTTATGCTTTTGTTTTACGCCTGGTCATGCAAAGAAAACCGAATTTCAATCACATAGCAACCAAGTTTTAAAAAAAATGATTATCGTTTTAGCCTAACGTGTTCCTTTATTTCTCTTTTACTCCTTTATTTCTCTTACTTATAAGGAAGCAAGTAATACACCCATTTCTGTTTATGTTTATCTCATTAACTCGATGTACACAAAAGAATAATATTTGTAATAAAGTTTACAGAACAGATACAGAAAGTCATGTGAATCGAGCACATCAGTATTTAATTATATATTTTCTTTGTTCTACTGCACCACAATATGCATCATTTCACAGATGACTATTGAGAAAAGAGGTAGTAATTTTGGATCCGAACTTCTTCAATATTTGATATATTTTAGTTATTAAAAAAATAAATCCTAAACCCTCCACAACGAACCGATTTTTTGAAGAATTCTTGGATTAACCTTTCAGAAAAATTTAGAATTACACTACTTGAGCTTTTAAGAGAGTTGACAGAAAATCAGTCTGTTACAAAATGTTTATGAATAGATATTTCGTGTAAATTTGGCTTTAAACCCTAGTTTTAATTATTTTATTCCTCTGAGTTTTCTCCATCGAATTATATGGTCAACATAATATCTTAAATCTCTGTGACTTATCTTTGAATTGCTTGCTTCATAACGTGGTCTTTCACAGTTATTGTAGTTATAGAATGTGAGTGACCCACTGAGCACATTCGGATACTCTTTTCGCTTTGTTGGACCTCACCCCCCCCCAAACAAACAAAAATAATTTCTAGCCCTGTGTTCACTTCAGACTGTTCGGCAATTCATATTTCTTGTTCTACCTTTTGCTTGCCCACAGAGAGTCTCTAGATATGTCACTTACTTATCGATAGTCGGTTGTTTAGTAATCTCAAATGAACTCGCTTTCTAATCGAAATTAAATTAATATGATGCAAATTCACATCGTTCGGTATTAAGGGATTAAGTAGTAATTTTATCTGTTTTTATCTGAAAAGGCCTGTAGAGCAAATGACATTACTTGAGTGTTGAAGCGAGTTCATATTGCCGCGTGCCCATTTGCTGGATCTCTGTACATTACTACCGTGATCTATCGCTTACGTAGTTAGGAAGGAGGTTGTGGCTTGGACTACCCCCGAGTGCGCTAGCCATTAGAACAAGTCTTAGAGGGAATGAGGAAGAGAGGGCGTTACACTTGGAAATAACTTGAAGTTAATCTGCATGGCCAACACTCCTTCAAAGTTTGGCCGGAGAAGCTGTGGATTATGGGCGTTCACCCATCGACCCGTGTAAATAAAGCAGATTCATATTAAAGGAAGAATAGAAAGGCGCTAAAATACTACCTCACCTAAAATACGTGATCTGGTTCTAAAAAAAAATCTGATCTGTTCCATTCACATTACTTTCTCTTCCTATTCTTACAAAAGCTTACTCTTCTCTCCACTTCGTGCTAATCAGGATAAACATTAGCAGAAACGTAGGGACTACCTAATTCCGTATAGTAAAAGAGAAATAAGTGAATACGCTAGGCTAAAGCGATAGTCAAATCTTTTAAAAGCTATCGCTGTGTGAAGCAATTGAAATTCACTTTTCTTTGAATGACCACGATGAATAAAGTGAATAACGACTTCTGATTTAGAACAAGTTTAAGAATTGAAAATTTTAAAACTAATAATAGGAAATATCTCGGAAATGGATAACTCCACAAAAAATTATATGACTAATTGCGTATTTTAACGATTTCTACATTTTTGTGTATGGTAATATTTTGTTTCTCTCCGTTTTTCTCTCTCACAGCATAGCAGTTATGCATAAGTCCTCTAGAATGAAGAATCTTCAGGGGCTACCAGAAACTTCAAGATATTCATTTTATTTGCTATCTATATAATCAATATCTTTATTATAGGTTTTCTTGAAAATACTTCGTTTTTGAGTTTAACTGTTCATATGGACACCCACATATACATACAAGGACGTTTTACTAAAAATCTTATGTGTTCTATTCTCACGATTTTCTCTACATCTTTGTAAAAATTATTGTTAAAAAGCTTACTCTTCTATTTACTTCATGTTATCTAGAAAAAATTATCAGAAACGGTCTTATTACTTGCTTCCTTTGTAGGTAGAAGGAAAATAAGGGTATACCATAAGCTAAAGCGATAGTCAAATCTTTTAAAAGCTAGTTGCTATATGATTGAAATTCCTTTGTTTGTATGGCCAGGAGTTGAAAACTTCCGTATGAGAAAAGTATAGGTATTTTAAAGATGAAACAACAACAAGAATATCTCAAAAACTGTTAGCTCTACAAAACAAAACAAAAAAAAAAACAAAAAAACAAATGAAACAAACAAAGACGTATTTTACATAAAACATGTGTCTTATCAAGATCTACATCTTTGGTGTTTTAAGTTTTTGTCTATATCTTAGGCTTGGCAGTTGATGAAAAAATTCAGCAAAACTCTTCCAGAATAAACAGTTCTTCAGAGGCTATTCCCAGAAAATTCAAGATGTACATTTTATTTGTCGTGTAAATATCTTTAACATATGATATTTTAATCAAAATCGCTAGAGCCATTTTGAGAGATTCAAAATTTTCGAAAATATTTCCATGTAAAGGGTAGTTTGGGGTGGGGGATACTAGGCTTAACTACCAAGACACACTGACCTTTTTCTAAAACTGTTTTTTTTAAAGAGGGTCTTAAAATATGTATTTCTGGTGAAATTTCGATATCGTTTACGGTGGAATACAATACCTTCTGTAAGTGCTATGAACGAAGTAGAGAAAGCATTACATTGTAGATTCAAGACTTTTGCCTGCTAGCGATGCCATTAATGAATAGATACACATTAAAAATGCATTTCCAAGTGTGCGGTAATTTACAAACGTTCGTGTACCCTTCCATCGTTTCGGCAGAAATTTAAATGGCAAAGGAGTCCTTGTATAAAATTCGGAAGATGTTCTAAAAGTCTGACTCGAAGGATCAAATCGTTCGTGCTCTGAATTCGTGGAAGTTATTAAAAGTATATTCGTAGATGGATGGGATTGTGAAAGTATAAGTTATCAGAAACCAAAGAAAAAATTGACAGTCACTGTCAGGAAAGAAAATTGAATATCCTGATCTATGGCAAGGAAAGAAAACTCTTCTTTATTGCAGTTAGCTATTCAGAGAAATACTAATGGTAGGTATCTTTGCAAAAAAGAGACGTTCCATTGCAGATATGCGAGTTACAGTACTTCTAATGATTGATCAATAAAGTTTATTTTAACCACAATGGGAGCCAGACTATCTCCTTAACAGTACACGTAATGTAGAAAAAGAAACTAGTTCAGAAATAAATGCATATAATTCCTGAAGTTCTTACAGATTTAGACAAAATTTGGCACAAAAATTTTAGGACAATATTAAAAATGCTGTAGGGATTTTATCACAAAATACCTAGCCTTCACCATAAAAGGAGTGAAGCATGTTCGGTGGGTGGTAACCTTGATATTTTCCAGCATTAATGAGTCTGTTAAATTAATACTTTTGTTAATAAAACAAGTCTGATGTCTTCCTCTAGCTGTTACGAAACAACTTACAACAGATGTTTTTTTTTATTTACATCGTCATAAACATTAGCAGAATTGTGTTATTGCTTCTTAATAAGTAGAAGGGCAGGCAGGCTAAACCAATAGTCAAATCTTTAAAAAAAAAACTATGTGAAGCAATTTAAATTCGGTTAATTTTGCTTGCTAGGAGTAAACAGAAGACAGACGAAAATAAAGATGGCCTTCCATTTGTGAAAAGTTTTAAGTTTGAAAAAACTTTTTGAAACTAAAATCAATAAAATCGAATATCTAGAAAAAGGTTAACCCTACAAAAAGAATGGAGAACCTGGAACGAGTGGTCGGCCCGTAACCAGGCATGAGAGTGAGGAAGCGAATGATATGAAATGCAAGCGAAATGGATGATAGGAAAGGTGATTATGGAGTAATTGATTGAATGAGTGGTGGAGGAAACCGCAGGACCCGAAGAAAACCCACCAAGATGCCGCTTCGTTCACCATAAATCCCACGTGCAGGCGCTTGGGATGAACCAGGTCCGCCTAGGTGGGAGGCAAGCGGTCTAATCACTCAGCCACGACGTCGCCTTTATTCTAGTTAATCGAGATACATTTCATTACAAATTGGTCCCATTGCTCAGTCGGTAGAGTACCTCCCTGCTATGAGAGGAGTCCCGGATTCGATTTCCAGCTGGGAATGAGAATTCTTTTCTAACCCAGATTATTCGCTATCCACCGCAGAGTTTGGAAGTATGGATGAGAGTGTGGATGTGAATGAAAGAGAGAGAAAGAGAGAGAGAGAGAGAGAGTGACAGACAGACAGACAGAAAGAAAGAAAGAAAGAAAGAAAGATCTAGTGAATAAAATTAAAATAAAAATAGAAACTCAATGACAACAGTGGACGAGTTAAACCATTGCCAATAGGCAACTTGTTCCAAAGGGGAATGTCGCCGATAGGACCGTTAAAGGCGGGGTATAAATGGAGCAAAAACTCTGATGTGTTCCATTCACATGACTTTCTCTACCTATTCCACAACAAACTGTTTTTACAAAAGCATGTTTTAATATCACCAAAATTATCATTATATTGCCTAAGCGAACCAGCAAACACCATAGTCGGATTAACAAAAACAGACTTCTTAATATTAAACTTGGTTCGTTTCGTACTCGACATTATTAAAATTGCAATATAAACAACGAAAAGTAAGAACTTAACCAAAAGAAGAACCATTTGAAAACTGTTTCTAGTTTAGCAAATATTAAAATATGAATTAAACTTTAAATGAAATAGTTTACTAAACGTCCAGTCAGGATTCATCTGAAGTAAAAGATATTGGAAAATAATTCACAAACTGTATTGTTTAATAACTCTATGAAGATGTTTACGTTTGTTTATAAAATTACACAATTATCAAACCCGGCGGAGGACGATGGCTTTTTTCGGGCGTAAAAATCCTTAGCATGGCTTCCTTCGGAATGAGGTAAATCCGTTGGTCCCGTGTCGTAGATTTACAGCACGTAAAAGAACCTCAAGCCTGATAGAGAGGCCTCTGAGCAAAATTAAGCAGTCTTTCATGCGCAGTATAGAATGGGACGCTGAGAACCACAGCAGTTAAAGAGCGTCCATAAATAAAACACCATTTCATTTTTTCAGGGTTGTAAATAGGATTCTCCAAGTAAGAGTCAATGAGTTATGTGTAACCAACATGACAAAATCAAAGAGCTCTCTTTAATACAGGCTATCGTCTCTTAATGAAGAATATAATTTCCTAAAAACTATAAAAATCCTTTTATACTACACCGATAAAAAAGGAGCATTTTTCTAAACGTTATTTCATGTTATACACAATTTACTGCAATTTTCTTAATAGAAAGATCTGTTAGAAAGCAACATTCCAGTATGGCCATTAGTTTTTGGTGTAAACAATTGAACATTGCGTTCATATTTATGCAAAATTACCCCATATAAGTTGAAGAAAAGAAAGAATCGCTAATTTTGAGGATATTCAATATCTTAAAAATCTAATATGTTCCATTCACATACTTTCTCTAGAACTCTGCAATAAATTATTGTTAAAAAGCTTATGCTACTATTTACTTCCTGCTAATCGAGAAAAAATTAGCAGAAATAGTCTTATTACTTGCTTCCTTGTAAGTAGCAGCGAAATAAGGGAGTATCATAGGATAAAGTGACAGACAAATGCTGGTTGTTATGTGACTGAAGTTCCTTTGTTTGCATGAACACGAGTTCACAAAGTCGTTTATGAGAAAGGTATGTTTATTATAGCTGAAACGAAAAGCAAGGAATATCTCAAAAACAATCAACTCCACGAAAAAAATGTATATAACATAAATTGTGTGTTTTAAATTGCTCTAATTTTTTGTGTGGTAAGTTTTGTCCATCTCTTACGGTTTAGCAGTTATGCAAAATTTCATAAAATTGACCGAGAATAAAGTAGTCTTCAGAGGCTATTCCCAGAAAATCCAATATATACATTTTATTTGTCAGATAAATATCTTTAATATACGATATTTTAATCAAAATCGTTAGAGCCATTTTTTAGAAAATCAAAATTTTCGAAAAGAGTTCCATGTAAAGGGTAGTTTGGGGTGGGAGGATTTTTCTCAAAATCTTCGTGTCGCATCCCTGGAAGATATTAAACTTAAATACCAAGTTTGGTATTTTACCGATTTTTCGTTTTTGAGTTATCGTGTTCACAGGCACACGGACACACGGACACACACGGACCTTTTTCTAAAAATACCTTTTTTAGATACAAGTGACCCTAAAACATATATTTCCTGTGAAATCTCGGTATCGAATTCTTTTAGTGGAGTGCAATAGCTTCTCTATACACTATATACATAGTAAGTATAGAGAAAGTAAAAACGACTAACTCTACCAGAACGTTTGTTGGACACAAATTGTATATTTTAATGGTCTCTAAGTGTTTTCTGTAGCAGGATTTTGTCTATGTTATATGGTTAATCAGTTATGCAAAATTCATTGAAAATGAAAATTCACTATTCACATAAAATTCAAGATATACATTTTATTTGCCAAAAAATATCTTCAACATATCGTGTTTTAATCAAAATCGTTACAACCACCGTTTTGAGAAAAACAAAGTTTTCGAAAATGTTTCCATGTATAGGACGTAATGGATAGTTTGGGTTGGACTTTTCATTTTGTTAGTTATGTGTTCGAAGGCGCACGGACATACACACATACACACATCGAGATTTTTCTAAAAAATGCTTTTTGTGGATTCAGGGGACCTCAAAAATACATTTTCAAAGGAATCTCGACATCGATTTTTATGTGGACTAAGATGCGTTATCTATACCTCTGTAAATAGTACGTGTAGAGAAAGTAAAAATATACTTTGTTTTAGGGCTAAGAATGAATGAATGAATAAGTGTATTTATTAACATAGCAATATCATACATAGAATTTCAACAGTCGCACGGGTCCACAGAACGTACGTGCTTTTGTAATACACATTACAAGCAATATTAAAACAACAACCACAACAAAGAATTAAAAGAGTAAACACGAAAATAAAAAGACAAAGGAAATACACAGTCAAAAGCAATATTAAACAACAATAAAATTAAGAGTGAATCCGAAAATAAAGATACAAAGATATTAAAATATAGCAAATTAAATTTACAGCACAGAGTACCCTTCATAAATGCGCCCTCTTATAATAGATAATTACACTTAAAAGACACATATACACATAATATATACAACCCTAGCACAACAGTGACCTAAGTATGACATAATATATATGTATGTAGAACATTGTAGTCACTTTTGTTTAGTTGATCTTATCTCCCCCCCCCCTTCTTTATTGGCAGCCTCCTCAGATCTCAGCTGTCTTGCCTTAAGTATAAATTTACCTAGCCCGTCCATGTTTTCCGTGCCTGCCAGTAGCGTCCAACATGCTTCTATCCCTACATTCGCAGTGGTAAAAAATCGCGGCAAATATTTTTCCCGCCATTCCTCCGTGCCCCTACATCTTGCCAAGATGTGAGTCCACGACTCTTCCTCCTCGCAAATGGGACAGATTCTCGTACCATTCTCGTCAGAAATTTTCGTGCTCCTCCATGCTCCTAGTCTAATCCACGCGAGCCCCTCTCTAATGAGTTTGGTACCTGTTTTGATGTATTGCTCCATACCCCACTCCGATTTCAGCCCAGACTGTACTTCTAATGACACCTTCTCTGTGCATTGCGCAATCATTTGCTGTCTGGCAATATCACAGAGGCGGTTCTTAATTTTTCTCCAAATACTTCGCCTGTTTTCCTGCCCCGCCATCCAAATGTCTCCCATCCCAATGGTTTCCAACCCTTTCTTTAATTTTGATGCCCACGTCAAATTACCTTCCATTCGCAACTGTTCACGGTAGCAGACTGCCCTAATTAGAGATTGGTTTCCGTGAACGATTCTCATCCAATATTTAATTGCTCTGATTTTGCACTCTATCGTTTCACTATGTGCCCCGAATTCCCTCATTATTCCGCAGTTTGCCGTACCCCTCCCTACACCCAGAATTCCTTTCAAAAATTGGGTCCTCACTTGATCCAGATTTCCTGTTTGTTCCCACCCCCATATTTCTCCTCCGTATGTCATCGTGGATCTAACTGTCGCTCCGTATTCAGTTTCCATTAAGGTTATGGAGATATTCGGAATTCTGCAGCGTATCCGGAGAGCTTCCGCCGCTTTCACCCTTGCCTTGTGTTTCGCAATGTCAATGCGTTTTGTCCATTTTCCGTTCATTGTAAATGTGAGTCCTAAGTACACAAAAGATTTAACATTGTCCAGTATCTGTCCTGCATATGTCCAAGACTCCTCCCTGCTATAAACACAACCCTTTTTGAAAGTCATTGCCTTAGTCTGATTCACATTAACTGTAAGTAGCCATTCATCTCAATAGTTCTTAAGTTTGTCCAGTCCTCGTTGCAATCCGTTTACTGTCGTAGAGCACAATACTAAATCGTCTGCGTATAAAAGTGTTGGGATCTGCAAATCCGCTACTACTGGTGCTTGAATATTCTCTGCTATCATTGTATCAGTAATATCATCCACAAAGAGATTAAATAGCAAGGGAGATAAAATACAACCCTGCCTCACTCCCCTATAGCTTCGGCAGCTCTCGGACACTCTGTTTCTGTCGTACTTCACACAGAATTCGACATTTTGATACATTGCCTGCAATGCTCTAACCATTTTACTTGATAACCCCTTTCTGCCTAGTTTGTACCATAATGCATTTCGATTGATAGAGTCAAATGCCTTCTTAAAGTCCACAAAAGCACAATGAAGCTTTCCCCGCTTAACTAACAGTTGCTTCGTCCTTAAAGTGTCTAATATAAAAGCGGCATCTATGGTACTGTGTCCTTCTCTGAAACCCATTTGAAATTTTGAAAGTTTGCCAAATTTAGATTCCCAGTCCTTTATTCGGTTATATAACACTCTACAATAAATTTTCTCCATAATTGGCAAAAGAGTAACCCCCCTATAGTTATCCGGATTTCCAATAGTTCTTAGGGCTAAGAAGAGTACATTAGGTTAATGCGATAGTCAGGTATTTTTACTTTCTCTATACGTACTATGTACATAGTGTATAGAGAAGGTATTGCACTCCACCACTTTCAGAAAAAGGTCCGTGTGTATGTGTGTGTCCGTGTGTCAGTGTGTAAGTATGTCTGTGAACACGATAACTCAAAAACGAAAAGTCGGTAAAATACCAAATTTGGTATTGAAGTTTAGTATCTTCCAGGGAAGCGACACGAAGATTTTGAGAAAAATCCTCCCGCCCCAAACTACCCTTTACATGGAACTTTTTTCAAAAATTTTGATTTTCTAAAAAATGGCTCTAACGATTTTGATTAAAATATATACTAAGATATTTACCTAACAAATAAAAAGTATATTTTGAATTTTCTGGGAATAGACTCTGAAGACTACTTTATTCTGGATGAGTTTTGCATAACTACTAAACCGCAAGAGATGGACAAAAACTTAACACAGAAAAAACGTAGAGTACATTAAAACACACAATTTATGTTAATTACATTTTTTTTCGTGGAGTTGATCGTTTTTGAGATATTCCTTTTTCTTTGTTTCAGATTTGAAAAACTTATAGTACTTTTCTCATACAGGAATTTGTCAACTCGTGTCCATACAAACAAAGCAACATCAGTCACATAGCAACAAGCTTTTAGCTTTCACTTTAACTTATGGTACTCCCTTATTTCGCTTCTACTTACAATAAAGCAAGAAATAAGACTATTTCTGCTTATTTTTCTCGATTAGCACGAAATAAATAAAAGATAAGCTTATTAACAATAATTTGTTACAGAGATATAGAGAAATTCATGTGAATGGAACACATCAGATTTTTAAAAAGGGTATCTCTAAGTTGTGACTTTGTTCTATAAAAGCTTATTTTTCTATTAACTTCACATACATATATATTTACATTTACTGAAATTCTATTGTTACACACTTCTTTGTAAATAAGCGGGTATAATAAAATAAACAATATTCAAACCTTTCAAGTGCTGGTCGCTGTATGATACCTTGACATTCCCTTCCCTGTGCTTGACGGATGAATAATGAGTTTTCATTTGAGAAATGTATTACTATGATATCTTGGAATCGTTAATTTCACAAAGAAATTTATTAGACAAGTTGTGTGTTTAATTTAGAATCACATCTATTTTCAATAGGAGTTTCTCTATCTCTTATGGTTTACCATTTCTGTAAAAACAATCCAAAATGAACAGCACTTCAGAGGATATTATTCAAGGTATGCATTTTATTAAGCATAAAAATATCTTAAACATATTATATTTTAATCAAAATCATTAGATTCATTTTCAGAAATCAGAATTTTCAAATAATATTCCATGTAAAGTATAGTTTGTGGTGGGGGGATTTTCTTGAAAATCTTCGTCTCACATCCTTGGATGATGTTAGACTTGAATATCAAGTTTAGTATCCATCTGCTTTTCATACATGCAAGTGCACGCGCGCGCGCGCGCACACACACACACACACATGCATGGCCGTTTATCTAAAAATGCTTTTATTTTGAATTCAGGAAACCTCAAACATGTCTATCCAGTGAAATCTCTATATTAAATCAAATTTTCTACGTGTAGAGTAAGTACACATGCCTTTTTTGGAATCAAGGGACCTCAAAACATATTTTTGTGACATTTCTGTATCGAAATTTTGGATGAAATGCATTATCCTGTTTAGTCATTTGTATTTAGGAAAATACAATTCTTCCTCTATTTACTATTAGTAAACAGTACACAAAGTAAAACTATATCTAGTTTTAGATTCAGGGTGCGTCAAGACGCTAAGACAATGCTTATATTTTCGGGTGAAGTGTAATCATTCCTTCGGTCTAGGTGAAGGGTAAGGAAAGTAAAAAGGAAACGCGGCTAAGAAGGCATAGGCGGCGGGTTTCTTCGCGAGGAAGAGCGAAGTTCTCGCGTGGAAGATTTATGGTGTTTTATACGACACTGCGCGGTCTTGTCGGGAGACATTTTGATTAATTGTTAGCATCGTGTAGCGGCAGATGGCAAAGTCGCTGCGGATAATGTTAACTGCAGGTAATTGTTTTCCCTCGCTGTTACAACAGCAGTAGCAACAACTTGAGAAATTCATTTCTCGGATTCTCAAGCTTGACGTCTTGCAGCACTTGCACGCGCACTAGTTTTAATGGTTGACGTGTTACAAAAGCGCGTGCACTTGCAAGATGGATGTAAATTACTTGACCTGCCACAGCAGCTCGCTTGCTTTGCTTCGCAGCTGACGATGTCTCCTCCATCTTTCTCATCGCCGAGATGTCGGAGCTTGAGGATCTGTCAAACGCCACCATTCTATTGCTCTCTTTCAGACATACTTCAAACGCGAAATCTCTATGTGTGATTCCTGAAAATATGTCTTGAAATATGTTAAGCTGTACATTTTGGTTTTCTAGATGGCCCAAAAATCCCATACGTGTACAGACATAATCACAATGTGAAGGGTGTCGGGAGAAAACAAGGAATAAAAGAATGTTCAGTAATAGTTTTTCAGAAAAAAAGCAACAACAAAAATTACATGCCTTTCTCTATTATTCTGCAATGAACTATTCTTACAAATCCATATTTTTCTTTCCACTTCACTTAATTCGATATATACATTTTCAAACAGTTATTTATAATACAAGTGTTTAAAATCGTCTTTTTTTCTTAAACAGTTTCATAGCTGCAGGAAAATTGCAAAAGACTTTTCACATGTTATTTTACAATGTTTTTCCACGGCAGTACGAAATTAAAATAAAACAATTATTAGAAAGGAGATGCCATTTTCAGGACATATACACCAGCGATTATTTATGTAGTCATGTGTTTAAATAAACATTGAAAGTAATTGAATAAAGGTCAACATGACAATTCTATGGCCTGAGAACAATTGCTTTGTTAACTTACTTGTTTGAATAAACAATGTATAATTAAAAAAAAATGATTAATTTAGAACATTTTGCAACATTTAGTGGACACTCTTTAAGTAGTATGGTTCTTAGCGTCCCATTCTATATTAGGCGAGAAAGAGCGCTTAATTTTGCTCATATGCCTCTTTATCAGGCTTGAGGTTCTTTACGTCTTTAAATCTACATCACGGGACCAACGCTTTACTTTTCTTATGAAGGAGCATGCTAAGGATTTTTACGCCCGAAAAAATAGATCGTCCTCCGGTGGATTAGAACCCGCGACCCTGGGTATATGAGGCTAGTCTGGTAACTACTACATCATAGAACGTGACAGGATATATACGATACAGCGGAACTTGCTATAGGACATTTGTTACCATAAATATTTAATAACACTGTGTTACATTTTTTTTTTTTTTTTTTTTTTTTTCAAGTTAGTGCGTTAAGTTACAACTTGCTATTTTAATCTTATGAGCTACAAAACGTCACTTTATGTACTGACACAATGCAACAATATTTTTCATTATATACTTCCTTTAGATTCGCGGGAATAAGGGAATAAAATAGACTAAAGCGATAGTCAAATCTTTCAAGAGCTGGTCGCTATGTTATGTATTATTATTCCGTTCTCTTTATTGTCTAGAAAAAAGATAAATAACGATTTTCCATTTTTTAAATTTAAGGTATTTTAAAATTGAAAACACAAACTAAAAATATCTCTGAAACGATTATCTCCACAGAAAAATGTGTTTGACACAAATGGTGTCTATTATCGAAATTTATTTAAATATTTTTTCTGTCTCTTAAGGTTTACCTGTCATACAGAAGTCCTCAAGAATGGTGTTAAGAGATTATTTCCAGAAAATACAATATATACATTTAATTTATTATAAAATAACTTAAACATGTGATATTTTAATCAAAATCTTTGAGAAAATTATTGCCCTTATTGAGTTGCAATGCCAATGGGCTATTTAAAAGAAAATAGTTGGTGGAAAAAATGTCACGAACGGGAGTTACTGCACAAGTTGTGTGCTCCAAACAAAAGTAGAAAATCATGGTAAACAAAAGAGATATATACAAATGAGTCACGTAAAACGAAGAATAATTTTAAAAAATGTCGAAATTTCACATTATTTAGAAAGCTTGCCTCCTTCTTTCTACAATTTTCATACAGAACTCCATATTGCATTTTATTAAAGTTCCAAAGTAATTTAAAAGTACAATAAGAATAAAAAGTCGGGTGTGTTCCAGTCACATGACGTTCTCTACATCTGCTTCAAATTATCGTTAAAAACTCATTCTTCCATTTACATCATCCTAAACGCTAAACCTTGGTCTTATTATTTTACTTCCTTGTAAGCACTCGTAGAAGGGAAATAGGGAGTAGACTCGGCTAAAGCGATAATGAAATCTTATAAAAGCTGGGCTATGTAACTGAAATTCGTCTGTTTGCGTGGCCAGAGGTTGACAAATCCCGTTTGGGAGAAGTTAAGTATTTTAAAACTTAAACCATTGCGAATATCCCGGAAAGGGGCAACTCAAAAAAAAAATTATATAACGTAAATTGTGTGTTGTAACGAGATCTACATGTTTGGTGAAGTAAGCTTTTGTATATCTCTTATGGCTTACCAACTTTTCAAAAGTTCAGAATGAAGAGGTGTTCAGAGGCTACTCCCAGAAATTCAAGATGTACATTTTGTCATGTAAATATCTTTAATATACAATATTTTAATCAAAATCGTTAGAAGAATTTTTGAGCAAATCAAAAATGTCAAACTTTTTTCCATATAAAGGGTAATTTGGTGTGAGAGAAGTTCCTCAAAATCTTCGTGTTGTATCCTTGGAAGATACTCAAATTAAATACCAAGTTTGGTATTTAACCGACTTTTCGTTTTTGAGTTGTGTTCACAGGCACTCGGACACGCGGACATACGTGCGCGCGCTTTTTTAGATATAGGGGATCTTAAAACGTATATTTTCCGGTGAAGTCTCTATATCAAAATTTTCGGTGTAGTACAATACCTTCTCTACTTAGAGAAAATTAAAAAAGAATTTCATAGATAGGTTTTGAACTACCATCATTCGGTGTTCCTGCTGCTGCTCGCCCGTCTGAGCTACCGAATCGAAGCTGGAAAGCTGGGAAATGTCCCAGTATAAGAATGGCATAGGTAAAACCCAAGGCGTTCTCAACGTGTCGTGAAATGAACTGAAATGGCGTGTTATTTATGGACGCTCTTTAATTGCTGTGGTTCTCAGCGTGAAAGACCGCTTAATTTTGCTCAGAGGCCTCTCTATTATGAGTTTCTTTTACGTGCCGTAAACCTATGACACGGGATCCTTCCTTCCGAAGGAAGCCATAATAAGGGTTTTCACGCCTAAAAACCCCATTGTCCTCCGCCGGGTTTTAACCCGAGACGCTAGAGATAACAGACGCCACTGTAGACTTATATACTTTCCTTATTATCTGCCTAGCTAAAACTAGATGGTACCATGTATATGGGAGGAGCTTCTATTATACTAAAGTCTTACCAATTTAACATATGGCTCCTTGTATCGGGCACGATTTTTGCTCTGGGCGCACAACAATACATCCACAAGACAGTTTAGCATTCTATTAAGTCAAACAATATATTCTTGTGTTTATTTTGTACAATCGTGTAGCAGATAATTAAATTCCCCCAGTTTTGTGTTTCTTTAGGAAATCAAAAACTCAAATGTCTGCCTCCGTGGTCGAGTGGTCAGCGAGCCGATTCCCGGCTGGGGCGGGGAGTTTTTCTTTAACCTGAATTACTCCCTATCCCCTACAGATTCTGGAAGTATGTATGTGAGAGTGAATGTGTGCGTGTTTGACGAAATAAAATAGTTTAAACCCAACGTAAACCTACAGACAACGAGTTGTTTCTAATTCGAAGCCCCCGATATGACCTTAGATGTTAAAGGGGGCTATATAAATGAAACGAAAACAAAAAAACTCTAATGATATTACAGTTGATAATCATGCAAGCTTAGTGATTTAGACCCTGGAATAATTTTATTTATTCATTAAAGCACATACACAATGAAACCATAACCGAAAATATTTCAGTAATTTTCTATTGTGGATGAATTATTGACACTAACGCATAGTAGAAGTCAAACTGAAGCTAGAAGTCACATTTTAAGTAATGGTGTGTACGTTGGTAGTATTTATTATGTATATGTAGGTTATGTGGTTTTTGCTTTTACGATGTTACGCAAAAATGGCCGAATGGACTATTGTGAAGGCTGTATGCAGGCTGATAGGGATATAAGTACAATTATTTTGACAATGGATAACGTAATTTGAATCCATTGCAGTGTGTTAATTGCTTTTTCTCTTAGTCTAACAGTGTTTTCACAAAAAATCACATATAAAGGCGATGGAGAAGTAGGGTATGTGAGGGAGTGAAAAGAGAGAGAGAGAGAGAGAGAGAGAGAGAGAGAAAGGAGAAGAAAGAGGTTGGAATAGTCAGAGAAAAGAGAGTAAGAGAAGAATGACAGAGAGGGAGATACGGGGTATGATAAAGTGGAGGATAGAGAGAAAGAAAGAAAGAAAGAAAGAGAAAGATAGCAGAATTGCCGCATTAAACGCAATAACGCGAGAAAAACTTCAGATTGTGCTATTGCTCCCATATAACCTGACTGTTGTAAAGATAGAGAAGTGAAAAGAAAGAAAGCAAAACATCCCAAGCAAATGAAAAGAATAAATAAATAAATAAAATGGATAATGGAGTTTCCTACAGTGAAATCCATACTGTTTGCAGTAAATAACATTTTCAGGAGAATTAATTCAGAATTAAACACTCACTCTGTCTTCCCTCCTCTCACTCTATCTCCCCCCCCCTCTCTCTCTCTCTTTGTTGCGTGTTACAGGGTAGTTCAATTACGTTTCAAGCTTTCACAGAGCTAATGACTAAATGTTTGCTGGTTACAGTGACAACTTAAAGACAAATTTACTGACACGTTTTGCCTCATTTGCTATCTCAGCATTGGACGACAGTAATTGAAAACAAATTTACGGTCATGCTCTGCACTAATGTAAAAGCTTGAAGGGAATCTGTTGAAATTTTGAAACTCTGAACTACAATTAAAGTTTATTGCCCTGTTGTCAGGAGATTCAGAGATAACTAAAGTAGCATGGTAGCGCAGTCGCCAAAATATCTCCCTTAAAGATAAATCAATGGACAGAAAGTAAATATCCTGTCAGATTCATATCTAGATCATTACAGGAGAGTTTTCTATGCAAACGTTTTTTATTTTGTCAGTCAGACAAAGGCAGCTTAAAAATCGGACATAAACAAACAATGTTATTATTTTTGTGATATTTATGTAGAAAGTGTGCAAAACAGCAGATTTAAAATAAGTTGTAAAACTTAACGGAAGAAAAATATAAACAAGTGTTCATACTGCATCTATCACTTGAGTAGAAGTATTCATTGGATTGCATTCCAAATATTCGGTTTGAAAATTTCACAGTAAATAATTCTGGAATTCCGGAAAGGAAGGAAGCCTAATCAGAAAAAATATTAGTGATTCTTGTCCACATATAGCTGGGAAGGTTTTTAGACATCGTTAAAATATCTCGCCACGATGATATCAGGCAACTGCAACCAAATATGTCACGACACACTCGTGCCTTCACATAGCGCCTCAACCACATATGTCACAGTGGGTTTTCTGATATACTATTCACCAAGAATGTGGCTTTAAGAGTGATTTTACTATCAAACATTGGCGTGTTGCAACTATGTAACGGAGAAGGGGTTTTACCGTTACGGAACAGGGGGACGGGATGTTTAGGGATGGGCGTAGCCTAAGCTATCGGTGTTTACAATCACTATATATAACCTAAACGATAGAAGACAGCAGACTCGAGGTGATGATAGGTACTCTCTACTTGAAATCAGATGCTACGAGAGAGGTAACTTTTTTTAATAACTAAACTGTATTTACATTATGTTACAAACATATTGATGATAAACAATTAAGAAAGCTTATCTCCCAAGCCTCGCGGAAAGTCTTGAAGTAGTGCATTGATCAAAATAAGGCGCAAAGTGATGTAGGTTCGAATAGCAGTGATAACTAATTAGCTCTGAGTTTAAATATGCTTTTTTTAGAACTGGCTCAGCAATAGGTTTGTATTGTCCTAATAAGGCGTGGATGATATTGGCAGGCAGCAAACAATTCACATCAAATGACTGTGATATGTGATATTTAATCCCACCCGTCAGATTTAGCATCTGGCCTACAGGGAAGTGTCTCACACTTACATTCAACGGAAGATTGCTACTAGAAAGGTAATCATTATTATGGTAAAATATAAATGCCGAACTTTAATTAATGTGAAAGTGTCTTTCTTTACCGTCATTCATGCTGTTTCTTCCACTACTTGATCGTCATCTTGAGGTAGCATCAACAGTGGAACGGGTCTTCGAGAACGAAAAGTCAGATAAATACAAGATTTTATATTTTTTAAGTTCAAACTTTCAAAGATGTGATACAAAGATTTTTAAGAAAATCTACCAAACCAACATTACATGGAACATTTTTCGACATTTTTTATTCTGTTAAAAATTGTTCTAACAATTTTATTAAAATGCCATATATTAAATATACTTGCATGGTTAATACTAGCGTCGGCTGATAACTCCCGGGCCTCTCAATGAAAGCAGCATTTAAAATTCTTTGTTTGTTTATTTCTCAACATAACTTCCAGAAAGACTAATACATTTGTTATGTCGGTATTCTAATTTAGTGCGATTTATTAAAGTCCTCAGAATACCCGTTTACCGCTTCTATGACCTCCTCTTTGCACACTTTTCCCATTGCAATTGCTGAACGATGGGCCGGAGCATTGTCGTGATTAAAGAAGACTGATTTTTTTTTGACAAATGAGGTATTTTTCTTTTCACCTCATCACACAAACGCTGCAGTAAACCACCAGTGATACTTTTACTCTTTTCCAAGTAATCATAAAAATAATTCCCTGTGCATCCCAGAAAACACTCGCCATAACCTTGTTAGCAGACAAAATTGACTTTGCCTTTTTTGGAGTTGGTTCACCTGCCGCAATCCACTGTTTTGACTGTGATTTACTTTCTGGAGTGTAGTGATTTATCCTAGTTTCATCCATGGTAGTAAGCCGTCTCAAAAATTCGCTGGAATTTTTACGGTAGAGTTCCACATTCTTAACAGAAACTGTTTTTCTTTGTAACTTTTGATCGGGTGTCAAAACAAAGTGGCACCCATCTTGCACAGACCTTGTGAAAGCCAAAAGCATTAATTAAAATATTACCTGCACGTTCTTTTGATATATTTACAGCCTCTGCTATCTCAAACAACTTTAATCTGCGGTCTTCCAGTACTAAAAGATGAATTTTCTCAATGATCTCTGAAGTTGTCGCTTCTACAGGGCGTCTAGAGTGAGGTTCTTACTAGTACTCGTACGTCCCATTTTAAACTCTGCAACTCACTTTTTAAACATTAAATTTGAAGGGGCAGAGTCTTTCAGTATACTGTCCATTTCCTTCTTGATTGCTTTAGGCGTTAAGCCTTTCAAATGGAAGTATTTAATCACTGCTCGTTTTTCCAAATCCTCCATTTTCGTGAAAACTCTAAAGTTGTCTTGGTTAAAAAGCTGTCATTCGAAAACTAAACAAGCTATTGACTTTAACTATGGATATAAGCTAGTCTAGAGTTAAACTTTACGATGCTACAGTCTAACTGGCCTAGTGGCATCATATCTGTGTGAGGCCCGGGACTTATCAGTCGACCCTCGTAAAATGCATATCTTAAATTTCCTGAGCATAGCTTGTAATGGACTTTGATAATCTTGTATAATCGACAAACATTAAGCGATAGACGAAAATGTACTACACAAAAAATATAGATCTGTTTAAACACCCAGTATATATGAAATAACGTTTTTTGTGGCATAAGCCACTTCCAAAATATCCATTACTGATGATTCAAATTGTCATTATTTTAATATGTCTTTATATTCAAAATGTTTTTCGCGATTGCAAAGACAGAATATAGAAGTTTAATACTTACATATGGTGGCATTATAAATTTTGACTCACTTAGCTCCTTATATGTATATCGATAGGTGTAATATAGCTTTTTCTACAAAGGGTTGTCTCATTTAAATTTAAGTAGGTACATAGACAAATAAGCTATATATACCCATTACTAAATTATAGGGTAGAGAAAGTCATGTGAATGTAGCCATAGAGATTTTAATCCACTATTATAGCTAGTAATCTGTGATATTTTAGTTTGTAGTTACTAGGCAACAAAGCCTATACTTTATATTCTAACAAAACGCAAAGCATACTGGCTCAACAAACGGGAATACACTTTAATTATGTATTTTTCTTGATAATAGTCATTAAAACAAAACCTTTCTCCCCTAATTGGCAGTTATTGTAATATTACAAGCATTACAATTTGTAATACTTACTGGAGGCACATTTTCTCTTTATCAGAATTATTGTTTTTCACAACTTTACCTATAACTTTCTCCCCTTAAGTATTAGATCAGCAATTTGCTTCCTAGCCTGCACACTTTCTTCTATGTATTCTTATGCAACAGTATTTGTTTTCCACCTTTGGCCATTTTTACTTTAAATTCATATACTAATTGTAGAGTATAACAACAATGTTTGTGGATTTATCGTGCTGTTTTTTCCCCCAAGCCCACATTGTTCTTTCGCTATTGTTTAGAGAAATAAATAAATTTCCGCAATAAATAAATTTAATTAAATACACTACATTTTCAAGATATACCAAAATACTCTGAACGTAGATAAAATATACATACATACATACATACATACATACATACATACATACATACATACATACATACATACATACATACATACATACATACATACATACATACATACATACATACATACATACATACATACATACATACATACATACATACATACATACATACATACATACATACATACATACATACATACATACATACATACATACATACATAAACACACACATACATACATACATACATACATACATACATACATACATACATACATACATACATACATACATACATACATACATACATACATACATACATACATACATACATACATACATACATACATACATACATACGGACCTTTATCTGAAAATGCTGTTTTTGGACTCAAAGCACCCTAAAACCTGTATTTCCGGTGAAATATCATCGATTTTTGAGTGGAATACTATACTTTCTTTATCTACTATGTGTATTATACATACGTGCTGGGAAAGTAATAACTAGAATTGAATAAGTAAATATCACTAACTGTCATTGTTTTCTCAGGGATTGAAACGCAGAGTCAGGAAATCTTGACAAGTACTCTTTTAAACTAGAACTGAACACTGGAATGTAAAATTCTTCAGCTCTTGTTCACAGGACATGAATCACTCAAACGTGTCTCGGTGTTCACTGAGTAACAGAGTAGCAGTATTCCCTGCAGCGGAACTCTAGTCCTGTGGTAAACCAATTTTAAACCACTGCACTGCTGCAGACCACGGGATGCCTTAAGTATCCGTGCTAACCCTACTTCAGCCTGGATCATCATCTCAAGCACTATCTTCAGGAGGTCGCTTGTGTTAGCAATGCCGTAAATGTACTGACTGACCTACACCTACACCTAACAAAGAGGCCTTGTCAAAATTATTCTACAGGTTGTGTCGGAAAATCTTTTTGCTTAGAAGCGCATTCTGAATCTGATATTTGCAGCAATCGCATGTCGTGTGTGTGTGTGACAGTGAGGTGAATACTAAGCTTCGTATTAAAGGTACACATAAGTGAAATGTCTATTTATGAACATATGTTTCTGCTTCTTCTTGTTCTTCTCCTTCTTCACTTCTATTTCAGGCAGTTAGTTGCCTGTTGCACCTTCAAAGTCCTCCAGACCTCGTTTTCTGAGTCTGCCTACAGATCTCTTTCCTGTAGGATTATATTTCATTTTTTTTTTTTTTTAAAGTCTAGTGTCAGGCATGTTTCAACATGTTCCTTCTATATTTTTAAATTCCTTTAACCTTTCATTCCTGTTAAAGATTCTTAGTTCTTCTTTTATAGTTTAATTTCTAATATGATAAACTTACTTTCTCTAGCACGTATGTACAATGTACATAGTGGACACTCCACCCAAAAATTATCATCAGAAATGCATGTTTTAGGGTATTTATATATGTCCATTATTCAAATGTTAAGGCGATGTAAACAAAAAGTAAATGATTCTTACAAAAGCTTATTCTTATCTCTTCTCCATGCTAATCCAAGAAAATATTGTATTACTTCGTTCCGTGTAAGTAGAAGGGAAATAAGGATAAAGTCTAGGCTAAAACTATAGTAAAATCTTTTTTAAAGCCTGCACATATGTGATGCAAGACCAGGATGAAAAAGTGAATATTAGAGAAAAAAAATCTAAGTATTCGAAATTTTATACCAATAACAAGGAATAATTCGAAAATTGCTAGCACTACCAAATAAAGTATGTCATAAATGGTGTATTTTAACAAGACCTACATTTTTTGTGTAGTAAGTTTTGTATATCTCTTACGGTTTACCAGTTATGCAAAAGTCATTCAGCATGAAGAGGACCAAAAGCAAAACATATGCAGTTTATTTGTACCGTACATTAATGTCATTAATATGTTATTTTAGTCAACATCGTTATAGGCATGTTTGAGAAACTTTTGAATAATGTTTCATGTAAATGGCAGCCTTGGGGTGTGATTTTCCTGAAACTCTTCCTGTTGCGTTCTTGGAAGATTCGTTTCGTAGTCGGCTTATCCTCCCTGCTTTATCTACTAATAGCACCGCAGGCGGTGACACTGGTGATACATGAATGATGATGGAGCACCGGTGGAATGCGATGGTGGGGGAAACCGAAGTACCCGGAGAAAACCCGCCCCAGCGCCGCTTTGTCCACCACAAATCTCACATGCGGTCGCTTGGGATCGAACCCCGGCCGTCTAGGTGAGAGGTAAGTGGTCCCACCACTCGGCCACGGCGCGGCCTTCCCCGTATTTGTTGAACTGACACCTCCCTAGGACTTACAAGTGAATGTCTAGAGGTCAGAAGCCTGTTGGGGAGCCAACGGCACGAAACCATAGAATGGAGAACCTAGAACCAGTGGTCGACCCCTAGCGAGGCATGACTGTGAGGAAGTGTGTGATATAAAATACAATAGAAATGGATTATAGGAAAGGTGATGATGGATCAAATAGTGGAATGAGTGGTGGGGGAAACCCGTAGAAAACCCGCCCAGGCGCCACTTCGTCCACCACAAATCCCACATGTGGGTGCTTGGGATCGAATCTGGGCCGCGTAGGTGGGAGGAGAGCGGACTAACCACTCGGTCGCGGCACCGCCTATTCTTGGAGGATAGCTTAAATACCAAGTTTGGTAATTCTTAGACTTTCCGTTTCTGAGTTATACATAAACCCACGTAGACACACACGGAGCTTTGATCATTTTTTTATTCCTGAGTCCTCAAATTATATATTTCCGATGACATTTCTGTATCGAATTTTTTACTGCTCTCTTCCTAAAAATATGTACATAGTAGATACGTGCTTGAGAAAGTAATTAAAACCTAAAAAGATTGTAGTATGAAAGTGGTAGTTCCGATTTTTGCACACAGTATTTTCGTCAACGATGCTTAAGTGTCTTTTTGGTTTTTGAAAAGGTATTACGTTATTCCTGAATTCAACGGATTGTAATTAATTGAGTCGTTCTACAAATATTTCCCTCCAGTGCTGCAGTCGCAAACGCTTCGGTTTTATTCTACAAACTCGCAGTAAAACATGGAAAGCATTTGATAAGGCACTCACTCGGTCTGTAGCAAGCGTCACGTTCATGAATTAAAACATGTGCAAGATATTAATTTGAGCGGCATTGTCAGGAGCTCATGTGTCAAGCAGAGATAAGCGGTTCCATTTCTGGAAGACAAGCACGTCGGCGAATTACTTGGCAGCACAAACACAGCTGAGTCATGATTCTCCTCCCTGAATTATCTGCTATGTGCTCCAGCTCAACGAATTTCCCGCTTCCCGAAAAATCTTACACCTGGTGGTCCGGAAGAGGTTTCCTATAAACTTCACACTCCGCTACCTCCAGCGGAAAACAAAAGAAAATGGAGTTAACTCAAACATTGTGCGTGCCGCATTTAACAGCAAAGGGGTTTTTGGGATGCGGGGTAGTCTGGGTGCTATTATTTGTGCAAATGAATCTCACTCGTCGCAGAAATATGTCGTTTATTTTATAGATATATTATTTATAGAAATAAATAAACTTTAATATACTTATATCACAGTTTGCTGATATATAGGCCGTTAGGGGTATAAGTGCAGCTATTTGTACTAGTATTTCAGAACATTGTAATAAACAATTACATCAAAATGCACTTCATTTGGAAGCTAACAATTTTAGTTATTAAGAACAGCATAGTTTTAGGTTGGTTAGTCTTTCCAAGTACGTGTGACGCACACAGGCCATGCGTGTTTATTCTTCCCGAGAAAAAGGGACGATTATTAGGAGCGGTAAAATATGCCTCCCGATAACGAATGTTGAAATTTGAAATTGAATTTTATTTATGAACTCTCTTTAACTGCTGCGGTTCTTAGCGTCCCATTCTATATTGGGCGTGAAAGACCCCTTAATTTTGCTCAGACGCCTCTTTATCAGAGCTCTTCACGTACCGTAAATCTACGAAATGGCACCAATGGCATTGCTTCCCTTCCGAAGGATTTTTACTCCCTAAAAATCCATTGCTGTCTGCCGAGTTTGAATCCGCGACTTTGGTAACCCCTATACCACAGAGAAGGACAAAAGAATTTTGAGATCATATGCCCGAAACGAATAATAAACTGAGGAATCACTCACGGTTCTTACGTGCCAAGTAAGTATTGTTTTATATAAAACATAAATTCGTAGAGAAAGAAAAGAAAATGAAAGTGTAAATTTGTTTAATTCAGGATTTAATGTCTAGTATTACCAATACATTCATTCATTATATTAATGTGTAAATAAATTCAAATACTTTTTGCAAGGCTACTGACCCAAACTACCTGAGCCGGTATCAGGCAATACAGATAATCTATATTGACAGCTATTGTTCATTTGCGGCGCCTTTAAGACCGTGCAGAAAATATCAAATAGTAAATTATGTGATGTGTTTGTGGACAAATTGTTAGACTAACACAAAAATCAAGTGGAATCTGCCAAGTGGCCCGTATTTTAGCGTTAAAAGAGCTGTAGAACTGAACGGGGCTATTTCTTGTTAAAACTGGCTAGTGGTGAACTCCGAAAGGAAACTTCGTTTCACTGCTCGCAATGAGTGCAACCCACTCACCGTTTCTGCTGATAAGTAAGAGAGGTAAAACGAAAGACGCTTCCCCACTTACCGGTTTTAACTTGAAATAGCCCCACTGAGTTCTACAAATCGTTTAACGCCCGAAAGGATATCTGCAAATACGGGGCGTTTCGCCACCGTATTAAGGTACCAATTATCAAAATATCTGTACCTATGCCCTTAACAAGAATTATGCATTTTCCCTTGCTATTGATTCCCGCAGATCGTATGCTAAAGAAAAGAAAACATAAAAGGTATGGCGTGTTTGCTTCAGACAGAGTAATATACCACATACTGTTATACCAATTCATTTTAATTGAGATAAACCTTTGAAGTAATTGTTACATTACACGTTTCCTTGCATACAAAGACAATAATGATATGCAAATTTGTGAGAACTAAACGCTCACGGGTTCTATCCAATTCCAAGAAACAATTGAATATTCAAATTACTTTAAAAGTGTGACAAGATATTGAACAATTGGAACCTTTAATAGCAGATATCTCGGAAATGGCTCTTGACAAAAAAAACAAAAAAAAAAAAAGTACTGGAATAAATTTTGTCTTAAAGACATCCAAATATTTTGTGTAGTACGTTTTCTTTTATCGCTTTAACGTATACCAGTTATACAAGATTAGGTCGTTCCGATATGACCAACCAGTTTAAAGGACGTCAAACTACAAAAAGTATATATATTAGGTACATGAAACTTCGTCCAAATGAGACTATATAGACATATTCCTAGTAAATTTAATGTATAAATTGTATATGTTATATTTAACAGCTTAAATGTATGGTATTTTAATCAAAACCGTAGGGCAAGTTTTGAGAAAATAAGACTTCGAAAAATATTTCGTATTTAGAGTGAGACGATTTTTGGAATACGTCCATGTGTTATTTTTGGAAGTTAATGAACTTAAAACATGAGTATAGTATTATTCGGGCATTTCATTGCTAGTTATGCAGTTCACAGACAGCCAGACACGCATATACACATTCAAAAAATAAATGATCCTTTTCTAAACATTTCTTTTATTCAAGAAGTCTGAAAATATGTATTTCCAGTGAACTCTCCTCACCAAAACTTTGTGTGAAATGCAATACCTTCTCTACCTAATTCCTATATACATGCCAGAGAAAGTATATATTTATATATTCTTCCCGGTTTTGAGTTAATCTTTTCTTATGTAGTAATCTAAAGAAGAAACTATCTCGCAGGAATGTCTGTTTTATGCCTCACAGATATATACATTTTACAGAAAATACAATTTTGAAATATTGAAAATGTGAGTGTTGTTAGAGGGTTTTAATGTAATGGGGCCTTTGAGCACCACAGAGATGACCCACGTGTAAAATGCGACTATGTAAACTGGAGATTAAATGAATAATAATGATGATGGTAATGGGAAGAAATGCAGCTGCTATAGCGCCACGATTCACCTTTTCCTGGTGAAGACAGAGAGATATACGACGAAACAGTATTAATCCCTCCTTCTCCAGGTTCTTCCCCTTGGTCCTCGTCGGGATTAAGTGCCTGAGAGAGAGAATAGGGAGAAAAAATAAATGTGTTAGGGTAAAAGGAAAAAGGGAAGCGTTAGAGAAACAGAAATGAGATTGCATTGAAATGAAGAAGGGGTGCTTGTACAGTCCCAGTTGAAGCTCTATCAAAGATGCACGTGATAGTTAAGGGATGAAAGAGAGGGGTTGCCTATCTATCCAGACTTTAGATCTTGTAGCTCTTCGATTAAGAGGGGTTTAGAGGCAATTTTTAGAGTGGAGTTCCTTGTTTTATATTCAACCAATGCGTTTCTCTGAAGAGACATTTTTGTGAGGAGTACGTATCTTTGCTTAAGAACGTATTCTATATATTACAATTGATTCAATTAACATTTTCATTTGAGTATCTCTTACAATTATTGTTAAGGTATTGTAATCTATTTTAATAATAAAAGTGACTGTGAAATTTTGTGGGCATATATGTGTGTTAACTACAAAACATTTGTATAACAGAATACTTAGTCCGATTCTCTATCTAAATTATTTTAATATGTTTATAGTTTTAATATATTTCTTATACTTGGATGTAATAAATGTACCTCACTAATAATTATGTGCAAAATAATCTTCAATTACGTCTCATTTTTTCCAATGACAAACCAAAACATGGAAACATTTCTGATGTGTTACATTCACATGACCATTTCCCTATTCTGCAAAAAAATATTCTTACAAATGCGTATTCTTCTATCTACTTCATATTAACCATTAGCAGAAATAGATCTGTTACATACTTTCTTAAAAATCCAAGAGAAATAAAGGAATACAATAGCTAATTCTGGTCGTTTCCCTAGCGCGGTGGTAGCGCAGCTGCTTACCAAGCGGGAGACTTGGGCTCGATCCCCAGTACCGGCGTGGGGATTTTTCCCGCGCTAGGAGACCTGGCCCGGGGTGCACTTAGCCTCGCAAGGTCCCTGCGGGGACAATTGAGGAGCTACTTGATGGAGAAGTAGCGGCTCCAGGTCATGAGGACCGCATTAACCGGCCGGGGGCTCGAGGCGTTGACACGTCTCACCCTCCAATTCTGTACCCCATCCATGACGTCTGTAATGGACCGAGATGGGGAACGCAGCGGCCGGGCGGTAGGCCAAGGTTCCCCGTGAGCTGTCGTGCCATGGAGTTATTATAATAGCCAAATCTTTTAAGATGACTCGTCGCTATATGAATACCTTAAAATTCTGTTATATGTAAATGGAGAAAAAGGAAAGAAAGACAAACGATATCCCATTTGAGAAAAGTTGAACATTGCAAATTTTAAAACCAGTAACAAGGAATATCTCGTAAATGGTTACCTCTACAAGAAACGCAAGACATACATTGTGTGTTTTAACTAGATCTTTATTTTTTGTGTATTATGGTTTTCTCTATCTCTTACGGTTTAAGCTATGCAAAAGTCATTCCAAAATGAGAACTTCACAGGGTATTCCCAGAGATTCAAGGTACTAAGTGGCCCAACTGCCCGTATTTGACGTATACGGATATTCCTTCCCGCGTTAGAAAATTGCAGGACTCAATGAGGGGCTGTTTCAACTTAAACCGGTAAGCTTTTTTTTAGTAGTAATAGTAGTGTTTAACGCCCGCTTTTATTACACTATTTGGACCGCAACCGATGACATGGAATGGGATGTTAGGGGAAACCGGAGAGCCCGGATAAAACCCGCCCCTGCGCCGCTTTGTCCACCACAAATCTCACTTGCGGCTGCTTGGGATCGAACCCGAGCCGTCTAGGTGAGAGGTGAGTGGTCACGGCGTGGCTCTGGTTCTTTGCTCCCCGGTTTTAACTTTAAATAACCCCGTTGAGTTCTTTTAACGCACGAAGGAATATTTGATATATGCTATTTTAATCTTTTATATAGGGCATTGTGCAGGCTGAGTCAAAAGTCTCCATACATTTGAGAATAATATTATGCTACAATTATAGTATATGTTGCACATGTTTCCCTTCCATGTCCACACAAAGTGGCAGGCGCTCCGACCAATTTCGACTAAAATCTGTCAATGTTGCGGTCGTTATTTGTTTGCACGCTGCAGTGTTTATCTTTTTAAATCTCGAACTTTCTTCTGATACACAATCGATTTCAGATGGCCACAAAGGTAAAAATTCATGGGAGTGAGATTTGCTGATCTGAGCGGCCACTCCAGCGGACCACGTCGACCGATCCAATGCCCAGGAAACTGCTGGTCCAGCCTTCGGCGCACTTCATTGCCGTAGTGCGATGGTGCTCCGTCTTGCTGAAACAGGAAGTCCCCACTCTCGTCAAAGATTGATATGAAGATGTCATTTTTCAACTTGTCAAGATAACAATGAGCAGTGAGGTTTCCTTCAATGAAAAACGTGCCAACAATCCCATATCCCGCAGCACCATGAGTTTCGCTGCACCTTGACGTTTCAGTCCGACATCCAATGTGGATTGGTATCACTTGAGCACCTTACATTTTGCCGGTTCACTTCACCATTAATATAAACATTTGCCTCAATGAAAAAAGGATGGAACTAACAAATTCAGGTTCATGTTTAGTGCCTATTCACAAGACTCTGTTCTGCTATCAGGAACGTCTTCTGACAGCTACTGCAACATTTGCATCTTGTATGGATGCCACTTTTTAGTACGTAGATACGCGTGACACTGTTTTGGCTGATACTCAGTTCTGGAGAAAGGCGTCGGGTTCCCTTTCTCGGACTCTTGACCAGGGCAGCTAGCACCACCGTTGACGTAGCTTCATCTGTCTCTGTCTTTGGTCTTCCAGATCTGGCTGCGGAACCTGTCCTCTTGAATTTCAGGATGAGTTTGGCCACCGTTATCTGCGTTCTGTGTGTTGCATTGAACGTACGCGTGGTAGCACTCCTAGCCAACAGAATAAGGTCAATCCTCTCTTTCTTCGTTAGTGGCATGCCTTTGGAGTTTGTTCCCTACCTGAAAAACAAAATAAACATTAGTCATCCATATCTCTATTTGTTTGCAGACTTTTGACTCACCCTGTATATTTGCAGATTATAGTTATTTCCAAGTTGAGTTTTATATCGTTGTGACTTTGTTAACAGTTATTTAATCGCTTACTATTTCAATTGTGCATTTATATCCTTTTACTATTTACTGTTTAGTTATTTATATGGAAAGCAGCTCGTAATTGCACACAGCAATGTTCCGCCACTGAGCGGAATGCTTGCTTGTGTGTGCAAACTGAAATTGAGAAGGGGTGTGTTGGAAGTGACTTGCCACGCCGTGACACAAATGCCCATGCCTGGTCTGTTGAGCATTACACAAGAGTTTCACTCATAATAAAAATTATCTCTTGGCTCCAGAACTCAGTATACTTGCCTACTCTGCGAGGGGTCCAAGGTTCAATTTCCAGCTGGGGTAAGGAATATTTCACTAGCTAAGATTATTTCCAATCCTCTCTGTTGAGTCTGGAAGAGTATGAACGAGAAAGTTGATTGTGCGCGATCTAATGTATAAAACACACAGAAAAACCAGATATTCCAATACAGCTGTATACACCAATGCCGTCAGGCAATATATTCAAAAGGTAAAACGCAGTCGATATGTCCATTGCAGCTAAAGCCGGATTATAAAAGAAACAATAAAAATAATAATCTGATAAGCAAAATTCCCGAATATTTTTCTGTTGATCCGTAACACAGAAGGCAAAAGAAAAGCGCCCGCGTCTGTAATCTACTGGAATACAATTTAATGACAGCACACACTTTACTTTCAACTTGATAGTAAACACAAAGACAGCACGACATATAGCTCTTAGAATTCACGGTAACATATGAGGGAGGTCTCGGTTTTAATTCCCGGCGTGCTGGTCACTGTGATCTTTCCCTGGTCGATAGGTAAATACTGGTGTGGTTCCTCACGAATTTTCTCAGCATCATTTCCAGTCCCCAGCATTTCCTTTCACCTGTTTCAGGGTTATAAGACCAGGCGACGGCGATTAGTGCGTTGCAGTAATACGATGGAGTTTGTGCTATCCTAAGATTGGCTGGCTATATGGTCCCCCTTTCTGTGGGACTCACTTCTCTAACCCCCGGGGGTGAAAATGGCTATCCTTCATACCTTCCTCCCAAAGTAGTCACGAAGAGTGTGAGCTGAGCTGCAGTGCCTGTGAGGCCTCCTCTCCATCTAAATAACTAAAATATTAGAACTTTAGACTACGGAAAAAAGTGATTGTAACAACTACATGACTCTCCCTCCCAGTCATTACTTATTTTATACTTCTTCTAAAATTATGCTTACAAATCTTATACTTTTGTTACTTCATGTTACTTATCCACCTGTTTGAATATTTTACAGACACGCAGAAACAAAACAGATTGGGCCACAGTATGTTGTTAAAAATCAACCAAATGGAAGAAATCAATCAGTGATATTGCATGTTCCTTGCTAGGATATAGAAAACCAAAATGCATTTCAAGTATGCAGTCCTAATATACTAGAAAATTCAAACGGACAGGAAAGTTAACAGCTAACTAAATTAAAATGTAATTTGACACAAATTGCATATTTTCGAAGTTATTACGTCAACATGAGCCATGAAGAAGAGAGCAGCGGTTCGAATCCCACCAGAACGATCCTCTAACAGGTTATTTTTCCAAGTTTCTCTCGGTCTTAATAAACGGCGCACATCGGTTTGTTATCCTGAATTTAGGCCTGATTATTTGCTCTCATAGTTATTTCTTTCAGGGATCATCACTGCTCGTAGTGTTAAAAAAATGGGCGTTGAACACTATTGAGAAAATGCAAATTCTATTTGTTCCCGTAGTAAATTATTTTTCTCTTATTACTTTCTCTATGCGTACTATGTACATAGAGTATAAAGAAGCATTGCACTCCACCGAAAAATTCGAAACCGAGATTTCACCGGAAATATATGTTTAAGAGTCCCTTTTATCTAAAAAAAGCATTTTCGGCAAAAGGTCCGTGTGTGTATGTGTCTGTGTCTGTGTCTGTGTGCCCACGATAACTCAAAAACGAAAAGTTGTTAAAATATCAAACTTGGTATTTAAATAAAGTATCTTCCACGGGTGCGACACGAAGATTTGAGAAAAATCCCCCACCCCCAACTACTCTTTACATGGAACTTTTTCGAAAATTTTGGTTTTCTCAAAAATGGCTCTATCAATTTTGATTAAAATATCGTATATTAAAGCTATTTACCTGACAAATAAATATATATCTTGAATTTTCTGGGAATAGCCTCTAAAGACCTCTATATTCTGAATGAATTTTGGTAACTGGTAAACTGTAAGAGATATACAAAAACATACTACACAAAAAATGTAGATCACGTTAAAACACACAACTTATGTCATATCATTTTTAGTTGAGTTGACCATTTTGAGATATTCCTTGCTAGTTGTTTCAGATTTAAAATGCTTATATCTTTTTCACAAGGAAAGTTGTATACTCCTGACCCAGCACAGAAACGAATTTCATCCACCTGGCAACCAAAACGTATTTAAATGGAACCACTGTTTTCATTTGTATTTAAACATTTTAGTTTTGGGCAAAAATTCTTTTTTTGGGAGGAAGGGCCTTTCTTAGCCATATAAATATCTTTGATATACATTGTTCTAATCAAAATCGTTGGAGCGATTTTTGAGAAAATCAAAATGTAGTCAAAGGGTATTTTACGGTGGGGGAATTTTTCTTAAAATCTTCGTGTCGCATCCCTGGACCCAAGCTTGGTATGTTACCGACTTTTCGTTTTTGAATTATTGTGCTCACAGACACAGACACACACACGGGCCTTTTTTGCCTCTTTTTTTTTTTTTTTTTTTTTTTTTGATTCAGGGGAGCCTAAAACGATGAAATCTCGGTTTCGAATTTTGTTTAGAATGCAATAGCTTCTCTATAAACTATGTTCATAATACGCGTAGAAAAAGTAATAAGCTTTTTAAGTATAATTTATTGAAGAATGAGCAGAATAAGAAGAGCGTGAACTTAATTTAGCAGATATTTTTATTACTTTCTCTACACGTAATATATACATAGTGTATTGTAATGCGCCCAAAAAGTCGATACCGAGATTTCGCCAGAAATGCATATTTTGGGTCCTTCTGAATCAAAAAATGCATTTTCAGAAAAAGGTCCGCGTGTGTGTGCGTGTGTCGGTCTGTGGACAGCATAGCTCAAAAGCGAAATGACCGTTAAATACCAAACTTGGTATTTAATCTTGGTACCTTTCAAGGATACGACACGAAGATTTTCAAGAAAATCCCCCCCCCAAGCTACCCTTTACCTGGCAAAAATTTCGAAGGTTTTGATTTTCTCAAAAATGACTCTAATGATTTTGATTAAAAGCTCTTATATTTAAGATATTTACTTGAAAAATAAAATGTATATCTCAAATTTTCTGGAAATAGCCTCTTAAGACCTCTTTATTCTGGATGATTTTTATTGAATTTTGATAACCGGTAAATCGTAAGAGATAGACAAGAACTTACTACACAGAAAATGTAGATCATGATAAAACACAATTTATGCCATATACATTTCTTCGTGGAGTTGTCCGTTTTCGAGTTATTCCTTGTTATTCATTTTAGTTCTAGAATACTTAACTCTTCTCATACGGAACTTGTCAACTTCTGGCCACGCAAAGAAACAGATTTCAATCCCATAGTAACCACATTTTAAAACATTTGATTGTCGGTTTAGCATAGTGTATTGTTCCCTTATTTTCCTCTACTTACAAGAAAAAAAGTAATTGGGAACAGTTCTGCTAATGTTTATCTCGATTATCATAAAGTAGATAGAAGAATATGCTTTTTAACAATAATTTGTTATAGAGATGTAGAGAAAGTCATGTGAATGGAACACATAACAACTCTACCGTATACAAGAGAGTATGTCTACAGTGTTGTGTCTAACATATTCTTAGGCAGGAGGCGCTCGAAGATGAAGAGTCATTTAGTATCAAAGTTGTCTAGAAAATACTCGAGCAGAGAGGTTGCAGATCCTGTAGACCGCAAGGCATCTTCTCGTGTATTGCAGCACACAATTGCGGCATTCTCAAAGCATCCACTGCAGACACAATGATAAGGAGATAAGAAAATAATGAAACTGCCCCGAGTCACGACACCATGTCCTTGGGCCTCACATACACTGCCACGTCGCGGGAAAATCCAACTCTTTTTAATAAACAACGTGCTCACAACTCTTAGTTCACATACGCTGTTTCATGTATCCACTTAATTTACTTTATCTTTCTAGTTAAATTTACAAGGCTAGAGAAAATCTGTTTAATTACAATTTGTTACCTCGTTTAATTAGAAATCATAAAGTTAGTGCTCAACGGCAGTGGCAGTCCTGACTTAGGAAATGAAATTTATAACTGCGAACTTCATCTCTCACATGAGAGGACTTTTTATTTTTGTCGATTTATGTTTAAATTCTACCTTAGGTAATATAATTCCAGACCCGTACTTAGACATCATGTATATTTGCTACATAGGAGATAACATTTGTAACGTTTACGTGACTGTTCGTAATATTATTTACAAATCTACTATATAAATTATTCATCTAAAAGCTTATTACTTTCTCTACACGTACTATGTGCATAGTGAATAGAGAAGGTACTGCACTCCACAAAAAATTCTATATCGAGATTTCACCGGAAATATATGTTTTAGGGTCTCCTGTATCCAAAAAAGAATTTTTCAGTAAAAGGTCTGTGTGTGACTGTGAACACGATAATTCAAAAACGAAAAGTCGGTAAAATACCAAACTTGGTATTTAAATTTAATATCTTCCAGGGGTACGACATGAAGATTTTAAGAAAAATCCCCCTACTCCAAACAACCCTTTACATAGAGAAAATTCCAAAAATGTCGATTTTCTCAAAAATGGCTCTAAAGATTTTGATAAAAATACCGTATATTAAAGAGATTTGTATGACAAATAAAATGTATATCTTGAATTTATGGGAATAGCTACTAAAGATGTCTTTATTCTGAATGAATTTTTCTGAATTTTGCGTGCTAGTAAACTGTAAGAGATAGACAAACACATACTACACAAAAATGCAGATCACGCTAAATCCCACAATTTATGTCATATACCTTTTTTTGTTTGTTGAATTCACCATATTCTTTGTTATTTGTTTCAGATTTAAAATACTTAAACTTTTTTCACACGGAAAGTTGTAAACTCTGGCCCTGCATAGAAACTGATTTCATCCCCATGGCAACCAGCTTTTAAAAGATTTGACAATCATTTTAACATAATGTATTCCTTTATTTTCCTTCCACAAGGAAGCAAGTAATTAAGACAATTTTTGCTAATGTTTATCATAAAGTAGATAGAAAAATATGCGTTTTAACAATAATTTGATACAGCAGTGCAGAGAAAGTCATGTGAATGAAACAAATCAGATTTTTTTTCTATGTGCTAAAAACTTACTATACTAAAATATAGAGATGACTAAAATATACAGCTGGTATCAAATATCTTTTTCACAGCTTTTTCTGAAGAATTTACTTTTTATTTTCTCAACATGTACTATGTATGTAGTATGCAGAGAATTTATTGTATTTCATCGAAACATTCATTGTCAGGTTTCGCTGTAAATTTGTTTTGAGGTCCCACGAGTCCAAGAAAAAGCATTTTTGGAAAAAGGCATGCCTATCTGTGAACACGATAACTCAAAAACGAAAATTCGGTTACATACCAAACTTGATATTTATGTTTAGCATCTTCCAAGGGTGCGACACGAACATTTTCAAGAAAATACTCCACCGCCAAACTATTCTTTACATAGAAATAATTTCGAAACTCTTTATTTGGCTTCAATTTTAATTAAAATGCCGTATATTAAAGATATTCACATGACAAATAAAATGTATGTATTGAATTTTCTGCGAATAGCCTCTAAAGACATCTTTATTCTGAATGAATTTTGCCGTATTTTGCGTAACTGGCAAACCGTAAGAGATAGACAAAAACTTACTTCACAAAAAAAATGTAGATCTCGTGAAACTCAACTTATGTCATATACATTTTTTCGCGGAATTGGCCATTTCGGATATATTCTTTGTTATTTGTTTCTGATTTAAAATACTTATATGTTTCTCACACGCAAAGTTGTAGACTCCAGACCCTGCATAGAAACAGATTTCAACCACATGGCAATCAGTTTTTAAGAGATTTGACATTCGTTTTAGCCTAGCGAATTCCCTAGTTTCACTTCTACTTACAAAGAAGCAAGTAATAAGACAATTTCTCTAATTTTATCTCAGTTGGCATAAAGTGAATAGAAGAATAAGCTTTTAAACAATAATTTGTTTCAGAGATGTAGAGAAAGGCATGTGAATGCAACACATTTTTTTCATACTGGCTAGTTTACACACTCGAATTATTAAAGTAAAAATTGTTATACAATTTAAATACTCATTCAATCGAATTTAGCAAATAACAGACATCTGCCCTCCTCAAATCTATCTTTTACATGAACATTGTTTTGGATATTGTTTATTTTCTCAAAAATAGGTTTAACGATTTTGATTAAAATACTATATTTTTAGATAGCTGCAGATAAATAAACTGCATATTGCAATTTATAAAAATAGCCTGGAACTTTTCTTAATTCAAGAAGACATTACCGCGTCGCCATCCCGATTTTTTTAAGGCAAAACAAAAGTATACAACGCAATAAATATACAGCTTAGTTTAAATAACAATTTTGTGGCACAGCCATTTTCGAGATATTTGTAAGTATTATTGGTCAGAAGTTTTAATACTTAGCTTTTTAAAGTGATGTACCTATCGGTTGCTTCTTCCGTATTATGATAAGTGAGAATA
This sequence comes from Hymenopus coronatus, assembly GCA_030762935.1. Lineage (NCBI taxonomy): Eukaryota > Metazoa > Arthropoda > Insecta > Mantodea > Hymenopodidae > Hymenopus > Hymenopus coronatus. Next base: position 88,924,028 of record CM060894.1, on the reverse strand, counting down.
TGGAATTTATAGATCTGCATATAGCAGTTCTATAATTCTATACAATTTGGTTTCCTCTTTCACTCTTGTACCTTCAACTAAGCATTTAATAAAACTATTTCTGAAAGGCTTATCTTGATTGATGTCAACTAAAAGAAAATCTTATGTGTTCCATTCATGTGAATTTCTCTACCTGGATTTTAAGCTGTTCTTATAAAAGATATTCTTCTATACACTTCAACTAATTGAGATAAACATTAACAGAAATGGTCTTATTATTTGCATCCTTGTAACTAAGGGTAAATAAGGGAATACGCTAGGCTATGCGACGAGATTGAAACCTTCTCTTTGCATGGCCAAGGATAAAACAAAAGGTAAACAAATGACGACTTCTCATTAATAAGTATTTTAAAATTGAAACCAGCAATAAAGAATGTCTCGGAAGAAAAAATAATATCTCCACAAAAAGAATCTGGCACCAACTGCGTGTTTTAGCAAGATCTATATTTTATCTACCTCTTACGGTTTACCAGTTATGCAAAAGTCCTCCAGCATGAAGAGGGCTTTAGAAAATAATAAAATTTAAGATATGCATTTAATTTGCCACATGTTTCATATTTGCCATTTTTATCAAATTTGGTTATTTTTAAGAAACTCGAAAATTTCTGATAACTTTCCATGCAAAGAGAAGCTTGTGGTGAGAGAATTTCTCCTGAAAATTTTCGCGTCAGATCTTTGGAGGATATTGATATTAGATTATACGTTTGGTGCTTAGTCGACTTTTCGTTTTTGAGTTACACTGTACACAGACGCACACACGCACGCACACACGCACGCACACACAGGCGCACACGAACCTTTTTCTAAACTGTCCTTTTTGGTTCTGGTGTTCTTAAGGTATGTATTTTCTGTGAAAAGTCGGTGTCGAAATTTTGGGTGGAATGCAATACCTTTTCTATTTACTATGTGTATTGTATCTAAATGTTATAGAAAGTAATAAACTTTGGTATGAATGGTTTGTAGAAGCTACATATATAGAAATAAATTATAGTGAACAGAGAAAGTCACGAGAATGTAAATCATTAGAATTTGTTACGTATACTAAATTCCGATTGGGAATCTAGCATATTTGAGGGTTATAGAACATACCACATATGACGTGGTATGATGTGCGTGATGGAATTCCAACAGAAAGTTCTATTATGCGTCCTTGTCCTGGTTGAAATGAATAATTCGTGGACCGTATTTTGGTGTGAATTTAACCTGAAGTCCAGTTCGCCATCCAGGTGCGAGAAATGTTGGATGAGCGCTTTCCAGAACAGTAGACTGGAACAGAAGTTCTTCAGATCCTATCCCACTAGACTTCTTCCTGTGGGAGCTCGTAAAGGGCTAAGTGTGGGAGAATTTTTGATGTTGTGAAATACTAGCATAAGTTAGACTCTGTCGGACTGGTGCCAATATCGAAATTGATGGAACCTATCAAAAAGCTTTTTAATTTTTGTATCGGACGACACCGTCATATTCGTTAAATTCTTTGAGCCTATATATACTAATTCTTACTGTTTAGAGATGTTTTGCATTTTGCACAATTTAAAACTTAATACAGAATAGGCACAGGAAAGATAAGCAGATTACAAGAAGTACAACTAGGAAAGAAACTTGTCTTTTATTGCCTCTGTAATAGATACATATTTGTTTTTCATTTCATTTCATTTCGTTAGTTTTAACGTCCTTTAACCTAGTAAGTTCATATAGGACGATGTATGAATGAAATTGATGAAATTGTACTTAAATGAATCCGGAGTCCATAGAGTTCAGTTACCCGACATCTGTCTTTACAGGATAAGGGAGAACGCCCGAGAAAGCCTTAGCCGGATAACTCTGCTTAACTGACATTTGAACTCGGTACATTTTGAATGTGAGACAGACGCGCTACACCACACTAAAAGCTGGTGAGAAAATATTGTACTCTAATGACAATTTAGATATTGAAATTTCATTGCAAATTTAAGTTTTGAAATTCATTGGACCAAAAAAATTACTTTAGTAAAAGAAAATTGGTCAGCTTCTCTCTCGATTCCCTCCCCTCCCCTCCCCCCTCTCTCTCTCTTTCTCTCTCTCTATGAATTCCATAACCATTCGATAATGATTAAGTATCCATTCTTTTATATATGAAAAACGTGTGAATATTTTTTATTTTCTGAAGATTGCCTCTAACGGGTATTATGAATATACCTGTTGAATGTTTAAGATATTTTTATGGAAATAAAATATATATCTTAAAAGTACTATAATAACTGCTGGAGTCATCTCCATTCGAAAGGAATGTGGTACAAGTAAAGCATAAAACATAAACGAAAACTTATTTCACAAAATATATAAACTGTTTAAGAGACACTATTTGTATCAAAATTGTGTTTTGTAGTATCAGCAATTTCCGAAATACTTGTTTTTGGTTCAAACTTTTAAATTATTTTGTGCTTTTTAAAAAAATCTGATACTATTCCTTTGTTTCTCGCGATATCAAGAAGGAGTACACATAAAATTATTTTAAATTAATTGAGTATTTCACGAGTACTTAATTTTGCCGTCTCTGGCGTTTATGATCTCTACAAAATAATACATTTTTCCTTATAAAGAAGATTTCGCAGACTATTCCCATAAAATTTAAGATGTGTTTTATTTTTCGTGTATCTATCTTAAACATATGCTCATTTAAGTAAAACAGAATCGTGGATAAGAAAATAAAAAAGAAAAAACATAATCAACTTTTACACATAAAATGTAATTTAGAGGAGGACTTTCTTAAAACTCTTTATGTGGTATCCTTTAAAGACACTGAACATAAATACCAAATTTGAATTTAGCTGACTCATCAAACAGATACTTATGCAAAAGATGTGATTTGCTGAATTCTCATGGCTTTCTCTTCCTCTAGCAGTTATTAGTAGGTATACAAACATGCTTACGAAAGTTTATTTTACTTCTACTTCATTTTAATAGAGACACGTATCGTTAGAATACAAAAGAAATAGCATCACTAAAATGTTTAAGAACTGGACGAAGTATTTTGTCCTTAAAATTCCATACTATTTTCATGAAGTTGCGGGAAACAATTGATATCGAATGGACTTTAAAAGAATGACAGGCATAGAACAATTTGAAACTACCTGCCTTATTAGTGTGGAGGTAGAGTGCTTGCCTCACATTCAAGGGATACTGAGTTCAAATCTTGGTAAGGGTAAGTTACAAGGATAAGGCTTTTCGTTACGTTGAGAATACCGATGTCGAATATATTTTAAGATCCCTGGCTTATTTCACGACCATTTCACAGTAATCGAGAGGACGGTCTTTTCGTTTTTGAGCTATACTGCCCACAGACACACAGACACTCACATATACACACAGACAAACACACACACGGACATTTTTCTAAAAATCTGATATGTTACACTCACATAACTTTCTCTAGCTGCTCTACAAACCTCCTACAAAAGATTATTCTTCTTTGTACACAATGATAATCGAGATAAATATTATCAGAATGTTCTTATTATTTAGTTCCTTATAAGTAGGAGAGAATAAGGGAATGCGCTATGCTAAAGGGACATAAATTGTGTGTTTTGACGTGATGTACATTTTTTGTGTAGTGAGTTTGTTTCTATCTCTTACGGTTTAGCAGTTAAGCAAAATTCATCCAGATTAAAGAGCTCTTCAGAGGCTATTCCCCAAAAATTCGAGATACACATTTTATTTCGGACATAAATAGCTTTAATATACGGATTTGAATCAAAATCGTTAGAGCCATTTTTAAGAAAATCAATATTTTCGACAATTTTTCCATGTAAAGGGTAGTTTGTCGTAGGAGGATTTTTTTTAAAAAATCTTCGTGTCGCATCCTTGGAAGATACTAACTTAAATACCACAGACGGACACACATACACACGGACTTTTTTTAAAATGTTTTTTTCGGACTCAGGGGGACTCCAAAACATATGTTTCTGGTGAAATCTTGGTATCGAATTTTTGGGTGCATTACAATACCTTCTCTATCCTATGTACATTGTACATATTGGGCTAGAGAAAGTAAAAATCGTTATATTTTTAGCAGACTTCCCATAACAAGCACTTTTAAATTTAGATCCAATTCAAATTACATCCATTGTATTTGCTTAGCATGTGTCACCTTTCATTATTTAATATCTTCACTTGTTTTCTCAGTTGAAATATCAACATTACCGATATTTCATTTTATTCATAAGAAGTGAGCAATTTTAATTTTTCATGTTTCCTTGCATTTTATCACTGCATTGATGGTTAATTGTGGCGTTTAAATGTTGGATATCTGTAAGAACATAAGTCATTTTCTATAATTTGAAGTGTGTGGGTGGGGCATAAGATTTGGATTATGCACTGGGGCAAAGCAGCAGGACCTCTCCCGAAGGCGACCAGATTCGAATGACGTCAGGACAAACATGGTCCCTAACGCTACAGATGAACTTTTCCTTCGCCGTCCGTCCCTGCTCACGAGTTCCAAGCCGCCGACCGTTTCCCAGAGGCAAGTCCCAGAACGGACCGCGGGTACCAACGTAAGGATAAACAAGCCATCATACAGATGCAACTCTCGAAAACCGTCGGTTGGTCCTTCAACCCTGAAATATATGATTAAGAAATGATGAGAATCGGAAATGGTGCTTCGGAAAATTCGGAGGAGGTACGAATTTACCCAGCATATGCCGGGCGATCTTGGGAAAAATCCCAAGGATTCGAACCCGCGACCTTCCGTATACGGACTATAGACGAAACCGTCTGAGCTATCCCGTTCGGTGTGGGTTGGGGCACATACTCTGACCTATAAACTTTCTCTCTATTATAATACAATAGAGTTTTATTTTTACAGTTTGCGTCCTTACAAGCATCCTTTAAGTGTAAAGGCCTGTCAAACGTTTAGCTGTAATATTACAGAATATATTCAAGATGTCGTATGGCTACATATGCAAAGCATGTAATTGTTTCATGTAAATATTGTACACACTATCAGATGAGAAGTCAATATGCCTCCATCTTCCATATAAAACAGCAACTGCATGAGAAGAGGTGCTTCAGAGTCTCACATGGTAGGGAAATGCATATGCATCTACATCTCAAAATTAACACGATGTGGCTGAGGTCCTTTGGAACGGGTCCTTCAGTTCCTTTCCAGCTTTTTCCTTTTATGCTCCCCTCTAACTCATGAGCAGATAGTCCTAAGATAAGAGTAAGCTTCCTGAGCGTTACAGGAAAGTTAAAATTTACAGCATCTCTTTTCGAGAGTTTTACCGGACACATTTCAGTGAAATGGAACCGTTAAGATCTGCCTCAAGTACAGTAACTACCTGGGAGCTAAGCCGTGAAGGCGGGAAACAACTTTTGCACGGGAAAAGTAGGTTAAATATATTCTTCTGGAATGGCATGGAAAGTTTTGGCAGTGTGAGCAGTAAATTGGTGGAAAAGTTGGAGCTAAGTAACGATGTCATTATTCTTGCTGTAATGAACAAGTATGAGCAGGGACCACCGATCGGTCGGTCCTTTGTCTTTCATCACCAAATCATCAGCGCTGTACTGTAGCCAACTGTTCCCTTTCTTTTTTCAGTTAAATGCTTCGGTTTTCTTGCTGCTCTACTCATAGCTATTCACTTCCTTCTGTTATTTTCCTTTCTTACATTTCTTTTTCTGCGTTTCACTCCTTCTTTCTCTCCCCCCCCCCTCCCATGGCTTTTGTGATCCTTTCTTTGCTCTGTCTCTACTGAAGCGTTAATTCAAAGCGTGTTGAAGATCTTCACAAATACACAATAGAAGAAAACTTACTACCATAAACGAAGTTTCTTATATAAACTAATAAAGGGAATAAAGTGTCAATTATCTTTTTCTCTTTCACTTTTCAAGAATATTCATTTACATAATTGTGTAGAAAAGTGTGGTTTTCTGCAGGATGAGTACAACAATATTGAAACGAATCGTGAAAAAAGTCAAACAACAAAACAAAAGTATCTGACTTACTCTAGCCTTTCCGTAAGATTATTCTTTTATCTAAATCATTCTAATCGAGATAAACATTAGCAGGATAGGTTTTTAGTTAGTACTTTGTAAGCAGAAGGGAAATAAAGGAATGCAACAGATTAAAGCGATAGTCAAATCTTCGCTATGCGAAACAATTGAAATTCGGTTCTCTTTTTTGCCAGGAGTTAAACAAAAGAGGGACGAAAATAAAACTGACTGTAAGTTTGAAAAAATTTAAGTTACTTAAAATTGAGAGCAATAACTCCGAATATCTCAGAAATGGCATAAGTTGTGTGTTTTAATGAGATCTACATTGTTTGTGTAGTAGATTTCTTTTCTTATCTCTTGCGGTTTAACAGTTAGACAAAAGATTTACAAAGCTATCCAGAACGAAGAGGTTTTCAGAGGCTATTTCCAGAATATTCAGAATATACGTTTCGTTTGACATAAAAATGTCTTAGGCATATGGTGTTTTACTCAAAATTTCGTTTTTGAGTGACACACATATACGCACACAATTTTTCAAAAAATGTGTTTTTGTTTTTTTTGTTTTTTTTTTATCAAAGGACCTTAAAATATATATTTGCGGTGAAATCTCGGTATAAAAATTTTGGGTGTAATACAATATCTTCTCTATCTTCTATTACATTGTACATCGTGCTAGAGAAAGTTAACATTACAATAGTTTATTTTATTTCATACTATATCGAAATATGCTGATGATATATATTATTCAAAATTTGAAATTAATAAGAACGTGAAATAAGGAATACGGTAGAAAACTGCTTATGTAAAGTTATTTTCGTTGTGTTCGTATGTGTGTTGATGTTGGAGTACGAAAATAACTAAACATAAAACGTCAATTTGACATTCTGGTTTGGAGACGGAAATACATGGAAATCCGATAATATGATAGAAAGTAAATATTTAATCTCCAAATTGAGATGATATAACGTATTTGCGAAAAATATGTTTAAAGGTATAATTATAAGCAACAAAATATTCTGTATGAGTTATTGATCATGTGCATCGTTTTTGAAAAATATGAATAAAACAAACTCTGGACTTCTGAAACTATTTAGCAGCTCGCAGTGGCATCGACATTTTCCTAACAAACTCCTTGCTTTAATGCCTACACTGCACTTTCGGACTCTTGAAAGCGGGAGTAGCTGAAACGAATTCAGCGCTTCTAGGAGGTAAGAATTGCTTGTTCTATCGAATCTTAGAGGGGAGTGAGCGAAAAAATGGAAGGGGTAGCTCCATAGCAGGTCATTGGGCTTATTGAGGGCAAAACTTTTATATACAGCGTTTAACGCCCGCTTTTACTACAGACGACACCGGCGGAATGCGATGGCGGGCAAACTGGAGAACGCGAAGAAAACCCGCCTCTGCGCCGCTTTGTCCACCACAGAATACTGTTGACATGCGGTCTCCTGAGATGAAACCTTGTTCGCCTTGGTGAGAGTCGAATGGTCTAACCACTCAGCCACGGCATGACCACACTGAGAACAAAGTGAAATAGCCACCTTCACTGACTGCGCAAACTTGCGCTCAAAATTCCGAAATTTCAAATAAACAAATGTGTGTATGCATGTATTTATACATATATTTATACATACCTATATATGTGCTTGAGTTAATGAACGTTGCTTTGGTAAAAACAATTCTCTATATACCCCCGTTATTTATAATCTTAGGAAAGGAAGACCATTAAAAGAAATCGGCTCTGGATATATATACTGCTCTATATATTATCAAGATTTAATGGCACGATGGTACACTTTTACTGAAACATGAGATAATTTTCCTATTCTCAGTTTGTAAATAATTTTGAGTATATATATATATGCTAGGTAAATCAGCCGTCCGTAGAAGTTTGTAATTTTTACAACCATTTTAATCGGTGAAGGTTTCTTTGGTCCCTCTTTGTATATTTAGATATGATGCACACTGTGCACTCTGGAAAAGTGATTTAACGGACATAAGATACCAGATGAATTGAAGTATTGGACCTTTACACTCAGTTCTGTAAAGTTTTGTAGTCAATTTCATCACCTTTATTGTTTAGGGTAACTTAATGTGGAAATCAAACAAATAGAAAATTGTGGAGCTATCTATTTAGGACAAACGAAAGGGCTCAGCCAATTATTGACAAGCCTATACCCTAAGAATATGCTGTACAGTCCCGTAAAGCGGAAAATCTTAAATAAAAGTTTTAATTCAGGAGTGAATTAGAGCTTCCATACTACTATAGGCTGCGTTAATGCTCTATAGAGACTTCATTAAATACCTAAAAATCTGTAATATGCAAGCGAAGTTCGGAGGCGGTATAAACCATGATTACAATAAGCTTCAGGTTACAATAGCCAACTGGCCTCAACCATTATTTACCTAGTGACGTGGGATTATATCTTATACCTTTCACATTTTCACTCCTTTTCTTTACTATTGTGGGCTTGGAATCGGATATTTCAGTACAATATATTGTGTAAAAAATATAAATCCGAGACTTTAAGATCCGTTATGAATAATTAAAACTGATGTTTTTGTGCATATAAGAAAGAATTAATATTAATTGAATAAAGCTTATTATACGGTTTCTCCACACTAAGTCAGTAATTATTATTTAATATCGCTATCCTCTTTGGTTAAGTTCATAAAGACTTAACTTTAATAAATAAAAATAAAACGTTCATGCACTATTGATTGGTTTTATTGAAGCGTTGTTCTCCTACTCCCACGAAACCCTCCTGAATAGTTCTGAGATACCTCCAGAGACACTTTTTAGCTTTTACCGACTTTACTACAAACAGTGCCGGAAAATCTTAACCAGCCAACTGATTTTTTTTTATGCAAAAGAGGTATTGTATTCACGTGGGATTATAAAATGCGACTGATTCGCACGCTGGTGTGTGTATGTGTGTGTGTGTGTGTGTGTGTGCGCCCGCTTTAACTACAGGCGGTGACACTGATGATACATGAATGAAGATGGAGCACCGGTGAATGCGATGGTGGGGGAAACCGGAGGAAACCTGCCCAGCGCCGCTTTGTCCACCACAAATCTCACATGCGATCGCTTGGGATCGAACCCGGTCCGTCTAGGTGAGAGGCGAGTGGTCTAACCACTCGGCCACGGTGCGGCCTGTATGTGTGTGAAGGCATGATTTAGCTACAATAGATGCACCTTGCTCATACCTTCTATCTGTAACACAGTTTAACCTTTGTTTACTACTCACCCAAACAGAACATTGACTTACAGAATATTCAATATATTCAATAAATGACAAATAATTAGACAAAACCAGAGACTATTTTCAAAAAAATTCAAATATACCTTGAAGATGATATGAACATATCTTTAACAGATTTATTTTAATTTTAATGAAAATTATTAGAGCCGTATTATAGAAAATCAAAACTTTTTTTTAAAAAAAAATCCATATAAAGGGTAGTTTGGGATGCGGAGACTGTCTTTAAAATCTTTGTGTCACATCTTTGGAAGATGCTGAACTTAACCCTTTGTTGCTGTCAGTACCAATAAGTTCCGCTTGTTTTAAGCGTAACTATACAAATAGAGTTATACTCTAGGATTAATTTCATGTTATACTAGCCTTCAACCATAAACGACAAGTAATCAAGGCTGTTTTATATTATAAAAATTTATATAATTTTTCCCTAAAAGTGCAGTGATTTTTTTAAATAAACGAAAGAGTAAAACCCACATAACTATGGTCAAATGTAACCAGATTAGCTTCCAAGCATCACATCGATTATTTTACTTGGGCTCTCCCTGTCCTGTAACACAAACACTGGGATTTCAACTTGCAACATTGGCTTTGAATGGATCTCCTAACGTCCATGGTCATTTGAACCACTATTTTGGTTATGCATTGGCAAGATTATGAAAACTGGTGTAGAAGAATTTAAACTTTTAATTTGAAGAAAAGGATTAATAAAAGATATACATTTATTTTCATTTGTATTTTCTCTATTATTTATATAATAGTTTTATAGGTTTATTCCCAGAACTCCAGTTTTAAACTCTAATTAAAGGAAGAACAGCATGTGTAGTATACTAATGCAGACATCTAAGGGTTAAATACCGAATTCGATATTTAACCGACTTTTCGTTTACGAGTTATACTGTTCAGAAAGACAGATACACACGCATGCGCGCGCGGAATTTTTCAGAGTTTTCATTCAGAGGTTCTCAAAACATGTATTTTCGATTAAATCTCGTTATCGAGTTTTCCGAAGTACAACATTTACTTATACATAGCACAGAAAGTAAAATATTCTCAATAGGCAACGTTTCAGCATTAAATGCATATAAATAATTCATATTTCGAATTTTGTCCAGTACGTCGAATTTTAAACCGAATGCAAACCACAGATGCCTCCGCCTGAGGCATCTCGCTTGGTGTTTTATTGCATTGCTTAACTGTCATAATTATACGATATTAATTTATCTTCATTGTCATGATTATGTGCCGTTCCGATAACAAACAACCTGTATACACTCAGGATAGAAGGATTCTGTTTGCTATTTACGTAATAAGATACTGACTTTCTCTATGTGTACATCTCTGCAACAAATTATTCTTAAAAAGCTTAAGCATCTATTTACTTCATTTTTATCGAGAAGAAATTAGCAGAAATAGTCTTATTACTTGTTTCCTTGTAAGTAGAAGCGAAATAAGGGAGTACCATAGGTTAAAGTGATAGTTCAAAAGCTGGTTGCTATGTGACTGAAGTTCCTTTGTTTGTATAACATGAGTAAAAAATTCCTGTATGAGTAAACTACAAGCTTTTCAAGACTGAAACCAAAAACAAGGAATTTCTCAAATACGATCAACTTCACGGAAAAAATGTATAATATAAATTGTGCATTTTAACGTACTTTACATTTTTGTTTTGTAAGTTTTTGTCTATCTTTTACAGTTTAGCAGTTATGCAAAATTCCGTAAAATTCATACAGAATAAGTAGTCTTCAGATGCTATTCCCAGAAAATTCAAGATATTCATTTTATTTGTCAGGTAAATATGTTTATACAATATTTTAATGAAAATTGTTAGAGCCATTTTTGAGACAGTAAACATTTTCGAAAAAAGTTCCATGTAAAGGGTAGTTGGGGTTAGGGGGATTTTCTTGAAAATCTTCGTACCGCATCCTTGGTAGATACCAAACTTGGTATTCAACGGTCTCTTTATTTTTGAGCTATGCTGTCCACAGACACATAGACATACACACACACATACACACAAAGTGTATAGAGAAGGAATTGTATTGCACCCAAAAATTCGATACCGAGATTTCACCAGAAATACATGAAATACACGTGAATTCAAAAAAAGCATTTTTGGAAAAAGGCCCGTGTGTGTGTGTGTGTGTGTCTGTGTGTCTGAGGACAGCATAGCTCAAAAACGAAATGACCTTTGAATACCAAACTGGGTATTTAAATTTGGTACCTTCCAAGGATGCGACACGAAAATTTTCAAGAAAATCCCCCACCCCCAACTACCCTATGCATGGCATTTTTTTCTAAAACTTTGATTTTCTTAAAAATGGCTCTAACGATTTTGATTAAAAGATCGTATATTAAAGATATTTACTTGACAAATAAAATGTATATCTTGAATTTTCTGGGAATAGCCTCTGAAGACTACTTTATTCTGGATCAATTTTACGGAATTTTGCATAACTGCTAAACCGTAAGAGATGCACAAAAACTTACCACACAAATAACGAGGAGCACATTAAAACACACAATTTATGTTATATACATTTTTTTTCGTGGAGTTGATCGTTTTGTAGATATCCCTTGTTTTTGATTTCAGCTTGGAAAAACTTGTATTTTTCTCATACAGGAATTTGTAATTCCTGTCCATATAAACAAAGGAACTTCATTCACCTAGTAACCAGCTTTTGACTTCACTTTAACCTACGATACTCCCATATTTTGCTTCTACTTACAAGGAAGCAAGTAATAAGACTGTTTCTGCTATTTTTTTTTCTCGATTAGCTTGAAGTAAATTGAAGAATAAGCTTACTAACAATAATTTGTTACACAGAAATAGAGAAAGTCATGTGAATGGAACACATCAGATTTTTGTTATTACCTCCTATACTACAAATGTTTAAAATTCACAAAAGTTTTCTTGAAGTTGCCCTGGAACAAAGTTGGGCTCTTACTCCTGCTTTCTAATTTTCTCCAACGAAAGAAAATGGAGTAAAAGCAAGTTGGAACGGACATGGAGTGTTTACCCTGCGGCTTTGGAATGACAGATAATTACCTAATTGAAAAATTAATGCGTCCTCCCCCCCCCCCCCCCCCCCGCCCCACTGTCTTGCGTTTCGTGGCCTTTGTTCCTTGGCCCCGGAGCTCCATGCTTCAGTTTTGTGCTCCCTGTTGTTTTAAAAAGTTCCTTCGTTTCGTTAATTTTTTCCGCCCCTCTTAGTTGTATTTCTATCAGTTTCTCTGCCATACGTTTCTTCTGTACTTTTACTGCCTATGAATATGGTACATGAGATGCTAATTTGTGCCATGAAGTTGAGTAAGACTCGAGTGCAGTCTCTCAAAGCCATATCTTATTTTACTTTTTCTGCCTACTTTTTCAAAGATCATTATTTCTTAGAACTCCAAGAAGAAATGAACGTGTAGAAAATAAACCAGCGATATACATAATGCAACCTGGATTGACAACGACTACACAGTGTCCAAGTGTTGGCGGAATGATAATATTCCAGGAGTAAGGTATAGGACAAAGACATGCTGGTTGGGAGATTCCATAATTTTGCCTCGTTTACGATTCCAGAGAAAGAAAGATCCCTTTTCAAATGTATTATTGCGTTTTTCACTTTCTCTACATGTACTATGTACAGTCACGATCGGATGAATCAAGTGGCGCTAATATCAATCTTTAGATACGCTTTATGCCTACCGTAGAGACACTGAGAGCGCCTCACGAACTAGCAGGGACATGCTCTGGTAACTCATAACCAGCACAAACCAAATATTATAAATATGACGACAGATGGTCCAAATCATATGAGGAAAACTCTTTTTCCAAATGAAGCAGGACTGTCAACATGTCTACACTAGATCCTGAAAATTCCTTCTCGGTTAAAGGTGATACGGTAATGCAATGGTTTATCAACTCTACCGCTTTCAACGGTGCTTTAATGCATAGAGGTTATAAAATAAAACTCGTGCTCAAATTGAAAAACGGAAGAAAATGCCCAGATTTTCACATTTCATTAACAATAATCATATTCTCTCCCACATTTGCATTGTTAAGGCCATCACTGTGTACCGGGTGTATATGGCACCTTGTGTGCGAGTGTGGCATTCTGGACTGCGATAGAAACGGAACCTTGTCCATTCACATTTATCTTTTGATTTTATACCAATTATTTTAAAAATTCATCCCACCCATCTGACTACACTACTGTAATTTTATGGTGCCAGAAATTCTTCAAGCTGTTTCACTGCTACAGAGATGGCATGGAAAATAACACTGCTGGGAAAAAGTTCCGCATCGGAATTAACAATGCAACTAACTGAATTTTATGTTATTCCATTCAGAAGTTGCATTTATTTAACTTGTGCTGAATGTATTAAGTATATTCTGGAACCAGCACTGACTTTTGTTTAATTACATTTAAAACGTTTCTAACACACACGACGCTAGAATCAGCACTAACGTTTGGTTAGTTATACATATCTCTAATTGACATACAACGGCGCTTGATATTATCTACAGCATGACCATTTCGGTGCAATTAATTATACTGTTCAATCATAGCGGTTTTTCCATATTTTATTTTTCATAACTTTAGCAAATACTACGGCCTCCTTCATCACACATGTTCGTATTTTTCACCAAAGTAAAAATACCCATGTTCTGTTAGTGCGTGAAGGGCGTCCTCTCATAGAGAGTATGAGAATAAAATTTGTCATACTATGCTCCTTTGTTGTTCAGAGTTAATGGCGGCCATACGCCCAACTCACAGAGCCTCAGCAATCGTTGTAAACTAATGAGCAAATATTATAAATGCGATTTCAATACATCTGTAGAAATTGAGCTGGTATTGTATTGTCTTAGTTGATTAAGACCAGTTGAAAAATTCAATGTCACAGCCGTGAATTTAACATGGTTCTCCCGCTTTCCGTGCGGTTGCTCTAACCACTGAGCTGCCGTGACAATCCGCCGGTATGGCATTCAATCTTCCAACTGATCATGTGTGGTTTACCCGGTTGAACCAACCAGTATGTCTCACTTCAGAGAACCACCAGAATGGCGACTTACCATCGTAAGTATATTTAGTTTTTTTTTTTTTTTTTGAGTAATGTTTAACGCAAGCGGTGACACTAACGATACATGAATGATGATGGAGCACCGGTGGAATGCGATGGCGAGGGAAACCGTACCTGGAGAAAACCCGCCCCAGCGCCGTTTTGTCCACCACTAATCTCACATGCGGTCGCTTGGGATCGAACCCCGGCCGTCTAGGTGAGAGTCGAGTGGTCTAACCGCGCGGCCCGTAAGTACTTAGTGTCCAGGTAATATATACTATGTTATTGTATATCATTGTACCTTTGAATAATATGTAGGAGAGAGGAGTATTACAATTATAATATCATTTTAAGTTTATAACATCAATGGTGCCTGTGTACCACCATGTATTGAGTATTCAATCCTCCGTTAGGTATGTATGAACGTGACAACATTTTCAAATGCCTATTAATGGAATGTTTAATAACTATTATATCGTTTTGATTAGTTCATCAATTTGTTTGTCATTAAAAACGAACCAAAAAGACTTATACCTCACACTGAACACTTCGATACTCATATTGTTATAGCGAATAAACCTATAAAATTATTATACAAAATAATAGAAAATATGGAAATGAAAATGAAAGTGGATCCTTTATTATATTTTTTTCCAATTAAAAGTTTAAATTCTTCATGGAGTTTATTAGTAATTAAATTCAGTTTCATCCCTTAATAAATCTAAATAAGTATCTAGAAACAACAGCAAAGTATCTAAACCATTTCTCAGGACGTTACGAACTTTCCGCCTTGCAATGAAAGTTGTTGCCCAATTAGGGACAGATTGGTTCATACTATAAAACGAATAGAGCACACCGTTCCCAACTGAAGAATAGGCGAGGAGATTGCGTAGCTATACGTTGAATTCACGTTCTGTCACGGGTTCGAATCTTGTGTCCTGCATGCTTATTTTCTGACATTAAATAATAACAATCTATTTAATACTTCGAGGTTGTTATTATCAGGAATGGAGAATCAGGTTAAAGGCGCTATTCTAGACATTCAGCTAATTATAACTCCGTTGTGCTCTGTTTAATACACTAGTTTATTCGTTGAAGTCCGGTACTTTTAGGAACGCTTTTTTAACCATTAATGTCGTCTTTTATGTTATTAATTTCTTGTCTACGTTATGTGCTTTGAATACTATGAGTCCTATTTTCACATTGTATTGTATTTGTGTTGCATAACTGCATAGTTAGCTATATAAGGAATGTATTCATGCTGAGCTCACTCAAAATTTATAAAAGAATTATTTTATTATCTTGTGCCTGAATCATTTTAATTTCCTTCTTGTCGAGCGAGACTTTATAACATGAAGATATGTTTCCTTAGATCTACTGTGGATTAATGTAAACATTAACAATGCATGGCCGAAATATTTCTTTAACCTGGTAATAAAATTCGAGATTTATATAGATGCCGTTGAATGTGGACATTTATTGAAAATATTATTAATTTTGGGAGGAATGATTAACTGTTGAGATAGGCGTATTTTCCTATTATATTTGCAGCATTTGCAATTAATATTTTATAAAACATTCAGTTGTAAAATGTCAACGGTATTGAAGCGTTTGGATGTAAGAGGACGGCAATATTACAACGCTATGCGAAGTAAACAGCCTTGCAATTTGCGACTATAAAGTTTTTTTCTCTTATCAGAAAGAGGCTCCATTAAACTGAAAAATGTTACATAAATAAATAGGTCCGTTAAAAAGAAAAAAAATAGTACGAAAAGTGATTCGATCCACTTTCCGAATCCTTAGTCGTTCACTAATGGCGCGTTTCAACGACTTCAGCAATCCGAATCAGATGTACTGTATGTATCCTTGCTAATTAAGGTTACGTTTGAAAGTAGAGTACTCAACACTGGAGTCATTCTTACTTTTGCTAAACTACTTAACCGAAACACAATGCCAGCTCAATTTCTACAGATGTATTGAAATCGCATTTATAATATTTGCCCATTAGTTTATAACGATTGCTGAGGTGGGCTCTGTGAGTTGGGCGTATGGCCGCCAGCACCTCTGAACAGCAAAAGAGCATGGTAGCATAGTATGACAAATTTTATTCTCATACCCTCTATGAGAGAACGCCCTTCGCGCGCTAACAGAACTGGGGTATTTACTTTTGCGAAAAGAGTTTTGTCGTCAGCTGCCACATGGTTTGAAGTGCCTGTTATCTGCTGGTGATTTGCAGTACTGAAGCTACCTAGCAACAAGTCTTGCCGAAAAGGAAAAACTACTTTTGGAAAGAATCGATGGAGCATGCAGTGGCGGACGAAATGCGAGTTCGTTCTATTACATCCCACATCGACCCACGGTACAAATGGTTCCGACTGTACATAGTGTATAGTGAAGGTATTGCATTCCACCCAAAAATTCGATACCGAGATTTCATCGGAAATACACGTTTTAGAGTCCCCTGTATCAAAAAAATTATTTTTAGAAAGAGGTCCATGTGTGTTAGTGTGTCCGTGTGTCTGCTAACATGATAACTTAAAAATAAAAAATCGGTAAAGAGAAAAACTTGATATTTAAGTGATGCAACACAAAGATTTTACGAAAAATTCTCCCATCCCAAACTCCCCTTTACATGGAAAAAATTTCGAAAATTTTTGTTTTCTCAAAATGGCTCTAACAATTTTGATTAATATACTTATATGACATATATTTATATGGAAAATAAAATGTATATCTTGAATTTTCTGGGAATAGCCTCTAAAGATCTCTTTATTCTGAATGAATTTTCCTGAATTAGGCGCATCTGGTAAAACATGAGAGATAGACAAATACTTACACAAAAAATCTAGATCACGTTAAAACACACAATTTATGTCATATACTTTTTTTCGTTGAATTGACCATTTCTAAGATATTCCCTGATATTTGTTTCAGATGTAAAATACTTAAACTTTTTTCACACGGAAAGCTGTAAACTCCGGGTCAGTATATAAACAGATTTCATCGATACGGTAACCTACTTTTAAAAAATTTGACTACCATTTTAGCCTAGTGTATTCCCTTATTTTCCTTTTACTTACAAGGAAGCAAGTAATTAAGACAATTTCTGCTAATGTTTATCTCGATTATAATACAGTACACAGAAGAATATGCTTTTTAACAATAGTTAGAATACACATACGTATACACTAACACACTACACACAAACACACCAAAATGGGGAAAATGACATACAAGTAGAATCCGTTCGAGGTGATATGTATGCAGCGTTCACGTTTTTCTAATTGGGTGTATAGAGAGTAGAGTAGGCCGTTACGCGTACGAGTGGCGTTCTCCGATGCAGGACCACACCCGCCTTGGTATCGTTATACAGGTGTTCGTAAAGTTTATTAATTTTTTCTAAATTATTATTGCTGATACAAACTAAATTGATTTGTATATTTATTGCACATAACTTTACGTATACGAAATCAATTTTAACCTCATTTTTAAAAATGTCTCAATCTCTGAGGACAAAAAGTACCCTGACATATCAGTAAACTATTTTGCGCACATTACTTTCGCAACGTTCCAGTTTTCGGTCACTATTTTCTTCCAAACACAAGTCTTCATGTTCCATAACTCGTTTTATGTTAATATATCATAGCAAGTGCTGAAAATAAGCACCAATTTCTTGTAGTCATAATTCCACACCTCGGTGCATGTTCCGTGGCATCTTTTTTAACAATGCTGGTGTTATTTCGGCAAAACATTAGAAATTGAACTCTTGTAGGGCGTGTGGGTTACGACTATACACCCTTTTCCTTAACCGAAAGTTAAGGTCAGAAGAGAAGTCAGATCGGGGCATGATGATGATGTTTGGTGTTTAAGGGCGTTCAACTACTAAGGTCATTAGCGCCCTTGTAATACCGAATCGATGCAAACACCAAAGGTAAAAAAAAAAGAAAAGAATATAAAAGATAACGCAAAGAAGAAAGTCAATTAAAAAAAGCAGGGAATAGCAATAATGATAACAAAAGCCACAGATGAATCTAAAATATTGCAAACAAGGAGCGAAAATTGTACAAAACAATTAAAATTCGGTAGGTGGGTTAAAAGTAACTGGTAATAAAACAATTCAAATCGTTAAAACCCATGAACTTCCACTCCATTAAAATCCATCGTTAAAAAGGAAACAAAAAACTAAATCCATATTGGACACGTCAAATTCGATAAGAGATTTTATCAACTGTAGTCATCGGTAAGGACCTCAGCGAGCAAGGCCAGCAGTTGGAAGGTTGAAAGAAGAAGATTGGGGTAGCTTGGAGACCAAACATTTTTGGAGATTATTTGATTTCCAACAAATTTCTTCAACATCTCCATCGACTCGTTAGCAGTATGACAAGTGACGCTATCTTATTGAGACCATCCTTTCCAACATAGCCACAAACTGCTGCACAATATCCCATATAGAGGACACTATTGACTGTTTTACCAAAGAAACAGAACCGAACAATTCTTCGCGATGTTGCACATCAAACATTGCAGTTAGTGACTGATGCGGCATTTCATGGAAAACATACCTATTTTCTGTTGCCCAAAACATAAGTGGAACCACGTCTCACCTGTAAAGAAAGTCTTGCCAAGAATGGCTTCATTGTTGCGTGTGTAAGTACGGAACCATTGACAGTATTGAGATTGGGCGGCCATTGCTGGAAGAGTTTGACACGATACGGGTGCAATTTGGCTAGGTTAGGCGCTTTATTTGTGGATAAAATTGAAGATCCTATTTGTTGCGCCAAAGTGGTACCTATTTTCATGATGATATAATGAAATTTTGTATGACTACAGTGGGTCTTCCACTTCTTCGTCTATTATCCGGAGCCCATATCACGAAACCCGTGCATAAGTGCATAAACGGTGACGAATCACTGGGAAATAGCCTTCTCCTTCTTTCACACGATGTGAACTCAAAATATGCTTCCAGCATAGCGACACGCTGCGCGCGCGGAAAAGCCGTTCTTCCGATTGCGATTCAATGACTCACTCTGAGTAACGCAACTGCACTGACCTAAAAGTAACATTAAGCCGTTCTTCAAGGTTAAAACACTCTGTAATGCAAAGCTTGCCGACTCATCAAGTAAAATACCCCTAAAACAATTTTTCAAAGAATGAGTACGGTGACTTTTTAGGCGCTGTGTACTTATAGTTTAACTAACAGGAAGTTGTCGTCCGTGTTTCTTTTGTTTTACTTCTGGCCATTCAAAGAGAACGGAATTCAATCTTAATCGCATAGTGACAGCTTTTAAAGAGTTAACTATTCCTTTAGCCTAGTATACTTCCTTATTTCCCTTCTACTTACAAGGAAGGAAGTAATAAGACAATTTCTGGTAATTTTATCTTGATTAGCGTGATGTAAATAAAACGATACTTTGTAAACATAGTTTGCTATGAATGAAGCACATGAAATTCTTTTCACGTAAAGATCTTTAATATGATATAGTAGTTTAATCAAAATAGAGCCAATTTTTGGAAAGTCAAACATTTTCCATATAAAGGATGGTTTAGTGTGAAGGATATTCTTGAAAAAATTAAATCTCGTATCCTTGGAAGACAATGAACTTTAAATAATAAGGTTGGTATTTATCCAACACTTCGCTTTTGGGTTATGCTATTCACAGTCACACATGCACACACTCGGATCTTTTTCTAAAAATACTTTGTGTGTGAGAATGTGTGTGTGTGTTCAGGATATTTAAGTGTAAATATTCCCAATGAAATAAGTTTTTGACTGAATGTATTGCCTTGTCTAGCAACTATGTAGTCAGAAGAGAAAGAAAAAACAAATATAATTTTTTTCATAAATAAATGGATTATTGTATAATTATAGGATGATTGTTCCTAGCCACCTTCTTTACTTTAGAGGTATTTATATAGTCTAATTTGATAACTTGTGCACGTAAATAGAAATTTTTAGGAGAGGATCACTCCATAATTGATGTCTATGTGGAAATAAGATCCTGAGACGCGTAAAGGAACTAGAACGCCGACGGTCAAATATCAACCATAGAGTGGTGAGGTCTTGCCTTTTTCCTCATTTCAGCTGATCACTTGATACCATTAGAGATACTGATTCTGCAAATAGATTGCCCTACTGTAATAAACGACGATCACACTTAGCAAGATCGGATTTTAATAGCTTTTCCGCCCGATAATTCCATCACTACTGGAATTGCCTACCTGTGATAAGTTATTGGTTGCTCCTCCTTTTGCCACATACGAATGTTGGTGCGACGAGCTTTAATGACATAATCATCGATCCTGGAAGTGGGGTTTTTTAACATAAAAATAACTAGTTTTTTCTACACGCACTATGTACATAGTCTATAGAGAAGGTATTGCATTCCACCCAACAAAGCGAAGCCGATTTCACTGGAAATAGATGTTCTAGGGTCCCCTGTTTCCAAAAAAAAAAAAAAAAAAAAATCTCATGTCTTCTATTCACATGAATTTCTCTACATCTCTGCAACAAATTATTGTTAAAAAGCTTATGCTTTTATTTATTTCATGCTAATCGAGAAAAAAAAATTAGCAGAAATAGTCCTATTACTTGTTTCCTTGTAAGTAGAAGCGAAAAAGGGAGTACCATAGGTTACAGTGATAATCAAAAGCTGGTTGCTATGTGAAATTTGTTTGTATGAACACGAGTTGACAAATTCCTGTATGAAAAACGTGAAACCAAATACAAGGAATATCTAAAAAATCTGACGTGTTCCATTCACATGACTTTTTCTATATCTCTGTAACAAATTATTGTTAATAAACTTATCTTTTATTTATTTTATGCTAATCGAGAAAAATTAGCAGAAATATTCTTATTTCTTGCTTTATTGTAAGTAGAAGCGAAATAAGCGAGTACCATAGGTTAAAGTGAAATCCAAAAACTGGTTGCTATGTGACTGATGTTCCTTTGTTTGTATGGACAGGAGTTGACAAATTCCTGTATGAGAAAAGTATGTTTTTCAAAGCTGAAACTAAGAAAAAGGAATATCTCAAAAACGATCAACTCCACGAAAAAAAATGTATATAACATAAATTGTGTGTTTTAATTTGCTCTACAATTTTTGTGTGTTAAGTTTTTATCCATCTCTTACGGTTTAGTAGTTATGCAAAATTCATCCAGAATAAAGTAGTCCTCAGAGGCTATTCCCAGAAAATTCAAGATATACATTTTATTTGTCAGGTAAATCTTTGATATACGAAGTTTTAATCAAAATCGTTAGAGCCATTTTTTAGAAAATCAAAATTTTTTAAAAAAGTTCCATGTAAAGGGTAGTTGGGGGTGGGAGGATTTTTCTCAAAATCTTCGTGTCGCATCCCTGGAAGATACTAACCTTAAATACGAAGTTTGGTATTTTACCGACTTTTCGTTTTTGAGTTATCGTGTTCACAGGCACACGGACACACGGACACACACACACACGGACCTTTTTGTGAAAATGCTTTTTTTGGATATTGGGGACCCTAAAACATATATTTCCGGTGAAATCTCGGTATTGAATTTTTGGGTGGAGTGCAATACATTCTCTATACATATGTACATAGTGCGTATAGAGAAAGTAAAAACGATGAATTCCATGAAAAAAATCTGATGTGTTATACTCACATAACTTTCTCTAGCCGTTCTATAAACTTCTTACAGAAGATTTTTCTTCTTTCTGCACCTTATTAATCGAGGTATTCAGCACAATGTTCTTATTACTTAGTTCCTTATAAGTAGGAAGAAAATAAGGGAATACGCTAGGCTCAATCGATAGACAAATGTTTTAAAATCTGTCGTTATGCGATTGTCATTACAAATGGCTTCTTTTCTTGGCCAGGAGTAGAATAAAAGAAAAACGGACACTCCCGTCTGAGAAAAGTATAAGTACTTCACAACTGAAACTAATAACAATGAATACCTCGAAAACGGTATGCTCCACGAAAAAAATATATATATGACGTAAATTGTGTATTTTAACAAGGGCTACATTTTTTGTATAGTAAGTTTTTGTCTATCTCTTACAGTTTATTAGTTATGCCAACTTAAGCAAAATTCATCCAGAATAAACAGCTCTTTAGAAGGTATTCCCGGAAAATTCCAGATAAACATTTTATTTGTCAGGTATATATCTTTAATATACGATATTTTAATCAAAATCGTTGGAGCCATTTTTAAAAAAATCAAAATTTTCGAAAAAAGTTCCATGTAAAGGGTAGTTTGGGGTGGGGGGATTTTTCTCAAAATCTTCGTGTCGCATTCCTGGAAGATACTGAACTTAAATACCAAGTTTGGTATTTTAGCTACTTTTTGGTTTTGAGTTATCGTGTTCACAGACACACGGACACACTGGAAATGCTTTTTTTTTGGTTTCAGGGGGTCCTAAAACATATATTTCCGGTGAAATCTCGACATCGAATTTTTGGGTGGAATGCAATACTTCTCTATTCGTATGTACATTGTACATACGGGGCAAGAGAAAGTAAAAATGTATATAACATAAATTCTGTGGTTTAATGTCCTCTACGTTTTTATGGTAAGTTTTTGTCCATTTCTTACGGTTTAGCAGTTATACAAAATTCCATAAAATGAATCCAAAATAAATTAGTCTTCAGAGGCTATTTCCAGAAAATTCAAGATATACATATTATTTGTCAGATAAATGCCTTTAATATATGATATTTTAATCAAAGCTGTTAGAGCCATTACTGAGAATATAAAAAAAAATCGAAAAAAGTTAAATGTCAAGGGTAGCTGGGGGTGCTGGGGTTTCTTGAAAATCCTCGTGTTGCATCCTTGCAAGAACCCAAACTTAAATACCAAGTATTTAACGGTCTTTTAGTTTTTGAGTTGTGCTGTCTACAGACACACCAGCACTCAACGGATCTTTTTCCAGAAATGCTTATTTTGGACTCAGGGGGATCCAAAACATTATTTCCGATGAAATCTCGGTATCGAATTTTTGGGTGCATTAAAATAACTTCTCTATACGTACTATGTACATAGTCTATAGAGAAAGAATTGCATTCCATCCAAATATTCGAAACCGAGATTTCACCGGAAATAGATATTTTAGAATCCCCAGTACACACAAAAAAAAAACACTTTTAGAAAAAAAAAACGTGTATGTCCATGCATCTGTGTGTCTGTGAACACGATATCTCCAAAACCAAAAATCGGTAAAATACCAAACTTGAATTATAAGTTTAGTATCTTCCAAGGATGTGATACAACCTTTTGAGAAAATCCCCCCACCCCAAACTAACATTTGCATGGAGAAAACATCAAACATTTTGATTTGTTAAAAATGGTTTTAACGATTTTGATTAAAATACCGTATATTAGAGATTGTTTATATGGCAAATCAAATGTATATCTTGAAGTTTGTGGGAATAGTCCTTAAATTCCTCTTTATTCTGAATTAATTTTGCTGAATTTTGCGTAACTGTTAAACCCTAACAGATAGACAAAAACGTACTCCACAAAAAATGCAGATCACGTTTAAACACACAATGTATGTCATATACGTTTTTTTCGTCAACTTGATCATTTCTGAGATATGCCTTGTTATTTCTTTCAGGTTTAAAATACTTAAAACTTTTCTCACACGGAAAGTTGTAATCTCCTGGCCTTGCATAGAACGGATTTGTATCACATGGGAACCAGTTTTTAAAAGATTTGACTATCGTTTAGCCTAGTGTATTCCCTTATTTTCCTTCCACTAATGTAGTATATAAGTAATTAAGACAATTTCTACTAATTATTATCTCGATTATCATGCATTAGTTAGAAGAATATGCCTTTTAACAATAATTTGTTGCAGCGATGTGGAGAAAGCATATGAATAGAACACGTCAGATTTGTTTTACTTTCTCTAGCACATATATAGAGTGTGCATAATGGATAGAGAAAGTACTGTATTTCACCCAATAGTTCGATGCAGAGATTTCACCGGAAATACATATTTTTAGACCCCAGACTCCAAAAAAGCATTTTTAGAAAAAGGTAATTGTATGTGTGTGTCTGAGGACAGCATAGTTCAAAAACGAAAGGTCAAATTTGGTATTTAAGTTTTGTATCTCCCAAGGATATATTTTCATGGAAATTCTTCATCCCCAACTACCCTTTACATAGAAAAGTTGTCAACATTTTTGATTTCCTCAAAAATGGCTCTATTTTGATTAAAATATTCTATATTAAAATATTTACATGACAAATAAAATTTATATTTTAAATTTTCTAGAGTTAGCTTCTGAAGACCTGTTTATTCTGGATGAATGTTGCTGAATTTTGCATAACTGGTAAACCGTAAGAGATAGACAACAGTTTACTGCACAAAATATGTAGATGTCGTTAAAACACATATATGTTTTTTTGTGGAGCCAACCGTTTCTGAGATATTCCTTGATATTGGTTTCAGATTTAAAATACGTATACTTTTTTCATACGCAAATTTGTCAACTCATGGCCATTCTAGCAAAGGAAATTCAACATATAGCAACCTGCTTTCAAAATACTTGACTATCATTTTAGCCTAAGGTATTCTCTTATTTCCCTTCTTTTTACAAGGAAGCAAGTAAAAAGACCATTTCTGCAAATTTTATCTTGATCAGCGTGAAGTAGATAGAAGCATAAGCTTTTTAATAACAATTTTTAACAGTGATTATCAGAAAGTGTTGTGAATGAAACACATAACATTTTGTTTGATTTGTCGGTAGAATACGATCATGGATCCCATGTTTAATTACTTATCTGGCGTGCAGTGCGTTTACTATGCACAGGAAAACTAACTGCGTTTTCAAAACGAAATCAACAAAGTCAACCATTCTAAACTTTATTGAATGAGCAGGTTCGTCGTTTTTCCCTTTAAATTTCGAAACACATTTCATTTGCAATTCTTGGATGGTAAGGAAGCTGAAATGGCTATTTCCGGATAATGCTACTGCAGGTAATCACTTCCATCTCATTAAACAGAGAAAGAAACTGCTGAAAGACTCTAGAGGAACAGTGGATTCAAATAACTTCCACCATCACGCGAGAACTCGAGGGCTCCAATTTAATAACAGGATTCGTCAGAAATAGCACCTTTATTGCATCTGTAGCCTGCTCTATTTACGAGTTGAATATTTCCTGAATCACTAAAAGTGCGTCTCTCGAAATTAAAATAAAAAGAGCGTACTTCGGCGATTCATAAAAAAATTATATATTGGTATTCGCATTTTAATATACCTGAGAAGAGAGATAGCAGTCCCTCTTGACTTATGGCCTTTCTGCAACAAACTGGCTTTTTGGGGGTTCTTCTGTTATTAGTCCTGAGTAGCAGAATATATAGATGTCCCTGTAATCTATATATTGCGGCAACTGCACGCTTTTTATTTGTGGCTGTATTCAGAGCAATATTCTCGCATATTATCGAACTACCTTGGTTACCGACTTAACACAGAGTACGTATTACAGTGTAACACCAAAAGTGATATCTCGTTTATTTATCAACTTCTTAACCTCAATCTTTTTCCTCAGGGATCTTAGAAAACTAAATTAAAGTGATGCATCTTGAAGTTTGAACAAAAATTATGAAATAAACAATTATTTTTTACTTTCTCTAGCACGCATACAATGTTTTTTTTTTTTTTTAGTGTATAACTACTTATGGCACCGCAGGCGTGACACTGATGATACATGAATGAAGATTGAGCACCGGTGGAATGCGATGGCGGGGAAACCGGAGAACCTGTAGAAAACCCGTCCCAGCGCCGCTTTGTCCACCACAAATCTCACATGCGGTCGCTTGGGATCGAACCTGGGCCGTCTAGGTGAGATATATGCATTATTTATCGCGATTGAATGGAAAGAAGGTGGAATTTTAAGGCTTGATAAAAGTTTCAGTTCTTAAACATTTGACTATTGCTTTTCTTTGAATGTATAACGAGATGTGTAATGTAGCTATTTCTGCAAATGCTTATATCAAATAAAATGAAGTAGATGGAAAAATAAACTTTCATAAGCATAGTCTGTATATCCACTAATAAGTAGAGAATGCCATGTGGATATAACACAAAATTTATAACGTTTGACTCAACTTTTCAACTTAGTGACTACACAGGACTTTTCAATTGTCAAATATACTTAATTGATTCCATGTAGGTGTATGGTATGATAATCCTTTAAACCTGGTTTGAAAGAGAACTTTCGGATGAAATAAAATCATTTTTACTATAGGACCCGTAGTTTGTAGATTTCTCAAACGAAATCTTGTAACTAGTTATTCTAAAGACTCTAAAATCCTACAAATCCGCTCCCTCCCTTCCCATTAAATATCTCAGAATTTCTTTACGGTCTCTTTTTTTCTTTTTTTTTTTTTTTTAGGATGGCTTCAATTAAGTTAAGAGTGACTGGATTTTAACACAAACTAAGGACGAAGAACCATTAACTTTTTTTCCTCTTTTTGCATTTAACATTCTGGGGAATAGCCCCTCAGTTTTCCCTCCATACATTTATTTCCATTCTGCTCTTAGTTATTCACCTTTCATTGTTCGTTGGTAAATGTTTCTGAATCATTTTAATAATAAAGTTCATCTTTATTCAATTTTTCATGACCTCATCCCTTTCCTTTGAGGCGAGGAAACTATCAGACTACTTTTCTAACTCTCTTTTCTCTACTTTCCCCTTGAGTTCAAAGGGAAAGTTATACCAAATTTATGTACCTTGCAGAGACAGGTAAAAGGACAGTGTCTGTCTTCTTTCTGACTGACTTGTATGTTTGTAACTATAGGTAAACAGGTGAAAGAAACTTTATAAATGGAAAAGTTAACAACATGTCTTTCAATTAAATTACCGCCTCCAGTCTTTTATAGGAAACAAAAGAATGTAAACTTTAATAACATCTTTCTTCAGCATATTTTATAGGCCAAGGTTCTTTTGCAATATATATATTAAAATTGTAAACGCTCTTAATTGGCTTACGCATAACTACAATTCGTTTGTGAATATGACACACAAACACACACATGCATACTCTAGTATCCTTTTTTTCTTTTTTTTTTTAGCTTAGTGTCCTTTAACTTGACTGATCATGTTGATGAAGCAATGCTCAAATGATCTCGGGGCCCATGGAACTTAAATTAGTCGAATTCGTCTCAAAAAAACCTTCTCCGACTGAGATTCGAACTCGAGACCTCCTGAATGGGAGGCAGACACGCTACACTCACACTAATCAGATTTCAGAATAAAATGTACCAAGATTTTCTCACGTAGAGTTACTAGATAATGTTTACATCCAGAAACCTCATTTCATGCATCTATAAAATTATTATGAACATTATTCAGAGATTATGGTACTGTATCACTAAACAAACTTCTGCAGTATTTGTTATGTAGTAATTAAATACATTTATATAGTTTACGATTCTTATTATAAACACCATGTATTGTCGCTTTTTAAACTCCGTCTGTTTGCTTGAGTGTTACACTATGGCAATCGATTTATTGCATAGCTTTTGTTTTTACACACACTGTCTGCGGAGTAATAGCAACTAATTGCTTTTATTTCTTCATGCTTTTTCTGTTGAATAACGATTTTCTACTCCATTGTATTCTACGAAAGCTTTGTACATTTTATAGTATTTTGGTAACTTATGCCTTAAAATTAGCTGTTTTATAGACATTTCTATCAGAAAGAATTAACGATGGTGAAAGAATTATCAAATTTGGTGGACTAGTTTTGAGATACGCCATACACATATTTTGTACATTCATGTATGCATACATAGGTACATTCATACATACTCATATACATGCATACATACACACATAATACATACATGCATACACACATACACACATAAAATATACACATTCATTTTCTCTTTTGTATACAAAATAATACAATTAGATACAGCATATTGTTATTATTATTATTATTATTATTATTATTATTATTATTATTACTAATGACGTCATTATTGCATAGTGACCATAGTATAATGGCCCTATAAATAAGGTTAAATAAATAAACATTTACCGTCATCCTTTTTAATAGTATCAGGATTTGTATTAACTTCCCACTCAATTAGCAAGAATATAATACAGCTCGTTGACAGTGCTAATCTCTAACAATGCATTGTGATGGCTTATGAACAGATCAATCAACTACATGAAATCATGTAAGAGGAGGATGTTAAAAGGTGAATTTTCGAAAGGGTAGGGAGGCCTTAACTTTCTATTACAACGGGGGGAAATATCATTTTAAATGAGAATTTATTATTAAAATGAATTGAAGACTAACAATATTGAAACTTTTAATTGCCCTAATCCAAATCACCAACAATATTTGTATTGCTGATTCTCGCCTAATTATTGTACAACATATTTTTCGAAATTCTCTGGAGTTTTACGAATTGAAGGTTTACTGCTTTGAGTTTCTAATTTTGCATGCTACATTGTCTGATGTGCAAAACAGAGATTATGCATAACAGAAATACTTGCACTTTCAAGGTTTAAGGTCATTAAGTACGAATCAAGCTCAGTGTTATAAACAGGTTGTAAGTTTTTGGCCTAACTTATCATTAAGAATTATTAAAGTACCAATAAGTGTTCAATATTCACTACCTCTGCGGTCGAGAGATCAGCGAGCTGACTTCTCAGATGGAGGTCTCCGGTTCGAATTCCGACTGGGGAGGGGAATTTCTCTTTAACCGGAATCATTCCCTATCCCCCACCAAGTGCGGAAGTATCTATGAAAGAGCCAATGTGTGTGTTTGAAGAAAATAAAATGATTAAAAACCCAAAGTTACAGAACCTACAGTCAGTGAGTTGTTTCTAAAGCAAACGCCCCAATATGACCTTGTATGTTAAAGGGAAAACAATAAAAAATATTTTTTAAAGCATTCCTTTAAGGGCTTTTGTGTCACAAGTGTGTTCTTCTGCACTTTTAGCCACATTATTTAACTTAGCCTATCCTCGTCCTATGACCCGTAGGACGAGCCTAGTGTCAGCAACTGTCGAGGAACCAACATACAATCATAGAATGAAGAACCCGGAATGAGGGATCAACCAGGCATGAGAGTGAGGGAAGTACATGATATAAGCTATTGATCCTAAAGATCATTCATTTTTCTACGTCGTGGTAATTGAGATAAACATTAGCAAAAATGGTTGTATTAGCCTCTATTAAGTAGAAAGAAAATGAGACAATAAATTAGGCTAAAGCTATTGTCAAACCTTCTAAAAAAAAAAAGTCACTCTATGAAGTAATTGATATTAGGTTCGCTTTGCACGGCCTGGAGTAGAACAAAAGAGAGAAGTTTGAAAAAAGCTTAATTAGCTTAAAATTGAAACCAACAGCAAAACAACTCGAAAACGGTTAACCCCCCCAAAAAATGATATGACATAAACTTGTAGTTTAACCTGATCTACATTTTTTATTTAGTAAGTTTTTGTCTATCTTTTACGGTTTACCAGGTATGCAAAAGTCATCCAGAATGAAGAGGTCTTCATAGGCTACTCCCAGAAAATTCAAGATATAATTTTATTTGTCACAACATCTGTAATATAGATATTTTAATCAAAATCGTTAGAGCTATTCTTGATAAAAACAAAATTT
Source organism: Hymenopus coronatus (assembly GCA_030762935.1). Lineage (NCBI taxonomy): Eukaryota > Metazoa > Arthropoda > Insecta > Mantodea > Hymenopodidae > Hymenopus > Hymenopus coronatus. The sequence goes on along the minus strand of CM060894.1, from coordinate 88,894,093 downwards.
TCAAAAAGTGTTCCAAGTAAAGAGAAGGTTGGTGTGGGGGGAGTTTTTTGAAAATCTTCATCGCATCTTTGTAAGATATTAAACTTAAATAACGAATTTGGTTTTTATGGTCCTTTTGAGCTATGCTATCCAGAGATACATACATACATGCACACACATTCACACACATATGCGCGCGCTTACACCGGTCATTTTCTAAATATTCTTATTTTGGATTTTTAAAATCACGGTATTGAATTTTTTAGTAAAATACAATACCGCTCTACCTACTACATGAATAGTACGTGTAGAGAAAGTAAAAAAGAAAACGCAAAAACTTGAAAACCCGCTCAGATTCTGCTCTGTCTACCACAAATCACAGATGCTGTTCTCTGGTATTAAATTTGAGCCGCCTTGGTGAGAGACGAGTGGTCTAAACGCTCGGCCACGACTTCACCTTAACCAAATTACCGCATAGTTCAAAGTAGAGATCGTTGTCTTATTAAGGTTATGAACTCGTGAAATACGGGTTGCCGATCGGCGTTGTACTTTAATTACATTATAATTGTAAAAGAAACCCAATTAAGCCAACAGTGCTTCTCTCTTTATATCGTGAGAGTGCGGAAATTCCATTGCAGAGCGATCTTCACTAAGCTGTTCCATTACACTCAGATATATTTGCAGACATGTATCTTAATATCATGAATACTTACCCTATTACATTCATTAACAACGTAATAACCTCGAGTTTGTGTCCTTGCCCAAGGATATATTCATAAAACTAAAATATTGTATAATCTTTGAGCTCAAATGTTTATTTTCAATGTTTCGTCTCACGTGACGCCAATAACCGCCACTGTTACCTGAAACGATGTAGCGAAACTGGGTGAAAGATAATTGGCTGGTAATTCTCCGTATAAACGGTTCAATTCTGCGTAGCGATTTTGGAGTTTCATAGGGCATTATGCTCCAATGGGTTGTGTTACGCACCGATGATAAAGGGCCCATGTTTGCCTCTGATAATCAGAGGATCAACTTTGGACAGTTCACTGGACCCTGATATTTTCTATCCTGCATAATGCATCCATCAGAATTGCGTTCTAATATCATTCAAGATGTTTAAACTTGGGCAGATTAGGTCTCTTAAATTATTACAAGAAACCATGTTTTAATAAACAGGTGAATGGAATAGTGGCTTAATTCAGGTTTAATGTTAATTAGAATTGGAAGCAATGTTATCAAAATGCACTTTTGCTTATCAAATTACCATGTAATAAAACATCTTATTCGCTATTATTACTTTCTCCAGCACGTATGAACAATGTATTGCAGATAGAGAGTGTACTATATTCCACCCGAAAATTTGATACCGAGATTTCACCGAACATATGGCTTTTAAGACTCCTGTATCCAAAAATGCATTTTTAGACAAAGCTCTAAGTGTGCATGTGTCTGTGAGTCTGTCTGTCAATCTACCTATGGACAGTATAACTCAAAAAGTAAAGTTCGTTAAATATAACACTTGGCATTTAAGTATCTGCAAAGAATGCAACAGGAAGATTTTCAAGAAATTTCCTCCACCTCAAACTACCCTTTACTTCAAAGATTTTTCAAAATTTTTGATTTTCTTAAAAATTGCTCCAAACATTTTGGTTTAAATATCATATGTTTAACATATTTCATGACAAATGAAATGTTATACCTATCTTGCATTTTTTGGGAATATCCTCAGAAGACCTCTGCATTCTGGATAGCTTTTGTATAGGTAACTGGTAAACCGTAAGAGATAGACAAAAACTTACAACACAAAAACACACAATTTATGTCACATATTTTTTCCTATAATTAACTATTTCCGAGATATTCCTTGTTATTGGTTTTAATTTTAAAATATTTAGGTATACCTTTTTCAAACAGGAAATCGTTCGTGTTTCTTTCGTTTTACTTCTGCCTATGCAAAGAAGCGAATTTCGATGACAATCACATAGTGAGACAGCTTTTAAAACATTTTACTGTCGCTGGTACATTTCCTTATTAACCTTGCAATTAGTCAAGTAATAAGACAATTTGTGGCGGCGTCGTGGCAGAGTGATTAGACCTCTCGCCTCCGACCTAGGTGGTCAGGGCTCGATCCCGGCGCCGGCATGTGGGATTTGTAGTGGACGAAACGGCACCTGGGCTGGTTTTCTCCGAATCCTCCGGTTTCCCCTGCCACTCATTCCACCAGTTGCTCCATCATCACCTTTCCTATCATCCATTTCGCTTTCATTTCATATCAGCCACTTCCTCACGCTTATTCCTGGCTACGGGACGACCACTCGTTCCAGTTTCCCCATTCTATGATTCCGTGTCTTGGCTCACCAATAGGCTTCTGACCCCTAGGTACTGGCTTGTAAGTCCTATGGGGGTGTCAGTCCTAAATACGGGGAAGGTAGGCTGACTACAAAAAAAAAAAAAAAAAAAAAAAAAAAAAAAAAAAAAAAAACAATTTCTGTTTATTTTTATCTGGAATAGCATTATGGACATAAAAGAATAATCGTTTGTAAGAATTGTTTGTTTGCAGAACAGATAGAAAAATTCATATGAATGGAATATATTAGACTTGGTTTTATTTGAACTTAATTCTTAAAGTATTCGGAAGAAAGGTTAATTAGTAATACGAATTTGACTATAAAGAAGAAAAAATAGGTAAGAACGATATAAAGATAAGGAAAATTTAATATTATTAAATTTGAAAAACAAATATTAAAAGCTTATATGGAGGTCCAAAAGGCTCCCGAGTTCCAATCTCCGTTAATGGTTTGGTAATGTTAAGCTCCATGGACCCCGGGATCATTTGAACATCATTCCACCCCTTCCTCGCCCGGTATGACCTATTAGGACAAAGGACTTTAAATGTATTAAAAAGAAAAGAAAGAAAAAAAGCTTGCATTAAGTTTGAGAAACAAAGGACAACAGTTCTAACACACTCCTGTATTAAGATTTTTATCATCCTACGAATTTTTAATTTCTAAACTACATACTTGAGTAAGTAGATAAAGTATTCTTTTCTTTAATCACCAATTTTACAACAATTCTCCATTCTGATCTTCTCTCTGCCTTCATTTTTAATGTTTCGTTGTTTCTGTAGTTGATGTCGTTCTTAATTTGCTCCGTTGTATTGTATTGTATTGTATTGCATTGTAAAATAGATCTTCCTTTGCTATTTTTGCCTTCTGTTCTACCTTTGATTATAACCTTCAACATATGTTGGTGTCTTAATAAATGTCCTATGTCCTATGTCGATTCCAAATTTCTCTTATACTTTTGCTCTTTCAAAAACTTCTTCATTGGTAATATTATAAGTCCAACTAATTCTTAGTATTTCTCTGTAGCACCATGATTCAAATGATTTTATTATTATTAGTATTATTATTAATTATTATTATATTATTCTCTTTGATTTTTTAGTATTGACAAAGTTTCACATACATTCAATATTGTGCTCTTACACGTGCTTTCAACAAAACCTTACTAATTTCTATGCCAATGCTTTTCTTACTGATGGCAAGTTTTACTTAACATATTCTATTAATATAATATATTATGCAACGGGAGTAAATATTACTAATTAAGATGCGAGTATGTTTATGAATCGAGCAGAGCGAGTTTTTACAATTTTCCTACGAGCGTCTTAATTGGCATTATAGCCAAGTTTCATACTAATATTTATGCTCGGCCATGTTTCTAAGTTTAAAATATTTGTAAATTATTTTTAATATTCTGTGCTTACCTAAACAAAAGCGCATTTTCTGAACATGGGGTTATGCGTCTTGATTTTCTCCAATTCATGTGTCTGCATAAATTTTTCGTACATGTTACTCCATTTGCATGATATTAAATTATTAATCACATCATGTGCCTTTACAGAAATTTTCGGCGGTATAAGTTGCATCTCACTGTCATTGTGTCCCAAATTTTTACTTTTTCCAAACTCAGGCTAGTTGTTCTTCGATTCAACATACGAGAATAATAAATACTTGCGTTTTCAACAATTTGGCCCTGGTAGCGTTATGAGAAGTGCACACGCGAAAAGTATTGATTTACATGTGGATCTTCTGATTGGAGCAAATATGCACTTTAATAAAGAGGTACACTTTAGTGAGGTCCAGAAACATGCAGCTACTTATAATTACTACATTTAGACTCGGTAGAAATTTGGTTTTTATTTGTTCCATCAGATGTTATTTTGCTACCTGGATATTGACTTCAGCTTCATCTAATATTTTTCCATTCATTATTTACTTTTTACCTGCAAGTCAAAATTTTTATCTTCGATTTATTACTATTTAAGTGACAGTTTTAGGCTGTTTTCCAACGCTTAATAACATTTCTAAATCCCTTTTATTTTCCATTAAAATTACAATATCAGCTGCAAATTGGAGCATGCAAATTTTAAATCCCTGCATATTTATACCTATATATTTTTCTTCAATAACTTCATTTAGTGTTCTATTTATGTATACACGAGTATTGATGATAATGGACATGTGTTCTTATACCTTTCCATGTATGGGAAGTACCCAAAATTTCGGTGTCGAGATTTCACCGGAAATAATGTTTTGAGAATCCCTGAAAAAAGAAAGGAAAATATTACTTTCTCTGCTTTCCCACGATAAGTACAGGAAATTTAGGTCCTATAATCGAAAAAGGTTTTTAAAAATAGGTGTGTGTATGTTTCATAACTCAAAACACTTGGTATTTAGTTTCTGTGTTCCAAAGGATCTGAGACGAAGATTTTCAACAAAATTTCCTCATCTAAACTACCCCTAACATTGCAATATTTTCGTTATTATTTTCTTTTCTCACAAATGATTAACGACTTTGATTAAAATATATGTTCAAGATACTTTCTGACGAATAAAACATGTCTGTTGAGCTTTCTGCAAATATCCTGTGAAGTTTTCTTCATTTTGAATGACCTTTGCATAACTGGTGGACCATAAGGGAGAGACAAAATCTTACTACACCAAAATATAATAAAAATGGAGCAAATGGTTTCTGTCAAATAAGTGTTTTTGTGGCATTAACCATTTCCGAAGTATTCATTGTTCTTTTTATTTATTTATTTTCAAGTACTTATATATTTCTCAAGTTGAAAATCGCTATTAAACAGAATTTCAAATCACACAACGATCCGCTCTTAAAGTATGACTTGTTTCAGCCTACTGCATTCCCTTAAAGCATATTTAATTTACAATAAAATAAATACAACCATTTCTGCAAATGCACATCTAAATTAAAATAAAATAGAAAAATAAAATTTTGTAATGTATTATTGAATGGATATTGACTGTCATATGCCTTTTTATTCTATAATATTTCGTTTAAAAACATTTTACTTACTCCTAGGTGTAGGTATCTATGGTAGGAAAATGTCCCATTCCACCCCAAAATTCAGTATTAAGATTAAGGAGCTGATTCAGATGTGAATACCTGGCCTTAGTGGTAGCCGTAAGAGCAAGCCATCAATGTAGGGGATGTGTTTTCAGCAGACGATTTGACAAAGCGCATCAAACTGGCCTTGGTAGTCATTTTAGACTTATATGCTTACTATTCCAGCGCATATGAATAATAACGCTTTAAATAAAGCATGGACACCTAGGAATTTAAAAAATCTGATTTTCTAAAATCGTACTCAGGGCAAAGGACAAGATAGCCACAAGGTTATCATGTGATAAGGAAGGTGGAATTCTTGAATGTTTTACTTTGAAAATATTGTTTGAATTTGTTTGAATTGTTTTATTTGATCTTATCGGGAGATTTGACTTGTGTAACAACTCGTATTACTGTAGATTTAGAACGTTAGGTTAATCAATTTTATGTTACTAAGCACACACACATTCACTCTCACATTCATACTTCCAAACTCTATGGGGGATAGGGAATCAATCTGGTTAAAGAAAAATTCCCCACCCCACCCGGGGCCTCGGGGTGAGAAGTCAGATCGCTGAACACTCGACCACAGAGGCAGTCTATTTTGAATGTGTTTAGTGTTTTATTGCAACTTAATGGTTCAATTGTTTCAAATTACAAGTTTAGAGGATGTTAGCAAATGCAAACCTTGCTGGTATTTTTTTTTTATTTTTTTATTAATTTTAATTTTTTTATTGTAACGTCCTTGAACCTGTTTGCTCATATTGGACGATGAATGAAATCAGTGATATGGTGCTCAAATGATTTCGGGGTCCATGGAGTTTTGAGTTACTCGACATTCACCTACTCAGTATAAGGGAAAACACCAAAAATATAATCCGGGTAACTCACCCTAAACGATATTCGAACTGACGACCTCTTGAATGTGAGACAGACATGCTGGTAACGCTGTCAGTGATATGTATTTTTTTTTTGTTTTTTTTTTTTTGTTATTCTATGCGAATTTTGTTACTATTGCTTTTTTTATTTTATTTATTTTTTTAAACATAAGGTCGTTTCACCTGATTGGACATATTGGTCGAAGAATGAAGTTGTTTATATGATGCTCAAATTATTTCGGGATCCATGGAATAAGTTAAAGTTATTCGACATTCATCTTCTCAGGATAAGCGAATTCCTCGTAACTCATGCTAAACGAGACTCGAATTCCCGAACTCTTAAATCGAGGCAAACATTTTTGTAAAGCTGTAAGCGATTGGTAAATGTTTTTTGTTTTGTTATTCTACGAATTCTGTTACTATTGTTGGAAAATTATGCATGCTCGATTTAAATACGAATTAATAAATTTATGTAAAGGATCTTTCTCCATCAAGTTGTTTTTATTCTTCTACGTACTACAACAATTTGTCTTAGTCTTTGATATGACTGTAAAAGATAAATGGACAAAACAAATGAAAAGTTTAAAAACAAAACAAAACAAATGCATTCTCATACAAGATAATAAATATTCATTCTGCAAATATAACACGCAAGCTGTGTTTCTGAATGCATACATCAAAATGAAGGGAACTAAGCAGTTGATAATAAACAAATGAGAAATAATAATAAAAGAAAAACTAAAAGAATCGGTTTTCAACACCATGGTACTGCCATTTTATGCAGATATTATAAAGAGAAAAAAAGTTGTGTTTAAATGTGCAAGATAATAACAAAAACCACTCAGTCGATTTTGACAATTTTTTCACCATTGAAAAGAGCAAATCTTTCTAGCGTACGCAGGACTCTAAAGTATCTTCTAATTTCATTTCATTATTGTTGAACGATTAAAACGGTTTTAAAAAGCCCTTGTAGACACTTTAACACAAACACATTCGAATTATTAAATGAAAACATGTGATTTTGAAGAAGCTCTGTCTTTTAGTCAGTAATGACACGGAGTATAAAATAGTTGTTTTTGTTCCACAGAAGATAAATCGTGACAGCAGAGAATTGCTACAGTAAAGTGTACAAATGTTAGTGACATTTTGTTACAAGGAATATAAATAGATGGTCATAATGTATTACTACAGAAGACATAGTTAAAAAAACGACAACCGATGCTGTGTTATATCTGTTTCTTTGTCAGCTTTCAAACACTGTGGTGAGATATTATCAACATTTCTAAATAAGCTTTATTCTAATTTTATGTGTGCACTCAAGCTAATGTATGCCAAAACCTTCTAATAACGTAATCTAAAAACATTTGTATTATTTCATTAAGTTAATTAGCAGAGTATGCTAATTTGTCGTATAAAGACAGAAAACTGTGAACATTAGAAATAAGTGGTACTATATTTTATCTAAAAAGAATGTTTTTCTCAGTGCTCGCAGTCTATGACTGTCTCTTCTAAAGAGACTAACTTGGTAGTCTGGGAGTGCGGAATTTTATTATATATATATATATATATATATATATATATATATATGTGTGTGTGTGTGTGTGCGCGCTAAAGATTATACATGATGATAATTTCATATCATTAAAGAAATAATGGACCAAAAAGAAGGTAAACGTTTAAAATGTAATCTACTGTGATTATCTAAAAAAATGAATTGACTATTCTGACCGAGGATTCTTCCATCGTCAAAGGGTACTTATAACTTATACAGCGTTTCGAAGGAAGTTTAAGGAAGTTAAACGAAACACCGATGTTTCACATCCTTTTGCGTGAATATCAAGGGATTCATGTCCATTATTTGGTACAGTGTTGACTTTACGAAACTACATTTATAAGGGGTAAACAATGTCATAGTGAACATAAATGTAATTCGTCACTGTGGTTTAAAAAGCTGATCGTGCAGCTTCGGGTAGGCCGGATAGTGTAGTTCTTTAATATATTACCCAAGGCAAGAACGCAAGCTAATTCGTTATCTTCATCGGTAAAATCTGAAAAACACTCACTCTAGTACCATAAGCTGCCAATAATCTAATTCCGTCCCGTAGCATAGAGTACGAAACCCTAATAACTCAAAAACGATCGACTCCACAAAAAATGTATATAACATAAATTGTATGTTTTAACTTGCTCTACATTTTTTGTATGACAAGTTTTGTCCATCTCTTACAGTTTAGCAGTTATGCAAAACTCCGTAAAATACATCCAGAATAAAGTAGTCTTCAGAGGCTATTACCAGAAAATTTAAGCTATACATTTTATTCGTCAGGTAAATACTTTTAATATACGAAATTTTAATCAAAATCGTTAGAGCCATTTTAAAGAAAATAAACATTTTCGTAAAAAGTTCCACGTAAAGATTAGTTTGGGGCGGAGGGATTTTTCTCAAAATCTTCGTGTCACAAGATACTAAACTTAAATACCAACTTTGGTATTTTACCGACTTTTCCTTTTTCACAGACACACGGACACGTTGATACAAGGACACATGGACACACACATATACAGACACATACAAACCTTTTTCTGAAAAAGCTTTTTTTTTTAATACAGGGACCCTAAAACATATATTTCCGGTGAAATCTCGGTATCGAATTTTGGGTGGAGTGCAATACTTCTCTATACACTATGTACATAGTACGTATAGAGAAAGTAATAAAAATCTTATGTGTTCCATTCACATGACTTTTTCTACATCTCTGGAACAAATTATTGTTGAAAAGCTTTGTTTCTATTTACTTCATGCTAATTGAGAAAAAATTAGCAGGTTACTTCCTTGTAAGTAGAAGGGAATACCGTGGGTTAAAGTGACAGTCAAAAGCTGGTTGCTATGTGACTGAAGTTCCTTTGTTTGCTTGGACAGGAGTTGACAAATTCCGGTATGAGAAAAGAAAGTTTTACAAAGCTGAAACTAAAAACAAGGAATATCTTAAAATCGATCAACTCCCCGAAAAAATTGTATATGATATAAATTGTGTGTTTTAATGTGCTCTACATTTTTTGTGTGGTAAGTTTTTGTCCATTTCTTACGGTTTAACAGTTTTGCAAAATTTCGTAAAATTCATCAAGAATAAAGTAGTCTTCAGAGGCTATTCCAGAAAAGTCAGATATACATTTTATTTGTTGTGTAAATATCTTTAATAGATGACATTTTAATCAAAATCGTTAGACCTATTTTTAAGGAAATCAAAATTTTCGAAAAATGTTCCATGTAAAGGGTAGTTGGGGGGGGAGGGGGGATTTTTTCTTGAAAATCTTCGTGTCGCATCTTTGGAAGATACCAAACTTAAGTACCAAGTTTGGTACTTTACCGATTCGTTTTTGAGTTATTGTGTTCACAGACCCACGGACACACGGACACAAACACACACACGGACCTTTTTGTGAAAATGCTTTTTTTGGATACAGGGGACCCTAAAACATATATCTCTAGTGAAATCTCGGTATCGAATTTTTGGTTGGAGTGCAATACCTTCTCTATACACTATGTACATAGTACGTGTAGAGAAAGTAAAAATGAATTTCCAATGAAATATCGCAATTGAAATTTTGGGTGCAATGGAGTACTTTCTTTGTCTACTATGTAGATTACACATACGTGCTAGAGAAAGTAAAACATGTGAGCATAACATGTTTCATATCATTTTGCTAGAGGTCTAGGGATCATGCGCTACTGCAGAAATACATTCATATAACAGTGGCGTGGGAGCGGCGACCAGCCAGTCGCGCCATTAAAAGGGAACCTATTAATATATTAACAGTAAAGGCATTTATATATTTTAGTAACTAATATGATATAAATACAGGTGTTTGTTTCTCACAAAAACTGTACAATTTTTGCCGGAAGTACTGAAATCATCCGTTAGGAGATTTGCATTTCTTTTTGTTACAATAAACAAATGCAGGCGAATAATACGAGAGAAGAACATCTGCGGTATGACTAAAACAGTAAAATTGGTGCCGTCGAGCACTAACATCGATACTGTTTCTATCTCAATAAAGATCTAACACGCCACATGTTTATCGAAGGCTCTGGAACCAAATTATCGTTTATTCTCCATTAAAATACGTGTACAAATCAGTGTATGGCGTCTGGTTTCCCATTAATAAATAATAAAATTCAATTTTGCAGCTCTTGTTACGTTATACAAATTAAACAAACGGGTACCGCCATGGCGCTCCTATCGCAACAAAAATCTAATTTCGGTAAAAGCCGAGCTGCTATCTATTCCAGCGTCAACAAGCCGGATATGTTTGACATGTTTTGTTACAACCCTTGCATTTAACGTAAACAGTATTGTTTTCCTGCAGTGTCGAATGTGTAGCAAAAGGAATGTTCTCTCTTTTCCATGTGATCAAACGTTGGAAGTAGTGTATGGTGCAATTAGAGTTGCCAATTCATACATTTTACATTTTCCAGTAGGATGAACATTTTCTTTTAATCCTCTACTTTACATCCAACAAATGTTTTAGAAATGTCCTTGCTAACCCACGTTATATTCTCTTGGTAGAGAATCCAAACATGTTCATCAGACTACGAACAGCCTTACTAAAGAACAAAAAGTCGGTTAAATACCAAATTTGATATTTAGGTTCAGCATCTTCCAATGTTGCGACACGAAGATTTTTAATGGAATCCCCCAACCTCAAGCTACTCTTTACATAATTTTTTTCTCGAAAAGTTTGATTTTTTCAAAAATGGGTAACGAATTTGACTATAATATCACGTTTAAGATATTTTCATAGCAAATAAAGTGTATATATTGAATTTTTTGGGAAAAGCCTCTGAAGTGATGACTTTGCATAACTGTGATACTGTAAGAGATAGACATAGCCTTTGTACACAGTTATGCCAGTTATATTTGTGTAGAGTTAATTTCCAAGATGGTCCTTGTTATTGTTTTAAATATTCCAATATTTATCTATGCTTTTATCAAATGGGAATTCGGCATTTGTTTCTTCTCTTGTTTTACTCCTCATCATGCAATGAGAATCGAATGTGAAGGTTATCACGTAGCGATTAGTACACAAACGATTTGACTATCGCCGTACCCTGGAGTGTATCCATATTCCTCTTATAGCTTAAAGAAATAAGTAAAGAGATCAGTTTTACTAATGTTTATTTGCATTAGAATGTAGAGGATAGAAAAATATCTTTTGTAAAAATTAGTTTGTTGCAGAACAGATAGAGAAAATAATGTGAATTTAATACATCAGATTTTTTTTGCTTTCGCTACATGTACTATGTACATACATATTATATAGACAACATATTGTAATGCACCCAAAAATTCGATACCGAGATTTCACATGAAATACATATTTTGAGACATTTGAATTCAGAAAAGCATTTTTAGAAAAATATCCGAGCGTGTGTTTGTGGGCAGCATAGCTCAAAAACGAAAAGACCGTTAAATACCAAACTTGGTATTTAAGTTTTGTAACTTACAAGGATGCGACACGAAAATGTTCGAGAAAATCCCCTAATCCAACCAACATGGAAAAATTTACGAAAATGTTGATTTTCTCAAAAATGGCTTTTACGATTTTCATTAAAATATGTTATATTAAAGATATTTACAAAACAAATAAAATTTATGTCTTGAATTTTCTTGGCATAGCCTCTAAAGACATGTTTATTCTGGATGAATTTTGCGGAATTTTGCGTAACTGGTAAACCGTAAGAGATGGACAAAAACGTATTTGACAAAAAATGTAGAACTCTTTAGAACAAAATGTTAAAATGTTATATACATACTTTTCGTGGAGTGGACCATTTTCAAGATATTCGTTGTTATTGGTTTCAGTTTTAAAATACTTATACTTTTCTCATAGGCTAACTTGTCAACACCTGGCCGCGCAAAGAAACGGATTTCAATCTCATAGCAACCACATTTTAAAACACTTGACTGTCTATTTAGCACAATGTATTCCCTTATGTCTCTTTTACTTATAAGGAACTAAGTAACAAACCCGTTTCTACTAATGTTTATCTCGATTAGCATGAAATAGAAAAATAAGCTTATTAACAATAATTTGTTACACAGATGTAGAGTTCTGTGAATGGAGCACATCAGATTTTTTAAAAACGATTAGCAAACATATACGAGGTGTGATCAAAAAGTTTCCGGAATGGTTTCGTAACAATACTGATGCTGAGCTTTCTTTAAGTCTAACCCATACATGCAGCGTTCCTTCCCGATAAAAATGGGAGGTCACGTGACTTCCTGTGACCATGTAGTGACGAGGTAGACCCTCTGAAGTGAACACGTGTTTTGCATGTGCTGCGATTTTTCCGCGTAGCAAAAATGTCAGATTGCGAAGAACACAAAACAAACATCAAAGTTTGCTATAAAACTGCAACAGAAGCCTATGAAATGTTAAGAACAGCTTATGGGGAGGAAATTATGGGCAAAGCTCAAGCATTTGAGCGGTTTTCGAAATTTGAAAGTGGTGTGACATCAGTTAAAGATGCAGATCGTTCGGGACGATCCTGTTCCAGCAAAACTGATGAAAATATCAATCAGGTGAGAGAAATGGTCTTAAATGATAGGCGCATTACAATAAGAGATCTTTCTGACTCATTAAGGGAGAATGTGCGACGCAAATGGCCGGAGAAATGGAGGAGTGGTGACTGGTTCCTGCATCATGACAATACTCCCGCGCACAAAGCTCTTTCTGTTCGCCAATTTTTGGGTAAACATAGGATGAATACTGCTCTCCATCTCGTCTATTCTCCATTTTGGCACCAGTGGACTTTTTCTTTTCCCGCGACTTAAAATGCGGCTCCGAGGACACCGTTTTGAGGACATTGATGTCATCCATCGCGAATCGCAGAAGGTTCTGAACATGTTTTAAGAAGAGGGCTTCTAGAGGTGCTTTCAGCAGTGGCAGAAGTGCTGGGACAAGTGTGTCAACTCCCAAGAAGACTACTTCGAGGGTGACAGTCCAGATTAGACAAAACAAACTGTTGTGTAGTATTTATGACGTCATTCCGGAAACTTTTTGATCACACTTTATATGTGTAAACGAGAGCACACGCGTCTGTCTGTCTCTATTGTCTGTATACAAAGCCTTCGTTTCGACACGTGGCCATATAACAGAGATTTGCTTATCTTGGATTACGCTGGTTCTGACCGCTTCTGTTTTCCCTTCACTTTACCACCATTCAGTGTGTTGGCTAATCAGTTTACGCAAAGCCCATGCTGTACAGAGATCAAGTTGTTTCAGTGTTATAGTGTGTTAGTGCTATTATTGTGCCAAAATTTCCGTATATTTAGCGCACAGAATCTTCATGCATGATTCCTATGTGACAAACTCTTGTAGAAAAGTGAAATGACGATTTAGACAGGTTTTTTACTTTTCGTGCGCGTCACAAGAAGCGATTAGTAATCGTATGTACGAATTCAGGATAGTAATCTTATGTACGAATTCAGTTCTTCAGTTTAGAGAACTTTGTGGTAATACTACAGTAAATCCCCGCTTAGCCGAACTGCGCCTAAGGTGAAAAGTAAGTGAAATTTCTATTTTCTGTAGTATTTGAGCTAGAAGCTTCATGTTTGTTAGACAATTTTCCGAGGTGTGTTAATACAACTATTAAAGTTGCCCGCCTGGGTAGTGTGGTGGTAGCGTGTCTGCCTCATATTCAGCAATTCGCGAGTTAACCGGATATTTCTTTTATTTTTTGTAGTATTCAACGCCCGTTTTTACTACTTATGGCACACCAGGCGATGACACTAATGATGTTATTGAGAGGAAACGGAAATTAGATCGCCCTCGATGCCATCAGAGAAAAGTTAGAACAAAGTCCAAAGAAATCCCCGAGAAAACTTGTACAGGAATCAAAATGTATTCAAACCTTGGTTTGGAATGCCTCTAGAAACCCTGTAAGATAACTGTAATGTAGCAGGAATTTTTTCCACACGATAGTGTCAAACATTTGAATAAAGTTTATTTATGCAATTAGGTGTTAGAGAACGTCAATGATAACGTCAATGTATGTATGGATGGATGGATGGACGGACGGACGGATGGATGGATGTATGTATTCAATATCTTCTCTATCTACTACGTACATTGTACATACGTGCTAGAGAAGATAAAACTTATTACTGTAGAACAATTTTTTGTAGTGTTTCACGCCCGCTTTAGCTACTTATGGCACCGCAGGTGGCCTGTAGAACAAATGTAGAAGTTGTTAAAATACAGAATATATGTTCAGTTAATGTTTTTAAAATATTCCATTTTTAACGCTTATATTTTGCAATTGTAACTAATTTTTAAAAGTTTGCTCTTCTTTATTTTTCCGTTATTTAATTATTTATTTATTTAACCACCACATGAACTCGTTAATGGTATAACTACTTGAGTAGAAGAATCTCTAAATAGTAGTATCATATTTTGTTTTGAGAATTACAATATGCAAAGTTATTCAGAAGTAAAGAGCATATTTCAGTTCTTTTACTTCCCCTAGCGCTAACAGAGAATGAGAAAAAGGAAGGAAAATATTGTAGCTGTTCGGAAATAGAAATGTTCTAGACCAGTGACTGAGAAAACTGTTTTCTAGGAGATATACGAAAGGAAAGGGGAATTGGCAAAAGCTCAGAAGAAGATAACAGTTGATAAACAGTCTAAGATAAACGATTTTAACCGCAGACGAATAGGTAAATGAAAAGAAGAACGAGCAGATATTGAGAATGTACGGTAGAGCCTGGTTTTGGACAAAATATATTGGCAATGCGCAACAGAAGTTCTAAGGGAGGGTATGCATGAGTGAAAAGCAATTATGTAAAAGCTTCCAGATAATTCTTAAATGTTTCCAAAACTCCAAATATACTATCACCTAAAAAAAAAATGTATGTGTTCCATTCACAAGACTTTCTCTACATGTCTGAAACAAATTACTGTTAAAAAGCTTATTCATCATTCTATTTTAAGCTAATCGAGATAAACATAAGCAGAAATACTTTCTTTTATGTAAAAGGGAAATAATGGGTTACACTAGCCTAAAACGATAGTCAAGTTTTTTAAAAGCTGGTTGCCATGTGGTTGAAATCTATTTCTTTGCATTGCTATGAGTTGACAAATTTCCGTATGTGAAAAGTTTTAAATATTTTAAAACTGAAACAAAAAACAGGTCAAATGGTCAACTTTACGAGAAAAAATATGTATGGGACATAAATGGTGTGTTTCAACGAGGTCTACATATTCTGTGTAGTAAGTTTTTGTCTAACTCTTACGGTTTACTTGTTATGCAAAACCCAGCAAAATTCATCCAGAATGAAGGGGTCTTCAAAGCCTATTCCCTGGAAATTCAAGATATATATTTCATTTGTCGTGTCGTGTAAATATATTTAATATACGGTATTTTAATCCAAATCGTTAGAGCCAATTTTGAATAAATCAAAATGTTCGAATGTTTTTCCATGTAAAGAGTAGTTTGGGGTGGGGGGATTTTCGTCAAAATCTGTGTCTAGCATCCTTGGAAGATACTTAACTTATATACCAAGTTTGGTATTTTACTGACTTTTCATTTTTGAGTTATCGTGTGCACAGACACACGGACACACACACACACACACACACACACACACACACACACACACATTATTAGATTATGGAAATGGCTGACAGCAAATTCACGTTTGAACAGCGTCTTTTTATGAACGATACTTACGTGAAAACTAATCATGTAATCCAGGCGAGTAGCAATGTCCTGGTTATCCAGTTCCGGGTAGAGACATTGTGAAAAGTCTGGGCAATAAATTTAAAACAACAGAGTCGCTCAACGCTGAAACAAAGAAGCGAAAATAACGTCTTCATTCGGACGCTCATTTTATAAGTCTCTCGGCAAACCAAATGGATGTTTAACCTCTCTTCATACAACTACTAAACTTTTAAAACTTAAACCCCTATAGTATAGATATTCTGAACATTACGCGCAGGTGAACAGTAATTTCATCCGAAGATGTCAAGTACGTCTTCGCACAGATGTATACCACTTTCAACAATACTCATAATTAGGTTAGTACCCATTACATATATGTTACTAACACTCATGTTTAAGTAGCGTGGAAGTTATGGAACGGAATCCCCCGTAGTAGACTGTGTGCGGAGCAGGCAATCGCACCACCCTTGACTTTGGCATAAAACGAAGGTACTTACACAGTTCATACAGGCTATTCACGTTTTTTTCGGCCAGCAGGTGGGAAAGTGCAGCAAAGACAGGTTCCTGAAACAAGCGGCACCCTCCCCCTCCGACAAACATTAGTCGAAAAGAATACGAATGGACTGTATGTAGTCAGATTTTCAAGCACAAAAGAAATGCATAGGCCGAAAATTAGGTCTCTGTATTTACTTATTTGAAATTTTTCTTTCGTGGAAAGTTTTAGTTTATGGAGAAAATTCACTTTAGAATAAGCCGTTCAAGTATTAACACGAAAATACTGCTTTTGTTGCAGTTTGATTAACTCTGCTATGTGAATGCAATTTGAGATATTTGTTCCTTCAGATACAGTTGCGAGAATTTCGTCTCCTGCATTGCAAACCTTTCTTACCAAACAAACACCACTACCTCTCTGGAGTTTCCATTGCTTCGTCTTTCAACATCTACATTGAGGTTTTCAAAATGTCAACGAAACACAGTCTGGTATCCATCCCTCACCGCATCTTCATTAATGTAGCACTCTATTCTCATGGGAAATCAGAGATTTTCAGACGCTCCATGATAATTATTTTGTACTATCATATTAATGCACTTGAAGCTGAATATTCAATTTTAAATCATGTAGGTATTTAGAATTTATTTTTAAACTCCCATATGCAACCTATTTGCAACTGTTAATTTTATTCATACATTATCTTAGTGTTAACAACGGCTAAGGAAATGGGGATAATGAAAGTAATGACTTTTAATTTCTCTCGTCTGTTATATTTACATCCTTTTCTGAAAATGACACTATGGAAATATCTACCACACAGCGACCTCATTTAAATGTAATTTTAATTCAAATTAATCGTACATGTATTTATTTGTTTATTTCGAAACAAACAAGGTGCCAATATGCGCTTACGTGCTCCAATTGTCACATTTAACAGTAATTATTCATATTGTGACAGATGTCTTTATTGACTTAAACATGTATTACAAATAAAGTTTTAAATTCACTGCTGCTATAATTAACTCGACGCTTCGACGCATAGACAGATGACGGTTACACTTCACCCATGGCTCGCGCACTACTGCGCGCTAATACTCCAGTCACTCAGGACTCAGTACATTTCCCAACACATATACCACTGGCTTAAATTATTCCTCCTTTCATAGATAGAAAATAATGTGACCGAACTTTCTGGAAGCTTAAGAAGCCGAAGGTTCTGGAAGAATCGAGAAGTCTTAGTACTGAGTACCGAGTACTGCGTTCAGGCCCATAATACACAGAATGCAGCTTTTTCGCGGTAATTCTGTTTCGAAAAACTGAAATTTACTCAAGAAAAATGTTCATCCATATATTAAAGTACCATTCTAAATGACCATAAAGGGAACTACTGAAAACGAAGATTCCTCCTCTTTAGATGTTTTCTTAAAATAGTACTTTTGGATTTAAAATTATATTAAAATCAACACAGTGCTTCCTTGATAATTTTAAGTATCAAGAGTAGTGATATATAGATGACACTATGACCTCTCACCTAGGCGACCTGGGTACAATCCTACGGAGGACGAAACCGTAATTTTCTCCGGGTTCTCTGCTTTCCCTCGCTATTCATTCCACTACTTTTTCCATCATCTTTCCTATCATCCACTTCACCGTCATTTCATATTATCCATTTCCCTCTTTCTTACCAGGCTGCTCATTCATCTAGACTTCTTTCTGATTCAGAGCCTCTGCTCAATAGCTGTGTGGGCCCAAGTGCTGGCTTGTAAGTCCTGGGAGGTTTAAGTCCTAAATATACGAGTGACTTCCAAACAGGAAATGCTTAGATCGAAGGAACCCAAAGGGTTGGAAAGGGAAATGCACGTACTAAAGTGACTATTCCACTTTTGTTACATCATCAGAAAATGGACCAATGAAATAAAAGATACTATGCCAATCGTAGTTGTCTTAGACTGTAACAGCACACTAGAGGAAGCGTCTTATCCGATAAGACATCTCTTCGATACTGAACATATTAACTCAACTCAGTATGCAGTGATTATGTCATTACTTTTTGTTAAGCGGTAAATTGAAAGTTGGTGAATTCAAGATTTGGCCAAGCTTTAATAGAAACTACTGATTATTTTATAAATAATTCCAAATCCAAGAAAACACAGAAAAGATTAGAAGATATACTTTGAATCAATTTCAACATTTTTATGTAGTGCATCATTACAAAATACATAGGTATTTTACTGTATTTTATAGGTTAAGTAGTGTTGATTATTATTTCTGTTCTCAATAGTTTCAACAAATAAGATCTAGAGTGTTTATCATATAGTAGGTGAAGATACATAGAGATTTGTTATAAGTAATTTCGCAAGAAAACCTAATAATCATATGATTTTCATGTGTTTATAATAAATATTATAATTTTACGTAAGAAAATTTATGTTGTCAGTTATTTAAATTTTGTGAAATAATCCTATCGAATGCACTTGTGTGGAATTACTGCAGATAGCGTTTTATTTGTAATCCTAGAGCAATGGGATTTTCTGAGAGTCCCAAATTTTCAGTCATATCTGGAACTGAACCCCACAGAAGATCAAACTAGAGTCTCTATGTTGATTAAAAGAAGGTAGAGAACTGGTAAGCCGTTTCTTTAGACAGGGCGTTCCTCGGTAAAACGCTGGAGAACCATTCAAGTACGGAGTATCGAGTGATGATGCTCAAATAATAGTATCGTATGGAATATTTAAAACATATGGTGGTGCCCAAACTCTACATCAAAGCTATAATCAATAAAGTTGCAGAGACAATGCAGCATCAACCGAGCCGGATGACTCAGACGGTAACGTCTGTGACGCGCATTTGGGAGGGTCTGGATTCAAACCCCATAGTTCGAACAATCTGGTTGGGTCTTCTTCGTGGTTTCCCTCAGTTGCAAAGGTGAATATCGCATTGGATATTTAATACCACAACCCAAAGTTCCACCTTAAGTGAAAATCAATAGTAAAACTGAAAATAGATTGGTAATTGCGATTGCGCAGCGATGGTCATAAATACTAATTACGATAGTAAGCAGTAGACAGGATGGCTCCCTAACATCATCTGCTTATCGCGCAAAGTAGTAAGTGTGGTCTGAGGAGCTGAAACTTATAAAGACTAACTGCACTTTGCCATCTGACTACGGATCGTAGAACAGCTCGACGATACCATGTTCGTTTGAATAGGCGGTTCAATGTTATATTCCCCTCTCAGATGGCGCACATGCACTCTCCAGCCCTTTCTTTGTTCGTGTCTTGAACAGGGACGAGAAGGCAGGCGTATAGAAGTCGGTGTGAAGGGGATGCATAGTAAGCGACCAGATGTGATCTTGTACCGTTTATTCTAAAGGAAAATACTCATACATCTTGGCGCGAAGCAAAAGTATAGCCCGTTCGAATTCAGGCTGCCGCAGATGATGGTGTTGCTATTGCCTAGCGTTCGCGGGGAGTTGCGGGGGTCGAACGCATGGAAAGTCCGCCATGTGATGTTATAAACATGAGGCGTTTATGCATTTATGTTGACGTTACATTTATGTGATTAACACTAGACAATAGATACTATTAATCGGATTTATTATACCTCGCCAACTGTAATTTCAGTACTGTTGTAGCGGGGCATCGTACATGACGAGTGAACACGTTCATTTAATACACCACTATACTCGAACTCTCGTGTAATGTAACAGTACTAGAGTTCGTCACCAGTAACATGAG
This sequence comes from Hymenopus coronatus, assembly GCA_030762935.1. NCBI lineage: Eukaryota > Metazoa > Arthropoda > Insecta > Mantodea > Hymenopodidae > Hymenopus > Hymenopus coronatus. The sequence goes on along the minus strand of CM060894.1, from coordinate 88,873,867 downwards.
GCGAGACGGGTTGTAGTATGATACACTTCTATCTACTTCATGCTAATCAAGATTAATATTAGCAGAAATGGTCTTTTTACTTGTTTTCTTGTAAGTAGAAAGGAAATAAGGGAGTACAATAGGCTAAAGTGATAGTTAAATCTTTGAAAAGCTGGTTACTATGTGATTGAAATTCGTTTCTTTGCTTAGCCAGGAGTTAGGAAATTCTCGTATTGAGAAAATTTTAAGTATTTCCAAACGGAAAACAATAACAAGAAATAACTTGAAAATAGTCAGCTCTAAAGAAAAAAATTAATATTATATAAATTATGTGTGTTAACGAGATTTACATTTTTATGTAGTATGCTTTTGTCTATCTCTTACGGTTTACCAGTTGTGCAAAAGTTATCCAGAATTAAGATGTCTTCAGAGGATATTTCTAGAAAACTCAAAACATATTTTATTTTTGATGTATATATTTTAATATATGGTATTTTAATCAAAATTGTTAGAGCCATTTTTGAGCAAATCAAAGTTTTCAATGTTTTCCCTTTTTAAACGGTAGTTGACGTAGCGGGAATTTTTTGAAAATCGTCATGATACATTCTTGGAAGATACTGAAATTGAATACCAAGTTTGGTATTTAATAAACTTTTCGTTTTGAGCTGTGCTGCCCACAGACACACACACGCAGATATACGCAGACAGGCAGAAACAAACACGGAAATTTTTCTTAAAATGTTTTTTTTTCAGGGGCTCTCAAAATATGTATTTCTGGTGGAATCTTGATGCCACTTCTCTGTACATAAGTACATAATACATGCACAGAAAAAGTATAAATCAGTATCACACCCAACCAAACCTAAAAGAATAGATGTAACAGCTGGTGCTGACAGTGTTAATGCAGTTCATCGCCAAGAGAGTGAAAATAGCACATATATTAAACATTTATGCATTTTTCCTTCGTACTTGTATTACCCCATGGATTTCATTAGATAATATCAGAATGTGTCCAATTACATAGTACTTACTGGTATAACCCTTGAAGGGCTTGTAAGTAATACTCAAATGTATATTCCAATTGAAAATGCCATTTTCCTCGATATTTCTGCCCTCTTTTTTTTTCACTTATATGTCCCACACATTTAATTATTTGCTTCAAAGTTTCGGTGGAATCTATATAACGCAGGGAATGTACTAAAATCTTCATCTATTAAGAATCTAATGCTTCTGGCGTTTAGTTTAAACTAACTGCATTATACCACATATAATAAATATGCTGTTGTGGAAGTTATTATTATTGTTATTAGTTAACATTTTACAGACGCGTTGTATACTATTTTATTTCACTCAGCGAGATTACTCAGCAATCTCTATGGCTGACATTCTGGAGAATGCGGATTCAAACCCTGTGCAAATAACTATATTATTTCGTTGTTTTCGTTCCTCGCTAGGTAAATGCTGAATTAAGCATTTCAATGTCACGATATCAAGTTCAAGTTGCTAGAGTAAAGCGACTATGCAAATAAAGACATGTGTCAACAAATCACTCAAGCAGATGGCGCAGGAAGCAGAATACTCAGCTAAAGCCGAGTTCCCAAGCGCTCAACTGTATTACTCCATCCATAACTTGCTGCTTGTCATATTAGGTAGTGCATTATTACATGCGTTCCAACACGTGACTGTTCTCTGCTGTGTTAGCCTTTGTTAGCTCAGAAACCACACAAGCATGAGGCTGTCTTATAGAGAGCATACGACACTCGACAAAAATATATAGTCGTGATCCGAACCGCCCTTTTCACTCTTAGGGTAATTCGCTCCACAATGGACCTAATGGCAATGCGCGCAGGAAAGTAATCTATGCTAATAATCTAAACTTTATTACAATTTATTCTTAAATCGTATACTATTGCGTACAAATACCTAAGAGTTTAACAAATGCTAATTTATACCAACGGACCTAATGGCAATGCGCGCAGGAAAGTAATCTATGCTAATAATCTAAACTTTATTACAATTTATTCTTAAATCGTATACTATTGCGTACAAATACCTAAGAGTTTAACAAATGCTAATTTATACCATTGAACAGAGCTACAAGTCCCAATATGCGATTCTTATGAGTCGCCTGATATCCGGAATATTGCTTACAACAGTTGCTGTATGTTGCTTTTTAGTCATGGAGGTGGGTTTCCGTGAATTTGTTAATCGAGTTACGTAATGTATAAGGGTGTTAAACCATTGACTAGTGGTGAAAAACAGTAGTATTGAATGTTTATTGAAATATCAAACACTTCCCGTAAAAGAACTGGTGAAACTAACTCTGGGTTCACCGGTATTTCGGCTACAAGTATAAACAGAGCCTCTATAAACAACGCTCGTAAAGAAAAGGGTAAAATGGATAAGTGCTTACACCGGGGAGAAAAATAAGCGTGTGAGATACACGATGCAACAAAGTGATGATTTTGTGAAGAATGCATTTCGCGCAACAGTGCACAAATTCATTTTAAAAATTAGCCACCAACAGTTGATAAAGTGCTATAGTAAATTGTTATTCATCCAAATTTGTCTGATTTTAGAACTGCATTTCATTACAATTTGTGTGAATTTGTCAAAAGGCACCGAAATATATTTTATCGCATACCTATTACTGTTTTCACAGGTTGCTTACAGAATTATTATATGTGCACCCATTTATTTTGTTATAACTATTAATAGAATATGCCAATAATAGAATATGCTGCTCATCGTTTAAGTTAGAAATAAGAACTCAATGCATTACGTGCCTAGATATTCGTCTCGTGGTCAGGAAAGTATGACCAGTTCTGGCGCGAATGGCGGAAGGCTGCAATATAACATGCACTAGTCGCCTGAGTTTTGTTTTGGTACGGATTAACTTAAGGGTGAATGGATAATACATATCTTCGACTGTTTCCATTGAGCTATTCGCACACTAGAGCTCTTTTTTTTTTTTCTGTAGCTTAACGTCCTTTAACCTGGTTGGTCATATCGGACGATGTATGATATTGGTGAAATGATTCAGGATAAGGGAAAACCCCGAAGAAAACCTTATCCGGGCAACTTACCGTAAGCGAGATTCCAACTCACGACCTTTCGAATGTGAAGCAGACACGCTACCACCACACTATCCAGGCGGGCAACTAGAACTCTTGGGAGCCAGGCGTGGCTCTCAAGGTAGTACCTCAAAGCCAAGGCACTACTTTAAGAAAATTAAATACATATTATGAACGTGGATAATTATACTGCTTATTTTTCAACGCGCAATGAAATTGCTTGGCTCAAATGGAAGTTCAGCTGAGGGAGAGCCTGCAAATTGCAAATATGCATCATTATGTTAATATTTCTACTCAGGCATGGATTGATAGCATTCTGAGTTTTTGAGTCTAGACACTAGCAGGGACTGGAGGGCAAAAGGTTAGCCCGTGCTCGAGCTAATTAGTTAATTACCTGTCACAGCTTATCGTTGACGGTATGCTGCACTGAGAAGTAAGAAGTGTAGTACTAATTAATGCGTTGCAATGCGAAAATTATGTTTTGTTACATCGTATTCGCCATTCATTTTCCATCATTTATACTTAAAGTGAAATTAGTCTCCTTGTTTTCTAATAATGCTGCCTGCACTGTCATGCTCCATCAGAAAATTGGAAAAATGATGTGCTCCAGAAACACTAGAAACTTCTGAAATCATCTGCGATGTGATATTTCCTTTATTTAAGTACCCAGTATGAATAATAGGTTCTTTACTATGCAGCCCAATTGCTACATTAGAAGACAAGGTGAAAGTGAAAAATATGGAATGAGCTATTCCTGATCAGTGCATTAGATCTTTGTTTCACAGAAACAAAATCTGATGTGTTTTATTCAAATAACTTTCTCTAGCTGTTCCATATGCGAACTACTTACAAAATGTATTCTTTCTAATCGAGATAAAGATTAGCAAAATTCGTCTTATTATTTGCTTCTTTGTAAATAGAAGGAAAATAAAGGAATACATTAGGCCAAAGCCATAGTCAAATGTTTTTAAAGCTGGTCGCTATATGATACTATTGAGGCTCAGTTTCGCTTTTCATGGTCCAGTTTGAGAAAAGTTAGGCTGTTTAAAATTAAAACCAGTAGTAAGGAATATCTCGATAATGGTCAACTTTTAACAAAAACGTATATGATATAAATTATGTGTTTTAACGAGCTCTATATGCTCTGTGTAGTAAGTTTTTGTCTACCTTTACGGTGTAACCGTTTTGCAAAACTCTGCAAAATTCATCCAGAATAAAGGTGTTTTAAGAGGCTATTCCCAGACAATTCAAATTATATATTTTATTTGTTGTGTAAATATCTTTAAAATGCGGCATTTTAATCAAAATCGTTAGAGCCAGTTTTGAGAAAATCAAAATGTTAGAAAAATGCTCCATATAAACGGTAATTGAGGGTGGGGGCTTTTGTTGAAAAGCTTCCTGTCGCATCCTTGGAAGATACTAAACTTAGATATTACCTTAGGTATATAACCGGTGTTTCATTTTTGAGCTATGCTGCACACACACACACACACACACACACACACACACACACACACACGGACATGTTTCTAAAAAAGCCATTGTGTTGGATTCAGGTTTCAAAAATGTATTTCCTGGAAATCTCGATACCGATTTTTGGGTGGAATACAATACCTTCTCTATCCACTATATACATTGCACATACGGGTTAGAGAAGATAATAAACAAATGGATATGTGGGTTGCAGATGTGAAGTGTAACTTTCTAAATTGTTCATGCTTACCTATATGTGGGAATATGTTGGGCTGCATATAAATGATAACAAATTCTACCTCTGTACAACTGTAACAACCTCTAGATTACTGCTGTAGATTATTGCTCCATTTATAGCAATGTTTTCACAATTATTGTTTGTGATAATACATTCATAAGCTTATTTTGGCAGTACATTTTTATAATCATAAGCCAATGATGTATCTGTTCCAGTTCAAGTACCCGATTGAATCTGTCAGATGAACTATGTACATATGTTGTACTTGGAGTGGGCTTGATGTGTACCACTTGATATCGTATATAGCAAATGTTTCTCGATGGGTGCTTCAAATGTTATATTGTGTAACAAATCAGCATAATTAGCATCTAGTTCCAATATCTTTGTTGTTCTGATATCGACAGTGGGACAAGGCTCGTATGTCGTTTTTGGTAAGGGTATGCATAAACTCGCATTTAGTTTCAAGCCTGTAGCAGGGTCTACGTTTCTTTGATGTTTGTGGAGTATGATTGCTGTCGAAGTTTGCTTTCCCAAGGACGTTCATTAGACCACTGACCCTTGCTTGGCAAGTCTTCTCACCTATATCAATCAACACAGGTAGACACAACACTCCTTTTCCTCTGCCATCCTTGTTTCATTACCTAGTACTAAAATTCACCACATAGTGAGTTCAGGATATAATTGTCTGTCACTTTAAAATTCAACTAGTCAAATTAATGCAGAGAAACTTATTTGTAATAAGTAGGGAGAGCAAACTATACTTGAGTTTATCTATCGTCGCATTTTCTAAGTATTTTTATATTTATTTATTATAATATACAACATTGATTCACTTTTAATGTACAGCTTTTCTAAGATTAACTTCTATGCCCTTCGAGTTTGTTTTGGATTTCAAAACGCTAAACATTTCATCAACTTTTTAAAATGGTTTGTCATGAACTGGCATAAGCCGGCACGAAAGGGAATAAAGTTAATCAACAGTACAGTGGATTCCATGTTTGCCACCTACATAACATTCAAGGTTCAATATACACAATCTTAGGAAAATCAGCCTTATGGATTGGTTACTTAAGCTTCAGCATAACAATACTAATCTCCCTCAGTAGAATATAAGCCTTATGGACACGGTTATAAGGAGTATGTGGCTCCCGGGAAGGAGGGATGAGAGGCAACTAGATGCCAATGAGGAGAGGGGCAAGTACAAACCGGATCCTAAACGGTTTCCGATTGAACGCCACCTCTCGGCCTTAACCCACAAGCCCCGAGCCTTCCGGGGGTTTCTCAAGGGCCCCTAGCCCGAAAGAATCCTAAGGCAGGCCGGTCCCCCATGGCGTCTCGCTTTGGTGCTTCGTGGGCAGGGGATCGTGGGTTCGAGTCCCGCCTTGGGCATGGGTGTTATATGTTTGTGCAATGTGTGTATGTTTGTGTAAAGGAACAGTAAAACCAGTAATCATACAGGGGGGCGGGGGGAATTTAAATAGGGGATACAGCGCCGGAACCCTGACCAGACTCCGGTACTGATTAAAAAAAAAAAAAAAAAAGGCGGGTCCGATAGAGTGGTACCGCGACGAAATTGGGAGTAAAGTTCTACAGTGCGCAAGCTACAATCCAGCCGCAACCCGTCGAATACCGTCGTCTGCAACTCTGAAAAAGATGACAAGGAAGTGATGATAACACATGATAGACAGGAAATTCGGGGGATGTAATGAACATTCCCAACATTCGCCGGGCGACCCGGGGAAACCCTCAAGAAATCATGGGTCAGGAAGGCCGGCCACGGAAATCTAATCCAGGACTTCCCGAATGCGAGTTGTTTACATTACTGCGACGACACCTCGCTCAGTGTGTTGGCGTTTGCTGACAGCACTCACCAGACCGATTTACCTACCATCAGTGACCCTTTTTTTTTTGCTTTGGCATGTGGTTGGAGTGTAGAGTTGAAGCAAACTGCTTAGAATTCGCATTCTAGTTATGAATTATCGACGATTTTGCAAAGTTTCTTCCTTAATGCTTCTATGTTTACGACTTCATAATGAAAATTTTAATTATTTGAAAAAGTTATACATTATTAATGTTTTTATGCTAATTTTTCAAATACCGCAGATAGAAACCTTAGAAAATCAGTACAATTGCATCCGTAGTCGTTTATTTCGAAGCGACCTCGCCTCTAACATGCTCTTTACACTTATACGAATATCAGTCAATGTCAAAGATTTCAGATTCCATGCCCAATTTTCAGGCACTGTTAATGACATGCAGAATTAGGCGCACTTGTGTCTAGAATTACATCTCACGTCCGAATATTGCATCACACTAACCTTTAGAACTCTTGGGTTGTTCATATTTGAATAAACAACTTCCAGTAGAGAAAGTATGACCTTCAACTTAATGTCTTTATACACAAGATGTTAAATAGAAAACATCTGATGTGTTCCCTCCACATAACTTTCTCTAACTGTTTCGCATGTAAACTATTCTTACAGAAGATTATTCTTCCATCTACTTCATGCTAATCGAAATAAACATTAGCAGAATTGATCTTATTACTTGCTTCCTTGTAAGTAGAAGGAAAATAAGGGAATGGACAAGGCAAAAACTATAGTCAAATCTTTTAAAAGCCGTTTGCTATGTGGATGAAATCCGTTTCTATGTAGGATCAGGAGTTTACAACTTTCCGTGCGAGAAAAGTTTAAGTCTTTACATCTGAAACAAATAACAAAGAATATCTCAGAAATGGTCAATTTCACGAAAAAAAAAAAACCGAAAAACAAACGTATATGACATAAATTGTGTATTTTAACGTGATCAACATTTTTATGTAAGTTTGCCAGTTGCGCAATATTCAGCAAAGTTGATTCAGTATAGAGAGGGCTTTAGGGCTATTCCCAGAAAATTCAAGATATGCATTTTATTTTCTATACAAATATATTTAGTATGCGGTATTTTAATCAAAACCGTTAGAGCCATTTTTGAGAAAATCAAATTTTTCGAATTTTTTTCATGTAAAGGGTATTTGGGGTGGGGGGATTTTTCTCAAAAGTTTTGTGTCGCATCTCTGGAAGATACTAAACTTAAATACCAAGTTTGGTATTTTACCGTGTTCACAGACACTCGGGCACGGGTACACACACACACACACACACACACACACACACACACACACACAACCTTTTTCTGAAAACACATTTTAGATACAGGGGACCTAAAACGTGTATTTCCAGTGAAATCTCGGTATCAAAATTTTGGGTGAAATGCGATACCTTCTGTATACACTACATAAATGGTACGTGTAGAGAAATTAAAAAAGCGTTACTGAAATTACAGATGGAATATTGAAGATTTTGAGACAAGAGAATTATACCTCAAAACAAGATTAAGAAACTACAGTCTTAAAGTTATGAAGGAGAATTTGAAATCTAAGCTATTCATACCACATATTTTTACTTTCTATGCATAGTACATGATGCATAGTTAGCAAAGATATCGCACTCCAACCAAAAGTTCGATACAGAGATTTCACCGGAAATACACTTGTTTTACTTTCTCTACATAGTATATGGTACATAAATAGAGAAGGTATTGCAGTTCAATAAAATTCCTTACCAAAATATCACCAGAAATACGCGTTTTAGGGTCCTGGATTAAAAAAAAAAAACATTTTTTGAAAAGGTCCATAAGTGGTAAATTGCAAGAGATACACAAATATTTACTCAACAAACACTGTAGATCTCGTTAAAACACACAGTATATGTAATAATAAATTTTTGGTGAAGTTTACCATTTTAGTTTTAAAATATTAAGGTTTTTCCATGGGGAATAAGTAAATTGACCATGCAAGAAACGGATTTCAACCACATGGCATTATTATCAAATTGAAACCATTTGTGATTTGGGTCTCATGATTAACCCTTTTACTGCTAACGATGTATATATACAATGAAGGTTTCTCTTTCGTGGCATATTCTTTGGGCTTTTTTGCTTTCTGTGTTTGTTTGTTGTTTGTTTGTTGTTTTTTTTTTTTTTTTTTTTTTTTTTTTTTTTTTTTTTTTTTTCGCTTAACGTCCTTTAACTTGGTTGGTCATATAGGACGATGAGTGAAATTGGTAAAATGATGTTCAAATGATTCATGGAGCTTAAAGTTACTCGACATTCGTCTTCAAAGCATAAGGGAAAACCCCGTAAAATTCTTATCTCAGTAACTCACCCTAAGGAGATTGGAATTCGCGACTTGTTGAATGCAAGGTAGACACGCTACCACCACACTGCCCAGGTGGGCCATGCGGTTTCGTTGGCTTACTTTTTTCCTCGTGATGACGTTTGTGTATGCTAGGATCTCTTATGTGTTTATGACTTTGGTGCCATTTTGTCTTTATTTTGGATAAGGCTATGATCTTATGCAAGTATAACTTCTGTAAATTCTAGGTATTAATGGTGTTAGCTCAGCTAAATCTTGACATGACTACTTATTTTCTGTGAATGCAAAAAGACAACTTAAAATCACTATTACTTCAATTAAAGTAACTCCTTAGCAAAGCTTAAAAGAAAGTAATGTTCTAAAAACAGTATTATATTTAGAAATAAAACTCCTTATTTGAAGATATTTTTATAAAACTATTGCATCACCTCACAGTTACACAAAACCATTCACTTCATTGACAGCCTACAAAACACAAATTGTCACATATTGAAAACTGGCAAAATAAGATATAGGTATTAACATTAAATATTTGATCTAGAGCTAGATGATGATTAATTCAACAAATGTTACAGAAACATGTACATAAAATAATATTTTGTAAGACAGAAGCTTGTGCTTTAAAATGGAAGCGTAAGTACTTTATAAGATACCAAAAACTTTACTATAGCGAGATGAGGATCTTCAAACACGCTTCGAACTTGAGAACATGATACACCGTGAGATGAAGGAAGAAGAAGGCTTTTAAGGAAATGGCTCTTCACAGATGATGCGGCTTTATATCTAACTGTATTACATGCGCGAGAGAAAATTCACGCATCTCTTATGAGCTTAAAACGTTAGCTGCAGAAGCTCCTGGTTTAGAGTAGTTCCCGGGAAGTATAGGGCAGAAGACTGCCTCTCACTAAAAATACATAATGCTAAACTTTATCTGCCTCATATATCACTCGCTGTCCTTGCCTTTTGGCATTTCATACATTGACTGTTGCAGGGAATAAGTTAAAAGGAATGGCTTTCTTCTCAGGGACTAGCTAAAATGTTGTAAGTTGACAACATCAGCTTTGGGTTTCCAGGAAATAAAAGATGATGCGTCACATTCACATCCCATATTCTGCTTGTTCTTCTCCAAACTATTCTTGTATAAGTTTAATAGTCTGCCTAATTCGTATTAAAGCAGATAAATCTTTAATTAATTATAATTCACAAGTACACGCTTTATTGTAGGATACTACAGGAGGCCAAAACGAAAGTCAGATTTTTAAAGAGTGTGTCACTAGTGCTTTAAAATACCATGCTCTTTGCATGACCACGAGCCCTCCCCCTTCCGGAAACAGTGACTTACTATTTGAGAAAAGTATACGAATTTGAAAATTTAAAGGTTATGGTTGTGTTGGATCGGTATGCGAGGGATTTGTTGAGTAAAAAAAATAACAAGGAAACTATTATAAATGGTTACGTACACAAATATTTTATTTGAATACGTTGTGTACTTCAACGGTTCAAACCCGGCGGATGATGATAGATTCTTTCGGGCCTAAAAATCCTTAGCATGGCTTCCTTCGGAAGGGAAGTAAACACAGTAGATTAACGATACGTAAAAGAACTTCAAGCCTGATAAAGAGAACTCTGAGCAAAATTAAGCAGCTATGAGAAGCTAAGAGGTACATCATAAATAAAACTGTTTATCTATTTTTAAGGTGTTCCATTTACATTCCACTTTCCATCTTTAGTACTTTGCTGTACCCTTCTGTCATGCGCCACTTTCTTTAAAACGTGATACTTCAACCTCAAGAAAAACATCACCGCCACTCCATTGTGAAGCTGGAAAACACATATAGTTATATAATTTAAAGAAGAAGAATATACCCGAAATAAAATGTCACATACTTGTGTAACAATACCATACATGCCCTGAGATTTCAAATGCAATTTCTTTGGAGAAGTTAACCTCATTCTTTCAAAGGAACAAAAATAACCCGTCTTGTTATTTGTTTACGTTTTTTGACAAGTAATGGCTTAAGTAAACTGAAATTCTTTAACATTTGTAAATATAGAGAGGCTTTTCGAACATTTTCAGCAGCTTCTTGGAATCATAAGTTCCTTTATTGAATAGACACTTTACCGCGCTGAAAATGGCCCAGATGCATTACAAAAATGTATCAATTGCAAATGAAGCTATCTAGACGGTATTTTCGGCTTTGTTTTACTAGGAATTGAAAACAGTTTAAATCGATGCAACTGTCATAGAACTGTGGCAGATGCTTTTGAAGTTTCGCCGCGATAATTGTGCATTGGCATTGTGTGTTTGGGCTTCGACAGCAATTCCTGGAAATAGCAGCACCTATATCGCAGAGACTCATATGACACACTACACAATAAAACAAAAACTGAAACAAAACATGTAGCAGCACTAATCGTCTGGGAATGGCATTCAGGAGGTCGTGGGATCGGTTCCCCGCGGCCGACATCTCTGACCCAAGGGATTTTATGGGAGTTTTTCCGGATGCTGGGGCGGATTCTTCATTCCTCCAAATTTCCTGTCACACCATTTCATCCGTCTGGACTTTCTTTCATGGTTGTAAGTGTTGGCGAGGACTGCGCTTTGGAACCTCAGCTCTCAGTGGCAGAATGGCGCCGGGGGCCATTGGTATACTCAAGGGCGTTTCTTCAGCCCTGAGGCGCGGGCTGCTAGCGCTTACCGCGTCGAGATGAAGAATTGCTTAGGAACTGTTAGACACTCTACAATGGTCCCCTGCCGAAATTTGAATCCGGTTGCCCTCTGTAATTGCTCTCAACTCACCGTCTCCTCCCGGATCTGATATACTGGGGTGCAGAATCCCCTCTAATACTAATAATCATTAATTGTCAAACGCACTACCCATATTTATTGCGAGTTGTAATCCGACCCGACTGATGGCATTATTGTGAACTTAAAAGTGACAGCCACGTGTCGTAGATTTACAGGCGCATAAAAGAACCACAGAATGAAAATCCGGCACACGGCAGTGTTAATATGATCCTGGCAAATGACAATGTCGTTAAGACATAAAATCATTTTAATGTTTAGTTTCTCTACTTCGCACACAGTGCATAGGTAGAGAAGATATTGTATTTCACCCAAAAATTCTACACCAAAATTTCTCTGAAAATGTATGTTTTAGGTTTCCCTGAATTCAAAATTGTGGTTTTAGAAAGGGTCCGTGTCTGTGTGTATCTATGTGTCTGCCCATGAACAGCATAAATAAAAAGCGAAAAGTCGGTTAAATACCAAACTTATTTAAGCTCAGCGTTTTCCAAGGATGCAACAGGAAGATTTTCATGAAAATCCATCCACTCCAAACTACCCTTAATGGAATTTTTTTCGCAAATATTGAATTTCTCAAAAATGGCTGGCGATTTTGATTTCAAAATTGTTTATGATATTTTTACGGCTTTGATATTTTGCGCTAATAAAATGCAGATCTTGAATTTTCTAAGCATTGCTTCTGAAGCCCTGTTCATTCTGGAGCGTGATTCGCCTCAGCACTTTGCATGTTTCACGTTATATGTTGTGGGTATTAGAGGTCATAAGCGAAACCGCGAATGTCTCTGATGTTCACGAAACAGATGTTTATGGGCGTCAAATCTGTTTACTTTTGTCTCCCTTTTGTCCAAAAGGAAACGGAGTCTGAGCAATGAAAGAAAGAAAGACAGATAGAGAGGCAGAAATAAAACAAATAAGAAGGAAAGGAATATATATATATATATATAATTATAAGTATATCGATATAAACATTTGCAGAAATACTTTTATTATATTACTTCCATGTAGATACGCGGAAATAAGGGAATACACTAGCTAAAGCGATTGTTATAACTTTCAAGAGCTGGTCGCCATGAGATACGATGCTTATTTCGGGATCCTCGAGAATTACTAATGCGACTAAAGTGGCATATTTTAGTCAAAGAGACACATTTAATCTCAGTTTCCTGTATGTCAATATTGCCATTTTCCTTTAATGTCATCCATCAGACACAGAAACTGCTATTTTGATATGAATTATGACAAACAACTAATGTGGTATTTTAATGCACATTAATAATATTGTTGCCCGCCTCAGCAATGTGAGGTAGCATGTCTACCCTGATAATTTTTCCCCCTCTTTTTCAGAGCTTTCCCTGGAAAGGACGAATATCAAGTAACTCTAAGCTCTATGGATCCATTGTCATCGTCCGACATGACTTATCTGATTAAAAGATATCTGCAATACATGTAAACTCTTCATGAAATATCTAGGAGGATCCTTTCCTCTAAACCTGCCTATCAGAATGACGATAGCATGTGCATCTATAATAGAAAGGTATGCTGCAACTAAGTTCTGGGCTAGCTCTTTTTACTTTCTCTACACGTACTATGTACATACTGTATAGAGAAGCTATTGTATTGCACCCAAAATTCGATTCCGAGATTTCACCGGAAATACCTGTTTTGAGTCCAGAAAAGCTTAAAAGAAGGTCGTTGTGTGTGTCTGTCTGTTTGTATGTATGTGTGTCTGTGGGCAGCGTAGCCCAAAAACGAAAAATAGGTTAAATACCAAACTTGGTATTTAAGTTTAATTTAGTATCTTCCAAGGATGCGACGAAAATTTTCAAGAAACCCCCCGCACCCGCCCCAACTATCCTTTACATGGAACATTTTTCAAAAATGTTGATTTTCCCAAAAATGGCTCAAACGATTCATTAAAATGCCCTATGTTTAAAATATTTTATGGCAAACAAAATGTATATGTTGAATTTTCTGGGAATAGCCTCTGAAGACCTCTGCATTCTGGAGGACTTTTGTATAACTGGCAAACCGTAAGAGATAGACAAAAACTTACTACACAAATAGTGTAGATCTTATCAAAACTCACAATTTATGTAATATACTGTAATATACCGTTTTCGAGATATTCTGGATTATTGGTTTCAATCTTAGCCACTTAAACTTTTCTCAAATGGGAAGACATCTTTCTTCTCGTTTCCTGTTTGTTTAATTCTGGCAAAGAGATTGGAATTTCAATTGTTTCACATAGCGATCAGCTTTTAAAGGACGAGACTATCACTTTAGCCTCTGCATTCTCTTATTTACCTTATACTTACAAGGAAGCTAGTAATAAGAATAATTCTACTTATGCTTATTTTGATTAGCATGATGTAGAGAAAAGAATATTCTTTTGAATAAACGATTTTCTTGCCGCACATCAAAAACGACATCATGTGAATGTAACACATTAGAGTGGTTTAGAGAAACCCATGTGAATGGAACACATTCAGATTTTATGTGTAGTAATGTTTTGTCTATCTCTTATGGTTTACCAGTTATGCAAAATTCAGAAAAAAATCCTCTAGAATAAAGAGGTCTTCAGAGCCTATTCCCAGAATTCAAGACATGCATTTTATTTGTCATGTAAATATCTTAGATATACGAGATTTAAATCAAAATCGTTAGAGCCATTTATGATAAAACCAAATTTTTTGAAAATGTTGCCATGTAAAGGGTAGTTGAGGAAATCTTGAAAATCTTCGTGTCGCATCCTCGGAAGATACTTCGTTTCAATATCAAGTTTGGTATTAACGAACTTATCGTTTTTGAGCTATGCTGCGCCCCCCCCCACACACACACACACTCTTCCGAAAATGTTTCTATGAATTTGGGGGCCTCAAAACATGTATTTCCAGTGAAATCTCAGTATCGAGTTTTTGGGTGCAATACAGTACCTACCTTCTCTATACACTATGTATATAGTACCTGTAGAGAAAGTGCGTACTAGCCCCATTTTATGATACCCAGCGTCCAACATTATATCCATACAAGCCTTCACTTCCTGGTTGGAATCCAGAAACTGCGGTGATAAATATTGCTTTCTTAATACTTCTGCTTCACTGCATTCTGCCACATTACGGCTCCATACTTCCCTCTCTCCGGAAAGTGGCTATATTATCACTTCACCGTCGTCAGTTAATTTGTTGTTTTCCAGGCACTTAATCTTATGCACGCTAAACCGTTTCTTTGTTCATGTGTAGAGTCGTCTAAATAAACCTTCCACCCCCATCCCCCGGCTATTTCACACTGTAAGCTGAGAGAAAGATTAGGCGCAACATTGATTCCATAATTTGTCCGTCAATATCAACCAGTCACCTCTAAATTATCTTCCATGCGCTATCCTCCAAGTTCCTCCAACGTAACCAAAGGTACCCCAAACTAATTTATTCTAAACCCCTTCGTAATTTCGTTACCCAACACATATCCTTCCTCTTGTGAGTTTTAAGATAATCAATATCACATTATCTGTTTAATTCCTTACTAGGTTTATATTAATGAGTTACTATACTTTGTACTGGTATCCTAACAGTCATAATTTACAAGATTGTTACGTAATCTTCTTGCTGTTCTCACATTTTAATCAATTTTCAACATTTTTGCTTGAAATTAAAGTTTGATTACAAAAATGGCCTGTAAAATGTCATTTAACTTATTTTTCAAATAACGCGAGGCTGGAGAATGGATATTTATTTAGATGACTGTACAAGAAAAGAGCGGTGTACATTGGCACCTGAAAAGGTAAATTTATGCGATGACCCGGGGATTAGAATATGTGCACTCTGTGGTGAAGGAGAATCGTGAATTCATATTCCAGCAGTGTGCAGAGAAAAGGAATTATGTCAAATGCAATACTTACCACTTATACTTATACGCAGAGTGTCGCATGCTGGAGTAATTTTCAACTAAGTTTCAGCAAAGGAGGCTACTTTTATATTCTTATGCATGAGTTTCAAAATTGCTTAGTGTTTCGCTTCTCCCTCCGAATCGTTGTTATTTCTACAGCGTTGCTTAGTAATAGCATTACCGGTAGAACGTTGCGCTGCCTGCCACTTGCGGTAATCTGCACGAAGGAGACCGCGACCTCTGGAGGAGGAGCTGTCGGATGGCATTAGGAGCCAGAGCAGCAACCTAAGGTGTGATAGCAACACATCCGCTTGGGGTGGTCCCTCGTGCTATAAATCTGGTGCTAACAAGGCCCCGGGCGATGCCAGCTCCACCTGTTTTACTCTCACAATCGATCCGCTCCTAATGGCCCGTGTATAACAAATGTGGTGTTTCCAGGAAAAAAAAAATACCCGGCGTATTTAACTATGCAATGTGGTAATCCGGGATTGAACCCCCCCCCCTGCATGCTTAAGCGTTCTTTGCATAAATACAACCAAGTGCAATATAGCCTCATTAATAATTTTCTGATCGAGCGAATATGCTGATTAAGCGAATAGTGAGAAAAATACTAGTTACCAATGACATGTTTGCCTATTCAAACTATTGCAGCAACACTGCTCACGTGTAAACTGAGAGATACAAATAAACAAACGTTGATGTCGATGAATCATCTGTAGTGTTACTTATTTTAATTGCCAACAGCTGCCCTTGTATCGGGTCTTCAGTCCATGATATTATTAGCTCAGCGATCACCTTGTCTCAAAGGGTAGGTGCGGAATTGATCTTAGGACTGCATTGTCGACTTTGTAAACAGGTTCTTATACTGGGCGATGCAGAACTGCTTTTCACCAGGATATTTTTGCGTTCTGTTCATGCGAGATAGAAGTGAACCCCGAGCACATAATTTGCATGATTGAGTGCTTATTCCGAACTGGAGTAATAGTTACCTACCAGCATAATTCCTGCGATTGCGAGTTTACGAGACGTAAGCGAATGTTCCAAAAGTAATTCTTGGAAATGTACAAGTCCCATTTCGTTAAGGTGACTTCTAAGCTATTGACATCCAGCCCTTCTACCCATTATTCGCTATTCCTCTGTAAGAGGCAATGCGTGATAAACTCTTTAACAAATGTTTACGTTATGCCCAAATAAACGACTGGCGACAAAGGCCGAAAAATCTGAAAACCCTATACAATCGTGTCAGAGTAAGCTGCCCGCCGCTTTAAGCGTCCAACAGTGTTCTCCTCCCATATGAATGGAACTAATGATTGGAACTGATTGGTGCTTGGTTTCCGGAATATAATAATGAACCCAGGTCTCATCGACCGTGAAAACTCGACGCAAAAAAAGTCATCGGATTCGCTTAAATATCTCCAAATACAGCTTCAAAGTTGAATGCATGTCGTCCAGTGCGTGTAATCGCGGCACCCAGAGCCGACAACTTTTCTATCTGCAATTTATCATGCAAAATATGAATTACTATTCCCCACCTATCCTTTAACTCTTGGTGACATTCGTTCGACGATCAACAAATATTATATCGTGGCTTTTTTCATGTTTTCCTCGGTAACTACATCTTTCGGGCGGCCTGGGTGCTTCTCACCGAAAACGATGTTCTATCAGGTTTAAAGTCCTTGCACTAAAATCTAAATGTGCCATAGATAGCAAAAGATCTTAAATATACAGCATGTAATTTCGTTTTTATCTGCTGCAGAGTTTTCCCATCCAAAAGTACAAAGCTAATCCTAAATGAAACTGAACTTTTTCATGTTAGCGAAAACTCATTGAATGGCCAACTGAAATGCCTTTCAAACCCAAACTAACCTATAAATCAGTACCAAATTTGTTTAGCGGCGTGTAACAAATGACAGTGCAATTTGCTTTAGCAATACCATCTGTTTTGAAACGCGGTAATGGAAGAAATGTTCTTAATTATGGACATTTTGTAACAGTAACTGTTGTTTACCTGGAAACCAAGAATGACTCAAACATGAATATACATATTGTCCCTGGCGAACAAATAATTTCCTGTTGTAAATGCAGCACGCAAGCAGAAGGAAGCAAATCAACAAATCAAAGGCATACGGTTTTACTGCAGAGCACGGAGTATATGGCACAAGGAGAGACCATTAAGCTTGATTTGTTACAGAACGTCGTCGGATGAATATACATCACAAGCTATAGTATTGCTATTCCGCAACTCTCTATCTTCGCGCCATAAATTTCAGCATTTTTTGTGGCAAATGATTTCATTTTATAACCATTTGCTTTAATTATGGGCGCGCATAACCCGGCAAGCATGCTATTTAAACAACGTTACAGCTGATTGTTATATGATGGAAGTGCAACGAATTGTGGACAATAAACTTGTCATCATGGTGCACCTTCACTCTCCAAGCTTCAACAAAATTCGCTCTCGTGATTTATACCCTTTGCTGCAGAATAGTTGCTTCTGCGTTTCTTCGCATGAGTACCAATACTATTTCATGTAGTTCACGATTTGAGTGGAATAGGAACTACTTAGTCTGTCTCAGCTAACGTCTGAGACTGGAGCCAAATGATGCTATGTTAATTTACCACATTCTCTTATCAATGTTTATTGCACCAACATCACTGGCCTCTTTGTCTTCAGTAAAACAAAGTAATTTTTATATTGCTTGTAGATAGGGGATTGGAGGGAACTCGGCATTAATCAAGTGAGCATGTTAAACCTTATGAGGAGAGAGGAATGAAGCGAAAGGAGACTGGAACTAGGATTGTTGCACATTGCTCAGTTGCCAGATTGACACGCCTCGGCAATCGGACAGGTAGATCGGGACCCCTACTCCACCTAGGGAGCCCAACCCCCCAAGGGTATAGCCCCGAAAACCAACCTAAGGCCGAAAGACGAAGACATTTTCATAGCATCGTTTTTCCCACCTCGGTCCCGAAACACCATTGCCAACACTTCCAATCTGAAACAGACCAAACGGGGGAAGGATGAGTGACATGATTAATTGGAAGGAGGAGCGGCAAGAAATTTGTGGGATGAGAGACATTATTCCAGCATGTGCCTGACGACCTGGGGAAACCTCCGAAAAAAAATCGAACCCGGACCTCCCCAATGCGAGGCGAACGCGTTACCGCGGCATTACCACCTCGTTCAGTAGTAAATAGAGAAAGTATTGCATTCCAGCCTAAAATGTTATACCAAATTTTCACCGGATACACGTTTGAGACGCATGAATAATAAATTGTAAAGGTCTATGTGTGTGTTTTTTTGTCCATGAACAGTGTAATCCAGAAACGAAATGTCATATAAATACCAAATCGGGTGTTTTAGTTTCAGCATCTTACAAAAATGGCCACGAAGATTTTCAATATAAAAACCTACACTCCAAACCACCCTTTCTTTACATGGCAGGTTTTTCGGAATCTATATTTTATCAACATTGGCTCTAATGATTAAAACACTATATGTATATTGGATATTTACGAGAGTCACTAGGTGAGTATTGAGACACGGAATATTGGCTACCATTGGATAAAGTATCATTGCTGCGTCGAAATAGCTGACTCATTGGTAATACAACGGTAGCAGGTTGCGTCATTCATCTTACCTCATTTTATGTTTGAACTCTGGAAAATGTGAACGTTCTTGCAAGTGCAATAGAGACTCAGAGAGAGTACTTTGATGCAATTGTAGCTTAAATGAAACACATCCATTTTAACGTTTAAGGGGGTTTTGGGGGACAATTCTCCGTCACGTGCCACTATGGGGTAATCTGTTATAGATGAACAGATGAGGGGTGACCAACAACAGCTGTGGCTCAGAAAAACATCACCAATGGAAAGAATTATTAGGGAAGAACCAGGACTAACCTACAAGAACTTTGAGCCGGCATTAGATTAATTCTCCGAGAGTTTTAGCCATCCTTCATGAATATCTTTGTCTAAAATCAAGTTCTTTAAGATGGTACTCCATAATTTATCTGAACACAGAAGCTCTATAGGGTGGAATGGTGAAAAGAAATGCTGCAAAAATTTAACTGTGGTAAGTCTCGCTGTATTTCAGACATTGTTACGGTGACGAAACATGGATATATCAGTTTGATCCAGAAACAAAACGTCAGTACTTATTGGGATGTTCCCAGATGACCAATCACCAAAGTTATGAGAGCAAACAGTACCGTAAGGAAAATGGTTGCTTCTTTCTTCTCCAAAATGGTCACAAGTAGTAACAGTTATACAGTTATACTCGAAAATAAGAAAATCAGAACGGTGCACAGAAGTTTGCCTTCAAAAATCCAAGAAAAGCATCCAGAGACTGAATTAAGGGATATTTTGTTACAATATGACAATACTTGAGCTCACACTGATAATGCAACAAGAAACTGCAAGACACTGAGGCAAAACTAATCCAGATCTGGTACCAAGTTCTTCCTGATCCCTACGGTAAAGAACCCTAGGTCCCGATTTTCTAGCCCTGAAGAAGCTGTTGCAGCAAACGAAGAGGAGTCATCTGAAGTGCAGGCAACTAAGTGGTATGGACGCTTCCAATAGGGGTTTCACAGGAACGCTGCATACAGAGCCAGTAGGAATACTTTGAGAAACTGGGAAAAACAAAATGTTTCTATGAGCATTCATTATTTGCTATCTCAAAACTTATCTAATGGCTCTTGTATGTCTTTAATATTCTCGAAATAACCTCTGGAGGTTCTTCGTTTGGAAGAAATTTTCTCATATAACTGGTAAACCACAAGAAATAAGCAACAACTTTTTATATACAGAAAATGTAGAGCTCTTCAAAACGCACAATTTAATTCAATTCAATTTTGTAACAGGAATTTCCGAGGTAGGTATCCGTCTTAATTGTCTAATTTTCACTTTCTCTAGCACGTATGTGCAAAGTACATAGTAGATGGAGAAGGTATTGTATTCACCCAAAAAATCTATACTGAGATTTCACCTCTGAATCCAAAAGAAACTTTTTTAGAAAAAGGTGTGTGTGTGTGTGTGTGTGTATGTGTGTGAGTGTGTATGGACAGCAAACAAAAACAAAAAGTCGGTCAAATACAAAACTTGGTATTTAAGTTAAGTATCTCCCAGGGATGCAACACAAGATTTTAAAGAAATCTCCGGCCCCAAGCTACCTTTACACGAAAAAATTTCGAAAATTTTGACTTTTTAAAAAAAATGGCTGTTTTGATTTTGATTAAAATACCGTATATTAAAGATAATTGCATTACATACACAGACAGATACACACACTGACTTGCTTCTAAAATGCTTTTCTGGATGAAGGGGATCTTAAAACATCATATCTTACGGTGAAATATCGGTACCTTCTGTATCTACTATGTACATTGTACATACGTGTTAGAGAAAGTGAAAATTAGACCATTAACACGGATACCTACCTCGGAAATTCCTGTTACAAAATCGAATTGAATTAAATTGTGCGTTTTGAAGAGCTCTACATTTTCTGTATATAATAAGTTGTTGCTTATTTCTTGTGCTATAAAAACTAATGAATGATAGTTTTTTGGTAGTGTTTAACGCCCGCTTTAACTACTTACGGCACCGCAGGCGGTGACACTGATGATACATGAATGATGATGTAATGGCGGAGGAAACCGGAGTATCCGGAGAAAACCCGCCCCAGCGCCGCTTTGTCCACCACAAATCTCACATGTGGTCGCTTGTGGCAAGTGGCCTAACCACTCGGCCACGGTGCGGCCACATATATGATAGTGGGTAATTTTGTAATCGTATTTCTCTCGTATTATTATTTTAAGCATTGGAAAAATAAATTTGAGAGAGTATATAAAGATTAGAATTGGAAATTCTTATTCAAAATTCCCTGTGTAATTTTCATATTATAAAGTGTATGGGCAAAAATTCACGGTGTCATATTCATAACAGGTATAAGAAAATTCCAAAGAGTGGAATTCATTTTAAAAAATCATATGCATTACACTCACATGACTTTCTCTAGCTGTTCTACAAACAGAATTTTTACAAAAGATTGTCCTTTATACGCCATGCTAATCGAGATAAGTACTAGCAGAATATACTTATTACGTAGTTCCTTATAAGCAGAAGGGGACTAAAGGAAATCGTTATGCTAAAGCGATAGCCAAATGTTTTAAAAGCTATTGTTAAGCGATTGTCATTGAAATCGGCTTCTTTGCTTGGCCAGTAGTTGAACAAAAGAAAAACGGGCACTTCCTGTCCGAGAAATCTATTATAAATATTTTAAAATTGAAACCAATAACAAGAATATCTCGGAAACGGTCAACTCCACAACAAAAATGTATATGACATAAATTGCGTGTTTAAAATAGATCTATATTTTTTGTACAGTAAGATTTTGTCTTATGGTTTAACCGATATGCAAAATTATGCAAAAATCAACAGAATAAAGTGCTCTTCAGAGTCTATTCCTAGAAAATTCAAAATATACATTTTATTTGTATTGTGAATAACTTTAACACACGCTATTTTAATTAAAATTATTAAAAGCATTTTTGAGAAAAACAAAATGTTCAAAAAATGTTCCATATAAAGGGTAGTTTGGACTGTGGGATTTTCTTGAAAATCTTGTGTCACATCCTTGGAAGATAATAAATTTAAATACCAATTTTGGTATTTAACGGTCTTTTAGTTTTTGAGTTATGCTGTCCACTGACACACACACACACACACACACACACACACACAACATGGAAATTGAGTTTTATTTATGGGCGCTCTTTAACTGCTGTGGTTCTCAGCGTCCCATTCTATATTGGATGTGAAAGAGCGCTTAATTTTGCTTATACGCCTCTTTTGTTAGCCTTGAGCATGTTTTACGGGCCGTAAATCTACGACACGGGTCCAAAGGCCTTACTTCCTTCCAAAGGATTTTTACACCCGAAAAAAAAAAATCCATCGTCCTCCGTCGGGTTTTGAACATGCGACCTTGGGTATATGAATCCTAACCATTACACCAAGAAGGACAGCTTACACATACACACGGACCTTTTTCTAAAAATGCTTCTTTTTGGATTTAGGGGTCTCAAAACATATTTCCGGTGAGATCTCGATATCGAAGTTTTGGGTGGAATAAATTATTTTCTCTATACACTATGTACATGTGCGCGTAGAGAAAGTAAAAAGTCATTACCACAATTCACGGCCAGGATAAAATACCAGACCTTTTGTAGTATTTAGTATTAAAAGAATAAACGAAATGTTCATTTATATTTGATAATTTTCTGTTTAGGCAGGTGATGAAGCTAAGGCGGAATCTCGACATACTGCTCGCCTCCCACCTAGGGACCTGGGCTCAACCTCAGGAGATGTCGGACTTGTGATAAAGAAGTGAGTCTGGGCGGGATTTTTCCGGGTTCTCCAGTTTCCCCCGTCATTCATTCCACAAACTGCTCCATCATCACTTTTCTTATCACCCATTTCCATTTAATATCACCTACTTCCTCACGGCCATACAGGACATTGACCTAATCTGCCATCCTAGATCTGATGCATAGGCGTCTGCTCATCAACAAACGTCTGATCCTAGGTGTTAGTTTGTAAATCCTGGGGGTTAAGATATTCGCCATAAGAGGAGCTTATGCAGATGGTGAAGACAAACTAGAGTTGTGTGTGATCTGTGCGAGTTTCTCTCTCTCTCTCTCTCTCTCTCTCTCTCTCTCTCTCTCTCTCTCTCTCTGCGTCCGTGCAGACACACATAGATATATAGGTATATGGTACCTAGAAAGAAGCACGCGGCGCAGGGAAACATAAAACCTGCGCTGCCACATTGTATTAGAGCGTCAATAAGCTAAAGAAAAACAGTGTAACAATATTAACAACAGCAACGTGCTATTAAGTCCAACTTGTCACGAAGGAAACAAGAGGATTGACAACTTACTGGCCAGAGAATCTACGGAGAGGGTGTTCACTTAGAAAAGTCTGTAGTAACGGTTACAATTGTTTTCTCGTCTAATTCAAGCTACAGATAAGAGGTGCTGACTTTTCCTTTTCATGTTTAACTTCCTACTTAACATTTCTTAGGTTCCACTTAGAAAATAGACTACATGGCCTCTTTAATTGTTTTAAAAAAATAAGGACCATAATAAGGCATATATTCAGTTTTTTTCTCTACCACGTATTATGTATTTAATAAGTAGATAAAGTATTGTATTCCACCCAAACATTCAATGTCAAGATTTTACCGGAAATATATTTCTGACGTATCCATAATCCAAAAAAAAAAAAAAATTTTTTTTAGGAAAACGTCTCCGTGTGTATGTATGCCTGCCTTGGTGTGGGTGTGCGTGCCTGTGAGTCTGTGAAAAGCATAACTCAAACAATCTGTTTAACACCAAGTTTGGTATTTAAGTTAAACATCTTTCAAGGATGTGACACAAAGATTTTCAAGAAAATCCCCCACCGCACTCAACGGATGTTTATTAAAATACCTTATGTTTAAGATAATTTTATTACTAATATATATATATATTGAACTGTGTGGCGATAACCTTTAAACCTTCTGTGTTGTGAATGATATTTCACAACTGGTAAAGCGTAACAAATATACAACTTACTACAAAAATGTTGATATAGTTAAAACAAAACTTATGTCATCGTTATTTGGGCTTAATCACAGGAATGTTTTTTGGGTGGTTCAGATTTGGTGTAGTGGATTTAATATTGCGGGGTTAAGGAAGTAGCGCTACAGTGTAAACTCCTCAAAGACTGCCGTTTCAGAGGCAACATCCTTGCCGCTGCTCCGGTTGTGTCTTGATTTCAATAGTAGTTGTGAGAGGTTTTGGTGACCATTCCCATGAGAGGGGAGAATACTTATGTTTAGCTTCTCAGCTGATAGCGCAGTATTCGACGTTGCAATACTGGTGACGCAGGACTAGGAGGGGAGGTCGGTGAACATTTAATACACAAGTTTCACCTCATTAGATCAAGCGTGTTGTTTGTAACGCTTGCTTTAGTGAAACCGATGAACACAGTGCAATGGAAACGTTTACAAAACGCCAGCACACCTACCAAGACAGTCTTTTATCAACGGCTCGGATGTTTATGTGGTTGAGGCATTTTCAGAAAGAGGAGAATAAATTGAAAATGAACTTCATAGTTGAAGGCTACGGTTTCAAGAACGGATGAAAATGTCAGATCGTGGGTACCGAGAGGCTCTCCAAAGACCTCGCAAAACGGCTGTGTATGTGAGACTAAACAAAAAACAATTGGGGGTTGCATGATGACAATGCTCTTTTTCACACAGCAATTTCAATAAACCGCTTTTGGCTGGTAAGAAATTTCTTTAGCTCCTCAGTCTACCTATTCTCCACACTTCAGTATCTGTGACTGTTAACTTTTCCATAAATTGAAAACATACCTCAAGGGACATCATTTTTTAAGATCTGAACATCTTTCAAAACGATGTAACTGACCAGCAGAAGGTCATTTCAATTTCCGAGTTTGAGCACTACTATGATCCGTCTTCGACACTGCATGGCTTCCTAATGCAAATTAGTTTGAAGGAGGAAACGATCATTAATAATTGTAGCGCTGTTGGAATAAACAAGGTAACATTAATTTATTGACATAACTTGTACATTTTTGTGGAGTTAATCATTTCCATTTCTTGTTATTCGTTTTAAAATTCCCAGTACTTTTCTCAAATGGGAAGTCATCATTCACTTATTACGTTATAGCCATGCAAAGAAAATGGCATTTAATTGCATCACATAACGACCAGCTTTTAAAAGATTTGATTATCACTTTAGCTAGTATACCCGCGTATTTTCCTTCTACTTATAAGGAATTAAGTAATAAAATCATTTCTGCTAATATGTATCTCGATTAGGACGAATATTCCAAAAGGGAATATTTCAAATTCCAGGTTGTACAGAGCTGTAAGTATATATATATATATATATATATATATATATATATATATATATATATATGAAATAACTACCGCACTATTCACCAAACACAACTTGAAACGACTGCCATAGTTAAATTTGTCACAACTTGAGTTTACATCCTCAAAGATAATTTAATAAACCTTAGAATATGATATCAAACGGTATTTTGTCCTCAGTTGGACATAATACATAGTGGCTCAAATGACACTGCCGATATGCAACTCACCTCAAGAGTTATTTAAAATAAATAACCATTCTGTGAGCAGTTTATAATTAGGTCCGTTTTTAATGTAAATCTAAAATCCCTTCATAGGTAAGCACTCTTACAAAATGTAAAATCCGAATAGGATTATTAGTTCCAAAAACGTTTACACTTGTTTCATCAATGACAATTTATGACCTATTTAGGTATTTATCACCGAGCGAGGTAGCGCCGCGGTAACCTGTGCGAATCGCATTCGGGAGGTTCCGAGATCGATTCCCGGCGACCGCTCACTCTGGCCCATGATTTATTTCGGGGGTTTTCCGATTGATGAAGAGGTTTCTTTCATCCACTGAATTTCCTGTCCCTTCATGTCGTTTCATTCATCCTTCACCCTGTTGGTCTCTTTCAGGGCTAGAAGAGCTAGCGATGGTGCTTTGGTGCGACGTGGCAGAGTAAAAGATGTCCTCTAGAACTCTTACCGTCCCTCGACGTGCGGCTGATTGTTGGGATGTAAGAACCGCCTCTTGGGAGCGTTGGCCCCGTATGTGGAAGGGTGTCTCTGCTCTCTGTGTGTCCAACTGTCAGGCAGTCTTAATCTGGTCACTGTAGAGACCCTGTTATTGCTTGAGTCGCTCCTGGCTCCAGCCGCCCTGCGCATCTTCCCAGCTATACTCCTCCCTTTCGTGCAGGTACAAAAACCGTCTGCTTCGGTGCCGAGTCTCCACCGTACGCATCCTATCTTGTCCTAGATATTTATAAAACTGTGAGAAGAATTGCGCATGGGTTATTTACAATTATTGTTTTCGCTTTTTATGAAATATGCTTTCATGCATTAAAAATTGGCCTATATCCCTGTTTATGCTTCCGCAGGTATTAAAGCTTTGACTCCACCCAGCTGGTATTAGTCTTCTATGCATCTTTTTGTTTTGTTTTTATTTTTACCTGTTAATGATGCTGTCAATTGCTAGGATCATATCAGTGCCGTCGGTGCCCGGATTTTCGTCCCGCAGGCGTTCCTTTACATTACAGTAAGTTTACTGACTTGGGGGGAGGCTGTCGCCTTTAAGCAGCTTAAAAACCATCGCTCTGGTGCGGGTTCGAACCCGCAACCTTAGGATCAGAAGGATAGCATCTGGCCAACCGAATCTGGAGTGTCAGTTCTCTATGAGATTGGCCTAAAAACAAACAAGAACAGAAGAACTAACCAATGAGTAATGTGAAATCTGTGTGAACTGAGGAGTGTTTAGGGTACAACCTCAATGAAGAAGGTTCGCTGTGATTGGTAAATAATTACAGATAGCTCGATCTTTTAGAGGAAGGGGTTGCAAATTATATACGTGTATATGGGTTCAATTGGAAGACAATCAACATTTATATGAGAGCTTTTATCAGCAACATGGAGACGAACTGTGAAGTTATTGCCGCTACTAAATGGCAATAAGAAAAACGAATTAAGAAAAATAGTAATATTATATGAAAATATGTGGGTTTAAGCCTACAATGCAACAGTTGGCATTTCGGCCACACTTTGGGAGACGTAAAGTATTCTGCTAATACATGGCTGGAATTATGCTCGGAAAAAATCAATTGGTCACGCTGATAGGGACGGCTCTAGTGTTGTCATAACCAACATAAACAACTTCCTTGGTTACATTTTGTGCACATCAGTATCCATATTACAAGTGGGATGACTCAGGCGGTTTCCAGGGTTCATGCTCCTTGGCTGCACTATCTGACCCGTGGCTTTTTCTGGGGTTTTCCCGGATGGCCAGGCTTATTCTGGGTAGGTTTCCTCTATCCCCCTAATTTCCTGTCCTTCAATATCGTTTCCAAAACCATTTTATACATCCTTCATCCTGATTGTCAAGGTGCTAATATGGAAAACTATAGGGACCCAGTCATGGCTGTGCTGTCGCTCCTGATTTCCCACCGGCTGTATTCCCTCACCTCATCCATCCCTCCCGAGGCGCACCCTCGCGGGGCATAGGTACAATAACCACATGAGGTTCGGTGCCAAATCCCATCCGTCCGTGTCCTAATCCTAATCCATAAACATTATAAAAACAGTCACACATGTTGAAATAATTTAATATCGAGTTTGCACGTTATAGTGTGATTATTCCAAATTTTCCTAAAATGATTTGTTCACATTTTAATGACTTGCTGTCAGATAGTGTACCCGCTACACGGACAATAATTAGCTTCAGCTGTCCACAGTATCATCTTATGAATAGTATTTCACTAAAATGCTGCTCATATTATTTCATTTTGTCATCTTTCAGGCGACTTGGTTTTAACTTTCTCCAGCTAGAGAAGGTACTGTATTCCACCGGAAATACATTTTTTTAGGGTCCGTGAATCAAAAACAAAAAATATAAAAAAGTCCGTGTGTATGTCTGTGGACACTGTGTGTGTGTGTGTGTGTGTGTGTGTGTAAATAACAAATTTGATATTTAAGTTCAGTTTCTTGGATGTGAGGGTCGTCTCCTTAGCGTGATGGTAGCTTTGCTCCTTGCCACGCGGAAGACCTGGGTTCGATTCCCAGTACCGGCGTGTGGAGACCTGGACCGGAATGTACGCAACCTTGCGAGATCCCTGGGGGGAGGCATGTGAGGAGCTACTTGATTGAGAAGTAATGGCTCCAGGTCATGAAGACCGCATTAACCGGCGCAGACCATGTCTCACCCTCAAACACTGCACCCGATCCAGGGACGCAGAGGTCGGGCGATAGGCCAGCTGTCGTGCCTTGGAGTCATCTTGGATGTGACACGAAGGCTTTTAGGGAAATTCCCCTACACCAAATTACCCTGTACATCAAACATTTTTCGAAAATTTTGATTTCTCAAAAATGACAACGATTTTTATTAATATATCATATGTTTAAGATATTTTCATGACAAACCGGATGTGTATCTTGAATTTTCTGGGAATAGCCTGTAAAGACCTCTTTGTTCTGAATTACTTCTGTCAAACAAGCTTACTACACAAAAAAATTTAGATCCCGTTAAAACCCGTAATTTACGTCATGTATATTTTTTTAAGAGTTAAGCGTTTCCGAGAATAGTCTTTGTTGTTGGTTCCAGTTTTAAATTACTTAAACATTTCTCAAATGCGAAGCCATATTTCCTTTCATCTCTCTTTTGTTTTACTACTTGTCTTATAAAGAAAACCGAATTTTAGTTGTTTCACACAGTGATAACTTTTAAAATATTTGACAGTCACTTTAGTCTAATGTATTCCCCATTTCCCTTCTTTTACAAGGAGGCAAGCAAAAAGATCATTTCCTCTAATGCTTATCTCAATTATATAAACATTAGATAAAATAATAATATTTTATAACAATAGCTTTTAGAACAGGTAGAGAGAGGCATGTGAATAGAACACATCAGATTTTTGTTTTCGTTGCGATGAAGCCGTGGAATTTGTTTTGTGTAAGGTTTCTCCCTAGCGTTTGGAACTGATATCGCTTGTCGGTGGTTCTGTCAGAGAAATCCTTTACGGTGGATTCAACTCTGTGTTTTTTGGATAGGCATATTCTGGAATTGTTAAGGGCTCTGTCCTGGCTAAGCTCGTGGCGTCTTCCGTATTTGGTCGCATTGGTTTTCCTTCGTCTCACCCTTCTCTCCAGCCGATCAGTGTTACGTACAAGCACGCTTGAGACCCACGCGTATGCGCTTACTTAAGAGACACTGGGAACGAAATTTTAACTACAATCGGTCAAAATATAAAAAAATAAAAAGTTATTACAAGTAGGGTTTCGAACCTATAGAGAATCATCATTTAGCTGTCGTTCCCTTGCCACAGAAGTGGCCGATTGGTGAGACCACTCGCCTCTCACCTTGACGGCCCGGATTCGATCCCAAGCAATCGCATGTGAGATTTATGCAGGCGGGTTTTCTCCGGGTTCTTCGGTTTCCTCCGCCATCGCATTCCACCGCTGCAGTGCCATGGTAGTAAAAGAGGGCGTTAAACACTATCAAAAAATCTTCTTGCTACTGGCTCTACAGCCATTTAAAGATCATGTAATATACCTGTTTTCAAGTATTCTATTTCATTAAACAGTTTTTTTCTCAAAACTACATCTTAACATTTCAAAAATCTTTCACGAGACTCAGTCTTTGCTTAAATACAACTAAAATTGCCCAGAATTTACAGTAATAATATTAAAAATAGTTATATAATAAAATGAAACATGATTAATTTTAAAACATTACAATTCAGTAATCAAAGTTATTGAAATATCCCAATTTAAAGTTTTTGAGTGTGATTCAAAGCTCCAACTTACAAAATGCGGACTAATTTTGAGGCGCATCAGACATTTTGATAATCTTATATATTTATTTAATAAAAATGTATGAAGTTATTTATATTTTGCAAAGTATTTAACCAACTTGGATGAAATTTCTATTCACATTAGCACAACAATAATGCAGTTACAGTAAAACTTTCAGAAAGATCTACACCGAAAAACAATAGAAATTAGAAAATTCACCCCGCGTATCCCTGTGCTTTCACTCTGAGGAGGGAAAACTCCAGTTAAAAGTAAAGAAAAGAAGACGTTATCCAGGTGAATGTAAAACATGCACACTATTCGCACACAATGAACATGGCCTGTTATTGGCTTGCTTATAGTTATACTTACCATAGATGGTTTTATTTTTACAGCCCACGTGGTGTGATGAATTGTAGGGGCAAGAGACTAAGGTTATTAATCATATATAGGATCTATCACTACCGGTGCTACAATTGTATATTGTATATTTCTGGTGTGTGGTTATTTCTATAGATAGCTAATCTTTCATTTACTTCTTATCATGTAACTTGAGTCGTTTCTCCTATTGGAGAAATGAGTTATTTCTCCTCTTCCCAGTTTTATCTAAACTAGACCAGTCCAACAAACGTGACTGTGGCGCTATAGCTCTCGCACCGACCCACAAATCTATCGCTTGAGGCTGTTTTGAGAATTCATCAAACAATATCATCCCATAGGGCAATCAGTTGCATCCAAACTTGAATCTTAATTAATACAAAATTATATTGATGAATTTTAGTCGAACTGGCTGTACACCAAAATTTGCTGTTTTGAAGTTTCGAAGCGGTCTGTGAATTGGTGTTTCTATTCATCGAAGTTATGACTACGCACTTTGTTGAATAAAACATTGCTACATTCAATAACAAGCAGTGTTCTACCCATCCGCTATCGCAACTGAATACGCCAGCCCTGCTACTGTATAATTTGTCCTTTACCGGCCTGTTCTAAAACAAATTTGAAGATATTTTTCTTTTTTCTACGGCCATAAATGTATTCTTGACTGCCTCCGTGGTCGAGTGGTCAGCGAGCTGACTCCTCACCCGGAGGTCACGGGTTTAATTCCTGGCTGGAGCGGGGAATTTTTATTTAGGCAGTATTATTTCCTATTCCCCACAGGGTCTAGACTATGTACTCGTATATGAGAGTGAATATGTGTGTGTGTGTTATGAAGTATAAAACGATTTAAAACCCAATATAACTGCATACAACGAGTTGTTTCTAATGCAAAGCCCCCGCTATAACTTTAGATGTTATAGGGGGTTATATAAATGAAAAAAATGTATTCCACTAAAAATTCTACATTTAGATATTTAAAAAAAAAACTGCATTATTTGAGATTTCCTGAAATAAAAGAAGTTATTTTTATACAAAGATTCTCTCACGGACCTTCTGGTGTTTTAATTTTAGATAACTGTGAATTAATGAAAAACTATCGTTTCAGAGTTCAGAATAATGTATAATCTCTGGCCAAACTTTGTTTGAGATCTTGTGTGATTGCACCTAATATTTTTAATAGACGCCTAGAGATTCACAACTGCTTCGTGCGAATCACAGAATGTGAAAAAATCGTGCCTGACCTGCACTCCCAGTTGCGATGACATTTAGAGCTTACCAGTTGGAAAACTATTCCTGCTGTAAGTTGTTATATGTAACCAGAAATAGTAAAAAGCATTTGCAATACATTAACATTAACTTTGTAATAAATCTTATGTGTTCTATGCATCTGACTTTATCTATCTGTTTTGCATTATGCTATTATCTATATAATGGTAATCAAGATAAACATTACCAAAAGTAGTACTGTTATTTAATTCCTTATAAGCAGAAGAGAAATAAGGGAAATACACTCGGCTAAAACGACAGTCAAATATTTTAAAAACTGTCGCAATGCAATTATCATTGCCATTTGGTTCTCTTTCCTTGGCCAGAAGTAAAACAAAAGAGACGAGGACTTCCATTTTGAGAAATGTTTTAAATATTTTAAAATTGAAACCAATAACAGGAAATACATGACATAAGTTGTGTGTTTCAGTGAGATGAACTACATTTTTTGTGTAATAAGTCTGTTGCCTACCTCGCACGGTTAACCAGTAATGCAAAAGTAATTCAAAATAAAAGAGAACTTCAGGGGCTATTCACAAAAATTCAGAATATACATATTATTTGCTCATAACTATCTAAACATATACAAGCTATTTTAATTAAAATCGTTAGAGCCAATCTTTATATAGTTGAAAATTTCGAAAAATGTTCCAAATAAAAATAGTTTGGGGTGAGGTGATTTCACTGAAAATTTTCTTGTCGCATTCTTGGTAGATACTGAACTTAGATCCCAAGTGTGATATTACCCTCCTTTTCGTTTTTGAGTACGCAGTTCAAACACCTTTTTCTTAAAATAGTTTTTATTCAGATGTCCTCAAAGCGTGTGTTCCCGGTGAAATCTCGGTGTGGAATTTTTGGGTGGAATAATACATCTTCTATACTTACTATGTACAACACGTATGAACGCATCACATTTTTTAAATTTGATGTTTTAGGAAAAAGATTAATGTTAAAGTACAGAAAGCTATCCTAAAAAGAATAATATTTTTTATGAAAACTGTGTATGTAAATATACTTTCATGTCCGTATAGGTATGAAGTAGCATCATAAACTAATTGTCTCTTCTCTAAACATTTTAGCAATCAAATTAACTGAGGAAAACTCTCACTTTTAATGTGCAGAAAGAATAAATGAAGCAAACTAATTATTCTGAAGTGTTTCGCTTTTAGCTTTATTCTTGGATGTTTTGAAAAGTATTACACCACTTGTTCAAATTGTTTCGTGTGTGATTTTACAAAATTATTTTACTTGCATACATTAAAGACATTTTTGGTATATCTAAAAATGTCCCGTCTCTGTGACGAAGCCTGCCTCACATTCAGAGGTCCCATTTCGAATCTCAGTTATGGGGAGTTATTTGGACAATGGTTTTTTCCCACATACTGAGAAGGCAAATTTCGAGTAACTCTAAGCTCTATGAACCCCAGGCTCATTTGAGCATCATTTCACTCATTTCATACATCGTCCAATATCACCTGCCAGGCTAAAAAGTTAAACTACAATAAGTAAATCTAAAAATGTATTTTATTTGGTAGAGGAAGAAAGTCAAAGTCAGAAAATAATTGTGTTTTCTCGACTTTATTAACCTCTCAACCTTAACGAATCCACACTCCCTCACTTAAATCAGGCTGGTTAAACCGATAGATATGGTATAAAAATTCAAATAAAATAATTTTAAAAGCACCGCACGTGAAAAGGTTTAAATATGAGCAAATTTGAAATTCTGTAACATTCGTTTTCATTAATTTAAATGTCGGTTATCTTTAATTCACTGCTGCAAATAAATGTTTTTTTTTTCCATTCACGGCTCACGCGCCACTATCCATTATCTCCATGACCCAGTACAATTCACTAAACACATCTGCTTGTATATCTTCCTCCTTTGATAATTATAAAATGAGGTCAAAAACTTTCTGGAAGATTGTAGAAATCGAAAGTTCTGGAAGAATTAGGAGACGTCTCGCGTTGCAAAATCTCTGGTTATCAGTGCCGCATTTCCTGTGTTGATGCGCATCCAAATGACTCGCATACCAATGCTAACGTGGGAAGCACTGTAGAAGGCTGCACTGTCACAATGCTATACAAATAATTAAATGAAAAATTGATTTAATTTACTAAAACACATATTTTCTGCATATTAAAATGCGTGTTCTTTTCTCCTTACCTTGGCTGCCAGATGTTTTAAATAAAGAAAATACTTTTTGGAGCCATTGTGTGTACATTTGTCTTCTGACAGCTCAATAACCATTTAACCGATTATGATTATATTCGTATTATAACATGATTTGTTCTGCCTAGAGTACACACACACACACACATATATATATATATATAATTTTCTCCAAAGGAATTGAAGTTTACCATCATATGCTTTAGAAGTTTTATTACTTACACGTTATTTATCTAATCTTATATTATTATTATTATTATTATTATTATTATTATTATTATTATTATTATTATTATTATTATTATATGAACTTACCAATGACCAATGTATCTTAATGCTGTCCCTCAGGATTTCTTAACTGCATTAAACCTACTGCAATGAGGCTGTGACATTTAAGCACATTGCAATATCATGAGTATGTGCTGAATTGCATCCCCATGCTCAATACAATACCTTTCAAACCATCTCATAGCAAACCATCAACCGTTATAGAGTTTGAAACTACAAAACAATACATAAAAAGATTGTCTCTGGGGTTGAGTGTTCAGCGTCTGACTTCTCACCCAGAGGTCCTGGGTTCGATTCCAGCTGAAGCTGGGAATTTTCCTTTAACTAGAACCATTCCCTATCCCCACATAGTTCAAAAGTATGCATGTGAGAATGAATGTGTGTGTAATAATATAACGGATGGGCTTCCACAGATCGTCCGGATTGAAACCGTTGAGAATACTAATTTGAGCAATGAATATCCATATGAAGAGTGTGCCTTGAAGTAGATACGATTACTCTTAGTTGCTGTAGCTCACCCTCCCTCCTGGTTAAAACACATTTTGAAATTTCTACCCACTCAGAAATATACTGCTAAGTCACATTTTTATGTAATCCGCGAGAATAAAGCTTCGCCACAAACCAAAGAGAATTTCTATACCCTCTGAACCAAAGGAACAAGCAGAAAATAAAATCTCATTCACATGGCTAAAGACGTCAAAAGAACAAAAACAGAAATCAAAGTAAGAGAAGCTTTGGTGAAAACGCTGTAAGTTAACAAAAACCAATTAGACCGAACAGAGCGCATGGTCACTTCGATCGCATACTTTGGTGAACATTTTGAAAATTACTAAAAAAAATTACAAGAAAATCAGTTTATTTACTTGCACTAAACTAGCCATGACAGAGTGCAAGGTCGTTCCGATCGCATGCTTTGGTGAAAACCTGGAAATTACTAAACAGATTACACGAAAATCAGTTTATTTACACGCACTTAACCTAGAGCTAAGAGCGTGTTCGCTTCGCCCGTATACTTAAGTGAATTCACTGCAAATTACTACAAACTACAAGAAAATCAATTTATTTACACACTAATCTACACCTAACCTAACCTAGAGAAATAGAGCCCTTTCGCTCGCACGGGAAAAACTAGTAGAAATTACTAAACGTTTTTTACGCGAAAATCAGTTTATTTATACACACCCTAGAGCTAATAGAGCGCATGCTCGCTTCACTTGCATGTTTTGGTGGGGCAGTGGAGAATACTACCAGCAAGTTACCGAAAATGAGTTTATTTATACACACACACCTAGATCTAACATTGCACGATCGCTTCTCTCGCATGCTTTAATGAAAACGCTAGAAATAATAAGAAAAATTACACGAAATCTCTTTGTTTACACACATACACATAGTCGCCTAGACCTAACAGAAAATAATGTACACTAAAACAATTTATTTACGTACACACAAAGCTATACCTAACCGAAACCAGTGGAAACTACTAAAAATTGCACGAAAGTCAATTTATTTTAGACATCTTCGGTTCAATTCCCGGCTGGGGATAATTCTCTAGAATTATTCCCTATCCCCCACAGAGTATGTGAGTGTGAATGTGTGCGTGTTTGAGTAAAACAAAATGATTTAAACTAACGTAAAAAAAATAAAATACCTACAGACAACGAGTTGTTTCAAATGGAAAGCCCCCGATATGACCTTGGATGTTAAAGGGGGCTATATAAAAGCAAAAATAAAAAAAAAAAATAATAAAACCAATAGTTCAGCGGGAATACATCAACAATTGTTACTAAATTAAAGCCCCCGAGAAACCACATCCGTTAAATCGGGCTATGTAAATTAAACAAACAATATATTGTGTGTGTCTGATGCTCAGATTTTTATATTAAAATACTCTACCTCCTGGTTTCCCTATATGTTGAACCAAATAACTTCATAAGTTTGCAGAATTTCACATGTTGTTAAGTGTTGCGCATCCATTCTTCAATGTTTATTAGTTAATATGGTCTTAACTGAGGGTTGTTCATAAGTCATACATTTTAATGTTTATTTTTGTAGTTTTACCTTTTCTTGATATTTGCTTTTTATTATGTTTTATAGATTCATATGAAAATGCTTCTTTACTTTTTTGTCTTGGTAAGAATAATCCGATTTTTGACTAAACAGTTACACTGACAGTCTGGATAGCAGCTTGTAAATATGATTCTAAAACAAAAGTTTCACATTTATTCAAAAAAATTTGTAGGGATGTAGATATGACTTACATTTTACCATCAAAATTTGTTATATGGGAACCAAAAGCTAATAAAAGGAGAATAACTAGCAGGGCTTACCAACTCTAGATCCTACTTCAGGATCAAGAAATGAGCTATCTGTACAAATTTTCAGCCGAAATTTTGGTGGATATTTTCTATTAATATGTAGTTTCAATGAGCAAAGGATCTGACTACTTCACTGCACACCTACATCGCTTTTAATGGCTGTTTCATTTAAATTAAAACTACACTGTGTTTTATTAAGTACAGCTTCCGCAGGACGTCCAGGTTGAATATTTTGAAAATAATATGAGCAATGAATATACAGATGAAACGTGTGTGTTTTAGTAGATGTGTTCACATAGAGTTGCTTTGGCTCACCCACGCGCCCGTATTTACTAAATCGTCGCAAAATGTAAACATTCTCTATTTTGTAATTTTTACGTACGCACAGCTATACTGTCAACCTATTTTTTAAATGAAATCCGGCAGTCTTCTTTTCCAATAAGCGTGTGTTACCATTTCTTTAAAATTGTTGATTTGATTCACAAAAACATAACACTACAGAATACTTTTCTGATAAAAAATGGCATGTAGAGAGTGTGAAAAATTAATAGTTATAAAAATTATTTAAAATTCTCTTCCCGAATGGTGATGGATTGGTCCAATTACTGCCGCACAATATTTGCACATACCAATCTAGAGCAAAAATACGTACAGTCACTTCGACCGTACACTTAGCTGAGATAGCTAGAAATTACAAAAGATAAATTTATACAAAAATTAGTTTATTTACACACCCACGCTAATTAGTTTATTTAGACTAACCAAGAATTAACAGGAAGCATGCTCGCTTTGGTAGGATGCCATGGTGAAATCACTAGAAAATACTAAAAACT
Organism: Hymenopus coronatus; assembly: GCA_030762935.1. NCBI lineage: Eukaryota > Metazoa > Arthropoda > Insecta > Mantodea > Hymenopodidae > Hymenopus > Hymenopus coronatus. Next base: position 88,836,542 of record CM060894.1, on the reverse strand, counting down.
ACAAAGATATAGTAATAATAATAATGATAAATTAATCAATTTACACACTAACCTAAACCTTGTGTAATAGAGAGTATGCTGATTTCGTTACCATACTTTAGTGAAAGCAGTGGAAGTTATTAAAAGCAAATTCACGAAAATCAGTTTATTTACACACACACACACACACACACGCGCGCGCGCCTTTTCACTTCCCTCGCATCCCTTGAACAAAACAGTGTAAACTTCTAAAAAAATACACGAAAATTCATTTTTAAAAATGTCTAAATTAAAAAAAAAAACATCAGAGAACTTATATAACTAATTCTTGAAGTAAAGCATTATTACTTAAAGCGCCCACCCCATAATACGCAGCATTGCTATAGAATCACATATCTTCCTAAGTGCTTAAAAATGTATAAAAGCCTCAAATGCCTTAGACGTCAGTATAGACATCTTGTCATCTCGCTGCAAATGTTAGCAGCCATAATACTTCATAGCGACGGAAACAATGAAAAACTTGTAAACAACTACGTAAGCGCTCCCAACAGCCGAGAAATCTCGTATACTACCAAATCTGGATCGCCAAAGGAAGAAGGACTTATTATTATTGAGATTGCTTTCAGGCATAAAACTTCCTATTTCAGGCGGATAATTTAATTGTGATACTTCTTGCATGAATCCAACCTGAGGTTTTTTGGTTCGTGTTAGATTTCGATTCCACTGGTTAATTTATTATGTGAACTTATTCAGCTTTATTGACATGTGAAGTTGGCTAACCACAATATTGGCTACCAAAATGTATAACCACTTTTCTCGATTTATTGTTTCAGATGTCCTGACAGTGGGCTGCACCGGGGCAGCAGGATGACAGCTCCTGACGAGGACTACGGGAGGCGGGAGAGACTGCTGCTACACCATCAATACCCGCCCCCGCCGCCCTCTGCCCCCGGAGGAGACAGGTACATACCTTCGCCGTCTCCAGTATCTCAGAACAGCGGAGGAGGAAGCGGATCTGGCGACAGATACATGTCCGCACCGCCGCCGCCGGCACCCAGCGGACCGCCTCCCGTGGATCGCTACCTATCACCTCCAGCTCCAGCACCGGGTGGAGACCGCTATATCCCACCCCCGGCTCCAAGCGCTCCCGGCGACCATCGCTACCTTCCACCGTCGTCCGAACAGAGGTATGGCACGAGCACTTCGTCTTCGACCAGCGACCGTTACTCTGGAGGCGGCGAGAGATATCTTCCCCCTGCCCCATCCTCTAGCGAGCGTTACCTTCCGGCACCATCTTCCGCCGACCGCTTCCTGCCCCCACCGCCTCCCGCTCCTGCTCCAGGAGAACGCTACCTACCACCTCCGGCTCCTGGCGAACGCTATCTCCCACCCCCTTCGAACGCTTCGACTACTCCCGGTGGTCCGGGGGATCCGTACATGCGGCGTGACCTCGGATATCACCATCACTACCGGCTACCACACCCACCCTATCATCACGGTTATCACCCTTCGCATCACCTTCCATCGCAGCACTATCACCAAAGAGCCCTACCCCCCGCGCCCCATCATCCACGCTATCATCCGCATCACCACCATGTGGTGGTGCCGTCTCCGAATCGCACAGGCAGATGCTGTCCTTCGCCTAATCATTTCGCCGCCGCTGCCGCCTCTACAGAGCCCGGCTACCTGCTATCGAGTGGTGGTTCGTCTCCCACCGCCGCGTCGGCTCCGGCGCCTCCACCTAGCCCTGCCTCGACGTCCTCCGTACCGAATGGCACCAGCGTAAATAATGGTGTCGCAAGCTCGAGACCGTCGCCTTCGCCGTTGTTGCCTCATCGCGGACGGACGCCGCCTTGCAGCACCGGTGGAGGCAGCGGCAACAGTGGGGTAGTACAACGTCAACCACAGGCGCCTACTGTAGTTTCCGCGGTTGCGTCTTCCTCTAACTCCTCCCTTACATCCAACATCCCCGTGATCGAGTACGTGGGAGCCAGTGGGGGTCGGCACGTGTCCACGCCAACCCCTCCACCATCAACCATCCTCCCTAGATGTAACAGTCTCAGCAGCTGCGGCGATCTCGGCGGTATCGAGAACCCACTTTGTGGGGGCGGTCCTGGGGATGGCGGGAGTTTGGGACATCACCATCATCATCATCATCACCATCACACGCTTCAACATCATGGCCCGCCGGCTACGGGGAGCATGAGGAGGGGAGCAGGATGTGGCGGTGTCCTGCTGGACAAACTAGACCCTCAAGGTTCGACGATGTCGCTGTGTTGCGGCAGTAGTCGACAGAGATTCGCTACTCTCACGAACACCAGCAGCGCCACCGCCGCCAACAACGGCAGTAACAGCAGCAATAGTAGCAATACCGTATCCTCTGCCACACAGTGTAGTAACACGCCAACCGCGAGTGTCTCTAGTAATAATAACAATAACAATAGCAGCGCGGAACTGCCGTCAACGACCAACAGTAACACTAGTGCCAGGACCAGCAGTAATAGCGGCGGTGTTTGTGGTGGACGCTCCGAGTCGAGACAATCATCGTCTGCCGCGACAACCCCATCTCATCACCATGCTACTCCACATCATCATGCTTCTTCGCTTTGGTGAGTACTATTTTGTTTCAGCTCTAGGTTTAATTATAATATTCTTGAATTTTTTTATGATATTACTGATCCCTTTAGCTTTATGAATACTGCTGGCTTTAGCTTTATGAAGCGTTATTTACACGCCTGAAACGAGAATCATGACAGATTATCACATTCGCACTGATTAATTCACGGCAATGAGGGATATGGTTGCCCTTATAACAGAAGTTTAGTCTGTAGATGGATTTCTAGATAAAAAATAATCGCGATTTAAACCCACATTTGCTTGCATAAACATCAAATTACTGTGTCTGAAACCCTAATATCACAACTGTAAGATTTATTACCGTTGTTATTTTTTAAGTATTTAAGAACTGATGTGTTTGCTACTCTTAAACGTCCTAATCAGCTTCCCTATTTATTCAATTTCAAAAACAAATTCTACCCACAAAAGTAGGTAAATAGAGAGAAATTTCCAAACTTTTATCAATCAATGGTTGCAATAAAGCAGATGATAGATTCCAACTTTGTAAGTGCAATTGATATTTTAAAAAGTATTTCAAGAAAAAAAAACAGCCTGCAGTAGCTAGTAGATAATTTGGAGCTTAATTGCAATCCATGATTGAGGTTTCAATTGAAGGTAATTTTTCTAGTAATGAGCTACAAATAGTACCTACTGTAAACATAAGCAAGGTAATTTTTAATTTGTCATAGGTAAGAGATTAAGGAAACGTTTTCTGTACGGTGATAAAGAAATGGAGATGGAGAGTTGAGAAAAGTTCCCAACAGATCCAGAATGTCTAAATAACTTACCAAAATAAAATGCTTCAATTTCACAGTAAAACAGTACCTGGATAAAACTGAGCAGATAAAAGTCGAAAAATGTGTTATTTAATGTGGACTGCCTGTTTTATAAAATAATTTTCATCGTCAGCAACACTTAAGGAGAAGTAGATGGGGAAGTAAACGTTAGCGTTTATATACGGTCTTCAGATTTATTCGGCCTTTGTCACCAGTCATTTGTCCGGCAGGAGGTCAATACTAGAAAACGAGTTTATCACGCATTGCCTCTTGCAGAAGACTAAGAAACAAATGAGTAAAAGGGCTGAATGTTAACCTTAGAGAAATGGGACTTGTATCGCATCTTTCCAATATTTATATTTGGAATATTCGCTTGCATCTCGTAAACTCGCAACCGTAGTATTTATGCTGATAGTAACGTATTCTTCTGAAGTAGCATTGTGGCCAATTCCATCTCGCGTGCAAAGAATGTTCAAAACGTTCAAAGAACGTGAAAAAAGTTCTGCACCGCCCAGTACATCAACCTGTTTAAGAGGTCGTCAATGCATGCAGTCCAAGGTTTAATTGATTGCATGCACCTCCCCTTTGAGACAAGGGGTTTACTGAAATAAAATGGTGTTGCATGTAAAGCCACTGGCGCTAAAGGCCAAATGAATCCGAAGACCCAGTATAAGCAAAAGGAATCTGCGTAACATGAAAACAATTTTAGCAGTAAGGTAGATTGTTCAAATCTGGACATCTATTGCAGACACGTGCTCCACTAAATATGGTGTTGGTAATCTGGACGCATTTCGACAACCTTCGTTGTCATTATCTTTTGCAGGTTCGCAGACATGTGTACGACGAGTTCTGAAAGCTGAAAAGTGGAAAGCTGCATGCCACATTTATGGGATTAATGATGACGATCCTGATCGTGAAATGTAGTTTTACGAATAGTACCAATGCTAACTGAAGATAAAACATTTCTGATGAAGTTAGTGTGGTCTGATGAGTTTAAACTCGATGGAACGTGAATCGGCACATAACCGCATTTATTGGCAGCATTTGGTTAAGACAATAAATCATATTCATGTGTGGTGAGGGCTATCATCTAGAGGCTTGGTTTGTGCCCTCTTTCTGTGATGCTGCCACTAGAGAAGTACACCTGGAAGTGTTATGCACATCAATTTTATCAGATGTATATGCGCTTTGTGGAGCTAATAATGTCTTCTATAGACAGGATTGGACGCCACCATACTACCTCCTAACCGTAGGAACTTTCCTTGAGGACAGTTCACAGGCCCAGTAGTTTGGACGAAGATGGCCCATTGAGTTTCCTCCACGATCGCCAGATCTAATCCCTATGGATTTTTACATGCGGGGAACTGTGAAAGATGAAGTCCATGGATGTAAGCCACGCACTCTAGAGGCACTTCGCCACGAGATTACAACGGCATTTGCAGGGATCTCCATCGAGACACTGATCGTTCGCTATGTGTCTGGCCGCCAACACTTTGAACATCTGAAGTAACCATGTGCTGAACTGAAGACACTGCTACATGTGCAATCAGAATTTAAATGTAAAACAAGCATATAATAAACAGTTTTCGTTCATTTTGCCGGATTCTGTGTAATGCAATGTGCGGTAGGTGTGCTTAACTAAATGCTTATCCCATACCTCTGAGCTGTTTTTCCTCTCACAAAAATCCTGATAGTGACTGCATATGAAATTTTATGATTATTTCAGTAATATTTAAGACATTTTTGCTTAGGAGTAATGATAAAAAATAATTGACAAAATGGAATTTCTGCAACTTAGTCTATAAAAGAACTTTTGAGGGAAGCAGTAGGTAGAAATAAAGTCAAAAATGCAGTTAAAACGACATATGCTATTGCCCTAATGAGCTGAAGTAACATGCCAAGATGTGAACTGTCGATTGAGTAAATGCCTACGAGAGATGTATACGCATATGAAACACAAACTCAACCATAGCTCGTTGCTGCTTTTCGAACGAGTTGATTCTCGAAGAAACAAGCGAGTCTCATGCACTATATACAACGAATATGTAAAACATTTGACAACTCCAGCGCATATATCGAATAAAGATTCAACTAGGAAGGAGATAAGACCTATGTTCTCTTCTTATGTCGCTATTAGTTTATCTGCTATTTCTCCTATGACCTAAAACGACAATGAGGGACAAGTCATATCAACACGACATAGGGACGTTTTCTAAAAGAAAACTCTGAGGTATACTCTACTGTACAATCACTGGCAGCCTCATTACCCTGTGCTGAGACTGCTCCTCTTCGATTCCAGAGGACCCATGCGAGATTTGTGGGGGACAAAGCGACGTCTGGTAGAGTTTTCTCCGGGTTCTCCCGCCAGTTATTCCACAACCTGCCCTATAATCTCCCTTCCTTTTATCCATTCCACCTTCATTTTATGTTATCCTCTTCCTTACTCTTATTCCGGGAGTCCGGCTGATCGTCCGTCCTGGCTTCTCTCTGATATGGAATACGTCTGTAAATTCACAAAGTTGATCAGGAAGTGAAGGGGCGACATTTTCCTTCACACTTTGTTCAAACTTATGACTCCTATACAAAAAACACTAATACAAAAAATAACATCTCCAGTTCAATATCTGTTGGATATATTTTATTATAGCTAATAAAATTATATAAATTAATTAATCTCTAAAATGCAGTTAGACATTGAACTGACATTTAGTATATACACTTCTTTAATTACTATTAATGCCTATACAAAAAATATGGTTTCATTTACATGACTTTCTCTATATATTCTTCCATCTAATTGACATTAGCAGAAATAGTCTTATTACTTTGTTCCTTGTAAGTAGAAGGGAAACAAAGAAATGCAGTAGACTAAACCGATAATCAAATTCTTTAATCAAGAGGTCCCAAGTTCGAATCTCGGAGGGTGTTTTACCCCGAATAATGAGTTTTCCTGGGGTTTTCCTCATTCTGAGGGGACGATTGGAAGGCAACTTTAAGCTCCATATTTTTGCATCCTTTCACCGATTTCATTCATAGTCCGATATGACTTATCAGGATATGATGAGAGTAATTACAAAGGACGGCCGAAATTGCACGGCGGGGAAGGAGCCACCGTAGAGGGTTCCTAACATATTCCAAGCAGATCTTAGTCCTGATGCGGGGAACGCTAGGAGCCCACGTCCCAGGTCTGACCGAACTAGATGGGTCTACAGACGACTTACAACATTCCGCCGCCGAAAACTGTATTTACAAAGCGCAGTCACCACCACAGAAGGGCGCTATCGTCTTCGCCGATACCTACAATCCTGATAGAGACCGGTTGGATAAAATGGAAATGAAATGAAGGGACAGGAAATTCGGGGCATGAAAGAAGGTCACCAGCATTTGCCTAATGACCCGGGAAAACCCCGAAAAGCCCATGCGTCAGAGAGATCCACGACCTCCAGAATGCCAGTCTCAGACGAAACTCCTGAGCCAACTCGATTGGATTAAGGTGTCCTCAAAACATGCATTTCCCATGAATTGTTGGGTAGAATACAATACTTTCTCTACCTACTATGCACACTGTACATACAAGTTGCTGCTCTAATACTTCAGAAAATCAGCTTTCTCACTTCGGAGTACTCTAAGATAGAGAGTTAAAATGATAATGTGTTTCAAGTCGCAACAGGTATTACACGTAATGCGTTCAGAGAGAATGCGGTAATAAGGAGGTGCTGATGACAGTAAGGTATGAAGATTCCTAACATGCACACACATGCATGGGCAGGATGATCCAGGAACCAATTCTTCTTGCAGATCCAAGATGTGATAGTGCAACTTGTTAATCCAGCGCAGCGACAAACACCCCTGTTATCGATCCCTTGTCAGTGGGTACCTAACCTCCGGAATAGAGACGTACGGCCGAGCCCCTGGATGCGGGGTAGGCCACGATGAATGATGCCCTCGAGTCACGCACATCCAAATGAATAGCGGAAAATGTATCAACATGTTATTCATGTCCAAGACAATAATTGGAAACATTGGGGAGTATTGGGTCTGTCATCCACACGGGCACATTGAGAGTGTTTTGTTTTTCTGCTCAGCGGATCGTGTCTGAAGCTTACTGGTCTCAGTTACGCACACCTGTAGTCAAGGACGTGTCTTACCGTTGATAAAGCCGGTTAACGCCTGATAGGTTTGGAACAGTGAGAACTACCACATACATGGTCCAAACCTGCTTTTCTATATAGCAGTGAAACTTGGATTCTGAGAAAACCACGTAACACTGGAAGCGGTTGAAATGCGATTTTTGAGAGCTTCCCTAAGTGTAACTTTAAGAATGATAAAAACAGAAACATTAGAAAATAAATAAAATTACGTAGATAAATAAAAAGGCTGGAAAATATTAACATCATAAAAAAATCTGATGCGTACCATTCACATGACTTTCTCCATATCCCTGCAACAAATAATTCTTAAAAAGCTTATACTTTTATTTACTTTATGCTAATCAGAAAAAAATAGCAGAAATAGTCTAATTGCTCGCTTCCTTGTAAGTAGGAGCGAAATAAGGGACAGCTGTAGGTTAAAGTGATAGTCAAAAGCTGGTATGTATGTCATTGAAGTTCCTTTGTCTATATGGATAGGAGTTGACAAGTTCCTGTATGAGAAAAGTATACGTTTTTCATAGCAGAAACAAAAATAAGGAATGTCACAAAAACGACGAACTCCACGAAAAAAATGTACATAACATAAATTGAATGTTTTAATGTACTCTACATTTTTTGTGTAGTAAGTTTTTGTCCATCTCTTACGGTTTAGCAGTTATTCAAACTTTAGTAAAATTCATTCAGAATAAACTACTCTTCAGAGGCTATTCCCAGAAAATTCAAGATATACATTTTATTAGTCAGGTAAATATGTTTAATATACGAAATTTTAATCAAAATCGTTAGAGCCATTTTTGAGAAAATCAAAATTTTCGAAAAAAGTTCCATGTAAAGGGTAGTTGGGGGTGGTGGGAGTTTTCTCAAAATCTTCGTGTCGCATCCCTGAAAGATACTAAACGTAAATACCAAGTTTGGTATTTTACCGACTTTTCGTTTTTGAGTTATCGTGTTTACAGACACACGGACACACACACACACACACACACACACACACACACATACACACATACGGACCTTTTTGTGAAAATGCTTTTTTTGGATATTGGGGACCCTAAAACATATATTTCCGGTGAAATCTCGGTATCGAATTTTTTGGTGGAGTGCAATACTTTCTCTATACACTATGTACATACGGCGTATGGAAAAAGTAAAAAACTGATTTGTTACATTCACACGGTTATCTCTGCTATTCTGAAAATTATTGTTACTAAAGCTTATTATTTCCTCTTAATTCGTACATAGTACTCAAGTAAGAAGGTATTCCATTTCACTGGAAATACACGTTTTAAGGGACCCTGTGTTAATAAAATCAAAAACATGTTTACTTTCTCTAGCACGCATGTACTATGTGCACAGAGAAGATATTGTACTTCACTCAAAAATTCGACACCGAGATTTCTACGGAAATACATATTTTGGAGACTCCCTGAATCCAAAAGAACCTTTAGACAAATTCTGTGTGTATGTGTGTCTGTACACAGCATAACTTAAACATGTAAAGTCGAGTAAATACCAAGCTTGGTGTTTAAGTTCAGTATCTTCCAAGGATGCGACACGAAGATTTTCAGCAAAATCCCCCCACCATTTTTACGTAAACAATTTTAAAAATGTTAACTTTCTCAAAAACTGTGATTAAAATACATGTTAAAGGTATTTTCATTACAAACGAAACTCATATCTTAAATTTTCTGGGAATAGTTTCTGAAGACCTCTTCATTCTACATGATTTTACTTATAAGCCGTCAGAGATAGACAAACCTCTAATCAAGAAAAACAAAAAAACAAAAAAATCTCACTACAGACCGGAACTTATATCACACATTGTTTGTAGAGTTGACTGTTTTCGAGATATTCCTTGTTCTCAATTTTAAACTCTTAAAGTTTTCCTTGGAAGGTATTGGCCTTAAATACCATGTTGGTATTTAACCGTCTTTTCGTGCCCACAGACACAGACACACACAGTCTCTCTCTCTCTCTCTCTCTCTCTCTCTCTCTCTCTCTCTCTTTCTCTCTCACACACACTTCACTCACGCATACCTGTTTTTAGAAATGTTTTTATTCAGGGGGTATCTAAACATGTATTTCCGGTGAAATCTCGGTATCGAATTTTTCGGTAGAATACAACTCCTCCATCCACTATTGCATTATACATATGTGCTAGAGAATATAAAAAGGATATCGCAGTCTAAACCGATAGTAAGATTTTTAAAACGCGTACCATATTCATTGCACGATCACGAGGGGAAAATAACTAAAAGTGACTTACCAGTTGAATCATTTATTTCAAAAACATGTCTCCTCTTTACACTTTTGAGCTACATATGAACTCATCTTCTGTGGAGGCAGTCTCATAGTTTAAGAGAGAATAACTGTAGATAGGGTTTTCATTCAGTTTTTAAAATGATGCAGACACCACATAATTCACTGACTTAGGTACGTGGTACCGAGAGATATAATTCTGTTTAATATTATTTGTGGATGAGCTGTTACATTACTCAATGAAGAAATATTCAAGTGTGAATTTCTGTATAAATCTCGCAGACTTTGGAAATATATATTTCGTTAGTTTTTAAAAGTACAAAGTGTAAGTTTGTTTTAATATTTAATAGTTTTTAAGGATCAGCTCATATAAGTATATCAATAGTGTTCTTAATTAACTATTTAAAGAACTGTAATTTTTTGCATATAAAATAAAGTGATTAAGCTGGTGCCTGAAAAACAGCCGCAATGATATTTATTAAAAGAAAATAATATTTTATCGATATATTTTATATAGTCCATATAAAATGCTGGATTAAGTCGAGATGTGATGCAAAAGTCATTAAAAATTGTCATGACTATAAGTGTAAATATATGCATTTAATGATGTTCTTAGTGTTCTTTGACTTACACTTTTTATGAAATAAATGATTCAATTGAAAATATAAGTATTTCAAAATTATAAGCCAAAAAAATCAAACAAACTATGACATAAATTTTCTGCCTTAACGAGGTTTACTTTTCTTCGTGTAGTAAGATTTTGTATACCTGTCTCTTACTGCGGTTTACCAGTTTACAAATCTCATTCAGAATTAAGAGAATTTCGCAGCTGAAGTGTGGCTAAAATTGGAAGTTGGCAAATTATGTTGGGGAAACAAGTTGTGAGGCGTTACATTTACATCATGTCTCTACTTTACTGTCGTTTATTTATATATAACTTATACAAACTACTCTTACGAAAACTTATTTTGTTAATGGAAATTAATACTTGCAGAGAGAGTTTCATTACACATTTCGCTGAAGGCCCAAAGATGACGAAGGAAATAGAATTGCTAGCCAGGTTTTAAAACTAGTCGCTATATTATGGTTAACACCATAATGTTTTTAAACAAATTTTCCTGACTATTTAATTATGAAAGTTTAAACTATATAACCGAGTATATCTGTGTATGTATATACAGAATACAGGAATTTTACTGTCCCTAAAAAAAAACCTAAAAGAGGATTTGACACCTAAAATAACCTAAGTAGCTGTTTTGCATTCTATAAGTGAATAATCTTATTTCCCTATTAAAATTCATCAATGACTTGGATGAAACACAAGCTTCCTTCATCGTTAAGACCAATAAATCGCTCTGAGGGTCCCAGTGTTATCGCCTCTTTTGCATATAATACGACATAGTTTTGCTTTACACGAGACAGTACGTTTCACATATATACAGTTACATGAATAACGGCAAAAATAAAAATAATGTTAGTCGTAATAATGTTAAACACGAGAATAAATAACACTACTCCGAAAGATACATTTTAGAACAAAAGGAAGGTGTACACCATTTCCGGCCCATGAGGACATTAGCATTGGTCAGTCCCCTGGGGGGAGACAAGTAATTTATTGCTTCTTATTGTAGGAGACAGGAGTTCAATGCTTCTATACGTATAGGTAGTGGATTGCCTTGGCGAAAAAGATACAAAACAGCCAATGGCAAAATATATAACTATCACGTGATAAAACTAGAACATGGCAGATGCTTGATGCCAGTAGAGATTGAAATTAATACAAACACAGTTGAAAAGTCCGCCAGTTCACTTCTGTCATTGGAGAGTCAGGCGCGTAGCAGTGATGTCAATAACTCAAGGGGTGAAAAATAAATCCAATCAATAAAATGACATAGGGAAGTATTATTGCTAAAGTACGCAACAAATTCCGGTGTGTAGTATCAGCGTGCGTGTGTGGTGCGGTGTGGTTAACAGAAAAAAAGGTGACGAGAAAATAAAGTGTTAAAAACAAAAAACGAAATCAATCAGTCGTGTTGGATACCAGCCCCGGAATCCAGATAACATAAGATCCATGCTACCCGGAATTAGTCACGAACCCGAACCCATCCATAAAAATCCCACATTGCCATATCTTACATGAGAAGCTATTCACGGTGAGATTGCAGATTATGAATATCATGGCGTTATTTACAGAAAAGAAATTCCGGGGGCAGTGGAAGTTGCACATTCGTCAAAGCTGCAGAAGTTTCTTCACGCAACTGTGATTTTGAGGACTTTTAACATCATCAATTTAGTATTACAGGGAAATTACCGATACAACCTATTTCATTAGGTTACAAAAAATGTGTTACATGATGACAGGAAATCGTTTACGCCAGAAATAGTTATCAACTGCAATGCCATAAAAACATCTTAAACAGAAATAGTTAATTATTCTCCATATGTTTCTGATGCACAAATTTGACATTAACATTTTTGTTAAAAAAAGTTCATAAATCTATGAAAACTAAGAAAACGGTAAATAATTAATGCCTGCACTGACCCACGCATCAAAAGCAAAAAAAATCTTATTTTTGATCACCCAATAACGTAAAAAGTTTGTAGCACTTTAAATTCCGGCCTTAATTATACCTAGGAATGCCACACTCTTTCTATGATATCGCGAGAGGCAACTGCAAAGCGATGACAATTTTAAAACGATATGTTGTGCTCCATTCACATGACTTTCTCTACATTTCTGTAACAAATAATTGTTGAAAAGTTTATTCCTCTATCTACTTCGTTTTAATTGATATAAACATTAGCATAAATTGTCCTGATTACTTGCTGCCTTCTAAGTAGAAAGGAAATAAAGAATACACTAGGCTAAAGCGCTAATCAAATCTTTCAAAAGCTGGTTGCCATGTGGTTGAAATCCGTTTCTTTGCAATGTTCCCACATGACAAAAGTTTAGTAGTTTAAAACCGAAACCAATAAAAAAGGAATATCTCGGAATTGGTATACTCCGCGAAAAAAATGTATATGACATAAATTGTGTGTTTTAACGAGAATCTACATTTTCTGTGCAGTGAGTTTTTCTCTATCTCTTACGGTTTACCAGTTAAGCAAAATTCAATAAACTTCATCCACAATGAAGAGGTCTTCAGAGGCTACTCCCGAAAATTCAGAATATAAATTTTGTTAGAGCCAGTTTCGGAAAAAATCAGAAGTTTCAAAATGGTTTCCAAGTAAAGAGCAGCGTGGGATGGGAAGATTTTTCTGAACATCTTCATGTCGCATCTTTGGAAGATACCAAACTTAAATATTTATTTATATATTTAAAGTTTCATATTTTATTGACTTTCCGTTTCTGAGTTATCCGTTCACAGACATACGGACCGATATACTTCTAAAAATCTGATGTGTTCCATTCACATGACTTTCTCTGCATCTCGGTAACAAATTATTGTTATAAAAATTATTCTACTATCTATTTCCTACTAATCAAGATAAACATTGGCTGAAACGGTCTTATTACTTGCTTTTTTGTAAGTAGAAAGGAAATAAGGGAGTACCCTATGCTAAAGCGATTGTGAATTCTTTTAAAAGCTTGTTTCAATGTGGATGAAATCCGTTTATTTGTATGGGCAGAAGTTTAAATATTCCCGTATTAGACAAGTATTTTAAAACTGAAACTATAACAGGGAATATCTCATAAATAGTCAACTCCGCGAAAAAAATGTGTATGGCATAAGTGATGTGTTTTAATGAGATCTGTATTTTTGGTAATAAGTTTGTGTTCATCTCTTATGGTTTACAAGTTATGCAAATTCTACAAAATTCATCCACGCTAAGGAGGTCTTCAGAGGCTATTCCCAGAGAATTCAAGATATGCACTTTATTTATCATGTAAATATCTTTAATATACGGAATTTCAATCAAAATCCTGAGAACCATTTTTCAGAAATTCAAAATGTTCTAATTTTTTCCATGTAAAGAGTAGTTTGGGTGTATGGATATTTCTAAAAAAAATCTTCATCTCGCATCTTTGGAAGATAGCAAACTTAAATACCAAGTTTTCGTATGTTACCGACTTTTCGTTTTTGAATTATCGTGTTCACGGACAGACAGACACACACACACAAACAAACACACACACACACCGTTTTCTAAAAATCTGATGTGATCCATTCACATAACTTTCTTTAGCTGTTCCACAAACAAACTTTCCTTACATCATGCTAATCAACTAAAACATTAGCAGAAATGGTCTCATTACTTGCTTCCTTATAAATAAAAGGAAAATAAGGGAATACACTAGATTGAAATGGTAGTAAAATTGTTTAAATACTATCGCCATCTGAAACAATTGAAATTCGGTTCTCTTTTGCATTCCCGGGAGTTAAAAGAGATGAAAGTTTGACTTCCCGTGTCAAAAAAGTAAACACTTTTTTTAATTGAAACCAATGACAAAGAATATATCGGAAACGGCTAACACAACAAAAAATGTATGTGACATAAATTGTGTGTTTTAATGAGATTAACATTTTTTGTCCAGTAAGTTTGGTTCTACCTCTTACGGCTTACGAATTATACAAATTTCATTCAGAATTAAGATTTTCTCAGAGGCTATCTCCAGAAAATTCAAGATATACATTAGTTTATCATGAAACTATATTTTAAAAAATCTGATATTCCATTCACATGGCTTTCTCTAGCTGTTCCACAAACTTTTCTTACAAAATATTATTCTTTTATCTACATCATGCTAATCAAGACATTACCAGAATTGGACTTATTACTTGCTTCTTTATAAGTAGAAGGGAAATAAGAGAATGCACATGCTAAAGCGCTAGTCTAATGTTTTAAAAACCGGTCGTGAAACAATTGTAATTCAGTTCTCTTTGCTCGCTAGGAATGGCTTCCAGTTCGAGAACAGTTTAAGTATCTTAAACTGAAACCAACAACTCCGAATATCTCTAAAACGGTCAGCTCTACAAAAACTGTATATGACAAATTATGTGTTTTAAGAAGATCTACATTTTTGTAATGCGTTTTGATCTATCTCTTACGCTTTACCAGTTATACAAAAGTTATATAGAAATCATTCAGAACGCAGAGGTTTTCAGAGGCTATTTCCAGAAAATTCGAGATATGCATTTCATTTGTCATAACAATATCTTAAATATTTGACTTTTAAACAAAATCGTCAGCGCCGTTTTTGAGAAAATCAAAATTTTCGAAAAAATGTTCCTATGTGGGGAGATTTTCTATAAAGTCTTCGTGTAGCATTCTTGAAAGGTACTGTACTTATATTTCATGTTTGGTGTTTAACTGACTTTTCGTTTTAGAGCTATGCTGCTCACAGACACTCGAATACACATACACACACAGGGATAGGTTTCTAAAAATCCTTTTTTTTTGGTTTCAGGAGTCTCAAAACATGTATTTCCGGTGGAATTTCTATGTCGAATTTTTGGCTGCAATACAATACCTTCTCTATCCACTCTGTACACTATACATACGGGCTAGAGAAAATAATTTTTTTTAGGTATTGAGGATTCTAAAATATGCTAGTATTTCTCGGTATCGCATTTTTGGGTGGAATGCAATACCTTCTCTAAGCATTAGTTCATGTAGTGAAAGTAATAGTCTGATGTGTTCCGATCACATGACTTTCTCTACATCTTCGTAACAATTATTGCTGAAAAGCTTATTCTTCTATTTACTTCATACTAATCGAGATAAACATTAGCAGAATTTGTCTTCCTTTCTTGTTAGTATAAGGGAAATAAGAGAATATACCAGGTTAAAGCGATGGTCAATTTTTTTAAAGCCGGTTTTCATGTAGAGGAAATCAATTTCTTTGCATTGCCAGACGTAGCAAATTCGCGTATGTGATAAGTTTTTAAAGCTGAAACCCCTAAAGGGAATATCTGAAAATGCCAACACCACGACAGAATGTACATGACATAAACCATGTTTTGTGATCTATATTTTTGTGTAGTAAGTTTTAGTCTATCTCTTACGGTTTATCAGTTATGCAAAATTCAGCAAAATTTGTCCAGAATAAACAGGTCTTGGGATTATATTCCCAGAAAATTCAAGATATACATTTTATTTGCCGTATAAATATGTTTAATGTAGAGTATTTTAATGAAAAATTTTAGTCAAATTTTCCATGTAAAGTGTAGTTTAGGGTTGGAGGATTTTCCTCAAAATCTTCGCGTCGCATCGTTGGAGGATACTAAACTTACATACCAAATTTAGTATTTTACCAACTTTTCATTTTTGAGTTACCTTGTTTACAAACGAGCACAATAACACACTTGAGTTTTTCCTAAGAATTTGTTTTTAATGAAGGGGCCCTAAAACGTGTATTTCCGGTAAAATCACGATATGGAGTACTTGGTTGGAGTGCAATAACTTCTACCTACGTACCATGTACTATGAAGAGAAAGTAAAAATGCTTGTCTTGAGTACTGGGGACTCTAAAATGTAATTTCCGTAAAATCGTGGTAATGAATTTTTGGGCGGTGTGCAATTACCTTCTACAGCTATGTAGAGAGAGTAATTACAACGTTTTAAAAATGAAAAAAAAATATCAAGTCGAACCTGGGAAATGCCTAATTCACAAAAAGTTGTTTCATATTAATCGAATCTTTTAAAGATATTTACATTTCTTGCGTAGTATGTTTTGTCTGTCTCTTAAAATGTACCACTTTTACAAAATAATACAAATTTCCTTCTGAATGAAGAGGACTACACATGTTATTCCCAGAACATCCACTGCATTATTCCAGTGGTCATCTAAATATATTAAATATCTATTATTTTAACCAAAATCGTTAGCTTTTTTAAAAATCTACACTTACAGGATTGTTTGTGTATGGGATTTTTTTCGTTTAATCCTTGATTTTACCTACCTTTCCGAAGGTTCTGAACCTAATTATCATGCTTGATATTTATCGGACGATAGGTTTTACGAACAAACACATGGATGTTTTTCTAAGTTTGTTATTCGTGGCAACCTCAAAAGTGTATCTTCTGTGAAATTTTGATACGGAATTTTTTGTGTTCTACCTTCCATTTACATGGCCAAGAAAGTAATAATGTAAAACATCCTCCTTGCTATCTTTTACCACTGTGTTCGTGGACCGCACTTATTTCGGTTAGTCCTGGTTGTTAAAACGCTTTTCGGCTTAAGCCACGTTCTTAGGGTTCTTGAACTGTCGGGTCCAGGAGTTACAAGGAGGGGCTTAACCGAAAATGTTTGCAAGCACCCAGCTAACTAGAAAGTTCCATACTATTAAATGCTAGTACTGCAACAGTCAGTTTATGCGAGTAAAACTTTTATTCTCCTTATTCTGCTGCAATAACAAAACTAAAAGGCACTATTGTGATGTCTTTCTTCTTCTTCTTTTTTCTTTTTCCTTCACGGGTAAAAACTTTATAGCGTGTTCCGGCTCCAAAATCTTGTTAAATCCATCTTTTTTGCTTTCTTGAACGAGTATATGAGGCAAGGAAAGTAAAATTTTAATACCGAGATTTCACCGGAAATACATGTTTTGAGGACCCCTAAATAAAATCTTTTTAGAAAAACGTCCGTTTGTCTATTTATCGGTGAGTGCGTGTATGTATGTTTGTGTCTGTGCGCAGCGCAGAAAATTCCGTTATGTACCAATGTTACTATTTAAGTTTTGTATCTTCCTTGGTTGCGACACAATGTTTTTTTTTCAATAAAATCCCCCTACCCCGAACTACCATTTACTTGATTTTTAGATATTT
This sequence comes from Hymenopus coronatus, assembly GCA_030762935.1. NCBI lineage: Eukaryota > Metazoa > Arthropoda > Insecta > Mantodea > Hymenopodidae > Hymenopus > Hymenopus coronatus. The sequence goes on along the minus strand of CM060894.1, from coordinate 88,818,994 downwards.
TCGATTTTCTCAAAAAATGGCTCTAAGAATTTTTATTAAAATGCTGTATATTACAAATATTTACATAAAAATTAAAATGTAGATCATAAATTTTTTAGGAGTATCGTTTGAAGTCCTCTTCATTCTGGATCACTTTTGCACATCTGATAAACCGTAAGAGATAGACAAAAACTTACTACACAGAAATTGTGGATATCATTAAAAGACAAAATTTGTCATTATATTTTTATAGATCTGTCCATTTCCGAAGCAATGCTTATTTTGGTTTCAACTTTGCAACATTTATACTTTTCTCAAAGAGGAAATTGCCATTCTTTCATTTTTTTATTGTTTTCCTCCTGGTCATACAAACAGAACCGAACTTTAATTGTTTGACATAGCGATTATCTTTTAAAGGATTGACTAACGGTTTAGTCTAGTCTATTCCCTTATTTGCCTTCTATTTAACAAGGAAGCGAGCAATAAGACAATTTCTATTAATGCTTATCTCGATTAGTATGAAGCATATAAAATAATTATCCTAAGTAAGAATAGTTTTTTTGGAGAACAGATATAAAACTTTGTATGTGAATGGAACATAGCTAGCTTTGCTGGTCTATAATTGTATGCTACTTGGGGTATTCTGTTTTCTATCTTTCCTTACGTGTTAGTTCTAATTGCTTCAATATTCTTTATGCTTAATTTAATTCTTCTATACATAATTGTTACCTTATTGCATTGCTTTGTTTTATATAGTCTTATGCATCCTGTAAGGTCTGAGAGTTTTATTTCGGCTGCCTGTATTCTTCATTTCTGATGTGGAGTAATTCACATGTACCTAATCCATAAGCTAAAATGAGCACGGCCGTTGCTTAATACAGCTCTGTTATTGAATCTTTCCTAGCTTTAGTTCTTAGTGTCCACTTTATGATTCCTGTTATCTATTATTCTTCATTAATGACTATTTCAAACCCATTTCGGATCCTAGAAAATTAAATGCTGAAACTTGTTCTATGTTTTTATGTTCTATAATTAATTATTTTGGACCGGAACGAGTGAGTCGCTCTAAATGTAATGACTTTTGTTTTCTCAGTTGAATTTTCCACATTACGTTTGTTAATATTAAATTTAATGTCGTTGTATCGTTGTTTGGAATACATCCTCTCTTCTGCGAAAACCACTGTCTTTACTATTCTTGTTCACAATTAATTCTTCCGACTGTTTGTTGCTTCTGTAATCTGATCATCTCATCAAAGTATAAATCATAAAAGGGTGGATGATGTTGGGAATTTTGTCTAGCATCTTTAAAAATTGTAACTAGTTATCATCGTTTATTCTAATGTCATTGTTTACATATAATATTCTAATTAGCTTTATTACGTGTATTGGTCTTTCTTTCGTACTAACATTTCCTTTAAGTTTCCACTACACATGTTATCAAAGGCTTGCTTATAATCTATATGTGTTTCTAGGTTGACTCCCTGTGTTACTTCTATATGCACAACTCAAGTAATCAGTAAAGTAAACTTAAACAATGTTGGCCTAGCCAAAGTTTTAATATAAAGCATCAATCAGGCTCGCTATCATTTATATATACAGGTGTTAATGAACTATACCGAAATATTTTTACAGAATATGTAGATTACTTAAATAAGTAATTTGAGATAGGAGACTTATGGCCTGTTTATTGAAATGTCGAAGTAATGACTATAAGTTTCTGAAGTTCCAGCACGCCACTGGCTAATTCATCAATCACTCGAGAGCATAACATGAAAAATGAAGGGACATATTACAGCGTGTCTCTGTGGTGTAGTGGTTATGATGCTAGCTTTCAAGTGAAAGAAAGTTTCCGAGTTCGGGTCTCCTTCACGTATCGCGGTACTTCGTCTGGAATGAAAAAAATCTCATGTGTTCCATTCACATAACTTTTTCTATGTCTCTGTAACAAATTATTGTTAATAAGCTTATTCTTTTATTTATTTCATGCTAATCGAGAAAAATTAGCAAAAATAGTCTTATTTCTTGCTTTATTGTAAGTAGAAGCGAAATAAGGGAGTACCATAGGTTAAAGTGAAAGCCAAAAGCTGGTTGTTATGTGACTGAAGTTCGTTTGTTTGTATGGACACGAGTTGGCAAGTTCCTGTATGAGTAAACTATGTTTTTCAAAGCTGAAACCAAAAACAAGGAATATCTCAAAAACGATCGACTGCACGAAAAAAATGTTTATAACATAAATTGTGTGTTTTAACGTGCTCTACGTTTTTTGTGTTAAGTTTTTGTCCATCTGTTACGGTTTAGTAGTTATGCAAAATTCATCTTGAATAAAGTACTCTTCAGAGGATATTCCCAAAAAATTCAAGATATACATTTTATTTGTCAGGTAAAGATATTTAATATATTTTAATCAAAATTAAAATTTTCGAAAAAAGTTCCATGTTAAGGGTAGTTGGGAGTGGGGGATTTTCTTGAAAATCTTCGTGTCGCATCCTTGGAAGATACCAAACCTAAATACCAAGTTTGGTTTTTAATGGACTTTTCGTTTTTGAGCTACGCTGCCCACAGACACACACACGGACATTTTTCTAAAAATGCTTTTTTTTGGAATCAGGAGGTTTCAAAACATGTATTTCCGGTGAAATCTCGGTATCGAATTTTTAGGTGCATTACAATATATTCTCTATACACTATGTACATAGCACGTATAGAGAAAGTAAAAATCATTTACCCAATGACAGGAATCGAACTCTTGACCTTTGGGATAATAGCTTGCCCCGCTACGCATTAAGCCGCCAGAGCAGTTGGAAAAACGCCTCCAGAGTAGGTTACCTCACGAACGTAGTTAATGAAGCTCGGTGTCGCACTGTCAAGTGATTAGTTCCAGATTTTACAGATTTTTGCGACATTAAATCTTGAGAACGCTAGTAATAAGCTGCTAAAAATCGATATTTCTATACTCGGGCAGCAGTTTTAAAAACATTCTAAGCCATTTTTCAACCTGCTTTGCTTTAACATCGGCTTATCAGCACCTGATACCCACAAGTTTAACGCTATGTAGTTGCGTTATATTAGTCACGTGCACAATCACGCAAATTATTTCGATGTACTTCATTAACACCCTGTATATGTGTATAGTGATAGTCTGGTTGACGTGCGAATCTTGACACCGGTTCCTGGGACGTATGGAGGCCTAGAATAAAACGGTCCTCAGAGAATACGAATTTAGGGATGTAATGGAAGATTTTTAGTTCTTTATGTAATTGTACATTGGAAACGAACCATGGAATATTAGTGGGCATGCGATAAAATATTGTTTTATAATAATTATAGCTGAATATGAACAAACACTTTCCAAAATATGAAAATATAAAGAAAAACTACAAAAAGATTACGATTTTTTCCCTTCATACCTACTAGAAAAACAGAACCATGTGTTTATGTGGCATAATTCAAGGTTACAAGCAAACAATTCATTGATTAGGCATTATACTATAGTACATTCAAATTTTGACAGCAAGTGTCCTGAAAATTATAAATTGAGAGCAGAAAAACTGTGTAGATCAACATTTATTTCTGAAATGACTTTCAACAAGATAAAATTCATCAAAGGAAAACATAAATCTCGTCTCACCAGTATGTGAATATTTGTCAAAATTAACCAACCCGTATTGACAACATTTTGCAGAAGATTAGCAGAATTCGATTTTCAACTTCCCAGTAGTATTCTACATATCTGTAAGTTATCTTAAAATTATTTAACAATGCATATGCTCAGTAAAGACCGCGTTTATCTATCAATGTAATAAAGCTGCCTGTGACCAAATATGGCGCGGCTCTCAAAGAGATGCTCTTGCTTATATTCAGCTCTCTTGTAATCTCTGGAGAATAACCCTGGGCTAGCGAGTCAAAAAGATTGCGAAATTATTCTAATCGGGATTTGAACTCCGGGCATTGCCAGTCATACCGCTAAGTGGACATTCAGATTTTCAAATACTTCTTAAGCTCTGAAATGTTCTAACCAACAGCAAGTTGATTGACTATTCTAAACTAAGAATGCAAATTACAAGTAGTTTTTATTCCAGATTCACATTTTCTCCACTCCAGTTTTGCGCGCTCCTAGCGGAACATCACTTTCCCACAAAACACTCGATACGATGGATAGCTTATGCGCCGATACTAAGCGATTCGTTAATTAAAAAAGCAAGCTTGATTAGATGCACCCCAGTGTGTCGTGAAAAACAAGCCGGAGTAATCGACTTGTTCGGGTAAAGAGGTATACTGAATTAATAACAGCGTTTTACACAGTACCTCTAGAGGCGAGGCGATGAAAGGCCTGAGGGTCACATGTCGAGGTGAGGCAGTTCTTTAATTATAAAAACCGAATGACACCAGAGCAAACTTTAGCCCCACTTCTAGATCGTTAATGAAACGTAAATAGGCTCTTCATCATCGATTTCTGAGACCCTTCATAAACAGCAAGTTTGTAATATCCTTCCGCAAGCAAAATAGTTCCTTATGAGCTAACATATTGCACATCTGTGACTGCACATTGACCGAAATGATTAGCCTGCAAGCAGAGGATAAAGAACTCGGTTTTAGAATTCCTCAAGGCATTTCATTCATTTTATTAAATGGCATAATATTTACACCATCGTAGAAATTGGTATTGAAATAACAGTATATCAAATACAGGATTACTAAGAGCTCGTCATATATTCAGAGTGTTAATCCAGGCCAGACTTCACCATCTTGCTTGAACTTTCTGCGAAAGCAAATAGGCTTACATATATATATATATATATATATATATATATATATATATATATATATATATAAAGTGGCGGCATAAGAGGTTAGTTTTCGGCAAAGTTCTGCATTCACGAAATTCTATTTGCAGCGTCATTACGCAACACATTCAAGTGCCTTACCAAGGAGAAGAACATTTCTTTCAAATTGTGTTCTGTGCCAATTAATTACCAAGATCCCTGTTCATATTACTGCTATGAATGTGTAATTTTTTCGTTATAAATTAACCCTTATAATGTTAGCTGTACAAAGCAATTACAATGGCATTAACCAATTAAGGAGCTTATTTTTTATTATAATACTATAATAATTGTCATTTTTATGTTTATGTTATGAGTAGAGCTCGGTCCGGGATATTAACATTGCCGGATTGAGATTTGGTGCACACAGAGTATAACCATGATGTGATGGAGGAGGCGTGGTCTCTAAAGCCCGTGGCACTATCTAGCATTGCTCACTGCCTGTCCTCTTTCAGTTCCTGCTAGTATGAATGAATGAATAAGTGTATTTATTGACATAGCAATATCATACATAGAATTTCAACAATCGCACGGGTCCACAGACCGTACATGCTTTTGTAATACACATTACAAGCAATATTAAAACAACAACAAAGAATTAAAAAAGTAAACACGAAAATAAAAAGACAAAGGAAACACACAGTCCAAAGCATTATTAAACAACAATAAAGAATTAAGAGTGAACCCGAAAATAAAAATACAAAGATATTCAAATATAGCAATTTAAATTTACAGCACAGAGTACACCTTCATAAATGCACCCTCTTATAATAGAAAATTACACTTAAAAGACATATATACACATAATATATATACAACATATATAAAACCATAGCACAACAGTGACCTAAGTATGACATAATATATATGTATGTAGAACAATGTAGTCACTTTTGTTTAGTTGATCTTATCCCCCCCCCTTCTCTATTGGCAGCCTCCTCAGATCTCAGCTGTCTTGCCTTAAGTATAAATTTACCTAGCCCGTCCATGTTTTCCGTGCCTGCCAGTAGCGTCCAACTTGCTTCTAGCCCTACATTCGCAGTGGTAAAAAATCGCGGCAAATATTTTTCCCGCCATTCCTCCGTACCCCTACATCTTGCCAAGATGTGAGTCCACGACTCTTCCTCCTCGCAAATGGGACAGATTCTCGTACCATTCTCGTCAGAAATTTTCGTGCTCCTCCATGCTCCTAGTCTAATCCACGCGAGCCCCTCTCTAATGAGTTTGGTACCTGTTTGTATTGCTCCATACCCCACTCCGATTTCAGCCCAGACTGTACTTCTAATGACACCTTCTCTGTGCATTGCGCAATCATTTGCTGTCTGTCAATATCACAGAGGCGGTTCTTAATTTTTCTCCAAATACTACGCCTGTTTTCCTGCCCCACCATCCAAATGTCTCCCATCCCAATGGTTTCCAACCCTTTCTTTAATTTTGATGCACATGTCGAATTACCTTCCATTCGTAACTGTTCACGGTAGCAGACTGCCCTAATTAGAGATTGGTTTCCGTGAACGATTCTCAGCCAATATTTAACTGCTCTGATTTTGCACTCTATCGTTTCACTGTGTGCCCCGAATTCCCTCATTATTCCACAGTTTGCCGTACTCCTCCCTACATCCAGAATTCCTTTCAAAAATTGGGTCCTCACTTGATCCAGATTCCCTGTTTGTTCCCACCCCCATATTTCTCCTCCGTATGTCATCGTGGATCTAACTGTCGCTCCGTATACAGTTTCCATTAAGATTATGGATATATTCGGTATTCTGTAGCGTATCCGGAGAGCTTCCGTCGCTTTCAGCCTTGCCTTGTGTTTCGTAATGTCAATGTGTTTTGTCCATTTTCCGTACATTGTGAATGTGAGTCCTAAGTACACAAAAGATTTAACATTGTCCAGTATCTCACCTGCATATGTCCAAGTCTCCTTCCTGCTATAAACACAACCCTTTTTGAAAGCCATTGCCTTAGTCTTATTCACATTAACTGTAAGTAGCCATTCATCGCAATAATTCTTAAGTTTGTCCAAAAGCGTCGAAAATACGAAAGGGTAGGTTAACGACACTGAACAAACTTGTGAATGACTCAAACATATTTGGGTGACAGGAGGAGAGCTTTTTCTTTCAATATTTCTTTCTTCTAATTCACTGCAATGAATTCTGAGTGAGTTTGGTTGATTTATGTTCATTTCTTTTTCAATGGTCTGCACATTATTATCCTGAATTTTTGTATTTCTGAAAGTACAAGGCGTTTTTGTTTATTAATCATATTATTTTATAATGGTTTTAGTTTATGAATTAGAACGATACATATAATGTCAATACATATACTGAGCTACTTTTGGAACAGATTATACCTCAAAATGTGGATGTTTACGCTACAAATCCCTCCCCACTACCCTCTGTGTATTCGTATCTGTATGCGTTTCGGGACGCAAAACCGAGCTCTAGTTATCAGTACCAATTAAAATCAAACCTATGAAAATAAGTATATAGTCATATCCAAAATACAAATAGTAATACATTTGTATCGGAATTGTTCTACCAATCATCAACCAACAATAGGCGTTTTGAAAGGTGTACTACAAGACTTCAAATACAAAATATTGCATGCTGTCATAGCTGAAGAAATTATCTTTGTTGTTCTCCATGCAGTTTTTTGCGCAGTGCACATTAGACGATTCATCAGGAGCATCGAACAAATTGGTGAGCCTGATCTAGGCGAATGCAAGCGTTTGATGGCTAACGTTAGTGTTTCGATTCCAGTCAAGTATATATGATTTATACAGGGTGTTAAAGGTGTAGATATGGATATTTTGATAAATGGTTTTTCAATATATCTACACCCATTCCGATGTCAGTTATTTTTTCTATTCCTCTATCAGTTTTCTCTCAAATTAAGCATGTAATTTACTGCGTGATATTTTCTACGCCGCGAAATAAAATAATCGTTTTGCTTCTGCATGTTCACACCTCACGTTACCTCCTGGGCTAGATAGCGTATAACATTGGTCTTGCAGAAACCATTCGAACTCAGTTTCAATACATGCGTTAACACGAGTCTGCCCTCTCTGCGTTAGGCTTCCGCTCCTCGCTTTCGGGAACATAAACACGTGTGTGTGTGTGTTTGTTGTGTATGTGTCACGCGTACTTGGAGCTGCTTACTAACCTCAAAAAATACTTTGACTAGAGAAATAATCAGTCCGCAAATTAAGCAACTATTGATGTAATTTCATTAAAATATCCTAACTTACCATTAAAATATCTCCACTTATACCCCTAACTACCCTATATGCATAAACAGTACACTTACTATCGCTAGACCAGCCTTTGCAACTCGATCACGTTTGTATGACCCTGAAGAGTTAATTAATGGTGGTGGTGGTGGTGGTGGTGGCGGCGGCAGCAATGCAGTAGGGAAGAAATTAGCGGAAAGGCGGAGTTATCGTTTAAGTAGTTGTAGTAGTGATCGTTTAAATCTTTGTTCCTTCCTTTTAAACCCCGCAGTTACTTAATGATATAAAGGCTAGTTTTATAGATTGCAGAAACCCCAACGTCAATGCGCAACGATTTTTTTTTTTTTTTTAATAAATACAGTTCCGGAGTCTGTTCAAACACATAACACCCATGCCCAAGGCGAGAACCCACGATCCCCTGCACTACGAAGCACCAAAGCGAGACGCCTTGGCGAACGTGGCCATGGGAACCGGTAAATTGGGGCCAGACTCCATTCTGCACTCTCAAGATATCAAGTTAACCTTTTGAAAAAGGGATATAGTTTGAAGTCATTGACAAAAATGTATGTTCTCGGTTATTAAATAAAAATATTGATGTTCACGTGTTATTCTGTCCCCTGGCACCAAATATTCCTGATTTCTACGGTGGCCGCTGGCTATTCCCACCTCAGGCCCACGCTATCCTGTCCATCTGCAGGCGCCGTCTGTTCTCAAGGTTCGGTGGACAATCACTTATGTGGCGCTCTGGCTGGTCACATCCCCAACGCACACCACTTGAAGATCTACATCAACATCTCTGTTCTGATCGAGTCAGACGAGTAGAGTTCCAACAGCCTGTTGTAAGTCATTGCGTGCGATGAATGAATGAAACGGATGGAATGATGCTCAGATAGTTGTCCGAAGTAACGCCACATTCTTTTTCTCAGAATAAGGGAAAACTCCCGGGAAACCTCACCCGGTTAATTCACCCGAGCCAAGATTCGCACCAGGGATCTCTTAAATGTGAGGCAGACACGCTACACCAACACCACAGAGGTGGGCTAATATTACATTTGCACTAAACACAGCTCATCGTGATCCACAAGATAACACATCGGTTATTTTGACTACTTTTCTGAAGACGGGATTAATGAAGCTAAGTACGAAAGAGATAATTATCTATGCGCTTATATATAATATTGTGTTTAGAAAGGAACGTTTAGCACCGTGACTTTCAATTAAATACTCTAAAGATAACCAAATTCTAAGAAATAATTGCTTCTTGTAGATTCATCGCTTTGATTCTCCTTTGTAAAGGTACTACCCGCTGGAAGATCAAAGAGATTTTCCTTTTCAATTAATTGATTGACAAAAAATAGCAAATGTGTATGTGATTTGAATTTCATTGTAATACATTTATGAAGTTCTGCTCATGTAAATTAAATGCTTTTATGCCCCATAAAATAAGTAATAATCGCAAACTCTTTGAAAAGAGCAATCAGCCCATGAAGTATGATCAACTATAAAGGACATTCCAGCTCTTCAAAATGTTACATCTTTTAAAGTTTAGTTTTGTAGTAAGCTATTACATACAAGAACTAGACCTCTTAATACAAACATAAATTAAAGTTTTAAACGCGGGTGCAAGTAACAGTGATGTAAACATTCTTGTGTGTGTATGTATTATATTTTCTACTATTTACCTACAGTATGTAAAGGAAGTATTGCATTTCATCGTAAATTCTATACCGACGTTTAATCGAAAATATAGGTTTTGAGACCACCTGAAAACAATAATTAAAAAGCGTATCTTATCTGCACCATTCACATATAATTCATTACCTGTTCTGCAAACAAGACGGCCACTATCGCCAATACTCCACTGGCAGGTTTTACTTTGAAATAACTGCAACTCTTTTAAACACATCAAGAGATATCTGCACACATCAAATACGGAACCGTTGGGCCACCTGATAAGTAGAAGGAAAATAAGGGAATAAACTAGCATAAAGCATTAGTCAAAATCATTTTAAAAATGTTGAAATTTGGTTCTCTTTACATGACCAGAATATAAACAAAGAAAAACGGATGACGACTTCTTGTTTGAGAAAAGTATAAGTATTTTAAAACACAAAGCAATAGCGAGGAATATCTCGGATATGGTTAACTCGACAAAAAAGTATTAGACATAAAGCTTGTTTCTACATGTTTTGTTTAGTAAGACTCTCTTCCCCCCCCTCTCTCACCCTCGCTCTCTTTCTCTTTCCCTCTCTCTCTCTAATAGTTTATCCGTTAAAGAAATGAACATTTTTTAGAGACTAGTCTCAGAAAATTCAAGATATACATTTTATCTTGCATGTAAATATCTTTAATATGTGGCATTTTAATCAAAACCGTTGGAGTTATTTTTTGAGAAAATAGAAACAATAAAAAAAATGTTCCATTTAAAGGGTATTTTGGTAGGACGGAATTTTCTTGAAAATCTTCATATCGTATTCTCAGAAGATACCAAACTTAAAAGTTTGGTACTTATTCATGTGTCACTAAAACATCTATTTCCCGTGAAATATTAGTATCGAATTTTTGGGTGGAATGCAATGCCTTTTCTACTTATTATGTACATTGTACATACGTTATACATAAAGTAAAAACGAAAAGAGATTGCATAATAAATCGGTGGTTACGGCCGTCTTCCAGTAATGCACACGGACATTTTCAAGGAAATACCACACCCCATACTACCCTTTGCATGGAAAATATTCGTTATTTCTTACTTTCTAAAATATTCTTTACTTTCATAGTAATGTTGATTAAAATGGCACAGTTTTAAGATATTTTATGAAAACTAATATGTATATTTTGCATTCTGGAAATAGTGAAGTCATCTGCCTTCTGAATAACTTTGCTGAACTATTCAACCGTAAAAAGATAAGACAAAATCTTACTACACAAAACATGTAGATCTCGCGAAACCTCACAATTGATATCATTTTAATTGCTCTAGCACGTAATACATACAATGTATATAGTCGTTACAGAAGGTATTGTATTCCCCCCAAACATTTGATGTCGAGATTTCACCATAAATATAAGTTTTAGGGTCCCCTGATTCAAAATAAAGCAAAAGGTCAGTGTGTGTGTGTGAGTCTCTCTCTTTCTCTCTCTTGCTCTGTGGACAGCACAGCTCAAAACCGAAAAGACCGTTAAATACCAAACTTGGTACTTATGTTTATTATCTTTCTAGAATGCTACACGAAGATTTTGAAGAAAATTCTCACACTCAAAACTATTCTTTACAAGGAATAATTTTCAAAATTTGTATTTTACTAAAAAATGGCTCTAACTATTTTTATTAAACGCCGTATATTAAAGATATTTACATTATAAATAAAATGTATATTTTGAATTTTCTAGGAGTAGCCTCTGAAGACCTCTTTATTCTCGAGGAATTTTGCTGAATTTTTTTTAAATAATAAACTGTAAGAGATAGACAAAAACTTACTACACAAAAAATGTAGATCTGGTTAAAAGCATAATTTATGTCATATACCGTTTTCTTGTAGAGTTGACCGTTTCGAGATATTCCTTGTTATTGGTTTCAATTTTAAATTACGTTAACTCTTCTCAAACAAAGTAGCTTCCTTTCGTTTCGTCTCTAGGGTTTTACTGATGGCGATGCAAAGCGAACCGAACTTCTATTGTTTCGTATAGCGATCAGCTTTTAAAAGATTCGATTATCGCTTTATCGACTATCCTTTAATATTTCCTATTTCCCCTATGCTCTCAAAGAAGCAAATAACAAGACCAAATCTGCTAATGATTATGTCGATTAGTATTATGTAAATAAAAGAATAATCTTTTGCGATAATAGATTATAGGTGGAATTATAGGTGGAACATCTAAAGAAAGTCATGTGAATAGAATACATAAATTTTTTTTTTTTTTTTTGAGAAAACATTCCCGTGATATTCCTTTACATTTATTTTAATATTCAAATAATTACGCCTTTCTCAACTGATCGTTAATCGCTTTTCTTTATTTTTCTCGTGTTCATCAACGAACATGTACTCGTAATTTCAAAAGTATCTCTTAGAGAAAAACTCTTTAAAATTTTACTATCGTCTCACCTATTATATCGTACAAAGAAATATCGTGTAAATGTGAAATGTCGTTTTATACTGATTAACACAACATATATAGATCAAGAGGGATGAGTTAGGTGGTAAGTCTATGACCTGCATTCAGGAGGTCCTGGATTCAAATCTCGTGGACCGACCATTTTTTTCTCTCCTCAGTCGTTAAGGTAATCAAATAGTGTATTGGTTATTTAATACCACAAATAAAAGTTTCAAGTTCAATTTAAAACAATATTAAGGCTGAAAAATAGATGGAAAGTGGATTTGCGCTGCCATTTATCCACAGAAGTGAAATCAGCTAGACTGGACTGCACATTAACGTCATCTGCTTTTCGGGAGCATAGTGGTATTGCTGTAAAGGGATGAGATCTCTAAGGTCATCTGAGTACAGATGATGAATAGTAGTCATCCACGAAAACTGTTGGGTAAGGAATGACACCTTAAAAGACTGCCTGTGCTCCGTCTGAGTACAGATGCTGCTATCTGAGTGCAGATGTGATAAACAGCAAGCCTGGATTGTGCCCTAAAGCTATCTGCTTAGTGCGAAAAGAAAGGGTATGGGTATAGTACGGCAATGAGACTTAGAACGCTACTGTCCACCAAATATCGATTAACGAGTATCTCATCCAACAGAACCGTCGGGATATAATCAAGTGCCTTGTTAAAGTGACATATAAATAAGTAGATTAGAGGTAAATAGAAAAAGCTGATGTGTTCTATTATCTGATTCTTGCTAGCTCTTCTGCAACGAATTATTCTTACAAAAACGATCCTTCGTGCTAATCAAGATAAACAGAAGAAAGCAGAAATGGTCGTATTATTTACTTCCTTATAAATAGAAGGAAAATATGGGAATACGCAAGGCTAAAGCGATAGTTAAGGGCTGTTGTTTTGTGATTGAAATTCGTTTCCTGCATGACCAGCTAGTTGTAGTTTAAAAGAAACAAACAAACAACAAGGAATACATTTTTCTGTAATAAGTTTTTGTCTCTCTCTTTCGGTTTAGCAGTTATGTAAGTCATCCAGAATAAAGAGATCTTCCCAGAAAATTCCAGATTTACATTTTATTTGCCATATAAATATATTTTATATACTTTATTTAACCAAAATCATTAGAGCCATTTTTGAGAAAGTAAATATTTTCAAAACATTTTCCATGAAAAGGGAAGTTTGGATTGTGAGGATATAACTCAAAGTTCTCGTGTCACATTCTTGGAATATACTAAACTGAAATACCAAGTTTGGTATTTTACTGACTTCTCTTTTCTGAGTTTTTGTTCACAGACACACGGGAATCTTTTTCAAAAATATTTTTTCTGGACACAGGGAACCCTAAAACATGTATTTCCGGTGAAACCTCAGTGTCAAATTTTTGGGTGGAATTCAATATCTTTTTTACCTACTATGTACATAGGTACGAGCTAGAGAAAGTAAAAACAAGAGTTTGTAATAATATTTTGTAGAAGTGTGAGAAGGGAAAGTTGTGTAAATGCATCATACTATTATTTTTAGGTATGAGTTCGCACTAATTACCAACTGGTCCATTTCCTAGCCAAGGTACCAGTTTGTGTATGAAACAGCTAGTCATTAAAATGTAACACAGACGGGTTAACGAGACGCTGTATTTTTCCTTAAGCTGGACGAATACAGTTTTTCCTCTGAAAGATGGACGGAAGCAGTCTTTTGTTCCAGCGCTTAAAGGGCAAAAAGCGGTTAGCAGGATGCTCCGAGGTGTCATGCCCCAGTGCGGTCAGGCCAGCAAGGCGAGAAGCTTTCTAATGCTCAAGTTTGCGTCAGTAAAATACATTTGGGAGAGCGAGCGGCTGGGGTTCCCATGGCAACAACACACACGCATCGATCTTCTTCCTGCGGAACGTTAAATGTTCGCCAGCCAGAGTACTCGCTCGCCACCTAAATACCACAGATAGTAACGCTTCGATTTGGCACAGCAAATTTTCCTGCTCACCCTTCCCTTTATGGTAATGTGATTTTCAGCCCTCAAATTAGAACGAGTCCCCTCTCATAACGCAGGTTAAACTGCCGCTTATATTGTTCACTTGGACTTCTCCATGTAAACATTCAAGTAACTTGCCTGTTGAACGGGAGTGGATGCCAGGTCACCGCTTCAGTATCTTTACCGGAAAGATTTGTATGTACCATGTTTAAAATTGATTTTCAAAATGTATCAGACATTTTTGTCTCCATTACCTGCGATTAAAGCGTAGCTAAAATGTTATCTTTTTTTCCAACGAATTATGAGTAGATTCTATGATTTTCTCTACTCGAGTTTCTCTGCACAATATTAGTTATTTCCATTGCTATTCTAAAAATCTGATGTGTACCTTTCACATGACTTTCTCTATATCCCTGCAACAAGTTATTCTTAAAAAGCTTATATTTCTATTTATTTTATGCTAATCAGAAAAAATGAGCAGAAATAGACTTATTACTTGCTTCCTTGTAAGTAGAAGCGAAATAAGGGACTACCATAGGTTAAAATGATAGTCAAAAGCTGGTTGCTATGTCAATGAAGTTCCTTTGTTTATATGGATAGGAGTTGACAAGTTCCTGTATGAGAACAGTATAAGTTTTTCATAGCAGAAACCAAAAATAAGGAATGTCTCAAAAACGACGAACTCGCGAAAAAATGTATATAACATAAATTGTGTGTTTTAACGTGCTCTACATTTTTTGTGCAGTAAGTCTTTGCCTATCTCTTACGGTTTAGCAGTTATTCAAAATTCAGTAAAATTCATCCAGAATAAACTACTCTTCAGAGGCTAATCCCAGAAAATTCAAGATATACATTTTATTTGTAGGTAAATATGTTTAATATACGAAATTTTAATCAAAATCGTTAGAACCATTTTTGAGAAAATCAAAATTTTCGAAAAATGTTCCATGTAAAGGGTAGCTTGGGGTGGGGGGATTTTTCTCACAACCTTCGTGTCGCATCCCTGGAACATACTAAACTTAAATACCAAGTTTGGTATTTTACAGACTTTTCGTTTTTGAGTCATCGTGTTCACAGACACTCGGACACACTGACACACGTACACACACACACACATACACGGACCTTTTTGTGAAAATGCTTTTTTTGGATATTGGGGACCTTAAAACATATATTTCCGGTGAAATCTCGGTATCGAAATTTTGGGTGGAGTGCAATACCTTTTCTATACACTATTTACATAGTGCGTATAGAGAAACTAAAAATCCGATGTCTTCCATGCACACATCTTTCTCTAACTGCTCCACAAACAAAACTTTCCTTACAAAAGATTCTTTTATCTACGTTGTTAGGAGTAAACAAAAGACAGACGAAAAGAAAAATGTCTCCCATTTGAGAAAAGTTAAGTACCTTAAAACTGAAAACCAATAACTCGGAATATCTCGAAAACGGTTAACTCTACAAAAAATGTACATGTGTGCCATTAATTGAGTATTTTAATGAGATCTATATTTCTTTTGTAGTAAGTTTTCGTCTGTCTCTATACAAAAGTTATACAAAATCATCCAGATTGAAGAGGTCTTCAGAGGCTATTCCCAGAAAATTCAAGATGTTCATTTCCTTTTGCATTAAAATATCTTAAACGTATGGTGTTTTAATGAAAATCGTTAGAGCTATTTTTGAGAAAATCAAAGTTTTCAATAGATATTCCACGTAAAGGGTAGTTGGGTGCCAGGTCATTTTATTGAAAATCTTCGTGTAGCATCCTTGGAAGGAAGATAGAAACTTAAACACCAATTTTGGTATTTAACCGACTTTTCGTTTTTGAGCAATGCTGCCCACAGATACACACACAGACACACACGGACATGCTTCTAAAAATATTTTATTCAGGGGGTCTCAAAACATGCATTTTCGGTGAAATCATGGTGTCGAATTTTTGTGTGGAACACAATGCCTTTTATATCCACTATCTGCATGGTACACACGGGCTAGAAAAAGTAATATTGCGTATAGCTTTATCTTTTACTTATCAATAATAATTAGAGAAAGTAATGTAATCCAATAAACCCGATGTGCAAGACCGGTTCAGTAAATATTACCGTATTATGTATAATGACACTTTTAATCACAAATTATTTAATTCTCAACATACGTCCTTTAAGGGATGCACATATCTCCTCCAACGTCTTTGATATTTTTAACCCCTTAAAAGGTATAAATAAATAAATAAATAAATAAATAAAACAGTAATTGCCTAGCCTGCAAAATGATGACCTCATTTGATCAAACTGTTGTTCCCGCGAACCACTTCCTCATGTTTGGGAGCAAGAAGAAATCGCAGGGGCGATTATGCATTGTATGGAAGCAATTCGTAATGCGGTTCATACAGTTTGGCGGCGTAACTCCAGATGAATGTGCTGGTGCGTTGTGAAACTTCTTCACCAAACGGATCCGCATCTCCAACTTCTTGTCAAATCGAATTAACAATTCACTGTAATACCTACTAAACATTAATCGTTTGCTCTTTTCCTAATAAATAAATCAGTATGACACCATTTGCATTCCAACAAACTGTCACCATCACTTTTCCGGCCGCTTCTTTGGAGCAGATTCACCAGAAGCAACCCATTGTTTTGATTGTTTGGTTTATCAAATATAATGATGAATCCGGATCTCACTGAACGGTGAGAACTCGACGCAAAATATCCGTCCTTCATATTTCGCTTAAATATCTGCAAAAATAGCTTCGAAGTTGAAAGTCGCACCCGCTTATTGTTCATACCGTACTATCATGGCGCCCTTGGGGACTGACAACGTCTTCATCTCCAACTTATCACGTAAACATGACTTGCTGTTCCCACTTGCTGACACACCTATGACCTTTGTTTCTTCGCGAAGGCATCCTAGGCGCTCCTCATCAAAATCGAATGTTCGACCAGGTTTAAAATCGTTGAACCAATATCTATTATCATAGATAGTGAAAGGTCCCCATAAAAATATCTAATTTCGCTTCTATTTCCTTTTTTCATCCAAAAGTAAAAAGCGAATCACTCAAAGAAACTGCACTTTCCATTTTAGCTAAAATACGTTGAACGAACAACTGAAATACCAGCCAAATTCAAACTAACCAACCAAATAATCAGTACGTAATTTGTTTTGGCGATGTGTAACAAATGACAATACACGATGGGACACCAACTTATCTAAGCAACATCATCTATTTTGAAACACGGGTTCTTATACATATATACGTTATGAGACTCCCTGAGCAAAACAAGTACTTTTGGAAAAATGTCCCTGCGTATGTATGTGCGCATGTGTATGTATGTGAGAACAGTAAGATTTTTATTAAAATTCTATACTATAATTGCTCTTTCAATACAAAATCTGTTTGTATTTTTTACTTTCTCTATCCGTATTATGTGCATAGTGTATAGAGAAAATATTGTATTCCATCCAAAAGTCAATACCGAGTTTTCATCAGAAATATGTGTTTTGAGACCCAAAATCCAAAAAGAACATTTTTATAAATAGGTCAATGTGTCTGTGTGTGTGTTTGTCTGTGTGTGTATGTGTGTGTGTGTGTGTGTGTGTGTGTGTGTGTGGGTGTGGACAGTATAGCTCAAAAACGAAAAGTCCGTTAAATACCAATCTCCCAAGGATGTGACTCGAAGATTTCAAGAAAATATACGTTTTTAGCAGAGTTAGCCGTTTCTGAGATTTTCCTTATTATTTGTTTCACCTTTAAAATACTTTCAAATACGGGAATTTATCAAATCCTGGCTGTACAAACAAATTAATTTCAATTACATAGCAGCCAGCTTTTAATATATATATTTACATCTGATTAAAATGCTATATGTTTAGTTATTTCGATATCAACATGCAAATGTAAATGTTCTACAAATATCTTCCTCTATTCGTTCTGATGAATGCTGTATAAGTACTTTTATAAACAATAAGAGAAGATGGACAAAAACTTATTACAAAAAAAAAACAATTTGGATCTGGTTAAAAAAACACAAACATTTCCAAAATATCCTTTCTATTGATTTGAATTTTCAAAAAAATCATTTTTTTAAGGTGACTTATTTGTTTCTTGTGGTCAGGTGGTCAGAACTGAAATTTCAAAACCGGCACATTTGACTAGATATCATTTCAACCTCCTATATCCACTTTATGCCTACAACGAATGTGCATCTTATCTCGATCAACATAAATTGGATACAAAAATAAACTTCCTTAACAATAGTTTGTAGAGGAATGAGTAGGAAAAGCCGTATAAATACATGTCAGATCTTTTCTTTCTCTAGCACGTATTACAATGTACATAGAAGGTAGAGAAAGCATTGTATTCCAACCAAAAATCAGATATGAAATTTCACTGAAACAAACAAACAAAAAATTTTAAAAAGGTCCGTGTGTGTGTATCTCTCTGTCTGTGCGTGTGATTGTGGACCCCATAACTACTAAACGAAAAGTCCGTTTAATGGCATCCTTCATATTTAAGTTCAGTATCTTCCAAGGGTGTGACACAAAGATTTATAGGAAAATCCTCCCACGCAAACTATGGAACATTTTTCAAAATTTTCGATTTTCTCAAGAAAACTCTAAAATCCATATGTTTAAGATATTTTCGTGACAAATGATATATATATATATATCTTGAATTTTCTTGGAATAGCCTCTAAAGACCTCTTCAATTTGTCTGAATTTTGTGTAATTGATAAGCCGTAACAGATAGATAAAAACTTACTACACAAAGTATATAGATCTCGTTACACCTACAGCTTATGTCATATATATTTTTTACAGAGTTGACCGTTTCCGAGATATTCATTGTTTTCGGTTTCGATTTTAAACTACTTAAACCTTTCTAAACGAGAAGTCTCTTTTGTTCCATCTCTCTTTTGTTTTACCTCTATCAAGAATTGCAATTGTTTCATATAGCGACAAGCTTTAAAAACATCTTGACTATCGCTTTAGCCTAGCGTAGCTCCTTATTTCCCTCCTACTTACAAGGAAGCATGTAATAGACCATTTCTGCTAATGTTTAACTTGATTAGCATGATTTAGATAAAATAATAATCTTTTGTAAGAATAGTTTGTAGAATCGATAGAGAAAGTCATATGAATGGGCACATCACAACTTTTTATATTCTTCCTGTTAACACTTGGCGGAAATTAAGTCTACATAACGCTATTATAATAAACCACACATTTTGCGCAGAAGCGTATTACATAAATAGGTAAAGAATTTAAAAGCCGTGCAGTAGTTAAAGTTGGCCCATGATACCGTTGATATCTCGATAGTCGCGACACTGCCAGTATGTCTATTACTTGGAGACAAATCATTATACCTCAACATTTCTAACTTTCACATTACCATTTCAGACACTTTTACTGGCAGTTGTGATTCACTTACGCAAGACAAAAATGAAGCAAGTAGAGCGCAATGTAGTGCTGGATTCACCGTGACTGCCTTGATTGAATACCTCGTAGGTGAATCAATTCTCTACTCCATCTACCCTACGTCAAAATGAACACATACAAAACAATGGGACGAGAGGGAGAGATATACGCATCTAATCTGCACTTCTACATCAACCTGATTTACAACGCACCACATCGCATTGTTTCATTCGCAGTGATGCTCACACAGCTTTTATTTTCGTTACACTTTTACATGTTCTAGTGACTACAAATCGGTGAAATTGATGGATTCAGAGGAACAAATCAGAATTTGGTGTGAGATCATTCAGCACTTTCCATCACCTCTTTCTTAGTAGTGAAAATTTCTTAGGAAATTTGGGGAGGAAACTTTCAGTTTAATCCTTTTTATAAGCTTGCCCCACTAATAAGTATCCTTCCGCGCATGTCCGTTCCCCTTTCCCCTGATTGGCTAATTATACCTTTGAGTGACAGTATACAAATCCAATTCGGTGCAAGATCAGTAGATAAAAGCGATATAACACTCTGTCATGATAGATGTATGAGGTCTCGTCATCCAAGAGGCAGGTTTAAAATGATGGATCCTCTCATGTGTGTTTGTTAATGTTTGCGTCTTTTTTAGACCCATTACATCTTGTTACATAATATATTTGATTCAAATTGCTATAAAAATATAAATTTGACAATCCCCTTTGGATAGATTAACGTAAGTATTCATGTTAAAAAGGAAATAGTACCGTTCATCCGCCTATTTCACCACAGCAGACAGTGAGAGGTGACTAGTCACGTGACAGTTAAGAGATACGGGCCAAACTCATGTGGTTTTAACTTTGTTTAGGGTACCTCCCCAATTTTGTCAGTCAAGAAGATTGAGGAAATCCTAGATAAAACCATTGTCAGGGAGGATGGTTTTGGCAAAGTATGAACCGCAAAACTTTCCTTCAGTTTTCCATGCTCTGGCGACTCGGATATTCTGTCGGTATTTGTTGCTTGCAATCACACTCAGGTCATATTCTGTGGTATCGCACATCGCATTGTTTATAATGTTTTTTTCTTTTTCATTCGACTATTGCAGGTTGCTCAACCGCCCTGTGTGGAGATGTCCTCTCGTATGTTAAAAAAAATTGCAGAATTTAACGGAGCTATTTGAAGTTAAAACTGGGTAGTGAGAAACTGGCTATGGCAACCTTCATTTTACCTTTCTTTGCGTATCAGTTGAGACGTAAGCGGGTGGCGCTAATTGAGAGGGGTAAAACAAAGGTCGCTCACACCAGTTCCTCATTGACCGGTTTTACTTTTAATAGTCGCGTTGAGTTCTGCAACTCTTTTGATGTACGAAGGCATATCTGCACACTTCAAATACTGGCCACCTGATATTTTTAACAGTGATATTAAATAAAATACTCAAGTATGGAAGAGGACGCATCTAATGTTACCAGGGCAACGTTTAAAATATATACAAAGCAAAAAGCATAGTGTTAAGCCGAAAATGCATCACATATAAGGCAAACGCTACATCAAAGAAGGTTTACAATCTCCAGCAAAAATAAAGTCGTCGATGCTTATTCAAATTACAGAATAAAGAAGGATGCTATTGTTGGTATATTTTATTTATCTATAAATACAACTTTATTTAAAGAAAGGATTTCAAAACAGTACTACATTTCATACTGATAAATTAATTTCTTCTTCTTCTTATTATTATTATTATTGGTGACGGCGGTGGTGGTGGTTGTGGTGTTGTTATTGTTGTTTCCACCGTTATCACCATCATTTTCATAGCGTGTTTTAATTTTGCCAGAAATAAAGGATATACAAGATGTCGCTGTATTAAACTAACATTTCTGGCAAGTCAAGAGTATAACACCAATGAAGAAAAATTTAGTAGAACATGATATATAAGTGTTTATGCAATGCCATAAAATTCGTGAAGAAAGCATTGCCTCTAGACTGGCTCATTAAAGTGAGTATCTAAAGTTGAGTACCGACACGGTAGCCGGGCTGTTAAAGCACGGACTCGTGAGTGGAAGTCCGCAGTTTAAATTCAGCCGGCACCCTTAATGGCTTTTCGGGTTCTCTTGTCATAACTGACAAATGCCTGGACGGTACCTTAAATGTTTTCCTGCAAAAGTCCAATAATTATTTTATTTCATGTATAATCAGCGTCTACCGCCTATGAATGTCGTGTACAGTAATTATCGCTAAAGAGTATATAGTATCGACAAAATTGGTAAATTAAAAGCAAGTAAAATATTTCGTAAAACAGACAAAATGCTGGTGCCCTTTTTTTTTATGATTTCTTGAGAGACTGTTCAGATTTTCATAAAAAAAAGAAAAAGTCTACTGGATATGCAGAGATTGGAAAATAAAAGGCATGTAAAACCTTCTGACGTTGAATAAAGACTAGAAATAAAGGGTTTAACGAGAAAGCCTGACACAGGCAGAAATTGAGTGAGCGCCTTCCGTATATTTTAACGAACTGTGTCAGGAGAGCCTGGGTCATTAGGAGAACGTGCACGGGAAAACAAAGAAAAAGAGTAAACTAGTGGTAACGGTCAGAAGCTTAAGAAGAAGAAGAAGAAAATAATGGTGTTGAAGCTGATGAAAGTGTTCCTTTATTCGTACTCAGCAATGCAATCTGCCATCTCGTCGCTAAAAGCGTTCCACTGTAACTCGCGATATTAATTTTCTAGTAACGATCGATCTCTGTAACTGCCATCAAATGCAGCATTATGTCCCAGATATTTATGTGAATCTATGGCACCTGACTGCGCCCAGCACAAAGAAAAAGAAAAAAATATATACCGTAATGGCAGCTTTGTGTTGTCAATTTTATTAGGGAAATCAATTGTCGAGAGATGATAAAAATATACGCCCCAAAACATATCGTATAGCTTCGTAAACAGTTTAAGCGAGGTCGTTTTCAGGCTTTCAAACGTAGTTACGGCTACCATTACCGAGTTTATGTAACCAGGGGATCGTAGTGAGACGGTATTTTGATCGATTTCATATCATAACGGCTACCTTTCATACATCCCCATAAAACAAGATCATTGCTTGGTACCGAACCTTACTGGAAAAACCATATATTGCACTTGTATGTTTCAAGAGTGGCGTTATTCCACTGGAAAGGAAAGCGTCAGGGTTTGGATTGTGTACGACATGACAGCTTAGCCGTAATATCAACGCTATATAGTGATTTCTTTTCTTCCGTTTTTATCGTTTTTTTTTGTTTACTTTCTGTGCCACTTATTGTTTACACTTACCCTTAAGCTCATTATTGTCAGTACAATAGAAGTATAAGTTTTGGGGTTCCCTAAGTTACACCCAAATATAGCTGTGCGCGTGCGCTCGTATGTGTACACAGCACACTCAAGAATATTCTAAATGCACGCACAGGATTAATGCTTTAACATTCATAACATTTACTAATATGATTTTTACTTTCTGTACCATGCGTGTGTAATTTACACAGGAAGAGAAGGTATTGTACCCCACCCAAAAATTCGATACGAGGTTTTACCGGAAATATTAGTTTTCAGACCTCCTGAATACCCTCCCCAAAAAGCATATTTAGAAAAAAGTCCGTGTGTGCGAATCGGCGTGCGCGTGTCCGTATGTATCTGTGAATAGTATAACTCAAAATTGAAAAGTCCATTAAATACAAAACTTGGTATTTAAGTTCAGTATCTTCCAAGGATGCAACATGAAGATTTTCAAGAAAATTCCGCACCGCAACTACTCCTTACATCCGGCTGTTTCAGGTTGCGTGCGCGCCAAAAGAGTAACAATATGCAATACGATGTAGCATTGAGGGCAAGTTATACTCCCGGCTGAATCAAGTATTGAAAATGAAGTGGCAGGGCGTAAGTATTGTGGTATGACCTTTGCACACAGTAACGTATTGGCTACCACGCTCTTCCTCCAACTCTGGTCCACGTTTTATGGAAGAGGACTCAGATGAGTTGAGTTGGAGCAACCTGCTTTACATGGAATTTTAAATTTTCTCAAAAATGGTTTTAATTCTTTTTATTAAAATACCACATGTTTAAGATATTTTTATGAGAAAGGAAATGTATATCGTGAGTTTTCTGGGAATAGTCCCTAAAGACATCTTTATTTTGAATAACTTTTGCATAACTGGAAAACGGTAAGAAATAGACAAAAACTCACTACACAGAAAAATTTAGATCTCGTTAAAAATACTTCTTGTTATTAGTTTAAACTTTTCAAACTTTACTTTTCTCAACTGCGATGTTATCCTTCGTGTTTCTTTTATTTATTCCTGAGCATGTAAAAAAAAACTAATATAATCACAATGCCAGCAACGACTAAAAGATTTGATATCGCTTTAGCCTAATACATTTCGTTATTATCCTTGTACCTACAAGGAAATAGCATGTAGTAAAACCATATCTGTTAAAGTTAAACTCCATTTGCAAGAAATAGAAGATCAAGTGTTTGAAAGGAGAACTTGTTGCAAAGCAGGTACAGTAAGTCATGTGAGTGTAATATATCAGAATATTTATAATAAACATTTAGAAGCCTCCCAATAAAATTTATACTTAATTATGAATCCCTGTAAAATAAATTTAAAATTATTCCCAAATCTTCTCTGAATATAAAATGTCAACTTCATTTTTTTTGTTTACCGTGGAGGGGAAAAATGCATTCCTGCATTGCACTAAGGCTTGGGGGATATGTGGAGCTCTCCGCAGAGTACGGTATATCTACTAAAAAAAACCTCCACGTGTTAATCGTTATATAGAGTGGTTTCGTGCATACATGCATTAGTCGGGTCCCGCATAGCACCCCGGTTAGTAAGTGAAAGCTACATGCGAGCGCGTTAATGCTACTTACTGGGATTGTCCATGAAACCTGAACAATACCAGTGGATAATCATGCGTTAATTTTATAAGTGTTTTATTCGTGCATACCTATGTTCTACTTCTGCAGGATGAGCCTGCTTGTCAAGTACAACACATGGTAGGTAGAGTGTTATTCGACATGCATTAAATTTAGTCTTATAGTATATGTTTAGAATTGAGACATATATTTGGAGTTACGCTTCTGCGCTGGTGTTTCGGGAGATATCTCCGTCCGTCAGTGGCTGCGCAGCAACGTTCACTGATATGCGGTCTGCCGTAGAGAAAGCGCCCTGAAAAATGTCCATAGTTCCCTACTTGGACTTTAGGTTTTTTCTTCGATTTTTTTAAAATTTCAAATATAAAATAAATTGTTTGTTTGACTCTTCATTATCTATACCTA
Source organism: Hymenopus coronatus (assembly GCA_030762935.1). Classification (NCBI taxonomy): domain Eukaryota; kingdom Metazoa; phylum Arthropoda; class Insecta; order Mantodea; family Hymenopodidae; genus Hymenopus; species Hymenopus coronatus. The sequence goes on along the minus strand of CM060894.1, from coordinate 88,794,169 downwards.
ACTATTGATTTTTTCGTGGAAGTTTACATCCACCTGGATAGTCATATAGGACGGTAAGTGATTGAAATGAGTGAAAGCACCGGAGAAACCTTATCCCAGTAACTCACCCTAACAACGATTCGAACACAGGACATCTGAATATAAGGTAGACACGCTACCACAATACTAGAGAAGCGGGCATACAGAATTGCTGTGTTCAATTAGAGCTTAGTTATCGCGGTTTCTTCATATGACTCTCTTTGCATTTCTGTAATAAATTATTGTTAAAAAGCTTATTCTTCTCTCTACTTTAAAATAATAGTGCTAATCATTAGCAGAAATTGTCTTAATTACTTGCTTCCTTGTAAATAGAAGATAGTCAAATCATTTAAAAGCTGGTTGCCATGTGATTGAAATCCGTTTCTATGCATGGCCAGGAGTTTACAAATTTCCATGTGAGAAAAGTTTAAGTATTTTAAATCTCAAACAAATAACAAGGAATGTCTCAAAAATGGTCAACTCCACGAAAAAAACGTATATGACATAAATTGTGTGTTTTGAGGAGATCTACATTTTTTGTGGAGTAAGGTTTTGTCTGTCTCTTACAGTTTACAAGTTACGCAATATCCAGCAAAATTCGTCCAGAATAAAGAAGTCTTTAGAGGCTATTCCCAGAAAATTCAACATATATATTTTTTTATTTGCCATGTTAATATCTTTAATATACGGTATTTTTATAAAAATCGTTAAGGTCATTTTTGAAAACATCTAGATTTTCGAAATTTTTCCTTGTAAAGGGTAGTTTGTGGTAAGGGGGAGGAATTTTCTCAAAAGTTTCATCCCTGGAAGATAGTAAACCTAAATACCTAGTTTGGTATTTTACCAATTATTCGTTTCTGAGTTATCGTGTCTGCAGACACGGGGACACACTGACACACGCGGACATTTTTCTAAAATGCTTTTTTTTTATACAGGACCCTAAAACGTATATTTCTGGTGAAATCTCGGTATCGAATTTTTGGGTGGAGTTCAACACCTTCTCTATACACTATGTGCGTACTACGTGTAGGGAAAGTAAAAATTAGTTTGTGTTTATACCTGTCTCTCTGTCTGACTACAAACTTTTGGTGAGTACGGGATTTCATATTTACATCTGCGTCTTTTGAGAAATAAAGGCTTGGAGCTTCATGGAAACCCACCACTACACGAAAATAATCACGTGGAAAGTTTCCACTTTTTATATTATAAAATCCTTAAGACTTTTTTACTGTTTCTACAATGTACATACGGAGTACATAGAAGTACAAAAGGTAATTGTATTCCGCCAAAAATTCGATACAAAGATTTTACCGACAATTCGTGTTTGGAGGTTCCCTGGATCCAAACAATTAGATAGGTCCGTGTGTGTATTGTATATGTATGCGTGGGTGTGTCCATGCCTACGAACAGCGTAGCACAAAAACGAAAAGCAGGCTAAATACTAAACTCAATATTTAAGTTCAGGATTTTCCAAGGACGCGACCGAAGAGTCTCAGAAAAGGCTTTCTTACCACAAACTACACTTTACTTGGAATATCTATCAAGCATTTTGTTTTTCTCAAAAAAGACTAACTTTTTTAATAAAATATCGTAAGTTTAGAACATTTTTATGCTACATGAAATATACATAATGAACTTCCTGGGAATAACCTCAGAAGTTCCTATTCATTCTGGATCATTTTTGATAATTGATAAACCATTAAGAGGTAGGGATAATGCTAGATTTAGATCTCACTAAAACAGCAACTTATGTCAACTACATGTTGTCTTTTGTAGAGTTGATCGCTCCTGAAATATTCCTAATTACTGGCTTCAATTTTAAAATATTTAAACATTTCCCAATTGGAAAATCGTTATTCATTTTTCTTTCTCCTAGTCAATCAAAGAGAATGGAATGTCAATATTTCATATAGCGACCAGATCTTGAATAATTTGACTACCGCTTTAGCCTAATGTTTTCCCTTATTCGTGCGTATTTACACGGAAGTGTCGATAGAAAACATCTGATGTGTTACATTCATATGACTTTCTGTAACAAACTATTCTTACTAAAGCTTATTATTCTATCTACTTCATGCTGATAAAGATAAACGTTAGCACAAATGGCCTTAACTAGTTAGTTCTTTATAAGTAAAGGGAATACATAGGTTAGGGTCACAGTCAAATACTTTAAAAGCTGTTGCTATGTGAATAAATTGAAATTATGTTCACTTTACAAGGGTCAGGAACAAAACTAGTTGAAAGGAAAGATGACTTCCCGTTTGAGAAAAGTTTAAATAGTTAAAATTGAAACAAATAACAAACCGTATTTTAGAAGCGGTTACTTGTACAAAAAAAAATGTATATGACACAATTTTTTTGTCTTAAGAGATCTACATTTTTCGCGTAGTAAGTTTTCGTCTATCTTATATTTTATCATTATACAAAATTCGTCCAGAATGAGATCTTCAGGGGCTATTCTAACGAAATTCAAGATATGTATTTCATTTCTCATGTAAATTACTGTTTCCGATAACAAACTTGAATAACTATCGTTTGGAGACACGTAGAAACATGACATTGGTATCAATGGAAAGAGAAGCTCAAATATTTTTGTTATGTCAGCAAACCTTTTGATATTGATATACCTTTATTAATTTCATTGCTGTGAGACGATATAATAAAAAATTCAAGATATATATTTTATTTGTCAGGTAAATATCTTTATTATACGAAGTTTTAATCAAAATCGTTAGAGCAAATGGCTGATTATAACTTTGTATAATAAAGATATTTACCTGACAAATAAAATGTATGTCTCGAATTTTCTGGGATTAGCCTCTGAAGAGTACTTTATTCTGGATGAATTTTACGGAAATTTGAATAACTGCTAAACCGTAAAAGATGGACAAAAACTTAATACACGAAAACTGTAGAGCACGTTAAAACACACAATTTATGTTATATACATTTTTTTCGTGGAGTTCATCGTTTTTGAGACATTCCTTCTTTTTGGTTTTTGTTTTGAAAAACATAGCTTTCTCATACAGGAATTTGTCAGCTGATGTCCATATAAACAAAGGAACTTCAGTGACATAGCAACCGGCGTTTGACTATATTTTTAACCTATGGTACTCTCTTATTTCTCTTCTACTTACAAGGAATCAAGAAATAAGACTATTTCTTTTAATTTTTTCTGATTAGCATGACGTAAATAGTAGTATGAGCTTTTTAAGAATAATTTGTTACAGAGATATAGAGAAAGTCATGTGAATGGTACACATCAGATTTTTCTGTTATATCTTCTCCTAGAAACGACATGAATAAATATGCAACAGATTCACCAACATAACAAAATTATTTGAGATTCTTTTTCCATTGATACCAATATCATGTTTCTAAGTGTCTCCTAATGTTAATTATTCAAATTTTTGTAATCGTAAAGATCATTTATAGTAACACTGCACGTTATTTTAATTAAAATAATTAAAGACATTTTTGAGAAAATCAACATTTTAAAAAAAAAAATGTTCCATATAAATGGTAGTCTGGATTGGGGAAATTTTCATGAAATTCTTTGTACTTGAATCCTTGCAAGATACCTTACAAAATTGGCATTTAAATGCGCGCGCGTGCGCGCGCGTACACACATACACACGCACACACACACACACACACACACACACACACGCAGACTCTTTCTAAAACTGTTTCTTTGTATTCAGGAGACCTCAAAATATTTATTTTCGGGAAATATTGAGATTGAATTTTTTGATGTAATACAATAGATACATTCTCTACCTACTATATGCGTAGTGTGTGTAGAGAAAGTAATAGTCATAATAATAATAATAATAATAGTATATTTAATAATTAATCTTACTTATAAATGAATTTGTCTAGTGACAAAAATATACATTTAAGGAATTTTACAAAACATGTTATAAGTGAGTGTTACAGAAATATTATACGATAATTTATAGTAATAATAATAATGCTTGTTTAGATTATGTTACGGTGGTTTAATATACCCCATGCTTGAAATTAACAGTAGTATGTCGTTAGATTCAGATGTGTGTTTTTTGCAAAGATATTAAGCATGAGGGAACACAGAAGAATACTAAATTTCTAAAAACAAATGAAATGTATTTATATCTCACAGATACTTTTCTAATGTTTTACGAGGTAATTGCCGTGTAATTTGTCCGATTTCTTGTAATAGTTTGTTTATTTTATAGTGTATATTTACCCAAATATGAATTTAACTAGAGTACATTTCTGGGCTATAAATTTGTTTTTCAATGTTAAACGTCATTAACGCCTAAACATGTAAAAATCAGCTTAGAAGTACATTTGGTGGAGAAACTCCATCGAACTCAACAAAGATGGGTTTTTTTCTTAGTGATAAATTTCTGAAAGACGCCCAAGAACTGCTGATACTAAAGGAAAGATTGCCGCTCTTCGAGCAATGCTTGAAGATGTAATGTGCTTATTCGTGCGACATTGGGCACTGGTGTGGGCATATCCAAATCATTGTACATGAACAGTTACACCTGAGAAAACATGGTTGTCAATGGATGCCATGTAAATGACTTTCTAACAAAAAATAAGACGAATTGATTGGGACAGAAAATTCTGTAAGAATTACAAGGTGACTCTTCAGATTTTATTTGGAATATCCTTACTGATGAATCTTAGCTTTATTTCTATGACCCTTAAATTAAAAGTCAGTCGGCCTAATGGGTCTTTCGAATAAAACACAAGCTCAAAAATTTGATGTGTTCCATTCACATAACTTTCTGTAGCTGTTCCATATACAAACTTTTCTTATAAAGGATTACTTTCTTATCTCCTTCATACCAAGCAATGTACACTTTAGCAGAATATTACTCTTATTAATTGATTACTTGTTAGTAGAAAGAAAATAAGACGATGCACTAGGCTAAAGCGATAGTCAAATCCTTTAAACTCGCCGTGTGAAACAATTGAGGTTCCACTCGCTTCGCATAGTCCCGCTTGAGGAAAGTTAGGCAGCTAAAATTGAAACTATAACAAGGAGTATCTCGAAAACGTTCAATTCTACAATATATATATATATATATATATATATATATATATATATATATATATATTATGTGTCTTAACGAGCTCTAAATTTTTTTGTGTCATAAGTTTTTGTCAATCTTTTACGGCTTAACCGTTATGCAAAATTCTGCAACACTCATTCAGAATAAAAGGTCTTCCGTAGCTCTTCCCAGAAACTTCAAAATATACAGTTTATTTGTTATGTAAATATCTTTAATATGCGGTATTTTAATCCAAATCGTTAGAGCCATTTTTGGTAAAGCATTTTCAAAATGTTCTATGTAAAAGTTAGTTTTTGGCCGAGGGATTTTCTTGAAAGTCTTCGTGTCACATCCTTGGAAGATACTAATCTTAATTACCAAGTTTGGTAGTTAGCGGTCGTGTCGTTTTTGAGCTATGCTGTCCCCAAACACGCACGGACCTTTTTCTAAAATGTTTTTCCGGATTCAGGGACCTCAAAATATACATTGTGAAATCGCGACATCGGATTTTGGATCAAATTAAAATACCCTCTCTAGCTACTATGTACTTTGTAGGTATGCACATACGTGCTAGAGAAAATAAAACTGTCCAATTCGCAGTACATGTAAGAAGATGGTTGCTATTTTTTTTTTCTTTCTTTTACAGTGGGCAATATTGCTACTATAGCATCAGAAGACTGCCGATTGATGTGCATTTAATATTCTGTATATCGCAAAAGTTTTAAAAAGTTTGTGCAACACGCATTAAAAGAAAAACAATTTTGCATTATGACAACGCATCGCTGCATACAGCAAAACAAGCAATTGAATATCTGGTTGCCCTAAAGGCCGGCCATAGAACCTCTTATCACAGAGCACCTTGTGATGTTTTTGTTTCCAACAATTAAAAATCTGGTGCATTCCATTCATATGACTTCCTCCAGCTGTTCCGCAAACCAACCTTTGTTATAAAAGATTATTCTTTTATCTACATTAGCAAAATTGTCTAATATCTTGTTTCTTTGTAAGTAATAGTGAAGATAATACTAGCCCAAAGCAATAGACAGATCTATTAAAATCCTTTCTGTTTTCTTACTAGGAAGTAAACAATCGAGAGACGAAAAGAAAGATGATTCCTTTTTTGAGCAAGGTAACTAAAGCTGAAACCATATGGCAGAAATTGTGTATTTTAACGAGATATACATTTTTTTGTGTAGTAAGTTTTCGTCTTTCTCTTACGGTTCGTTTAGACAATAGCTATACAGAAGTCATCCAAAATGAAGAAGTCTTCAGAGGCTATTCCCAGAAATTTAAGGATACACATTTCGTTTGCCATAAACATATCTTAAACATATGGTATTTCAATCAAAATCGGCATAGCTATTTTGAGTATATCAGAATGTTTTAAAAATACTCCATGTAAATGGTAGTTGGGATGCGATTTTTTTCAAAATCTTCGTGTCGCATCTTTAGAAGATACTGTACTTAAATACCAAGTTTATATTTAACCGACTTTTCGTTTTTGAGCTACGTGCCCTCCCCCCTCCACACACGCACACACACATAGACGGACACACTCGGGCATGGTTCTAAAAATGCCTGTTACGAATTTAGGGGGGTCCAAAATATGTATTTCCGGTGAAATATCCGTTTTGTATTTGTTGGTGGACTACAATACCTTTTATATCCACTATGTACATTGTAAATACCTGCTAGAGAAGGTCAAAATAGCATTTGTGGAATCCTTTTTCGTCTTTATTTGAAGAAGTGGAACATTATAAAAATCTGATTTCTGAAGTGTCCAAGAAAGATTGGCATCATTGCTTAGCTAAGTACTGGTTTCATCGTATGAAAAAATGTATTGATGTTAAAGGGGAATATTGTGAAAAACAATAACATTATTTAATTTTTAAAAAATCTAATCCTTGTCTGATTATCTAAGAAACTCAGTATAGCCCTCGTATTTAATAAGTGAAGCTTCATGAGTGTTACAGAGATCGATTCATAGCTGTTTTATTGCAATATCATGTAATTCTATCTAGGTATTGTTTGAGGGTTGAGGTTCTTAAAGTTATACCTTTAGGCATTATGCAACCCGTAAAACAAGCTCTTATAGCTTCACTCCGCTGAGTAGAGAACTCGTGCATACTCAATAACAAACCTCGCAGCTGAAGGGGGAACATAATAGCCAGCCAGTATGCAACTAAGCTAAGGTCGTATAGTAAAGCGTTTATGCCTGCTGCCACTTCATTTAACTCTGATAACAGCCTACCCTCAATGATGAACTGTATTACATACAGCAGGCACACCACTGGGAGTTGTGTATAACACGCTGTTTTTGGCGTGCTGTAACAGTCTCCCATAATACTTATTAAACGACGTGTAATTGTAATTCGTCCTTTTTTCTTCGTATTTATTTAGTGTAGGTTTGATATCTGGGCCTTATCGCTAAAAATCACTAAGTTAAATAGAAATGGGGAGATAAGAATGTGTTATAATAACAAAAAAATTGCAATTTTTATAAAAGTAGTGCAACAGAAGAATTATATTACTTCACATATTTCAGTAGATTCCAAGAAGAGAATCAATCAGTTGATGCAATAGAAGGTGGTTGTTGAGCGAATATCTATAGGACTTTGTTTTGCATTGCTTTGAATGAATCACTTCAATTTACTTGTCCACCATTAGACTTGGAATACCAACGTAAAGATGACAGCCCTATTTACCTTTTGACACCAGATATAGAGAAGGATAAGGTCACCTTTTCTCTTGTTTGCTTGACCCATCTTCGGCGTCGATGAATGGTGCCTAACGAACTTCCAATCGTCTCTAAGAATCAAATAAGAGTCAGGAAGCAGGATCAAGTACAAAAAATTCAGGTTACACGTGAAATTTGGAGTATTTATTATGTTATGATAATTATTTCACTAATTAAATTGTGACTATATTACTGTAGGTGACTTAAAACACCATTTTTATAATTAAATAATGCATGTTAATGATGATATGATAAGTACGCGGTGGGATACTTACATAAATGCAAAACAACAACTAATTCTTCTTTTCAAAATGCTAAAATTCATTATAATGAATTCTTTTACACATGGTCATTAATTTACTAATGTAGGTATCTGTTTCTGTGCCAGGAGCGTTGGGAAATAAGCAGTAAGATTTAAACGCATAATGCTGCCCTCTAGGCACATTTTGGACGCAGTTTACAGCTCCAACGAGCTTGCCCCAGGTGGAGACAAAAACAGAGATAAACAGAGATGGTGATATGCATGCTGCCGCTATGCAAAAAGAAAATGTAGTGCAGGTATTTTATCGCTTGCTATGCCCAGGGATTGAATACCGAAATAGTTTCGATAGAGCATTTACATCGATATCATGCACATATTTATCATTATTCGCGTGCTGGTGCGCAGGGCCATTTAGCTTAAATGTGGTTCAGTCATTTAAATTAAATAGGAAATACCAAATATATTTGCTAGTTTAATTAGATATCTCTTATTTACAAAATATTATGATCTAAATTCCTTGGAGAATGACTTTACAACTCCTTTCAAAGTTTGAGATTAAAACAGCAAAGTATTATGTACAGGAATCCTTAAAAAGAATTTGTTTTACCGATAATTTATTTTTGAATGAAGTTTAGAGGGTGTGAAAACTCGGCGTAGATTTAATTAGTCTCTTTTAGATAATAGTGGAAATGAAAATATAAGGTGGCCCAATTGCCTCGTTTTTAACGTGTGCAGATGACCCTTTGTGCGTTAATAGTGTTGCAGAACTCAACAACGCTATTTCAAGATAAAACCCGCCAGTGCAGTACCTAGTCTTAAAGACCAGCTAATAGAAACTTCTAAAATCTACATAAATGCGGACTGATTTCCAATAAACTGGGAACGGGAACCACAACGGGAGCGTAGAGGAATAAGACATTAGTGACACTTGTCAATTCACTAGGAACTACAATAGGACTGTCCATCTCTTATTGCATTCGGATGTTATTTGTAACTAATCCTTCAACCTGGAAGGTCATATCGAACGATGAATAAATAAAATGGTGTTGTCCTCTCAGGATAAAGGAAAACCCCGGATAAAACCGACATTCAAACTCAGGATTTCTTGTAAATAATATTGTTTGACCTGCCTTCAATTCGGGCAAAAAAATGCAAAACAACTAACTTCGGATTTCGACACAATAAACATTTCATTGCTATTTCTAAAACCTCTTGCAAAGGCGTCACTGTAACAAATTATAATAAAAACAACAGGAGAATGTTGTTGTAAAGAATGTATTAACATCAGCTCCAGCGTTACCGGAGAAAGATTACAGCTCTACTTTAATAATCAACCAGGCTTAGTAGCTCTTGTACTAGCAATGGTGAACACAAGCTGGGATACTAAACGTGAATTATGCAATGTATATATTTATAGCATTATCGTGAGCTGCCATGTAGTGTTCTACTGGCTCCTCCAGAGAGCAGAACACCCCTCAGACGTTTGTTTTCTGATATTTTCTTTTATTGTTGTTCCGATTCTGATTATTCAAGCTTACTAAAGGGAGATCTCTTCAGTCAGTTGAAAGACGAATTGCTTGTTTGCGTAGTTTTTATAACATAAAAACTATTTTTGTAGTGTTTAACATTTTTTCTTGCTACATACCACACCAAAAATGGTGGACTTACTGGTGATACGAGAAATGAACGTTTTATTAGGAAAAAAAATAGGAAAGACATGTTCTAGGCCCTTGCCTACAATTTTGAGGAAAACCTGAAGAAAGAAAAATGCTGGCTTGATTAAAACTATGGACCACTTCCTCATGTCAATGCTTTATCCACCAAGTGAGATGACTGCCACCTACTATAACTTAGGGTTTGTAGGGTTTTTCGTGATCTTCCCAGGTCGGCAGGTGATACCACGATTTCCTTTCCATCATTTCCCTTTCAATCCGTTTACTTCTCTTCTTTTAGGTGTAAAATAAAATGTTCATTGTTAACATGACTGTCAATTGTCCAGGACCATATCAGCGCCGAGGTATCCGCATTTCATTCCGCAGGAATTTCTTTACATTCCGTAATGACATGGGGCTCCCGTTTTTCAGCGCACTTAAAATCATCGGTCTGTGCTAGATTAGGACACGCGACTTTGGAATCAGAAGGTCAGCGCCTAATCAATGTAACCACCCATGCTGACTATCTATCATATGTTATGTGTTTTGTGATGTATGGCGGTGCCAGAAAGATGGCGCACATACTTGTTCAAAGGAAAGAGACTTCCCCATGAAAAATAGAGGGCTGCTTGGTTGACAGGTCGTTCATCGCCCTTTCTGGCAAAATCGAGCGTAGATCTGTTAGCGCAAGCATGTTACGTTTTGGTGCTTTAATATATCTCTCAACATTTTTTCACAACTCCTTTCAGAATATCCTTGGCGTGTGTCCCCATCGCCAGTTGCAATCACGAATGGCAATGTTTCCAATATGCCAGTCAATGTTTCTGCTTTCAAAGTGCAGATTTTGCATTTCTTTTTGTCTTCTATTGACACTATCTGTTGGCCAGAGCTTCATTTCCGCACACGAATCTCTCTCTCATTTTTACTTTCTCTACGACGATATAGTAAGTAGAGAAGGTATTATATTCCAACAAAAAAATCGAAAAAAGTTTTTACCGGAAATATCGGTTTTGAGGATTTCTTAATTAAACATTTATAATGTGTGTCTGTGAACAGTTTAAGTTAAAAATGAAAAGTCCGTGAAATACCAAATTTGATATTTATGTTCAGCATCTTCCAAGAATGTGACACAAACTACTTTATACGAGGCACCTCCAGAAAGTAAGTTCCGTTTGGTAATAAAATTAAATTGTATCAGATACAGAATAATTATTTATTGCACAAAATTCTACAACTCTTAAACTGCTTTTCCACATAACTGCCGAAATTTTGCAGGCATTTGTAATAGCGTGACACAAGTTTTTGTATACCTTCTTCATAGAAGTTTGCCGCCTGTGTCTTCAAAAAGTTGGAAACATTTTCTTTCAGCTCTTCATCATTGTTGAAGTGTTGACCGCCAAGGAAAGACTTGAGATGTAAGAACAGATGAAAGTCGCTAGGAGCGAGGTCAGGGCTGTACGGAGGGTGGTCAAACACGTCCCAGCCAAATCCCTGTAGGAGGTTTTTCGTCACATTTGCAGTGTGTGGTCGTGCGTTGTCGTGAAGAAAAACAACACCTTTTGACAGCAATCCTCGGCGCTTATTCTGTATTGCGTGGCGCAATTTCCTAAGTGTCTCGCAATAAACGTCTGCTTTGATTGTTTGACCACGCGGTAAGAAATCAATGAGTAAGATGCCTTTCCAATCCCAGAACACTGTGCACATCATTTTTCGAGGTGTCAAGATTTGTTTCGGCTTAACCTTTATTGGGGATGAAGTGTGCCTCCATTCCATTGATTGCCGCTTACTTTCAGGGGTGTCGTAAGAAACCCAAGTCTCATCTCCTGTGACTATCTGTGTCAGAAATTCTTCGCCGTCTTCATCATAACGGGTTAAAAACTGAAGTGTACTACCCATCTGTTTTGTTTTGTGTTGCTTACTAAGAATCTTTGGTACCCAACGTGAGCAAAGTTTACGAAATTTCAGTTTTTCGGTAACAATTTCAGGAATTAGTGATCGTGAGCTTTGGGGAAATTCCATAGCGAGAGCACTAATTGTAAACTTGCGGTTTTCCTGGATCTTGTCATCAATCACGTGAACCAGTTCTTCTGTAACCAAAGATGGACGCCCACTTCGTTCTTCATCGTGCACTTCACTACGTCCTTCATTGAACTGTCGGTCCCATCTTCTCAACCATTGAATCACTCATCGCATTTTGTCCGTAAACTTCGCAAATTTGCCGATAAATTTCAATTGGTTTCACTTTCCTAGCATTCAGAAAACGAATCAAAGATCTGATTTCACAAGCGGCGGGATTTTCAATCAACACCGACATTGTAAACAAGCATAACAAAGCGTATGTGGCTGACAGTGATCTCAAAATGGGGCACGTTTCTTCTCCTTGACAAAGAGCGTCTACCGCGCATGTGCGGAACTGCGATCGCAGCGCTGCAGCGGAGACAAATTGAAACGGAACTTACTTTCTGGACGTACCTCGTACATGGAAGGTTGCCCTCCGTGGTGTAATGGTTCCCATGCTAACTTCATATACCCAAAGTCGCGGCTTCAAACCCGGCGGAGGACGATGGATTTTTTTCGGGCGTAAGAATCCTTAGCATGGCTTTCTATGAGAAGTAAAGTCATGGGTCCTGTGTCGTAGTTTTGCGCCACGTAAAAGAGCCTCAAGCCTGATAGAGAGGCTTCTGAGCAAAATTAAGCGGTCTTTCACGCTCAGTTTAGAATGGGACGCTTAGAACCATATCAGTTAAAGAGCGTCCATAAATAAAACGCCATTTCTTTACATGGAAAATGTTTCGAAATGTTTGTTTTTCTCAAAAAATAGCTCTAACAATTTATAAAATATCATTTATTTTAAGAACATTTTCATTATATATATTGCATTTCTTGGGGATAGCCTCTCTAATCCTCTTAATTCTGATTGACTTTTGAATTACTTGTAAACCTTGAGAGATAGGTGAAAACTTGCTGCAAAAAGACGTAGATCTGGTTCATACCCACAATTTATGTCGAAAACATATTTTGTGTAGTCAACCTTTTCAAAGATATTCCTTGGTGTTGATTTCAATCTTTTAATATTTACTTTTGTAAATAGAAGTCTTTACTCGTTTTTCTTTCTTCTGGTCAAGCAGAGAACAATTTCAAAATCATCATATAGCGGCAAGCTTTTAGAAGGTTTATCTAGCGCTTTATCCTTGTGTATATTTTCTTATAAAGAAATATATAGCAAAAGCATTTCCACAAATGTTTATCTGGTCTAACGCATAGTAGAGGGAAGAATAAGTATTTTTAAGAAAGGTTGGTTGAAGGATGTGTAGAGAATGTACATAGTGGATAGAGAAGGTATTGTATTCCCCCAAAATTCTAAGTCGAGATTTCACAGGATATGTATGTCTTGGGGTCCCCTGATTCCGAAAAAAGCATTTTTATAACAAGGTCCGTGTGTGTGTGTGTGTGTGTGTCTGTGGACAGCATAGCTCAAAAAGAAAAGGCCGTTAAATACCAAATTTGGTATTTATTTAGGTTTAGTATCTCCCAAGGATGTAACACGAAGATTTTCAAGAAAATCCCCCCAAGACAAACTACCCTTTACATGGAGAAATTTTCGAAAATTTTACTTTTATCAAAAATGGCTCTAACGATTTTGATTAAAATACCGTATATTAAAGATATTTACATCCCGAATAAAATGTATATCTTGACTTTTCTTGGATTAGTATATGGAGATATCTTTATTCTGGATGAACTTTCCTTAACTGCTAAACCGTAAGAGATGGACAAAAACTTACTGCACAAAAATTAGATCTCGTCATAACACACAATTTATGTTCTTTATGTTTTTGTTGCGGAGGTAACCGTTTCCGAGGTATTCCTTGTTGATTTCAGTTGAAAAATACTTATACTTTTCTCAGACAGGAAGTGTCCCGTCTTTCTCTTGTTCTACTGCTGGCCAAGCAAAGAAGCGATTTGTAATGACAATCCCATAACCACAGCTTTTAAAACATTTGACGATCAGTTTAGCCTAGTGCATTCCATTACTTGCCTTCTACTTATAAGGAAATAAGCAATAAGAACATTCTGTTAATGATTATCTTGATTAGCCAGGTGGAGAAAGAAACATAATCTTAATAAGTAGTTTGTAGAACAGCTAGAGAAAGTCATGTGAATATAACACATGTAATGTATAGAACTCAACATTACCTGGTGTGACGTACACAGCAAACACATTGTAGCATTATCGGTAGTCATTACAGGGCAGGCTATATCTTTGGACTACAGGAGTAACGCATTCCACATGGAATATCCGAGTATTTGAGATGAAACAGTTGGAGCAGCAGCAGCAGTAAAGTTGGGGCGAGGAGATGGAGTGTGAACTAGATACCGGCCTGCTAACACCGGCTCTTCTCCCTAGGGTGTTGTAGCTACCTAGAGAACTCTCTTATCTATACTAGCAGCTAGTAAGTGCCCACCAACATTATTGGTAATTCTTTAATTCCCACTATTCGCTACTCACGATCGCACCTAACTCCGCTTATACTTGTTATTCAGTCGCAGTAACGCTACAGCAGGCGTGACCAACTGGCTTGATTTTGTGCTAGAACACCGTGCACTGAAGTGGGTAAACACATGAGAAGCAGTGATGGTCTCTCGTTCCCTGCACGGTCAGCCCTGTGTCAATTTATAATGTGGGGAACGGAAATCAATCCAACACGTAAGCCATCGACTCCTCCCTGCCGGGGTTCCATTTATGTTCCATTTTAACTGTATGAAGATGTTACCTATCGACAACTCGTATACTGTTGTTATTCAGTTTCTGTTTTCTTTACACTTATCATTCATTAAAGCACACACACACCCACACACACACACACACACATTCACACTTTCATTCATACTTCCAGGCAATAGGAATAATCTTGGCTAGAGTAAAAATTTCCACCCCATTTGGGAATGGAACCAGAGATCGTTGGCGTAGCAGGCAGGTGCTCTACCAACTGAGCTACGGTGTCAGCGGAATCTTTTTTATTTATAGAAGGTGACATACATTTATTGGTTTCAGTAATTTTGTAATTTTTCAATTATTGAATATAATAGACTTGATTTAAATTGTGTTAGATACCAATTAATTACAATCATATTCACTGATGTGATAAATGTAAAAGCTTTTCCTCTGGATGACTTTTGCGAACCGTAAGAAATAGACAAAATCTGACTACACAAAAGTGTAGATCTCGTTAAAACACACATTTTATGTTTTCAGGTTCCTGAATACAAAAATACGCGTTATATTCACATGATTTTTCTCTACCTATTCTTCTGAAAATGTTCTGAAACCACATTCTTCTGTCTACTTCATTTTAATCGATACAAACATCTACAGAAATACTTTTATACTTATTTCCTTGTAGATACATCGGCATTGGGGTAATACAGTAAGCTTAGATGATAGTCAAATCTTTAAACAGCTGGTCGCTATATGGTAGTTTTCCGTCCTATTTCCTTGAACAGCGAAACACAACCATAAAGCGACTTCCTATTTGAGAAACGTATAAGTGTTGAAAACATGAAACCAATAACAAGATATATTTGGGAAATGGTTAATTTCACAGAAGAAATGTATTTGGCATATATTGTGTGTTTTGACGAAATCTGTGTTTATTGTGTAGTAAGTTTTCGTCCATGTCTTACGGTTTACCAGTTATGCAAAAGGCATATATAATGAAGAGGACTTCAAAGACTATTCCTAGAAAGTTCAAGATAACATTCCATTTGTCTTGAAAATTACTTAAATATGTAGTAATTTTAATAAAATCATTAGAGCCAGCTTTCATAAAATAAAAATTTCGAATCATTTAAAGGAATCATTTGCGGCATGGGAATTTTCTTGGAAAACCTTCAAGTTGTATCCTTGAAAAAATTAGAAATTAAATACTAGGTTTGGAATTTAAGCGTCTTCTCGTCAAGCTGTTCACACATACATACACGCAAATTGGGACCTTTTTCTAAAAATCCTTTTCAATTCAGGGGACCTTTTAACATATATTTATGGTGAAATTTTGGCATTAATTTATTGTATGGAATACAATACTTTCTCTAGCTGTATAGTACGTGGTAGGGAAAGTAATGCATTCAAACTAACGGAAGCAAAAAGTTGGCATACAAAGGTGTGTCTATACTTCAACTATACATTTCATTATAATTATGAATCACACTTTATACAAATTATGTAATCTAATCTCTATCTGAAGAATATTATGTGTTACATTTACATGCCCTTTCTCTGTCTTCTATAGCTTATTAGTAGCTCTACAAACTATTCTTACAAAAGCCACTCCTTTCTCTTTCACGTATGCACAATGTACATAGTAAACAGAGAAAGTATTGCATTCCACCCAAAATTTCGATACCGACATTTCACCGCAAATACATGCTTTGAGATCCCTTGATTCCAAAATAAATTTTAGAGAAAGTTCCCTGTGTATGTGTGTATGTGTGTGCAGCATAGCTCAAAAACGTAAAGTCCGTAAATACCAAACTTGATATTTAAGTTCAGTATTTTCCAAGGATGAGACACGAAGTTTTTCAAGAAAATCCCCTCACCCCAACTATCCTTTACATGGAATATTTTTCGAACATTATGATTTATCAAAAATAACTCTAGTGATTTTGATTAAAATGACATTTGTTTAAGACATTTTCATGACAAAGGAAATGTATATCTTGAATCTCCTACGAATAGCTTCTGAAATTCTCTTTATTCTGGATGACTTTAGCATAGCTTTAGTATAACTGGTAAACCGTAAGAGAAGGACAAAAACGTACTAAAGATAAAATGTAGATCTCATTAAAATACGCAGTTTATGTCATATACATTTTTATTTGTAGAGTTAACCTTTTTCGAGTTATTTATTTTATTGATTTTAAGGTGCTTTTAAACTTTTCTCAGACCGGATACAACTTTTCTTTTCATCTCGCTTCTTTTACTCCTAGCAAGCAAAGAGATCCGTATTTCAACTGTTTCACTTAGCGGCAGGTTTTTAAAAGACCTGGCTATCACTTTAGCCTAGAGTGTTCCCTTATTTCCCTTCTACTTACAAAGAAGCAAGTAATAAAACCAATTCTGGCAACGTTTATCTTGATTAGCATGATAAAATAATAATCTTTTGCAAGGAAAGTTCGTTTGTGGAACAGCTCAATGAGATACTTCTTCCTTACAAAAACAATGACATTCATACTGAAATAGACTTCCGATAATATTAAAGTTCAAGTTCTATTACATTATGTCGACCTTGCAGTATTTTCTTAGATAGCGTTTGATTTCTAATTTCCGAATATTCCATTTTTCCATGGTGACAAGAGATCAATCCATTGCCCATGGATGACACCATAGAACGTAATCTATACTTTGCGGACGTGAGATGGGGGAATTTTAACCGGAGACCTTCTCCTCTAAAGTGCTGTTCTTTTACAACAATTAAACGTTATACGGGATCAACGCTTTACTTCCCTTCCTAAGGAAGTCATAGAATTTTTACTTTCTCTGCACGCACTATATACATAGTGTATAGAGAAGGTATTGTATTGCACCCAAAAATTCGATACCGGGATTTCACCGGAAATATATGTTTTGAGACCCACTGGATCCAAAAAAACATTTTTAGAAAAATGTCCGTGTGTCTGTGTGTATGTGTGTATATCTGTGGGCAGCATAGCTCAAAAACGAAAAGTCCTTTAAATACCAAACACGAAGAAAATCCCCCACCCAAAACTACCCTTTATATGGAAAAAAGTTCGAAAAGTTTGACTCTCAAAAATGGCTGTAACGATATTGATTAAAATCTCTTATAGTTAATATATTTACATACCAAATAAAATGTATATCTTGAATTTTCTGGGAATAGGCTCTAAAGACCTCTTTATTCTGGATGATTTTTATTGAATTTTGCATAACTGGTAAACCAGTAACAGATAGACACAAACTTATGACACAAAAAAAATGCAGGTCACAATAAAACACACAATTTATGTCATATATATATATTTCGTGGGGCTGATCGTTTTTGAGATATTCCTTGTTATTGGTTTCAGCTTTAGAAAACATACTCTTGTCATACAGGAATTTGTTAACTCTTGTCCATAAAACAAAGGAACCAGTCTGATGGCAACCAGCTTTAGACTATCACTTTAACCTATGTTACTCCCTTATTTCGCTTCTACTGACAAGGAAGCAAATAATAAGACTATTTCTGCTAATTTTTCTCAATTAGCATGAAGTTAATAGAAGCATAAGCTTTTTAACAATAACTTGTTACAGAGATGTAGAGAAAGTCATGTGAATGGAACACATCATATTTTTTTTTTAAATTAAATAACGTTAGAAATGTGTCACCCTACCATTGTCTACTACCCGCACACTTTTTCTTGAGCCCTGCTCTCCTAGTGCTACGAACGATCTAACTCAAGAAGGCATGTAGCAAAAGGAACAATTGAGCATCGTTGTCAATGCTCCATTGTTATCACTTGGCATGTAACTATAATGCATTACCTTGTTATGGTTTACTTAGTGTTTAACCAACCCAAACAGTAATTTTAACCTTCAAATAACTGAAACATATCCAAGACTGTCAACATGACACTGCCCTTAAAGTGCATTTAAATTGCTTCCCCTGAATTAAACTGTAATCATAATGGTTAATTTCTTAAATATGTGAAACATAACCTCACAATGGCCTTTTAAATCAACCGTTTGTTAACATGTAAAAATACAATGGCGGAAATTTTGTCTCGCGGCTTTCTGTGATATTTAAAGCACGACTACGTAAAAGACATAAAAATCATGTTCATATCCTACGACAACAACGTCAATTAACCCTCCTGGGTGGTGTGGTGGTAGAGTGTCTGCTTCACATTCAAAAGGTCGTGAGTTCGATTTTCGCTTAGGGCGAGTTACCCGGATAAGTTTTTTTTATTCGGGGTTTTCCCTTATCCTGAGAAGATGAATGTCGAGTAGCTTTAAGTTCCATGGACCCCGAGATCATTTGAGCATCATTTTACAAATTTCATTCATTGTCCGATATGACCAACCAGACTAAAGGACGTTAAGCTGCAAAAAAAAAAAAAAAAAAAAAAAAAAAAAAAAAAAAAAGCATTAATAGAGCGGAAGAAAAAGTGTGCGAGGGGTACTAGAGTACATGGTAACCACTACAACACTAAGGGAAGCTACCGATAATTTGGCAACAAATAATTTAACAAAATAGATCATTCAGAAAAAATGTACAATTGAAATCAGGTGATCTAAATAAAGTAAAAGAGAAGTGGAAGAACATTGTTTGTGTACCCCAAAGCGGTGTTGTAATAGCCTTCCTTGATTTGTAATCCAGAGCGTACATTCTCAACTTTTCTGTGGAACAGAAACGCCACAGAATGCCGTGTTTCACACATTAAGGCTTTTGTGCGTAATTGCTTTTTTTCTGTTTCATCGTGTGGATGAGATAATTCAGATGGTAATATAGACTGGCAGTTCGTGAATTGAGTTCATTACAGCACAGTGAAAAAATTTACAATTTAGATGTTTACTAAGGCTACTGCTAATTATCTTTCCACAAAAGATAAATTAAAATGATTCAATGCGTGCCTTGCGCTGTTACGAAGTTCACATTCTTCTAGAAATGCAGCGTATAGTAAAATAAAAGAATAACATATCAGTTTGACAATACAACTCGATTTTATTACTGGTGAGTTGTGTGTCCTTGATGGAATTATTGGTTCAGCTTGTGTAAATTATGGGAAACTGTAGTGATTTTGCACTAAGAGGAATTTTATCTTTAGGAACAGGTCACTTCTTTTCAATGACACAATAAAATATAACCTTTTATTTACTTTCTCTATTACTTAACTAAATTGCACCCAAAATGACATTCTGATTTTACCAGAAATGTACGTTTTGAAACTACCTGAAATAAAATAATAATTATACCATATTCTGTTAAATTCACATGACCTCTATCCATTATTCAACAAACTATTCTAAAAACCTTAATCATCAGTCTATTGCACATTAATCCAGATAAACAGTTGCAGAATTGTAGGTAAAACAGGAATAGGTGAATACAATACGTTTAAATGCTATCAAATCTTTTTATTGCTATGTGATTTGTAATTCTTTGCTTGACCAGATAAAGAGAAACGAATAGGTAACTATTTTCAATTTGAGAAAAGTGTACGTATTTTAAAATTGAAACAAATAAAAAATAATATTTCGGAAGTAGGTGAACTCTACAAAAAGTGCATTTGACACAAATTGTATGTTTTAACGAGATCTATATTTGTTGTTTAGAAGTTCTTGTCTATCTCTTGTGGATAACCAGTTATGAAAATCATTCAGAATGAGGAAAACCTTAGAGGCTATTCTAGAAAATCCAAGATGTTAACTTTATACTCATAAACATTTCTTTAAGTATATACCTAGTAATCAAAATCTTTAGTCATTTTAAAGAAAATAGAAACGTTAGAAAAATGTTCCACTTACAGAGTAGTCTGTGGTGGGAGAATTTTCTTGATTTACCTGTCGTATCCTTGATACTGAATTTTAATATCTATCAAATTTGATATTATAGTTTTCACAGATACACTACAAACCAGCACAAACACACAAAAACACGCAGGTCATTCTCTAAAAATGTTTTTTTTTTGTATTATTCGGGGTTCTCTAAATGTGTATTTCTAGTGGAAAATTGTGGTGGAATGTAATACTTCCCCTACCTACTGGAATAGAGAACGAACTAAAAGTCTATTAAATACCAAAATTGATGTTCAATCTCGGCTCTTCCAAGCGACAAAAAGATTTTCAAGTTAGAGAAGCATAGCATTTCGTCTAAAAACTCGATACAGCGATACGCCTTTAAACAGTATAACTCAAAAATATAATATGTTCCATTCATATAACTTTCTCTAGCTGTTCCATATGCACACTCTTCTTACAAAAGATTATTCTTTTATCTATACCATACTAATCGAAATAAACATTAGCCGAATTGATCTTATTACTTACTTCGCAATGAGTAGAAGGGAAATAAGGGAATACATTAGGCTAAAGTGATAGTTACATATTTTAAAAGCTGGTCGTTATGTAAAACAATTGAAGTTCGGTTCGCTTTGCATGGTTCCTGTTTGAGAAAAGTTAGGTAGTTTAAAATTAAAGCCAATAACAAGGAATATATCGAAAACGGCTAGTTCTTCAAGAAAAATGCATATGAATAAATAATGTGTTTTAACTACATATATTTTTTGTATAGAAAATCTTTGTATCTCTCTTATGGTATAACCGTTATACAAAATTTTGCAAAACTTATCCAGAGTAAAGAGGTCTTCAGGCCATCCAAAAAATAATTTTATTGCGATATCATCATCTTTAATATATGGCATTTTAATCAAAACCATTAAAGCTATTTTTTAGAAAATCGAAAATTTCTAAACAAATGTTCCATGTAAAGGGTAGTTGGGATAGGAGGATTTTCCTGAAAATCTTCGTGTCACATCCTTGGAAAACACCATACTTCATTACCAAGTTAGGCACTTAAATACATGCTTTCGTCTTTGAGTAATGTTCTTCACTGAAACACACAAACAAACACACACACGAACATTTTTCTAAAATGCTTAATGCTTTCAGTGGTGCTCAAAACACGTATTATCAGTGAAATATCAGTATCGAACTTTTGTGCGGAATGCATTTTCCTTCTGTACTTTCTTTTTGCATCTTACATTGTAGAGTAAATAAAAATGTGAATATTTTCGACCTTGTTGTTAGCCTACTTATTAATATAATTATAAGGTATGCTCTTAGGCTTCACAGTTGGGCTTTTAAATCAGAAAATTTAAAGTCACAAATGGATGTTAATTGTTCATGTACCGTCTAGGTAAAGCACCGTATTGAGCTTGAAATTAATTTTTTCTAAATTATCTTTTTCTTCATAATGCTACTTGGACCATAGTTATGAGTTATTAATTTGAAATTTTTAGGAGAGCTTTGGAATCTTAGATTAAAAACTTTTGTGCTCTCTTTTCCTTAGCCAAATATATTAAATGGCTCCCCTGAGCTCTATGCTATAGACCCAAATTGAAAAGGTTGAGCAATTTAATAAAACAACATTAGCTTTCAGTTTCTTTAGCACGTATGTACAGTGTATATATTGGATAGAGAAGGTATTATATTCCACCCAAAAATCCGATACCGAGATTTCAGTAGAAATACTTGTTTTAGCGCCCTCTGAATAAAAAAAAAAATTAGAAAAAAGTCCACGCCCGTGTGAGTGTGAACACGATAACTCAAAAGCGAAATGTCGGTTAAATACTTTAGTTTAGTATTTTTCAAGGATGCGATATGAAAGCTTTTGGGGAAATTCCCTCACATCAACTATCCTTTAAATTAAACCTTTTTAAATGACTAACGATTTTGATTAAAATAGCAAATATATATTTTTATGACAAAAAATTTTTCTTGCAATAGTCTCTGAAGACCTCTCCATTCTGGAACTGTCTCGGAGATATTCCATGTTTTAGCTTTAAACCACTTGAACCTTTCTCAAACGGGAACTCATCTTTCTTTTCGTCTCTCGTTTATTTAATCCTATAAAGCAAAGAGAACCGAATTTCAAATATTTCATATAGCGACCGGCTTTTAAAAGATTTCAATATCGATAGTGCATTTACTTGTTTCCCTTTTATTTACAAAGAAGCAAATAATAAGACCAATTCTACAAGGCTACATTCACATGGCTAAAGCGGTAGTCAAATATGTAAAAGCTGGTCGCTATGTGAAACAATTGATCCCGTTTGAGAAAAACAGCTTAAATTTTAAACCAATAACAAGGAATATTTACAAATGGTCAATTCTACAAGAAAAACGTATATGACACAAATTATCAATTTTAACGAGATCTAAATTGTTTGTATAGTAACCTTTTGTCTATCTCTTACAGTTGAACATTTAGGCAAAATTCTGCAAAACTCATCCAGAATAAAGGTCCTAGAAAATTCTAAATATACATTTTATTTGTGATGCAAATATCTTTAATGTATGGAATTTTAATCAAAATCGTAAGATCCATTTTTAAAAAAAACAAAATGTTGAAAAAATGTTCCATTGTAAAGGATAGTTTGTTGTAGGGGGATTTTGTTGAAAATCTTGTGCACATCCTTTGAAGATACTAAACATAAAGATGGTATTTAACACACTTTTCGTTTTTGAGATAGGCACACACACACACTTTTCTGCTATTTGTTTTTTTTGTTTTTGTTTTTTAGCATGAAGTAAATAGAGGCATAAGCTTTTTATAATTAATTTATTGCAGAGACGTAGAGAAAGTCATGTGAACGGAACACATAAGATTCTTTATGTGATGGTACATATTAGACAAACGTGTATTTGGCACGTGCGGAGCATTTTTTCTAAAATTCTGATGATTTGCACATTATCTTCCTCTATAAGATCTCAAAAGGTCTGCTGTTTTATTGTTTGCAATCAGTGTTGCCAACATTCGACACTCAGAAAACCGCAGTGGCATATAAAAATGAATCGTTTTTCTGAACTGAAAGCCGTATGTACCAATTTTTAACAAAATATTTCATAGTGCATATCAGTAACACAATGCAGTAAGCAATCATCCAAATATGAACTAAAAATCTGATGTGTTTCACTCATATGACCCCGTTTCTAAATATAAACTATTCTTACAACAGATTATTTATTTATCTACATCATGCCAATTTAGATAAACCTTAGTAGAGTGCATCCTGAGAAAACTCATGTTAAACTCACTTTTCAACACCGTTTTTGAATGTCAATAATCGATCCCAAAATTTCATCTTCACATCCTGAGGAAGTGCGGTGTCAATCTTCATCATATGCCGTGGTTTTTATTTATTTATGTAATATGCCCCATCACTGTCATACATGCACACATACTGTGAGCAGAAATATCAGTGAAGGGTGCACTCAGCGCTCTACATTCGCCAACATCGACATGAGGAGCAAAAGCAATGACAAAATCTTACCAAAGTTGTGCCATTTTCTAATTCCACATGGTCTACTTGTAAAACTTTTCTGAATCGTATTAAATCCTTTAAATGCTGCAGGGAAACCCAGGGAATTCCAAGTAGCATTCAAATTATAGTACCTATACAATATGCGGAAAATAAATTTCAAAAATGATTTTACTTATATAGTAGAACCGGATTTACTACTGCGGTTCAACGGTCCAACCGGACGCCTTACAGATAAGACCAAAAAACTGCAAACAATGGTTTAAATCGTACGGTTGGCAACACTATTTGCAATACATGGTCGAGACACGCTGTAGACTCGCTCTCGTGTTTACAAGTTTAAGTAATCATCGCACAGAGGTCCAAGAATTGTTTATTACAGCGGTTTCTTATCTCTTCACGAATGTAGGTCACGGTCACAAGCACACCAGTTCTAATTCAGGCAGTAAAATTGCATTCTGTGCATTCAGATGCGATTTATAAGTGCACAAACTTGTATACTTGATCGGCATAAATAAACTACTAATGCTGATTAGTAATAAAATATGCGCGTGCTGGTTCGGTCATACGTCATTCGTAATTTCAACTGGTAAACCAAGATCCAGAGTTGCAATTGCTTAAAGAAACGTGAAATTTCTCCATCTTTCGAATTCCAAAAGGACGTGTGAAGGTGTGTGCCTACAGTTTACATTCCTTTGGAATAATCATGGATATTTACGCCTTTAACCTTACATAACGAACAGTGAAAGTCAATAGTATTTCTGGAATCAAACCTCGAAGATGAAAAGATTAACGCGAGTGACTTGTAGGTATACACTATATGTATGTGCAGGAATGCAGAGGCAAGTGAGACTGAATTTTGCAGTAGTAAATAAAGTGCTGATACAGTTAGAAAAACTTCTTATTAGATTGTTCATCAAATAACAAATTGGGTCGCTACACAAATAGTTTCTATAGAACCGTAGTTGCATAACGTAATCATTACTGATAACCGTTACATGTAACCGTTGCGCGTAAATAACTCTAAGTCACACCTCCAGTTGGCTAGTTCCAAAGATACATGCAGAACGCCTCCAACACGAAAATCGAAATATCCAGTATGACTGAATTGTAGAACAATTTTCAGCAAAATAATTTACTTCAAATGGTGACAATTGAATGTATGTAAACCAGGGATAAATAGTAGTGTTAGACGAGTAATACAAGGGCACTGTAATAGTAAACAATCTGATATGTTCCATTCACAAGACTTTCTCTACATCTTTATAACAAATTATTGTTAACAAAGCTCATTCTTCTATTCTACTTCATGCTAGTCGAGATAAACATTAGCCTATAAACGGCCTTATTACTTAGCTCCTTATAAGTAGAAGGGAAATAACAGAATACACTGGGCTAAACTGATAGACAAATGTTTTAAAATGTGGTTGCATGGGATTGAAATCCGTTTCTTTGCGTAGCCAGGAGTTGATAAACGTATATGCGTAAGCTTTCACGGCCGGTGTCCATAGTTTTAAAATTTAAAATTTTCGGGCTATTTTGCCGTGGTCTGTAGGTTAAAATATGTTTAGTTAAAATATTTCTACCTAACGTTTCGTCCCTGTCTGTGAGGGACATCTTCAGAGGAAATGTGCTCACGTCGCTAACTCGAAAAGAATAACAACAGTGCGGTTTATAGCCAGTATATATATTCGGACACAGGTGGGCGGGGTCAAGTGGACGGGTTCTAGTTGTGTTTATTTAGCCTGGAGGTTACGGGGCTGGGAAAGTATAGGGAACCAGGTGGAGTTTAATTTAAGACCTTCGTCTTTGTTAAAGTTGTTTGTGTTTTTATAAATCTCAATGGCGTCTCTGTATACACGGGGGTAATAATTTTTAGTCGTAGCTATAACCTCTACTTTATCATATTGCATACGGTGGTCATCCAAAGATAAAACATGCTGTGCCACGGCTGATTTTTCTGTTTGTCCGAGGCGGCAGTTTCTTTTATGCTCTGTGATGCGTGTATTGATGCTACGTTTTGTAGTGCCGATGTAAACTTGGCCACATGTGCATGGGATTTTGTAAACACCAAATTTACAAAGTGGATCGAGTCGGTCTTTATCAGCTAAAGACCGACTCGATCCACTCGGACAAACAGAAAAATCAGCCGTGGCACAGCATGTTTTATCTTTGGATGACCACCGTATGCAATATGATAAAGTAGAGGTTATAGCTACGACTAAAAATTATTACCCCCGTTTATACAGAGAGGCCATTGAGATTTATAAAAACACAAACAACTTTAACAAAGACGAAGGTCTTAAATTAAACTCCACCTGGTTCCCTATACTTTCCCAACTCCGTAACCTCCAGGCTAAATAAACACAACTAGAACCCGTCCACTTGACCCCGCCCACCTGTGTCCGAGTATATATACTGGCTATAAACCGCACTGTTGTTATTCTTTTCGAGTTAGCGACGTGAGCACATTTCCTCTGAAGATGTCCCTCACAGACAGGGACGAAACGTTAGGTAGAAATATTTTAACTAAACATATTTTAACCTACAGACCACGGCAAAATAGACCGAAAATTTTAAATTTTAAAACTATGATAAACGTATGTTCGCGTATGACAAATATGTAAGTATTATAAAACTGAAACCAATAACAAAGAATATCTCGATAACGGTCAACTTCACGAAAAAAAATATGACAAATGGAGCGTTTTAAGGGGATCTACATTTGTTGTGAAGTAAGTTTTTGTCTATCTCTTACGGTTTAACAAACATACAAACTTCAGAAAAATTCATCCAGAATAAACAGATCCTCAAAGGCTACTCCCCCAAAAATTGTTTTATTTGTCATGTAAATATTTAAATATAAGAGATTCTAATAAAAATTGTAAGAGCCATTTTTGAGCAAACCAAAAATTTCGATTTTTTTTCCATATATAGCGTAGATGGGGTGGGGAGAATGTCTTGATAAAGCTTCGAGTCGCATCCTTGGAAGATACTGAACTTAAATATCAAGTTTGGTATTTAACCGACTTTTCGGTTTTGAGCTATGCTGTCCACAGACACACACACACATACACACAATAACACACACAACGGATGTTTTTCTAATTTTTTTTTTGGGGGGGGGGATTCAGTGAGTCCCAAAACATGTATTTCCGGTGAAATCTCGATATCTAATTTTGGGTGCTGATTAATACCTACTCTATACACTATGTACATAGTACGTGTGGAAACACGTGCAAATTAAAACTTCTGCCCATTAAAGGACAAACAAGAGACAAACTACTGTCCAATAGGCAATCTGAATTTTAAAAAGATGTGTGTGAATTTTTGATAAAACTTAACATTCCATTTAGCAAAGTAAACAACACTTACTTTAAAGTTATATTTTTAGGGAAAAATAAACACATGAAGAAGTTCTTTACTTCAACAGCGTTATTTAGTATGAACAAGTATTACGTACCAACACCAAAATATTACTAATAAGATGATAGGGATATGCAATGATGTGCAGATATCATAGTTATTTTACCATCACAGGCGTCATGGAGTACACGTAAATTACAGTAATGAACACATACCCTCATTTTTGTCACGGCCTAATAAAAGTAATGCAATGTTGTACGGGCAGAATAAAACCACTTTTCTTTTCACCCTATTATACCGCACCTCCACCTGTTTTTAAGTATCACGTGACGAACTTACCCCTTACCTCTTCTTATATAGACCGTGTCTCATAGCCTTCATAATAATAATAATAAGAAGAAGAAGAATTATCATAATTATTATTAGCATTATCATTATATAAGACTAGTCGTTACATATACCTATGAAATTTAGGAAATTAAAGA
Source organism: Hymenopus coronatus (assembly GCA_030762935.1). NCBI lineage: Eukaryota > Metazoa > Arthropoda > Insecta > Mantodea > Hymenopodidae > Hymenopus > Hymenopus coronatus. Next base: position 88,766,564 of record CM060894.1, on the reverse strand, counting down.
GACAATTAAACTGTCAACTTACGAAAAGAAAATTAGTGATAAGAGAATCAAGTCAAAGGTAAAATACATTGACTTCAAAACAAAGTAGATATAATTTATTTTGCGAGAGCAAGTAGACTGAGTTGGTTTGAGCAGTTAAAAAAAGATGGAAAAGCATTGTATGGAATAAACACTCGGAGGTGGTAAACGGAAAGAAGTGTGACGTCTCCCCAGCTGGAGTTATTATTGAGAGTGTTGTTCGGCATGAAAAGAGCAGCAGTGGCGGAGCTAACCAATTTTAAAGGAGAGTGACCGGGTATCAAAATATATCTTGCAATCTTTCTTCCTCAAATGAGGCTTTATAAATCTTTTTTCCGGTGTAAAGTAGAACGCTAACACCTTTTCTTGAACCAAATTTATCAATGCAAGGCTTAAAGGTAGACAAAGAAAACGCAGGGACAGGTTTTCTCCGGATTCTCCGGTTTCCTCCGCCATCGCATTCCACCGGTGCTCCTCTTTATTCATATATCACCAGTGTCATCGCCTGCGGTAGCACAAGTAGTAAAAGCGGGCGTTAAACACTATTAAAATAAATAGAAATACGTATTATTGATAGAAGGGTAGCTTCATTTAAACTGGAGCGTTATCACTCTTAATGTAGTTCAATGTTTTATAATCATAACTGAAAGTTTATTTTCTATGCCGATTAGTTTTTGCAGAATTAAAATATTGTCTGAAGTTAAAGTAGCACAACTGTTTATAACACAATAAACATTCAGGCTTTTTACGATTCTCAATACAGAAATAATCAGTTTCTCATTCTAAGCGAAATTAGTATCTAGTATTCTCGTGTGCCGTTTTCAATGAAACGTCTCTTACTGCTGTTATTCGTCATGTACACATTTAAGCAGGCACAGTGGAGTGGGTAAGGAAGGAATGACAATGTTTGCGCATTGAGCAAGTTCCCCAGGCCTGATACAGATATGGAAGCCAGTAGGTGGAAGAGCAGTCAGAAGACTAAAGCTCGCTGGGAGACGACGTTATGAAATACGGAGAATGAAAATAAACTGATGGACAATTCTAACGAAGGACAGAAAAGAAATGAAGCAATTTATCGTTGACGCCAAAACATAAGTTGCAGTGTATTAAGAAAAAAAAAAAAAAGCAAAAGAAATTATTATGGCTCTGAATTTTAATTTACTTAAATTGAGCAGCGTAGTGATGAGCATTTTTTAAAAACTTCTGGTTGATGGGATTTTTAAACATGATTTTGAAATTACATACGTAATGTCTAAGGTACAGCAGTGTCACCGATCCTACCATTCGATCCCAGAGAGATCTGCAGCAAGCCGAGGAGTTTGATAGAAAAAAAAATCTGATGTGTTCCATTCAAATGATTTTCTCTACATTTCTGCAGAAAATGTTTTTTTTAAAAAGCTTATGCTTCTACTTACTTCATGCTATTCGAGAAAAAAATAGCAGAAATAGTCCTATTACTTACTTCCTTGTAAGTACAAGCGAAATTAGGGAGTACCATATGTTAAAGTGATAGTCAAAAGTTGGTTGCTATGTGACTTGTTTGTACAGATAGGAGTTGACAAATTCCTGTATGAGAAAAATATAAATTTTTCAAAGCTAAAACCAATAACAAGGAATATCTCAAAAACGACCAACTCCACAAAAAATGTATGTATCATGAATTGTGTGTTTTAACGTGCTCTACATTTGTTGTGTGTTAGGTTTCGGTCTATCTCTTACGGTTTTGGCGGTTATGCAAAATTCCGTAAAATTCATCCAAAATAAAGTAGTCTTCAGAGGCTATTCCCAGAAAATTCAAGACATACATTTTATTTGTCAGGTAAGTATCTTTAATATACGATATTTTAATCAAAGTCGTTAGAGACATTTTTGAGAAAATCAAAATTTTCGAAAAAAAGTTCCATCTAAAAAGTAGTTGGGGGTGGGGAGATTTTCTTGAAAATCTTCGTGTCGCATCCTTGGAAGATACCAAACTTAAATACCAAGTTTGGTTTTTAATGGACTTTTCGTTTTTGAGTTATGCTGCTCACAGATACACACACACACACACACACACACACACACACGGACATTTTCCTAAAAATGCTTTTTTTGGATTCAGGGAGTCTCAAAATATGTATTTCCGGTGAAATATCGCTATCGAAATGTTGGGTGCATTAAAATACCTTCTCTATACACTATGTACGTGTAGAGAAAGTAATATACATACGAATCATGCGCCCCTAATTTAACTTTGAAATATAATCTTCCATTTAAAATTGGTTCAACATCGGATTACTTTTTGGTAGATAGGGAGGTGTAGCACATTTAATGTGGACGTATTTAAAAAAGGATCACCATTTCTCAAAAATGGTTACGCGACAGAGTAATTGATGTTACCAAAAATTCTTTAAAAAGCCTGAATCACAATTTAGAGTTAGTTTAGTATGTAATTGTTTCTGTTGTGAGTATAACTATCGCTTCTTCTCTCGCTGTTTACCCTCCTCGATGTTGGGAATACACCCTCCAGCACTTATATCAATTGAGGAGCAGAGGCTCTGTATCAGAAAGAAGACAGGATGGATGATCAGCCCCTTGCCTGGTATGAAAGTGAGAAGGTGGATGATATGAAATTATGGTGAAATGGATGATAGAAAAGATGATTATGGAACAGCTGGTATATGAATGGCGGAGGAAACCGGAAGGCCCAGAGAAAACTGGCCTAGATGCCGCTTCGTTTTCCACAAATCCCACATGCGGTTCCCTGGAATCGAACCCATTTTTGGTAAGAAATAAGTATCTAAACCAGTCATGATGCTTATTGATTTTCGTAGTTTAATTTTAGTTATATGCCTTTATTTTTATTTTCTTTAGCACGTATGTACATGTACATAGGCAGAGAAGGTATTGTGTTTCAACCAAATTTTCGATACCGAGATTTCACCGGAAACATGTTTTGAGACCCTTTAAAGAAAAAATTAGAAAAAATGTCAATGTATGTATGTGTTTGTGTGTGTGTGGGGGGGGGCAGCATAACTCTAAAAGAAAAAGTCCGTTAAATACCAAAATTTGGTATTTAAGTTTAATTTCCCAAAAATGCGACACAGATTTTAAAGGAAAACCTCCCACTCCAAACTACTCTTTATATGAACATTTTTCGAAATGTTGTTCTCAAAAATGGCTGTAACGATTTTGATTAAAATGAAGATTAAAGAGTTGACTCAAGATAGTTATATGACAAAATGTATACCTTGAATTTCCTGGAAATAACCTCTGAAGACTGAAAGAGTTTAGCATAAATGGTAAACCCTAAGAGATAGACAAAAACGTACTACACAAAACATGTAGATCTCCTTAAAACACACTATTTATGCCCTTTACTTTTTTTTTTTTTTTTTGTGTAGAACTAACCGTTCCCGAGATATTCCTTGTTTTTGCTTTGAGGTTTAACATACAAAATCTCAAACAGAAATTATCCCTGTTTCTTGGTTATGCAAAGTAGAGAATTTCAAAGACAATCGTATAGCGACAGCTTTTAAAACATTTGACTAGCGCTTTAGCATAATGTATTCCCTAAGTTCCCTCCTGCTTATAAGGGACTAAATAACAATATCATTATCTTAATGCTTATCTCGATGATCATTGAGTACAAAGAAGAATAATATGTTGTAAGAAGTCTATTTGTAGAATAGAGAGAAAAAAAACCATCGAAAGGAACACATAAGCTTTTTTATTTTCGTATACTAATTGATATTATTAGTTCGATTTAATCTCTTGCTTTCATCTGTAACTCGTCTTCTATTTTCTACTCTATTTCAAAGTTTATTTGTGACCCCAATGGTCACCAATAATGTCGGCTGATGGCTCATTTTGATTAAATATATGTATGCATAAGGTAATTATTATAGAAAAAATGTTCCGAATTTTCTGGTTATTGCTTAGATTTAACCGAGGTTTTTTTAAGGGTAAAGGAATCTTACTATTTACTCAACAAACCTTAATAGCTTTTATTGTAAAACAGGTTGTTATAAAACTTGTTTAAATGCATTTGTCTGTTAGAAATATTACACTGAGGTCTGAAGTGACAGTTCACTGTTACTTCAGAAGGTATAAAAATAACCGATAGCAATGAAATAGCAAGTTCAATGGTTCAATAGGTCATTAGCTATAGAGCATTACGTCGAACATCCCTGAACTCCTCTCCTATGATCATGGGAAGCTTCTTTCCTCTTTAACACATGTTTTTTTCGCTGGGCTTTTCCCTAAACTTTCCCATTAATTGTTCTAGTTTACGATTCGCTTTTATTATGTTGTTCCCAGAATATAAACTGTGTCACGTAGAAGCAAAAAGCCTACACAGCACTCGACACCATTTCACATTTCTCCGAATTTTATCAACTTTTAAATGAGATTTTGTGGCGTGCCTGCTTAGAAATGTAATCATTCTCATTATGTATCTGAAATTGCTTTACATTAAACACTTGCTTTTTAGCTTTATGCACAAATATAGACGAAAACTTCTAGGGGTTGGTAACATTGCTGATTTTTACTCAGGAAAGAAAGGGTAGGTATTCTAACCCCCCACCTCCCAGTAGCTTATTTTCTTCAAGAAGATAGTATATACTAGTATAAAGAGGGAACATTTGTTATGTCTGTCTGTCTGTCTGTATTATGTACATCTATATATGTGTATATGTATATATGCACACAGGGTCTAAAACCACTCAATTTATTCTGATATTGCTTTCACTACTGAAATATCTAGTTCTTTCTAAAATACATGAGGTATAAAATACCTGCTTATTTAATTCATAAACTTCCGGAGGTCAAACAATTTATAAAACCTACATGTTATGTAGTATAATACGAACATAGTTGGAGTTATAAACATACTTGTAAAGAACCTCTGACTTTCAGTGAGATTGCCATGGGAGAGAAAATAGTGTATTTGCACTGAAGATGCGTGTAAAATAAGGCAAATACTGCATATATACATACCTATATATACCTATCCCAAATATAAGTAGCAGCCAGATTGCTAGATGCTACCAAAATGTAAATACTAATCTTTCATCTTGGATACCAGAAATAAATTACCATATCAGAGAGTTAATTGTTGTTTTGCCTTCCGTATCATATAATAATAATAATAATAATAATAATAATAATAATAATAGTAGTAGTAATAATTTATTGCGAGAGAAGTCTCAATTTTATTATAGATTTAGTGTTCTTATAATAATTTAAACCAAACTACGTTGGTCATACAAAACAATGTAAAAGAACAGCGAACATTTACAAAAGAGGAAATAATAAATAATATGAGTTAAAGCTTTGCTTCACATCATTCATTTGTATGTCATTACAGCAGCCAAAGGAAGCATTTGAAACGCAAGCTTCCGCGACAGTAAATTCCGTTAATTTGTGAATAGAACTTGTTATTTTACTAAATATGCTATTGTTTATATGATTACAGGGCCTTAAACTGTTTCTCAACTGAAGTAATGCATTTTAAGTGTTATTATTGCCATGATTATGATCACCCTCATCAACTACCTCTTCCTGACTCTCTTAGGCTCGAAATTGATCAGCATTTTCTCTCGCTACTTTTAAATTCAGATAAGAGCTCTCTGTGGATAGTATTTCGCTGAAACAAGTCGCACCCCGAGGAGAAAAAGTAAAAAGCACGCATTGGAGTAGCCAGAACTTATTTTGCAGTAGATCTAAAACCGCTATCTTCCTTGAACTTTTATATTGTGTCGCGAAAATAACTATTTTATCAGCACTCCTAAGATATAAAAATACATAAACTTCCCTTACACCGAAAATTCACAGTAGTTAGACAAGTGCCTTCAAGAATTAGTTTAAATTTAATTAAGTGTAATGTTTACATTTATAACCTTCATTAGTGTGTGAGTGATGATAATAATAATAGTAATAATAGTAATAATAGTAATAATAATTATAATGATGATGATATTATTATTATAATAATAATAATTATAATGATGAAGATGATGATAATAATAATAATAATAATAATAGTAATAAACGAAGGAGTTTTATGCTCACTATAAAGTCCTTTTCTATTTTGTTTTTACTGATGAAGCTTACTCACTGACGAAGGTTACTATTTAAGAAGTGGCTCCATCTACGAATCATTAGGCGTATGCTGCTCGGATATTACGTTAATAATTTACACAAATGAAAGAGTAGAACTGTATTTAACTATAGTAATATCACACAGGAGCAATGCGACACACGTGAAATTTGTGGAGGACAAAGCGGCGCTGGGACGGGTTTTCTCCGGGTTCTCCGGTTTACCCCACCATCGCATTCCACCGGTGCTCCATCTTCATCCATATATCATCCGTGTCACTGCCTGCGGTGCCATAAGTAGTTAAAGCGGGCGTTAAACACTACAAAAAAAAAAAAAAAAAAAAAAGACAACACAGGAGCAATAAGCGGCGCAAGAACAGGTTTTCTCCGGGCTCTCCGGTTTCCCCCGCCATCTCATTCCATCGGTGCTCCATCTTCATTCCATGTATCACCAGTGTTATCGCTTGCGGTGTCTTTGTAAAAGCAGGCGTTAAAGACTATAAAAAAAAAACCAAAAAAAAAAAAAAACACAGGGGCAACATTGTAAAAAAAAAACGCGTTTAATTAAGCCTTTACTTGGGACAATAATCTCAAAGGTCACATGATTTTTCTAGCTCAGCCAGCCAATGGAGCTGTTTGTTTACAATTATTATTATACTACTTCTGCTGATACTACTATCTATGGTTAGTGAGAGAAGTTGGCCTAGGGTGTATTGCTGTGGGGCTTGTTTCACAATGTTTACAGTCTTTGAAATCTGTTTCACAGTGGAACTTTGTAAAATTCAACTTTGAAAATAAAGCTTAAAAGCTTAGGAATGAAATTTTATATTGAAAGCGCTTTGTTTCAGAATAAATACTTGTTTCACACATTTTTAAATCGTATTTTTAAAGTAAGCAGTTTATCAATAAGGTCTGTAAATCAAGCTATGTCTAGCAATATTTTAGCCAAACACTAAGTACATAAAGGGGTATACAATGTTTAGTACGAACACAGCAAAATATCACAATGGTATTTAACAGCAGTTCCAATAATTCAGATAATGGTCGTGTTCATGTAGGGGAAGATGGAAGAACATTTTAGGTTCAGAACAGCTTATTATTCGCATATTTGTTAGAAAAAGTAGGACTGGAACTTAACATTGCTATGAATAATTTCTGACATATAATTAGTAAACATCAAAACATTCTGATGCGTGAATGTAACACACAACATTCACATGACGTTCTCTACCCTCTATCGCTTATTATTAGTGGGTATATAACCTATTCTTACTAAAGTTTATATTTTTGTTTAATTCACTGTAATTGTGATAAACCTATTCAGAAATGGCTACAATACATATTTTGTTATGGATTTAAAGGGAATAGCGATAGTCAAATGTTGAAAAATGGACGCTATATGCTGTCCTTAAAATTCGATGCCCTTTGCGTGCAATCGCGAGAAACAATAATTGAAGATCGAAAAGACTTTCCTCTTAACGGTTACCGTTTATAATAATATTATGAAAAATGTCTTTCGAATGAAGAGAAATTCACACTCTGTTCCCAGAAAATTCAAGATATACATCTTATTTGTTGTATAAATATCATTAATATAGGATATTTTAATCAAAATCTTTTTGGAAAATCAAACATTTCGAAAAATTTCCATATAAAGAATGTTTGGGGTGCAAGAATTTTCTTGAAAATTTTTGTATCGCATCGTTGCAAAGTACTAAACTTAAATACCAAGAGTGGTATTTTCCCAACATTAGTACTCGAGCTAGGCTTTTCACTAGCATACACACACACACACAAATTTGGGAATTTTCTAAAGTGTCTTTTATGGGACCCCAAAACACATTTCGGCATCGATTTATTCGGAGGAATGCAATACTTCAACTTGCCATACGTATAGGTAAAGTATAAATATGACACACTTTTAGCTTTTATGAAACCAGACTAGTGAGACTCTTTAAAAACTGCGAGCATTATTTCCCATGTTAAATCCTTACGTCGAGGGTTTTAATTGCCATCCTGTATAAAACGCTCCGTGCTTAACCTCAAAGCTGACACACGCAGACACTGTTTTTTCTAAAATCATTTTATGTAGGGAACCATTGAAATCTCCATATCGGATTTTGGGTTGAAATGCAGTACTTCCTCTACTTACTAAATGTAAATAGTAGAGAAAGTAAAATGCATTTTTAGAAGAAGTTTCATATGTGTGTGAACAGCGTAACTCAAAAACAAAAAGTTGGTGAAATACACTACTTGCAATTTAAGTTCAAAGTTGTCGTATCAACCATATAATCATATTAAATTTCCAGGTTTTATTGGCATTTCCGTTTCGCAATAACATTCTCGTATTCTAACTAGAATCAGATGTATTGCATACCTGTTGAGTTCGAAGCCGTGAAGGTGGCGTTGTGAACTAGAACTGTTAGGGGGCGTGGCAGAAAACTGGACCGATAAACTCTCTCCGTTCACCTGCATCATCAAATTTAAAGTCCGCTACTCCACGGCGCGCTAGTAAGAACGCTGACGTCAGTTTCCACAGAAAAGTTTTCATTGCCTCGTAACCGGCGCGTAACGACATTAGTTGCAGATGGCCAACCTTTTGTTGTGTTAGTGATGTGGCAACACCGCATCAGCAGCGTGACACGGCGGCTCGCTCGGTCAGGCAGACTGTGAGTAAACCCGCGGAGTTGCGAACGAGTGGGAAAAAGCATAATAATTGTGCAATTATTGACGATTCCTGTAGTGACATGTGATAAGTGTTTTGTATTTACAGTGTACTTAACGTGGTGTAGTGCTATTTCCAAGAGAATACAACATGTCCAGCAGGTGGAAGAACATAGCACTGTAAGTTGATGCTAGATTTAGGCCAGGTATGCTGGTTGTCCATGCATAACCTGCATTTTGTAATAACGTTTTCACCTGTTTCTAGCGCAACGGATGGTCGGACACGTTTTACGTGCTGCGTAGTGACTTGTTTTTGTCAAAAAGGGCATACTCCTCCTGTCTGGCAATTGGTAAAATGTATAACGCTGTGACGATGAGCTAGATACTTATAATAAAGTTTTCCTGGTTCGTATCTCAGCGTACACGTTTACAACTATTATGAAAATTTGAATGACTCAGTGATGCCCAAAACTGTACTGTGTATTACGGAATACAACAGCTCTGAAAAGACATTTGACATAACTTACAGAAATAAATTGCACAGTTAAGGCAATGTATCTGTGAAAACCCGAAAATTCACAGTTTGGTTTTGTATCCTTTGTTTTTGCTCAGGACATATAACTTGCACACAAAATTATAACGCGCTATGTCATTACGTAAAATGTTAAGATATGTTTCATTTATAATTTTAATCAATTTTTGATAAGGCAATATCAAATTACCACTGTACCTTACGGTTTGCCATATCGCTCCCAAGTTTTTCATTTGAGCTTTAGTGTACAAATATAAAAACTTGTAAAGCATTTCTCAAATGTAATTACCTGCTTAAGGGAAAAGAAAATCTTTTGTATGTGTTATTGAATTTTTCGACTTTTTCAAAATAAAATGAAAAATTAATAAAATGAAAAATATTAATTGCTACCAAATTGTTTAGTATGTTAGATTCGGTTTCTAAATTAAAAAAAACAAACAAAACAAAGAGAAACAATCTAATTGTGCTCCATTCACACGATTTTCTTAACCCTTTATCTGTAATAAATTATTGTTAAGCTTATTCATCTATCTACTTCATGCTAATGACATAAACATTAGCAGAAACGATTTTATTACTTAGTTCCTTAAGGTAAAAGGGAAATAAGGAGATACATTAGTCTTAACCGACAGTCAAATGGTTTGCTAGAATATAGAAATCCGAGTCTTTGCGTGATCAGGTGTTGACAAGTTCCCAAATAAGAAAACTATGAAGTATTTTGAAACTCAAATCAATAAAAGGGAACTTCTTAAAACCGGTCAACCCCAGGGAAAGAATGCATATAATATAAATTGTGTGCTTTAACGAGCTCTATCTTGTTTGTGTAGTAAGCTTTTGTCTTCTCTTACGGTTTACCAGTTATGCAAAATTCCACAAAATTCATTCAGAATAAAGATGTCTTCAGAGGCTATTCCCAGAAAATCCAAGATATACATTTTATTTGCCATGTAAATATCTATAATATACGATATTGTAATCAAAATCTTGAAAGCAATTGTTGAGAAAAACAAAAGCTTGGGACGAGGGGATTTTCTTGAAAATTTTCGTGTCGCATCCATGAACATAAATACCAAGTTTAGTATTTAACGGTGTTTTCTTTTTTCAGCTATGTTGTTCATACACATACACGCGCGCGCGTGCGGACCTTTTTCTGAAAATGTTTTTTTTTTTTTTTTTTTTTTTTTTTTTTTTTTTTTTTTTTATTTGATTCAGGGGATCCTAAAGCATGTATTTCCAGTGAAATCTTGGTATCGAATTTCTGGGTGGAAAACAATACTTCCTCTATACACTATATACGTATTACGTGTAAAGAAAGTAAAAAAGAAAGGTAGCAATGTTAAAACACCATTTGCCAATTACTGTCGTGAACGCTGATAATATATTTCTCAGGGGTAGGTAGTATAATGAACCAAAATAAATTAAAATCGGGAAACTGGCTTGATAAAGGAAATGTGTGTCCTGAAATGTATTGATAACGTTCTCTAAGTCAGAAGAGTTAAAATATAGCCGATAAACATAAACATAGGAAAAGGTAATAATCAAAACACCTCGTAATACATCATTAACCGTTTCCAGAATGGTTGTAGTGTAGGTTTAAACTTTAATTGTTCCCAGGTTTTAGGTACATAGTTTATTTTGAAGTATTGAACGTCCAAAGTTTGTATCCTAGCATAGCTGACTGTTCTCGTTGTTCATTTCTGTGGTTTGATAGTGGAATCAGAAGCATTCCAAACCACTGCATACAAATGGCCATTTGATTAAAATTAATGCAGTCAAGTTTAAACTAAGTCTAGTTACATTAGCATTTACGACAGTCCTCTTACCAAAGTTACGAAAACTGCCACATATATCCTTGATAACATTGTAGCAATCATTTCATGTACTTGGAAAATCCGGGTAGTTGTTAATATCATTAGAACTTTTACTTTTTCGTAGCCTGCATGTACAGTATATATAGTGCACTAAAAATTCGATGTCGAGATTTCACCGGAAATATATATTTTAGGGTCCCCTGAGTCCCAAAAAAGGATTTTTAGAAAAAGGTCCATGTGTGTCTGTGGACAGCATAGCTCAAAAACGAAAAGACTGTTAAATACCAAACTTGATATTTGGGTTTGATATCTTCCAAGGATGCGAAAATCAAGAAAATCCCCCCACCATAAACTACCATTTACATGGAAACATTTTTGAAATATTTTATTTGCTCAAAAATGGCACTAAAGATTTTAATTAAAATCCTGTATATTAAAGATATTTACATCCCAAATGAAATATATATCTTGAATTTTCTGGGAATAGCCTTTGAAAACCTCTTTAGTCTGGATGAATTTTGCCGAATTTTGCTTAATCACTAAACCATAAGAGATAGACAAAGACTTACTGCACAAACAAATGTAGATTTCGTAAAAACACGCGATTTATGTCCTTTACGTTTTTGTTGTGGAGGTAACCGTTTCCGAGTTATTCCTCGTTATTGGTTTCATCTGTAAAGTACTCATACTTTTCTCAGACAGAAAATATACGTTTTACTACTCCTGGCCAAACAAAGATGTGATAACCAATGGCAATCGCAGAACGACAGTTTTTTAAAACATTTGACTGTCACTTTATCATAGCGCATTCCTTAGTTACCTTCTACTTAAAAGGAACTAAGTAATAAGAACATTCTGCTAATGTTTATCTCGATTAGTATGGTGTAGAAAGAAGAATAGCCCGCCTGGGTAGTGTGGTGGTAGCGTGCCTGCTTCACATCAAAAGGTCATGAGTTCGAATCTCGCTTAGGGCGAGTTACCCGGATACGGGTTTTTCGGTGTTTTCCCTTATCCTGAAAAGACGAATGTCGAGTAACTTTAAGCTCCATGGACCCCGAGATCATTTGAGCATCATTTCACCAATTTCATTCATTGTCTGATATGACCAACCAGGTTAAAGGACGTTAAGCCACAAAAATAAAAAAAAAGAAGAAGAAGAATCTTTTTTGAGAAGTTTGTTTATAGAGCAGCTAGAGAAAGTTATGTGAGCGTAACACATCAGATTTCTTTCTTGAAGTTTAGGCAGTAATTTTAAGGTTTGACATATGTTTTGGTGCTTATTTTAGTTTTTTTTAAAAAAAAAGGTTAATGGCCTGTTATTTATGGGCGCTCTTTAGCTACTGTGGTTCTCAGCGTCCCATTCTATACTGAGCGTGAAAGACCGGTTAATTTTGCTCAGAAGCCTTTCTATCTTTTATGTGCCGTAAATCTATGACACGGGACCAACGGCTTTACTTCCCTTCCAAAGGAAGCCATGCTAAGGATTTTTTAGCCCGAAAAAATCCATCGTCCTCCGCCGAGTTTGAGTGCTTAGGTGCATAAGAGCTTAACATAAATTTCAGTTTACATATATTGAGTTGTTTCACCTAAAAGTTTACTTAATAGTAAGTAAAGTAGAGAAAATCCACAAAAAAAACTTTTCGGTTTAAATGTGCATCTTTCTTTATTCTATGGTATAAGAACACCTTTCATATTAAAGTAGCATTTCTCATGTGCAACAGAAAAAAAGTTTTAGTTAGCAGGTTTTCCATATTACTAATTATCTTTTGTGGATTTTTTTTTTTTTTTTTTTTTTTTTTTTTTTGCCACCTACAGTATTTGTTATGATTTTAGAGGAGAATAGGAATTAAAACAGCTTATGCAAATGCTTATTTAATTCTTTCATATCCAGGGCCATGCTTTAGGAACAACTGCTGGTGTTTTACTCGCTGAACTGTAGGGTTTCTTATCTTCCTCTCCGCCCAATATTATTCTATTAAACACACAAATATTCACTCCCACATTCATACTTCCAGACTCTATGAAGGATAGAGAATGGTTTTGGTTAAAGAAAAATTCCCCACCAAAACTGGAGATCGAACCCAGGAACTCTGGATTCAGAACGCTGACCACTCGACCGCAAAAGCAATCTAAAAATGTTTATGTATTTCAAAGTAATTCATATATTAATATTATTATTTATATAATTATCTTTTTCCTGAACAAATAATATCATATTTTAAGAAAAAGATTCAACGTAACGGACTGCAGAAGTTTATTCTAATTGCATTCAAGTAAAAATGTATTCTCAATATGATAATAATATATTATATTACTTAATATTAGGCAATATCGAATTAAAAAAAATTCTAATATGTTCCATTCACATGTCTTTCTCTACCCGTTCTGCAAACAAGCTTTCTTACAAAAGAGTATTCTTTTATTTAATCATGCTAAATGAGATAAGCATTATCAGAAATGATTTTATTACTTGATTTCTTATAAGCTGAAGGGAAATGTGAGAATATGCTAGGCTAAAGCGATAGTCAAACCTTTTAAACGCTGGTCGATATGAGAACAATTGAAGTTCGGTTCCCTTTGCAAGGCCCGCAGTAAACGAGAAATGAAGGAGAGAGCTTAAAATTGAAACCAATAACAAATACCTTTGAAACGGTTAACTCTACAACAAAAATGTATACGACATAAATTGTGTGTTTTAACGAGAACTACATTTTTTGTGTTAGAAGTTTTTGTTTATTTCTTACGGTTTATTAGTTACGCAAAATTCAGCCAGAATGAATAGATCTTTAGAAGTTATTCCCTGAAAATTCAAGATTAACATATTAAATGTAATGTAAATATCTATAATAGGCAGTATTTTAATCAAAGTCGTTAGACTTTTTTTTTAGAAAACAAAATTGGAAATGGAAAAAAAAAGTCTATTTAAAAGATGCTAAACATAAATACAAAGTTTGTTATTTAACGGCCTTTTAGTTTCTGAGCTATGCTGTGCACACACATATACACACATGGACCTTTTTCTACATTTTTTTGGACTCGGGACCTCAAAATATATATTTGTGAGGAAATCTCGGTATCTAATTTTGGTGGAATACAATGTCGTCTCTATGCACTATGTACATAGTACGTACGTGTAGACAAGGTAATTAGAAGAAAGTTTCATTTTTCGCTTCTGCTAAAATAATTGCAAAATCATTATTTTTTAACTGCAATATGCGATGGTGAAAGTGTGTCTGTGAGTTACCTAAGTATTTTCTTATCTTGGGGGTCTTTGCAAGAAAGCTGTATATTTCCAACTTAATTTCAAATTACTTAAGACAGTTTTTTGTGTCAGTATAGTGAAATATATCCACCTTAGCAAGATACATCTGACACTCCTCCGTGGTATAGGGATAATGTATCTGTCTGAGATTCAAGAAATTCCGAGTTCGAATTTCAGTTAGGGTGAGTCACCGGGTAACGTTTTCCTGGGGTTTTCCAATATCCGTAACAGACGAAAGTCGTGAAAATCTTAACTCTAACGGCTCTGGGCTCGTTTGAGCATCGTTTCACTATTTCTTTCTTTCATCGTCCGATATGACACATAAAGAATTTTCAAGAATGCCCCCCCTCTCCAAAAAAAGTATTTGCTAAACTATTGCATTATTTTTCATTACTACAAAGTTAATCAAGATTAATGTTGCTTTCATTTCATTAAATGACAACTTCATGCAGAAAACGTTATTTGCCCTGTTCGATCACATGCACTGTCCAACCTATTTATAGCAATTAGCATAAAATAGCTAAATATATATAACTGAACATAATCTATTTTAATACGGATATTTTGTAAGATTCCGTTGGAATATAACGAGTGTCTTGTGACTGGTAAACGTAATTTTTTATTTCGATGTTTACTTAAAAAATCTGATGTGTTCCATTCACATGACTTTCTCTATATCACTGCAAACAAATTATTCTATTTACTTCATCTAATGGAACAAAAATTAGCAGAAATAGTCTTATTACTTGCTTCCTTGTTAGTAGAAGCGAAATAAGGGGGTACCATAGGTTAAAGTGATAGTCAAAAGCTGGTTGCTCTGCGACTGAAGTTCCTTTGTTTGTATTGACACGAGTTCAAAAAGTCCTGTATGAGAAAAGTATAAGTTTTTATAGCTGAAACCAAAAACAAAGAATATGTAAAAAAACAATCAACTCCACGAAAAAATGTATATAACATAAATTGTGTGTTTAAAGGTGCTCTACATTTGTTGTGTGGTAACTTTTTGTCCATCTCTTACGGTTTAGCAGTTATGCAAAATTCTGTAAAATTGACCCAGAATAAAGTAGTCTTCAGAGGCCATTTCCAGAAAATTGAAGATATACATTTTATTTGTCAGGTAAATGTCTTTAATATACGATATTTTAATCAAAATCGTTAGAGCCATTTTTTAGAAAAAAAATTTTAGTTGGGGGTGGGGGTATTTTTCTCAAAATCTTCGTGTCGCATCCCTGGAAGATACTAAACTTAAATACCAAATTTGGTATTTTACCGACTTTTCGTTTTTGAGTTATCGTGTTCACAGACACACGGACACACACACACACACACACACATTGACCTTTTTCTAGAAATACTTTTTTTTGGATACAGGGGACCCTAAAACATATATTTCCGGTGAAATCTCGGGATCGAATTTTTTGGTGGAGTGCAATGCCTTCTCTATACACTATGTATATAGCACGTATAGAGAAAGTAAAAAGTACACATATTTTGAAAACGTATGTGCAACTAATGGTTTAATAATTCAGAAGTATTAAGATGATGCAGCTGTGAAATTGAATTATAAATTGTGAAAAGTTAAACAATTATTTTTAAACAATAACATGATATGAATTCCAATCTTTCAGAAAATACATACTTTTTCCCATTTGGCGCACTTTAACTACCACGCACTTTAACTGAAGTTTTAGGTAAGTGAATAGGAACATGCTTATTAATAGACACTCCCAACTTTAAACCTTATTTTTTCGCAAACTTTTTGCCAACCTTTTCCATTGAAAATGGCTATATACTTCTTCGAAATATTGGTCCAATTTTGAGAAATAAATTATTATTCATCATTTTTGGAGAACACGAAAAGTCATAATATTCTACACTAATATAAAAAGATATAATACAACAGATCTATTTGGAAACTCATTTACTGAAAAACTGGAATTACTTAGTATTTTTAAAAATGCATCGTGTGGCTCATTGCTATAGAACGATAAATTTAGGCAGTAACAAATTATTATTTAAATAAAAGTGCATGGCAAAAGCATCAATATCAGTGTGTATAATAAATAATTGATATAAATTTGAATAAAACATATTGCATTGTGTGGTTTTTCCAAATTTCACAAATGCATCTTCTTAATTTGGAGCAAGCAGTCATGCATGATTGCAATTGCACATATAATTATTGGTCTTTGCTTATGAACTGTCTTATTTCTGTGACATTGATGTTCCAATGTGTGGTAAGTATTGTGTAATGATGATGATTGCACTAGACTATAGAAAAGAGCAGGCACAGTCAATTTACTTATACAATTTTCCGCTGAATAAATTGGTGTTGGAATAAGAAGAGCTGGCGCGTTTCCCAGTTCACGCCTGGCGCCTGTGGTTTACTCATCCCAAGTCTGTGGGACAGTGGACCTAACTTTCCCATTTCCAGTATTTGCAAAATAAAAACTGTGGATATATTAGCACGCTTTAGTGCACTTTGCAGAGGCTTAGGCCAAATTAACTTCAAATAAGAACTAAACGTGACAATAAAATGGGGCTTATGGAAATCATGCAAATGCTTTACCACAAATATTACTGGAAGCCCAAAAAGAAACTCAGACGAAATGGAGCTCAGTAACTCAAGCGGCAGTGTTCGGGTTCAAATTCAGTGCACTGGTCAAACTTAACAACTGTTTTTTACTTTCTCTAAACATATCTACTATATACATAGTGTATAGATAAGGTATTGTATTGTACCCAAAAATTCGTTACTGAGATTTTACTGAAAATATATTTTCAGACCCCCTGAATCAAAAAAAAAAAAAAAAAAAAAATAGGAAAATGTCCATGGGTGTGTCTGTGGGCAGCATATCTCAAAAGCGAAAAGTCATTTAAATACCAAGCTTGGTATTTGAGTTCCAAGGATGCGACTCAAAAGTTTTCAAGAAAATCCCCCACCCCCAACTACCCTTTACATGGAACATTTTTCGAAATTTTTTATTTTTTAAAAAATGACTGTATTTTGGTTAAAATGTCGTATATTAAAGATATTTACATGAGAAACAAAATATATCATCTTGAAGTTTCTGCCTCTGAAGACATCTTTATTCAGGATGAATTTTGCGGAATTTTGCATAACTGGTTTACCATAAGATAGACAAAAACGTACTACAAAAATGTAGAGCTCATTAAAACACACAATTTATGTAATATATGTTGTTTTTTTGTTTTTTTTTCATGGAGTTGACCGTTTTTTAATATTCCTTGTTATTAGTTTCAGTTTTAAAATACTTATTCTTTTCTCACACGGGAATTTGTCAACTCCTGTGGCCATATCAACAAAGGAACTTTAATCACATAGCAACCAGCTTTTAAAAGATTTGACTAATAGTTTAGCCAATGGTACTCTCTTATTTCCCTCTACTTATACCGAAACAGGTAAAAATAAGTTTTTTTAAAAAAGTTTCTCAATTAGCACGAAAGAAATGGAAGGATAAGCTTTTCAACAATACTTTGTTGCAAAACTGTAGAGAAAGCAATGTGAATGAAACACGTCAGATTTTTTTTTTTTTTTATGTTATTGTATGTTATTGTTTCGTGCCTTCCCTCAGCCAGCTGGTAAATGCTGGATTGAATAGGAACCAAATTTTCAACCTAGAATAAAAGTAGGCGAGCAAAAGTAATGTGATGCATAAACATTTTCTGCGCTCGCACCGAAAACATAAACACCCTAGTCAAATATCTCGCGCGCTAACAATGAGAACCTAGAAGTGGTAATTATACCTATCCCAGCAGTTATATACTTACTTATATGTTGGTATGACTGATTCGTACACATACATTTCGTGGTAAACAAATAGACTAGTGAGCAATAAACCCCCTCTCATACCTCAGACCCCTCTCGCCTTCTTGTGGTTCAGCAGTACTGTCGGACCACAAAAAAAGGCGACCAAGGGGAATAACAAACAAAGCGAGCAGGAACCCGACAACTCAGATATGCATGCGACCCAGGGAATAAGTCCGTGGGTCTTCCCATTAGGCTTGGTACCTGTGGATACGCCAGTTCCGCTCGTCAACTCCGAGGGGAAGACTACCGAAGACCTCGGTGGGGGCGATCATTTCTAGCTTTCCAGGTTAGTGCCAGAGGACATTAAGGTGTCTCAAACCCCCACTTTAGCGTCACCACTCAGACGTAACCAATCTCCCAAAGATATCGGGCCACTACCACGTCGAGTCCAACCTAATCCGAACAGCTCCCTTACGAGAGGGGCTCAGATGTTCGGCCCAACTATTTCTAGTAACGTCAGAAATACCCCGGGTGCTCGAGGTCCGCAGCGCTCGCACCGGAGCAGCTGATGAGGTCGGAACCTACCCTCAACGGGGGACCAAGGGGTATAGGCCGCATCATGGTTTTTTCCCCGTTGATAAAATTATCGCACGCTCGCACCGATATGCATACACGTCGTTTTTAGATAGTTTGCGCGTTAGCAATGAGAACCTGGAAATGCCTAATAAAACCTATCGCAGCATTTAGTTACGGCAGCATGAGTGACTTACATCAATTTCGATTATGCGCGCACCTTTTCTTGGTTTGCTATGTTTACGAGGAAACGAGGTCCAGATGGTAGAAGAGAGAGCTTACTGGCCTGTCTTTCTGAGTTGAGGTCTCAGCATTATTGTGAATATGTTATCTAATTTACCGCGATCTAGCTGAATTATTAAATGAGCACAGCACTCGTGCTTGTACATGAATTCGGGGATCTACGAACCGAGTGAAACTTTAGTACTAAGCCACAAGTCACCCTCCGTGGTGTAATGGTTACCATACTAACTTCAAATACCCAAGGTCGCGGGTTCAAACTCGGCGGAGGACGATGGATTAAGCGATCTTTCACACCCAATATAGAATGGGACGCTGAGAACCACAGCAGTTAAAGAGCGTCCATAAATAACACGCCATTTACATTTTACTAAGCCACAAGATATCAGGGCGTATAATGTACTTCATTTCTCATTGTCGCTGTACTCTGCTTCCGAAATTACGAGAAGCCTATCGAATGAAGATGGGAGCTGAGCGCCCAAGAAAAGGTACGCGCATAGTACGTACGTCCCCGGTCCCCTCTCTTGGCCAGACTACCCATAAGCAAGGCAATCTACCGTCCATGAAAGTCCAGGTTCAGATAAAATCCATAGATTGGAGTATTGTTGCCTGAAAGTAATATTCTGTAATAATTTACATTACACTTTCTGATACTTCATTTTTTAATTGTTGCATGATAGACATTGCTAACTGGAACAGACATGATAAGCAAGACCGATTAGCAGCAGACCTATAGTTATTGCTATCATTGTACGCTCAGGATGATGCAAAACTTTTAACGTAAAATATTTACGCAGGAGCTTCGTTTTCTCAAAATAGAGCTGCAGTGCATTCTTTAGTCGAACTGTAAAAAGCTCCTCTTAGAGACAACAGTGAATTCTGAGGTTAATGTTACAAAGTCATCCCATTGGCAATGGATGCTTGTTAGATACTTCTCTAGGAACTAATTAAAACACAATAAGAACATTCGTTTTTTCCGCATTACTGCTTAAAGATTTGCATTTTCTCTGTTTTATTATATTTGCAATAAACGCGCGGTGTTTTTCGCATGCGTTAACTATACCAGTGTTTCTAGTTTGCATTGTTAACGACACTGAAATTAAATTTAAATCGTTGTATTGTTTATACACTTCATAATGTGCCACTAAAAAGGTTTAATAATTTCTTAAGTCTTCAAGGTTCCATAAAACATACGATTTCTTTCTTTTTACGTGCAAAAATATCCTTTGCTTGTGCCTTTAAAAGTAATGCATTACGAAGTATACTATAACATCGTGGCTCCTAGACGCCCCGCAGTGGATAACACCTATTTCACTTCTTAAATATTAGTAACTGTTATTTATTTGAACCATTCCTTTAAAATAAATACATTAAAATATATACGTTTCACATGCCAAACCATCCTTTCCTTGTGCCTCTAAACTGATTGTACTATTGTATTATAACATTGCAGCTCTCAGAAGCTTAGAGTTTGGCTTTAAAGCGTTATATCGGTTGCTGTAACCAATTCATACTATTGCTGAGACACTTGCAAGCAAGTGTAATGTTGGCCATATTGAAGCAAAACAGACGACTTCGCAGGGAACTATTAAACATGATTTTTTTTCTGATATACTTTCTCTTCAGTCTCCAATTGGTATTCTTTAGTAGTGTGAAAATATTGTGCTAATACTTCTCCAGCATGTAACTATCTAAGTTTTAAAAATGAATGTATAAGCATGTAATCTATTTCTGCACGTGCACACAAAAGCTCTGGATGCTAATATGCGTGTTTAGGTTTGTTTTGATTTAATTCAGCCTAAGGATAAAACAAGTCCACAACGTGCATAGCCAACGATTGCCAGAAGTAGGTACAAATGCCGACAAACACAAACCCGTTTTACGTTTTAATCCGGGTTGCTTGGTGGTGATCCAGTTATGGTTCGAATTCTCACCCTCAAGATCTTAATCTCGATTACAATTATGAAATTAGTTACGCGTGGCATTTGCATGATTAATAGCAGGTTCTGTGCAACTCCAGGTAGCTGCTACGCTGAATAATTGATCAAACAGTGACCTAATCTAGTCAGGTAGCTTCGGCAATTGTGTTGGAAGCTGTAAAAGGGAGTTTTCCCGGTGTGGGCAGGGAAACAATACATCGTTTACAAAGAAAAGCCGAGAATAGAGTTTCATTTAGTTAGCCAAGGGCTACTGTGTTCGTCCATCTCATCTCCATTCATTGTTTACGATGAGCAGTGGCTGTTACGCGTTACTTCCAGCAGGTCTAGAAATGATCGCTGAATAATGCACATAAATAAGATTAAGTTGGCGCCTGTATGCTTTTGATCGCATCATGGATAAATGGTTGAGCGAAACTTCGCCAAACTCAGCATAACATAGACCGAGAACATGCCAGCTTAGAATTTAAGAAGCTGGAAATGATCTTTGTTGCGGTAATTTCCGGAAATGCAGAAAAATAACCTCTATGTTTGCTAAAAGAACACTATTACTAGAGCTCGGTGCAATATACGCTAGAAAGCATAAAATAGGCAAATAGACTAGCACAAATTTAATATAGACCCTATAAGTATTGACAAGCATTGAAGTAGGCAATGATTAATTCATTTAACTCTTAAAACGCATTTGTCCCGAAAAACAATAGAAATATTCAAGCATTCATATTCCATAACATATTAATTATTACATTTCACTATTCTCTTAATGGAATATAAATTGCAAAAATTATTTCCTTAAAATTGTACTTTTTAGCCGGATTCTGTGTATGTATTTTTCATAGCAAAAGTCATGGGGTTTAAGTAATTCTCGCTTGAATACATTTTACGATGATGAGTTTGGTTGGTACAATATTATTATTGAGTCTGATATATTATTGTTAAACAGGCTATTTGCGTTTGCAGTGAAATAAACTTATACTATATAGTATTTTAAGTTAGCATTTGGTTTTAGCCCACGTGGAAAGTAGAAAATAATAAAACCACCATGTTAATGAACAAAGAGCTGAGTTAATATTAAAATGATCGAATTCCCGTCATAAACTAATTGGCCTTCTATTTCAAGTCATACACAATTCAGTCCGTTCCGCCCCAATCAGATTCTATTCGCCACCATTTTGCCGGTCTTCCTATTGACCTCTTTCCTATTGGATTGCAATTCATGGCTGCTCTTGTTATTCAACTGACATTCTATTTATTTGGTCTCTCCTATTTTGCTGGTATCTTTTCACACGCTGAACTATCTATTTTTAGTTCCCTCCTGATCTCATTTCTTCTTTTATTCCCACCTTAACTACGGAATTTCATTTCACTTGCAACTATTATTTCCTCTCTTTTCGTATCTTTCTTAAGACTCAAGATGCACAACCATATAATAAAATAGGAATAATATTTAAGGGAAGTGTAAACTAATAGTTCTTTTTCATAAGTGAATAACATATCATAGCCCATAAGCTATACAATAGTCTTTATTACGCCAAGTACCTGTACTTATTACCGGAAACAATGCAACTGCTGACGTAGGAAGGAATGCCGTTATAGGTCGTGAGGTGAGACATGAACAATTCTTGCCCATAGGGGAAGTTGCTTTCCTTCCCTCCCTCTCTACAACGGGTGAGAGTGGGGATATAAGTGCCAGCTTGATGTGAATGACTAAAAACAACCACAACAGCGTGCAGCGGAAACAATTCCAAATTACATTAAAGTAATTGTTGGCACACACCCATAGTTATAGCGAAATCATTTTGTTCGTTATAAATATGATTTTTATACATGTTTAATACGTCATACCAATACGTAGAGCGCGAGACAGAGTATTTTACTTGGAGGAATGCTTGATATGCTTATTTTTGGTTGCGATCCAGCTTATCACATAATGATTGGCAACAATGAACATAGCCAAACAATAAGCAATATTACTGTACTCACCCCATGTTTTACAACTCCTCAATCCCGCTCGTTGCACCATCATCTTCGCACTCATAACCAGCAACGCTATTGATATCGTCGTCACCACCGACTTCTTGCAAGTTAATAATAATCTACTAGTGTTTATTTGCATAAACACATTCTTTAATTATGTTGTACTATGGCACGTTCTTCAGTTTTGTATGTGTGCCACTTGTGATGTTTGGTTTATATTGTTTATAAAGTATTATTTAAGATTATGTCACAGCCAGAGCTGTCATGTGAATGAGGCAGACATTCAGGACATCTCCACACATAATATCAATAAAGTGTTAGAATACTGCTGTAGGAGAAGTCTAACAAAGATTGATTTGATTTTTGAAAGTTCCACGTGTTTTTAGAATGATCATTTATTTTCACCCTACATCGTAACCTACAACTCTGATTGCATGGTAGACGTACTTGCTTGAAATTCCTGTTTTGGAAGACTATACTTAGGCTTTGCCACAATTCCTCAAATATTCTCATTTTTCCCCCCTTTTATTTCCTTTCTTCTTTTCAGTTTCAACCTCAGATTAGACGTTATTTTCATCTGTTCTGTTAAACCTATTTCCATTGGAGGAACTGGCAGTGAAGTTTGGATCTTTGACTGAATCATTTTATAATTTATCGTTGTCATCGCCGTGTACTGAAGAAATGTGATAATATTCTCTGTCCAATTTCGTCAACGAATGTGAATAGGACTTTCAGACAAACATGCAACTGCATAAACATTACTCCCAGCCGGTGCATACCAGTAACAGCTGTTTCCAGTAATTATGGTTTATTTTCATGGTCATGTTGCCCATTAATTATTTCACCATGCTCATCATTTGCAACATTATCACTGGAAGTTGTTTCAAGAGCTTCCTCTTCTCGTATACCAATTGAAAGATATAATATGGCCTATGATTTTCGCCAGGACTTATATACCTATATTGTAGTGTTTTATCATATGTCACATAGCGAAAATACGCCAGTAAGGGGTTGGGAATACGTGAATAGTCTAACGTTTTCAATGGGAATCAAAGTGGAAGTGTCCAAATTATGTACAGACTGTTCAAGTGGTGCAGATTCATACCGAGAAGATTTAATTGAGAGGAATAGCTTTTGTAGGGTGTAAGATAGCCTATAATTTTCTCCGATTGCTAGTGTTCAAGGAAACAAATTTGATACCCATTAGGTCAGCGGTATAGTTGTGTATTTTAGGTTTTGGAAATAAACAGCGTGGGTAGTGTTTAAAGACATAAAACACATTTTAGTCTGATATCCATAATAATCAAGGGGGCGGATTTCTGTAGCGTAAACATTAGGACATACGCATGCGTTTATGACCAAAAAATCCATAAAAGTGTGTCCAATAAAACACAAAAAAGGACTTTATCACCAATAGGTATACGTATGCGACATAAGGGCATTTTATTGCTATAGTAAATATGCATCAATATCACGTAAAGCCGTAACCTATGCTGATAAAATTTATGGAATCAAGGAACTTTACATGAACTTAGAAGTTTAGACACAGTAGTTTTTAATTAATGTTTATCCACAATGGTTGCACGGTGTTTCCTAGAGCAAAAACAAATATGTGGAAGAGAGAAGAAATATTAATTACTCGATGAAACGTGTGTTGTTTTAACGGGAAAATTCACATATAATGTAATCTCTAGAATCCTTTCAAATAGAGTAAAGGCTCTTACGTGCTACAGAATTGCAATGGCAGTTGTGTGAAACGTTTCTTAGTCGTAACTTTCACCTCGCATACTTTTCAGTTTAAGAATACCCTGTCAGTATTAATTTTTTTGTTTCCAATTTTTTACTGACTGGACTCTTCAATTTGAGCATGTTGACATACACCGAGAATGGCTGGTCATCTAAGGATTTGAATGGGGAAATGAGGTGAACAAGGTAGAATTTAGTGACATTTCCGCAAATATGCTATGAGCACTAATATTTTCACCCTTTAAAATTCTGTCTTCGCCCAGGTAACTTGACCTGCTTACAGTTACGAAGAAACCGCATTCACATAAGGTATGGAAAAGCAAGACATTTGCTGTTTTTTACTTGGTACCCTTTTTAGTCCTCTCAGAAAAAAACTATTTAAGAACGGTCTTTAACTGCCGTGGTTCTCAGCGCCCCATTGAGGATACCAAAGTTCGTGGCCATCACAAAAAAAGGCATAGCCCACCACCAAAAACAATTCGGGCTCTGGACCAAGCCGATCCCCATAGTCTCGCTCGTTGGGAGCCACGCACGTACCGGGAGGCCTGACACGCCCGAACAGTCAACCTGAAACCAACGGAAAACCTGTTACACCTTCGCTCGATTCTTAACACGAATGGACAATGTTCTTCAGTTTTGAAGATAGGCCTCTCGCCTAGAATGGATGATATCTATCTCTTTCGATAATGCCACTAATCTGGCGTATGCAACTTCTTTCTTCACACGATGGTGATAATCTAGTAATTTCACTTTCCAAAGACATGTTTCACTTCGGTATACACCAATTAACTTCCTCCATACAATGATTGTGTTTCTCTCTTGACATTTTCGCACTATCAACTCAATACAACATAAGAAGACATTGACTGACAGTCGTCCATGATGCTTCAACTACTCACGAACCGGCTTGCCCGTGTTCCCGTACATGTTAGTTGGTCTATAGAAGAGGCGTTGTTTGGTGATTTGCCCCCGCCCGAGTACACTTGGGCGACTAGTTCCTGCTGCTGGCTCCAAAGCCTGACTGGCAACCGAAACCTACTCTTATTACGGCCGTCGGCCTCCGTTGGATTGATCAGGCATAAGTGGAGGCTTGCTGTTAGGTGTATGACGCTTTTTATGCACTCAGCTTTCGTGTTCCGTGACACGAGGGAATGTAGGTTCAAATTGTGCCTCGGACATGGGTATTTGTGTAAATGTGTGTGTCTGTAAATAGGTACAACAAAAACAACCAAGAAAACGGGAAACAATATTAAAAAATCTGATGTGTTCCATTCACATGACTTTCTCTATGTCTCTGTAACAAATTATTGTTAATAGCTTATCTTTTATTTATTTCATGCTAATCGAAAAAAAATTAGCAGAAATAGTCTTATTTCTAGCTTTATTGTAAGTAGAAGCGTAATAAGGGAGTACCATAGGTTAAAGTGAAAGCCAAAAGCTGGTTGCTATGGACTGATGTTCCTTTGTTTGTATGGACAGGAGTTGACAAATTCCTGTATGAGAAAAGTAAGTTTTTCAAAGCTGAAATCAAGAAAAAGGAATATCTCAAAAACGATCAAGTGCACAAAAAATGTATATAACATAAATTGTGTGTTTTAACGTGCTCTACATTTTTTGTGGGTTAAGTTTTTGTCCATCTCCTACGGTTTAGTAGTTATGCAAAATTCATCCAGAATAAAGTAGTCTTCAGAGGCTATTCCCAGAAAATTCAAAATATACATCTTGTTTGTCAGGTAAATATATCTGATATATGATATTTTAATCAAAATCGTTAGAGCCATTTTTTAGAAAATCAAACTTTTCGAAAAAAGTTCCATGTAAAGGGTAGTTAGGGGTGGGGGGATTTTTCTCAAAATCTTCGTGTCGCATCCCTGGAAGATACTAAACTTAAATACCAAGTTTGGTATTTTACCGACTTTTCGTTTTTGAGTAATCGTGTTCACAGACACACGGACACACACACACGGACCTTTTTCTGAAAATACTTTTTTTTGGATACAGGGGACCCTAAAACATATATTTCCGGTGAAATCTCGATATCGAATTTTTTGGTGGAGTGCAATACCTTCTCTATACACTATGCACATAGTACGCATAGAGAAAGTAAAAAAAGTGAAAGAGATAAAGAGAAAGAAAAGGATAACATTCACCAGGTTCTCTCTAATGTCAGCTTCAGTCACTCTTGCCTAAGCCATTTTTTCGATAAATGAAAGAAACGTTTTTGTTTCTACTGTGTAGTAGTTTGTACAAAGGCTAATGTTTACATATGGCTCCACGATCATTTCTGTCTGACTGAATGCTGCCCTTCCCACAAGAACCGTAATGTAATATTGAGATAGCTTCTGTGTATAGACTGAGAGTGCAGGTACAACAATAGTAATAACGATATCACTTACGGGTCTCTTCATGCAGTCAGCTAGACTCTCAGTGGTAACTCAATTTTCTCCGCAGAGATTCACGAGCGTTATTGTGTCTGAATGCCCTTCGGCGCCGCCGTCTAGGCGCGTCGGTATTTGATCCCGATAGCTTGTTAACATAACAAGGCTAGCCATCTCGTGACGGAGATAGATTTAACTATTTCCCCAAATCTGATAACCGCATGCAAATATATGCATCCTACCGCCAAAATAAAATTGCGTGTGGAGATCGTGTATCCCGGATTTAAGTCACAGAAAATTCGACATAATGTGTGGAACTATCAGATCACGGCCTTTATCAAACCGTGGATTCTCTACTTTTAATAAATGTGCTACAGATACTTTTAACCTTGCTCCCATATCTAATTGGGTCAACCCACATTCACATTAGGCACGTGCCTATTTACATGTGATCGTAGCATTCCTATGATATTTGTTCAAAAGCTAGCCTAAACTTTCAAGGACTGCTTCCTTAATGAAAGTAGTTGTTATTGTGCTACTCTAATGTTTAACATGCGACATATCAAAGCCGGGTGAGAAGATGATGGTATTTAGAGAAAAATGACGTTTTTTCCAAGAAAACTTTCGCACTCCACACATGGACATTTACTTGTTACAAGAAGAAGAGAGAGAAAACTGGGTTTCACTCCACGTGGAGTTAACTATGTGTAATATTTTATGATTTCATGGATTAGCTTAGCTGAAACAACATTGGTGCAGTGTGAAACAACAGTGACTTCTGCGAACAAACAATGCATGCAGTGTGTTTTACCCGAGAGGCTGCTGATGATCCAAGACAAGTGTATGTTAACCATTAGAGTAGCAAAACAGTATAACCATTTTTGAGGAAATAAAATCATCCCCCCCCCCATTGTTGAGAAAATAAAAAACAGCGATTCCTCTCCCCCCCCTCCCACGTAGTTTGGAGTATTTGTTAACAGTATATAACGCCCGTTTTTACTACACGTGCCACCGAGGCGATGACGCTGATGCTATATGGAATGAAGATGGAGCATCGCTGCAATGCAATGGCGGGGGAAACCGGAGAACTTGGAGAAACCCCGCCCTTGCACCGCTTTGTCCACCACAAATCCCACGTGCGATCTTCTGGGATCGAACCTTGGTGAGAGGCGAGTAGTCTATCCACTAGGCCAGGGCGCGTCCTAGTGTAGGGTGTGGGATTTTCTTGACAGATACGCACACTATGTGCGTGCGTACATACATATACACGCATGTATATACCAGACAACAGCTGAAGATCTGCATATTCATAACTGGACCATCCACTATTCCCAGATAAAGTTCCACGTCGGCAACGAAGGGGCCGACCAGAAACAACTATCTACAAGCTTGCTCCCATAAAATACCAGAACGTGAGCTACTAAGAGAACTTCAAGAAAACAGTACAATGAAGTGGGAGAGTGAGTGGGTTTTTTTTAGTAGTGTTTAACGTCCGCTTTTACTACTTGTGGCACCGCAGGCAAAGACACTGGTGATGCATGGAATGAAGATGGAGCACCGGTGGAATGTGATGGGGGGGAAACCGGAGAAACCCCCCTGCGCCGCTTTGTCCACCACAAATCTCGCGGCCGAGTGAGTGGATATCTACCACAAAGGGTGAAATACAAAATAATACTTTCCTGCAGTGAAATATAGAGTAAATTACAATATTCCCTTAACAGGAAACCTAACAACTTTTCTGATAGGCCACGGAAAATTGAAATCTTATGTGTACCGATTGAAAATTGCAGATACCCCGATCTAATTTGTGTTGAAGAAAACCAGACAATGGATGATATCTTATTTGAGTGTAAAAATCTAGGAAAAGAAAAAACTGATTCCAAAATAAGGTCCAAAAACAGAAGGGCAAATTCTAAAAGACAGTTGTTATTAAAAAAAAAAAACATTTCAAGTTTTAAGAATCTCAACTCATTTTATGTGATGTATGAGTTGCGAGTGATGTTTTAATGTGATATAAATATCACACTCATTTTTAAAATTGCTTATATTTTAATAAGTATTGCAATTGTAGTGGAGCATGCAATTAATAAAATGTGTATATATATATATACATGCATGCATACACACACACACACACACACACACACACACTGTACATAACGAACCTTCTTCTAAGAGGGCTTTTTATTCAAGGTACATCAAATCATGTATTTCCAGTGAAATCTCGGTATCAAATTCTTGGGTGGAATGCAACATAATATAGAAAGAAAAGAATTGAAAAATACAAAGTAAAGTGCTTATTCAGCGTTGATGAGAGTTCCCATTATTTTATAAAGCTAATTTCATCAATATTTGTTACTCTTCAAATGATTTTGTTCATCCATATATGTAAGTTCTTGTAAATTCAATCTATATATTTAACAACTTAACATATTTATGGCTATAATTCTGGTTAAATAAAAAAAAAGTGTATTATGTATTAACAAATAAATATTCAACCATCTAGAGCTTTTTTTCTTTTACTTTCTCTATACATACTATGTACTGAGTACATAGTGTATAGAGAAGGTATTGTAATGCACCCAAAAATTCGATACCGAGATTTCACCGGAAATATATGTATTGTGTCCCCCTGAATCCAAAAAAAGCATTTTTAGAAAAAGGTCCGTGTGAGTGTGTGTGTGGATAGCATAGCTCAAAAACGAAAAGAAACAAAGTTTGGAAATTAAGTTTAGTATCTTCCAAAGATGCGACACTGCCCTTTACATGAAACTTTTTTTAAAAAATTTGATTTTCTCAAAAATGACTAACGATTTTGATTAAAATATCGTATATTAAACATATTTACTTGACAAATAAAATGTATATCTTGAATCTTCTGGGAATAACCTCTGAATACCATTTTCTTCTGAATGAATTTTACAGAATTTTGCATAACTGGTAAACCATAAGAGATCGATAAAAGCTAACTTAACAGAAAATGTAGAGCTCGTTAAAACACACAATTTATGTTCTATACCTTTTTTCCCTGGAGTTCTCGTTTTTGAGATATTCCTTGTTATTGGTTTCAATTTTAAAAAAAACTTGTACTTTGCTTATATAGGAATTTGGCACCTTTGTCCATACAAAGGAACTTCAGCCATATGGCAACCAGCTTTTGACTATTCTTTAACCTATGGTACTCCCCTAATTTGCTTCTACATACAAGGAATAAAGTAATACGATTATTTCTGCTAATTCTTTCTCAATTAGCATAAAGTAAATAGAAGCATAAGCTTTTTAAAACTAATTTGTGGTAGAGATGTAGAGAAAGTTATGTGAATGGAACACTCAGATTTTTTTTTATTATTCTTTCCTTCCAAACTCATCCTTTGAACTATATTGAGGCTATACTTATACTATATATACTTATAACATTGATGTTGCCGGTAGAAAAGATAGCAGTTAGTGTAAGTAGAATTAAATTAATTAAGATTTAATTAAAACGTTCAAGCTAATCGGAACAAGAATATAGTAGAGTGGCGGGCCCACTACACTTATAAAATCCTCTTCAACCTTACTGATTTTTGTACAATGTCTGGGATAATAGACAAAAAGCTCTGCAGAAAGCATAGTTCTTTCGTAATATATGTTGAAATGTTTTGCAACGCAACAGTCTTCGACAATCTGCAATTTTTTTAATTAAAAAACAGTAAATTTTAAAATTTTTTGCGGTCGTACTTTTGTTTGTCAAGCGAAGGATAACAGAAAGTATCGCTATCGACCAGTTTTGCTAAACGATTGCCATTGCTGCCTCCATTATGTTGCTCTTTGCTTATGACTAAAAGTGTTGGAAAGCACTTACGTCAAACAAGAATAATTTAACAGGAATTAGACATAAAAACGTGCTTAAATGAATAATTTATTGGATAAACTTGAAATATATCATAATAGACAGAGTTTTACGATTATTATGTACAAGAGCTTTCCGCAAGGCAAAACCAAGCTCAGTGTTGCTTCCACTTTCTGTATGAAACCAAGTTGGTATTGCCGAATTTAAGATTATTTGTATGTAAAAGTATTTGTTTATTTGATTGACTTAAAAAAGAGAGAACATTCGTTTCTATATGAAAGTGTAAAATATAAAGGATTGGTATCATGTCTTGAGACTTTAATTCATTTATTTTCACTTTTTCTATACGTACTATGCACATGGTGTATAGAGAAAGTAGGTATTGTATTTCACCCAAAAATTAGATACCGATATTTCACCGGAAATACATGTTTTAAGACTCACCTAATCCAAAAACCAGTTTTAGAAAAATTACCTCGCGTGAGTGTGTGTGTGTCTGTGTGTGTCTATGGATAGCATAGCTCAAAAACAAGAGAACCGTTAAATATCTAACAAATTTGTCTTTAAGTTAAGTATCTTCCAAGGATGCAATACGAAGCTTTTTAAGAAAATCCTTCACGTCAAACTACCCTTTGTTTGGAACATTTATTTTTCTGAAAAGTTTGTTTTTTCAAAAATGAATAACGATTTTATATTTAAGTATATAATGTATATTAAAGATATTTACATGGCACATAAAACGTATATCTTGAATAGTCTCTGAAGTCTACATTCTGTACGACTTTTGCATAACTGGTGAACCATAAGAGATAGACAAAAACATGCTACACAAAAAATGTACGCATGTTAAAACACACAATGTGTGCCATATAAATTTTTTCGTAGGGTTAACCGTTTTTGAGATATTCTGTGTTATTGGTTTCAATTTTAAGCTACTTAGTTTTCTAAAACGGGAGATAATTTTCGTTTCATATTTCTTTTGTTTTACTTGTGGCTGTGCTAAGCGAAAGCGAATTGAATTTCGACTGTTTCAATAGTGACCAGCTTTTTAAAAGTTGTGACCATGCTTTAGGCTGTTGTATTACATTTTCCCCTTCTACTCGTAAGCTGCTAAGTAATAAGACCATTTCTGCTTATATTTTTTTCGATTACCACGATGTAAGGAATAATCTTTTGTAATAATAATTTGTAAAAAAAGTAATTTAAATGGAATACATCAGATTTTTTTTTGTTTTTAAAGTTGATGAGTGCATTTCACAATAGAGATTTTTGTCCTCCACCAGAAGCAAGTTTATGGTTGCGACGAAACTGTTGTCAGCTGATTAAGCTGCTTTGTAGTTTGCTACCGGAAATATGAGCATCGCAGTCGCATGAGGTCACTGTTTGATACTGAGTTTCCTGCGATGTTCTCTTCTGCTTTTGTTTTGATGTTTCTTGGAAATGTGTAGCTTAATAATTTACCTATAGTTGTTCAGACTTGAATCATAGATATTGAAACATAGGTATTTGCTAACGCATATAAGTTCTTATCATGAATATCAGATTATGAAAGTACATATATTTTATTAGGTTATTTTTAACTCATTTTCTATTTTAGGGCGTTTTTGCAATTTTACATGATTATTTTTTAATTTTCTTGCCCTTTGTATTAGCCATCTTTTTACATTTACATTGAGTATATAAAGAGTTTTATTTATTGACATTTTACCTGAAGGTAGTATTTCTAACTGCAAGAATTTCACTATTCGGTTGATAAATAACTAATCCTAATTAATAATGATATAGAAAGTGTTACTCATGGATGCAGGGGTGAGCTATTTATCAGGGTAGCAGGCATCATCGTCTGCGGACGTTAAAACCAGAGAAAAACGGTAGCAAGCATAATTACAGCTAGGAATTTATGTCCCGAACTAGGGATAGGTCAAGTCAGTTTTCCTTTTTTCGGTTAATAAATGTAAGGCTGCTATTGCCCTTTGTCCTGAAGTCTTGTCATAAGCTGTGAAGTCCTCTACATTCTATGAATTTTGTGTAATCTAAGAACGCAACAGAGCTAATACTAAATGTTGTAAAACTCTTTCATGATATTCAAATCTACAAGCAGAAATTTACTTTTAGTGACTTTCTATATTATTTCATTAATGTTTTTGTTTGTTTGTTTGTTTTTTCTTTTTGTGTAGCTTAACGTACTTTAACCTGTTGGTCATATTGGACGATGAATGAAATCAATGAAATGATACTTAAATGATCTCGGAGTCCATTAAGATTAAATTACTCGGCATTGCCCCCAAAAAAACCTAATCCGGGTAACTCACCTTAAGCGAGATTCGGACTCGCGGCCTCTTTAATTTGAGATGATATATCCCAATGGCGACTTATATTGCCGTAAGAACTTAAGTCCCGATCTTCATTATTTAACCAACGATTAGGTCAATTAGTATTAACTAATTCTTATTAACTAAATGCAGTGTCACAGCCGGGATTTGAACGACGGATCTCCCGGTTTATAACCGATTGCTCTAACCTCTTGAGATAGCATGGCAACAGAATTTAAGGAACTTAATGCAATGTCGGCATATTGCCATGCTTATATCAATAATAACAATTAAAAAACAAGCTTATCATCGTTTACAGGTTAATGACGAAGAAGCATTCCAGCATTACTCCCATGTTTAGTTCTATTGCTTACACCAGGGTGGGACGAGGTAGGGAAGTACCTACTAAGGACAGTCAGAGCTAGAGGCGGCAGTTACGGCAACAGCGTCCCCAACTCCAGATAGTGGATCCCACAGAGATTCCCTCTGATATAGTTTGTGCACAAGCCTCGTTAACATCTGAGAACAAAGCCCTACCGACTTAGCTTCCGTTTCAGAAGTTACTATATTCTGCTGAGGGGTGTGAGGTGACGTCAGACCCCATTTAGCGTTTGTCCTCTTGTAACCAATTGTAGCGTACCTGTCATGTGAAACAGCTGCGCTTTTACTCCATGTGGAGTTAGATTCAACTCTGTTTTACAAGCCGAACTGTCGTGCGGAATGTAGGGAATGCCATTGCCGACAACCTTTAGTATTTGTGCAAGGCGCTGCTCTTGTAACCAATTGTAGCGTATGTGCTATGCAGAGACAGCTGCGTTTGAATTCCACGCGGAAAAGATGTGGCTGTGTTTATTTACTTCTGCTCGCCTTACCAGTTATCAAACGAATCCGCATGTCGACCAGAGTAGAACACACACACACACACACACACACACACACACACACATACTCTCTCTCTCTCTCTCTCTTGACTCTAGAACCTTGAAACATGAAGGGATAGTAAAACTGAAAATCATCGTAACCGGGAATCCATCTCAGCATTCCCCACGAAAATACCCTTAGTCAGGAATTTCGTTCCTGGTCATGGACGCTAAGGTGTTATCCTTTTATGTCTGTTGTGTTGGGAATTACGGGTCAGAACCTCGCCTTGGTTATATATTTAGGTGTGAATGTACAGGTTAAACGACAGAAAAACAAAAAAATCTTATATAGTGCACACTCATAACTTTCCCTAGCTGTTCCACAA
This sequence comes from Hymenopus coronatus, assembly GCA_030762935.1. Taxonomy (NCBI): domain Eukaryota; kingdom Metazoa; phylum Arthropoda; class Insecta; order Mantodea; family Hymenopodidae; genus Hymenopus; species Hymenopus coronatus. The sequence continues at coordinate 88,732,186 of CM060894.1, read as the reverse complement.
ACAGCACATTACACAAGATTATTCTTTTATCTATATCATGCTAAAGGAGATAAACATTAGCAGAAATGGTCCTATTCTTTGCGTCCTTATAAGTAAAAGAGAAATAAGATAATACACTAGGCTAAAGCGATAGTCAAATCTTTTAAAAGCTATTGCTATGTAAAACAATTCAAATTCTGTTCTCTTTTGCATTCCTGGGGGGAAAAAGCGGATTTAAACCAATAACCTCGGAAACGGTTAACTACACATAAAAAACCTATATGACAAAGTATATGTTTTAATGAAATATTCATTTTGGCAGTAAGTTTTTCTCTCTAGTTTAGGAGCTATACAAAAGTAATCCAGAATAAAGACGTCTTCAGAGACTATTTCCAAAAAATTCAAAATATATCTACATTTCATTAGTAATGAAAATATCTTAATCATGTGACATTTTAATGAAAATCGTTAGTGCCATTTTTGATTATGAAAATTTGAAAACATTTTTCAGAAAAAAATGTTCGAAGAATGTTCCAAGTAAAGAGTAGTTGGGGGTGGGGGAATTTTCTTGATGATCTTCGTGTCCCATCCTTGGAAGATGCTGAACTTAAACACCAAGTTTGGTAATTAACCAACTTTTCATTTTTAAACCTGCTGCACAAAACACACACACACACACACACACTCTCTCTCTCTCTCTCTCTCTCTCTCTCTCTAACACATGGACATTTTTCTAAAGATGCGTTTTTTATTCAGGGTGGCTCAAAACGTGTATTTCCAGTGAAATCTGGGTGTTTAAATTGTTGATGGAATGCAGTACCTTCTCTATCTACGATGCACATTGTATATATATGTGCTAGAGAAAGTAAAAAGTGGAATAAAGCAGGGCGAGATCAGGACTTCCCGAATGCCATTTCGCTGCGTGTTATCATTCCTCTTTGTAACTCTCATATTCACTGTCGAAGCTAACGAGGTGAAGTATGTTAATGTGTTTTCTTTCCATGTACATACAAGCCACTCCCTGTATTATCGAGAGGGAATCTCTGGGGTCAAAGCTCGACTATCTGTGTGACGCTAGTAACGCCCAAGAGTTATAGTATTAAAATACAACGTGTCTGTTGTGCACGTATGATATTCCGGCTTAATAGCTTATTTCTACAAAGAAATTTTAATATCCATACTTATATTAAAAAGTTGTTCTCCATTTACATGACTACGTATTGTGCAACAACTATTCTTGTAAGTTGTTCTTCTATCTACTTCAGCTAATCGAGATAAACATTAGCAGAAATGGCCCTAATTACTTTCTATAAGTAGGGAGAAAGTAAAGGAACACACTAGGCCAATGCGATAGGCAATATTTTTAAAAGCTGGTCGCTAAGATATACCCAGGAGTGAAGTAAAAGAAAAACGCCTGACTTCAGGTTTGAGGAAAGTTTAAATATTAAAAAATGTAACCAATAACGAGAAATATCTCGAATATAAATCGTGTGCTTTAATGAGATCTACATGTTTTGTGTAGCAAGTTTGTCCCTCTACTAGTTCACCAGTTAGACATGTAAACGTTATTCAGAATGAAGACTTTAGAGGCTGTTCCAAAAAAAAAAAAAAAAAACTCAAAGAATACATATCATTTGCCATGAAAATATCATAAACATTCGGTATTTTAATCAAAATTGATTGAGCTAATTTCTTGATGAATTGTCCATGTATAAGGTAGTTTGGGGTGGTGGGTTTCCTTTAAAGTGTTCATTTCGGATCCTTGAAGAGTTTAGTTTAATTTTAAGTTTGTTTTTTAGTTTTACCGTTCAGACACACACGGACCTTTTTCTAAAATTTTAATCTCAAAACATGTACTTCCAGTGATATCTCGGTATTAAATTTTTGGGTGGAATAGAGTACCTTCTCTACCTACTATCTGCATTGGTAGAGAGTAAAACTGGCACTTGTGTGCCAGAAAACGGCTTACGAATCTGAAAAAGACGTTTGAAATGCAACTCATACTGCATCGTTTTGGAAAACACAAAGCGAAATGGTTTAAATAGGTATATAGTTTGAAAAATTCTGGTTTATTGCATTCACACTCACTCCTCAATAATAATTCTTAATATTCTTTTCTTTCTTGTTAATTGAGATAAACTTTCATTGCACATTTCGTCGTAGGTAAATTATCAAAGCAGTCTAAAGGATATCTTTGAGATGCCACATCCTTTGCAATACTGTGAAAAAAAAATGAATGACGACTTAAAAAGTTGATAGAATGCTATAATTATTTGAAAATTCAAATTAATGCGTTCAATATTTCGGAAAAAGTTATCGTCACAAAAATATTTCACATAAACATACGACATTTTACCGGAAATATGCGATTTACTCTCCTCTGAAACCAATAAAAGTATTTTCAGAAAAAGGTTCACGCGCGCAAGCGCGCGCCTGTGCGCACCTGTGCGTATGTACCCGCGTGTCTGTCAGCAATAACACGAAAACGAAAATTCGATAAAATACCAAACTTGGTATTTAATTTTAACATCTTCCAAGGATGCGACACACAGCTTTTGAGCAACCCACAATCCAAACTACCCTTTACATGGAAAAAACTTTAAAATTTTGATTTCTCAAAAGTGGCTCACGATTTTGATTAAAATATCGTACATTAAAGATAAGTTACATGGCAAATAAAATTTATATCTTGAATTTTCAGGAAATTGGCACTGAAGACCTTTTTATACTGGATGGATTTTGTATAACTGGTTAACCTAAGAGATTGGCAAAAACTAAACACAAAAAATTTAGAGCCCGTTAAAACACACAATTTATGTTGTATGCACTTTTTTCGTAGAGTTGACCATATCCGAGACATTCCTTGTTACTGGTTTCATTTTTAAAATACTTAAACTTTTCTCATACGGAAATTCGTCCACTCCTGTCCATGCATAAACAAATTTTAAGCACATAGCAACTAGTTTTTATAAGATTCGACTATCGCTTTAGCCTAGCGTATTTCCTTATTTCCCTTCTACTTACACGGAAACAAGTAATAAGATCATTTTTGCTAATATTTATCCTGATTAGCATTTAGTAGATATAAGAATAAACATTTTATAGTCACTTGTTACAGAAAAGTAGAGAAAGGCATGTGAATGGAGCACATAAAACTTTTGTCTAGTAAGGTTTTGTGTATCTTTTACGGTTTACTATGCATGTAAAGTCATTCAGAATGGAGAGGAACATTTTTGTTTTTTGAGAAAAAGAAAAATAATGGAAACAGTTCCATGTAAAGAGTAGGTGTTGCTAAACCTTGTATAATATCAAATACGCGGCTTATGATTGAAATAGTCAAACTTAATTACATTAAATGCTAGGCGTGTTTCAGAATATCAAGGTAATTCAAGGTAGGCACAGTACCACGTATAAATTTTAAAATCCTGGCATGATATAAAATGTCTGTAGCATTCTACATTCCTGGATCTAAGGAAGAAAGAATTTCAGAAAAAAATTGTAGACTAGTGTTGTAGTTTTCGTGACTTTTTTTCCTCTCCTAAAGTCGTAAATCGTATGTTTTTCTTCCATATAAAAATAAGCTGTTTATGTACTTTAACGGTCGTTGTTCCGTTGATTTCTGGAAAAATTGCATATTTTCAAGAGGAAGATATTTGTGTATTTTATAAGAATGAAGAGGAAAATTTCCTTACACACTCTGCTTTCATTATCTTCCGGAAGAGCATTCCATATTTTAGTTGTTTAGGTGTAACTGTTTTTTTTTTTTAAGAATTGAAACTGAAAATGTCTTCACTCGCAATACTTTTGATTGACAGTTTATATTTACCTTACGTAGATGTAGGCAGCAAACAAAGAGTACACGCAGAGGTTTCTTCTTTAATAACCTTTCTCTTTTCTTTAATAAAGCATTTGCCCAGCCCATCATAAATAAATTCCCTTTCTCTACCGTGATCAAAGTCATCATTCATCTGTTAATAATGAGAGTTTGTAATAGATAGAGCAATTACAGACAGTGCCAGTGTCGCGTATGCTATTGAACAACGAGCGTAATTAAAATTCCAATGTGGTAAACGTCGTTATTTTGGCGAATCAGAGCACAATTTTAGCATGCATTGTTAAACACTGTTAATTCAAATCCAAAAGTAAATTTAAGAACTAACTTATATACAGCTACAAGGATAAATGTTTAAAAGTAACAGATTGTATGTCCACAGTAATATATATCAAAGAAAGTTCTTGCAGGTTTTGTCTAACCTCTTTTCTACGATTTTCCAGTTTTATAAACAGTTTCTTCTCCAGGAAGTTTAGGAATACAATCTATTGTGTACATATTCAAACACCTAATCTACAGAATCACTGCACGGATTTGCTTGTGGTTTGTTGTTATGCTTATTTTTTCTCTACCAATATTATCTTTATATTTTTCTTCAGCAACCAATTTCGCTCCTTGTTATAGAGTTGGAACTAGCAAGAACTTACAAGCCAGTTTGCCTTGGGGTTAATAACCTAGAGAGGAACAACCAAACTTTGAATCATAGCATATTCAGGATGGGTGATCATGCTAATGCCTGGTATGACAGCGAAGAAAACAAAATGACTTAGTGACGAAAGCATGATAGAAAAATTCGTGGATCAAATTATACAGCCCAGCATTTGCCAACGTCCGCGAATAAATCTTCGGCTAGATAGATCTATCCCAGGATTTGATCCCGGGACCTCCCGAATGCGAATCACACACACACTACCGCGGTGCCACTTCGCCCAATTTTTGGTGTAGCATTCAAAAAACAAATTTGCTTCTCTCTGTTAGCACAGCTTGGAACACTTATGATACGTAAACTCTTGTGTCTAACGTCACAAATACTGCGTAACGGTAAAACATACTCCAACCAGGAAAGACACTATACAGATGTTAACGGTGCTGATCAAGCATTTCCAAACGTCTGTCATTCATTTCCTGAAAAGTTCAAGTCGCTGACTCAAAGCATTTAAAACTGTAATCCTGTAAGTCGTTCTGTAATCCGGCAGTTTCCACTGTAATTCAGTTTATTGAGTTTCTATGTGCATTTTATGCTGTAAATATAAAAAAGATTATCCAATACGTATTGCATTCTAGTTAGATCGAATTGTATTACTGTTGCCATCTGCTGAATGCGAAGTAATGGGAGACTTAAGTATTGGTAAACACATTACCTTGTTTCGTTTATTTTTGGACTGTCGCGTCCATAGGTTTCCATATTTTAATTTGTTATCCATTTATGAATATTGCTAAGCGCACAATCATAATGTAGCCTATTGGATCTATCCTTGGCCACTTGTCCGAAGGCATCCAGGCATACGTACAAATTAAAATAGACAATTTTGCTATCCCAATCACTTTTATATGCTAAAAGTTATTTGCATAAACAAACTACCCATTTTTATTTACTGCCAATTTTATTTTTTCTCAACATTCCAAAGACATTCGCCTATGCTTTTTAATGGCGTCTGATCACTAAGCATTTTCTTTAATTGCAACATTTCTTTTATTCCTAAGCCAATTTCTACTTTCTCTACTTAGTACATAGAATGTAAGTAGAGAAGGTGTGGTACACCACCCAAAAATTCGATACCGAGATTTCATTTGATATACACGTTTTAGGGTCCCCTGTACCCCCCAAAAATTAGAAAAAGATCCGCGTGCATGTGTGTGTATGTGTGTCCGTATACCTGTGAACACCATAACTGAAAAACGAAAAATCGATCAAATACCAAACTTAGTATTTATGATTGTATCTTCCGAGGATGCGGCACGAAGATTTTTCAGGAAAATCCTCCCACAACAAACTACCCTATACATGAAAAAAAGTGTTAAAGTTTTCATTTTCTCAATAAAGGCTCTACGATGTTGATTAAAATTGCCTTCCTTTTTACAAGGAAGCACGTAATAAGATAATGTCTACTAATTTTTATCTCCATTAACATGAAATAACCTTTCTAGCAATTTGTTACAGGGATGTAGAGAAATTCGTAACACATCAGATTTTTCTCTATAATTAATTTTCTCCCCCATTCATTAGTTTATTGACGCTCCATCAAATATGGACCCCAACTTCATTATTGCGCGTTCTGTAAGTTTGACATATAAGTAATAATTGGCTTGGATGATTAAAAAAAACGTCCTACATTTAATAAATTAACTGTTTAAATAGCTCACATTTATTAAAAAACATGTATTGCATTCACATAGCTTTCTCTACCTGTTCTGCAAACAAATTATTCTTACAAAAATATTATTTTATTTACATCATGCTAATCAAGATAAACTTTAACAGAAACGGTCTTATTACTTGCTTCTTTGTAAATAGAAGGGAAACAAGGGAGTGCACCAGGCTAAAGCGCAGTTAAATACTTTAAAAGCCGGTCGCTATATGAAACAATTGAAATTCGCTTCTCTTTGCATGCTCAGGAGTAAAACATAAGGCACACAACCATCACTCATTCCTACCCTATATTTCATTATCCTTCTTCACTTTGTAATTTCTATAATTCTTCACTCACTGTTCCTCATATAATCTTAAAAGTTTATTTCCAAAGAAATCTTGGTAGTGAACGTTTTGGTTGGAATGCAATACCATCTCTACCTATGTACTATGTAGGTACGAAGTAGAGAATGTAATTGGAAAGCTGCTCCTTCCTTTTGAATAAACCTACTGATCTTGGAGAGAACTGGCACAGTAATGCGAGAAAGTGCTTTTAGCCGTATAATCGCCTGTTTCTCCTATGCATGACCTGAAGCGGGTAGAAGCAACTCCTACCGCATGACCGCTATGATGTGTTCACTTAAGCGCGGTTCACTAGACCAATAGATGCAACTCCTGTATTAAGTAGCTGCTCAGTAGTCCCCAGTGACCTCACGGGGCTCACCATACCGGTTCCAGATCCTCTTGCATTGCAAACAACAATATTACCTGGACGCTTTATATCATAAAACGGCGTTTTATATGTTATCTTTGGTAGTGCAAAATAGAGAATTATGAAACTCGCTCCTTACATTGACGTCATTAGATCTAATCCGTGGCTAATGAGATAGAGAGGCTGTAGCGCGGACTGAAATCACGTGACATTTCTAGTCCAGTTATGACCCGATGAGTAAACATAATGTCGCCTACAACGAGTTATCAATGTTAGCAATATGTAAGACTACCATTACAACGTAACACTGATTCAAGCCGCAGCCCGTATCTCGTTAGCTAAGACTTAATTTGTGCCGTGGAAATCCGAAAATAATACCATGTGGGACTTTATATCTCAAAGTAATGTATATCAAACAATAAGTAATTTGTTAATAGTATATCATAAAAGCACCAATAGTAAGCGAAGTCAATATCAAATAAGCAAATAAATCATTTTATACAAAGTGTAATTTGTATGGCAGTTAACATAATATAAAAACGATGAAATAGTTTAATAATTAAGAAATATTGTCAGTTTTTAATATGAATAAATATTGCAGGAACAGAAAAGAATGCAACAATTTCGGTGCATTTCTGAGGAGTAGCAAAGAAACAAAAATAGATTCAGGGGTCAGGGTGAACGTGCCATCAGCAAATACTCCTTTTGCAGTTGGAGCATTCTGAAACGAGGGAAAATGTAAACGTATGAAAATTTGAAGGTTTCCAGAAAACGAGACAAAACTAGGTTAATGCGTATCGGTAAGAGCCTCATCACGCGACCTTTCATATAATACAGTGGAACCACAGATTTCTTAGGAAAAAGGTCAATGTCCGAAAATCTGAGATGCACAGGATCAATCAAACACAGTTGTGACGTCACGCAGCGAAATAGTGGCGAGAAAGTTGGTTAAATACTCGGCAAGAAGCGGTTTAAAAAATCTGATGTGTACCATTCACATGACTTTCTCAGCATTTCTGCAACAAATTATTCTTAAAAAGCTTATACTTCATGCTAATCAGAAAAAAATAGCAGAAATACTCTTTATTACTTGCTTCCTTGCAAGTAGAAGCGAAGTGGAGTACCATAGGTTAAAGTGATAGTGAAATGCTGGCTGCTATGTGACTGAAGTTCCTTTGTTTGTATGGACAGCAGCTGACAAATTCTCGTATAAAAAAAGTATGTTTTTCAAGGCTGAAACCAGCAACAAGAAATATCTCAAAAACGATCTACGGCACGAAAAAAATGTATATAACGTAAATTGTGTGTTTTAATGTGCTTTACATTTTTTGTGTGATAAGGTTTTGTCTATCTTACGGTTTAGCAGTTATGCAAAATTGCGTAAAATTCATCCAGAATAAAGTAGGCTTCAGGCTCCCAGAAAATTCAAGATATACATTCTATTTGTGAGGTAAATATTTTTAATATACGATATTTTAATCAAAATCGTTAGAGCCATTTTTAAAAAAATCAAAATTTTCGAAAAATGTTCCATGTAAAGGGTAGTTGGGGGTGGGGAGATTTTCTTGAAAATCTTCGTGTCGCATCCTTGGAAGATACCAAACTTAAATACCAAGTTTGATATTCAACTGTCTTTTCGTTTTTGAGCTATGCTGTCCACAGGCACAGACACACACACGCACATGCACATGCACACACACCCACGCGCGCGCGCACACACACGGACCTGTTTTTAAAAATGCTGGATTCAGGGGGACCCAAAACATGTATTTCCCATGAAAGCTCGGTATCAAATATTTGGGTGCATGACAATACCTTCTCTATACACTATGTTCATAGTACGTGTAGAGAAAGTAAAAAGGTCATTCTCCGAAAATTTGAGATGCATAGGATCAGTCAAAACACAATTGTGACGTCAGGGAGTGAAATAGTGACGAGAAAGTTGGCAAGAAGCGGTAGTAAAGTAAATACTAAGGTTAACAGCCAAGTGAGCAAACCTTACTTAACCGGAATTATCCATATGAAACATGAGATATCATGCTGCCACTAAGTTAAAATACAGGAATCACAATGGGTAACCCTCTTCATTCATAATGGATTTTATACAACCTAAAAACCGAGAGGGGTAAAACTTTACAACTAGCTGTATCAGATGTTTAAACAATGCTTCTCTATCAGATGTTTGCAAATTCTCATTGTGGTATTTTTCAGGCTCTCTATGGTTGAACTGTGATCCAGAATTTGTGATGCTCTTTGAAAATATTATACCCTTTTTAATTTCACAAGCACTATGTACAATGTACACTGTCGATAGAGAAGGTATTGCATCCAAAAATGCAAATCAGAAATTTCACCGAAAATACATGTTTTGGAAATCCCCCTGATTCCCAAAAAAGTATTTTAAGAAAAATGTGTGTGTATGTGTGAGTGTGTGTGTGTGTGTGTGTGTGTGTGTGTGTGTAGCAAAGCTCGGAAAATGAAGTCAGTTAAATACCAAACTTAAAGTTCAATGTAAGTCCTGGGGGGGGGGGGTCGGTGCTACATACGAGCAGGGTAAGCCGAGTACGTAATTTTTCAAGAATGTGACACTAAGATATCCAAGAGAATCCCCACCCCAAACTATCCTTTTCATGGAACATATTTCGAAAATGTTGAATTTCTCAAAAATGGCTCTAAACAATTTTGATTAAGACCTTTTCATGACAAACTATTTTTTTTTTAAATGCCGGCTTACTCTTCCGGTATTTAGGACTGACAGCTTCATAGGACTTACAATTGGATGTTTAGGGCTCAGAAGCCTGTTGGGGGAGTCTACGGCACGAAACCACAGAATGGAGAAATTGGAATGAGTGGTTGGCCCGTAGCCAGGCATGAGCGTGGGGAAGTGGTTGATACGAAATGCAAGCGTAGTGAATGACAGGAAAGGTGATGATGGAGCAGTTGGTAGAGTGAGTGACGGAGGAAACTGGAGAACCCGGAGAAAACCCGCCCAAACGCCGCTTCGTCCACCACAAATCTCACAGGTAGGCGCCTGAGATCGAACTCGGGCCGCTAGGTGGGAGGCGAGCGCTCTATTCACTCGGCCACGGTGCCGCCTACAAAGGATATATATATATATATATCTTTGTCTGGTAATAGCTTCTGAAGACCTCTTCATTCTGGATGACTTAGACCTCATTAAAACACACAATTTTATCTCGTATACATTTCTTTTAAAGTAGAGTTAACCATTTCCGAGATATTCATTGTTATTAGTTTCAATTTTGAAATACTTGAAAGCTTTTCTCAAGCGGACAGTCAACTTTCATTTCATCTCTTGCTTTACTTCCACACAATAAATAGCACATACACTTTTATGGAGTTAATAGTTTCTGACATATTCTTTATTGTTGCATACTTACAGTTTTCTCAAATGGGAGGTCGTTATTTGCATTTTTTTCTCCTGACCATGCGGAGAAGAAATTTTAATGCCATCACATAACGCCTAACCTAGTGTATGCCCTTATTCCCCCTGTACATACAAGAAAACGTGTAAATAAATCATTTCTGCTATTATCTATATTGATTAGTATGAAGGAGATAGAAGAATACGCATTTATAACAATAGTTAGTGAAAGCCATGTGAATGCAACAAATATTGTTTTCTTTGTATGTTGCATGCAACCAAGCTCATTTTGCTTAATTTGAAATAATTATCACAACTATTTCTGCGAGTAAAGTGAAGTGGAAAGAGGAATACTTATGAGATATAAGAGGCACCTGTGAAATTGTAATAGGTAGATAAAGTCGTGTAGAGTGTACGTCAGATTTTCGGGGAACTTTGGGCTGGCGGAAAAAAAATTGCCTTAGAAGCTCAATAATTTAAACGTTACGTTTCTAAATTTTATTTGGAGGTTTAAACGAAGACATCAAGCTAACAATTCCCATGCGGGGAAGCAAGATGAAGAGGGTCATACGGTTTATATAACTCGTAGGATATGCGTAATAAACTATGATTTTGCTTTAGCCTCCGTCTTAAAACTAAAGTGAGACCCCAGGGGGTTGTTTTTGCAATTTGGAGGTAGCCATTAAATCACACGCTCTCTCCTGTACTGTAGAGGACTAAAGCTTGTTTTTGTAATTTGTTGCGACGATAATGTTTAGGAAGACAGACCTTGGAATAGACATACCTGCCAAGTAATGTAAAAGGTAAACAAATAACCCTCTATAACTTTGATAGGCAATTATTTTAGAGTTTTATCTCTTTCTAGGTAAGCTCTTTCGCATTTATATGCAGCTTTTCATGTTAGTACAAATAGTTCCTAATCATCCGAATTGTTTTAAGGCCCTTCCTCAGTTCAAATCCGGTCAGAACAGCTCTCCCTGAGGTTTTTTTACGGTTTTCCCTCAGTGCTTATGACTGGCAAATACCGCGTGGTGGGGGTACGACTTGAAATGCATCTGAAAGAGCATTTCCCCAGTGTCCATTATTTTATAAGAGACAAAGTCATTTTTAAGCGGCTTGATATTTTGTTTCTTCATTTACAGTCGTAAATCAATTTCATATAGAAGCATTCTGATTCGTTAGGATGAATGTTGTACACCCTTTTAAGTGGAGTATCCCTCTTAATGTCCTGACGCCCTACATCTTCCTGAAAATATGTAAGTGTAATACCGAAGTACTTGGTACATCAATATCTTGCAAAGTTGCCAGTGTTATGTAAAGCAAAGAATGCTGTCAAGAGTTTTCTTTGGTGGATAAAGCACACTTTGTCCGTTTTCCAAGTGGACAGCTTAGTTGTATTTAGTTTGGATGCAGCTCGAGTGACCTCCAAATCGCCTCAGAAGTGTTCATTTAGCGTCAATTTAAATAAAGTTACACTTCATTGTGTTTGTTTTATACAGAAAAGATGACAGTGTGAACCCTAAGTAACATATATGTATTTAAGCCTAAATTGATTGTGGCTATTATAAATCTGTTAGTTAATCTGTTACTCTAGAATTATTTTTGAATACCTCCGTGGTGGAGTGGTTAGCGGCTGATTTTTCAAGAGGAGGTCGCAAGTTCGATTCCCTCCTGGAGCGGGGAATTTTTCTTTAACCAGAATTACTCCCCATCTCTCATTGAGTCTGGAAGTATGAATGTTAGTGAATGTAAGTGTGCTTAATGATGATATAAAACAATTAACCCAATTCCCATAACTTAGTTAATAGAGTTTCACAAGTTAAAAGCCCTGATATGACCATAGCAATTAAAGGAGGTTATATAAATGAAACTATGTGTGTACCCTTTATTTTCTTGCAAAATTGTGTAAGTTATTCAATCAATTCCATATTTTTATTTTGCAAGCTGTCTATTAGATCTATTCGGTATCTGAAGCAGAGTATATTTGTAAGAACTATCAGTTGGAAGAAGACTCCTAATTAAACGTTAACTTGCCCATGCACTTTAAGCGTTGGCGTAAAATTACCTTCGTGTGTTTCTTCACTCCGAAAGATGTAATTTGGAATAACAGATAATATTGCCATACACTGTTTAAAAATTGTGTTGATATGGATACAAACCCATAAGACAATATTTTATTGCTTGTAGAGGCTCGCTAAGCTCCACAAAAACAACATAACCCATTTGGTTCATCATTCCATCTTCATGGATAGCATTATTTGCTTAATTAAATAATTATTTTGTTTGTTAACGACGCTGTTAATCACCAGGATCATATCAGCGGTGTACCGAAATTTGTTTTGCTTGCCAGTAAATCTGCTGACATGGGGCTGTCGCTTTTAAGCACCTTTAAAAACCGCCGGTCTGGGCCGAGTTCGAACCCGAGTTTGGAACTGAAGGAAAGACTCTACCAACTGAGCCACCCAGACAGGTATTATTGCATATGTTGTACATTTTACCAGTTGGAATATCACTTAAATAACATAATTTATATTTGGATCATAATGGAATGCTAATCTAATGACAGTGCATTCTATTCTAAATAGCGTTCCCTAGCTCTAGCTGAATACGTGTTAGTTTCTCTGTTTCGATTTTGAGCAGAAAGATTTCTCTAATCGGCTAGAGGTGGCTAGCCGTTCAGACTGGGGTGGAAATATACGATGCTTCCGCCATGATTCAGACCGTTCATCGCTACTTTCGATTCTGCTCTGAGACGTACTGCTTGTCTAGGCGCTTCTTCGTGAAGTGTCTAGCCGATATTGAAATAAAATAAATTTGAGATGTAACCAATACTCACTGCACCAATTTTATCTGACCATGGCGGTAATTATACATATTGGTAAGCCTTATAGATAGTGGTGTAATAATAAATAGGACAGGAAACACAGGTATAACGTATTGAATATCCTATTTTTAGCTGTACGTACCTAATTCTAAGAATGGCCATGGGTCTGGTGTAGAAATCTTTACACACAAATGTAGCCCAATATGCACATTATCTGGAATACGGAAGATTCAAGTTGCCTAAAACCCAGCTGCACAACTGTATAATTTATCCTACAGCGTCTTCCGAGACGCTGATATGCCTGCATTGTTATTTTGTAAACAAATTTCAATTTCTTCGGTCTCATTCAGTGTTAGGACCTTCTGGTACCTTGAAACAGAACTGCTTCGGGATAACGCTGCCTTTTGGAGATTGTGAAGTATGTAAACCAAACAACATATTTATCTAAACATTAAATATAGAGAGATGTAACTAATTACTGGTGTCCATCATAAATTACTAAATAAAATATCTGATGTTCCATTCACATGACTTTCTCTATATCTCTGTAACAATTATTGTTAATAAGCTTATTCTTTTATTTATTTCATGCTAATCGAGAAAAATTAGCAGAAATAGTCTTGTTTCTTGCTTTATTGTAAGTAGAAGCGAAATAAGGGAGTACCACAGGTTAAAGTGAAAGCTAAAAGCTGGTTGCTATGTGACTGAAGTTCGTTGGTTTGTATGGACACGAGTTGGCAAATTCCTGTATGATAAAAGTATAAAGCTGAAACCAAAAACAAGGAATATCTCAAAAACGATCAACTCCACCAAAAATATATATAACATAAATTGTGTGTTTTAACATGCTTTACATTTTTTGTGTGTTAAGTTTTTGTCCATCTCTTACGGTTTAGTACTTATGCAAAATTCATCCAGAATAAAGTAGTCTACAGAGGCTATTCCCAGAAAATTCAAGATATACATTTTATTTGTCAGGTAAATATCTTTAATATACGATATTTTAATCAAAATTGTTAGTCAGTTTTTAGAAAATCAAAATGTTCGAAAAAAGTTCCATGTAAACGGTAGTTGGGAAAGGGGGGATTTTCTTGAAAATATTTGTGTCGCATCCTTGGAAGATACCAAACCTAAATACCAAGTTTGGTTTTAAACGGACTTTTCGTTTTTGAGCTATGCTGCCCACACACACACACACACACACACACACACACACACACACACACACACGGGCATTTTTCTAAAAATGCTTTTTTTTTTATTCAGGAGGTCTCAAAACATGTGAAATCTCGGCATCGAATTTTTTGGGTGCATTACAATACCTTTTCTATACACTATGTACATAGCACGTATAGAGAAAGTAAAGAGCTTATCTTATCTACTCGAAACGAAAAAAGCCCAATATTCAGAAAACGCTTAACGTTCCAAGTGTCGTATAAATGCGTACGTCTGCTGTCGGCTAGGTAATGTTGCCACTGCGTGGTTATCGCAATAAACGTTTATTAAAAAGAATTCGTTCTTCTGTTCATTCTTCAATTTTAGCTCAATAGGGCATATTTTATGCTGGACTAATGCGAAGCAGTATTCTCGTTGGATAATTAAATCATAAACTTAACTCCAAAGTATTAACTCTGGAAAACATAAATATAAAGGAAATTGTACTATTATTATTCCAATTTATTGAGAGCTATCCATAGAAATAAACATAAAAGAAAAGAACTAGAGAATTTAGAATGTTTTATATAACGTTGAGTCAGCATGTTGCAGAACTTTTAAAGCAATATTAATGTTAGTACTACGAAAAGCCAGTAAATTACAGCATTTAAGCTTCACTTTGAGCCCCATCAAACAATATTATAAATTTCTCCCCATATTTGTTTGCAATAAGAGAAAATGTGACATTATATGGTCAATGAAATTGGAAATAAATTGAGGGGAAATTAAAAAACCTTTTGCAATTGAATTCATCACATAACAAGGATTTCATTGCTAAACGACTAATCTAAATCGATTGAGCATTCGTTGAAGAGAGTAAGGAATTTTTAAACTTTCAGTTCCCTTGTTCATAATAATGGCTAATAAAATGTATATCTTGAATTTTCTGGGAATATTCTGAATGAATTTTGCTGAAGTTTGCATAATTAGTAAACCGTAAGAGATATACAAAAATATACTATACCAAAAATGTACACACAACTTATGTCATATCATTTTTTTCGTTGAGTTGACCATTTCTGAGATATTCCTTGTTATTAGTTTCAGATTTAAAATATTTATACCTTTTTCACAAGGAAAGTTGTAAACTCCTGCCCCTGCACAGGAACGAATTTCATCCACCTGGCAACCGGCTTTTAAAAGATTTGACTACCGTTTTAGTCTAGTGTATTCCCTTATTTTCCTTCTACTTACAAGAAAGCAAGTAATTAAGACAATTTCTGGGAATGTTTATCTCGATTATCATAAAGAGATAGAAGAATATGATTTTTAACAATAATTTGCTAGAGCGATGTAGAGAAAGTCATGTGAATTGAACATATCAGATTTTTTATATTTTATTCAGTACTGAAAATCATACTTTTTCGAGTACATGCCATTAAAACCAGGATCGGTTGGCTTTTTGATTTCACTACAACCTGCCGGAAGGTGACGAAATTTTTTTCGGGTGTAAAAATTCTGAGCATGGCTTCCTTCCTAAAGGATGCAAATCTGCTAATTCCGTGTCATAGGTTTATGGCACGTAAAAGAATCTCAAAACTGATAGAGGCCTCTGAGAAAAATTAAACATTTTACGCCCATATAAAATGGGATGCTAAGAACCACAGCAATTAAAGAGCGTCCATAAATAAAACTCGATTGAATTTCTATCACGTTAAATGTAAACAATAGCAAGGGAAATTTTTATAAATAAAAAGTATAATACTTGATAAAAAATTCAGGACAATAATGTGTAGAGTATTGAAAAGACAATGATCATAAATCAATCAGTCACTCAGAATTCACTGCAGTGGATTATAAGATACATCGTACATCACTTCTGTATCGAAAGAAAAGATTCTCCTCCTGTCACTCAAAAAATGTTTAAATCATCCACAAGTTTGTTCAATGTCGAGTGACTACCCTTTAGTATTTTCGACATTTTAGTGCTCACTGGTTTCCACTAAAAGGAACTGAACGACGCCAAGCAGTGAGCAAAGCTAGATAGTACAATGCTATATAGTAGTTATTCTGAGTTTTTGGACATCCTGAAGTATACATTTTAATTCTTCCAGGATTCGGAATAATTTCTCATGTAATTTCTCATGAAAGAGGAAAAAAAGAAGCATTTGTATAACCATAAAAAAATTTATAATGAAAGCGTGTGCAGTTTCAATAACGTTATAAATTTGATCACCTCCAATTGTAAATATAAGTTTTTCGTTAAATTCATAGGAGAATTTAATATATTCAATTATTGCAATTATAATTCTTGATGTTACTTACGTTTTGAAACGGGCTGTAGAGACCACGCCCACTCCATCACGTCATAGTTATTTCCCTGTGTGCACCGAAGCTCTGTCCGGAAATTTCGTAACCCCGGCTTGAGCTCTAGTATTACCTCTTAGGAAAAGGAACAAACATTTGGAGAACAGAACTAAATTTGTTGATAAATAGAGAATTAAAAAAAAAACTGACACGCATTTTGGGAACAGAACAGCGGAAGCGATGTAAGAACCGGATAACACCCTCAAAATATTTACAGAAACAATTGTGACTGCCAGTAACTAAGTACTAGGTGATGAGTAATATAACAACCTCTCAGTTGGTTATATATTTTCTATGGTATTTTGATTTTAATTACTTTCTCTAGCCCGCATGTACAATGCACATAGTGGATAGAGAAGATATTACATTCCACCAAAAATTCTATGTCGAGATTTCAGTGGAAATATATGGTCCCCTGAAGTCCGAAAAAACATTTTTAGAAAAAGGTTCGTGTGTACTTGGTATTTAGGTTTAGTATCTTCCAAGGATGCGATACGAAGATTTTAAATGGAAAAATGTTCGAAAAATATTGAGTTTCTCAAAAACGGCTCTAACGATTGTGATTAAAATCTCGTATATTAAAGCTATTTACTCCCAAATAAAATGTATATCTTGAATTTTCTGGGCATACCCTCTGAAGGACTCTTTATTCTGGATGAATTTTGCCAAATTTTGCTTAACTGCTAAACCGTAAGAGATAGACAAAAACGTACTACACGAAAAATGTAGATCTCGCCAAAACACACAATTTATGTGCTTTACGTTTTTGTTGTGGAGGTAACCGTTTCCGAGATGTTTCTCGTTATTTGTTTCAATTATGAGGTAGAAAGTGTCCGTTTTTCTTGTTCTACTCCTGGCCAAGCAAAGAAGCGATTTACAATGACAATCGCATAACGATAGCTTTTAAGGCATTTGAGTATCTCTTCAGCCCTATTGCATTTCCTTAGTTCCCTTCTACTTATAAGGAACTATGTAATAAGAACATTCTGCTAATGTTTATCTCAATTAGTAGTGTGTGGAAAGAAGAATAATCTGTTGTAAGTTTATTTGTAGAGCAGCCAGAGAAAGTCATGTGAGTGTAACACATCAGATGTTTATTTTCGGTTCGATAAATGGCTGTGTTACCCAATAGAAGTAAGTATATTTGTCGATTAGCTTACACTTTTATCTTTACGTGTCAATCCTTGATGCTGTAGTATCTGCGATTAAGCACTTGAATACCAAGTTAGATCAGAGTTCTGAGAAAAGAGAATGTCATATTTACATGAAATGATAACATTAATATTGTCATATATAATGATTGGCGTGTGATTTTATTGTATCAGTGATTACAGATTCAATGGTAGATAAGTTCAACAAATCAACTTTGACGCAAAACAAAGCCAAATTGAGATGATAAAAACACAGCATTTAAAAAATCTGAAGCATTATATTCACCCAACTTTCCTATCTATTCTGCAAAAACTATTCTTACAAAAGTTGATGCTAAAAAGAGATTAAAATTAGCAGAAATGGTTTTACTACATATTTATTTTATAGGTTGAAAGGATAACACAGAACACACTAAGCTAAAGCATCAGTCAAATTTTTAAAGAGCTGGTCGCTACATAATGCTTACACTGTTGCATTCTCTTTGTTTGACCAGCAGAAACTAAAATGAATAACGAATTTCCATTTAAGAAACGTTTAAGTGCTGAAAAAGTGAAACCAATGATTGGAATATCTGGGAAAGGGTTAGCGCCACAATAATTGCATTTGACCTAAATTGTGGGTTTTAAAAAACATCTAGGTAAATCTTTTGTGTGGTACAATTTTCTTTCTCTTTTACGGTTTGCTGTTATACAAAAGTCATTCTGAATGAAAGGATTTCGGAAGCTATCCCCAGAAAATTCAAGCCATACATTAATGAAATGTATTAAATTTAATTTAATTTTGAAGTATTTTAAACAAAATCCTTACATTCTCAAGCTTATCGTTGAATAACATGAACGTGTGTTGCTCTGTATTTTGTTTTGTTTTTTTGAATTTCAAATGTATTAACAACTACAATGTATTCAAATACACAATAAAGTCATATTAAAAATCCTTATAACGAATTTTCATAAACAAACATTTTTTAAAATATTTCCATGTAAAGAACATTGGGGAGACGGATTGTTTTGAAAATCTTCGTGTTGTATCCTTGGAGGATATTAAACTTAAATATTAAGCTTGGTATTTAACGGAGGTTTCTTTTTGAGCTCTACTCTACACAAACACACCTTACAAACAAATACACACTGAACTTTTATCTAAACATGCTTTTTTACTTTCTCTACAGTGTATAAAGAAGGTATTCTAATGCACCCAAAACTTCCATACCGATATTTTACCGGAAATACACGTTTTGGGTCTCCCTGAATCCAAAAGAAAGCATATTTTAAAAAAGGTCCGTGTGTGTGTCTGTCACTCTATCTGTCTATGGACAGTATAGCTCAGAAACAAAAAGACCGTTGAGCACCAAACTTGGTATTTAAGTTAACAATATTCGTTGTTTTGGGTTTCACCTTTAAAAACTTATATTTTTCTCATACAGGAATATGTCAACTTCTGTCCATACAAACACAGGAACTTTAGTCACATAGCAACCAGCTTTTGACTATCACTTTAAGCTATGGAGTCAACTAGTGAACGCCGAGCGAGACGGTCGTGTCTGGCCGCTCTGCTTTGTTTATCTGTACCAGTGCTTCCTTGTGTTGTGCAGTTCGCTGTGTTTGCTCTTCTAGTGTGTTTCATTTTTGTGTTTTTTTTTTTTTTTTAAACTATTATCATGGCTCTCCAGCCGGACAATACCGGCAAGATCTTACATTCTGCTATAAATGTGGTATATAACGATACCACGTGTCAGGATAACTCCACTTCTACAACACATATTTCACCATCCAGTCAACACTACCTACATCAACCGTCGACTTCTGCATTATAACACACTTCATTTTCTAATTCTGGGTTACCTGCAGATAATGCTGTAAGTACATCTATACTACGGCCATCCCAGCTACAATTAAGTCGGCCGATTAATTCAGTTGACAACACTGTCCAGCAAGATGATGATACGATAACTGACTTTGCCCCATCGGACTGTTTAGGTCGCGACCAACGTTCGCAGCTCTCTCACTCTGAAAGCTCCTATCAGAACAAACGCCGCTGCACTGATCCACCTTCCCAACAACCTCCTGCATCTCATTATGCGTACACAATTCCTACCTCCAACCGTTTTTATCCTTTAAGTGAAACTGCTGATCCAGAAACTACTGATACTGTATCCATCTCTCAGAAAGAGAAAATTCCTCCTATTTGTGTGCGCAATGTCCACAATTATCAATTATTTTTGCAAGACATTAAGAAGTGTGTGCTATCTGAATTTCATACTGAGCTTCGAGGGGCTATTCTTAAAGTTTATGCTACGACTACCACTGACTTTCGATGTCTTACATCGTATTTCACCTCCATTAACCAGGAGTATTATACTTTTCGCAACCCGTCGGACAAACTGTTCTCCGTTGTTATACGCAACATACCATGCTCGCTCAGTGATCAAGAGCTTTACGACGAACTCTGTGTGTTGAACTTTCCTGTTCGTAAAGTTACCCGTTTGCTTCGCAAAAACAAGAAACCCATTCCCATCTGTACTGTAGACCTCGTGAATAATGACGCCGGTAGAAATATCTTAAATCTTTCCCGACTGTTGTACAGTGTGGTGAAACTTGAACATCGACGTCAGAATACAGAACTGCCCCAGTGTACAAATTGCCAAAACTATGGTCACACCAAGAAAGAACTATTGTCATTTAGGGCCCCGCTGCGTTCGCTGTATCGGCAGCCATCACTTCTCTAAATGCACAAAATCATCTACTACACCGGCTCAGTGTGTTCACTGTGAACAGGACCACCCAGCAAACTATCGTGGCTGTCCTCATTACTTAAAGCTGAAAGAACGTCAGTCTCGGCGCTCCCAGCAGCCGGCAGCACCTACACGCCACAGTTCAGAGCGGCCACCCTCGCCTTCTCTTCAACAGCACCAACAACAGCAACCACAACGTCAACAGAGTCCTTCATCCCCTCATGTATCTACAAGGCCCTCTCGGGCTTATTCTCATGTATTGAGTGGTCGTTCTCCTACCTTCCAAGACAGTCCTTCCGCCGCTTTACCGGAGGCTCCTACCTCCACAGCTCCGTCTTGGGCTTTTCTTAAAGATCTGCTTGCACAGCTTGGTACATTTCTCCACACATTGTTTTCTCCGGTTCTGCCGCGACTGATGCAGCTTCTTCGCTCCCTACTCTCTCCTGTGTTTTCTGATGGCCAACCGTGATCTATTGTCTCTACGTCAGCTCACCCTCCTAAACTGGAACTCTAACGGCCTACGTGCCAAACGCTCCTCCTTTATTGCCTTTCTCACTCGGCACAATGTTGATATTGCTTGTGTTACGGAGACTCATTTTCTTCCCAATGAGACCTTCACTATTCCTGGCTATCTTATTTACCGGCAGGACCGCGAGGCAGGAAAGGCATCTGGTGGTGTTGCTCTTTTCATTAGACGTTCTCTGCGCCACAGCGAAATCCTTCTTCCACACGTGCCCAGTCTGGAGGTGGTGGGTATTAAACTTCACAGTGCAAATGATAGTGATCTCGTCATTCTCAGCGTCTACAAACCGCCCAATCGCCGGCTGAATACTACTTATCTCTCACTCCTCTTTCTTTTGGAGAACAGTACTCTTCTTTTGGGCGACCTTAACTGCAAGCATTCCTCCTGGGGGGGGGGAGGCCGATCCACCAATCCGAATGGTCGGCTTCTGTTTATGGCTCTACACACCTATGGCCTTTCGATATTGGCGCCTGAGGATCCTATTTATTACTCTTCAAACCCCTTAAGTGCTCCTGATATTCTGGACATCGGTGTGCATCGCAATCTTCACCTTCCTACCTTCGTTTCCTCCCTGGGAGAACTTGGCTTTGATCACTGCCTGGTTATTGTCACCTTTCAACTTCCACCGGCCTTGCTCCCACCGATTCCCAGACTCATAAATGGATATGTACATTGGGATAAATTTCAGTCTGATTTGGATGCGACACTCTGCAACTCTTATCAACTCACCATAGCCCTTGATGTTGACCTTGCACTACAGCGCTTTACTGAAACCAAAAGCCGTTGTGTCCGTCTTTCCACTTCTCCCAATGTGCGACCTTATTCTCCACCTTCATTACCCCTCTTCATTTTAAATCTTCTCCGAGAAAAACATCAAGTTCGTCGACAGTGGCAACGAGACAGACAACCCTGGCTCCGTAGGAAGCTTAATGGTCTCATTCGACGGGTGAAGCTGGAGTTGGAGCGACATCGGCTTCAGTCCTATGAGCGCTATCTGGCGTCACTCTCTCCTCACCACTATTCACTTTGGGCAGCCACCAAACGTGTTCTCCGTGAGCCGACTGTTGTGCTGGCGCTCTCTCAAGCGGAAGACTTGTCACAGATATTGTTACCAAGTGTGATATTCTGGCCGATCATTTTGAGCGGGTGTTCACTCTCCCTCTGCCAGCCGCAGATGTTGCTGCAGTAGAACAGGAATTAACTACTCACCGCACTCGCCCTACAGTTCATCAAAGGATTTCTTTTACTAGCCCGCGGGAACTGTCTTCTCTGATTCGAGCTTTCCCAATTAAGAAATCTCCCGGACACGACTTGATTCCCAACATTGTTCTCAAGAAACTCTCCAAGAAAGCTCTTGCCTATTTGTCATCCCTCCTAAATGCCTGTCTACGCCTCGGCTATTTTCCTCGCTCCTTGAAGCTTGCTCATGTCGTGGTTTTCCATAAGCCCAATAAACCAAAGCATCTACCAGACAGCTATCGTCCAATTAATCTGTTGCCTACCTTCTCCAAGCTGTTTGAAAAAGTGATCCATCGCCGTGTACTCTCTTACCTTACTCACAACCATGTTCTTCCGCCATTCCAATTTGGGTTTCGCTAAAAACATTCTACTGCGAATCAGCTTTTGCGATTAACCCAGTCAATTGTCCGTGGCTTTGAAGCCCGTCAATATACCACGGCAGTCTTTCTAGATGTGGCGCAGGCGTTCGATAAAGTTTGGCACGCCGGCTTGCTTCTCAAGTTACACCGCAGCGGTATTCCTCATTATTTATTGTTCTTAATAGAGAGTTTCCTATCTGACCGCAGCTTTTCAGTGCGTATTGGTGGTTTCCTTTCCTCTCCACGCACTATTACCGCCGGTATCCCACAAGGATCTATCTTGGCCCCCACACTATTCAGTATCTACACTTCTGATATTCCAGATTTGGCCTCGACTTCTTTAGCTCTCTATGCTGATGACACCGTTCTCTACTATTGTCATTGTAATCCTCAATACGCCTATCAAGTGGTACAACACTTCTTGGATCGCCTCACTCAGTGGTTCAACATTTGGCGCAACTCCTTGAACCCTCAGAAGACTGAGGCTAAGATTTTCACTCTACGTCGCTATCCTGCCCTTCCTCCGTTGCGTCTTTATAGTAACGATGTATCTTGGCTACCTGCTCCTGTTCCTGTCAAGTATCTTGGGGTGCTTATGGACACTCGACTGACTTGGCGCGCTCACATCGTTCGCCTCATTTCCTTGGCTTCCGCACGGCTTTCCAAAATCTCGCCATTGCTTCATCGTCGTACCACTCTTGGATTGGAGTCCTCCGTATTACTCTACAAGTGTCTCGTTCGTCCGCTTATCACCTTTTCCTGCTAGGTGTGGGGAGCCGCCCACACAAGCCATCTACGTCGTCTCCAAGTCATTCAGCACCGCTTTATGCGCATCGCTACCAACGCTCCTTGGTTTATTCGTAATCAGCAGCTCCATCACGAACTGGGACTCTTACCTCTTCACGACTTTATTCGGAGGATCGCCCGTCGTTTCTTTTCCACATTGAAGGATGTTCCTGGAGCAGTGCACTATAACATAGGCGTTCGTACGCGCCAGCCAACCCGCTTGAAGAGAAGACTACCGCAAGACCTACTTCTGAGTGATCCCTCTGATTCTAACTCTAGTGATTGATATGCTCTTTTACCTCTTGTGTGCTGTGTCTTATATCTGATGTTCGTTTATAACATTCTGTAGATATGGGGTGGCCTGTAAGCCTCCTCTAAATGTTAATGTCATTGCCTGTATGTTATCACTGATCTGTAAAGCATTGTACTGCTGATCGATCAAAAATAAATAAATAAAAAAATAAAAAAAACTTTAAGCTATGGTACTCCCTTTTTTCGCTTATACTTACAAGGAAACAAGTAATAAAGACTATTTCTTCTAATTTTTTTCTCGATTAGCAAGAAGTAAATAGAAGTATAAGCTTTTTAACAATAATTTGTTACAGAGATGTAGAGAAATCATGTGAATGGAATACATCAGATTTTTACTTTCTCTATACGTACTATGTATATAGTATATAGAGAAGGTATTGTATTGTACCCAACAATTCAACAACGAGATTTCACCGGAAATATATGTTTTGAGACCCCCTGAATCTAAAAAAGCATTTTTAGAAAAATGTCCGTGTGTGTGTTTGTCTGTGTGTGTGTCTGTGAGCAGCATAGCTCAAAAATGAAAAGACCGATAAATACCAAACTTAGTATTTAAGTTTGGTATCTTCCAAGAATGTGACAAGATGATTTTAAAGAAAATCCGCCACCCCTAACTACCCTTTAAATGAAAAAAAATCGAAAATTTTGATTTTTATTAAAAATGGCTCTAACGATTTTGAATAAAATGTCGTATATTTAAGATATTTACTTGCCAAATAAAATGTATATCTTGAATTTTCTGGGAATAGCCCCTGAATACTACTTTAGTCTGGATGAATTTTACGAAATTTCGCATAACTGCTAAACTGTAAGAGATGGACCAAAACTTGCCACACGGAAAATGAAGAGCACATTAAAACATACAATTTATGTTATATACATTTTTTTCGTGGACTTGATCGTTTTTAAGATATTCCTTATTTTTAGCTCCAGCTTTGAAAAGCTTACTTTTCTCATACAGGTTTGTCAACTCCTGTCTATACAAACAAACAAACTTCAGTCACATAGCAACCACCTTTGACTATGACTTTAACCTATGTTGCTCCCTTATTTCGCTTCTACATACAAGGAAACAAGTAATAAAACTATATATGCTAATTTGTTCTCAATTAGCATGAAGTAAATAGAAGCCTTAACTTTTTAACATAATTTGTTGCAGAATTGTAGAGAAAGTCATGTGAATGGAACACATCAGATTTTTTTTTATTTTGTATTCGGAGATCCTCAAAACATGTATTTCTGGTGAAGGCCCGGTATCGAATCGTTGGGTTCAGTATAATTCGTTCTCTATGTATGTATTTATTTCTCTGCAAGTGGGTATCTGGTGGCAGAGTTATATATGTATGCAAGATATATAAATAATAAATTACAACTGCCAGTTTATGGCTTTGTAAGCTAGATATAATAGTTATTTACGACAAATATCAAAACATTAATTTTTCTCTCAATTCAGATTAATTAATTTCATAATTAGAATCACCAACCAATTTAACATTTGTATTTACAACAATATAAAATCACAAGCATTTATTTAAGGAATATTTACAAAAATTATCCAACATTAATATCAAGATTTTTCCTAAATTTCTTCAGAGACAGAGGACAACTCCGAAAGGCTGCTCCAGACAATTCATTCCAGTCTTTTATGGTTCTATTTACAAAGGAGAACTTTCCCACGTCAGTTCTGTATCTTCTAACCTTAATTTTGAGCGGATGATCGTTTCGTGCATAGTAAGTTGGGTTTTCCAGTTTGTCAGTAACGTCCTCCCATGCGTTTAAGCCAGCGTAAGCTTTAAATAAAGCGCACAACCTCTGTTTCTCACGCCTAACTTTCAACGTCTTCCATTTTATCTCCTCAGCGTTTGTAGGCCCAAAATATTTACCCCGTTTTATAGTCCTTTTCTGGATCTTTTCTAACGAATCAATTTGATTTACTCTATACGGGTCCCAACAAGTTACTCCAAATTCTATGACCGGCCGCACTAAGGACTTGTAGGCGATTTCCCTGGAATTTGCACTCCCCTTTTTTAAAATCCTCATTAGGAAGTGCAGTGTTTTCCACGCTTTCTTAGATACAGAATTTACCTGCTCGTCCCATCCAGCGTTACTCGCCAAGTAAACTCCCAAGTATTTGCAGCTGTCCACCTGTGGAATTTTTTCCCCATCCATGTGATAGTTCTGCAGAATTCTTTCCCTAGATCTATTAAATGCAATTGACTTACTTTTGCCAGCATTAATGTTCATTTTATTTGCAGCAACCCAATCACTAATTTCATTTAAATCACCCTGAAGAGCAGTCTCATTTTCAACATTTCTAATTTTATTGTAAATAATACAATCGTCTGCAAACAATCATATCTGGCTTTTTATATTAACAGTTATGTCATTTACAAAAATAAGAAAAAGTAACGGCCCCAGTACTGAGCCTTGGGGTACGCCCGAGCTTACCATACCCCTCTCAGATAGCTCCTTGCCTACTTTTACCCTTTGCGATCTTCCTTCCAAAAATGTTTTAACCCATAGGACTACGCGTTTATCAATTCCTGTAGCACTTAGCTTCTGGATAAGTAAATTATATGATACAACATCAAAAGCTTTGGAAAAATCTATCACCACTGCATCTGTTCTTCCCCCTGCATCCACCGCCTCTGCTAAATCTTCAAATAATGACGTTATCTGGCTTTCACACGAGTATCCAGGTCTAAACCCATATTGCGCTTTATTGAACTACTTTTTGTTTTCTAATTCCTCCCGTATATATTCCACAATTAAATGTTCCATCAATTTGCACACTACTGAAGTTAGGCTGACTGGTCGATAATGAATTGCAACTACAATCGCGTTTTTCCAGTCTTCCGGTAAGGCACAGTTATTTATTGACGTATTAAATAAAAGCATTAGGTACGGAATCATGGATTCCCCTCCAATTTTTAGTATTTCAATCGGTATATTATCAGGCCCCCTTGACTTTTGATTTTGCAACATTCTGATCCTTCTGCGCAATTTGGATGCCATTATTTGAAAAACGGAGCTTCCACTATCCTCAATTTCCAGTTTATAATTATAATCCGCTTTGTTAAAAACAGACACAAAATGTGAATTTAATGCGTTCGCTTTTTCCTTATCGTTCAATATGACAATTCCATTTTCCTTGAGTTCTGGTATTCCATGTTTATTTCCCCTGCGTCTACTTACATAATTGTAAAAAGATTTCCAACTATTATTGG
Source organism: Hymenopus coronatus (assembly GCA_030762935.1). Taxonomy (NCBI): domain Eukaryota; kingdom Metazoa; phylum Arthropoda; class Insecta; order Mantodea; family Hymenopodidae; genus Hymenopus; species Hymenopus coronatus. The sequence goes on along the minus strand of CM060894.1, from coordinate 88,705,253 downwards.
TCCCGCTAAGAATTTGTTCTAAGAACAGCTCCTGAGCTTGCAACGTTTCGTCTTTCAATTGTTTAGCTAATTCTTTATATCTGTTAAAATGCCAATCTGACTTCTTCCGTTTATGAAACGCCCGCCTAGACTTTCGTTTAAGTATTTTGATGGATCTTGTATAATATTCTGGATCATTGTTTTGTTTGATAACTTTATATGGAACGTATTTCTTTATTGATTCCGAAATAAGTATTTTGAAACTATCCCATGCTGCATCTACATTTGTTGCAGATTTTACAAACATGCAAAATTGCTTTTTGAGAAAAGTCTGAATTCCATCTACGTCTGCTTTGCAGAAGTTAAAACTAATAATTTCCTCTCCTTCAAACCGGTTGGCACCTTCCAGTTTATGTCTAATTGAACACAGCTGTGGTCACTTATACCTGGCAAGTCCTCACATGCGCTAAACAATGACTCAGGTCTGCATAGAAACACGTCCAGTACAGCCGATTTCCGGGTATCTGTTTTGACTACCCATGATCCCAAACCAGAAGGTTAACAACATATTGAGCTTCGCCTCCTAATAACTGCCCATTCAAGTTTACATTTGGCAAATTTAGATCTCCTGCTAAAATAACATTTTTTCCCGTTTCCGAAGAAATGTTTTCCACTAGTTTATGAAGAGTTTTAAAGTTAGTTTCCCCAGGTGGTCTGTAACACGCTATTAATGTAATGTTATTTGCTTCGTTTTCGTGATCGATAATTTCAATGGCCATCATTTCTACGTCTTCTTCCACCCACAATATCTTACTGCTTAACTCTAACTTGGTACAAATAAAAATTCCCCCTCCCCTTCCTTCCCTGTCCCTCCTAAACACCCTGTAATCTGATCTAAATATCTCCGCGTCATTAATATCAACACTGAGCCATGACTCCGTACCTATAATCACACTTGGGTTACTTATTTCCATTAAATTCCAAAATTCTAATGTTTTGTTTATGAGGCTACGGCAATTTACCTGTAACAGCTTTAAGGAATGTGCCCCTACCTGAGAATCGTCGCTTCGCCGAAGGCGTAGTCAGTGCTGCCCGGTGCCCCGCTCCACTCGGATACCCTCCCGAACAATGCTGCCAATTTTGAAGTTCCTCTTCTGTTTAGGTGAACACCATCCCGTCCATAGTCCCAGTCGTCAATCCACGAATTTGAGTCCACAAACTGCACATCCAGTCGTTCAGCCATCCACGAAAACGCGTCGTTTACCTGCATTACCTTCCTCCAGTTGATATCGCGTCGCCTCAAAACTCCACTGATGACAATGTTTGCTTAGGGAAACAGTGCCTTTGTCTTCTTAACTAAATCATACATGTCTCCCATCACATAGTCAGAACTCCTTCGTAGGTCATTACTTCCAACGTGTAATACGATCGTCCGGTAGTTGCTTTCTTCCTCCTCTCGCTTCTTCTCAATTTCTCTCAGTAGGCCGTCAGTCTTTATGCCAGGATAGCAAGCTACCTTTGTATTTGTATTTCCCGCGTGTCTAACGATAGAGTCGCCGATGATCAAACATGGTTTCTCCTCTTTCTTTAGGTCATCTTCCCTTGTCTCCCTCAGTAAGCGGTTTTCTTCTTTAAGCTTCCGAATAATATCTTCCGCTGTTTTCAGCTGGTCGCGTAGGTCTCATAGTTCCTCCTGCAGCTGTTCCAATTTTTTATAATTTGCGGTGACGGTCACATCTCTCCTGCAGTCCTTACATGACCAGTTTTCTTCTATGTTCTGTTCTCTCTTAATTTTTTGACAGCCAAAATGGTACCATCTCGCGCATGAAATACAAAGAAGTCCGGTCCTCAGTACTTTGTTGCAGCTTCCACATCTTTCATCTCCTACAGGTCCTGGATTTATTTCAACTCCTCCTATCACAAGCAGGGCTAGTAATACAAAAGCCATAAAATAATAATTCTTGGCAGTTTCCGTATCTCCTGTCGCCTCTCTACCTGCTTTCCGCGGTGATCCACACCCATTGTTCTGCTGCTACCTGCCTCCCACTGGTACGTCCGCACTGCTCGAGATCCCAAGCCATATATATATATATATATATATATATATATATACCTATATATAAGTATAGGTGTATACAAATTGAATTTTTTGCGAATAACCTGTGGAAACTTCTTCGTTCTGAATGAGTTTTGCATAATTGGTAACTTATAAAGAGTCAATTGTAGTCAACTAAGAGAGACACTTCGGGCCTTGCAATTTATTCAGATCTATTATGGCTGACATCCCTGGAGGATGGGACGAGGTGAGGGAATCGTGGAAGGCCAGAGGAAAAGCCAGACGGGCCAACATAGACGCGCGGAAGTCCCTATAGTTATCCGAGACCTATGATTCATGCCGCTGCTGGGCCCGCAGAGAGGGCTACCAGGCAGTCACCTAATGTCTACGGAATAAATGAGAGTCCACCACAGCATTCGCTTGTTGACCTTGAAAAAAACCACGAAAAATCATGGGCCAGAGTGGGCGGTCGCCGGGGATAGAGGCCGAGAATGCGAGTTGCAAACGTTTTTGCGGAGCACCACCAAGCCTGCTTGATAACGCGTATGATATACACAAAATCTTACTGCACAAACCAAAAGTGGATCTGTTTATAGCACACAATTTATGTGAGATAGTATTTTCAGAAGTTAATCATTTCCGATATATTCTTTGTTACTGGTTTTAATTTTCATACCTATACTTTCTTCAAGTAGAAAAGCATGAGAAAAAATTAAAAGGGGTCATGCAAAGAGCGTGGACTTTTTTTTTTTCCATTTGTATTTGTATTGCCCCCTTTAACTTCTATGGTCATATCGGGGGCTTTGACTTGTGAAACAACTTATCTAATCACAGTAGGTTATTGTTATTAGGGTTATCATTTTATATCATTAAATATACACCCACTCACTCTCACACATACTTCCAACTCTGTGTGGGATAGGGAATAATTCTAGTTAAAGAAAGATTCCTCGCCCTAGCCAGGAATCGAACCTGGGACCTCCGGATGAGAAGTCAGCTCGCTGACCACTCGACCACAGAGGCAGTTGGGATTGTTATCAATTTATCACATAGCGATCCGCTTTATAAAAAACAGTCTCCTTTTATCTAGTGTATTCTTATACCTACAATGAATTAATATATAGTGAAAGTTCATATTGATTAACAAGAAGTAGAAAAGATCAAGTTTTGGTAAGAATATTTTATAGAAGACAGTGTAGGAAAAATTATTTTAATGCAACATATTCGATTTTTAGAAATGAGGAAGCAGTAGTCAAACTCATTTTGCTGCAGCATTGATATAAAGTTTACCATAATTTCAGATTCGTTTTGACAGTGTAGGTATGACTGTGACTTAATTATGAGTCAAACTAATCAGAAATCTGACAACATGCAATTTTATAAAAAGATTACACATTGATTACCATTTTCTGTACTCTTCTATAATTTTCACGTTGCAAACGCGTTCAGAAATCTTATTCCATTTTGATTGCATGTTGTTTGTGCTAAACTGATTTTCGCTGCCATTGCATCGGATGATTGTAACTAGGTAATCAAAGCCGAAGAACTGATAATGGTATGGCCAATTACAGGCTCTTGCAATGAAGCCATTGATTATGCTGTTTTGCACTTGCCATTTGAACCAACATCAAGTCACAGCGGAGTGGAATTGCTCTCGTGCCAGATTTTGTATTTATCAGGAGATTAGCTTGGGATAGGTCAGGTAGCGTGGGTGTGGTCCGTCTGAAGCTTTTCCGTGCGTGACTTCCACCCCTTTCTATTAGTATTCATCATAATGTCAGTAAAGTGGTATTTAATAATCGGGTTTGTTTTCAGGCGACTAAAATAGCACCGTTATTATGTGAGTTGCCCCCTGCAATGATGCCTTTCCATGAATTCGTTTGTGAATTTTTAAATCTGCCACTTAATTAATAGAACTTTATTTTTCATACATCAAATAATGGATTAATTTTATTGATATATTAAAGACTTTAAGTTAAAAAAACTAATATCCTTCAAAGTTATTTTGATTTTTTGGACATCCTGAAGTCTACATTTTAATCCTTCCAGGGTTTGGAATAATTTCCCATGTAATTTCTCTTGAAACTATTTCTTTCTGCTGCTATACACGTAAAACATATTCTGATTATTGCATTCACATTCATTTTCAATAAACTATTCTTACAAAAGCCTATTCTTCTGTCTACTTCATTGTAATCAGGTAACATATGTAAAATGGATATTCTTGTGGGTATTATGGGTTTTGTGGAGTACAGTAGGCTTAAACAATAGTCATATATTTTTAACAGCTGGCTGCTATGTGATGGCTTTGATATTTCGTTCTGTTTGCATCATATCAGCTATGGAAAAAGAAAGAAGAATATAAATTTATTGTATTATTTATATATATATATATTATTTGAGAAAAGTATAAGTATTTTAGAACCCAAACCAATTCTCGGAAATCGTTAAAAGAATTAATTGATTATTTTGCTCCAACTATGTATAGGACAGAAGTTGGAAAGATATAATCAGACTGAAAAATTCAATGACATAACTGGGATTTGAAGCACCGATCTCCTAGTTTCCGTCCAGTTGCTCTGACCTCTGAGCTACCATGACAACATGGAGGCACAGAATTAATTTCTCCAACTGACTTGTGTTTTCCTCGGTAAACTATAAGGAGATCTCAAATAATTTTGAGATGTCATTCCCCAATGACGATTACAAACTCTATAGTTTACCAACTATAAATGTGTTTATAATTGTTTTACGAATTATACAATATCCATTCAAAATGAAAAAGACTTTATCGGCTATTCTCAGAAAATTCACGATACCTATATATTTCATATGTCATGAAAAAATGAAAAGATTTGACTAGCGCTTTAGCCTAGCTTAGTCTCCTATTTCTAGTTACAAGAAAGCATGTTGTAAGACCTTTTCTGCTAATGTTTATCTCGATAGGATGATGTAGCAAGAAGAGTAAGCTTTTGACAATATTGTATGTGTATTTCCGATGAAATAACGATATAGAATTTTTGGGCGGAATGAAGAATCTGCTGTATTTTAGGTAATCAGTAGAGAAAATAAAAAGGCCCTAAAAGCTATTACAATAACTATTATAATAAAAAGAAAAAAATATACTGTAGGTGTTTGTATAAGATAACCTCGAAAAGCTCTGAACTGATATTTTATAATGTTTTCATTATAAAAATCACAGTTATTTGATTTGGACACAGCAATAACATAACATTTCAACTTATAAGTGAACAATATAGTACTGAAACGTTTCGAAGCAAAGGAAACGTGCGAAATTTGCTTCCGTCAATCATAATTCATAAAACACCAAGCTTGCGAAGAAGGCTTTAATTTTTCGTAGAGAGTGCCATGGAGGGTAAAATGATTATAGTTGTTACTCAGTAGAAAATGCATTTACATAGAATATGAAAACCGCGGATATTTTTACTTTTTCTACCATATACAATATAGAAAGTATATAGAGAGGGTATTCCATTCCACCCCAAAAAAAAAAATAGATACAGGAAATCAGATTTAAGAACCGAAGATGGAGTGTAGGCACGGCCTCCTGTAGCATATAATGCTACATAGACATAAAAACCTGTGCGAGAGGTCAGGGTTTTTTTACCGAAGGCCCTGTAATGCTTTAGTTATGATTCAAAATTATGATTAATATAGATTTAGTTAAATAGTCTTTCAAAAATATTCTATCAATTAATGGCCTAAGCGCAAAATAGCTGGGCGATTGCTGTGTTAGGAGCATTTATTTTCTAAAAGTTTTGTAGTTCGGCAACCATTTGCCAAACAGGGAACGATAATGTCCATTGCAATACAAGGAAAGTTATGTTTAATAAAATGTGTTTCGTGGGCTAATTTCATGTTTGGCCGTTGTCAACTCCAAATGTGTTGCTTTTTTTTAATGACTTCAATGATTTCTTCTTATAGCGCTTTTGTGAAGTTTCAGTGCATGGACTATTTTAAAGTACGTACTTTTTAAAATGACAATTGCTGCGAACTCGGAATTTTAAGCCTTAAAAACACAGGAGTTTGCGAGGCTTGTTTACATGTTAATTCCAGGTTCTCGGGGTTGACTAAGCTGGGCAGCGTGGTCAATTCCAGCCGTCGTTAGGAGCTGGTAGATTACACGTAAATGAGGCGTTGGAATCATTAGCAGTGTGCGTGCGATAACGCTCGTCCTCATAAAGCGAAATGAGGCTTTCCTTGATCTCTGTCTGCACTACGGTGATGAGCAGTGTTATAACTTGTACTTCACGGTTCAGTTCAGGCGTGGTTAACGCCAGCATGCGTTTTAGCCTTGGAATTTTGCTTTTATTAAAGGTGATGCTTTCAAAGTCCCATCCATTTTGTACCTAAAGCAACAGTCCGATAAAATGCATTCGAAACTGATATTGCTCTGGTTGCAAGCTTAACTGACTGTTTCTCAGAAATGTAAATGGCTTGTAGTTAGAGCAGTTTTCGAGCCTTAAAATTGAAATAAAGGCCTTGTGCTTGTTTATGGAATAGGAGAAGCTGGCGATATCAAAGAGATCCAAAGCCAGAGGCTCTCGAGAGTGCTCCAGCAGGCTGAACTCAAGGTTATCCGGCCAAAATGACTCTGAATATTACGTTTGGCCAAATATTGTAATGCTTTCTGAGAAACACAGAACTTCAATCACGTAATCTTGTAACCAATTCTGAACGAGTAGAGCGTTTCTTTCAATTGATTATCAGTTTATGGGCTCTTACCCCACATCGCTATCCTTTTAATAATCAACATTTTACATGTCGAAGTCAATTAGTCGCTGCTTAAGCCTGTACTTCAGCTTTCTTTCAGGCAACATAAATTCAGTCTAGAATCTAGTAAATAGATACATTAATATCGGTTATCACAATTGGCATACTTATGAACTACTGCTGATATTTAGTATTTATGCTATTACCCACATGTATTGTAGTTCAGAACCTGTGTAGGTCATGTAGATAGTTGATGTGCATGATTTAAGTTGCTCTCCTACCTTTGAGAATAAAAGAAACTTCCTCAAAGAATCTTACCATTTCATCACCCTAAGACTATTACGTGGACAGGTGCTCTTGCTGCAAGACATAAACTATTTAAAGTGTTAGTGTTTTATATGCAATGCTCGCCGAAGCTACCTGTGCAATAATCATGCTAGAAAAACTAAAGAAAAACCACGAATAAAACTGTCAGTCAAGCAAACCGCATCACCACATCTCGAGCCTGAGGACGCTGCCAACTGGGCAAGCATATAATCCCTGCATCATCAGCGTGTTGTAAAATCTTGTAGAAACGAAATGTAAACTAGGTATAAAGCTACCCAGAGACAAATCACCCCATCTGAAACCAGGATGGACCCATCCATTGGCTCTCCGTCTTGGTGTTTTCCATTTGGGTCAATACCTTATTTCCTAATATGGCCCCTTCCCCGATTACACGTGCTGGAATTGGTTGCGCCACTTATTTACCATCAGGGTATGTTTCGTGAACCTCAGTGAGAGTAAGAGAGTCCTAATTTGCTGTATCCTAGCTCTTCACTCTTGGACAGGAGGACAATATGGGCGTCTCAAATTGAAAGGAACCAACTTCCCCTTCAATTTTAATCCAATCCTAACAACTCCTCGAATATCCGGCCTAGCCGTAGTTATAACCATTCCAGGGGTCCGCTGAGGTTTGGAAGCTCTGAGCTATGACAACCTGAATGTAAAATACTTTCTGATACATGAAAAAAAAAGAAGTTTTTTTTGTTGTTCATTTATATAGCTCCCTTTAACATTTAAGGTCATATCGGGGGATTTGAATTAGAAACAATTTGTTCTCTGTAGGTTTTTACGTAGAGTTTAAATCATTTTAGTTTCTCTCTCTCTCTCTCTCTCTCTCTCTCTCTCTCACGCACACACACACACACACACACACACACAAATACACTCTCTCACATGCATACTGTCAGACTCGGTGGGGGATAGGGAATTAAAGAAAAATTTCCCGCCCCAGCCGGGAATCAAACCCGGGACCTCCGGGATGAGAAGTCAGCTCGCTGGTCACTCGACCACGGAGGCAGCAAAAGCAGTTTTGACTGATATTGTAATGACAAACAATTTCCTTCCATCGGCCTATGTTCTCCACCTTCTGCCCTCCGGACTATTGAAGTAATGCAATAAAGTAAATCTTCTTTCACCTGCATATCTACAGACCAAATCACTGACTAGTTCAAGTTGGATAGTATTTAAATTCAGTCGCAGCAAACTTCTGCAAATCCTTGCAAGGGTGATCTTCATTCGATTAATTTTCATGTTCTGGCGTTTAGGGTCAATGAACGAGATAAAGAAGTTAGAGGTTAACAGAGCAAGTGTGTTATGTAAATAATTTGCGGAGGAAAAAGAATACTTTGCGACCTTTACGAATCGGCATGCTTTTGGTATATAAATGTGTCAACAGGACACACCGTAACACCGACGTTAGATTAAAGGCTATAAGCATCTAAGTAAGGATGTTTTATGAATACATAGAAAATAAACAAGGCAATAGACTGCGCATATCAATATACAGAATTCGGGATTACAGATAAAATAAGTGAAATAATGGTCCATTGTATTCGTATATGTATGCTTCAGCTCTTTATTCGTACTAAACGGAAAGGTTTCTTTCTGTGGCCTCTAAATGTCTGACTATATAATATAATAAAACGTATTTGATTTTGACCATAAATAAGCAACCAGAACAAGTTTCTAGCAAGTTGGTAAGCTACCAGAGGGGAGGGGGGGATTATGATGGAGTTGTGGAATGGAAAGAGAGGTAGAGGGAGAAATGGGGCAAAGAGGAAACGAAGTAGAGACAGGAGCAAGCAGAGGAAGGGAAAGAATGAGGGTGGAAGGTAGGGAGGGAGAGAGAGGAATATTTGCATATAACACAACCTAAGTTGGTCGTTATGATAGTTGCTATAATTTTGTACATTTTTTGTAGTGTTTTTATTTTCGTTTATTATTTTCTCTGAATATTTATACTCAGTGACTCCATGGTTGAATCATGTTCAAAACAGGCGATCAGAAGTGAATCCTCACGTGCATCGTTTGAAATGGATATTAAAACACCAGCCATACGGGCAGGCTATGAATGAACGAAAACCGATCATCACATAATCTTATCTCGCCTTTCCTGCGAAATATGCAGGAAAAATGTTTGCCGAGAGCTTATCGACCGTTTTTTTCCGGCTCCAGTAGAGATATCATACCCTCAGACTACGCCAGAGCTTTTATTGACATATCTTCTGCGAGTGAGTCAGAATGTTGATAAGGCATTTCCGCTAACTAAAGTTGACATAAAACACGTTATCGAATGAAAAGGCAAACATTAACATGCAGTTTAAAGGATAAATGGAGAGTGTATTGGATGTAATGCGGAGTCGGCAACGTAAAGTAAGGTGTTGTTTTAAATAAGGGAAATATACAGCTTTACTGCCTTGCGGAAACTGTAACCGCCCCCGCAGAGGTCCGGGAAGCTAGTGCTGCAGAAATCACGGCTGTGTGGCTTCTCAAAATAATTTATTAACTTCCCTAATAGCTGGAAGAATAATGTGCATATAGGAAGTCACTGTTAAATTCAGATGTTTACAGCTAACATTACTACCCTTCTCAGAATGCACAGAACAAAAACATATTTCTTTGAGAGGTTCAAAGCAACAGAGCTGGTTACGATTATGGACACCTGCCTTACATCATAATTCCACTGGAAATCGATGCTGCTTTAAGCAATTTCGACATAAGATTTCAAACATTTTATGCGTATTCTGGAACATGTACAGTCATGGAAATAAGTATTCATACAGTACTGCAATTGAAATTGACCACTGATATTTCCATATTAAATTAAATGACAGCGCTACGATTCTGTGTAGGGAGCCACCCCATTAAATAAACAGTGTCATGATAACAAAGATTTGAGTATTAAACAAACGTACCTCAAGGAAATAAACGATACCCTAATGCTGGCTGTATTTGACAGTGAAAAAAGTGTTCATACACCACTAGAAATGTAAACACAGAAACCACCAACGAACCGTTTGCAGCAAGCAAGGCCTTCAGTGGCAAGCTACACCTCCTGCTTGTTGGTTCTGTTACGTAGTGAATGCCGTGCGACAGGAATATGGGCCGCAAAGGTAAAGAAACAACTGTAGAGGAAAGACAGTTATCTCTCAATATCAAAAGGGGAAAATCATTTTCAAACATTGCTGATGTTATTGGAAGAAGCCGGGCAACTGTGCAGTCCATAATAACACGATATATAGAGAGAAATTCTATCATTAACAGCGAAAGAAGAGGACGACCACAGAAGCTAACGCAAAGGGAAAAGAATATGTTACTAAGAATGATAAAAAAAATGATCCTAAATTGACAGCCTCTGCATTGTCTTCCAATGTTAACGATCAGTTCGGAAAGGAAATAACACCAAGGGCTGTTCGCTGTGTTCCGAGTAATGCAGGCTATGGAGCTAGGGTACCTAGAAAGAAACCATACATCAGCAAGAAGAACAAGAAAGTCAGACTTGAATTTGCTCGAGAGCATCTAAGCAAGAACACGAGTTTCTGGGACAGGGTACTGTTCACAGATGAAAGTAAATTGAATGTATTTGTAAATGATGGCAGAATTTTGGTGTGGAGAAAACCAAATACTGAGCTTGAACCCAAGCACCTTCAAGCCACAGTGAAGCATGGTGGAGGAGGAATTATGGTATGAGGATGTATGGCTACATCTGGTGTTGGGGAACTTGTTTTGTTGAAGGTAACATGGATAGATTTCAATATTTAAATATCCTAAAGAATAATCTGCAAAAGAGAGTTGATAAATTGAGTTTAGGCACAGATTACTACTTTCAACAAGACAATGATCCTAAGCATACGGCGGAAATTGTTCGTTTGTGGTTGTGGCACCATACTCCCCACGTTCTCAAGTTTCCAGCACAGAGTGCAGACCTTAATCCAATTGAGCATCTTGGGATACCCTTGAAAGAATCATCCGAAAGCATGACATACGAAGTAAGGCAGCTCTGAAACAATGTCTTCAGCAAGAATGGCAAAATATTACCTAGAGACTACAAAACACCTGGTTCACTCCATGCCAAAAAGGTTAACAGAAGTAATACGTAGAACAGGAATGCCTATAAAATATTACTTTTGTTATTGTATTGTATTTAAACTTATCATTTTCTTTGAGTGTATGAATACTTTTTTCCTTGTTGTGAGAAGCCAGCTGGTACAAATGTTTTATTTACTTTTTGAAGAGGAGTAATTTAGGTCATACGTTTATATGTATAGATGCAGGAAGAAATATCATACTGTTAGTTTACCATATAACCTCTCTGGATTAACTTTAGTTATAATAAATTAAGTTTTTCTACAAAACACTGGTGTATAAATACTTTTTTCCATGACTGTATGTATAATCAATATGAGTAGCCGAGATCATTACTAAAACTGGGGACTCGTGAACGGTAAATCTTCAATTCGAATCCCGGCAGTATAGTCCTTTCGAATTGAGGTGTCTTCCAGTTTTTCTCCTCATAACTGACAAATGTAGGTGGTACCCCAAATATAGACCTGGATCGCTTCCTTCACAAAATTCCTTTCCCAATTATAATTTCATTTAATGTGGAGCCGCCTGTGAAGTCATATTTGAGAACATGCTTTCGATACTACTTGAAAACATCTTATGTGTTCCATTCACATGACTTTCTCTACATCTCTGTAACAAATTATTGTTAAAACATTTATTCTTCTATCTACTTCATACTAATCGAGATAAATATTACCATAAATGGTTTTATTACACGCTTGCAAGTAGAAGGAAACTAAGGAAATATACTAGGCTAAAGCGATAGTGAAATCTTTTAAAAGCTGGTTTCCATGTGGTTTTACTGACTTTTCGTTTTTGAGTTATCGTGTACATAAGAGACACGGACACGCGCACTGACCTTATTCTAAAAATCTGATGTGTTCCATTCACATAACTTTCTCTAGCTGTTCCACAAATACAGTTTTCTTGTAAAAGATGATTCTTTTATCTACGTCATGCTAATCTGGATAAACATTATCAGAATTGGTCTTATTACTTGCTTCCTTATGAGTAGAAGGGAAACAAAGGAATACATTAAGCTAAAACGGTAGTCAACATTTTTAAAAGCTGGTTGCTATGTGAATCAATTGAGATTTGGTTCGCTTTGTATGGTCCCGTTTCAGAAACGTTTATTAGTTTAAAATTGGAACCATTAACAACCAATATCTGAAAATGGCCAACTCTAGAAGATAAATGTATTTGACATAAATTATGTGTTTTAAAGATATCTACATTTTTTGTGTAGTAAGTTTTTGTCTACCTCTTACAGTTTAACCATGTGCAAAATTCTGTAATACACATCGAGAATAAAGAGCTCTTCGGAGGTTATTCCCAGAGTATTCAAAATGTACATTTTATTTGAGATATGAATATCTTTTACATGCGGTGTTTTAATCAAAATCATTTAGAGCCATTTTTGAGAAAATCAAAATTATTGAACAATTTTCCATGTAAAGGGTAGTTGGGTGTGGGGGAATTTCTTGAAAATCTTAGTGTCGCATTCTTGGAAGATACTGAACTTAAATACCAAGTTTGGTATTTAACTGACTTTTCGTTTTTAAGCTATGCTGTCCACAGACACACACACAAACACACACTACCACACACTACCACACACTCTCTCTCTCTCTCTCTCTCTCTCTCTCTCTCTCTCTCTCTCTCACTCTCACACCAAACACACGGACCCGTTTTTAAACATACTTTTTTCGGACTTAGGGGAGTTCAAAACATATATTTGTGGTGAAATCTCAGCATTAAATATTTGGGTGGCATACACCAGCTTCTCTATCCACTGTATACACTGTGGACAAACAAAAAAAAAGTGAGTCATGTCTGTCCTACATGGCACAACGTCCTGTGTACACCATCCGTGATACAGTAATGTAGCGGCAGCAACAAGTTGTCATAAGTTCCAAATCTTAATATTACTAATCCACATGAACAATAATTACAATCAAATACATAGCTTAAGCTTCTTCAACAACAAACTCTCAGCCCGTCTGGGTAGTGTGGTGGTAGCGTGTCTACTTCACATTCCAAAGGTCGTGAGTTCGAATCTCGGATACGGTTTTTTTCAGGGTTTTCCTTTATCCTGAGAATATGAATGTCAAATAACTTTAATCTCCATGGACACCGAGATCATTTAAGCATCATTTCACCAATTTCATTCATCGACGATATGACCAACCAGGTTAAAGGACGTTAAGCTGAAACAAAAAACAAAAATCAATATTAATTAAAAATATTAACGAAACAAATCATGGTACAGTTTGTATTACACGGCATTACAAAACTTGCGATCTTCCATGTGTATTAACTGTAGCGCCATGGCAAAACATAGCTTACTTCTATGGTGAGGATCGCAGGTTCGCAGCTAGCAAACCTATTTTTTTTTCTTCTTTAATTGGAGTTGAATTAACCCTGAGTGGCTAGTTATTTTAGACATAATTTTTTCATACACCAAATCCGGTACAGTTAATAGTATGATAGTTATTATGATCCTTTTTAGGGACTATTCTACCGAACAGCAACATGCTGCACACGAAAGCATGTGGTGCGCAGAATCGTGCACAAACTCAAGACACAAACATTCCCTCTCGATGAAAAAATAAATAAATAAATCTGATACGTTACATTTACATGATTTTCTTACTCTCTGTAATTTATTAGTGGGTATAATAACCATTCTTACTAACATTTATATTTATATTTCAGTTTACTCGTAATATGTTTTTGCAGAAATAGTATACATTTCGTATTAAAAACATTAAGAATGGCGAAAGTCAATGTTTACCAATGGATGCTGTTTATACTGGCCTCAAAATTTCATACTTTTTCCATCAATTGTGAGAAACAACTGAGCATCGAAAGGACTGTGAATAAATGATCAAGAGTATTGAACAATTCAAAACCTTAATAGCAGATAGTTCGAAATGACTTACGGCACAACAAATAACTTAACATAAATTCTGCGTTTTAAAGATATCTCCATTTTGTAAAGTACGTTTTCATCTATCACTTAACATTTACATATATAAATAAAAATCTGATGTGCTCCATTCACGTGACTTTCCCTACATCTCTGTAACGAATTATTGTTAATAAGCTTATTCTACCGTCTACTTCATGCTAATCGAAATAGACATTAGCCAAAACGGTCTTATTACTTACTTTCTTATAGGTAGAAGGGATATAAGGGAATACACTAGGCTAAATGTGTTTAAACCGACAGTCAAATGTTTTAAAATATGGTTGCTATGAGATTAAAATAACAGAGAACTTATTGAATTAAAAACAAAATATACTTATTGGGTTCCAATTTTCGAATAATATTTTATGGGTTCCAATTTTCGAATAATATTTTATAACTGCTAAGGTGTCATTTTTTGTGTCTTGCATTTTCATGCAGAATATGGAATTTTTAAGATTTTTTAAAGATTGACTATCGCTTCAGTCTCCCATATCCTCCTTATACCCACCACGAAGTGTATAATGAACCAGTTTCTTGAAACGTTTACCAAAATGAGCTAAATAAGAAAATAAGTGTTTATAAGAGTATTTTACAGGATTAAACACGAAGGTTAGTGGGTAGAGAACGTCTATTTACGCAGCATAACAGAGATTTTAAAAACATAAGCTTGGATAATAAGCCTCTAAGAATCGGACAAAAAATCGAATCTTCATTAACATGGATTAATGAGGTTATATGAGTATCATCCTAATCATCAGCTTTTTTGTGCACTTGCTGTAGAGGTTTTAAATTAAAATTTGGAAGAGCACTCTTGAAATTTAAGAAAGAAAAGAAAGAAGGAAAGAAACAACAGTTGAAAAATCGAATGTTTAGCCATTTTTACTTTCTCTAGCCCTATATGTACAATGTACATAGGGATAGAGAAGTATTGTATTCCACCGAAAAATTCGATACCGAGATTTTATCAGAAATACATGCTTTAGGACTCCCTGTATCCAAAAAAAAGCATTTTCAGAAAAAGGTCCGTGTGTGTCCGTGTGTCTGTGAACACGATAACTCAAAAACGAAAAGTAGCTAAAATACCAAACTTGGTATTTAACTTTAGTATCTTCCAGGGATGCGACACGAAGCTTTTGAGAAAAATTCCCCCACCCCAAACTACCCTTTACATGGAACTTTTTTCGAAAATTTTGATTAAAATATCATATATTAAAGATATTTACCTAAAAAATAAAATGTATATCTTGAATTTTCTGGGAATAGCTTCTGAAGACCTGTTTATTCTGGATGAATTTTGCTTAATTTGGCATAACTAGTAAACCGTAAGTGATAGACAAAAACTTACTATTCAAAAAATGTAAGTCTTGCTAAAATACACAAGTTATTCCATATACATTTTTCTCGTAGAGCTTACTGTTTTCGAGGTATTCATTGTTATTAATTTCAGTTGTGAAGTACTTATATTTTTCTCAGACAGGAGTGTCCGTTTTTCTTTTGTTCTACTCCTGGCCAAGAAAAGAAGCGATTTGTAATTACAATCGCATAATGATAGCTTTTAAAACATTGGACCATTGGTTTAGCTTAGTGTATTCACTTATTTTCTTCCTACTTATACGGAACCAAATAATAGAACATTGTGCTAATGAGTAGCACGATTAGCAAGATGCAGAAAGAACAATCTTATGTATGAAGTTTGTAGAACAGCTAGAGAAAGTGATGTGAGTGTAACACATCAGATTTTTATTCAAATTTTCTTCTCTAGAATGCAGGGAGGGGTCAATTTACTTTTAACAGAAAAAACAAGTTCAACAAATAATGGCTTTTATTAATTTATGCGTTCACTTCACTTATTAAAACTCAACTGTTTCCTAACATTCTGCTGTAACCAATGAGAGCATTTTCTTAAATAGCTAGAGGGGTCATTATGCAAAACTGTACTTTTTTCGTACTTAAGAAGGTAAATGTATTTCATTTGATATCACTGACATAGTACATAGTTATATCATCATCATCATCATCATCATCAGCAACTCTTCATGGATTAGGAGAATTCTCCTGTTCCGACCTCATATTTCTTCCCATCTTTTAACTGATCTTCCTATTGTTCTGTAGCCTAGAGGTTTATATTTGTATGACTGAAATGGAATGCGAGGGTTATCCATTCTTTGTAAATTACTTTTATATTTTTCTCTATTTATTTTCATCCTTTCTTTTAAGGAAAATATGTCTAATTCTTTCCTTATATCTTCGTTTCTAATATGATCTTGTCTGGTGTATCCTTTTACTGCTCGGAGATACTTCATTTCTGCCGCTTGTATTTCGCTCCAATCTTTCTTTTTAAGTGTCTATGTCTCCGAACCACAAAGTAAAACTGAAACACTCATTGTCTTATAGAAGTTTAGGTTCGTATCTTTTCGATTTTTCTTTTCCAGGTACGAGCTAATACTCCACAAATATATTGGAACTTACTCATTTTATTATTTATCCCTTCATTGTTTGTTTTAAAGGTTACATTACAACCCAAGTAGTTAAATTTTTCCATGTGTTCTAACACTTTATTGTTTAACACTATCTTTGACTAGTTATATCAATTATTACAAATTTTAAGAACGCTTATGTTACAAATTATAGCAACAATGTCCTTTCACCAGACATCTCACATAAATTGGAACTTGTATTATAAAGAAGTAAAAACTTCCACGATCATAGCCGATCCCTGTGAGAAGGTGAAATACTTTCAGAACTAATACATATTTTTATGGTAACGCGCTTAGAATAAAGCGATTACAGTATTCAAGCATGGCATTTTATTGACATGCGTTCCAGTATACAAGAAAAGCACACGTCTTAGAGTTACGGAGAGCTCGCTTATATAACCGATCTTATATTAACCAGTTTCATGACACGTTTTCCTTGAAAATAATCGTGATATAGTATTTAAACTATGTAAACCAGTACTTTTTACATTTATCGAACAACACGTTTGGTATTTTTTGAAACAATGAAGACATTTTATACCTTGCAAATTCTTATATTTTCATATTGCTTCATATTTTTCTAAATGGCAGAGCTTCAAAGCTAAGAAACAGGTTTGAGCTGTCTGCATTTTACGTTTTAATCACACCCTTGACATCATTTTGCGCAAGAACGTGACTAAGCGAAAGCTAAAGTACATTTCAACACCGGATACGTTCCATATCTTTGGCTTTTCTTAACAGATTATTTTGATCCTCGACAAACACCCTGTCGAAAGACAAAGTCTACCTTTGTGGCAGATAAAGTGAACATACTATGTACGTGAAGAAAACTCCGCCTGCACGTTTTCTGCCAAGGGCACGTTTTAACGTGCCAGTCTTAATGGAAGTGAGAACTACGTGAACTGAATGGCTGCTGATATATACGCTGAGAAATCTCTGCCAAATATTGGCCATGCTAGTTTAAGAATGTGGAAACTCCTGCTCCTCTGCACTGCAGGTTTTGTGTTCAACAGAAGCAGCTTTAATTTAAACATTTTAAAAAGTGTTTCATTTGGAAAATTGGATCAGGCTGGTAAACTTCGAATACTCGGCTGGGACTTGAGCCACCCATCTTCGGCTCCCACAGTACATCTTTTTTTTTTTTTTTTAATACAGTTCCGGATGCTCGTCAGGACTCCAGCGCTGTATTACCTTTTTCTCCATTTTTTCCAGTTTCCTATATTTCCTTAGTAAACCTTATTATTCTTAACGTTTTCCTTTTACATATACATACACAAACATAGGCACACTTACAAACACAGAAACACCCATGCCCAAGGCGGGACTCAAACCCACGATCCTGTGCACCACGAAGCGCCAAAGCGAGCGCGGCCACCGGGATCGGCAAATCTCAAAGCTGACTTGAAATGCTGCAAATGATTTCAATTTCGAGCTTTGTAATACACTCTGTGTGTGTGTGCGTGCGTGTGTGTGTGTGTGTGTGTGTGTGTGTGTGTGTGTGTGTGTGAACACGAGGGTTGTTTCAGGAGTCATGGCAATTACCTTTATCATTCAATAAAGTTGCAGGAAACAAAATTCAGAATATACAATTGAAAGTCTCTGGAATATTCTATGCCAGTCTGGTACTAAACTGGGATCCGGCTAAAAGGGGATATGCTCACGAGACACTGAAAGATGCGTAAATAGTGATTATTGTTTTATTCGTATTACTTATGCATAAAAAAGTACGCGTTTGAAGTACGAGCTAACGACCTTCAAAATAATCCCCCAAGACTTCCACACATATTTGACACTAGCGAACATTTCTGCCATGCTGTTCAACTTTAGTGACATTCATTTGGAACACAGTCTCTAGAATACTAATGTTTACACGTGTCTACTAGCATTTATCAATACAATTAGAGGTCATGTGGTGGTGGTATCCCGTGCTGTGTACAAAATATTTTCAAATATATATATATATTGCAATAACCGTATATTCGGTTATATAAAATGGTTGCCATGACTTCTGAAATGACCCTCGTAGGTATATGTATATAAGATATATTATTCTTCGTTTTGGCTATTTTATAACACTAGGTTGCAGTATAGCACATAGCAAATGCCTATTTATAAGTTTGGTACTTAGATTTGCAGCATGTTTACAAACATAAACTAGGATTAGATACCTATTTTTTATTGTAAAATTATAAGCAAACAGTAAAGCCATAAATTACATAGAACCTGAAATAATTATCATTTAATAATTTCTAAATAAATTAAAATAATTTAATCTGTATTTGAGTAAACCTCTTCCACTAGACATAAATCTGTGTCACAGATTTCTGAACAATGTTCATAAAATTCTCCAGGACGATTAATTCTAAAGGTTGTTTGATTTAATCGAGATAGCCAAGAGTAAGATATGTTCAAAGAATGATATGAAAGTTTGTATCTATCTAATCTGATTCAAGATTATTAAACGATAATCATAGGCGTGTATATAAAAAATAAAGTGCCTATAGAATTCAAAATAGAAAATTGCCCATCCAAAATATATATATATATATATAGGTATAAACTATCGTTACATCTTTCTGCATACAGGTGGCCCAACTTTCTCATTTTTGCCGTGTGCAGATATGTCTTTATGCGTTAAGAATTTCAGAACTCAGCGGGAATATTTCAAGTTAAAATAGTGGAGAACTAGCGAGAGCGACCTTTCGTTTTACCTTTCGCAATGAGCGCGACCCGCTCCAGTCTCCGCTGATAGCAAGACGTGTAAAGCGAAAGTCACTCTCGCCAATCCTCCACTGGCAGGTTTTATCTTGAAATATCCCCGTTGAATTTTGCAACTATTTTAATGCACCAAGGGATATCTGAACACCTCAAATACGGGGCAGATGTGCCACCTAGTATTAACCACTAGATTTGCTTGAACATTTCAAATTAGGCTTTGTTTAGTTTTTTTCAATTGTAATGTATTGTTTCGCAAAATGTGTTTTATCAGGTATTTAGAAATAGATTTCAGCCTATTAAACTTGTGAATGTAATATTTATACTTACAGGTAAACCAGGGCATAAAGAACTAATTATAGAGATTAGCATTTAAGCCAGATAAGGTTGAATTTTTTCCGACATAAAATTCCTTAGCATAGCTTTCTTCGGAAGGCAAGTGCAGCTGTAAACCTTGCAAGAAAATGTCCCTGCGCTAAATTCGCCATTTTTCACATCTGTCAGTGGTGATTTCATTATACAGCGTCATCTTTGGGCGATGCATTCATCATTCGTTAGTATATGCACATAGTCGCGAACTACAAATTCCCTAGTAAAGGAACCAGTGTATAGGTGGCCCAATATACACCAACATGGCGTAACGAAACTTGAAAATTGCAAAACAATTTTAAATATCTTGAAGATTAAATTTCTTCACTCTAAACAGTATTTAGCCACCCCGGTTGCGAATGTGAGAGGAGATTAAATTGCCAAGTGTATCAGTGAAAATTCAGTTCATGGTCCCTTTTCTGTAAAACTAATCCAGATATTGTCTTGAAATGTTCTCTGGATATACTGATGCTTTTTGCGTCCATTCTGAACGGCATCTTTGTTATTTTCTCTACTACGTATAATTGCATTCCATCCAAAATATTTATACTGAGATTTCACCGGAAATACATATTTCGAGAATCCCTGAATAAAAGTGAATATTTAATTTCTCTATACGCACTATGTACATAGTGTATAGAGAAGGTATTGCACTCCACCCAAAAATTCGATACCAAGATTTCACCGGAAATATATGTTTTAGGGTCCCTTGTATCTAAAAAAAAAAAGCATTTTCGGAAAAAGGTCCGTGTATGTGTGTTTGTCCGTGTGCTTGTGAACTCGATAACTCAAAAACGAAAAGTCGCTAAAATACCAAACTTGGTATTTAAGTTTAGTGTCTTCCAGGGATGTGATACGAAGATTTTGAGAAAAATCCGCCACCCCAAACTACCCTTTACATGGAATTTTTTTCGAAAATTTTTATTTTCTCAAAAATGGCTCTAACAATTTTGATTAAAATTTCGTATTTTAAAAATATTTACCTGGAAAATAAAATGTATATCTTGAATTTTCTGTGAATAGCCTCTGAAGAGTACTTTATTCTGGATGAATTTTACGGAATGGACAGAAACTTACTATACGAAAAATGTAGAGCATGTTAAAACACATAATTTATGTTATATACATTTCTTTCTTGGAATTCATCGTTTTTGAGACATTCCTTGTTTTTTGGTTTCTGCTTTGAAAAACTTATACTTTTCTCATACAGGAATTTGTCAACTGCTGTCCATACAAACAAAGGAACTTCAGTGACATAGCAACCAGCTTTTGACTATTACTTTAACGTATGGCACTCCCTATTTCACTTCTACTTACAAGGAAGCAAGTAATAAGACTATTTCTGCTAATTGTTTCTTATTAGCATGAAGTAAATAGAATTATGAGCTTTTTAAGAATAATTTCTTGCAGAGATGTGGAGAAAGTCATATGAATGGTACACATCAGATTTTTAGTAAAAGGGCTACGGGTCTGTCTATGTTGGTGTGTGTGTCTGTGAATAGCATAATTTAAAAATGAAAAGTCGGTAAACTACCAAACTTTAAGTTTATTTAAGTTGAATATCTTCCACGTAATGAGAATGTGTATGTGTATAATATAAATTTTGTTTTAAGGAGATTTATATTTTGTGTGCAGAAACACAAAGACTTCAGAGGCTATTGGAAAGAATTTCAAAATATACATTTTATTGATCATGACTATAATATACGGTGTTTTAAGAAAATCGAATATTTCGAAAATTCTTTCATGATCGGGGTGGTGGGGTTTCTCTGAAAACTTCGTATCACACTTTTGGAAGATATTAAACTTAAATATCAGGTTTTGTATTTAACCGAATTGCCGTTTTTGAGTTATGCTGTTTATAGACACACAAACATATATAATAGAACGGTTTTTTTATTTTGGGGTCCTCAAAACATATATTTCCAGTGAAATCTCGAATTTGAAATTTTGGATGCGTAATAGAGAAAGTAAAAAGACTTAAAGTAAGACTAAAAGGCTAAAATTGATGTGTGGACATCTTCTGCACAACGCATACCGCAGTCGATACGTGTATTCGCACATTAAATAAGGCGGTGCGTACATGATTTTCATAATTAACTACTGAGTGATGTAAGAAAACTTCAGAGAGTCTTTACTGCCACGGCTACATACGTGCATTTAATTTAAAATGTTCCTGATGTACTCTCCGGGTTAAATCCATCTAAAGTGCGTTACCATGTAGAGAAATTGCTGTCGCTTTGCACGCAGATTCACGCATGGCTAGTCGCGCTTTTCGTACTCAAACATGCCACGCGGAAATTAGCACACAACAATGCTCGCGGTCTATTTACCCACGTATGTTATGTGTCCAGGCAGCGAGATATTTAAAACAAATGTACTTGCCAACGTTTGTTTACCTTATTTCATGCCCCAGGCCATATGCGCTTTTAGTGAGGGGACAGCGGTGTTTTTTTTTTTTTTTATCATTGTTATAGCACAGAACTAAAGGTGAGTATGCGAAATGTATTCTTCCCATCACAGATATTTATACATATACAGTGTTTCATTAGTAATGAATTAACTTGTTTTAAGACCTGTTCGGACACATCAAATTTAATATTTTCAAATGAAATTTTATAAAAGGTAACAAAAGTTTAAACCATTATTGTAGTGTGTAACTCATCACAAAAATTCTGATGTGTTCAATTCACATGACTTTCCCTACATCTCTGTAACACATTATTCTTCTAACTACTCCATGCTAATCGAGATAGACATAAGAAGAAATGCTTTCTGGTAAGTAGAAGGTAAATAATGGAATACACTAAGCTAAATCGATAGTCAAATCTTTTAAAATTGATTGCCATGTAGATGAAATCCGTTTCTTTGCATTGCCAGGAATGACAAATTCTCGTATGTGAAAAGTTTAAGTATTTTAAAACTGAAACCAATAACAAGGAATATCTAAAAATCATCAACTCCACGAAAATAATGTATATGACATAAATTGTGTGTTATAACGAGATCTACACATTTCGTGAAGTAATTTTTCCTCTCTCTCTCTCTCTCTCTCTCTCTCTGTCTCTCTCTCTCTCTCTCTCTCTCTCTCTTACGGTTTATTAGTTATGCAAAATCCAGCAAATGAAGGGGTTCAAAGGCTATTCCCTAAAAGGATATTTTAATCAAAATCGTTAGAGCCATTTTTGAGAAAATCAAAATTTTCGAAAAATTTTCAATGTAAAAGGTAGTTTGGGGTGGGGGGATTTTCCTCAAAATCTTCGTGTCGTATGCTTGGAAGATATTAAACTTATATACCAAGTTTGGTATTTTATCGACTTTTCGTTTTAGGTTCATCGTATTCACAGTCACACAGACAGATGGACACAATACACACACGGACCTTTTTCTAAAATATTTTTTTGTCATACCGGGGACCCTAAAATATCTATTTCCGGTAAAAATCTTGGTATCAAATATTTGGGTAAAATGCAATACCTTTTTTATACACTATGTACATAGTACGTGTAGAGAAAGTAAACATTTAAGTTTCCGAACGCAATATTTTTACTTTATCTACCACATGGAAATACACATAGTAAGTAGAGAAAGTATTGCATTCCATAGAAAATTTGATACAGAGATTTCACCGAAAAATAGGTTTGACCTTCCCTGAAACAGAAAAGAAACATCTTTAGAAGAAGGTCCCTGTGTGCGTCGTGCGTGCGTGTCTATGAACAGGATAACTCAACATGAAAAGTCGGTTAAATACGAAACTTGATATTTAAAATCTGCATCTTCCAAGAGTGTGAAACGAAGATTTCAGTAAATTCCCCCAACCCCAAATTACCCTTTACTTCCAAAAAGTTTCGAAAATTTTGAGTGTCTCAAATATGTCTAACGATTTCATTTAAATATAATTTAAGTAGCTCTAAGTCATTTTCATGAAAATAAAATGTATATATTGAGTGAAGTGCTGTTCACTCAAGATGACTTTTACATAACCGGTAAACTGTAAAAGATAGATAAAAAGTTACTATACAAAAATGAAAATATCGTTTAAACATGCAATTTATGTAAAATGCGTTTTTTTTTTTTTTTTTTTTTTTTTTTTTTTTTTTTTTTTTTTTGTGGAGTCCGAGTAATTCTTTGTTGTTTATTTAAATTTTCGAGTACTTATATTTTATAAAATTGAACGCGTCATTCATCTGTCTTTTGTTTTAGTCCTGACCATCCAAAGAGAACGGAATTTCAGGGCTATCACATAGCGACCAGCTTTAAAAGATTTGATTCGCTTTAGCCTAATGTATTCCCCTATTCATCTGGGCATACAAGGACTAAGTAAGAAAACGATTTCTATTAATGTTTATCTCGATTACCATAAAGTAGGAAAATAGGGTTTTCTAAGGGTAGTTTGTTGTAAGTTGTTTTTTTATGAGTGGCAGCTAACTAATTCAGTTGCATGCACAATTTCATGTGTCTCATACAAAAGTTTTGGTTGCTAGAGGAAGATCTCTCTCTCTCTCTCTCTCTCTCTCTCTCTCTCTCTCTCTCTCTCTCTCTCTCCCGTATTTCGTTGATTTCGTTTATGAGGATATTCGAAATGCAGAGTCTTTGTTATGAGGCCTGCCAATAGTGGAAATGTTAAAATGATAATGAGGAAAGAATGCAGTGATTGAAAATGTTCAATAAGAATGCTCTCATTTCTGCCAGTTAGCAAATCGGAAGCATTTGGAACATCATTTTAAATTATTATGATTGTATTCTTTATAGTAGGCGTTTACATTTGGAAAAAACTTGTTAAACAATTAAACTATTCACATAGGAAACCAAAAGAAAAACAAAAAAACAAAAAAAACGAAATTTTTCTTAGGGCATTCGGCTCCCTAGTCTTCATTCGGTAGATATCGCGCAATTTCGGAAGTAGAGAAGAGCGACAATATTTAGACATAAAGTACACTATACACCCCAATTTCAATACTAAGGTTTCATTCTGTCTGTAGATTGCAGACTTCACGCAAATGCATGTGCGTGTGTTTAATAATGCAAATTAAATAAACTATTCACCATAATAACTGAGGGCCTCGAAAAAAGAAACTTTCTTTGGTTAAAAACACTGGAAAGTAAGGCGTTCGAGCTTTCTTCTTTTCTCGATGCCTCACTAGTAGTGCTTAAGAAAAGGTGCACGCATAGTAAACATGATAACTATTTCAGAAAAAATGAAAAAAAAAAAAGGAAGGAAGTGTTGCCAGGTAACATTTTTGTCGAAGACTTCATAACTGTACAATAGTGGCTGAGAATATTGTTTCACGCCTCTCACCGGGTTCAATCCCAGGTGACCTTGTGTGAGATTTGTGTTAGACAAAGCGTCGCAGAGGCGGGTTTTCTCCAGGTTTCCCCGCATCCGCATTTCGCCGGTGCTCCATCTTAACTACAGATGCCATCGCTTACGGTGCCTATGTAGTAGAAGTGGCCGTTAAACACTAAAAAATGTTTCTCCTATGTAAATGTTTCCTTTCAAAACGTTAAATTTGACGCGTTCAAGCATTTTTACATATGAGTAAATTTTATTTGCATTATTACTTCTAAAAGATCTTGAATATTAAACCCTTCTATAATGCATTCGCGTTCTTTTATTGTACATCAAATAATACTCTTTATTTTGAACTTTCAAATGTCTAGTTTTTTCTAAAACATCACAATAATGCTTGTCGTTTCATAGTAAGCTTGATCTATGCTCAAAACTAGCAAACAGTTCCGAAACTTTCCACCAGAGGTCACCAAGCACACGAAAGAAGAAGGCAGATGTCAATGAAGTCCGGCTTCTACCACCTGATGCCACTGCTATCAGATCGACACCTATATTAGATGTCGAAGCTGCCCAGCCACCTCACCCTACATTCACGTACCTCAACCGATACAATGGACGAACACCTACTTGGGGGTAAAGCTTGACAGGACCGTCACTTTTGGGGAGCAGATCGGGGAACTGAGGTGTCGGGGTCACGGGGCTACGGCCTCCTTGTACCCTATGCTGAAGTCCACGATGCCGGTTCCCCTTAAGTTGCGCCTTTTGAGGGTTCTCATAGGCCCCTTGCTAATCTACGCCTGTGAGATCTGGGGCATGGCGGCAGACTGTTGCTTCAGCGGGTACAGAATAGATGTCTCCGGGCTACCTATTCTGTGTCTCGTGGCTTTCCAACGAGACTCCTGCACGAAGCCTCTGGGCTACCATACCTGGAGGACGAAATTAGGCGTCGGGCAACAAAATTCAACGAAGGTTTACCATTCCATCGGAGCGCCCTCGTTAGGTCTCTTGGGGATTACAATTCCACAAACCGCCGCTTCAGGCGATACCGGCTTCCCCGCATGGCTTGCGGGCATCCCCGGTAACGAAGGAGCACTTCCAGCAGCTGCTACGGCTAAGCTCCTTACAATCCTTCAAGAGTTGCTTGGATTCAAAATTAAAACCTCAAATAAACAGTTTTTTAATAAACTCACACCAGCGGTGCACAAGGGTCGTTGCACCATGATAGGCAACCGTCGAGGGGCAACACTTGCCTCCTCCCGTCACTCCACAACCCCAACACTCACCCGCCATCTTGCAAAAACCCACAATCCCGTCAGAAAGTGGTTAAGTTCTCTCCGAGAACAGGGACGCGTCTAACACACCTCGGGCTGCCCTCAGCCTGTCAACTGCTCTGGTCAGCCACCTCAGACGTCTGCGAACCTGCAAAAGATGACAACGAAGGTTGTCAAAACGCGTCCAAATTAACAACACCAACACCATGTTTAGTGGAGCACGTGTCTGCAATAGATGTCCAGATTTGAACATGAACAAACTTGAACACATCTTATTTTCAGAAAATATATTTTTGGTGTGCTTCGAAGAATTGTCGCAAAAGTTAGAGCATGGTCGAGCATAAATAACCCTATGAAACTTGACTGTAATACAATTAAATTTACGTGGAGAATACTCGTATATATACCATTATACCCTCGTTGCACAATATACTATTTTCCACAGAAATGAGTAGGATATGAGTATAGTATAAAATGTGGCATCAAAGCAGTTAAGAGTTGTCACACCTGCTTATATTGATCACTTTACCATTTAATTGTATTCCATGGCGTCGATCGTTCCTGGTTCATATACTCCATACATAATTTTTGGGATAAAAAAGTAAACAGAAACGTTGGTGTAGAGAATAATTTTTATTCAGAGTACATGTAATTTGTTCGCCAGTCGTAAACAGCACAAGGGGCGCGTCTCCAAGGTCGATGACTGGGGGTTGCCATGGTAACTTGCCATGGTGCTCCTAGCCAATAGCAGTTGTGTTGTTGTGTAAAATCCAGTTAGGCGTAAAGGATCAAACGTATTACCACAATCTCTCTACAAAGCAAGCTGTGGAAAATGGGTTTAACTAGCTTTTAGGTTTATAATGACGGTATTCATTCACCTAACCCTTTCTAATTTCTTATTGTAATGTAAGCATTGTATAAATGAGTATTTTATCTTCAGTTGATTCCAAGTTATGTCGCCACCGCAGTGCACTTACTCACTGCCAAGGGTATAAGTCTTAATACGATAAGTACGTAATAGGGCATGCAAACACAGCTACCTCCATTCTTCACTTTTCATTTTGTATCTATCTGCAACTTAATATTATTTCCTATCAAGTTTCTTTTTTATGCTCCTTGCTCCCTAATTTCGGTTCTTTCTAAAACATGCTACATTCTTCATCTCCGTGTTTAATGTGCTTTTGCTGTTTTGTTTTTGATTTTTACTTTCTCTACTTCGTACATAGTGCACATAGGTAGAGAAGATATTGCCTTCCACTCAAAAATTCGATACTTAGGTTTCACAGGAATAGCGTTTAGGATACCCTTAATAAAACAAATTTTTAGAAAAAGGTGTGTATGCGTACGGCTGTGAACGGCATAACTCAAAAACGATAAGTTGGCTACTTAGAAAGCTTGATATTTCTAAATGTTTTCTAGATTTTTTGGAGGGGAAGGGCTATGTTGGGCGAGATCTCGGTATGGAATTTTTAGTGCAATGTTCTACCTGATAGGTACATTTTATATGGAAGAGAAGTAACAATTTAGTTAGCATATCATACATTTTAAATATCTTCAAAATCTGCATTAAATCGTCATTAAATTAGTCCGTTTTTACAATGTTTATAACGTCTGACAACAAAATACGCATACAATTAGACATCCTTTCATGACAAAAACAATTCTGCCCTATGTATACACTGTTCTTCTTATTTCATGTGTCTCTCCTTCATAATTTCCACATTGTACTTGTGCGTTCCCCTCATATATCCCAAATAAGACATATCCAAAATATGTTTAAACATATTTTCAGTAGACAATGTTCTCACGGTATTTAGCATCAAACACAGTGTTTCATAAATTAGTTTATTATACTTACATTCCATAAGTTTCGCTCATCATAATAAATATACGGTTTAGTAATCATTGTTTAATAATATTACGTTTTATACATGTATGCATTTCGATGCCACCTATTTATGAGAGGAGTCCCTCATCCTGAACACGAAATTCTCCCATTAGGGGTCTGATGCTAGAAATGAACCATTATCGTTCACTGTAAGGAGTATTTCTCCAGCAATTCAAATAAATTACGCCCCTACTATTGCAATATATCCAATTTGTATAATTTGATTTGTTAACTACACGTCATGGAGTTAGCTGTTATAGGAGCTATGTTATAACTACCCTTTGTAAGCTTGTACACAGATCTCATGAAACAACACAAAAAGGATCACCTGCCAATTCTGCCAAATGTTAATGTAGTTTGTAAAGAGTGAACCATGATTCAGTGGCTTGTAACGTGTGCTGTTGAAGCTTCACTCTGATGATTATTACTTGTGAAGGGCACTCGATCCCACTGGACCCTTGGGATTCTGAAACAGAACTTTAGAACTGCAGTTGCCAGTAATTCTTTATCTGTTCCTTTATTTGATAAGTTAGTGCAACAGGGTAACAGATGAATGCTGGCTATCGCACTTGTATTAATTCGATCCCAAAAGCTTGTCCGGTTCAATTTTAATCTGTTATATCTAGTAACAGTCGGAATCTCTCAACAGTAGTTTTTCATTGTTACGAGGGCGAGACTGGAATTTTTTAAAACCCCAAACAAGGATTAGTTTTAAAAAGATTAAAATAACGATTTAAGTGTTGTTTTTGTTTTGTTTTGTTTTGTTTTTTCAAATATTCCCCTTTAAAGCGGTTTTTGCATGCGGGCTTGTATTTTAGAAAAGAGACAAAGACTAAACCTCGAAACCCATGTAACATTTATAGACTTTGAAAAAGAAATAGGGAAAGATTATGAAAATGTAATGCACAAAAGGGGCATCCCTCTCACTTAGTAGAAGTAATTAAAAGTGTATATAGAGACATATGAATTATTATTATAAATACAGGCACGCAAAACAGAAGAAATAGCACTGAATTAAGATTTAAGACAACATGTTTTAACATATACGTGGACGATCTTATTAAGATTTGGAAAAAGAAGGTGAGAGAAGGAAAATAACTTAGTATAAATAAAAATTGGTAGAATTTCTACATTGATGATGTAATAATTATACAAGCAAATGAAGAGAACGTCCTACATCCAGTATATAAAATATATTTACTTGGAAAGAAATAGAATTTAAACATATTCACAAAAAAAGAAAATAAAACAAATAAAACAAAAACGTGTGGCGCATCGAGGAAAATATCCACTAAGTTCAAAAATAAGTATTGAAAACTAAAACCTGCAACAGCTCTCGAATTTCAACTATCTGGGATGTTAACTAACCTTTGTTGAAGATACGCCTTGGAGATAAAGAAGTTGCAGCAGATATGCGGAACCATAGCAAGAATTCAAAATAATAAAATAACGAAACAAACAAAATTGAAGTTTATAAACCATATCAGCCCCGGCGTTCATGTATGGAAGTGAGTGCAGGATATTAAAACAAGAGACAAAAGTAAATACAGAGGGCAGAAATGAGGTATCTATACGAGACAAGGAATGCAGCAGATGAGATTTGATACGAAATAAAAGAATTCGAGAGGAATGGGGTATATATACATAAATTACATGGTAAAATAGAGGAAAATAAACAGAATTCGGAGGAACATATGAAAAAAATGAGCGATGAAAGAATACCAGCTTTAAAATAAAATAAAATCGTGATGGAAGAAGAAAAAAAAGATTTCATGGCAAGATTAAGATATGAGTAATTGTTAAAATGTGAAGACGGAATAGGCAAAACTGCCTAATCCCTGAAGTGAAGATGAAGTATTCGATGAAGCCAGTCCTTAAAGAATAATTGCACTCTTCCTGAGGCAATTCAGAAACCAGGTTTTTATGGAGGCGGCACTGAACATTTGTATTATGTCAAAAAAAAAAGTTTCTCTCTGACAGTTACTTGCTAATGTTTGTGAGTTTATTGCCATATAGTTTGTTCAATACACTCTAATAGTTTATTGTTTAACATAATTTTAATACATATTTTGTGAATACCCAAAATGAGTTTGATTATGATTTTTTTACGATTTTAAGTAATCATTAATGCCTAAACATTGCGAAGAACGGCTTTTGGCGAAAAAGCTCCATCTAAGGCAAGAATTTATAATTGGTACAATCAAAAGGGATGTTTTTTTTTTTTGTGGTTTGAGGGTAGTATGTCTACCTCACATTCTAGACTTTCTAACTCGGTTAGGGTGACTTACACGAATAAGTTTTGTTTTTTTAAAAAACATATTATTTTTTCCCCACGATTTTCCTTATCCTAGAAGTTGAATGTTCGTTAACTTTAAGCTCCATGGGGCCAGGGATCATTTGAGCAACACTTCACCGATGACATTCATCGTCCGATATGACCTACCAGGTTAAAAGACGGGAAAGAGCCTTTTGGCGCTGATAGAAGATCATATTGTTGTTTAACACAAAGAACATTGAATTGTTGCGGCAAGCAGATGAAAATTCTCGGTCTCACCAATAATATGTGTACACAACTTTTTGCACACCCCGATATTCTGCGGTCAAAATAACGTGGTTTTGATGGCATAAAAACTGTAGGCAGACAGGATACAATAATAAATTTTATTATTGAGAAGTTGGACGCAAACCAGATATATTGGACTCTGATACCCATTTACTGTAAAGCATAAGTTCTGCTACACTAATTTTGCACATTTTAAAAAGTTCGAAAGGCAACCTAAATTATAATTATTTATAAATCTGAGTAGGCAAAATACCAGCGTTTAAATATTTAATATAACTTAAACCGTGAACGTTGACTTCCTTGAAGTTTAGTCAAAGTTAACAAAGCTTAGTATTTTGGGTTACAAAGATCTCACCAGTATTTTTATAGGATCCACATGGATTTTCTCGATCGTTCCCATTATGTTTATGATCTCCTTTATAAATAAGTAATGTAAATCAATCGTTATCGAACTTTAATCCGAATTTTTAGACCTCCTGAATAAAAACAAGCTTTATAAGAGAGAATTGCGTGCGTCGTTAAATACCAAACTTTATGCATGCTCCACAGATGCTACACGAAGATTTCTAAGCACATCTTGCCACCTGGAGCTACTTTTGATTTCACAAAAATGGCTAACGATTTTGATTAAAATACCATATATTAAGATATCTATGTTAAAAATAAATGTATATCATGAATTTTCAGTAAAGTCCACTTTATTCGGAAGAAATTTTGATCGTGTATAACTGGTAAATGTTAAGCGATAGTTGAAAGACTTATGCCCAAAAAATGGAGAGCTTTTAAAACACATTTTATTCCAAGTAACTTTTTGTTCTCTACGCTGTTGCGATCATTCATAGGTGGGTTAATCAGAATGTATATTAATCTGATATAATATGACTCCTTTTCTTATGATTGTTGCTAAAAATGTGGATTAAAGGATTTGTTTAAATATGGGATTTGTGCACATTTATTAAACCAATCACGACTAACGACCACCACAAGTACTCCCCCAGCTAATTATAGTAGTAGTATAGTATTTCCTGTAGCTCCTATGTGGTGCAAAGGGCATCGTTACAATGTTTCCATGATCGGATTTGAATTTCTAGTTCGTGAGTTCGCCACTATGCGCCATGGTGACAAAGAGCAACTGGAAGCCCATAGGTGGCACTGTAGGATGAAATCACAGCTCGCGGACGAGAAATGAAGGAAAATTTTGCCTAGGAACTTTCTCCCTTCAAGCTATGCGGTTCTTTTACATGAAAATAAATATTACACCGGCTTTACTTCCCTTCCGAAGAACCAAAAAAACATCACCTTCAGCCAGGTTTGAGTCTGCAATTTTGGGGTTTAGAGACTAGCATCGTGACCACTACACCATGATATCTACAAATCTTGAAGGCAGTCGTACAGTTCTTCCATTGCGAGTCACAGCAGTAATACTTAGAGGCAATGAAGTAACAGAAGTTTCATAAGTGGGTAAGCACCATTTTTTGTATCTCCAAATATTTGTTCATTCATGTCTACATGAATTAGAGGAAAATCTCACGCGTGCAAACCAAGATGCAGAAGTGCTGTGCATCGTGACTCAGCTCGCCTAGGACATTTCATGAAAAGGAAACAATGGTGGGAAAGGTGAGGAATGGGGAAGCAGGTGAAGCGAAATAAGCATAAGGAGAGACAACGCTATTTCAGGAGTGGCGGTTTGCACTGTAGTCAACCTATACTTAGAATTGTTCATAAATGAATTATATCTTCTAATGTAATTAAACTTGTTGTTAAACTGGAAATAGCCTTTCGCACCATTCGGCGTTCACCCTGCACCCTGAGGGGCCTCGAGTTAGCAATCAAAATGTTGCTGGAGCGGTTCTCTTAATTTGATCACTTCACCTTCATTTTGCCACAGTTTCCATTTTGCCTCCGAACCAGCATGTTTCATGCCCATCAAGGATAGATTTTTCACCATTATTTAAAAGAATTAAAAGAACAAATTTATCATTTGCAAGATTTTTATTTACTACTTCTTGAAACATTTTAAGGCTAAACGTATTTAACCGGTAGCTAATATCTAATGGTGAATGAATGAGATAGTTGAAAGGATGCTGAAGTGGGCCTAGACAATTGTCTTCTTAGGATATGGGAAACCACTGGCAAAATCTTACCTGAATAACTCCAATAACCGAGATTCAAACTGGATTTCTTGAACGTGGTGAACAAATTATCCTCACACCATTTATCCTTTTATTGCTTAGAAA
The DNA here is from genome assembly GCA_030762935.1 of Hymenopus coronatus. Classification (NCBI taxonomy): domain Eukaryota; kingdom Metazoa; phylum Arthropoda; class Insecta; order Mantodea; family Hymenopodidae; genus Hymenopus; species Hymenopus coronatus. The sequence goes on along the minus strand of CM060894.1, from coordinate 88,672,314 downwards.
ACAGGTTCATTCGTACTGCATTTCTTCACTCCCCTGAATATTCCCCACTGCCTCTCGTTGGTAGTCATTTGTATTACACGACTTCTAAAATATGAAGAGATCATGGTTTGTTAATTTCTCTACTAAATATACTAAGCAGGATAAGTATTGTATACAACCTAAAATGTGATATGAAATTGCACCGGAAATATGTTGTGAAGTCCCCTTAATTCTAAAAATCAATTTTTTTAGAAAAAGGTACATAAGCGTGTATGTATGAAGAGCATGACTCAAAAACGAAATATCTGATAAATAACAAATTTTGTATTTTAGTTCAGCACCGACGAAGAAAGTTCTAATCAAGTTTTTAAATTGTTTTTATTATTATTATTATTTGTTGTGGAGCAAAAGTTCTTTTTAGTGCTATTCACTGAGAGCTGAGAGTGTTAGACTCGCCATCAGAGTATGGTTGCCCTCCACCAAAAACAGATCTCCCGGAAAGGATAGAATTGAAAAAGAGAGGAAATCGAAGGTGAAGGTGGCGCGGTCCGGCTTAGCACCCGTACTAATGTGGGTAAGGTATTATACAATGCTGCCGTTCAATGGAAGGGAGCGGGTATGAGATAAGGTTCGAAGGTGATGATGGATGAGGAAAGGTAAAGGTGATTGAAGAGATTCTTCTCGTCATCTGAAGACGTCCACGTTGCATTCTAAATGTAAATATCTGTGCTGGTTTGGAGAGCTTCCGGCGTGACCTAGTGTTCTGCTTGAGGTAACAGATGATCAAACGGAAATTGATTTGAGTGAAACCTTTCTTCAAGGCTCAAATTATAGACATGAGAGTGTCCAGCTGTTGCTGGGAAGTGATGCTGAAAGACAGTTGTGAAGATGTAGTGGCCCAACAGAGCAGTGTTTTGCGTGTGCTGATTGTGTGGAGGTCCTGATTTCCGATTTCTGCCAACTAGCTTTAGCATTCACTTATAAGGAACTAAGTAATAAGAACATTCTGCTAATGCTTATCTCGATAAGCAGGTGTAGAAAGAAGAATAATATTTTTAAGAAGTTTGCAGAACAGCTAGAGATAGCCAAGTGAGTGTAACATGTCAGTTTTTACTTTCTCTATACGTACTATGTACATAGTGTATAGAGAAGGTATTGCACTCCACCAAAATATTCGATACCGAGATTTCACCAGAAATATATATTTTAGGGTCCCCTGTATCCAAAAAGAGTATTTTCAGAAAAAGGTCCGTGTGTGTCCTTGTGTCTGTGAACACGATATCTCAAAAACGAAAAGTTGGTAAAATATCAAACTTGGTATTTAAGTTTAGTATCTTCCAGGGATGCGACACGAAGATTTTGAGAAAAATCCCCCCACCCCAAACTACCTTTTACATGGAACTTTTTTCGAAAATTCTGATTTTCTCAAAAATGGCTAACAATTTTGATTAAAATATCATATTTTAAAGATATTTACCTGAGAAATAAAATGTATATTTTGAATTTTCTGGGAATAGCCTCTGAAGCCTATTTTATTCTGGGTTAATTTTGCATAACTACTAAACCGTAAGAGATGAATAAAAACTTAACACACAAAAAATGTAGAGCACGTTAAAACACACAATTTATGTTATAAACATTTTTTTCGTGGAGTTGATCGTTTTTGAGATATTCCTTTTTCTTGGTTTCAGCTTTGAAAAACTTATACTTTTCTCATACAGGAATTTGTCAACTCCTGTCCATACAAACAAAGGAACATCAGTCACATAGCAACCATCTTTTGGCTTTCACTTTAACCTATGGTACTCCCTTATTTCGCTTCTACTTACAATAAAGCAAAAAATAAGACTATTTCTGCTAATTTTTCTCGATTAGCATGAAATAAATAAAAGATAAGCTTATTAACAATAATTTGTTACAGAGATATAGAGAAAGTCATGTGAATGGAGCATCAGATTTTTTATTTATCATTTGAATTTTTGAACATTTTTTTCTGAACAAAATTAGGAGAGAAAGTCGGATATTTTTATTTTTGATCTACTTTCATTATAAAAATTCAGCTCAATCTGTATCATCAATGTAACAATGACGCCTTGTTTCGTAATCGTTGTTTCAAAAATGTGAGACTGAGTAAGCTGTTAAAGAAAAACATGTTTAATTGCGCAAATTGTGGACAATTATAATCAAGTAAACCAATCAAAATACCGAAATGAAGTAACTTTTAATCATGTCCATATTTATATGAATTTTATCATTTTATTACATATCTGAGCTTTGCTGAATATTGACGGTACCCATACTGACTTAATGTGAATGCATTATAGGGTAACACGAAGGGTTGTGTGTACTTATTACGTGGTACTTGGAGAAAGTCAATAGGAATCATTAGACCGAAAAAGTTAATGCCGTGGCCAACAATTGAACCACAGATCTTCCGGTTTTCGTCCGGTTGCTCTAACCAACTGAGTTACCATTCTTAATATTGAATTTCCCAATTGACTCGGGAAATGCTGAACATGTTTCTACTTGTCCAAGCTTGCCCTACACTCGGCTCGTGTGAAAGCGCAATTACCAACAGGAATGATGACAACATTCATTAGAGTTGGTAGCCTCTCGTCAAATGTAAATAAGACCCAAGTGTAAGTATGCTGTCTCAAGTCGCAAGGTCGGAGTGACCAACTGGCAAGTTCCTAGATTACGTAAGCAGTAATGTCTTTTCAGATCTAGTTCTGGCTTGCCGGCCCCTTCGCTTCTGATATCCTGTATCCGAGCGGGATGGCTAAGACAATTTGGCCTGTGGCCCGTCGGGAGGTCGCGGGTTCGCTTCCCGTAGCAGGCCAACCTGACCAATAGATTTTGTTTGTTTTTTTCCCCCGAGGGTTTCCCGGATGGCAAGTCGAATACTGCGTAGGTTTCTTTTATCATCCGATTTCATATCCTTTCATGTCCTTCTTTTGTTATTTCCTTTATCATTCATCCCGTCTATTTCTTTCAGAGTTGAAGTACTTGGTGTTCGTTGTGGCGTGGCAGGGAAAATGGATGCTCAAAGTGACTATCTCCATCCCCGACTTCAACTGGCTGCCGGGATGAGGACCGTTCCTGACAGGGTCGTTGGACCCTATGTGGGGTGGGGGCCCCGGTCTACCTGTTCGACTATCGAGATACTTCAATATGTACAGCAGAGACCGTGCCGCCGCTCCTGGTTCCGGCCGCCCGGTGTATCCTCTAATCCCATCCCTCCCTCCGGATCCCCTCGTGGGGCATATGTACAATAACCTCGGGTTCGGTGCCGATCGTATTCAGTCCTACCCTAACTAGGTACTACCCCTTATCTGTAAGCATACGCGTACGAGAATCGAACTTAAGATGCTCACACAGAGAAGGGCTACTTCTTCTAAATATCAAAAAACCGAAATCCCGAAACCGTGGGTCTAAATTGAAAGAACCCCTAGTAGCCAACTAACCATTGGCACAACACAACTCTGTTTACCAGCGTCGGGGTTCGACGGCGAGATCCCGCAGTTGTATAAACTCGGTGACCGGATCGTATGCAAATAGAATTATTCCAGACCCGAGCCAGGCAGCGTCCCTGGGCATTCACGTGTGACCCCCCTACATCCTCCGGGTTCCTCGCATCCGTTGCAAAGCCAGCCCTTTTAATTGCTCAATTTAAATTTATGAGATCTTGGTACGGTAACAAGCGGCGTGTTTTGTGCGGAAAAAAGACAGCCAAATTGTGTTATTAACGTTCAAAGGCAAAGTGTATGAAATAGAATATTTTACAAGTAAAATAGGTTTTTATTTTCCAGTTTAATGAAGTCTCACTTCTGCCAGATTTCAGTGGATGATGCCGCGAATATTTTAGTTTAGATATTCCAACCGTGTTCGCGTAATGGATAGGATAAAACATTCAATACCTGATTTCGTAAGCTAAGGGAAAAGAGAAAAACGCAGACGGGACAACAATTCGCATCATTCCCGTCCGAATGGAACAAAACCTCTTCTTTTCTGTTTTATTGTGTTTTTCCAATGCTTTTGTGTTTGGTTCCTTTTGCTCTTTCTGGCTTCCATAGAAAGAATGAATTTCCGAGGAGGGTAATCCATAGGGTATCCCAGCTATCCTGGTCAGATGAAGCTTATCGAGAATCCGAATCAAGGAAGATAGGTTCGCACTACATTGGAGAACCTGAATGAAAAGTAGTCATAGTACATGTGGGCGAAGCCATCCTGGAGACTTGAAATATGTTCACATCGTGAAACAAAGTATTGTACACGATACATACCATCCTAGAAGAAGAAGAAGAAGAAGAAGAAACAGAAACAATATTGATTAGGTTTTATTAAGATTCTCCTTTACTGCATAGTCTATCTTGTTATCTTCTGGTCGCTTTGTAGTAGTCTTCTTGCAGCATTTTCCTATGTATTTGCATCTCCAATAGTTTTCTTGCCTTCGGTCTTCACCTGACTTTCCACCAAAGTTTTTTATTGGAGAGGAAATGTCAAGCTTGAGTAATATCTACTTGACCGAATACCCGCCGGACAGATGGAATTTTCCCCTACACCATCATGTTGTGCCCTGAGATCATCTCTGCGGACAAAAATATGTCAACATTGGATTTAATATCAGGATAGAAGTGCATTTCGCTGAAATATAACTATAAATAGTTGATGCTTTGGAAGTCTCTGGATGTACAATTGGATGTACTGAAAACTCAGAGATAATGTTTATATATAAAGACCTCATGCACAACAGCTATGAGGATGAAGATTTGCACCAATAGCCTAGCTTACGGTGTTTACAGCCAGGTATCTTTTTGCTGTACACCTAATGTCTGATTGATGCATGAAGTTGACCATGACGTTCCAATTGATGGAAGCATCTTAAAATCTAGTCGCCTAACTGGAAAACGTTGACTACTCGTGCTTGTCTGACATTATGTTGATCGATTCCTAACAACCAGTTCGTTGTTTCGTCATTCCATATACCACAAGTGAATAGCTAATAACAACAACGGTTACATAGTTACGCAGTTAACAAGATTCAGTATGTGCCTGGCAGGAAGCTACGTATTGCCGTTTCGCAGTAACAGCCATTATCAGTACGCTCCTGCACAAGTACGCCATCCAACCTCCGGCTCAATATCTATCCGAGCCATGATCATAGTAGCTCAGCGGCAGACTTCCTCACTGAAGGCCCAAGATAACATTTAAGTATTTCATATGTGCTTTATCTCTGTAGTTATACTGTATTTTTGGAATGGATCTACGCAAGATATGTTTTTGGTTGTCTTATGTAACACTGAAATATTGTGGAATTTCTCAGATTAAAGAGCATATATTTTTTATCAAGAACGCAATCGAATAAAGAAGTGTAAATTCAGCAGCATGCAAGCTCACTTACAAAGAGAATTAAGAGAAAAGAAGCATTACTTGACCTAAATGAAGTTATTATGAACATAGTATATCCGCACATATACACACAGAGGCATTGCGATTATCAAACCCCCCTACAAACACACACACACACATACACACACACACACACACACACACACACACACAAGCACACGCATACGTGAGGATATTGCACTGCTATCATGCAAAGAGAAACGTTATTACAGAATAAGAAAGGTACAATATGCACAAGCATATTGTCCGCATGCGAAAATCTTCATTGCTTCTCGGAAGAAGAGGTGCTGTATAAAGATTTTTATCCCCGGTAAAGGCCAGAATTTGTCCTCTGCAACCTTTAGCGGTTCCTAACAATGCCAAAAGTGTGTAAAGGTTAATGTTTTCAATCAGAAAAGGCAAATTCCGTGTGAGTAGCAAACGTCTTTCCGTACACCAATCAGGTAATTATTTTCAGAATAAAAGACAACTTCAAATAATATAATAGGTATATTCTGAAAAGTGAATTTCCATGCTTCGTGTTTTAAATTGCATTTGAACATTTCATTAATATGTCGTATTATATTCAATTCTGCAACAGAGTTCACGTTTGTTTCCTCTCACCTAGACGGCTGGAGTTCGATCCCAAGCGACCGCATGTGAGATTTGTGGTGGACAAAGCGGCGCTGGGGCGGGTTTTCTCCGGGTACTCCGGTTTCCCCCGCCATCTCATTCCACCGGTGCTCCATCATTCATGTATCATCCGTGCCACCGCCTGCGGTGCCATAAGTAGTTAAAGCGGGCTTTAAACACTACCAAAAAAAAGATAGCTCCGTGGTTAGAGCAGTTGGATACCAAGAGATCCTTGGTTCAATTCCCGGCTATGGCACTGCATTTTTCAATCTGACTCCTATTATATGTAGATTTAGCCATTTACGTTCGAAATCGCTTGACAAGGCTCCCAAATTACTTTACACAAAATATAAGCTAACGTTTTGTATCACATTATGTGTATCATATCAGGTTGTAATTGAAATAAAGTGGAGTATTAAACCACTGATACGTATCCGTTCAGTGTAAAGTTTATTAATAATTTGATCTATCGTTAGATGTGATATTACAAGAATAAAACAGAATGTTTTCAGGTTGAATAGTAGGCTGACACAAATTTTTGCAGCAATTCCCTGTCATTCGTTTTCTTGGTTTGGTTAGTCATGAAAATCAAGCAGAAACAGAGACATTAAGCGAGACATAAACAATCCGAAAGGCTGCGGTGCTATTTACATGATGACCTAACTCAATAAATTAAATTATTAATATTACGTAAATGAAGGTACGGTAACTTTATTATTTACAATTTCTGGATTTTATTTATGCCAGTACTTTATATTAACAGCATTAATTTCCAAAAACCATGAGATACCCTTATGTTCATTTAATCACGCCATTTTGTGACGCAGATATTGTCATCCTTTCTCCCTACAACTTGGTATGTTGGGGATGTAGGAACTTTCGTAGATACATACCTACTTACCTTGGACGGTAGACAAGACGAAAAACAAACCGGGGTAAATTAAATCTCGTGTCTCCTCCAATGACAATCCTGTTCTAGTTGAGTTCAGCGGTAGGTTTTATGTTTTTTCATCTAACAAAGTACACAATAAGAGCACAGACACATTTGCATCTCCAGTCATAGGCTCTGATGTGTTAAAAGACCGGTATCTAAGTAAATAATATATAAATAAAAATCTGATGTGTTCCATTCACATGACTTTCTCTACATCTCTGCAACAAATTATTGTTAAAAAGCTCTTGTATCTATTTACTTCATGCTAATCGAGAAAAAAATAGCAGAAATAGTCTTATTACTTGCTTACTTGTAAGTTAAAGGGAAATAAAGGAGTACCATATGTTAAAGAGATAGTCAAACGCTGGTTGCTATGTGACTGAAGTTCCTTTGTATGAGAAAAGCATAAGTCTTTCAAAGCTGAAACCAAAAACAAGGAATATCTCAAAAATGATCAACTCCACGAAAAATCCATATAACATAAATTGTGTGTTTTAAGTGCTCTACATTTTTTTCTGTTGTAAGTTTTTGTCCGTCTCTTTCGGTTTAGCAGTTATGCAAAATTCTGTAAAATTTATCCAGAATAAAGTAGTCTTCAGAGGCTATTTCCAGAAAATTCAAGATATACACTTTATTTATAATAACTCCATGGCACGACGGCTCACGGGGAACCTTGGCCTACCGCCCGGCCGCTGCGTCCCCCATCTCGGTCCACTACAGACGTCATGGATGGGGTGCAGTATTGGAGGGTGAGACGTGGTCAGCGCCTCGAGCCCCTCCCGGCCGGTTAATGCGGTCCTCACGACCTGGAGCCGCTACTTCTCCAAGTAGTTCAATTGGCCCCCCAGGGGGGAAAATCCCCACGCCGGTACTGGGAATCGAACCCAGGTCTCCCGCTTGGTAGGCAGCTGCGCTACCACCGCGCTAAGGAGACGACCCCATACACTTTATTTGTCAGGTAAATATCTTTAATATACGATATTTTAATCAAAATCTTTAGAGCCATTTTTTGAGAAAATCAAAACTTTCGAAAAAAGTTCCATGTAAAGTGTAGTTTGGGGGAGGGGGGATTTTTCTCAAAATCTTCGTGTCGCATCCCTGGAAGATACTAAACTTAAATACCAAGTTTGGTGTTTTACCGGCTTTTCATTGTTGAGTTATTGTGTTCACAGACACACGGACACACACACACATGGACCTTATACTGTATCCTAAAATTAACTATATTAGGAAAACAAATTTAAAAAATCGGATGTTCCATTCACATGATTTTCTCTACCTATTCAGCAACAAACTATTTGTACAAAAGCTGGTCGCTATTGAATTCAAATTCCGTTCTCTTTGATGACCGGCAATAAAAAAATGAAATAAACTTCCCACTTCAGATAGTAAAATTAATGGAAAATTTAAACTAACAACGAAGAATATCTCCGAAGCTCCCACAAAACATTGTGTGTTTTAACGACATCAACATTTGTTGTGTAGAAGGTAAGATTTTGTTTATTTCTTACCTTTATCAGTTATCCAAAAGTCATTCAGAATGAAGAGGATCAGAGTATATTCCCAGAAAATTCAAGATATACATTTTATTTGCCATAAAAGTATCTTAAGGTTATGCTATTTTGAATCAAAATCGTTAGAGCCATTTTTGAGAAATAAAGAAACAAAAAATGAAAAATATTCCTTGTAAAGGGTGGTTTGCGGCGGAGATTTTATTAAAATTTTCGGTCGCATCCATAAAGATCCTGAACTTAAATAACAGTTTTGTACATAACCGATGTTTCGTTTTATGCTGTTCACAGAAGCACACAGGATCTTCTTCTAAAAATTGTTTTTATTTATTCAGGGCTCCTCAAAACACGTATTTCGGTGGAATATAGTTATTGAATTGGAATGCAATATTTTCTGTATCTATTAAGTACATTGTATGTCGTATAAGAACAAAAATTGCATTCTATAATTGGTAACAACATGTTTGAAATTAATAAACAAATGAAAAAAATTACACACTTTAGAAACAAAATAACTGAGAGAGTGTGGACACATGCGAGGATAGAAGAGGATTGTTGGCCAAAGAAGATCCTATACTGGATTCCTATGGAGAAAAAAAGACCAAGAAGAAGTTGGATAGATAATAAGTATCGCCTATGACTGATGACAAATTTCAAGGAGCAGGTTGGCAGTATGAGAAACTGGTGTGTAACAGACCTGAATGATCAATATGAATTATCAATAAGTAAATCTCAGAACAGATGTATGTTGGAAAGAACAAGACGTGTCCACGAAACCGCGCACTAAATGTCCAGGAACCTGTTTCAAGGTATATTGGAAATAAAAACTGTATGCTAGGTACGTTATAAGTAGGGATAGCATCTTGGGGACCGATAACAGGACCGATGGTGCATATACGTTGCATACCGACCGTGTATAATCAGACTGTAAATAGCAGGTTATTACATTACACATCTGAACCATTTGCCAAGTTTTTCACAATATAAGAAATATTTGCATACCAACCGCTTACGATCACATGTGAGACGCTAACAATGTAAGTTATTGGGCATTGTAATCTCGTATCTTGACATCAAATGAAGTTGACAGCGATGCTGATGACTTGTTGCATAACAGCAAATGAATTTTATAAATATTAAAAATGTTAGTTCCGATAATAATCAGTAGAATGTGTGTTTACCGCTCACTCAACCTCAATGGTCTGCAACTGCTTGTTAAAACATCACAGTCTGCCACACAACAATTTCTCCATTTTCCTCGTGTTAGTTCCATTACTTTTACAGTACATTGTAAACATATCATACATACACAACGATATACCATGTTGTGGTAATTTTGTTTCTATCCCCCTATCGGTCCCCAAGATGGTATTCCAAAATGTAATCTGTGGCAAGTCATAGTCATAAATTGTTTAACCAATCAAAAAATACGAAATTGAATTACACAAGAGAGTGTGATTGTAAGGTATGTGTTGATACCAACAACTCTGGCGTCACCTGAGTAAGATCAAGGCTCTATTTTACTTTCTCTACACGCACTATGTACATAGTGTATAGAGAAGGTATTGCACTCCACCCAAAAACTTGATACCGAGATTTCACCGGAAATATATGTTTTAGAGTCTCCTGTATCAAAATGCATTTTTATAAAAAAAAAGTCCGCGCGCGCGCGCGCGCGTGTGTATATGTATCCGTGTGTCTGTGAACATGATAACTCAAAAACGAAAAGTCTGTAACATACCAAACTTGATATTTAAGTTTAGTATTTTCCAGGAATGCGACACGACGATTTTGAGAAAAATGCCCCCACTCCAAACTACCCTTTACATGGAACTTTTTTCGAATTTTTTGATTTTCTTAAAAATGGCTCCAACGATTTTGATTAAAATATCGTATATTAAAGATATTTACCTGGCAAATAAAATGTATATCCTGAATTTTCTGGGAATAGCATCTGAAGACTACTTTATTCTGGATGAAATTTACGGAATTTTGCATAACTGTTAAACCGTAAGATTTAGATAAAAACTTATTACACAAAAATGTAGAGCACCTTAAGACACAATTTATGTTATATGCATTTTTTCGTGGAGTTGATCGTTTTTTAAACATTCCTTGTTTTTTTGTTTCAGCGTTAACAAACATACTTTTCTCATACTGGAATTTGTCAACTCCTATCCATACGAACAAAGGAACTTCAGTCACATAGCAACCAGCTTTTGACTTATCACTTTAACCTATGGTACACCTTATTTCACTTCTACTTTCAAGGAAGCAAGTAATAAGACTATTTCAGCTAACTTTTCTCGATTAGGATGAAGTAAATAGATGCATAAGCTTTCTAACAAAAATTTGTTGCAGAAATGTAGAGAAAGTCATGAGAATGGAACACATCAGATTTTTCAACATAGCATCAAGGCTTGCTGAGCATTTGGTGCTCCTAGCTCTGGGATAATAAAGTTGCGCGGTGTGCATTTAATGCAGATAGTAAATCTATTTATGACATTTCATGAGATGTCATGTGCTGCCTCCTCCTAGAAGAACACCCCGCAAACATTTTCTCGTCAGCGGCTTACAATAACAATTGTCAGTTTGCTGCTGGTGCTAGTACACATACGCGCACGCATATGTATTATGTGTGAATGTAAATTAGTGCAAATAATGCACGAGTAATGAGATTTAATATTAATCCTTAAACATAAAACTTTTTGGCATAAATGTAAGCATTTTTAATTTATATTTTGGGATTACAGTTTGATTCTGTTAAATGTAATGGAAGAAAACTTTCTCTTCCGGTATGTAAATTAAAGGAATTAAGTAAATTCTCTGTGTGCCTTTAGCTAGCGAGTAAGTTGTGGAATTTTTTAACATGCAAATCCGGGCTCTTGCAGCGTCTGAGGAGGGGCCCACATCTCTGGATCAAAGTTACAAGACCAGGCCTGCCCAGGAAACAGAGCTTCTCCTTTGTACAGTCCGCGGCATTGTTCTCCGGGTATTGTTTGCCACTCAGGGCAGTCTGTCTGTCACGGTTTAACTGGCAGCACTATCGTATATCACCTGCCTTTGAGGACATCATACGCACACTGCTGGATTTCTGATGCGCTGCTGCTTGTGTCCAATCAAGGCGTATCAGGTGCATCTTGTGCCACTTTGGCATGTAATACCTTGAGCGTAGTCTTCTTTTAATAAATGTAAGAAGCTCCAAAGTAACTAAACAAAAATAAGTTCCTTTAAGTTCATTCCTTGCGCACCGCTTGAACATGTACGCTGCGCGCACATGGTGCATTTTGTTTTTGGTCCATTTCCATAGTCGCCTTTAATTGCAAGGTCACATGGCTGTGGTAATTTTACTCTTTAAACCTTTAGTTTAGTTTACTATAGGTTTACTTCATGTTTAACTTATTTCCACGCCATATGTAATTCCCGGACCAGGGGGGTGTGCAAGTCCTTCATACGAGGAGGGTAAACAGAGAAAGAAGAGCATTCATTCTCAAGTCTGCCTTTTCAAACCCTATGGAGGGTAGGGAATAATATCTACTAATTGAAAAATAACTCCCACTCCTGGCCTGGAATCGAACCCATGACCTCTGGATGCAAAGTCAACTAGCTGACCACTCGGCCACGGAGGCAATAGGAAGTTTAATGCATAGATATTTTACTGAATAAGAAATCCTTATTTAAATGCTGATGGTGGATGTTTTACTACTAGAAACAGTTGAAAAATGCAATGCTACAGCCGGGATTTGAACACAGTTCTCCCGCTCCCCGTGTGTTGCTCTAGCAATTGAGCTACTGAAAGTCTGCCTGTATGACATTCAATCCTCCGACTGATTCTGATATCTACCCGGCCAACTAACCGGTAAATATCCCTTCAGAGAACACCTTATGCTACCCAGTGTAACATAAATATTGGTAGTTGGCAAAATCTATAATAATATTACCCGGGTACTAAGTACTTACGAATGTAAGTCGCCATTAAGGTGTTCTCTGAAGGGACACGTACCGGTTGCTTCCGGGTTAAAAACACGACTAACATACCGATGTTTGAGATAGTAATATAGGATATATAGTAACTTTTTTATAAACTACCTATGAATCTCTCTTCATTCTTATTGCATTTTACATAACTGAGAAGTCATAGGGGATAGACTTAAATTTAAATCGGAACACTATAGAGTCCACTGAAAGCAGGATTTGTGCTAAATAACATTCAGGTAATGTTAGGCAATTTATTACTATTCATTGTTCAATTGAAGGTTCAGTTTTACTATTTGCGGTGTTTATGTAATATGGTATAAATGTGTTACCTTTTTCACATGCAATAATAATAATAATAATAATTATTATTATTATTATTATTATTATTAGTAGTAGTAGTAGTAGTAGTAGTAGTAGTAGTAGTAGTGGTGGTGGTGGTGGTGGTGGTGGTGGTGGTGGCGGCGGCGGCGGCGGCGGCGGTGGTGGTGGTGGTGGTGGTGGTGGTGGTTGTTGTAGTATTTCACGCAATAATGATAAAGTAAACCTTCAACTGAACAATGAATAGTAATAAAGTGCAGATAGCAGAACTCCTACTTTTAATGGACTCATATTATTCCGTTTTAAATTTAGTGTATCCTCTTCTACTTCTACTTCTTCTTCTTCTTCTTAGTATTATTATTATTATTATTATTATTAACATTAACATTAACAAACCGAGCTCTGAATTAAGAGCTTGAATGTTGTCACTCGTTTAGTGTGAAATAAGGTTCATGCGGATAATTTGATAGCATATCTGAATATGCATTTATGGTGATAAACATCAAATTGAAAGCAAAAATATTTTGAGTAGTATGAATTAAAAGGAATTCCTGCCAATGGATAAAACGTTTGATTATTACATAGCCTATTTTTGCCCAATTATTCTGGTAACCTAATATCATTTAAAATGTGTTAGATTACGCTAAACTGTCAAACCATATTTTTAAAAATAAGTTTTGAGTACTTCTCATACATATATCGTGGCTTAAAAAGCCAAGAAATAGGCATGGTAAACTATTTATAAGAAAAGATGTGAAAGCCTATTAAAATGTAATAGAAATCAGATGGAAACAATTACTGCTTTTCTTTTCAGGCATGTTCCTGTGAAAAAGCATGTTAACTCAATAGGGATATATCAGAGTAGCTTAGTCTGCCGATTGTGCAGGAAAGAGAGCGAAAAAGCCCAATATATTCTATGCTTCTGTGTAGCTCAGACGAAAAACTAAGCTTTTGGAAAAATGTTTATAAAACCAAAAACAGTAGCTTTCATACCCATTAGAAGACTACATATCTTTTTAACGGATGCAGGTGTAGTGGATTGGTCTTAAACAATACAGGTGGCACATTAAAGACCCAGGCTGAGTGTGCTCGGAGAAATAACGAGAATCTGTATTAAAATAGAAGAAGAAGATTGCTCATGTATGCCAAAAAAGTAAAAAAAAATATAGCGCAAATAGATTTGTTTATATGAGGTAAAACAACAAATCATAAAATCCACTAAGTAATTGCTTCAATGCCTGTTATTTATATGTATATATTATATATATATATATATATATATATATATAAACAAACCTCAAAGTAAAAGATTTAAGTTGTAATAGGACATTTAGCTAGCCATATTAGCAAATCTAAACTTTCTAGGGCTCAGGCATACTCATTCCAATTTGTTTTCTCTTTCAAAAACTCATTCAGCTACGCAAACTGCTGTTTTCGGTATTTTATACATTGATTTCTTATAGAAGTGTTAAACCGCTATGTAGTGTAACGCTTAAAAAAATGAAATGGCGTGTTATTTATGGACGATCTTTAACTGCTGTGGTTCTCAGCGTCCCATTCTATATTGGGCGTGAAAGACCGCTTAATTTTGCTCAGATGCCTCTCTATCAGGCTTGGGGTTCTTTACGTGCTGTAAATATACGGCACGGGACCAACGGCTTTACTTCCCTTCCGAAGGAAGCCATGCTAAGGATTTTTCATCGTCCTCTGCCGGGTTTGAACCCGCGACCTTGAGTATATGAAATTAGCATGGTAACCATTACACCACGGAGGGCGCCTGCGTAACGCTTGTATTTTCAAATTCGCAGGTAATAGGGTAATTGTGTTAGGGATATATATTGAACTTTTACTTTTATTAGTGTTTCCATTTGTCAGCGGTTACCTCTTTTTGCCTGGTTCCAGCCTTTTCTATATGGCCAGATTTCCTTTTCGTATGACCTGTGAAACCCCTGCCTTCCATGTTGTTCGAGGTTTACACGTATCTTCTTTCCCTTGGGATACCATTCCATCACATTTTTGGCCATCTTACGTTGGGCACTTTTCGAAGAATGTGACCATACTATTGGAGAATCCTACCTTCCGAACTATCAGCTACGGAATGTGGTTAACACATCCTTTCTCTTGCATCCTCATTCCTCAATTTCTGCATTCGGCAGCTTCTCCTTAAACCATCCATTTCCACTGCATACAACGTTTGATTCTGCCATTTGTGTCATGATACTTTCCATAATAAACTTTACAATTACTTTTTTTATTTTCTGCAATGTGTACAATGTACATAGTAGGCAGAGAAAATATTGTACTCCACCCAAAAATTTTTGTAAAGATTTCACCGAAAATATTTTTCAGGTCCTCTAAATCCATGTGTATAATTCATGGGGTGTGACTTTGAACAGCAGAACTCAAAAACAAAAAATCTATTAAATATGCAAAATGGTATTTAATTTCAGCATTACACAAAGATTTTCAAGAAAATCCCCAACCCAAAATGCCCTTTACCTGAACATTTTTCCGAAAATCTTGATTTGCTCAAAAACGACTTTGAGTAAAATACTATATGTTTAAGATATTTTCATCAGTAATAAAATGTATAACTACCTTAAATTTTCTGGGAAAACCTCTGAGCGCTCTTTATTATAAATGACTTTTGCATTACTGGTAAACTGAAGAGATAAACAAAACTTACTACACAATAATACAACCCTCCTTAAAACACACAACTTATGTTGTACCTATGCAATTTTTCTAGAGTTTACACTTTCTGAGATATCCCTTATCGTTTCGATTTTGTAATACTTATACTTTTCTCAAATGGGAAGACATTCCTTTATCTTTCTCTGGTTAAGCAAAGAACGGAATTTAAAAACCACCACATAGCGACTGGCTTTTAAAATATTTGACTATCACTAAAGCTTATTGTATTCTCTTACTTCTCTTGTACACGGGAAATATTATGTAATATCTGCTGATGTTTATCTTGGTAAGCATGATTTAAATGGAAGCTATAAGAATAGTTGGTTGGTTGGTTGGTTGGTTGATTGATTGGTTGCAGGGAAGTAGGGAAAAATATGTGATGTTAGCACATCAGATTGGTTTTTTACTTCATTTATCTCTCTTCACAATATTTCACATACCGCTCGAAGTGCTGTACTGTACTAAGGACACCAAATGTGTTGTTTGCTATCTCATTTTCTCGCCAAAGTGCTATATTTATTTATTTACCGGTGAATCGTCACGTACAGAGATTTTCAATATTCAGATCTGTGATAGAAAAGCATGCAGACGATTGTGACTCTTTTAACTACCTTGTTTAAGAGTGTGATGCACAAATTAGTTGAAGTTTAGAAGAACACAATGTCATCGGCATCAACTGAGGTAGACATCCTGGGACACGCCTCTCATTATATTCGTAAGCCGGTGGTCTCTTGTGATGTAAGTCACATCTCCCGGAAAATCTTGAAGGGGTGAAAAGAAGAGACGACGTTATACCTTCTAAACTGAAGAACTGTTGAAGTTCCTAAGCAGGTGTAGGTTCTGAACGAACAGTGTTATTGGTGATCCATTAGAATTTGGTTTTGTTTGCTGTGGTGGCGACTGCTATTTGCGGCCCGTAATGTGAAATATATGTGACAACTGATAATACTGTATAATCAGATTAGAGCAGAAGAGGTTTCGCGGCTCTCGCCGATCGGCGGTGCTGCTTGCTATTATGCGCGCTGAGTGCATGACAGCACGTCCTCTGTAAATATACTGCGATTTGTCGTGTTTAAATTATATCTGCCATAGAAACAGAAAGCAAACACTTAAAAATAAAAGTAATGATATGTATAATGCTAGGAGATGTTACACACACACATATAAATGAAAAATACAATTTTGACTTTGGGATGGGTCATTAGTCTCAATATTCATCTAAAATTGAAAAATCCCCCAAAAATTCGAGTAGCTTTCCTTTATCCTTGTTCATTTTCCCTTCTTTGCATATCACTATTCAGAAGTCTTTAAATGTTTGAAAACCGTTTGTCATATTACATATAAATAAACACATTGTTCATGTAATTATGATATTATTTCGAGAGTATATTAAATAGATTGCTATGTATTACACCAACATCATTCTATATCGACTTGTATCATAATAGGCACATTCATAATGATTCATAATGATTCCATTGACATTTAGACGCTAAAAAGTTCCAATTCTTTAAATGAGCTGCTAACTCATTTGAGTTACTAAATGTTTCATGATTAATGAAGGGGAGGGGGTTAGAAAGAATAAAGGGAGGTAAAGAAGAGAGGATAGAGCAACGAAATTAAACGAAGATAAAAATAAAAAAGAAAGTGAATCCGAAATAATAATCAAATCTTAATGAGTTCCATTTTTAATCTCCGGTAACTGTCCAGTGCATTCATACATTTTAGTGCCTCTTACGTCAGGTTGTATGCTCTTTGTTAGCATTTAAAGAGATTTCCTGAACTGTCGTTGATATTAGCGTGTTTCACACTGTCACTGTCACTGTCCTAAGAAGGAAAGAACCGCTTATCTCTGTCTTTCACAGGATATCTTCCTGACAGCTGCTTACGCAAAATCCGGTAAAAATACTTTCATCCACTTGGTAAACTCTTCCTTTCAGAAGCTTCTTATCAGGGGTGTAAATAATACGATCACCGTAAAAAATATGTCGTGATGTAGGATTGTCAAATTGTATGATGATCCACTCTTTTGACAACAGTTACTCTAGTGCATACATGAGTTGACGAGTTCTTTAAGTAAAGCGATCGTTAATTTTTTTGCATACCGTTTGCTATTTCATGGTTCTGATATGCCGCTCTTCTTAACTAGGAATAAAAACGAATAACGCCTTTCCATTTCAGAAAGTTAGGTATTGCAATACCAAAACTCATAACAAGAAATATCTCAGAAATAGTTAACTTCCTAAAAATTTGCATATGACATAAATTATGTGTTTTAAACAGTTCTAAATTTTCTGTGTAGTAAGTTACTTTATCTATCTCTTTACAGTTTACCGGTTGTGAAAAAAAAATGAAATGGCGTTTTATTTATGGACGCTCTTTAACTACTGTGGTTCTCAGCGTCCCATTCTATACTGGGCGTGAATTTTGCTCAGAGGCCTCTATCACGGGACGAACGGATTTACTTCCCTTCCGAAGGAAGCCATGCTAAGGATTTACCGGGTGTGGAGAATAAATATGACTTCAGAGGCTATTTCCAGAAAATTCAAGATATACATTTTATTTGTATAAACTATGTTAAACATATCTTATTTTAATCAAAATGGTTAGTCTTTTTGCTATAGGAAAGTCAAAATTGTGGTAAAGTTTCCACACAAAGGATATTTTGCAGTGGGGAGATTTTCTTGCAAATCTTCGTGACGTATCCTTGAAAAATGCTGAATTTAACAAGTGTGGTATTTAACGGACGTTTCATTTTTGGTTAGCTGTAAACACACACACACACACTCACACACACACATATACACACACACACACAATTACAGAGATGGGTGAAGATTGCTTATCGAGAACAATTAGAATAAATGGGTCAATTGAAGATTCAAACTGATCTCTCAAAGAATTTATCAGAACGAATGAAATTTATTAGAATTATTTCATATAACTTTTTAAATACATATTATAGGATTGTGCGTAGTATTGTGGCAATCCAACTTTCCTCTACCCACTATCCTTTATTACTTTCTCTACTGCGTATAGTAAGTACGGGAAATATTATATTCGATGTTGGATTGCACAGGACACACGTGCTTGAGGTCCTCTGTATAAAAAAAAACAATTTTTAGAAAAACTATGTGTGTGTGTGTGTGTGTGTGTGTGAAGCCTAACTCAAAAAACAAAATTTCGTTAAACATGAAACTTGATTTAAGTTCAAATTCTTGCAAATTTGCAACCTTAGTTTTTCAAAAAAAATTCCTACCCTAAACTACCCTTTACATGGAACATTTTTCGAACATTTTGATTTTCTTAAAAATATCTCTTAAAGATTTTGAATAAAATACCATATTTTCAAGATGTTTTCATATTTTGAAATGTATATCTTGAAAAAAAAATTATTGAACATAATTTGTATTTTTAATGAGATTTACATTTTCTGTATAGTAACATTTAGTCTAGGTATATCTTAAATATCAGTTGTGCAAAAATCATCCAGAATGAAGAGGGCTTAGAGGTTGTTCCCAGAAAATTCAGGACGTACATTGCATTTGTCAGGAAAATATCTGTAATATGTGACATTTTAATCGAAATGGACATTTTAATGAAAATTGTTAGAATCGTTTTAGAGAAAATTGAAAATTTCGAAAAATCTTCTGTAAAGAGCAGTTAGGGCGGGTTTTTCTGAAAACCTTGATATCGCATCCTTGGAAGATACTGAACTTAGATACCAAGTGAGTTTACTGTTCACACACATACACATACACCGTCGCCCTTTTCTAAGCGTTCGGGGGGTGGCGCGGCGAGAATCGAACCTGGAACATCCCGAATGTGAGCCTCACACGTTACCGTGGAGCTAGCTCCCTCAAGGTTTACATAAAGTTTTTTAAGGTAATGAATATATGAAATTTGGGAAATTCACGGTGTGTGAGGTAGCGTGTTGGAATATATACCAGTTATTACACAGATAAAAATGATGTTTTGACATGTTTCAAAATCTAGCTTTTATGGTTACTTAAAATATTTTTATTTTCTAAATTTACTATTTTAATAAAAATTCTCCACCCGATGCATTTTTAATACTGCATAAAATTGACATTTTACAGTAAACGATTTAAAAAATACACTATCATATCAGATTTTAACTGTCTCTACAAGTACCTACTATGGTGTATAGAGGAAGTCTTGTATTCCACCCAAAACTTTGATACCAAGATTTCACTGGAAATACCGTTTTAAGGTCCCCTGAATCATTTTGCCTATTACTTCCCTTGTTTCCCTTCTATGTACAAGGAAGCAAGTAATAAACACAATTTCTGTTAATAGTTATCTCGTTTAGCTTAAAGTAGATAGAAGAATGAGCTTTCTAACAATAACTTGTTACAGAGATGTACAGAAAGTCATGTGAATGGAATACATCAGATTTTTAATATTAACCTCTAGTTAATACAGGAACAGTATTACCTTTTGTACTCTCCGAAACGATTGATTTTTCAAAAGTTTATAGTTTATTTCTTAAAATTGGCATCTATTTCAAAAATACAGTAACATGTTCATTAATTTATCTTTGATAGGGAATACAAAAGTCGTTATATAAATTAATAGAAAATTCAATTGTCTAGAGCATAGAAAAATGCCGGAAAAGTGTGTAAATAAACAAAGCTTAAAGTTGGTTAGTGCCCATTAATGAGCAAGCACCTGTCCATTTATAGCTTCAGTTACTTGGTAGTTTAAAAGTGCCAAGTGGAAAGGACGATATACTTTCTTATATGCAATTTTAAATGCATATACTTTCATTATGATGAAAAATAATGTTTCATCTTTTCACCATTTTTGGTCAGATGTCACACATGCATTGCCTTAAAATATTTGATCTAAACATCGGAGAGCATCCTACGTTTATAAGCAGATGTTATAAATCGCCATCATATAAGTATACTACTTAAGCGAAGAGTGAGGAATCCTCTATTACATACATTTTCTGCGGAATAACAGAGCATTGTCAACAAAAAGCAAAAACTTTTTTTTTTAGCTTAACTTCCTTTGATCGGACGATGAATGAAATTGGTGACATTATGCTAAAATGATCTCGAGGTTCATGGAGCATAAAATATTGTTGTAATTGTATTCTTTTAAGTTCAACATGTTCATATACTATTCAGGCCTAGTAAATTGTTTTTAATGTTTTGAGAATTGAAATTAGTCGTTTATAACTAATGTCTTTCAATTGTGAAAGAAGTATCTAAAATTAATTGCCACATACACCTTTATCATAAGCCGTATTCATGGTTGATCGCGCCATAATAGACTCGCGTGGCTAGTGTACCCTGGTACAACACAGTAACAAGTACACAGGAAATCAGTCGCATTCTAATAATCTAAATTTTAGAATTAATTTGTTTTTAAATTGTATAATATTCTCTACAAACACCTAAGCGTATTATTAAGGCTGATTAGTTCCAAAGTGCAATTCTGTTGGGTTACCTGATATCCGAAATAGTGTTTACAATAGTTAACATGTTTAGAATCATGGAGAAGCGTCGCCGTGAATTTTCTGTTACTTCTTCAAGTTACGTAAAGCATACGGCTGGTAAACCGTTGACTGAAGTCCGAGCGATCGATATTGATCCCTGACGGGTGCCTTATCTAGTGACCGCCCCTTCAGTTTGTTGCCACTTCGTCCCATCCATGGCTACAGCACCAAATCTTTCATTTCACTTGGCAAGGGCTCTCTCCTAAACCAACTCCATTTTCATAGTTGCTTCTAAAGTCAAAGTCGCTGTCATTATTATTGCTTATATTAATTACAATTACACCAGGATTAGCAAATGAAACTGCAATGAGGAATGCTTGTTACATCTTGCAACAAGGATGACGTCATTCATGAATCTATTGGCAGAGAGGCTGGCTGTCAGGGATCACTATGAATCTCCCCGAGTTTAGTGGTGAACAAACAATAGTGTTGAATGTTCATTATAAGTTTTGTGAGAAATATCCAACACTTCCCATAAAAAGTGGTGAAATTTACTTATGGGTTCACCGTTGTTTGGCTACAAGTATAAATAGTGCTTGTAAAAAATCTGAAAAAATATATATTTAATTGGGAGAATAGGCTTTGTTTCGTTGTACTTAAGTCTCAAAAAAACGATCCATCATCCCACTCACAAGAAACGTGGTTACACCCGGGAAAAAAAGAAAGCGTCTGAAATACACCCTGCAAAAATGTGCAAGTAACACTGCACAATTTGTGTTTAAAAAACTGATGTGTTCTATTCACATACAATTTCTCTACATCTCTGCAACAAATTATTGATAAAAAGTGTATTCTTCTATATACTTCATGCTAATCAAGAAAAAATTAGCAGAAATGGTTTTATTGCGTTTCCTTGTAATGAGCGGAAATAAGGAAGTATCATAGGCTACAGCGATAGTCAACTTTTTTAAAAGCTGGTTGCGATGAGATTGAAGTTCCTTTGTATGGGTAGGAGTTGACAAATTCCTGTGTGAGAAAAGTAGGTACAAGCATTTTAAAATTGAAACCAATAACACGGAACATTTAATAAATGGTCATGTGATTATAACATAAACTGTGTGTTTTAACGACCTCTATATTTTTCGTTAAGTGAGGTGTTGACTATCTCTTACTTTTAACAGTTATGCAAAATTCCGAAAAATTCATCCAAGTAAAGATGTCTTCAGAGGCTATCCCCAGAAAGTTCAAGATATACGTTTTATTTTTCATGAAAATACATTTAATGTGTGATATTTTAAGCAAAATTGTTAGAGCCATTTGTCAGAAAATCATGTTCCATGTAAAAGCTAGTTGGGGTGGGGAGGATTTTCTTGATATTCTTGTGTCGCATCCTTGGAAGACACTGAACTTAAATACCAAGTTTGGTATTTGACGAACATTTCGTTTTTAAGCTATGCTGCCCACATACGCGCACGCACACACAAACACATACAAAGACATTTTTCTGCAAATGCTTTTTTTTTTAATTCAGGGTGGCTCAAAACATATATTTGCGGTGAAATCTCAGTACTCAATATTTAGGTGCAATACAATATCTTCTCTATAACAGGTGTGTGTAGAGATAGTAAAACTGAGTCTCCAATAGTTGATAAAAGTCCAACAGCAGGTTAATGCTGAGCCAGATTTGCCTAATTTCAGAAACCTCGTTTTATACATTATTTTTGTGAAATTGGGTTTTAATCTGTCAAATGAGATCAAGACAGTGTTTAATGTCTCCATTCGTTTTGCATTACTTACCGTGTGTACTCGTCAGTGGTCATGAAAGCATGACAGTATTTCTGGTGTAAATGATGGGTACATTATAACGGTGGACTGATCAACGGGATTTTGTTTTGACGTGAATTTAAGTTTGAATAGATAATAGCTTAGTTTATTTGCTATCGATTTACATTCTCTACTACGTATAGTAGTTACTCAGAGATTTAGTTTATTTCACTCAAAAATTCGAGATTTCACCCGAAGTATGTGTTTTGAGGATTCCTACTCTGAATTCACAAAAACATTTTTAGATAAATGTTCGTGTATATGCCCTTGTGTGTGTGTGTGCGCGCGCGTGCTAGCAGCAAAACTAAAAAACAAAAATTCCGTTAATTACTAAACCTGAATTTAAGTTCATCATCATCCTAAGCATACGACAGTAACATTTTCAAGAAAATCTCCCGTAATACCCTTTTCATGCAGCCTTTTTAGAACATTTTGATTTTCTCAAAACTGGTTCTAACGATTTTGATTAAAATGTTATATGTGTAAGCTATTTCATATCAAATGAAACACATATTTTTAATTTTCTACGAATATCCTCTGAAGTATTGTTTATTCTGGGTGACTTCCATAATTTGGTTAACAGTAAGGGATAAATAAAATTTATTAAAAAAAAAGTAGATCTTAAAGCGCACAATTAGCGCCAAATATATGTTTCGTATAGTCAACTATTTCCGAAAAATACGTTGTTATTATTGTAATTGTAATACTCCTCTCTCCTACATATTATTAAAAGGTACACTGATATACAGTTAGTTAATTGGTTCTAATTAACCTTGTTATTAGTTTAAATTAAAGTAATTACACGTTTCTCAACTGGGAAGTCGTTTTCTTTTTTTCTTTATCCGGGTCAAGCAATAAGAACAGAACTTAAATGATTTCACGTAGCGATCAGCTCAGAAACGATTTGCTCGTCATTTTAGCCTGGTGTACTCCCTAATAGCCACATATCTATAAGGAATTATCTAATAAAATTATTTCTGCAAATTTTATCTCGAAAATAAGCTTTTGTAAGAATATTTTTATATGACTCGTGTGAATGTAACACATCAGATTTTTTTTTAAAAAAGATCTGTGTGTGTGTGTGTGTGTGTGTGTGTGTGTGTGTGTGTGAATAGCATAAATAAGTACAAAAAGTTGGTTAAATACCAAACTGATATTTAAGTTCAGTATCCTTCTAGGTTGGTACTAAAAGATTTTGAAGAAAATCCTCCACCCCAAACTACCCTTCAATGAAACATTTAAAAGTATTATTTAGTTTTGAACCTTGTATTTGAACTCATGATGCTCATTACTTCCATCATCCCTTACTGTGAGCTAATGCTGATGGATCTCGCTAAAGCTGTAAGTGACTGGTGGATCACTCGGAATACAGTCAGACGTATAAATTTTAAAGTGGTCTAGTGAAAAGACGGAACCCGTGCTTTGTAGCGTTAAACGCGTCCAGTGTTAGCGACAGAGAAACTTCGTTTAATGATCAAGACGCTACAAGAAAGAAAGAAAAAATTACGGAAGGCTTTGATCTCGCTCAAAAGATTTTTCTTTATCCTCTTAATGGAGAGGAAGAACATCGGCCTGCTTTCTCCACAACAGGATTTCATGTAAAGTGATACCGATTTTAATCCTTTCTGTAATTTGGCTTTAGGATTCATACAGCTTGCTGGCTGTTTTACACATCTGCAAAAAATATTTCTGTAAGCGCCCTAAATATTAAACTGAATTGTCACTAGTTTCAACTTGGAAACCATAAGACATAAACTAAAGCATCCAAGCAAAAATGTAGACCTAAAACACGCAATTTATGTTTAATAACTATTTTGTCTCTTTGCTCAGTCTCTTTGCATCTACATTCAATGCGAGTGGTTCTAAATTCGATTCCTGGCTGGAATGTGGGGAATATTTGTCTAGCCAAACATATTCCATACCCTCCCCATATTCTGGAAGTATGAGTGTTTGGGTGGGTGTTATCTAATGTACAAAACTCAAAGAAACCCAAGACTCCGAAGAATGACAACCTTAAAGCAGTTAACATCATTATTAATGGGCAATATTTTGCAAAGGTACGTAAGTGGCTGTCGATATAATGTTTAGGTTAATAAGAACAAAAAATAAGAACTATTTTTTTTACTCCATGACATTCTCAACTAAATGTCAAATAAGTTGCCCAACATGTTCGTATTCAAGTACAAGGGCCAACAGAAAGGCATTTTAATCTCTTAATAACCTATGTAATAAAATTAGAAGGCATTTTATAAAGCATGTCCGAAAGAAAGAATTGCGGTTTTCAAAGTGAAATAATTATAAAAATCTGATATGTTGCGTTCACAAGACATCACTTTCCGTACTTATTTTGCAATAAGGTATTCTTAAAAAAAAAAACTTAATCTTCCATCTATTTCATTCAAATATTAAACATAGCAGAAATCCACGTACGTACATGAGAAATAAGGAATTACATTAGGTTAAAGGGATATTCATTTCTTTTAAAAGCTATGCGTGATGTGGTCAGATTGAAATTAGCTTCTCTTTGCATGATCAGGAGTAAAACAAAAGAAAAGAAAAACGAATGAGGAATTCGCAGTTGATAAAAGTAATTGGAAATATTTATCAATTGTAAAAATTAAATCCATAGAAAGGAAAACCTCGGAAATGGTTAAATAAAAAAAAAATATATGATATATGTGTGTTTTAAGAGATCTACACTTTTAAGTTATTGTCTATCTCTTACGATTTACTAGTTTACAAAAGTCATGCAGAGTGAATGGGGCTTTAGAGGCTACTCCCAAAAATTAAAA
Organism: Hymenopus coronatus; assembly: GCA_030762935.1. NCBI lineage: Eukaryota > Metazoa > Arthropoda > Insecta > Mantodea > Hymenopodidae > Hymenopus > Hymenopus coronatus. The sequence goes on along the minus strand of CM060894.1, from coordinate 88,646,796 downwards.
GTACGCATTTTATTTGTCATTAAAATGTGTTAAACATATGACATCTTAATCAAATTATTCGTTAAAGCATTTTTTGAGAACATTAACATTTTCGGAAAATGTTTCACTTAAAGGGAAGTTTGGGGTTAAAGGATTTTTTATAGAATCCTCGTGTTGTATTCTTGGAAGATGCTGAACTTAAATAACACGATTGATGTTTAATAGTCTTTTTGTTTTTTAATTCTGCTGTTCATGCACATGCACGGATGCACACATACAAACATATACAGAACTTTTTCCAATTTTTTTCAAGAGGTTTCAAAGCACATATTTCCGGTGAAATCTTGGTACCACATTTTTGTACGTGCATGGTAGGAAAAGCAAAAGTTGATTGATTTATTTTTCCATTACTCCCATCCCCCCCCCACACCCACGCACACGTCTCTGTCTATATGATAGCAACATTAATGGTATGCAAAGGCCAGCTGCGTACTGGCACTAGGTAGTGTGACTGATACACATACTATTATTAGCTGGGTCAAAAAAAGTAAATTTTAATACAAATTCAGCCTGTTGCCCTGTAAACATTCCGATTTTGTTAAGTAATAGAAATAATTTTTGTATTAAAATATAAGAAAATATGTAAAACTCAAATTAAGTAGACATTAAAATGCATTGCATCTCTGAAAACAAAAAGTCTGTATTTATCTTTTAACTGCTCAGTTTGCCATATTCAGGAAATAAAAGAAATGAAACATACAAAATTGTTACCATAAATGTCAACCCACTTTTGGAATAAGGATTTTTTCCATTTATACCTAATTTATCTTGTTAATGGGTATGATAATTCCAAAACCCCTTAAACTTCCCTTGAAGTTTTATTTTAAACTTAGAAGCACAATTTAAAATAATCATTGTTGTACAGGACTTGATTAATTTTAATTATTTGACTAATGCATTTACACACTAGTTTATTAATTTTATAGCACGTTTGTCATATTGCTTTCAAGTATAACATCTTATCAAATATTGTTTTGATTAATTACAACATATTTTAAATATCAAGACAACTACTTATATATCGTTAACAAAACTAACTCCGCTGAAAAATTCAGGTGATGAAAGTACTTTGAAGATTATAACCTTTTTTGTATTTAAGTTTGGTATTTATCCAAATTTCGTTTTTGGGTTATGCGGTTCGCACACACATCTAATATTTGCAAAACTGCTTTGTTGAAGTATTCAGGGGACCTTAGAACATTTCTCCGCTGAAATCTCGACATGGAATGTTTAGGTGGAAAAAGTAGTAGATACGTAGTAGAAAAAGCAAACATTTAAATCTGCTTTTTGACCTAATTTCACGGATAAGGCCTTAATCTATTAACCCATGCTCCCTCAAATGGAGGTGCGTATATCATTAATACTCTTCTTGAAAGTGAATTGTTTTTTAAATTAGCAAGTTGTATTTGACATCCATGATTCACTTATTTTACCATTTAATGCTGGGTTTTTCGACCCATTTATTTCCGTCAGTGTTTCTCCGCATTGATCTACCTTGACAGCATACAGCGCCTCATATGTCATGATGCGACATAAAGAGCTTAGTGTTGGTTCAGTTGTTTTCGTGCCACTGAAATATCTACTTCACAATTCCATCAAGTGAAGAGTGCAGTACCTACTAGTCGACAGGTGTGGGTCAGGCGCTGATTCCAAAGTTGCAGACCGATGGTTTTTAAATGTGCTTAAAAGAAACAGGAACTCATTTCTTACCCAGTAAATGAACAATACACATCGGATTCACATACACACGCGCACTATTTTCTAATTTTTATTTTCTCTAAATAGTGTCTGCATGGTACGTAAGTAGAGAAGGTATTGCACTCCACCCAAAAATGTAATATCGAGATTTCACCCGAAATACACGTTTTAGGATCCCCTGTATTAAAAACACTTTTAGAATACGGTCCATGTGTGTGTGTGTGTGTCCGTGTGACTTTGAACACGATAACCAAAAACGAAAAGTCGGTAAAATACCAAACTTCGTATTTAAGTTTTTTAGTATTCTTCCAAGGATACAACATGAAGATTTTGAAGAAAATTCCCCCATCCCAAACTACCCTTTACATGAAAAAATTTCGAGAATTTTGCGCTTCTCAATAATGCTCTAAGGAGTTTGATTAAAATGCCATATATTAATGAGATTTACATGCCAAATAAAATGTAAATCTTGAATTTTCTGTGAAAATAGCTTCTGAAGTCACCTTTATTTTGGAAGAATTTTGCTGACTTTTGCGTAACTGGTAAACCGCAAGAGATGGTCAAAAAGTTACTCCACAGAAATGCAGATCTCGTTAAAACACACAATTTGTTATATACATGTTTTTCGTAGAGTTTACCATTTTTGAGATAATCCTTGTTATTGGTTTAGATTTAAAATATTTTCAACTTTTCTCATCGTGAATTTTCAAACTCCTGACCATGTAAAGTACATGTTTTGAGGTCCACCGTATTAGCAAAAAATCTGATATGTTCCATTTACATGATTTTCTCTACATCTCTGTAACAAATTATTGTTAAACAGCGTATTCTTCTATCTACTTCATGCTAATCGAGGTAAACATTAGCGGAAACGGATTTCAACCACATGACAACCAGCCATAGCTTAAAGTGATAGTCAAAAGCTGGTTGCTATGTGACTGAAGTTCCTTTGCTTGCATGGACAGGAGTTAGCAAATTTCTGTATGAGAAAACTGTTAAGTTTTTTAAAGCTGAAACCAAAAAACAAGGAATATCTCAAAAACGATCAACTCCATGAAACAAATGAATATAACATAAATTGTGTGTTTTAACGTACATTTTTGTGCGGTAAGTTTTTGTCCATCTCTTACGGTTTAGCAGCTATGCAAATTGCGTAAAATTCATGCAGAATAAAATAGGCTTCAGGGGCTATTCCCCGAAAATCAAGATATACATTTAAATTTTGAGGTGAATATCTTTAATATATGATATTTTAATCAAAATCGTTAGTCATGTAAAGGGTAGTTTGGGATGGGGGGATTTTTCTCAGAATCTTCTGTCGTACCCCTGGAAAATACTAAACTTAAAATACCAAGTTTGGTATTTTACCGACTTTTTTGAGTTATCGTGTTCACAGACACACGGACACACACACATACTCGGACCTTTTTCTGAAAATGCTTTTTTGGATACAGGGGACCGTAAAACATATTTTCGGTGAAATTTCGGTATCGAATTTTTGGGTGGAGTGCAATTACCTTCTCTGTACACTATGTACATAGTACGTGTAGAAAAAGTAAAAATTATCTGCGTTAATTTAATATGTGAAGTATAACATGTTTTATAGTGACTGTACGTTCAGGTATAATTTTATATGAAATACACTAATACTGTGCAACAGTTGAGAATGATAACAAAACTTGTAAATGCATGTCTCCTCTCTTCCTTGGAAACTTTTGAGTGATAGTATTGCAATGTTGTAAGTGCACTGCTGTGTACCCAGAGCCGGTTGTGTATGTACTAGATGTTGATTGGGAGTGTAACACAGAACGATGATGACAAATCGTAAATAACGTCAACCGAAGCCATGGGGAATATCCAGATGAGAGAGTTTTGTGGATGACGTTGAGAGCTGTCGCGGATAGAAAAATGAAGTATAATTTCTTTCCTTCCTCTCCGAACCTGCCTCAGACAGGTGACGTTGAGAAATGAAAGTTTTTTGCTGCACACTCTTCCACCATTTAAACATCGAGCACAAGGAAACCGAACCCCTATGTGTTTATTTTAGAAACTTTATTCACACTTATGCTTTTGAAGCATAGAGAATTGCGTGATCTCTACCTTTGGTGTCTTTTAAATGCCCGCTTTGTCTTTTCGAAATAAGTGGTAGTTAAAAGCTGTTTATACTTCATTGCAATGGTAATGTTATAAAATTGAAAGCTTTCCATATCAGTAATTGAACTGTTTTTAAAATAGTTTGATTTGTTACATTTGCCTGCACCAATTTATTTAATACGTCCTCTTAAACTATTCTTAAAATGTTTATTTTACTATTTGTGTTAATCGAGATAACATTTGCGGAAATAATTTCGCCACACATTTCGTTGGGGATTTAAGTGGGATATAGGAGGCTGAAGATATAGTCAAATGTTAAAAAATGCGAATCACTATATTTTGGTATTTCTAAATTGTATCTTGACCTTTTTTTTTCATTTGTATAGTCTCATTTAATTAATATGGTTGCTTAAGTTGATTTTGAGTGAGGTAGTATATGAGCATCACATCACAAGAATCCCAGAAAACTATAGCCATAACTTTTCCTCCAGATTGAACCCTTTTTGCTTTCTTTGATACACTTTCACTGTAAAATATAACGACCAGTATCATGTCAGCGCCGCCGATGTGCCGGAGTTTCGTTCTTGACGAGCTCTTTTACATGCCGGTAAATCTACTGTCATGGGGCTGTCGTTTTTAAATACACTTAAAACCATTGGTCTGGGCCGGGCTAGAACTCGCGACCTTAAGAAGGCCAGCGTCCAACCAATTGAGCTGAACTTTTACTGTTTGGTTTACTCCCTGTCCCAGGCTTGCAGTGAAGAATCATGTTTAATCACTGTTATAATAAGTAAGAGAAACTCACTGGATTTATAACAAAACATATCTAAGGATTTGAAGCAGTTTTGGTGTATTAAATACACTTAGGAGTTTTTGTGCCTAAGATGTAGGTTCCTCGTTATTTACTACGTTTTATTTTAAATCACTCACATTTATTTCCGTTCTCATTCTTCCAGCCCCTTCGAAGGATAGGAATAATTCTGGTTAAATAATTTGCGTGTTGGCTTTATTGTCCGTTTTATAACTGAATACCGGAAGCAGCATTTTGCTTTTGTTATTGGGTTATATACCTAGATTACTCCCTCTTTTCTGTTTACTAACTTTCGTTCCCTCTTTGTTTCCCACTCCCCTTCTGCCCTTACTTATACCTTCCTCTTTTCTTGTGACATTATCTCATCTCCTTCCCTGCTTTTCTTTCTCTCTCTCATTTCCCACTCTCTCACACATTACAAAATGACTAAGAAAAATATGAAGAATATTTCGGAGTGTAATACCAACTTAATCTTCTTCACTTTGTGTGAAAGGTTACCTGTGCTAAATGGTCGAAAGTGGCGCAAAGGTGGACTTGTATTCTGTATGGACAAGTAAACATTCAAATTTGAGACACGCGAGAGTGTGTGTCTTTATCTCTTATTGTGTACTGTTTTATTACATAACCAAGCCGCCATGTTCTAATGAAAATGTACTATGGATTGTACATTAAACTGGGAACATGATTATTTTCCAAAGTAATGAGTGTTTTTCTTAAATTTTTCGTAAAAATACAGTTTTTTACTTTCTCTACACGTACTATGTATATAGTGTATAGAGAAGGTATTGCATTCCATCCAAAAATTCGATATCGAGATTTCACCGGAAATATATATTTTGGATCCACCTGAATCCAAAAAAGCATTTTTGGTAAAAGGTCCGTGTGTGTGCGTGTGTCTGTGGACAGCATAGCTCAAAAACGAAAGGTCCGTTAAATACCAAACTTATATTTAAGTTCAGTGTCTTCCAAGGATGCGAAACGAATATTTTCAAGAAAATCTCCCCACTCCAACTACCCTTTAGATGGAAAAAAAATTCGAAAATTTTGATGTTCTCAAAAATGGCTCTAACAATTTTGATTAAAATGTCTTATATTAAAGATATTTACCTGACAAAATATAATCGCCATCCGTGGTGTAATGCTAACTTCTTATACCCAAGGTCGCAAATTCATACCCGGTGGAGGACGATGGATTTTTTCGGGTGTAAAAATCCTTAGCATGGCTTCCTTCGGAAGGGAAGTAAAGCCGTTGGTCTCGTGTCTTAGATTTACGGCACATAAAAGAACCTCAAGCCTGATAGAGAGGCCTCTGAGCAATATTAAGCGGTCTTTCGCGCCCAATTTAGAATGGGACGCTGAGAACCTCAGCAGTTAAAGTGCGTCCATAAATAACACGTATTTATTTTTTGACAAAATATATATCCTGAATTTTCTAGGAATAGCCTCTGAAGGCTACTTTATTCTGGATGACTTTTACTGAATTTTGCATAACTGGCAAACCGTAAGAGATAGACAAAATATGTAGGTTAGGATAAAACACACAATTTATGTCATATACATTTTTTCTCGTGAAGCTGATCGCTTTTGAGATATTCGTTGTTTTTGGTTTCAGCTTTGAAAAACGTATACTTTTGTCATACAGGAATTTGTCAACTACTGTCCATACAAACTAAGGAAACCTAAGGTACTCCCTTATTTCGCTTTTAATTACAAGGAAGCAAGTAATAAGACTATTTCTGCTAATTTTTTCTCGATTGGAAGGAAGTAAATAGAAGCATAAGCTTTTTAACAATAATTTGTTTTGGAGATGTAGAGAAAGTCACGTGAATAGTACACATCAGATTTTTTTTTAACGCTGACCAGTTAGTATATTTACAGAGTAACACAATCATTTAAATGGTCATAATATGATCAATTTGTTAAAGTCATCCTAAACAAATGCAATTATAAACAAACACGATCTAACTTCAAAAGATAAATCCCTACTGGAGAACCTCATACCGCGGTTGATGTTACTATGTGCCCTATAGCAATAGTTCCCTTCTTCATTTATTAAATATGCGTTTTCCTAATCTTCTTTTTGATTTGCGGTTGTGACATATTCGATGGAAAGACGGTTTCGTATCAAGATTGTTGCAGTTTTCTGTAGGTGTAAGACTTCAATTTTCTTTTTATATGAAAACCAGGAGAACAATATACTGATGGGTCAATACGAGAACCTGTTATCTCTAGAATGTGTTCAATTCACTTCAATTATCTTCATTCCAGGAGCCTTTTAATATGTTTGCTCATTCCTTTACTGGACGTTAGTGTTAACTTTTTTGATTAACAGACTTCAAGTTGAAGTAACTAATTAAAATCACCGTGGTCACAAAATCCTTGGTAAAAGCATTATAAATATCTTTTGGAGTAATAGGTTGGTTGGTAATTTCCGAAGGGGAATCCACACTGCGGCCATCATAGGAATATAAGATGATACGGGCGGCCAAAATCGACCGCGGGGAAAGAGCCTCCGGGTGGATCCCCAACGTAGACCAAACAGTTCATCTCAACTCGGGGAGCATCTCAGATCCGCGCCCTGGATCTGACCTAATTCCGCAACCGACGACTCCAGGACGACCACGTTACTAAGAGATGTATTCCCAAAACATATTCACCATCACGGAGAGGCGCCACCACCGTAGTTTCACCGTCACCTGCAACCCTGAAAGAGACCGGGTGGAATGAAATTGAGATAGAATGAAGAGGCAGGAAGTTCGGGGGAATGAAGAAGCCTCCTCGACATTCGCCTTGTGACCTGGAAAAGTCGACCGCAGGGATCGAACTCACAATGCTAATCCCAGACGAAACACCTGAGGTCTCCTGGCTCTGTGAGTAAGAATTTGCGGGAGTGGCTTACGGAAAGAATAAAAGTATGGACTAATATATAATTTTATTCTTTGATCGCAAAAATAATTTAATAAATGCAGCTTTAATTTACAAACATCGTAATGTATGCTCAGTGGTTAAAATTAAATATTTTTTTTCATTTCCGGATAAAGAAACGTTTATATATGTACTCTTGCATATTCAATGTAAAATAACTACTCGGTATATTATTTGATATTTGCAGTCAACTTTATGAGATTGGCTATTATTGGACTATAGGCTGGGAGGTTACAGGTAACGCAATCACCTCCATCCCCCGTATTGGCGTTGGCAGACATCATTCATTGCTATACCGGTTTTTACCTGCTTATCAACTACTCTTTTGTAGTATTTATTGTATCGCTGTAGGTAAAATTTGAGCCAAGTGCTTAATTCATATGACAGCTAATGAATAAGAATATCCTTTGGCAAATGTTATGGAGCATGTAAGCGTCTATTTAAATCTAAAATCAAAAGTTTATATGAGCATGGAAGTTATTTTATTTTATATTCTGCATCTGCTTTTGTTTTCTTAGTGTGGGTAAAGAACGGCATGTACTGAAAGTGAACTCAGTAAACTAACGTTAATTAACATCCTATTTGGATCTGATTATTTATTAATATGGCCTGTAGATAAGAATATAGGATTGCTTAGGCCTTCCCTCTCCTTAAGCAAAAGCTCGTCAACCGAAAATACGAATTTATAAAAAATCTCAGATATGTATTTATTAAGATAAACTTAAGTTTGTATAATTTAATCCTCGTGCTCAAATGCATGAGAATCTCAAAATTAAACGAAAGAGAGAGAAAATAAAAGCTAGTTCTTTGGTAAACACCTCCTAGCTAGACGGTGAATGCTTATACTGCAAATTCAAATTCTGTTTAAACTGTCTCAAAGCATTATAGTAAAGCAGTAAATATAATGGTAATAATGATATGGAATATATAAATATCTTAAGTAAGTTAATATTTCTTACCAGAAACCATATATACGAACAGGTCACATTTACAATCTTGTAAACTGTAATTTAAATTCTTTGTCGGTTTTTTTCCCCACTTAGACTTGAGACTTGTTTGCCCGTAGAGAGGAAATCACATACACTTAGTGAAGAGAACGTACATTTGTGTCTGAATTTGACTACGGTATCACCATAACTTTTCATGACAAGTAATTCCTGATACTCCACCGCGTTTCCCAAAAAGGGTCAACTTATCACTCATTTGATTAATTCAGATAACCAGTTTCAAGCTCATTTGGCGTGTAATTTGATTTAGATTTTGCTGACTAACGAAGAGAGGATGTTTGCAATAAAACATTTACAGACGTGGTACACTGAGGTTCGCAGAATTTGACATAACATCCAAACGATGTTCATTGCAGTTGAAATATGTTTCCTAATGGACGCACCTGTTATTGAAGTGGCTGTTTGTGAACAACATAAATAAAGGACAGTAAAGCTACGAAACTATAAAAGCTTCAGGAAGCCTCTTAAAGATTTTATTTAAACAGTTGGCACTAAACGTACAGCTTCAACACGGCTCGCTATACCTGAAATTGAAAACAATAACCCTCAATTTTAAACATTGTTACCACCTTGTTTCTTGCGTTGTAATTAATTATTATATATATTAATGTATCGATTAATTTAATGACGGATTATTGATTCAATAATGGTTTCTTCTAAAGCATTGTAATGTTTCCAATTCTGGCAAGGAGCAACACGCTAGCTTTTGTTTTCTAAGATCGCGGGTTCATATCTGGCGGAGGGCGATAGATTTTTTCGAGCGAACCATTCTCAGTATGGCTTCAATCGGAAGAGAAGTAAAAGTGGTGATCCCGCGTTTTAGATTTACGACACGTAAAAGAACCTCAAGCCTGATATAGAGGCCTCGACAAAAGTAATCGGTCTTTCACGCCCACTATAGAATGGGACGCTGAGAACTATAGTAGTTAAAAGAGTGTCCATAAATAAAGCGCAATTTAATTTTGCAATTCAAACAACATAATCAAAGATATACTTTTACCAATCCTACTTCTTCTTTAAAGAAATTAATATCACAAATTGTAATAATTGCACATTCATCATCACAATTACAATAAATGCAGAATAATAGTAATAATATTAATATTAATAATAAAATACGAAGGTTAATAAACATTCTATTGATTTATTTTTGCCACAGCCTTCTGTAAATCGTAGAATGTTAAAGTGATCATATCATCACTTGTGTGGTGCTGTGAGACCAAAAACGGGTGGACAAAGTCGGAGATTCGGATTTCAAATCCCGCCAGTACAATCCTCCGTGACTGAATTTTTTTTCTCTCTCTTTTCCATTCCACTCAAAAATTGGATAGGTACAGAGGTAATCGGAAATACATATTTTGGGGTCCCCTAAACATAAAAAAGGTATTTTTTAGAAAAAGGCCTTGTGTGTGTGAGCACTGTAACTGAAAACGAAAACTAGGTTATTTACCTTGATGTAAGTTCAGAATTTTTCAAGGATACTACACGAAGATTTTCAAGTTTTTTAGTTCAATTTTTTTTCCGACATATTTCTTGTTTTTTGTTTCAATTTTAAAATATTAATACTGTCTTCAAATAGGATGTCGTTATTCGTTTTTCTTTTAGCTAGTCAGGCAATGAGAACGGAATTTCAAAGTAATCACATAGCGAACAGATTTTAAAAGATTTGATTATCGCTTAACCGTTATATCTATAAGGAAGTATGTAATACAAGCACTTATGTATATTTTATATGGATTTACTGAAGTAGTTAGGAGAATACGTTTTTATAAGAATAGTTTGTTGAATAATGGGTAGAGATATCGTAATTCCATACTACATGTTTACCTCATTTCACCAAATGACTACATATTATGGACTGTTTAAGCTCCCAAAAGCAAAGCGGATTCCGAAAGGGAATCTCCTTCAGAGGATGTACACATATTTTACAACAGTTAGTACAGAAGAGACGAGAAAACAAATTAGAAGTGCATTTATTGTTCATAGATTATGAGATAGCTTTTAACTATGTTCAAAAAATGTGTTATGGTACACAATGATAATGAAATGAGTACCAGTGCGTCTAATGGAAATATGGGAGATGTACATAGGAACAGCTATTAGGCATAAGGAATTACATTAGTTCCTGCACCATAGAAATAAACCAAGGAGGTAATCAAGGATGTAAATATCCGACCATTTTACGTCCCAAACCAGAAAGTTGGCTCTCAAATCACCTATCACAGCTTATCACTTTCCTCGCTATGCTGGTGGGCACTAGTTCCATATCCAAAAATTAAAATCCGCATGGGTGCAATCAAATAATCCAGGCACATTCCGTGGTAGAGAACCAGAGCTCCACACTCAGGACATTACACCACGGCGCATGACACTACTGTAAGTAGGGAAAGTAAAAAGTAAGGGGTCGACTCTAGAAGCTGCTTTTACAGCACTCCACATACATAACATTGCTGTCCTCTGTATTCCGACTAGGAGCAACATATTAGATAAGAATGCGTTGATGCCTAATTAAGCATCGTAACTGAATGTTTAGCACTTGAGCTTGTCATTCATGAGACACCTGGTTTTAATCCCGATGTTTGCGACTGCCCCACCTCATTTCTTTGCTTGAAAAACATTACAGCTGACTCGTTTCAGCAGAAATGTTTTAGAGATTTACGATGGATTTAACATAACTTAATTGATAACGCGACGCAACGTAGCGGACTGCTTAGAATTGACTTAAGATTTTGTCAATGCCAATTTTTTCCTCTTTATTTCCTAGGTTACCTTTTACTATCACGTGAGGCTAATTAAAACCAGCAGCGCGGCACTTTTTTGTATTGATCTTATATTATTTTAGTATGTTTGCATTATATCTAATATTGTATTATTTCCCCGTTCTTTCGTCTTTAGCAGCAAATGGACGATGCTTTCCAGGTGAAATTGTTGGGGCCCGATGAAACATGGCAGTTCGTCGAACGTGTTACCCGAAGTAACTGTACAACGTTTACTTAAGTATTCATTGGCTGTTCTCGACTCTTTAAAAACATTTACAACATGCATATTAATGTCTTACAGCATAAACATTCTCGGACATAATTAACTATATTCTACAGCACATTGGAGCTTAGTAAATAAAATATTTTTGTTAGATTTATTTCAAAAAGGAAATTCACTCCCAGTACAAGGTATACTCAGTCTGCACACATTGGAAAATAGTTTCTTAAAAATATGTGTAACTGTGCATATTTTAGAACCATATAATCCCAAAATAATGTACCTATCTTCAATGGTCATAACTGGTAAACCGTAAGAGGTCTTCCGAAGCTATTCCTAAAAAATTCAAGATGTGCATTTTATTACCATGTAAATATATTTTAATTTGGTATTTTAATCAAAATTGTTAGTCATTTTTTACAAAAACATATTTGAAAATGTGTTCTGTCAATAGTAATTGGGAAAGGGGTAGTTGCATCGCATTCTTGGAAAGTATTAAACTTAAATTTCAAGTCTGCTATTTAATGGACTTTTCATTTTTAGCTACGCTGCTTAACACACATACACACACACAAAGAACACACACACACACTCACTCATCCACTGATAGTAACTATCTCGGGCCTTTTTCTATTTTTTTCAGGAGTTCTCAAAACATAACTTTCCGGTTATTCTGGGGTGGAAAAGAATACCTTCTCTACCAACTATGTACATTCGTGGACACAAAAAATGAGTCATCTCCAGATTTCATGTGTCGATCGAAGAGCTTCGGTATTATCGTAAAAGCTGTGTTCACAGTGCACACGAAAGAATTGCACAATGGTCAGTGTCTTATAGCGCAATGTTAACTAAAAACTGATCACGGATCAAACTTACGGTGGCCGAGAGGTTAAGGTCTTGCTTCCACTCATAAATTCCTAGGTTCAAATTTCGCGCTACTTTTCAATTTCTTAGGTGTGTTGATTTTATGACTGGATATGTAGAATATAATATTGCATTAATTATAACTTTTGGCATTTAAGGTTATGGGTCTATCTATGCACACAAAAACATAATTCTACTACCACTCGTATTAAATAATTAACAAACTAATATGTGCAAATAAACTGTTATCTTCTAAAACTAAAACACAAAAAATAAACATAATTAATAACGGACTATAAACCCTCAGTCCGTATAGCTGGCCTCAATCTTTGGAGCATAGACAAAATAAATGACTACAGCACTGTGGACGAGAAGCTACAACAACCCAGGCTTCTTGAATTTGAGCCCAGAAGCCATATTTATCTTTCACCCATTTACTGGTAATTGGAGCTAAGCTCCCTTTTTACCTCAGCTCACATTCTCACAAAGGGAATAAAAATATTATCGAGTTTTACTGTTTATTGTACACCGCTGAATGTATCGTCAAGCTGACACAGTACACTTAGACTATCCCTTGATATCGAACCCCAACATGATATAGATACACGACCATGGTGGAATTGTGAAGCCACGTAATTTGCATCGTATCGGGTCCCCTTTGGACGATAGACAATCACTTTTCCCTTACATGTGGAAGAAAATGTCATCTCGCATGAGAATATCACCACGGATCGGTTTATGAAGGATGTGTTTGATCGCTTTGTGAAGAGTGTATTGAGTAATAAAAAAATCTTAAAAATGTTTCAAAACATTGGTTTTCTTAACAATACTTTTAATATTTCTGCTCACCACTTGTTTTCGTGTGCAGCACGTTGATCTTTGGTAGAACAAACCTTTAAAGAAGCATCATAACTATGTCATTAACTATACAGAATGCCGTGTATGAAATAAATATATCAAATGCACAGTCGTTGTGTGTTGACTCAAGATCATTAAAAGAAGGGGAACAAAATGTTTGCCTCATGCGAGAAGTGAGCCTGTGACCCTCACCAGAGGAATAACTTATGTTTTATCATAGCGCTATAGTGAATACACATGGAAAGTGACAGGTTCTATAACCCAAATGTGTGTGTGGTGTCGTTAATTTCTTTTGTTAATGTTGATAGTTTGTTGTTGAAGAAGCTTAAGTTATGTATTTGGTTATAGTTATTGATCATATGGGTTAGTAGTATTAAGATTGGAGCTTGTGACATTTGTTGCTGCCCCTACACAACTATATCGCGGGTAATGTATACAAGGCGGTGTGACGTGAGGCGAATATGGTGTTCCAGACGTTACTTTTTTTTTTTTTTTGTTTTTTTTTGTTTTTTTTTTTTTTGTGGCGACGGATGTACATTGCACATAGTGCTCCGTACAGAAAATAAAAATAGTTACGGTTTTCTTTCATGGAGAGCTTTAAAAAACTGTAAAAAAAATCTTGTTGCCAAGATTCAGTAGTTACACACTACTCAAAATTCGTACTCTTATGTGCTGTTATTATATGCAATCTTAGCATTATAAATAGATTATTATTTATTTAGTATCTTGCAGGTTCATTATGCTACGAGTGGTAATGATAGAATTACTGTATTTCCTATAGCAATGAGCTAATGCTGTATTCCAAATTCCCGTGGCTTATAGAGAGAAGATGTCTCCATCTTGTGATATTTTCTTTCAATAACAAAGATGCAGAAACCTGTGAACATTAATAAATAAATAAAATTAAGATAGGAAATCATAACTACTTACAATGTTGTGCTGATAATGTCACACCACGTAACATCTCCATCCTTCTCTTCTAGGAAGGGAATGCATTCACGTAGTTGTCTTATTGATTCAACAATAAATAACAATATATGAAATGCTAACTTCCCATTTACGAACATATAACAATACTCTCACTAATGTGAACAATGAATTCCAAAGTATTTCATAATTTCATACGAAGTTGTATAATGGACATTGGTAAACATTATCTCACGAACGATAGTGAGTGCGAAAAACATTTATTCGAGCCATTATCAACAACTCATCCCCCTTATTACGTAACATATAATTTTATGTTATTACACTGCATTAGTCTTTGGCTTAAACTTAATTATTATTTTTTTTATTATTATTGGCCCCATTAACTATACTTAAAGCACAACATTACTTTTGTCTTATATAAAATATCAGAAATACTAATTATTTTTTAGCATCTGTCGGTATTATTGATATTACACTGTTATTATATAGGCATTAAATCTGGTTTTGGAATAGAAAAACAATAAAAGATTATAAATAGTTAAATATAACATAATCTTGACAATTTTAAACAATAATGATTTTACAAACGATGATATTACATAAACACAGTACATAAAGATGCCTTGCAATTTTTTATTGCTCCATTTATACCTCGCATTTAACTGCATGGTACTATCGGTGGCATTTCCCTCTAGAATACCTATATCGGTGTTAACTCGAAGTCGTTGGGTTTCTGTGTCTTTAATTTTAATCATTTAATCATCTAGCATACATTCACATTTTCATTCATAGGTCCAGATTCTACGGAGGATAGGGAATAATCTGGGCTAGAGAAAACTCCCTGCCTCAGCTGGGAATTGAACCTGGAGCCTCTTATTTAGCAAGTAGCTGCTCTAACGACTGAGTTACGGGGCCAGCCGCTTGAGATTTTTGTTACGTGAAAGAAGTTCTTTATATGTAACACAATAATTCCTTTAGTTATTCTGCAACTCACTTAATTTGAAGTAGTGCAATTCATTCACATCTATCCGATGGGCATGGGAATTATTTTTGTATAAATAAATTACCTATTTCAGTGAATCCTGATACAATAGGCTGCAAACGCAAATATAATTGTAAACTTAACAAAGTATACTATCTCTAATTTGAAGATCGTAATTTGTTTCACAGAGCATATTGAAGACAACTTGAATTATGTGATTATGGAAGACTAAGATATTTTTGAACAAATGTAAGCATCACATAAAAAGAATACGGCTCCATAAAGTCAAATGTCAAGTGACTTTTGTGCTCTCATTTTTATATTTTTGCCATGTACGCCAGTTGTTGCATCCCACCACTCCAGATCTGGTAGTTCCTTTTCAGATATCACGTTGAAGGATTCCACGTCTAACTCTCCTTTTTGTGGGAGAATCCATTCCACTCTTTTTACTGGTCTCTTTTCTTTTTGCTATCGTTCATGTCTATAGTTACATTCGTTTTCTCTCGCAGATACTATATTTCAGCTCAAGTCTGCACATGAGATGTATCACTTTTCCACTGCGTGAGGCAAATATTACATCATTTTAGCTAACAAGGAGAGTCAACAGTATAATGCTCACTCAGTTTACTTAGTAACAGCCAACATTTATTTCCTTACCCCGTGTTACCGACATATTTTGAATTGTACTCCATCTTGATATATTTACCATTCAGATGTTTTTTTATTTGTTTGTAGTTACCGAAATCAAAATCACTGGATGCGAGTTCATTATTCTGAGTGCTTTCGTTAGTTATGAATGTTTTGATTTTCTCTCTGCAATTTTGTTTGTTGTAAACAAGTTTCGTGGCGAGTGTTTTTTACTTCTCTGTGTATGTGGACAGCATAACTCAAAAACAAAAAGTCTGTTAAATATCTAACTTGGTATTTAATTTCAGTATCTTCCAAGGATGCGACAAACAAGGAAGATTTTCAAGAAAATCCCACCACTCCCTACTACTCTTTACATGGAAAAAAATATCGAACATTTTAATATTCTCAAAAATGGCTCTGACGATTAAAAGATCATATATTAAAGATATTTACTTGACAAATAAAATGTATATCTTGAATTTTCTGGGAATAGCCTCTGAAGACATCTTCATTCTGAATGAATTTTGCGGAATTTTATAACTGGTAAACCGTAAGAGATAGACAAAAACGAAGAGCTCGTTAGGACACACAATTTATGCTAATTAAGTTTTTCCTTAAGTTGACCATTTTTAAGATATTCCTTGTTATTGATTTCAGTTTTAAAAATCTTTATACTTTTCCCATACGGGATACTTGTCAATACCTAACCACGCAAATAATTGCATCTCCATACGATATCAACACCATTTTAAAACATCTGACTGTCGGTTTAGCCTAGTGTATCCTCTTATTTCCCTTCTACCTATAAGGAAGTAAGTAATAAAACCGTTTCTGCTAATGTTTATCGATTAGCATGAAGTAGATAGAAGAATTAGCTTGTTAATAAAAATTGTGAATGGAGCACATCATAATTTTTTTTCTTGGTTGTGAAGCCAGAAAATGTGAAGAGGCTAACCAGAAGCAAGAGAAAGGTATTCGAGGACCATTCGTGGTCGAATGAGGTCGATCGCTTCTTCACACGGGCAGAGGATCCTAGGAAACGACGCGTATAGTTAATTTTACGTGTTGATTACAGAGCGTGAGAATATAAACAGTGGAATATAATTCTACTTCTACTGCTATAAAGATAGAATCTGGAAGTGATTAAGTATTTTAGCCC
Organism: Hymenopus coronatus; assembly: GCA_030762935.1. NCBI lineage: Eukaryota > Metazoa > Arthropoda > Insecta > Mantodea > Hymenopodidae > Hymenopus > Hymenopus coronatus. The sequence continues at coordinate 88,629,820 of CM060894.1, read as the reverse complement.
GAGAAAGTAAACATACGAGGTACGTCCGGAAAGTAAGTTCCGTTTGGTAATAAAATTAAATTGTGTACCGATACAGAATAATTATTTATTGCACAAAATTCTACAACTCTTAAACTACTTTTCCACACAACTGCCGAAATTTTGCAGGCATTTGTCATAGCGTGGCACAAGTTTTTGTATACCTTCTTCATAGAAGTTTGCCGCCTGTGTCCTCAAAAAGTTGGAAACATTTTCTTTCAGCTCTTCGTCATTGTTGAAGTGTTGACCGCCAAGGAAAGACTTAAGATGTAAGAACAGATGAAAGTCGCTAGGAGCGAGGTCAGGGTTGTACGGAGGATGGTCAAACACGTCAAACAAATCCCTGTAGGAGGTTTTTCGTCACATTTGCAGTGTGTGGTCGTGCGTTGTCGTGAAGAAAAACAACACCTTTTGACAGCAATCCTCGGCGCTTATTCTGTATTGCGCGGCGCAATTTCCTAAGTGTCTCGGTATAAACATCTGCTTTGATTGTTTGACCACGCGGTAAGAAATCAATGAGTAAGATGCCTTTCCAGTCCCAGAACACTGTGCACATCATTTTTCGAGGTGTCAAGATTTGTTTCGGCTTAACCTTTGCTGGGGATGAAGTGTGCCTCCATTCCATTGATTGCCTCTTACTTTCAGGGGTGTCGTAAGAAACTCAAGTCTCATCTCCTGTGACTATCTGTGTCAGAAATTCTTCGCCGTCTTCATCATAACGGGTTAAAAACTGAAGTGCACTACCCATCCGTTTTGTTTTGTGTTGCTCAGTAGGAATTTTTGGTACCCAACGTGAGCAAAGTTTACGAAATTTCAGTTTTTCGGTAACAATTTCATGAATTAGTGATCGTGAGCTTTGGGGAAATTCCATAGCGAGAGCACTAATTGTAAACTTGCGGGTTTCCTCGATCTAATCATTAATCGCGTGAACCAGTTCTTCTGTAACCAAAGATGGACGCCCACTTCGTTCTTCATCGTGCACTTCACTACGTCCTTCATTGAATTGTCGGACCCATCTTCTCACTATTGAATCACTCATCGCATTTTGTCCGTAAACTTCGCAAATTTGCCGATAAATTTCAATTGGTTTCAGTTTCCTAGCATTCAGAAAACGAATCACAGATCTGATTTCACAAGCGGCTGGATTTTCAATCAACACCGACATTGTAAACAAGCACAACAAAGCGTATGTGCCTGACAGCGATCTCAAAATGGCGCACGTTTCTTCTCCTTGATACAGAGCGTCTACCGCGCATGTGCGGAACTTACTTTCTGGACGTACCTCGTATTTTGCCGGAATTGACGAGAATAGATAAATCACGAGATGGAATTTTCGCTTTGACGAAACGCACTGGTGATTGCGATTTCATGAATTGTTTGTCAAGATTAATTGAAATAAATTTCAGTTCGACAAAAGAAATGTGTTTTAATTGTGAATTGTTTAAAAAGAATTACCTACCCACATTTTACGGCCTGGATTTAGAATCCGTAAATCCCTGAAAGCACTCTGAGTAAAAGATATCATAGGCTCCAACCGATTTTCGCTTCAGTTGACACCCATACATGGGGCAATATCGCTTCAAGTTAAAATGCGGAAGATCTTTTTGCAAATTTTACAAAGATATGAAATTCAACTACGGGTAACATAAATATGTGAGTTATTTTATACACACTATTGAAAATAAGGTCGTCTCCTTAGCGCGGTGGTAGCGCAGCTGTTTACCAAGTGGGAGACCTGGGTTCTATCCCCAGTACCGGCGTGGGGATTTTTCCCGCGCTGGGAGACCTGGCCCGGGGTGCACTCAGCCTCGTAAGGTCCATGGGGGGCCATTGAGGAGCTACTTGATGGAGAAGTAGCGGCTCCAAGTCATGAGAACCGCCGGGGGACTCGAGGAGCTGACCATGTCTCACCCTCCAATTCTGTACCCCATCCATGACATCTGTAATGGACCGAGGTGGGGGTCGTAGCGGCCGGGCAGTAGGGCAAGGTTCCCCGTGAGCTGTCGTGCCATGGAGTTATGTTATTGAAAATAAGATTGTACTGTATTAGTTCATTGGAAAAATAAAATATTATGGCAAACATGGGAAAAAATTGAAACATTGAAGATAGTTTTACACATCAAAATACTAGAATAAGTTGGAAAAGTTAACTTTCAGGGCTGGAATTTAATATGTATATAAAAGGATCAATAAAGAAAGAATGATATTTTATATAAATTTCAATATATTTATTGAATAATTCCCAACGTGGGCCGGCCCGTAGCTCTGTCCACCTGCCTGCTGACTGAGGGGTCCCGATTCCTGGCTGAGGTGTGAGAATTTTTCTCTAGCCCACATTATTCCATAATTCCCCTCCCCCAGAGTCGGGAAGTAAGTATGAGAATGTGAATGTGTATGTGATCTAATGAGCAAAATGGAAATAAAAGAGTTCCAACGATACCAATAGTACATGATTAACACCATATATTTTGCCGATAGACAAATGTTCCACAAGAAGATGCCGCCGATGCAATGCAATTAAAAGTGCAACATAATAAGTATAAATGGCGTAGCATAAATGCAACAATAAACAACATACCCAGCACTTTGAAAAGCAAAACTCGATGAGCAACAAGAAACAGCTATGTTAATGCTTACAAAGTTCCACATATGACCGTTAATGTTAAAGATATTATACAATGAAACAGTTAGGCAATTTAGAGTTTTCAAGAAAATGGAAGTTCTATTTTACTATATGGTATAAACAAGTAAAAAAGAGGGGGAAAGATAGAGGCAGAGGCAATACAAAACAAATACAATCTGCAAATATGAAATACCTCTAATATATATATATATATATATATATATATATATATATATATATATATAAAGGCATCTTTTCGCAAAACACAATACTCTGAAGCAGAAAAAATGAAAATTTATGATTAAACAAATAAAATTTATATCTGGATATAAAACTTCAACTTGTAGAAATATAGGAAACGTGCAAAAGAATGGAAGTACATATGGGGTCAGAATAGGAGATCTTTTCTAAACCACGACGAATTATTGTTGATGATGATGATACTAATGACGATGATCTACATATTTCGTGTGTGTTTATAAAAATAATGTAACATAACGAGATAATGGTCTAATACGTTGCTCACAGAGACTATTTATTAGAGAAAATGTTCTATCACGTTCTAATGAAGAATAACATTACAGTCTAATTTACAATTTTAGAATTTCTGTACAAGTCTAAATTTGCATCAAGTGATGCAGAAAGTGTAGGTGTTCCTGTTTTGTGTCATTGCAAATTCTTTGAGAACAATAGAATGCCACTTTGAACATTCGTCTGTCTCCAGCTGTTAATTAGTCAAGCTTGGCCTGTTCACCAGAACTGTGCTAATTTATGGAGAACAAGTAGGCATGTGTGAATCAGCTGTGGTGTTAATCTGATATTGACATTACAAATGCTGAAGGAAAATTCCTCTGCCAAAAATGAGTACAATAGTACGAAGGATTACAGGACTGTACTTATTACTTTTTAGTTAGAGGAAGTATTACATTCAACGCAAAAGTTCGATATCGGCATTTCAACGGAAAATACAATATATAGTTTGTTAACAATCAGGACCATATCAACGCTGCTGGCGTGCCGAAATTTCGTCCTAATGCATTTTTAAATGCACCAAGTCCCCTGACATGGAACTGTCGCTTTTAAGCACACTTAAACACCGTCAGTCTGGGCCGGATTTGAATCCACGACCTTAGGATCAGAAGGCCAGCACCTAACCTGATTCCAAGGATTCAACGGAACTCACACGGTGTGGGTTCTCTCTCTCTCTCTCTCTCACACACACACAAACACACACACTCACTCAGTATTTCTATCGGCTTAACTAAAACGAAATATATCCTAAACTACCCTTTAAATGAAAATGGTTACATTTTATTTTCTCAAACTGGCTCAAACGATATTGATTAAAATACTATAAGATAAGATGTTAGCCTTACAAAGAAACTATATGAATTGAATTTTCTGAAGTAACGAAAACTCCTCCACATTGTGAATGAATTTTGTATCACTTCTAAAACATTATTATTATATACAATTCATATCAAATGCATTTGTTTACTTTAGCCATTTCCGATATAGTTATAGTTGTAAAGATTCAAATATTTTACTATTAGTCGTTAATCGCCCTCTCTCCCCTCCCTTTCGCTTCATTCTTTCGTCATGCAAAGATTGGAAATTCAAGGTCATCAATAGACTCTCTTTAAACATTTGAGTATTCCTTAAGCCTGCTGTATTCCATTTGCACCTACAGCGAAATGTGTAATAAAAACATTTATGTAAATCTATTATTCTAAACAGGTTGTTATTGTTTCCAATATTGTGCATAATTGGCTCATTATGACACGCGTGCCAATAATAGTAATTACGTGTTTTCTATAGAAATGAAGTCGTTAAAGTACGAGGGCATGGTACATGTTCCATTTAAATATCAACACCATTTCTACACCAGGTATATCTGTAAATTTAAATTGTATGTAGTTGGTATAAGTAGTAATAAATGTATAATTCTGGGATATTTTACCCTGGTTTAAGTAATTAGTTATCACTACACAGATTTTATTTTATTTGTTTATTTATTTATTTGTTCTACTAAATAGTCAAGTTTCTACGACTGTTATAAATAGTTTACTTTTCTTCAAGGAACATGTGTTCCTTAAAGTGGAGAAACGGTAATGCCGTGCAGTCATAAAAGGCGTTGTTTTTGATGATATATCGTCAACGGAAATTCATCCGAAGTTGTTGAAGATTTCTAAGGAGTCTACAGCTTTATAACAATAAGAAATGGGAAGAAGAAATTAAATTTGGCCTTACTTCTCTTGAAGATGATAAAACGTAAAAGGCGCCTAAAAAGTCACAACCACTGAGGAAACCATCGAGCAACTTCACAATAAGCGATTAAAGATGCTTGAAATTACTGGCGCCATAGGCATATCAGAACCCGTACGGTAAATTTTACATGAAGAATTAAAGATGAGTAGACTTTGTGGTAGGTGAGTGTCCCGTTTTCTGAATGCTGACCAAATTGCGAAAACGACTTTTGCAGCAAAATTTGGACAGTTTTAAAAATAATGCAAATAATTTTATGTGCAGATTTTTACATGGATGAATGTGGGTCCACCACTACACACCAGATAGGAAACAACAGTCAACTGGCATAACTGGTAAAGCGTAAGAGACAAAAGTTTAGTACACAAAAAATTTAGATCTCATGAAAATGTGCAATTATGCCAAATACATTTTGTTGCTAACCATTTCCGAGATATTGCGTGTTATACGTTTAAGTTTTAAATACTTACACTTTTCTCAAATGGGGAATCGTTATTCATATTTTTCCATCCTGCTGGTAAAGAGAATGGAATTTCATTACCATTACATAACAACCGGCTGTTAAAAAGATTTTACTATAAATTTAGCTTACTGTAGGTCCTTAATCCTCTTGTACAAGGAAATATTTAATAAAACCTTTCTGCTTATGTTTAACTTGAAATGCGTGAACTAAATAGAAGAATAAGCTTTGGTAAGAATAGTTCATTGTAGCCTAAGTAGAGAAAGTTATTTGAATATGGCACTTCAGATTTTTTATTAACATTAAAAATTCCTGCACAGAACTCTCACTATTGTTTCTGTAAAGGTAAATAATAGTGTTACTGAAGGGATTCAGTTTTCTTTTAGTTTATGGAGATTTTACATTGTATACTGTATAAAGCGGACACTTGGATCTGATTTCAGAGTCTCTATATTCATGTTATCTTCTCTATTTCGACTAGCAATAGTGTGTCGAAACAGCTCTGCGAGCTGCGAGTTAGTGCTAATTAACTTTATATTGTTATTAGCTGACTCTTTTAAGAGTTTTGTTTGTCATTCGCAATACACACGTTTCTAATTTGTACTTATAGGACTAAACTAAACAAAGCGATTATTCATTTCAACAAAAATTCAATGTCCAGGTTTCACATGAAATACTTCTTTTGAGGCTTTCTGAATGAATGAATAAATAAATAAATGTTTTAGAAAAAGGACCGTGTATTTTTGCTTTTATATGTTTGTGTTCGTCTGTGAGCAGAATAGCTCAAAAGCGAAAATACTGATAGGTACTCGTATATAGCAAACTTCGTGTTCACGTTCAGAATCTTCCAAAGATGCAACACGAAGTTTTTCTCTCTGCCTCAAACAATTCTTTACTACCTGGTACTTTTGCGGGATGTTACTGGCTCTACAGTTTTCATTACAGTACCATATATTTGAGAAACTTGCATGGCAAATAAAACATAAATTTTTAATTGTGTGGGAATTTCCTGTGAAGTTTTCTGCATTCTAAATCTATTTTGTATTATTGTCAAACCGTAGGAAATACAGCAATTCTTGCCGCACAAAAATGTAGAATTCCTTAAAACACAATTTGCTTTATTTATATATTTCATATATATAAGACCTACAATATACACATACATTGACATTTCTGAGATATTCCTTGATATTGATTTGAAATGTAAAAACATATAGGTACTTCTGATAACTAGTAAGGTGTGCGTGTGTGTGTGTGTGTGTGTGTGTGTGTGTGTGTGTGTGTGGATGTAAAGAACGCTCTTCAGAAATCTCGCCTACCAATGTGTATTGAAAGTTCATCTGGATTAACAGGCAGATATAAAAGCTTATTATTGTGTAAGATTGAGTAAGGAAAATCATGTAATTACAATAGATTTATTTTTTTTAAGTGGTATCCATATTAGTTACTGCTCACGAAGGCAGGCAAACGTGGAATATCAAGACCAGCACATTGCGATGCGCTTTTAAACATTTAATGACCATTTATGTAAACATTAAACAACTGAAACTGTTATGCAAACGTTTGACAGAATTAACTTGAAGTAGATACAAGAATAATATTTTCGGAGAAGAGTTGATAGAAGCCATATAAAATAAACGACAGAAAAGCATGTGAATTTAAACATGATATTTTTAAAAAAGTTCTATGTGTGTATGTGAGTCTGTCATCTGTGAACAATGTAATTCAAAACGAAAAGTTGGTCAAATGCCGTATTCGGCGTTCAAATTTCTTCTAGAAATGCGACAAACATTTCAAGGGAATACTAGAATGCCCATTTCGTGGAGAGAGGGGGGGGGAAAGAAAAAAAAGAAAGATTCTCTATTTTGATTAAAATGCCATCCATATATTTAAGATATTTGCTTAATACACATGTGCGCACGGATATTTTTTTTAAAAGTGTGTTTGCGTTGTTTTTATTGTTGATTTTTGTATTCAGGGCTTCAAAACACTTATTTCCATCGGAATCCCACATTGACTGTTTGGTTGGTATGTAATACTTTTTGTAGCTGCTTGGATGCTAGAGAAAATGAGAAGGAAAAAGTATCTTTTGAGTTGCCGCAGGTTAAACATTCCAGAATTCACTACATTTTATTCGAGCCCTTCTGTCCATGACTGCAACTTAATTAGCTACATCCTATGCTCTGAGCTTTTTTTGTTTACTATTTTATCAACAAGCGTAAAATATATTTTGATTTATACAGTCTAAAACTTCATAAGCAGAAAACTGTGCAAAATGAAAAGCTGTACCTTCAAGCTTCACATGTTATTTTCCTCTGTAGTTTACCTCCACACCAGGAAAAAAGTTGGTATTGACATACCTACTTCGGCTTATTGCAAGAATATATTTCACAGAGAATTAAAATAGATTTATGAACAATATATTTTATCATTTCCTCGTTGCACTGACCATTCTGCATTTTTAAGGCATCTCGTTGAAGAAATTTAGTTGGAAATACACGTTTATTGTAATCTAGTTGAGGGCGAGGTGAAATGGTGCGCGTATCATCGACGTCACTACTGTTCCTTTGACAGTGATTAGGCTGAAGAGGCATACCTATCTGATTCTTGTGAAAATGTTCCAATTAACGGAGTCGGGATTGGAAAAAAGATTGCTAGAAAAAGATATATCGACTTGGAAGGTTATAATAACACTAAGGAATTAGTTTTCAGCTCAGCCTGAAGGGTACAATAATACTGCATAAAGCATTTCCGGTAATCGCTGTGATGTGGGTGTAGTATACCTATGTATATGTTCAACCGGAGCAATGATAAGGAAGCCATTGTCGTCAGGTTGAAGTTGACCGTTAGTTGTAGTCGTCCTGCATCCCTTCTCGTGCTTACTGTTTAGATCGTACAGAAGCGTACATTTTGGCGAGTTAAACCGAAACTAAAAATCTTGCAAATCCAAGTGCCTAAACGGAGTTGTATATGCTGCTTTGACAAAGATGATAGCTGTTGTTGAAAGATTTTAATCGGATATTTCTCATCGATGGCAGAAAAACAGAGTGATTATAAGTATTACATTTAATGATACAACAACGCCACCAGAAGCTATAGCCGCACGACGGTCCTCTGGATAAACGTTCTAACCTGGAATACTAAAAGTTCTCCTGGTACTATAGATAATATGTTACTGTAATACGCAAGCAATATTGACGTTCTGGAAAAAAATGTCAGAAATTGTTGACGCTTTTGGTAAATCATATTGGCAGTCCAGTTATGAGATGCCTGAGAGAAAGAAATGAGGATTAAGGACCATCGTGTAAGAATTGAAAAAACGAAGTTAATTGAGTGAATTCTGAGAAAACAGGGGCTACTAAACAGCAAAAACATATTTAATAAGATTAGATAGAACTTCTAAACCAAAAGAGAATGTGAAGAACTTTCGTACAGAGTAAATACAGGGGCAATGGATCTAGAATGTTATACGGCAACGTGGAATTGAATCAGATGATGCAGTATTAATGACTGCAAGAAAATGTAAATAATTGACAAACAAGATAATGTAAAATAAATATATGTAATATAGAAATAATATTAGAGGGTGTTAGCATAAGCTTAGTTATAAGAGAGAATATATAGCTGAAACTGTACGTGTCATAAACGTGAAATCTTTCGCAAGGTTTTTGTGGATAACAGCCAGGGAGCTGGGGAAAACGTATAAAAGAATGTTATTCAGTTAAAAAGACTACCCAAGTCTTAAAAGGGGTGGTGAGTTAATAAAAATGTGAAAGTTAGTGGGGAGTTAGCAGCCTAAGTGAGATACTAGGATAGTTTTATTGGCTCGTGAGAAGAGAGCTACTGAAAGCGGGAAGGCAAGCCAATTAGAGCATAGTTTTAATGCTTAGGCAGAACAGGTGTGTTTGATATATATTTTACGTGAATGCTCTTCAGTTCTCATTTACGGCACAACATAGACAGACGGTTTTCATTTACTGTAAAGCGCAGTTCGTTTAGGTAGAAGTACATTTAGTTTGTTCTCGCCCAGAATTTCGGTATTACAGATTACCTACGTAATAAACGTGATACACGAAATATAAGTTACACGTATAAATGAATGCGTAATACAGTTTCAGCTAGGATCACAAAGAAAAATAATGTGTACGTAAATTATGAAATCTTTGGTAACAGTTTAAATAAATTGCTTAAACTAAAATTTATAAATGTGTTACCTCAGAAATAGTTCCTTTTGCCGTTTACGCCCTGTTAAATGATACTTACTTGACCGAAGAACCCAACTAACGAGTAAGTTTGGATAATATATTAAAACATAACTAATAATAAAAATAATCAGTAATAACGAGTTGTGGAAACATCGCTCAGGAGACTGGAACTAACCAGTCAACGTTGGGAAAGAAATGCCGTTAAGGACAGCTGTGGCGACAACTACATAGTAATGGCATGGGGAATAAAGGGAGGGCAAAGGTCTCTTCTATAAACTTTGTCACGTACCTCTTCTGTTATGTACACTGTTCCCTTTGTTTGGCTGCTGTCGAGAAATAGGCTGCTGCGCGGTACAAACTAATTATTTATTTAACGTGATGATTTAAGTTAATATATTCCAAAGGTATATCATGACCAACTGTTTATATCCTTTTATCACCAGACGTTGCATTGAGGAGTACTGATATATCGCTATTAAAATATGTAGAAAAGGGAAGGAAAAGAACTGCGAAGGTCACATGTTAGCGGGGCAAGATTATAAGAAAGAATATTTAGTTGTTACAGTTGAGGTGCATGGAGAAATAAAGTTGCATTGTGCCTCCTTTGCTTCAGAGTGAGAGAATATGCGTATGCAATTGGCAGAACGAGTCCTTCACAATTTTTTTTTTTTAAAGAAAAAAATACAGTTCCGGAGGCTTGTCAGGACTCCGGCGCTGTGTTCCTTTTTTTCTCCATGTTTTCCAGTTTCCTATATTTCCTTAGTAGACCTTATTATTCTTAACGTTTTCCTTTTACATATACATATACAAACATAGACACATTCACAAACACAGAAACACCCATGCCCAAGGCGGGACTCGAACCCACGATCCTGTGCCCCACGAAGCGCCAAAGCGAGACACTTTAGCGAGCGCGGCCACCGGGATCGGCACAATTTATTCACCACTGTGTGTGTGGGGGGGGGGCCTTCAACTACTGATAATATTGATTTTATTGATTTTACATACATTTAATGGAACACGAGGAAAGATAAAAATAATTCTTTGTGTTACCATAGCATTGCCTGATGTACTTCGGATTCGTGTGTTTTTTTGTTTTATAAAATAGTCGTGTAAACTTTCTTTACAGGTGAGAACTCGCCATCGGTTACCTACTACTAGGAGCGTGATAGAGACGGTATTGCGTCTCGCTGAAAAATTCGATACCGGAATTTCACAAGATATACATGCTTTAGAATCCCCTGAATAAAAAAAATATATATATATAGAAAAAGGTCTGCGCGCGCGTGTGTCCCTAGACAGGATAGCTCAAACACGAGAAGTAGGTTTAATATGTATCAAACTTGATAATTAACTTCAGCATCTTCCAAGGAACATTTTCAAGAAAACCCCACCATCCTAAACTAACCTCCACATAGAAAAATTTTGGAAAATTTTATTTTTTTCAACAAAAAAGAAAGATCTAACGATTTTGATTAAAATATAATATATATATATATATATATATATATATATATATATATATATACACAACAAATAATGTATATATAGAATTTTCTGGGAATACCTGTGAAGAATAGGTCTTCATTCTCTATGAGATTTTCATAACTGGTAAACCGTAAGAGACAGGAAAAAAAAAAAAAAAAGACACAGAAAACGGTAGTTCTTAAAACACAACTTATAACATATACATTCTTTGTGGAGTTAACCATTTCCGTGATATTCCTTGTTATTGATTTCAGTTTTAAAATACTTAAATATTTATCTAATAGGAATTTGTCATCCTGTCACTCGTTTTACTCCTGGGCATGCCAAGAGAACCGATTTCAATCACATAGCGACAAGGTTTAGCCTAATGTATTCCTTTATTTCCCTTCTGCTTATAAGGAACTAACTACTGAAACCACATCTGCTAATGTTTAACTCGATTCACACGAAGAATAGGCTTTTGTAAGAATAGTTTGTTACAGAATAGATAATTGTAAGTTTCAGACATACTTCTCTGCTTCCCATAGAGTTAAAATGACCTGGGACCTATAGATATCAATAATATTTTCCGTACTATGCAGAGTGGCACATTTTGACACACATTTTCATTGCGGGTAACATTTCCGTAAACCTGAAAAGTAAATTTACTACACTTTTGTAGCGAGTGAAACGCGAGATTAATGGGCACGTATGCGTGTGTGTCCATCACTAGCCGCTGCTGCAAGCCTGCGATAACTTGATATCTTATCGTCACATACAAAGCTCTTGCTGTCTTTCGTTTAACAAATACCACGGGTAGGGAAATAAAAATATCTGGCCTCATTTCAGGAAGCGGCTTTGAATATCGTTATAGAATATTTCCGTAGCCTAGGAATTACTAAAATTATGTGGTTTGTGGTTTTTTGCACAGGTACACGCAGTTTATTATATTTATGTGGATCACAAAACCGCAACAAATTAGAAATTTACCTTGTGCCTATAGTCATCCTCCAATGGCGTATAGTTCTAGTGTTTTCATGGCATGTTGAACTCTCACCCCAGGCATGTATGACTTAGTTGGATACAAGCAGAAATAACCTTCATAGCCCAAGTTTGAGGGGTTGTTTAAAATTATTTTACCCTATTTGTTTCAGTAGACCTCAAAACGCATATTTACAGTGAAATGCAGCACTTTATCTCTGTAGGTAGATAGTGAGAATTAAAGCTTGGTAATAAAAGGACATAATAAAAGAGAAACAAATAAAAAAACTGACACTTGGCTTTCACTTATATGACTTTCACTCACATGACTTTTCTCTCACTGGTCTGCAAACAGACTTCTTACAAAATATTATTCTTCTTTCTACACCATGCTAATTGGGATAAGAATTAGCAGAATGTACTTATTACTTAGTTTCTTATAAGTAGAAGGGAACTAAAGGAATGCGCTGCGCTAAAGTGATAGTCAAATGCTTTAAAAGCTATCGTTATGCGATTGTCATAACGAGTGTCTTCATCTTGTCGATAATTCACGACCGGAGTGAATTGTCCTAAGAGGCGAAAACACGAGTAGCGTGTTTGATAAGACAATTCAACGAAATAGACTAATAATAATGTATAATATATAGGAAGAGAAATTTTATCAGGTTGTGATTGTATTTCTGGTATTAGTTCTCAAATGGTAGATGACACATTCGACCATGTTCATTTATCGAATGCTTTTTCTGTTCTTTCTTCACTGCCTCCTGAATTATGATATAGCCGACCGTGTCTACACCCAATGTAAGAATATCGATAGGAACAATAGAAGTAGGAAACAATTATTTTTCTTCAGCTTTTAATAAGTTATACATGAAATGGGAACAAACGTTATTTTATTTGAGGTTATTGTACTCATCTCATACATTAGAAATACAAACACTGATTATTCCCCCCCCCCTTTTTTTCTAAATGCATTATGAATTGGATGAAAATTTAAATATAAATTGTAACTGAATTAATCGAAATTCAATTGTGGAACTGACGGTTATTAAAAGTTACGGTTGGCTGCCTGAATTGTCACCTTGTTACTAATAGCCAGCACAGAGATTAAACAAACCAACGTTAGGTGGGTTAAGATTTCAAAAAATGAACATCAGCTGCGAAAAGATTTTTCAACAATATCGCTCCAGTCAGATGACCACGATTGGTTGAAATAACCTAATCTCGGCCATTCCATTGGCGCTTTAATAGTGAAGTTGAATTGTGATTGAAATCCGCTTCTTTTCTTGGCCAGGAGTAGAACATAGTAGAAACGGACACCTCCTATCTGAGTAAAATATGAGTAATTTAAAATTAACCTAAGAGGTGAAAACATGAGTATGTCAATTCCTGACCATACAAATAAAGGAACTTCAGTCACATAGCAACCATCTTTTGACTATCGCTTTAACCTATGGTACTTATTTCGCTTTTACTTACAAGGAAACAAGTAATAAAACTATTTCTGCTAATGTTTCATTGATTAGCATGAATTAAATATAAGTATAAGCTTTTTAATAATAATTTGTTGCAGTGATATAGAGAAAGTCATGTAACTGGAACACATCAGACTTTTCAAATATGCTTTTTGCTCTCTCTACACGTACTGTGTACATAGTTTATAGAGAAGATATTGCATTCCACCCAAAAAATCGATACCGAGATTTCACCGGAAATGCATGATTTGGGTCCCCTTGAATAAAAAAAACATTTTTAGAAAAAGGTCTGTGTGTGTCTGTGGACAGCATACCTCAAAAACGAAAAGACCATTGAATAGCAAACTTGGTATTTAAGTTTGGTATCTTCCAAGGATGTAACACGAAGATTTTCAAGCAACTACGCTTTTCATGGAAAACATTTCGAAAATTTTTATTTTCTCAAAAATTGCACTAACAATTTTGATTAAAATATCTTATATTAAAGATATTTACCCGACAAATAAAATGTATATCTTGTATTTTCTGGGAATAGCCTCTGAAGACTACTTTATTCTGGATGAATTTTACGAATTTTTGCATAACTGCTAAACCGTAAGGGATGGGCAAAAACTTACCACACAAAAATATAGAGCACGTTAAAACACACACTTTATGTTATATACATTTTTTCGTAGAGTTGAACGTTTTTTAGATATTCCTTGTTTTTGGTTTCAGCTTTGAAAAATTTATACTTTTCTCATACAATAATTTGTCAACTCCTGTCCATACAATAAAGGAACTTCAGTCACATAGTAACCAGATTTTGATTATCACTTTAACCTATGATACACCCTTATTTCGTTTCTACTTACAAGGAAGCAAGTAATAAGACTATTTTTGCTATTTTTTCTCGATTAGTATGAAGTAAATAGAAGCATAAGCCTTTTAACAATAATTTGCGGAAGAGACGTAAAGAAAGTCATGTGAATGGAACACATCAGTTTTATTTTTTGGATTTGGGTGGTCTCAAAACCTATATTTCGGGTGAAATCTCGGCTTCGAGTTTTTGAGTGCAATACAATATCTTCTCTATACACAATGTACATAGTACGTGTAGAGAAAGTAAAAATACTGATTTTTGAATTGCGCAATTGAGAAAAAATTCATATTATATGCTTGGATAAATAATGTGCTGTACAATATCTTTATTCTAAAATCTCATTTTTCACGATATGAGTTTTAGTCCCACAGTGCTTCACGAGCACAGTGTAAATATTATTGCCAAATACATAAGAATGTCATAATTTCACTCATTGCTGGCTTGGCTTAAACTGGGCTACACGACTTCATATAGCTATATCCACTATCTTAGTTTTCGTTGGAACTGTTGGTTTTTGTTTTGTTTTTATTGTATGTTCCACTTACACCCCCCCTCCCCCGCCGTTAACTTCTGTTTTCTCTACGTGTTTTATTCATTAGAAAAGAAAACACACACACACTCCCACACACACACACACACACACACACACACACACACACACACATTCTGTTTCTTATACTTCTATGATCTGGATAAACTCTTGGCTAGAGAAAAATTCCCACCGCTCAGCGGGAATCGAACCCAAGACTGCTCGCACAACAGGCAGGCGCTCTATCGACTGAACTACGGGCCAGTCAAGTGCTGTTATTATTGTCGCTTAGAAATGCTGTTCTCTTCTTTAATTTACGAACCCCTCCCCCTCATTTTATACTGTCTTATTATTTGTTTTTTTAAATCACATTTTTCGTATGTTTCATTACAGTGCGTAATACCCATATTTGGAAGTAATGAATTATGTTTTCTTAGATCAATAGCATTCCAAGACCAAAGTATGGAAGAAAATAATATATTCACAGAAATAATTAATTCTACACAGAAATAGCATGTTTAGGTAATTATTTGATGAACAGAAATGAATGGTGGATCTTTAAAAGTGGGTACATCACAGTAGCTATATAATAATTTATTAAAAATGTAGAAGGAAATCTGTCCCCGTGCATTTGTTATTTGCTTTTGCTTGGTGAAAGCGTCTCCGAGCGCGCTCGATTATGTATGTGTGCGCGTAGTGTGTGTTCGTGCAAGCGTGTGGATTAGCGCACCATTTAGTGCATACGAACCAATATTTCCACATATGTTGTCAAATGTTCACATTTATTTTTTTTCTTTGATTTTTTGTTGTTATTTATTCTGGTGAGGTAATTGGAATCAAATTGCCATGGCTTTTTGAATGAATAATTAATTGCATATGCATGGTAAATTTTATGACGAATGTAAATGGTACAGAATTCACTGATTGGAGCCTTCGTTATTGCACCAAAACTATCATATGATGCGTATAATCCGGCCTTTGTACGTAATTCAAGCGAAACATTTTTACTAAATGGACGAGTTTCTTGGTTATATTCTCATGGACCTGAGATTCAGGTAAAAGAGGTGGATGGGGCTGGATGTGAGACAATTGCAGGTCTTAGAGCACTCTTTTTGCAAAGTACAAAAGTCATCTACCTACCTTTCGTTTACTCTTAGAATAGTGCTCCTTAATTGTGTAAAATAGAACTACCATATACATCTCATGATCTTATCTACAGTTTATACGTTTTTCGGAATGCGATAAAGCCTTTGATCAGGTAAATAGAAACAGTTCACATTATGGAAAGATATCGGGTGTCCCATTCACATATCTTTCTGTACCTACCTATTCTGTAACAAACTATTAATTGCAAAGCTTATTCTTCTATTTATTTCATGCTAATCAAGATTAAACATTAGCAGAAATGATCTCATTATTAAGTTCCTTATAATAGAGGAGAAATAAGGGAATATACCAAACTAAACCAATAGTCAAACTGAGATTTCACCGGAAATACACGTCGAGTCCCTTAAAAATTCTGATGTGTTTCATGCATATGCCTTTCTCTACCTGCTTTACAAACAAGCGTCCTAAAAGTTAATTCTTCTTTCCACTTGATGCTAATCGAGATAAACATTAGCAGAATGGTCTTATTACCAAGCTCCTTATAAGTAGAAGTGCACTAAGTGATAGAGTACGCTAAAGCGATACTCAAATGTTTTAAAAGCTGTTGCTATGCGATTGTGATTGAAATTCGCTTCTTTGCAGGCCAGGAGTAAAACAAAAGAAAACGGACAACTTCTTGTTGGAGAAAAGTATATATGTTTGTCGTTGTTATCTCGTTGTGTTGCCAGTATGTCACTGTCATGTTAGTCTACCTTGGAGTTTGGTCAAGGATTAGCACCCGTGAAATACTCTATAAATAATCATATACATACCTATGAAGAGTCCATTGTTGCACCGGCTATGCTCGTTTCTGTAGAACACAAGTTGTCTCTTACCCACGGAGGAAAAGAATAACTTGGGGTAGACTCAAGAAAAGACATATTTCACTTGATTTCACTAAAAATGAATACTTTTATTTTTCGTTGTTACTTGTTGAGGCACTAACCCTACGAGCGACTCCCGACATAAAAGTTCTTGAAAACGATGACATAATAATACTACGTACTAATTTCTGCTATTGCTGAGTTCTTGTCCACGGTCGTCACACAGAATATGTTGCAATAGCAACAATAATCTCTATCACCTTCAGAATCGCAATAAAGGTAACAATAAGAGTAACATTTGCAGTCGCAGTAACTTTAAGCTTCACCATCAGCGTAACATTCATGCTAAGAATTGCAGTCAGAGTAACATTCACGATAACGATAACCTGATTTCTTATACACGCATCGCTTAAATACCTATAATCTTCAATATTGCACTCCTTCCTGATTGGCTCAAAAGCAGCGCGAAAAATACGTGTCACGTGACTAACTTGGTAAATTGCATTCAACCCACGTAACCATTCTTTATAATGAAAAAGTTCCGGGTTCCAAGGAATTTGGTAAATAAAATTTCTTTAACATTCAACCTGTTACTTGTGTCTCTGATGCTCTAAAAATCTTGCTCCACAAAGGCAATTGTGTCTCTAGCATTAACAAAGCAAATTACGTTGGTGAACATTATAGAAGCTTCTGCACCCTAAGGTTCTACGTTCTACTGAAGCAGATATTTCTTATATTAAACCTCTACAAAACTAATAATTAAACTAATAAAATACGTACACAGCAGAGAATGTAGGAAGAATACATTATAATTTTGTTGAACTTTGTGATGGCATCTCTGTCTTCAGCACTTTTTATACACTAAACATTTAAACAGTATTACTCTTTGCAGCTCCATATCTTTAAGGAATAAATAAAATACTATATAGAATCAGATTGTATTACCAGTAGAAGTCTGAAAGAGCAATTTAGTTTGAAAAATTCAGACCATGACAAGGATTTGAGGCTTGAATCTCAGCCCTCTTCAGAAGCTAGTGCTCTTTGAAACTGGTTGCCTCACTAAATCGAATCATGATTTCGATGAGGGTAATCAGAACGAGTTACAATGTTTGAAATATAGTGACAGTTTAGAAATTCATTCAAAACTGCTGATAACTACACTTTGCTCCGATACGACTTGCTTGGTGGGTGTAAGTTATTCGACGTTAGGATAATAAATGAACAGTGGGGCTGTAGAGTAATGAAACTATCCATAAAAATCTGATGTGTTACACTCACATGACTTTCTCGAGCTCTCTACAAACGTCTTACAAAAGATTATTCTCCTTTCTTCACAATACTAATCGAGATAAGCATTAGCAGACTGTTCTTATTATTTAGTTCCTTATAAGTAGAAGGAAAATAAGGGAATGCACTAGGCTAAAGTGATATTCAAATGTTTGAAAAGCTATTATTATGCGATTGTCATTGTAAATAGCTTCTTTGCTTGGTCAGGAGTAGAGCAAAAGAAAAACGGACGCTTCATGTCTGAGAAAATTAAGTATAAGTACTCCACAATTGAAACCAATAAAAAGGAATAACTTGGAAACATTTACTTCCACAAAAGAAAAAAAAAAAAAAAAAAAAAAAAAAAAAAAAAAAAAAAAAAACGTAAAGGACATCAAGTGTGTGTTTTGACGAGATCTTCATTTTTTGTGTATCTCTTATGGTTTAGCACTTAAGCAAAATTCGGCAAAAATTCACCCAGAATAAAGAGGTCTTCAGGGGCTATTCCCAGAAAATTCAAGATATATATTTTATTTGGGATGTAAATAACTTTGATATACGGGTTTTAATCAATATCATTAGAGTCATTTTTAAGAAAATCAAAATTTTCGAAAATGTTTCCATGTTAAGAGTACTTTATGGTAGAGGGATTTCCTTGAAAATCTTCGAGTTGCATCCTTGGAAGATACTAAACCTAAATACCAAGTTTGGTATTTAGGGGTCTTTTCGTTTTTCAACTATGTTGTCCACACACACACACACACACACACACACACACACGGACCTTTTCTAAAAATACTTTTTTCGGACTCAAGGGACCCCAAAAAACATATATTTCTGGTGAAATTTCGACATCGAATTTTTGGGTGGAATACAATACTTCTCTATCCCTATGTACATTGTACATATGGGGCTAGAGAAAGTAAAAATATAGAAAATGTTTGTGGCTTTTACGACATTTCTAAATATGATTAACACATACCTAATACGTTCTCAAATGACAGCTGTGTGACCGTCAATCAAGAATCAATATTTTGTCACGTGCTGCGTGTAGCACGGTATCTTAATCATAAATGGCATGTACAGCGAGGCAATTAGGCATAACGCACGCTCAGGTAATTAGTATGGTAGTCCAATTGCTATGATCAAGATAGCACCTCGTCTGCCTCTCAGTAAATATCACAGTAACTCACCAGAACTGCTAAGTGTTTCTTTAGCGCTGAAATAAATTCTTCGTCAATATTAGTAGTATATTCAGACAGAAAATGTTTTGATTCAGACCTTAGAAAGGCGAAACGCCATTTTTATTTTCTCTACACGTACTATATACATTGTGTATAAAGAGGGTATCGCATTCCACCCAAAAAGTCGATAGCCAGGTTTCACCGGAAATATATGTTCTGAGACACCCTGAATCCAAAAATAAGCATTTTTAGAAAAATGTCCATGTGTGTATCTGTGTGTGTGTGTGTGTGTGTGTGTGTATGTCTCTGAGCAGCATAGCTCAAAAACGAAAAGTCCTTTAAATACTAAACTTGGTATTTAAGTTGAGTATCTTCCATGGTTGCGACACGAAGATTTTCAAGAAAATCCCCCACTCCCAACTACCCTTTACATGAACACATTTTTGAACAGTTTATTTTTCACAATTTGATTTAAAATGTTGTATACTAAAGTTATTTATATCCCTAATAAAATGTATATTTTGAATTTTCTGGGAATAGCCTTCGAAAACATCTTTATTCTAAATGAATGTTGCGTAACTGGTAAACTATAAGAGATAGACAAAAGCTTACTACATAAAAAATGTAGATCATGTTAAAACGCACAATTGATGTATTCTTCGTGGAATTGACCATTTCCGAGATATTCCATGTTTGTTTATATTTATTTGTTTCAGCTTTTAAATACTTAAACTTTTCTCACACGAAAAGTTGTAAACTCCTTACCCTGCATAGAAACCGTTTTCAACCACATGGCAACCAGCTTTTAAAAGATTTGACTATCGTTTTAGCCTAGTGTATTCTCTTATTTTCCTTCTACTTGCATGAAAGCAAGTAATAAGGCGGTTTCTGCTAATGTTTATCTCGATTATCATAAAGTATATAGAAGAATTTGTTAAAGCGATGCAGAGAAACCCATATGAATGGAACACAGATTTTTTTTTACTTTCTCTACTTAGTGCACAGTATATAGGTAAAGAAGGTATTGCACTCCAACCAAAACTTCGATACCGAGATTTCACCAGAAATATACGTTTTATGGACTCTTGTATAAAAATAATTTTAGAAATAGGTAAGCACACGCGCAAGCGTCCATGTGTCTGTGAGCACAATTAAACTCAAAAACGAAAATTCGAAAGATACCAAAAACGGCTCTAACGGTTTTGATTAAAATACCAAGTATTAAAGAAATTTAATAGACAAATAAAATTCATAGCTTTAAATTTATGGAAATAGCATCTAAAGACCTCTTCATTCTGAAAGGCTTTTGCATAACTTTTAAACCTCAAAAACTTACTACAGAGAAATGTACATCTCTTTAAAACACGCCAATATATGTCTATATATTTTTTTTCGTAGAGTTGAAAATTTACGAGATATCTTGGTGTTTTTGTTTGATTTAAAATACTTAAACTTTACCCATTTGGGAGTTTATCATCTCGTGGGCCACGCAAAGAAATGCATTTCAATCATATAGTAACCAGCATTTAAAAAATTGGACACTATTATGGACCTATATTTCACCTACACCACATACTTATAAGAACTAAGTAATAAGACTGTTTCTGCTAAGGTTTATTCGATTAATATGAAGCAGATGTGATTGAACTGTGCTCCTTTAGCATGACCGGGAGTGAAACAAGAGAAAACCATACGACAACTTTCTGTTTAACAAAACTATAAATATTTTAAAATTGAAGCAAATAACGAGGAATATCTCGGAAGTGCTTAGCTGTACAACAAAAAGTGTGTTCAGATGAGTTTTTGTCTAGCTCTTAGGGTTTACCAGTTGTGCAAAGCTAATTCAGAATGAAGAGGATTTCAGAGACTATTCTACCGAACTTCAAGTTATACATTTTATTTTTCAAGTAACTATATTTTGTATGCGGTATTTTAATCAAAATTATTAGAGCCGTGTTTGAGAAAATCAACATTTTTGAAAAGTTTTCCTCGTAAAGGGAAGTTTGTGTGTGTTTTTTTTTTTTATAATTATATTATTAAAACAGTAACGGAGTCTGATCAAGACTCCGGTACTGTATCCCTATTTACATTTCCCCCCGTAGGTTTTACTGATTGCTGGTTTACTGGTTTTACTGTTTCTTTTACAAACATACACATTGCACAAACATATAACATCCATGCCCAAGTCGGGACTCGAACCCACGATCCCCTGCCCACGAAGCACCAAAGCGAGACGCTTTAGCGAGTGTGGCCATGGGGACCGGCAGTGTAGGGAAATACAAGTTTTGTATTTAGTAGAATTTTCGTTTTTGAGTTATGATCTTCACATACACACACTGTCTTTCTCTCTCTCTCTCTCTCTCTCTCTCTCTCT
This sequence comes from Hymenopus coronatus, assembly GCA_030762935.1. Classification (NCBI taxonomy): domain Eukaryota; kingdom Metazoa; phylum Arthropoda; class Insecta; order Mantodea; family Hymenopodidae; genus Hymenopus; species Hymenopus coronatus. The sequence continues at coordinate 88,608,141 of CM060894.1, read as the reverse complement.
CTCTCTCTCTCTCTCACACACATACACACACGCCAGAGTTTTTTCTAAAAAATCATTTTTATTGAGGAGTTCCTAAAATGTGTATTGCGATGAAATCTCGGTATCGAATTTTTTGGCTGAATAGAATACTTTCTCTATCTGTGTACTATGTATGAAGAAGAAAGCAAAAATTGTTTAACCTCAAATCTTAGACAGGTGCACAATTTTCTCGCTAGGTGACTAGAAGGGTGAACCCTCGAGCGGAGTTACTTGTAAAAGTATATAATATAAACTTCCAATGTATTTATGATTTGTTGAGAATAATCATCGTTGCTATTACATGGGTAAAATGGAATAATATATTTTCTTCTTCTCCAATTGGAAAGGTTTAATTGGGTACTGTAGTTATTGTATCAGAAACGTTGAATGCAGACAGAATGTGAGAAGTGATGTTTGGGATGTTTTTTATAACTGCCTTTCACTTAAATGAGTACACAATTTGATTCCTGCGCACTCTTGGTTGTCGTGAATGTTTTAACAAATGCCAGATGATGTTGAAGCTGCAGAGCTTATTGGAATAATTTTTAGAATAGCTATGTGTGTATACACGTAGAAGTACGCTGGATTCCATACGCATTCGGTTAAATGGGAGCGTTGTAACATCTCTATACAGCATTTCTTTATATCCTTTGTGCATCAAATATATGGAACTGGTGATATTACGAACACGAATTTTGTTAATGAGATTTTTGTCACAAGGGTAAAACAGGTGTTTGTTTGTATCTTCTCGTTCACCTCTGAAACTATAAAACTAACTTTTTACCCTTTCATATTTTTAAGTCCTGCAACTATCATTAAAGCTACACATCGATAGTATCTGTCTAAGTATTTGTCTCTTTAAGGAACCATAAACTGACAATAAAATGTATTTATTTATGGATTTCTCTTTCTCTCTATTCGTTTTTGTATAATTTATACAGTTTTTACCAAATCAGCTATTTTCACGAGTTTAAGAACACCATTTAAAGCTCTCAGGCGTCACAAACTCGCTTGATTTTGTACATAGCCAAGCAGGCTTGCTCCGTGAATGATGTGGATTGTCTCTCTTTCTGTATAGTGCGTGGTGTTAGTTTATAATCTCGGGAACATAGAGCAACGCAAGCCATCCGTTCATGCCCGCCTATGAAGAATCGTTTTTATTTATAGAAAGCGGCGGAATAAGCGTTTAGTTTGCGATAAAGTTCTATGCTCAGAAAATTCAATTTGCAGCAACCAACCCATGCAAGTGAGTATGAGGGTTACCAAGAAGAATGTGTATTTCAAACCGTGTTCGATACCGAGTTGCCAGTTCATGTTCATTGTATAAATGTGAAAGTTTTTGGTTACAAATCACTTCTCATACTGTGGGCAATGTAGTGTGATTACAGTGGTATTGGTCAAGCTTCTTGTTTCATTATGTTATTACTGTGTTAATTAGTAATATTATCAATACTTTGCAATGGCGTTACGACTAACAAACTTATGAAAGTATGTAAATTCGAAGTGTAAATACTAATGCAAAAGACATAATAGAGCAATTGTTCTTACCAACCGTGAACTAACAATAAATATATTAACCTGTGAACGGAGGATTACATATTTCAAAAGCAAAGTGTTGCATACTGACACAGCACTGAAGGACTTACCTGGGTGGTCTAAAAAGTTCTCGGCCCGATAGTGAAAAACGACAATTCATACTTTCAAAGTAGTTTTATTTTTCAACATAATCTCTTCTAATATCAATGCATTTTATCAGCGGTATTCCAATGCTATTATACCCTCTTTGTAGTGTTCCTCTGGAAGTGCTGCAAAGTACCCATTTACAGCCGCAATTGCTTCTTCATTGGACGAAAAGCACCTACCAGCGAGGAATTTCTTCAGTTTTGGAAACAGATGGAAGTCCGAGGGAGCCAAATCTGAGGAATAGGGTGGATGTTCCAGCACTTCATGGTGCAGATCTCTCAATTTCCCCATTTCCAAAACACTTTTGTGGGCAGGTGCATTATCCTGATGGAATTTTTTTCTTCTTTTTTAATCCGGGTCTGTTTTCATAAATGCTTGCATTCAGTTTGGTTAGAAGTTGAGAGTAGTATTCTCCAGTAATGGTTTTACCTTTTTCGAGATAGTCAATCAACAAAATTCCTTTGGCATCCCAAAACACGCCATGATCTTTCCCACCGATACCACCATCGCCGCCTTCTTTGGAGCTGAAGAACCAGCTTCTGTCCACGGCCTCGACCACTGCTTGGATTCAGGTGTGTAGTGGTGAATCCATGTTTCATCCATTGTGACGAATCGGCGCAAAAAGTCACTTCTGTTCTTCTGAAAATGCGCCAAGCACTTTTAGAAAGTGTCGTGTGAATACGTTTGTTATCCACAGTGAGGATACGTGGCACCCATTTTGCGCAAATATTTTTCATGTTTAATTCCTGATGCAATACGTTCCTTTGAAATTCCAAGAGCATTAGGAATTTCACGCACCTTTGAACGCCGATCTTCCAAAATCATGTCATGTATTTTTTCAATGATTTCCGGCGTGTTTACAGTTTTTGGACGTCCCTCGCGTGGATCGTCTTGGACGCTTTCACGGCCATGTTTAAAATCGACCTGCCATCTCTTCACAGTGGAAACTGAATGTGAAGAGTCACCATACACATTTACAATCTGCAAATGAATTTTTGTAGGTGATAAACCTTCTTTTCGAAGAACTTTATCACAGCACGATATTCGAATTTCTCCATTCTCAAAGCAATGCGCACTTCCACTGCTTCAAACAGCTGCCTACAGTCATCTATTGCCTAGAATAACTTGTAATATTACATAGGGTCCATTAACATGTGTACCAATGTAAGGGGAAAAAAAAAACATGCAAGTAGTGCGGCGATCTCTGGGTGAGGCCGAGAACCTTTCAGGCCACCTCATATGTGTTCTTGCTTTCCGTGTAGTTGTTCGCACAATGGACGATTCGCAGGATCATAATGAAAATTGGCTCTCTTTACTTTACTCAAAGGGTAACCAGTTGGTCACTCCTGTTCTAAGTCTAAGGGTTATACAATAGCTATACTCTCGAGGTCAGAGCATATGCGAGTGAAATTATTAATTCAATTTCAATATACAATGAACAGACTCGTGGATTAATTGGACAACGTCTATAGAATAATCACTGTTAGAAATAGCAAGAGGAAACCAATTATGTTATATTTTGCTCCTCAGGATCATTCATTACTCTGTGGTGATAAATATACATAGTCTTATGAAAGTCGTATGAAAGACTGCAATGAAGGCATCTATTAAGTGTAGCCACTTAGACTGAACAAAATTAACAGGGTTAATTAAAAACAGCGATTAAAAACAGGGTGCAGAGCGTGAGTTAAATGTTGTGTTGCTATCTCATAATCAGCAGCCCTATTACGTGTATATAATAAGAGTTAAATCAGAGCAGAGTGAAATAGCTTGTTTTTCAAATTGAAAGCCTGTAACTAAGAAATCGCTATGTTCCTTTTGATAAAGAATTATCATTTAAGTGATCAATACAGCACACTGCATTGCTAAGGTGTGTTTCAGTATTGTTTCACAAGATAAGTGGTCTAAACTGCGGCAAGACTGGCCAAAAGTTGACTTGTCAACAACTAACGAAAATGTGACACATCGATAATGAAACAATGTGTCTACACCTGCTTACACAAAGGACACCAGTTAGTGTTTCACTGCTCATTCATTAATGACGTGATGCTTTTCGTTGCCTTATGATGAGAAATCGATGCTTCACAACAACCGAAACCGGCCACATTATTGGCCCTCCCCTGAGGAAACACAGCCACAAACAGATGATGCTAAATATCTGGTGGACCTCGACAAGAATCATCGATTATCTGCTTCTGCGGCAAACAGAATCTATCACAGCTCAGATACAGAGGCAGCTTAGCTGAACTGAGTAGATGAATTTTTTTTTTGGTTAATATGCTTATCTTACAATATATATATATACTATACTACTTGTGTAAGGGGCACTGAAATTTTGAATACAAATCGGTCAAAAATTGAAAATCGCTTTTCTATAGCAAATGGTTGTTGGAATATTTGGGAATCAACACTTAGCCTCCCTTGCTTTGGACTCTACATCCACCTAAAGACAGTACAACACACATGTTCTTAGCATACTAGTTAATAAAACAGCGTTTTTTGTCCTTCATTATTTTTTTTTTCATAACTACATTTTCACTCATTCAAAACATCCCACTCATCTCAGTTTTTATTTAAATACAACTAAATTTTCCCAGATTGTGTAAACGTATCTATGGGTCATTCCATGTCAAATCAACACATATGTTACCTCCCCATCTCACACCTACTTTGAGGATATAAAATTACATCAAAATCTGAGATATTGACGTAAAATGTTTATTTAAAGTGCGTTGATTTGACATGGAATGGCCCCTATTGTAATAAATTATCCTAACACCAATCGTAATTTTTCCAAAAAACATGCTTATGAAAATGATTAATTTTAGAGGCCAAGTTTCTAACTTTTCCTATTTGAATAATATTTCGTATTCATAAAAAGCTAAATTAAATACAGAAATTTGAAAGTTCTCTCCCAGAATTCCATAAAATAGGCATCCAATGGTAAACTGCACCTGCCTGCTTCTCAGGTCTTTCACCAGTGGATTGTAATCTTATGTTTTGTGAAAACTTTGCTGAACCTGTACAGTGTCTTTCATTCAAACCCTGCTACCAAAAGGATAATCGTTAATAATTGTAAAGGACTGTACATTTATCCTGAGCCCATTTGGATACCCTACTTGTTTCCAAGCAATACTTTTCTAAAGGAACTCGCAAGGGTTACGCAGCCCCAGATATTGAAAGCTTCAGTTCTCATTTTTACTTTCTATACCTTATGTACTTTTTACAAAGTAAATAGAGAAGATATTTCACCCAAAAGCTCGATTAAACCGAAAATACATGTTTAGTACGTGCTTTGAGATCCCTGAATAAAGAAAGTTAGAAAATGGACCTATGTGTTTGTGGATTTATGAACTAAAAAACGAAAAATTCATTAAATTCCAAACCTGATATTTAAGTTCAGCATCTCCCTCAATGTGACACGTAGATTAATATGAAAATCCCTCACCCCAACTAACCTTTTTAGAAATATTTTATTTTCTCAAAAGTGGATCTCACGATTTTGATAAACATACCATTTTATTCAACACAAATAAATGTGTATCTTGAATTTTCACATTATGTATATACATGGAATTAAACATTTCCGAGGTACTTCTTGTTATTTATTTCAATTTTAAAATACTTAAACGTTTCTCAAACTTTTCCTGTTTCTTTTGTCTTACTCCTGGACTTGCAAAGAGAACCGAACTTCAATCACATAGCGACAGCTTTGACTATCGATTTTGCCTTCCGTTATTTACCTTATACTTATAGGTAACTAAGTAATAAGAAATTTCTCGTAATGTTTATTTTGATTAGCACGACATAGATTGAAGAATATGCTTTCGTAAGAATAGTTTGTTGCAGAATAGATAGAGAAATTCATGTGAATGGCGCACATCAGATTATTTAGTCAAAAGACCATGTGTGAAAATAAGAAAATAGGAACAACCTGGGTGTTACAGAACTGCAGTATTGTTGTTGAAAAACACTGTGTGATGTGTGTGTGTGTACATGCGTGCGTGCGCGTGTAATGCAATATATGGTCATTTCTGCCCTATGTGAATGTAAGGCAGTGCAACATAAATGTCCTCTCACCTAGATGGCCGGGGTTGAATCCCAAGCGACCGCATGTGAGATTTGTGGTGGACAAAACGGCGCTGGGGCGGGTTTTCTCCGGGTACTCCGGTTTCCCCCGCCATCGCATTCCACCGGTGCTCCATCATCATTCATGTATCATCAGTGTCACCGCCTGCGGTGCCATTAGTAGTTAAAGCGGGCGTTAAACATTACCAAAAAAAAAAAAACATAAATGTGTGATATATGTAGTTGTGTTTAATCTACGATAGGGATGATGGCCACATCTTGGACTCGTATTTTGAAAAAAACCTGCAGAAAATAACTAAACAAGGTTGCGTATAAAATTAACACATCTCTCTTTCTCATGCAAAATAATATAGGTAAGTTCTTGGCGTTAGAATAAACTCGCAAAGAAAACATAGCAAGACAGGTTAAAGAGGAAAACTGGGCATGCTCAGCCAAGAGGACAGCTTCCCTGTCTGTCTTTGCTGCTAATTGACTCGCAAACTTTGTTGTTAATGTCTTAACAAGGTTGCAGCTCCGACACAACTTATCCATTTACACATCTCACCTCACTTCTTCCCTCATCTTCTTAATGGAAATAGTTATCCGTGGCGTTGGAGAATCAGGTATGCCAACACTTGCATACTTGACTCAACTTCTCAAGCGGAAATTGAATACGGATTCACCAAATTCTCTTCTATATTGGAGGGTTAGCTCTTCGTTTACTCCCATTATTGGTTTGCTCTCCTTCTCACGTCACTAAATGAAGGAGTCTCTTTATGAACCTCTCGAAATCTAGAAAATGTTGGGATTGTAACGGAAAATCACGTGTAAATGGCACAATCAACAATTCATGGTTAAAAAAATAAAGAGATAATATTTTCTTAAAACTGTTGCTGATCAATATTCTGTGTTTCTCCGTGCCTGTGTAATAGATAAAGTTGTGAGAGAACTCGATTTGTTTTCGCTCATAATCAAAAAGTTATGGATAGTGATAATTTGGGATGAGTTATGGAAGAGAGGAAACAGAAAACTGCAGTGATAATTTGTTAATTACGCGTCAAGCTACGCAAGGTGCCATAGTATGAATAAAAAAGGTTCCAAAAAACCTTGCATCTCGAAAAGTGGATAGCATGGTGTGGAACAATTGACTGGCCGCCGAGATCATCGATTTGACGTCGTGTAATAATGAATGATCCTGCAACCTTACGCTTTCACAGATTCTCGATCTTCAGCGAGTGAAGCTGAGAAACGGGATTTCGGACAATCCACAGTAAACCTGACAAAGTTTTGTCTTCTGTTATTACAAATACACTGTATATAAAGTAGGATTAATTTATTCACCCAAAATAGCCCTCTTCATTTCTATTAATCTCCGCCCTCTGATTAGGAAATTAACCCTCACACTCTGCAATTTCTCCGGAGAAATGAAAGCAGTTTTTCGCGATACTATGTTTAAGTTTGTCTAAAGTGTGTGTGTGTGTGTGTGTGTGTGTGTGTGTGTGTGTGTGTGTGTGTGTGTATATGTGTGTGTATATGTGTGTGTGTCTGAATTTTTCTTACAATGGCATCCAGAGATAATAACCGAAGGGGGAATCGTGGGGGGTCAAATGAGGTTAGTGACGAATATCTCCAATACTTCATGAACTGTTGGACTAACATAGTAAAATTAATTTTCTTTACTCGTTTTCCGTGTAAGCCTGAACGAATTCCGTATTCGTTCAACACTACGTTGAAAAATATATTGAAATTATTTGTCACTTATTACTTAGGGAAAATATTTTAATATTCTCATTCTCTAATCCAATCAATGATATCATCCAATCAAGATCAAGTATCCTTGTCCGTTATATTTTCAGGAAAGCTACAATTGGAGGCAAGGTTTTCATTGAGCTTTCTGTACTTATTATATTGACAATGCTACTATGGGTATACTTTTTTCTAAAAGAAAGCTGAAAAATACAATGCCACAGCCGGGATTTGAAAACGGGTTTTCCCGCTCCCGCGCAAACTGCACGGAGACAAGGGAAACCTTGTTCTAGTGCCGGCTGTGGAATTGAAGTTTTCCGGGCTGATTCTAAGTGTAGGGGGAGGGGAGTAGAACTTATTGAATATTTAAAACTACAGCTGAAACTTAAGAATTTTTAGTAAGATCGATATTAGAAGAACGTTTGACTTACAAAATAACTATTTTTAAAATGTGATAAATCTATAATTAGTCACTCAGTATTTACGACAGCATATTGCACGTGAAACAAAACTACTCTGGCAGTTTTCTCCTGCAGAAATTTAAAACTTTTAATAATTTGCCTTATGCACTCCTTGTTCGCGTGATTAGTATGCGCACTTGGTAAAAAATCGAATGCTTCATTCACACGACTTTCTCTGCATATCAACAAAAATACGTCTCGTCGCATCCTGGGAAGATACTGAACTTAAATACAAAGTTTGGTATTTAACGGACTTTTCGTTTTTGAGCTAAGCTGATCTCACTTACTCACACACACACACACACACACACACACACACACACTCACTCACTCACTCACTCACTCACTCTCTCTCTCTCTCTCTCTCTCTGACAGACTGACACACTCACACACACTTTTCTAAAAATGCTTTTTTTTTGGGGGGGGGGGAGGTCTTAAAACATATTTCCGGTGAAATCTCGGTGCAATACAAGACCTTCTCTATACTTTATGTACATATAGAGAAAATGAAAATATTGCCGTTAAGAAGACATAGGTATGCAAGAAGTTTTAGCACCTGCCTCAGTAAAAATCGAAACAAACACGGTAGTAATAGGTGCGTTTAATCATTTGTAGCATTTCAGTATCGATTATCTGTTTCTCCGTAAAATACGTTGCGTATCCATTTTTCATATGCTTTCAGCTTAAAACCGGTGTTGTTCATTTCAGCCGGGCAAGTTTTGTTTAACTAGAAGGAATAATTCTAACTGCGTAAAAAACAATTGCTATCTCCTGTCAATTAATGAGTTATTTGAGTAAAATCAAAAACAAATTTGATCAAAACCTAAAATAATAGCCTCACAAAAATAAAGATAGTGTTATTGAAAAGCTCTGAAAGAATAACATAACTATACCAATTATAAATATATGTAAAAAAATTGCACGAAGTACTTACTCTTTTATGTAAGATTTTAACAGAAAATTAATAAGAGAACGTTGAATTCCACTGTGATTTTAAATGAAAGGGGGGGGGTAGGAATCACGTGATTATTTTATGTTATCAATGGTAAGTGCCGCTTTCATTGCCTAGGAATGTGTCCACAAACCTTCCAATTTTGCGGCAGTTGAAAGTCGTAGATAGCTGGAAGGTAAACCGCCAATCAAATTCGTATAAATATTCGACTATATGTAAAGTCAAATTTCGTGTCAAACTAATTGCCGGACTGTCTACCAGAATAAAAAAAAATCTGATGTATTCCATTCATATTACTTTCTGTACATAACAAATTATTGTTAAAAAGCTTATGGTTCTATCTACTTCATGATAATCAAGTTAAAAATTAGCAGAAATGGACATATTACTTAGTCCCACATAAGCAAAAGAAATATGAAATAATTCACTAGGCTAAACCGACAATCAAATGTTTTAAAATTTGGTTGCTATAGGACTGAAATCCGTTTCTTTGCGTGGCCAGGAGTTTACAAGCATCTTAAAAATGAAATTAATAACATGGAATATCTCGAAAACGGCGAACTCCATGAAAAAAATATATGACATAAATTTCGTGTTTTAAGTAGATCTACATTTTTTGTGTTGTAAGTTTTTGTCTATCTCTTACGGTTTACCAGTTATGCAAAATTCAGAAAAAATCATCTAGAATAAACAGATCTTCAGAGGCTATTCCCAGAAAATTCAAGATATACATTTTATTTGTCATGTATTTTCTTTGTAATATAAAGTTCTCTAATCTAATAGGTCATATCGGACGATAAATTAGATGCTCGATATTCTCAGGATAAGCGAAAACTCAGAAAAAAGACCTTTTCTGGTAGCTTGCCCTAACCGAGAGACGAACTCGGGACCCCTTGAATGTGAGACAAACTACCCCCACACTACAGAGGCGGGATGAAACTTTCTTTGCATTAGGCTTCATTGAAGATAAAGGCATGTCTTTAGGCATGGAGATTTACCTAGGCTTAATCCTTATAAAATAAAATACTCTCTCCAATCTGCATTTACTTTATTCCTTATCCTCACGGACCGACCGGGATGGACGAAGTGGTCAAGACCCGGTCTCATGAACGGGAGGTTTGTGGTTTTAAATCCCACCAGGACCATCATTTCAGACGATGTTTTTCCATATTTGCTTCACTCCCAATTTTTTTCCCATTTATCATTTCATCTATCACCGTCTTTAGTGCCATGTGAAGTAAGAGCGGGAAGTTAATAAAAAAAAAAAAAAAAGGTTCCATCCGTTATAAAATGCGGCTTTATAGGATGGGGTACTTCCTATATGATTACCATTATGTATTTTAAGATTAGTACAAAGAAGATTAATTAAAATATGTCTGAAATAATATATTAATTACCCAACAGCACTTCTGTTTTCTGAATTTACTAACTGAATATCCACCAAATGTATTATAACGAGCTACTTAAATGTATACACAAAAGCCATGATAAATTTTCTTTGTATTGCCATAATTATAAAACTAACGATCTGACTTGATGTTTGAACTCCAATATTTAACATTAGCTTCCAATCATGTTACCAATTTTGGTTCAAGATCATACAACAAATCTAAATTTTCAGTACTGCAACAGCTTTAAATTAAAAGATAATTAAAAGCATTTTCAGGAAAGATTTTACAAGATTAAAATTATATTTATAGTTTTAATTAGTGCTACATTTATTTTCTAAACCTGTGTGTTTAAGAATTTTAAAGAAAAATGTTTTGTATAATTTAAAAATACCTTTTATTAACTATTGCCTTTGTCATTATACTTACTATTGTTTCTTTACTGATAAATTATTGTAGTATTTTATTTGTATATGCTAATACACGGTATTATACGCTTGCTTAACTTGAATACCAAACACGAGATTTTCTCATTCAGCGTAATGCTGGTATACATTTTACAAATGAATATACATGTATCCACACCTAAGGGCTTGCGCTACTCAGACCGCACCCGATAGACGATTCAGTAGAATAATTTCCTGTCTTCGACAAAGTTTTCAGAGTGTGTTTACATGAGTGGAAATGAATATGTTTCAAAGTGGAAAAGGTAATACGTCTTCTTTCTCTAAACCCTTATGCCTGTAGGCGTAGAGTGAAAAGAAAAAGTATTACAATACATTTTATTGCTTCTAGAGTAAGGTTACGATATATCTGGTGGTTAAAGCTGATCTGTAAATGTACAAATAATAATAAAGGAGAAGCAAAACAAATTGTAAAATACCAACTGTCCCGTACTTAACGTCTTCATGCGTTAAAAGAACTGCAGCTGTTACGTCTACATGAAGAATTATGTCACCATGATAGAACCTATTTGTTATATTCAAAAGATTGCTGAACTAGGTGGGGTGTCGATAACCTGATGCGATTTACTATACGGGTTACAATTTTCATGACATGGTCGAACTCCAAAACCTTTGCACTTAAAGCTTCCTGGTAGTAGATAATACAGCGATAATAAAGACATTCTGGAAATAAGTTTAGCACTAAGAGAAGAAACCCACTATTCTTTCGAATCATTGAAGACGCCCAAACAAGTTTAGGGACTGGAATGTTACTACTTTTCACAAATTTCAGGAATGCATTAAATATATCTTCCCCCCTAGTATGTTAACGAAGTGGCAGCCCTTTTACAAATTCCTCTTTAACAGTAAAGTCATGATATGGCATTCTAATAAATAAACACAATTTTCCAATATCAGAAATATCAGTACTTTCGTTCAAACTGAAGGGGAAAATATTCAAACGAGTGCAGGTCCTGATATAATTGAGATTCTAAATTGCTAGAAATCTGTTCAACACGTCTAGCAACAGTTTGGTGAGACAATTCAAGTGCGTGTTTATCTTTGTGACCATCGAACAGATATTCCGTGGCACTGATCATTGCTTCTTTAACTGCTTCCCTGTCACTGAAAGTTTTTTTCCTCTTCGCTAAAACATAGCAGATTTTGTAAGAGGCCGTTGTTACTATTTTGCTGTTTTTGTAAATAAACTTTGCAGTAATGTTAATTTGCATTTTAAGTATCTAATTCTGTGTTTTCGTAATTCAGAATTAACAGGAAATTCACTATTAAAGTTTGTGTGATTTTTCGAAAAATTACGTTCTATATTACTTTTCTTTGGAACATACACACACACACTACTGTTGCATAATAAACACACGGAATTTACTCTGAATTCCACAAAACAATACTGCTCTCAATTAAAATAAAAAGGTCTTTGTATCTTTGCCATATTACGAGGGCAGATCGAAAAGTAACGCACAATAATTTTTTTATGCTTTGGTATTGCAGCTAAAATGTTGCATTTCCACACAGATATAGTTTGAAGTTTTCACTATAGACAGCATTTTTTTATTCATGTACAACTCTAGTGAGAGAAGCGTGAACTACACAACAAAAATGGTGCGTATGCTACTGTCGTCCATGTGTGAAGAGCAGAGAGATTTGGTTTGATATATAAGGGCCAAATGACATAAACCAAGTGAAATTCACAGGGACATGCGCGGCCCCGCAGAATGTCAGAGGCATTGAGGCGGCAATTTTGAACGAATGGGGTGCGCAGCTGCGAACCTTATCGTAACAGAAACGTCTAGAGTCATGAGTGGGTTAACTGGTGGAGTAATCGGTTTCCCGTTATTTGTTTCTAAAATATCAACACTTTTAATCATCATGAAAACTGACATCGTGTAGCTATTTATTAATCAGAACGTTTTTACAAAAATATACAGATGGAATATAAAGGTTGGGGATCACATTAACAAACATGTCTATGGATACACTAGGAAGGAATTTCATGAAATTATATCAAATAGGCTGAAATGAAAAACTTTTAGGTACAGCAAAACTGATAGTCAAGAAAAAAAGTATTAAAAAGTGCGTAGCCCGATAGCAATATATGTGATTTAGGGTAGAATCATATTTTAAACTGTTCATTCAAACGAGTACAAAGTTTAAAGTTTTCGCAATGAAAATTGATTAACGAGTTATACAAATCTAAGTGACATTACATGCCATGTTCATTAAATATGTAGACCTTAAATCTTTATAACTCCGTTAATTAAGACAATATCCACTAAAAACAAACTTTATAATTCATTTTGAAATTTAATTTTTTCATGCTGTACTTTACATAAACTATTCCTTAGTTTACGTCTGCCACAAGACTCGTATTTTGTTTATTTAGATTTTGTGTATCTGTACGGTTTACTACTTATCTAAAAGTCATTTAGATTAAAGAAAACATCGCATTTGTCATGCAATGCCTTTTAGGAGACTGTTTTTGATAGAATAAAACAAAATTAAATAACGTTTATTCCATGGAAAGGCTAGTTCAGGTCAGGGATTTAATCGAAAATATCGTAAGACCTTTTTGGAAGATAGTGAACTTAAATACTAGATGGTATTATTGATTCCATATTTCGTTTTTTAGCATTGCTGTTCACACACACACACACACACATGCGCGAGCGCGCGCGTACCCAAGGAAAATATCTGATGTGTTCCAATGATTTTCTGCCTAATCTGCAAAGATTACTTTTACAAAAGATAATTCTTCTATCCATTTCACGATAATCAAGATAAACATTAAAAGAAATGGTCTTATTACTTCCTTCTAGGTAGAACAGAAGTTAGGGAATACACTAAGCTAAAACTATAATCTAATGTTTTAAACAACTGGTCCCTATAGAAAAAAATCTTATGTGTTCCATTCACATGACTTTCTCTACATCGCTGTAACAAACTATTGTTAAAAATCACAATCTTCTATCTACTTTATATAATCGAGCTAAACATTAGCAGAACTTTCCTTAATTACTTACCTCCTTATAAGTAAAAGGAAAATAAGGGAATAAATCAGGCTAAAACGAAAGTCATATTTTTTAAAAGTTGGTTACCATGTGTTTGAAATCCGTTTCTATGCAGGGCCAAGAGTTTACAACTTTCCGTGTGAGAAAAGTTTTAAGTATTTTAAATCTGAAACAAAAAACCAGGAATATCTCAGAAATGGTCTATTCGACGGAAAAAAAAAAAAAAAAAACTATATAACATAAATTGTGTGTTTTATCGTGATCTGCACTTTTTGTGTAGTTAGGTTTCTGTCTAACCCTTACGGTTTACTAGTTACGCAAAATTCACCAAAATTAATTCAGAATAAAGAGGTCTTTAGAGACTTTTCCAGAAAATACGAGATATACGTTTTATTTGCCCCATAAATAGCCTTAATGTAGGGTATTTTAATCAAAATCTTTAGAGCCGTTTTCGAGAAAATCAAAATTTTCTAATTTTTTTCATGTAAAGGGTAGTTTAGGGGGGGGGTTCTTCTCAAAACCTTCATGTTGCATCCCAGGAAGATACTAAACTTGAATACCAAGTTTAGTATTTTACTGTCTTTTAGTTTTTGAGTTATCGTGTTTAAAGACACACACACACACACACACACACACACACACACACACACACACACACACGGACCATCCTCTAAAATACGGTCTCAGGGGACCTCAAGGCATACATTTCTGATGAAATTTCGGGTGCGAATGTTTGGGTGGAATACAATACCTTCTCTATACACGCTGTACATAGTATGTGGTGAAAGTAAAAATCTGATGTGTTCCATTCACATGACTTTCTCTACATCTCTGCAACAAATTATTGTTAAAAAGCTTATCATTCTATTTACCTCAAACTAATCGAGAAAAACTTAGCAGAAATAGTTTTATTACTTGCTTCCTTGTAAGTAGAAGCGAAATAAGGGAGTACCATAAGTTATAGTGAAAGTCCAAAGCTGGTTGCTATGTGTTTGAAATTCCTTTGTTTGTATGGACAGGAGTTGATAAATTCCTACATGAGAAAAGTATAAGCTTTTTATAGCTCAAACTATTTATTGGTTACAGTTTTATAATACTTGACAACGCTTGGCCACGTAAAGAAGCGGATTTCAATCCCATAGCAATCACATTTTAAAACAATTGGCTGTCGGTTTAACCTACAGTATTCCCTTGTTTCCCTTCTACTCATAAGAAACTAAGTAATATGACCGTTTCTAATAACATTATAACATTTTTCCCCCGCTGACATCTGTCTCCTTGCCAGTACCGGGAAGCAAAGCCAGGTCTCCCATTTGGTAAGCAGCTCTGCTACCACTAAAACAGTTTTTGCTAATGTTGATCTTGAATAGCATGAGAACAGTAAGTTTATTAAAATAATTTGTTACAGAGATATATAAAAACCTGACGTGCTCCATTCACATTACTTTCTCTATTTGTCTTTCAATTCCTTTCTCTGTCTCTCTCATACACATTCAAATTTAATAGAATTTAAAGCACAGAAAATAATTGAATTTAAAAAAAAATCCCCACCTCTAGCCAGGAATCAAATCCCGAGCCTTTAGATTTCATAGTGACAATCATATAGATATTTATGTGTTTGTGTGCATCATCCTACTGTTAATATTAATGCTTTCTACTAGTATGCTTTGAAAGGTTGCACGGAAACACATTTGTAATGCCATTACCATGATGATGTGTTGATTTTCACATGACTTTCTCTAGATCACTGTAACACATTATTGTCCAAAAGCATATTCTTGTATTTACTATATGATAATGGAGATTAACATTAGCAGAAATTGTTTTTACCAAGGTTGGAATTTTACTTTTCATTTTTGAGTTATCAAAATAGCATATCATCACATACACGAACCTTTAGTCAAAAATGCTTTTTTGGATACAGGGGAACCTAAAACGTATATTTCTGGTGAAATCTCGGTATCGATTTTTTCGGTGAAATGCATACCTTCTCTATACTATATGTATATAGTACGTATAGAGAAAGTAATAAGATAAGAGGTGTTTCAACCTGCCAAAGCTCTATTACTGCACTCTTACCTAACTTTAAAAAATTATAGCAAATATATGTATTTGCGTGGATTAACTTAAAGGAGATAGAAAAAGATTTACGTATTTAATCATTACTTGTAGAATTAATTGGTGGATAAATTGATGTGTCTGTTACACATGCTGTTTTATGAGTCCAGGAAAACTAGAAAAATGTATTCATAAAAAATCTGACTATCGGTCTTTGGGATACAATGTATTTCTGTACCATTGCAGAAGCGATAAATAAAGTAAAAGAAAGAAAAACATTAAGGCTACTGTTTGTAACTTCCCACTTTGAGCCATGAAAAATGAATCAAGATGTGACGCCCTCACTTTAGATCCAGAAACCATTGGTATGTCTGGAGGTCAGTTCAGTCAGAATCCATGAAATGTGCCAAAGTATTTGGTGAGATCGATCCCAGCACGTAGAAGGAAGGGATCTAGGGCGAGAGCACATCTTCCTTAAAGCCGACAGCAGTCAGCCGTAAAGCTTCGCTTCAGATAAGATAAGCCGAGGGAAAGAGTATTTGTTTTGGTCCGCCACTGGAGCAAGTCCCTTCGTTCCTCTGGGAGCGTAGTTTTTTTTTTTTTTTTTTTTAACGGTTTACGGCGTCGTCCCCGGTCCACAGGGACCGTCCCGCCACAAGTGAAGCTGTAATTGAACGCAAATTCGATTTGTTCGGCCAGGCCTGTGAACGCGGACCTCCTGCCGACTTTAAAATTAACCGCCACTTAACATAAAAGCTATTGGCCTGTAACTCGGTGAAACGGTTCACGAGGCCTTGACACCAACTTAATATAAAGCTTCAAGCCTCGAGGCCTGTGTAACTAACTGGTTCCCTAATTGTTGCATTAACCAAAATTGCCCCTGGAAAGTTATTGGTTAAAATACCAATAAAACAAGTAGAGGTGTAACGATATTTTGAGACAGTGTACTCCCCTCAGCTCTAATTTAATAGTGTTTCTGTCCATAACTTCATATAATCCCTTATATATGTATATTACACCACCCACATTAAAAGTGACTCTTCTACTTGACTCACTATAAGGTTGCTCTATTTTAGTCAAGGAATTACTTCAAGTTAAATGTATGCATATTAACAACTTTCAGAAAAAATATGAGAAAATAAATAATAAAAATAAAGAATAAAAGAATATGCCTTTCAATCAGAGAATCTTCTTTTATCATTATTCTATAAACTATTCTTCAAAGGCTAATTATTCCAGCTATTTCTTGTTAATCAATGTTCAATTCACGCTTACGCATTTCGTTGTAGGATAGAGTGGATAGAGCGATTGTTTATCTTTTAAAGCGCGGTCGCTGTGAAGGCTTTGGAACTCCATGCTCTTTGCATTAACGCGAGGGGAGGGGGGAACAAACACAAATAACCACTTCTAATTTATGAAAAAAAAAAAAAACATGTATTAGTAAATTCAAACCAATAACAAAAAATATTTTAAAATACAAGAAATAGATAATATTTTACACACTTTTTATAGAGCAGCGAAATTTACACATTTTTTTTACTAACAATTTGGCTTAGTCTTACGGTTTATTAGTTACACGAAGCATTTCTGACGAAGGGCCTTTAGTTGCTATTCCCAGAAAATTCAATGTAATTTTTAATCAAGATTTTAGTCATTTTTGAGAAACTCAATATGTCCTAAACTTTCTCGATGTGAACAGTAGCTTGAGATACAGAGATTTTCTTAAAAATCTTTTGTCGCTTCCTTGGAAGAAGGCATTAACTAGATATCCAGTTTGGTACCTAATCGACTTCTCGTTTTTGAGTTAACGCGCGTGCATACACATTCGAGACCTTTTTCAGTGAAACTCAAAACATTCCGGCTAAATTATCATATTATTTTCCGGTAGAATGTAGTGCTTTATTCAGTGTAAATAGGTATTAGAGAAAGTAAAGTTGTACTCCAAATAGAATTGAAATTTCTTAGGTGCACGGTCTGAATATGTTGATGCTTCTAGAAGAACATAGCGCACTGTATATCGTAGTTCTCTATTAGAAATTTGTTGATTATTTTTATTTACTTAAAACAGACTGTAAAGAATTATATTTCATCACATAGTATTGTTGATTAAACATCTCATCAAAATGAGGTGCCAGAAAACGACAAATAAATAGATAATATAATAAATATTTGAAAACGTAATTTAATACAGTACAAAAACAAAAGACTGGATTGAAAAGTATAATATTTGTAACACAAAATATTTGATGACTGCAATAATATAAAAGTACTCTCTACTCATTCTTCAGTAAATTGTCTTAAAAGAAAGAAAAAACTTGTTTTTCTATTTCAGATATGGGATTACGTATAGTATGGAATGTCGCTGTTTTGAATTAAGCCTGATTCTTTTCTTTGCCTGAGTCAAGGAACGCTGGTTTGTCGTAACTTAGAATTGATTCAGACTGTACAATGCTCAACTTACACGTTGTTATAAAATGTTATCTACTACAAGTAAATATGTAATAAAAGCATATCCTTCAATGCTTATCTCGATTAACTTGAATAAGCTTGTTTAAGGATAATTTATTGAAGAATAAGTAGAGAGAGTAATGCGAATGTACCACATCATATGTTTTCCTAAATTTGTCCAAGTCAGTCTAAATTTTGGTGCGGCATTTGTATTACGTGTAGGAAAAAAAATCACTTATTTTCCTCGTGCATGTGTTTATTACAAATTCGGCTTGTTGTATAGGATGTTTCTACATCTGCAATGTAAACAAGCACATATTACCTAATATGAAAACATTTCTGGGCAAACGTTTAATGTATTAGCGCAAAGTGGATAGAAGAATAATTACTTCTTTATATGAATAGTACCTAATGAATGAATAAGTGTATTTATTGACATAACAATATCATATGTACATAAAATTTCAACATTCGCACGGGTCCACAGACCCTACGTGCTTTTGTAATACACACTAAAAACAATATTAAAACAACAATAACAAATAATTAAGAGTAAAGGTGAAAATAAAAAGACAAAGGTAATCCACAATCAAAAGTAATATTAAAACAACAATAAAGAAATAACGATAAACCCGAAAAAATAAAAATACAAAGATATTCAATTATAGCAATTTAAATTTACAGCAAAGAGTACACTTTCATAAATGCACCCTCTTATAATCGATAATTACACTTAAAAGAAAGATATACACATAATATATATATATATATATATAAAAATATATAAAAACCATAACACAAGAGTGACCTAAGTATGACATAATATATTCGTATGTAGAATATTGTAGTCACTTTCGTTTAGTTGAACTTATTTAATCTATTGGTAGCCTCCTCAGATCTCAGCTGTCTTGCCTTAAGTATAAATTTACCTAGCCCGTCCATGTGTTCCGCGCCTGCCAGTAGTGTCCAACATGTTTCTAGCCCTACATATAAGAATGGTATCGAAATATAAGAAGGAAAAAGTGAGAAGAGGTAAGGAGTAGAGAGATCTAATAGTGTGTGCTGCTCATACAATTTTGTTTCAAAATGTTTGCTTACATTATAATTCCAATTAAGGTTTTTGTAGTTAAAATACCTGCTGTATAATTTTAGGGCTGTAAATACTGTATTTGCCGGTTTTCATCTTGCTAGCGGTGTATTAAGTACCATCATTTCTGGCGCATAGTATTTTGACATTAGACGTGATAATGTTGTCATAAAGTTGTCAACTGCTGTTAAGTCCACCCAAAATTTTATACTGAGATTTCATCGGAAATACATGTTTTGAGGTTTCCTGAATAAAAAAAAAAGGGCTTCAGAAAAGGTCCATATATCTGTCTGCCAATGGGTAACCGTAAGAGATATACAAAAACTTACTACGCAAAAAGTGTAGATCTCGTTAAAATACATAATTTATATCCTGCATATTTATTTTAAAGCTAACCATTTCCAAGATATTCCTTGATACTGATTTCAATTTTAAAAGTCTTATACTTTTCTCCAAAAGGAAGTCAGCATCCGTATTCTTTTGTTTTTCTCATGATTATACAAAGAGAACCGAATTTAAATGTAAATCACATAGCAATAGCTTTTTAAAAGATATGAATATTATCTTTAGCTTAGTGTATTTCTTTTTCCTTCTTCTTTTAATTAAAAAATACAGTTACGGAGTCTGGTCCGGACTCCGGCGCTTTATTTCTTTTTCTTATTCCTCTTTTTTCCTTTTTCCCTAAAGTTCCTTTGTATACCGTTTTCTGTTTTATGGCAAATACACATACAGGTACACATTCATAAACACCCCGGGTTCGATCCCAAGCGACCGCATGTGATATTTGTGGTGGACAAAGAAGCGCAGGGGCGGGTTTTCTCCGGGTTCTCCGGATTCCCCCGCCATCGCATTTCACCAGCGCTCCATCTTCATTCCATCTATCACCAGTGTCATCGCCTGCAATGTCACCAGTAGTAAAAGCGGGCGTTAAACACTACCAAAAAAAATTCACAAACACCCATGCCCAAGATGGAACTCAAACCGTCGATCCCCTGCGCCACGAAGCGCCAAAGCGAAGTGCTTTAGCGAGCGCGGGCATGGGGCGTTCCTTAGTTCCCTTTTACTTTTAAGGAACTAATAATAAGGCTATTTTCTAATGTTTATCCCGATTACATGAAGTATATAGAAAAATAATCTTTTCTAAGAAGTTTGTTTATAGAACAGGCAGAGAAAATCCTGTGAATAGAACACATCAGATTTGTTTTTTATTTATTCATATACAGTTAAGCGAGAAATATATCAAATCAACAGCGAATTAACAACCAGTTTCATAATTTAAAACGAGTCATAATATCGTGGTGTTTATGAAATCTGTGTGCAGCGAAATTGTCTATTTTCCTGTACTTCACTTCAGAGCTCTGCGCTTTAGATAAGCTATTTAAAAAAGTACAAATTGTAGGTCAGCAGTTGCCGTAATGCAACAGAATGCCATTTGCACACCATTAGCTCTCTTTTTCTTGTGCAAATTTAGACCGATGGCACTACTATCTGAAAGCGTTAATGCTTCACCGGCCTATATATTTGTATGATAATACACTGCTGTTGCAATTAATTTGCAATTGTTTGCGCAGTTAATGTTGTGAAATAATAATGACTTCAGTGCACAACTGTCGAAACGTAATTACATTAAAAGCCATAAACTAGAAGATTCTATGCTTGTTTTTCTTAACTTGAGTGGATCACTGAAAATGTGACAGTATGAAAGATAATGTAATTTTTTGTATCCAACTGATTTTTCAATAAGAAAAATGTTATGTGTTACATTCAAATGACTTTCTTTACCTTCTATTGTTTGTTCTGACAATAACTTACTTCTTCTGTTACGTGTGGTGGTGGTGGTGGTAATTGGGAGAAAAGAGAAAGAGATAGAGAGAAAGATCAATTACAAAAAGTAATTTAGCTCGCCTGGGTAGTGTGGTGGTAGCGTGTCTGCTTCACATTCAAAAGGTCGCGAGTTCGAATCTCGCTTAGGGTGAGTTACCCGGATAAGGTTTTTTCGGGGCTTACCCTTAGCCTGAGAAAATGAATGCCGAGTAACTTTAAGCTCCATTGACCCCGAGAACATTTGAACATCATTTTACCAATTTCATTTATCGTCCGATATGACCAACCATGTTAAAGGACGTTAAACTACAAAAAAAAAAAAAAAAAAAAAAAAAAAAAAAAAAAAAAAAAAAAAAAAAGTAATTGATGTATATAAATTCAGTATATGACAGTTGCACAACTGGATATTAAAAGAACATTAATTTAAATTGTTTTAACATATGATTTAGAAACTTCAAATACTTTTTAAGACTCTCTCTCTCTCTCTCTCTCTCACACACACACACACACACACACACACACACACACACACACACACACACACACACACACACGCTGTGTACAACATGAATGGGATCTGTCATAACAGGCATGAAAATTGTTTTAACATATGATTTAGAAACTTCAAATACTTTTTAAGACTCTCTCTCTCTCTCTCTCTCTCTCTCTCTCTCACACACACACACACACACACACACACACACACACACACACGCACGCTGTGTACAACATGAATGGAATCTGTCATAACAGGCAAGCAGATTGTTTTAACATATGATTTAGAAACTTCAAATACTTTTTAAGACTCTCTCTCTCTCTCTCTCTCTCTCTCACACACACACACACACACACACACACACGCGCACGCTGTGTACAACATGAATGGAATCTGTCATAACAGGCATGCAAATTGTTTTAACATATGATTTAGAAACTTCAAATACTTTTTAAGACTCTCTCTCTCTCTCTCTCTCTCTCTCTCTCTCTCTCTCTCTCACACACACACACACACACACACGCACGCTGTGTACAACATGAATGGAATCTGTCATAACAGGCAAGCAGATTGTTTTAACATATGATTTAGAAACTTCAAATACTTTTTAAGACTCTCTCTCTCTCTCTCTCTCTCTCTCACACACACATACACACACACAGACACACACACACACGCTGTGTACAACATGAATGGAATCTGTCATAACAGGCATGCAAATTGTTTTAACATATGATTTAGAAACTTCAAATACTTTTTAAGACTCTCTCTCTCTCTCTCTCTCTCTCTCTCTCTCTCTCTCACACACACACACACACACACGCGCACACACACACGCACGCACGCACGCTGTGTACAACATGAATGGAATCTGTCATAATAGGCAAGCAGATTGATAAAAACATGCTGCTGATGATTGCAGATGAAGCACTGTACGAGCCGTTTTTCAGTACCACTGAACAGTGTCCCACATTACTGTCACGTGTATTAGTTGCCTGTAATTGGCTGCTGTCCTAGAATAAATTGTTCTGCGATCCAAACTATTTCCCTATTATTTACATAATACATTTGAGGATAAATATTAAATTTACATTTTCATTACTGTTTGAATCAGATACATAGCGTATTAGAGTTAATACATTTGGAATTCCTGCAAATTGCAGAATCATTTACGGATACTGTTTTCAGTACATTTGCAGGAGGATTCTTCGGTTTAACACTTAGTGGCCTGCATTAGTATACCTATTATATATTCCGTTTTTCCTTTAATTCAAGTTTAAGAGTGGAGTTCTAGTAAAACTATATGGGAATAAACCTATAACATTATTATATAAAATAAAAGAAAAATAATAGAAATGAAAATATATCTAGATCCTTTATTAATCTTTTTCTTACCAATTGAACGTTTAAGTTTTTCTAAACCAGTTTTCATAATCCTGCCAAAGGTACTATCAAGTGGTTCAAATGGCCATGAGTGTTAGGTGATAGGTAATGGACTGGTCATCCATTTGAAGCCCAATGTTGCAAGTTCAAATCCCAGTGACTGTTATAAAGGACGGGGAGACCCCAAGTAAAATAATCGGTGTGATGTTTGGAAGCTAATCGGGCTATATTCGGGCTACCTAGTTATGTAGGTTTTACTCTTTTATTTATTTAAAATCACTGCATTTATAGGGCAAATATTGTATATATTTTTACAATATAAAATAGTCTTGTGTACATGTTTATGGTTGAAGGTTAGTATAACATGAAATTAATCCTAGAGTACAACCCTATTTGTATAGTTACGCTAAAAACAAGCGGTACTTAAGGGTACCGACAGGCAACAAAGTGTTAAACCTGCGCTGAGGATCATAGCAGAGTGTATGTATAGTTTTCGTCGCCTAATATTGCGTTGCACGGGGCTTATGCGGGACCTATTTTGGCTGTCGCCGGTCGGCGTTTTTCCTTATTCTGAGAAGACAAATGTCGAAAATCTTAACCTCTAGGACACCGGGCTTATTTGAACATAATTCTTTCATCCTCCTATAAGATCTACTAATTAACGGATGCTCAGAAAAAGTCTGCTGATCAATATAATTTAATGATTATATTAAATGTATTGCTGAAAAACATGAAATTATTCACTGAGCTTGTTCAAACGCTACTTGGTCGAATCTGTAATTTTGTTATATTATTAAGTGTAAGTTAATGTTTCCCCTTTCAAATGTTTACAAAGAAGATACAATTTTTCTCATATTGTTAATTCAATTTTTATTTTTATTGAAACATTTCTAGAATTAATTAATTTAAAACATACCATTTTTAAGACTATTTTAAGTGTCGCTACCTCATGGTTTGTGCATCTTTTTTTTTCTAGTTTAGTTCATGTTTACAGTTACAGAAAACAGTGATTGTTCCGAATAGGTGTTGATATGTTTATTTTTATGAAATGATTAATAGACTTCATCTCACTAACGTAAAGGTAAGCTTATTGATTTCGTAGAAACTATAAATATTCGTTTTAATCTAATTGTCTTTTCACAAACGCCGTGTGCAGGACAGATGTTGGCTACATATAAATCAGACTGAAAAATTCAATGCGATAGCCGGGATATGAACCATGGATCTCTAGCCAGTTGCTCTAACGACTGAGCTACCATGGCAACATGTCGGCACGGCATACTACTCAGTTGAGGGATTTGTGGTTGAAAAGTGTCTATGGTATGACTTATTCAGCCTGAGTGTACCTTTACAAACATTCGTGTTTACTCATTTTCTGGCAAGCCATGGGACATACCTACAATTAATTTAAATCAAGACGTGATTAATTCTGCAGGTTTACTTTTTCAGTCTATAAAATTTTAAAACTACTTTACCTGTCTCAAACCCATTAGTCCATGTGTAAATTTTATCCGCTTATTACGAATTAAGTGCAATTTAGGGGATCTCATTCAACACAAGGGATTAGTGTAAACAGACAAAGAAAGTAGAGTTGCTTCAACTTCTCAGCATCAATGTATAGTACTTTATTCTATCGAAAGCTTCCGTATACTGGGGTGTATTTAAAATTGTCTACTTGCACCTCTAACAGCTTTTATAAAACAGCGGAAAGTACGAAGTAGTAAAGTACATGTTGCATATATGATCACGTACTTAGAAAGTCAAGAAGGGCTTGTTTTTATTTCAAGTTTTGTTGCTGCAGGAGACTCGGTTCTCACGTCCTTTATGTCCCAGTATCCAAGTAAGGCCTTATGTGGTTCTCGTGTTTATATATACTACCTCCAGTGTCAACAGCACGAGGCTTCAAATAAAATTTCCAGATGGCTAAGCCGACACTCCAGTCGCTATGGAACGGAGCTGGGTGAAAGAGAGAAAAGGAGGACAAAATCCGGAGGTATGAGTGGACTTGTCAAAGTCTGTTTGTTGTTTCCTCAGAGGATACCCGCTCGCCCCTCGAGGGAGCGAACTTGCCTCTTTCTGCTCCTGTTTGAATTCCTGCTCGTCACCGACGTCGATACTTCCCGAGAAATCGTCGTCTCCCAATACCCTCAGGGATTAATGTGTTGGCATCCCGGGGATGATACTTTGTGCCGCGGCTATCCAAGCGAGCAACATGCTTCAGAAATTATATAGAGGACATATCTTCCCTTCCTTCCGCGCGAAGACCCTGCAAGATTAATATCCTTTCAAAACTATTGGACCAACAATCTTATCCGCAATCTTGCATTAACCTTACTGTTTTCTTTGGAAAGGAGCTTTTCTTTTGTTCGAGCGGAAAGGTATGCTTCTAATGAACAATGATAAAGGTAATGTTAGATATCTTAACAAAAAAGAACTCGGCATTACTCTCTTTCCTGTGCGTTTTTCTTTTTGTCAAAGACAAAAAATGCGGCGTGATTACTTCGATTAAGTAAATAAATGAATATATGCGAAAATTTCAAGGGCAGTATTATCATTATTGCTGTCAATATATAGAAGATGGTACGGGAACCAAAATTATCTTTTACTAAGGGGCAGAGCTTAGCAATTTTACAAATATGGAGAGATCGAATTTATTCAGCATTTACCGCCACAAAATTTGAAGTGATGATGACATTGTTATAGAGCAATAGGGCGCAAAGTGGTGGTAGAGTGCAAAGGAGTCCGGCATGGATAAATCAGCATCTTTGATGATCTGAACTTGAGTTACTTCTATCCGTGTCCATGGATATAAGAGGGCCTTTTGTGCTTTGAATCTGAATTATTTCTAAAAGCTACCATTGTTGAACGTGAACTAATCTACAACTGGATGCCACTATCAGGGCTGTTGTTGCTCCGTATACTGTTTCTTTCATTTGTCTTTTTTGTTTGTGTTGGTAATTATTGTTCAATGTACCTATAAACCCTTTTTATAAGGCGTCGCGCAAACTGCTGGAATTCAGGAAAAGCGCATCGTAATGAAGCTTTCTTGAATAAATAAGTACCAGATTGAAAGTAGCAGATGTAGTACATTCTATTCCACGCAATGAAATTGACAGTTTGCAAGTACGTGGTTTCCTGGTATGTCAAATCTACCAACCGTGGCATGTTCTCTAACTTCCGCTAGGTCATGTCTCTGTATTGGTCGCTAGATGGAGTTCTAGAAGGGTCTGCACACTAGTACTTACGTCATTGTTTCAAATTTTGTGGCCGAATACATTTGATCACTCGGTAGAATTTGGAGATTAGTCTCATCTTCTATCGTAATTTGACTCGTATAATTATTATGCAGAGTGACTAGTTTAGTACCATACAAGAACTGGCTATTTTATTTCATTATGTATATTTATGTACGTCCGTGTTTTGGAATCTACGAGTATCTATCGCAGAAAGTTGTACTATCATTGCTATTTACCTCTATGTAGAGAAAGTAGATAGTGTATGAGAGGGAGAGAGAGAGAGAGAGAGAGAGAGAGAGAGAGATTATTTCATCGAAAATAGATGCATTGGGTTCCTTGAATCCAAAATAATTCTAAAAGGCTGCTGTGTTTGTATGTGTTGGTGTGAAAGGAATAGCTAAAATCTAAATGTAGAAAGTTGATTCTTTAGTTCAGCATTTCAGATGTCCATTCAAATACCAAATGTTTTATGATATTTGCATAAAAATAAAATGTAAACCTTCAATTTTCTAGAAATCGTTTGTTAAGTGCTCTATTCGGATGGATTTAGAATAAATACTGAAGCATAAAGATGGGCAAACGCTTACTACAGAAAAATATAGGTATCATTAAAGTACAGCAATTTGTATAAAATATATAGTTTTCTGGCATTATCTATTCCTGAGATATTCGTTGTTATTTCTTTGATCTTACAAATACCATTTTGAGTTAAAAGTAGCGATTCAATTTTTACTTTCTCTATACGCACTATGTACTTAGTGTATAGAGAAGGCATTGCACTCCTTCCAAAAATTCGATACCGAGATTTCACCGGAAATCTATGTTTTAGGGTCCCCTTTATCTAAAAAAGCATTTTCAGAAAAACGTCCAAGTGTGTGTATGTGTGTGTGTGCGCGTGCGTGCGTGCGTGTCCGTGTATCTGTGAACATGATAACTCAAAAACGAAATGTCGGTAAAATACCAAACTTGGTATTAAGTTTAGTATCTTCCAGGGATGCGACACGAAGATATTGAGAAAAATCCCCCACCCTCAACTACCCTTTACATGGAACGTGTTCCGAAATGTTTCACTTTCTCAAAAATGGCTCTAACGATTTTGATTAAAATGTCCTATATTAAAGATATTTACCTGACAAAATGTATATCTAGAATGTTCTGGGAATAGCCTCTGAAGAGTAATTTATTCTGGATGAATTTTACGGAATTTTCAATAACTTCTAAAACGTAAGAGATGGACAGAAGATGTAGAGCAGGTTAAAACACACAATTTATGTTATATACATTTTTTTCGTGGAGTTAATCGTTTTTGAGACATACCTTGTGTTTGGTTTCTGCTTTGAAAGACATATTTTTCTCATACAGGAATTTGTCAACTGCTGTCCATACAAACAAAGAAACTTCAGTAACATAGCAGCCAGCTTTTGACTATCTTTAACCGATGGTACTAACTTATTTCACTTATACTTACAAGGAAGCAAGTAATAAGACTATTTCTGCTAATTTGTTCTGATTAGCATGAAGTGAATAGAAGTATAAGCTTTTTAAGAATACTGTGTTGCAGAGATGTAGAGAAAGTCATGTGAATGGTACACATCAGATTTGTTCTCATGTAAATAGAAAAAGGTTCAAAGTTTTACTTGTTAAAGATTTGACTATAGTAACAGTTTCTTGTAGGTATCTTACCCCTACACTTACAAAGAAATGTGAATTTTTTTCATCTAGCTTAGTATGCAGTATAAAAAAGAAAATGCTTTAGTAAGAATAATTTGTAGAAGAGTGAATAGAAATTCGAGTGAATATATCACATCTTATCATCTTATCATTTCTCCATTGTTGTAAGATACGAATATAATGTGTTATTGTGTTTCTGTTGAATTAAAACACTGATAAAATCAAAAGAGAGATGTAATTGTGGGTGAGAGCTGGTCTTAGAGAGACATGCCATCTGTGTTCAATAGGAAGGGAGGGAGGTCACTAACCTGAGCATAGTTGGATAGCATTGCCCTGAGAGGTCCTTGAACAATGCAACAGTGGTTTGATGGCCTGTTTCCCGGATGCTGGATTGAGAAAGAGGTCGCCCATCGGCACACTATGGACTACCCGACAGGCGAATAATGAAACCTCGTTCAGGTGTGAGATACATGATCTTCGGGAGAAGATAACAGATGCAGCAGCTGCAATGAACCCTAATATGCTATAGCTATTCAAAAGACAGTTTTAAATCTGAATTAATTGTTTCTTCCACCAAATTCGTGCGTAGAAGATGAGTTGGAAAGGTAGACTCAGACTGAAGAATTCAATGCCATAGCTGGGATTTGAACCATAGATCTCTTGGTCTCCATCCAGTTAGTCTAACCCGCGTATTTTCTGGTAAACTATACAAATTATTTTGAGATGACATACCCCAATGCCGACTTACATTCTCGTAAGTACCTACTTTAAGTCCGGACTTCATAGTTTAATCAACAACTGAGTCACTCATTGTAAATTGTTCCTTCCACACTAGCCGTGTGTAGGAAGTTAGTTGAAGAATTTAATGGCGTGTCGGCACGTTGCCATGGTAACTCTGTGGTTAGAGCAACAGGACGTAGACCAGGATTTCTGTACTTCAAATCCCGGCTATGGACTTTGACTATAAACTTTTCGAAAGTTTTAAATATTGAAAACGATAGCGAACCTGTGGAACGTGTTCGGCAGTTAAAGCCTATACTGCTATGTGCTCCCTGTTTTGATATGGTTCCGGATACCATAGACACTTTAGTCAGTCATAGACGATGTTACACTAATAAAATCTGACTTGGTTTATAATCTTATTCCTCTTATAACCGTTTTCTCACAATACAGTAACTGAAAAACGACAGAGAAAAATCGGATGTTCCGTTCACTTGAGTTTCTCTATCTATTCTACAACAAACTTATTAGGAAAGATTATCTTTCTATTTCATGATCATCAAGACATTAACGCTAACACAAATTTCTTATTTCTTTATAGATACATGGGAAATAAGGGAACTCACTAGACTAAAGGATAGTCAAATCTTTTAAAAGATAACGGTTAACTTCACAAAAATGTATAGAACACAAACTACGTGTGGTAATGAGATCGCATTTTGTCTGTCTCATATGGCTTACGAGTTATGCAAAAGTCGTCGAGACTGAACAAAACTTCAGAGGTTATTTCCATAAAATTCAAAATATACCTTTTATTTATCATGAAAATATCTTCAACATAGATATTTTAATAAAAAGGTTGAAAAAAATAAAAATTTTCAGAAAATAAAATTGTTAAAAATGTTCCAAGTAAAGGTTCGTTTGAGGTGGCAACATTATTGGAAATCGCATTCTTGGAAGAAGTGAACTTAAATATCAAGTTTGGTATTTAACCCCTTTTAGAGTTAGGCTGTCCACAGACACAAAAGATCAGAATACAAAAGCAACACTGGTATTTTTTAAATGTATTCAGGACACCCCAAGATATGTATTTCAAGTGAAATCTGATATTCAGCTTTTGTGTGGAATTTTCTACACTGTAGGTTGTAGAGAAAGTAACACTGAATAATAAATACTATTAATATATAATGCTGCACTATTTTATAAAAATAACTCATACTTATTCACTCTCAACTGTGACGTTCATAATCATTTTACTAGAAGTATGAATGGCATCCATATAGGAAAATATAAAACAACTAAATACTCAAAATCACCCAAGTGTCTCATAAGTAAAATTGTCAAAGCTCTCCCAAATGACATTATTAAAATAGATGGTATGTGTAAATTTAAAAGATCACTACGTTCATTTTTACATGAACAACATTTTTTATAGTTTAAGTGAATTGTTTAATTAATGTACATTTATGATGAGTCTATCTGTACAGTGTATGGCAACAGACAATAAATCTACCTATCTGTCTGTCTGTCTATCATTATTAATAATATATTATTGTACATATGTGCTTTAAATCTGTATGATTAATTTTAGGGAACCTACAATTATGTTTAGCCCACCTGGGTAGTCTAGGGGTAGCGTGTCAGTCTCACATTCAACAGCTCGTGAGTTACCCTGATAAGGTTTTTTTCGGAGTTTACCCTTATTCTGAGAAGATGAATGCCGATTAACTTTAAGCTCCATGGGCCCCAAGATCATTTGAGTATCATTTCACCAAATATATTATTCATCGTTCGATATGACCAACCAGGTTAAAGGACATTAAGCTAAAAAAAAAAAAAAAAATTATATTCCTTTGACATTTTGCGCTTGCATTTTTATATATATTATTCATCGTTCGATATGACCAACCAGGTTAAAGGACGTTAAGCTAAAAAAAAAAATTTATATTCCTTTGACATTTTGCGTTTGCATTTTTAGCTAATTACACGTTGGTGGTTCACCAACGCCGGCATAAAGTCAATATTCTCAGTATCCAGGGCT
Organism: Hymenopus coronatus; assembly: GCA_030762935.1. Classification (NCBI taxonomy): domain Eukaryota; kingdom Metazoa; phylum Arthropoda; class Insecta; order Mantodea; family Hymenopodidae; genus Hymenopus; species Hymenopus coronatus. Next base: position 88,577,392 of record CM060894.1, on the reverse strand, counting down.
AATTTAACAAAATATACGTCTAGGTTAATCTCTGGCGACAGAGATGATATTCAATGTTATGGGGAAGAGAGTTCTTAAACTGCTACTAATGCCAGTGAGATTTAGTTCAGTACATGATACTTGAGTTAATCGCCGGAAATTCTTTAAAGTTTTGGTTAGTAATGGAATTCCAGAATATTTAATAAGAGTCATTCAAATGTTTTATCAAGAGACACAAATAAAACTTAAAACGAGGATTGGGACCTCGAAGATAAGAGAAACAACTCGAAGGGTTAGATAAGGATGCCCATTATCACGCGCATTTTTCTTTTTCTACACGTACTATATATATATATATATATATATATATATATATATATATATATTGTGTATTACACACAAAAATTCGATACCGAGAATTCGCCGGAAAAGCTTGTTTTCGAACCCCCTGAGTACAAACAAAAGTACTTTTATAAAAATATCCCCGCGCGCGCGCGTGTGTCTGTCTGTCTGTCTGCAGCATAGCTCAAAAACAAAAAGTCCGTTCAGTTTTTTCTAAAAATGCGACACGAAGCTTTTCAAGAAAATGCTGCCCACCCCCAAACCCTTTACATGGAAAAAATTCGAACATTTTGGTTTTCTCAAAAATGGCTCTAACGATTTTGATTAACATCTCTTATATTTAAACTATTTACATGGCAAATAAAATGAATACATTGAATTTTCTGGGAATAATCTCTGAAGATCTCTTTATTCTGGATGAATTTTTCTGAGTTTTGTGTATCTGGTGAACAGTAAGAGATAGACAAAAACAAAAGCTTACATTACAAAAATGTAGAACTCCTTAAAACACTCAATTTATGTCATATAGATTTTCTTCGTGGAGTTGACCATTTTCGAGATATTCTTTGTTATTTTAGTTTTAAAATACTTAGAACTTTTCTCATCCGGGAACTTGTCAATTCTTGGCCACGCAAAGAAACGGTTTTCAATCCCATGGCAACCATATTTTAAATCATTTGGCTGTCGATTAAGCCTAGTGTGTTTCTTTATTTCCTTTCTATTTATAAGAAACTAAGTAATAACATCGTTTATGCTAATGCATCGTTTAGCATGAAGCAGATAGAAGGATAAGCTTATTAACAATATTTTGTTACACAGAAGTAGAGAAAGTCAATGTGAATGGAATACATAACATTTTTTTAACTTTTATATTCATGAAATGACGAAACTGGTTTTACTTTGAAATAAATCATATTCATGTTAAACAGCTAATGCCGATGACCAAATGCTATTTGGTAGTATATTTTTTAAATTTACTTTTATAGTGTTTAACGCCCGCTTTTACTACATAGGCACCGCAGGCGATGATACTGATGATACATAGAATGAAGATGGAGCAGCGGTGGAATGCAATGGCGTGGGAAACCCGAGAACCCGCTTTGTCCACAAATCCCACATGCGGTTGCCTGTAATCGAACCCGTACCGCTTTGGTGAGATGCGAGTAGTCTTGTTAGTAATAATTGTTAATTGTTAATAATAAGATTACCGACAGAGATCACTTTTTAAATTGCATTATTGCAAGTGAGAATGACTTAAATATTCAAGAAAAGCTACTAAAGACATGACAATTGAAGACACTGTACTAGTTAGAGCAAAATTATTATCTATAGATAGTACCATAATTAAACAAGTCTCTTCATCTTGGATGTTGGATCTCTTTCTTTGTCCAACGGATGCAAAAGCAAAACGAGAGAGAGAGAGAGAGAGAGAGAGAGAGAGAAGGAGAGATGCTCATTGAAAGATGAGTATTATCAGTGAGAGAAAAGAATAGAATATAACAGCAGAGATGCTTTTCATGCGTCTTGTTATTGGCTATACTCGTTACACTAGTCGTTGAATAAGCGATCGATATAAGTTATGCACCTTACATCAAGGTGTTCAAACTCTTCTCATCTTAGTCGGAGTGCTCGAGCGTACTCAATCACAAACCTCGGAGTCCGGTTAGAGGAGAAGATGATACCACCTCACTGGGTAGAATGCTCAAGAGGCTTTCCAATACTCGATTCAACCGTGAGGATAGGCTGCTCTCAATAATGAGGCGCATTGCATACTGCAGGTATACCCCTGTAGGTACTACTAAGTAACTCGCTGTTCTTTGGTGCGCAACCAAGTTGGAACAATCTACCTTACATTAAGGAGAACTAAGTCCATTTGCAGTCGTGAAAAAAGAAATCGCTCATATACCAATTTATCAAATTCGATCGCCATTTACCGCGACAGAATTTGAATTTATGAGCGAATCTTTATCATAGCGAAATTAGCTCCGTGAGTTACCTCACGCGTTTTCATAGATATAATAGTCCCTTTTGTGTTTTGAACGTGAGCTACTTCTAAGAGTTACCGGTGTAGCTCTCGCGGGCTGAACGTGAGTTATTGTACAAATGGATGCAGTTATGTATGTGACAGCGATTCAGAGCTATTTGTCATCTACGACATTCTCTTTCCTGTGACTTAATGCTTGTATAGATACTTATTATATCAACATTTCTATAAATTCCTTTTATAAGGCGTTGTCGCGAAAACTGCTGAAATTCAGGGAAAGCACAAATAGATGCGCAGCGGCAAGCATCGTAATAAAGCCTTCCTGGAACAATTCAAATACCAGATAAAAAATAGCTTTCCATCATAAAAATACACGGCTCGGTCGTGCACACCATTCCCAACTTCTGTGGTTCTGTGGTATGTCGTATCTCTCAATAATGACATGTTCTTTAATGTCCACATGGATTACCGGTAATTAGTTTTATCTTGGGCGCTAGATCGAACCCTGGAAGGGCCCAATGACTAGCACTTACATGATCTGTTAGTTATTTTACGTCCGCTAGACAACGTTCTGGTAGGCATTATTTTTGCGTTGGCCGTTAGAGCGAGTGCTAGCATTTACATCATTCCAAATTCTGTCGCGATCAAAGTCGAATTAATTTCATTACTCGTATTTTCACAGCATTGTGTCCTTATTTACAAATATAACGTAAGTAATCACCAATAAAAGTCAATGGTCGCTTTAACCTAATTGTATCTGCTCGTTTGCGAAGTACTTTGCGAAATCTCGCTTTGCAGATTAAAACTTTTCTCAATTATGTAATACAATAATTGCGGTGGTGGTAAGTGTAACCTTGTAGAACGAGAATGGAAAATACGAAACGAAGTCAAGCATGACGGCGTAGTCATCTGTATTGCATTATCGATTTAAATAATTATATCTCCAAGGCTGTCAAATGGATAATGTTAATGGTTTAGGAATTAGAATCTGGTGCTAAGCAGAGGGTATGTTTCCACCCTGAGAGGTTATTCATCATCTCTCTTCTCCTGCTCGTAGGTAATCAGTACGCACACGTTCCATTGAACAAGCCATCAGAAATTGTCTGCGTGTATATCTGTCACAAAGCAATTTGCATTTCAAAACATTCTCGCCCAGATATTTGGTCTGTAATGGTTAAAACGGTTTTGCTATGAATATGTAAATGGAACTGGAATTACAAAGAAGTATTATGTGGCAGTAATGAAATTTCTGAGACAATCTAGCCATAATAGAACACAAGCTGCTGTACAAACAAGAACATAAATCGTCTTCACCTTTGGGCTAAGGTTAAATAAAACAAGGCAGCAATCTAGTATGGATTTATTTCTTTACTGGACTGGCACTGCTGGATAGTTCTTATTGGTTTTGAAAGAGATAGTGGATATGTAGGAACTTTTTTCATATTCTCGTATCGACCTGTAAGTTGGCCGAGGGTTTGGGCAAACACGTACAGTTTGTATCCTAGAAAGGAAGTAAACTTCTTGTTCTGACATCACTTACGTTCAAATTGGGTAACATCAGCATATCTTCGGATGCTACCATAGGATTCAAATGATGATTGCGTTATAATGGACAAAAGGACTTTTAAACCCAAATTCAAATATATTAATTTGTTACTATACCTTCTTATCGGTGATGATAAGCGCATATTTTTTGTAATTTTTAAATTCATAGGAAGAATATTACGTGGTTTCTTTAAATTATTGTGCAGCTTCTGAAATAAGTTGCTTATGTTTTCACTGCAGAGAATGAAGAAATGTATTGAATATGTAAATTAATATTATAAAGGGAGAACATTTATTTCTGGGTGTTTGTTTTTGTGTATGAAGGATAATCCTGAAAATCACACAATCAATTTTGATAATTCTTTCGCCATTGAAAATCCCAACTTTTCCGGAGAACATAGGCTACTTTAATCTCATAGGCTGTGCAAGGATTAAAACGGATTTACAAATTCATTATATCTGAATGCGAATACATTGGCATTATAAAAAGTCTGATTACCCTTTACATGGAAAAAAATTCGAAAATTTTGATTTTCTCAAAAATGGCTCTAAAAATGGTTAAAATCTCTTATATTTGTAAGATTTACATGACAACTAAAAGTAGATCTTGAATTTTCTGGAAATAGCCTCTGAAGACCTCTTTTTTTATGGATGACTTTTTCTGAATTTTGAATACCTGGTAAACTATAAGAAATAATTAAAAACTTAGTTCACAAAAATGTAGATCTCTTTAAAACACACAATTTACATCACACTTTTACATGGAGTTGACCGTTTTTGAGATATACCTTGTTATTATTTTCTCATACCGAAACTTGTCAAATCCTGGCCACGCAAAGAAACGGATTTCAGTATTATAGCAACCACATTTTAAAACATGTGACTGTCGGTTTAGCCTAGTGCATTCCCCTATTTCCCTTCTATTTGTAAGACCGTTTCTGCTAAGTTTATCTCAATTAGCAAAAAGTAGATAGAAAAATAAGCTTACTAACAACAATTTGTTACAGACATATAAAGAAAGGCTTGTGAATGGAGCACATTAGCCTTTTTTATATTTCCAATACCCTCGAAGTTACTGCAAATGAGAACAAACACAAAAGAAATGTCAAACAAAAAGCTTTAGATAGCATTGTATACCTAGAGCGATGACTAAATGATGTGTTTTCTCTTCCTTGCTTAAGAATAACATTATTGTAATGTCAATCAATGTAAGTGATCTAGTATCTGTGTTCATTACAGGGTAAAAATAGTTCTTGCTATTCTCTTTGGCAGACATACAGGGATATGCTGGAAGTACTAGAATTAAAATGTGGTGTTCATTGCATGGAACATAACTTTGATTTTACCTTCTCTTTTGTTGCAGGTGAGTATTCAGAACTAACCACATGGCCGAGATAACTTAAACGACCTCACGTGAGTAAACTGTTGTTAACCGTCGTGATGGCTTGTAACCATTTGTAACACTCTTTATCTGTGCAATTATGAAAACAGATGAATGTGTGTATAATGCGCCCCCCCCTATAATTCATGGAAGTAATTACCTGCTGCTGTGTGTCTAAGCATTGTGGACTTTCCGGATACCAGAGAAATTTAAGAGTTTCCGTGGCGGCTCTTGTATTTACTGACAACAAATCCTACAGGAGGGCAATTGAATTTGTTAAATATATCATCTCAAAAACTTCACTAAATGGATAATGTTAATAATTTTAATCTGACAAGCAATTCCATACTTAAGAATGAGGGAAGCTTACTAATACTTTGTTTGCATTATGCAGTAGGAAATATTGTCTTTCAAAATTTAAAACATGCTGTTGAGACATACGGCTAACACAATGGTTTTTTGAATAAAGTACAAAAGTTTTTGTTTTGTTTTATATTACATAGAATAAGTGGGAAAATACTAATTGTATTGTAGGTTAAAAATCCATTTCACTAGCGCGATATTATCATTTGCAAACCCACTGAAATTACTCACTCAGTCTGCATTAAAAAGTAGAGCAACATTTATCGCGTTTGGTTTTTCTTTCTTAAGGGTTTGAAAGTATAACTAACAAATACTAATTAGTTAAGTTGACTCATGACAATGCCATCTTTTACCCCCGAAATGACTTTAGATGTTAAAGGGAGCTCTATAAATGAAACAATTAAAAAAAAAATACCATCTTTCGAACAGCAATGTAGACTCAAACTTCATTATTTAGACCCCCCCCCTCCTTCACCCTTATTTGATCGACGACTATGACCCACTCGTTTGTTAGATCACTATCAGCTAACCGAATATACTATGACGTTGGCGAAATGACTTGAAAGGTAAGGAAATGTACTACACACACACGTTTTCTTGGGTGCTTGGCTTTCTACTGTTCATTTCGGAAGAAGAGAAGGCGATCACATGAGACATGTAGTATCCTATACACCCTGGTATATATATTATATATATTATATAAAGAGTGGCTTTAATGTTAAGGTTTTATTCTGCCTGTAGATACCAGAGCTCATGTATATGCACGTTCGCTGTGTTTCGTTTAATAATTCAACAGGTTCGCCGTAAATTAGATAACCTATTCACCATAACGACTGAGGAATTCAGGAAGGAAATTTTCTTTTGTTGACAACACTGCGGATAGAGAGGAGGGTGGGCTCTCTCTACCCTGCCCTCGCTCCCCCGTAAAACCAGCGCCCAAGAACAAGTGCGCGTATAGTATATTGAACTTTGAACCCATGTAGTAGTAAGACTCAACTTCTACCTTTCCCTTCACTCGTTTTGGTTGTGAGGGGTGAATTGAATTGAATTGAATTGGATTGGTTGGTGAGGGATGAATTAAATGAAAATAAACAAAGGTCCTTCGTCTCTAGCCAGGTAGATATTGGATATATGAGTTTCAATACTCGAAGTTGCAGTCACAGAACAAAATAAATATAAATAAAATAGACTATAAGAAGCCAACCACGTTATTTAGCTCAACTATTAAAAGCTTCTTATATGGAAGCACAGAAAGGAAATTAAAATTTAAGGCTTGCCCTCCGATATCGCTCTTAATTGTGTGTACCCATGGAACAATAATTACGCGATCACAAACTCTGCTTTCGATATCATTAGCAGCCCATAGCTTAGATCATCTACCAGAAAGTTATTTAAACAGATGGTAAGGAGAGAGTCATCTTTGGAACAGTGCATTAGAGAACTTATTGGTAATCGTCGTGATATATCCTGGCAGTTAAGAGGGAGTAGGAGTAGGTGTAGTCTAGAATTGAAGCCTCATTGATTGATCCTCAGGATGAATGTAAGATATCCTCAGTGGTTTATTCCACCAGCAGATTATCAATTTCCTTAATATTTTCCTTATTATAATTGAGGTTCCGCCATGTCTTGTCGGCTTTAAGGACAGGGGAATTTTTAGTTCGCGAGTTCGTCTCTATGCGAAAATGGTGAGGAGGGATCAACTCATCGCCCACAGGAGGCACCATAGGACAAAACCACAAGTTTCGTCTTGAAAATGTCGGGACGTTTTTCTTTTAAGGTATAAGGCTCTTTTACTGAAAATAAGAATTTCACGGGACCAATGGTTTACTTTGCTTAAGAAGGAAACCATACTACCATGCTGATTTTTACTTTCGCAAAAATCCATCATCCTCCGCCAGGTGTGAACCCGTAACCTTGCATATTAGAAGGTAGTGTGGTAAACGCTATACCACGGAGAGCGACTATAAGACGTTAAACTTATCAAATATCACCGGGATATTACGTTATCATAACTAGTACCATAAATTTGAGGAATAATACGGGTGGTATTTCAGAGAGCGTTGGATAAGTTCAGTTGAAGGGAGAAGAATAATGCTCAGAAGCGTTTTAGCGTAGGCGCAAGTGAAAAATGCCATTATTTTGGTGTTGAAAAGGGTGGCACAAAAAGTGAAACTGAAGCGATAGGCTTTGCGATAAGAGGTACATATTTCATCCTGTTGGAGAAGGCAGAGGAATATAAAACCTTTAATATCTCAATACTGTCACATGTGGCCTGTTTTCCAATACGGCATCTCTAGTTTGTTTTTCCCCCACCAGAACGTCAATATTAGAAATGCAAGGTGGAGGGAAGTAACTTTCGCCCCAAACTTTGGATTCATTTTGTTTTATTTTTGTCTTCCTCGTTCGACTGTACTGTGCGACCGCAAAAAGAGTTTACGTACGTTCTGGGTGCAGTAAATATTTGACGTTGCGTGGAGCTCTGCAAATATTCGAGTCCGGAGTGAACTTGGCAGGATTAGCCCTGTTTCTCATACACAGTGATACCAAACTTTTGGGACACAGTACTTGAAGCCACAGTAAACAAAACTATCGTGCTTTGAGAGACTGCCAAGAAGTAGGTCATTCCTTGCCAGTGGTTGATTGCTTTCATGAAACACAACCAGTTAAGATAATCACCCGTCAACAATGTACTTATTCAAAATGCAAAACTGCGTCCACAACAACACCGAAAAAAGAAAACTGCTAATTCAGTAGTGTTCGTGCAGACGACTATATTCTCAAGTCGCTAAACATAAAAGGTATATGTAATTGCTCAGAGCAACTGTATTAAGAATCTAATGTGTTCCATTTACAGGACTTTCTCTATCCATTCTGCAAACTATTCTTACAAATGATTATATAATAATTTTGATCATGCTAATCGAGATAAATATTATCAGAAATTATTATAACTTATTATTATTACTTAGTTCCTTACACCTAGAAGAGGGTTAAGGGAATGCATTAGGCTGAGGTGATAGTCAAATGTTTTAAAAGGTATCATTATGCGATTGATATTTACATTTGTTTCTCTTTGCGTTGTCAGGAATAAAACAAAAATAAATGTGACACGAATGAGAATTCTCGTTTGAGAAAAGTATAAGCATTTTAAAATTGAGACGAATAACCTGGAATATCTCGGAAATGGTAACTCAAAAAAAAAAATACGGACATAGATTGCTTTTAACGAGATCCACATTTTTTTGTGAAGTAAGATTTTGTCTATTTTTTGCGGTTTACGAGTTTTGCTAATATACTCCAGAATGAAGAGGTCTTCAAAGGAAATTCACGCAATACTTAAGACATGCATTTTAGTTTTCATGCAGATATCTTTAATGTGTGGCATTTTAATAAAACTCATCAAAACTATTTTCATAAAATAAACATTTTCGAAAAATTTGCATTTAAACGGTAGTTTGGGCTGGGGGATTTTCTTGAAAATCTGCATTTTACATCCTTGAAATATACTGAACTTAAATACCAAGTTTGGCACTTATCGACCTTTTCGTTTTTTAGTCATGCTGTTCACACATACACACACGCACGTGCACACACACCGATCTTTTTATTTTTGAACCCGGTGATCTCTATGTATTTACTATGGAATTTCAATATCGAAATTTTTGTGGAATACAATACCTTGTGTACCTTTTATGTTCATACTACGTGTAGAGAAAGTAAAAGTACCTATATCTTACGTTTACACATTTTTTGTTACTCTCTTCCCTGTGTGTGAGAAAGAGAGAAAAAGAGAAGAGAAAGAGAGAGAACCGCATAACTCAATTTCGAAGATGTGACTTCCAACCACTATCGTTTACAAGTAGCATTTTTCATTTTCTTCTTAAAATCGTCTGTAACGATTTTGATTAAAATCCACAAATTAAAGATATTTACAAAATACATATATCGAAATTTCTGGGAATAGTCTACCAAGCCCACTTCTGTGGGAAAGAATTTTGTATAATCTTGTCTAACTGGTGTCCACTAAGCGATAGACGAAAACGCAGCACTAAACACTCTAGATTTCTTTAAAATAAACATTTTATTCCATATGGCCTTATTTGTGACATAATCCATGTCCTAATTATCTGTTATTAACTACTTGAATTGTTCAATACTGTCGTTGTTTTAAAGTCCCGACGATATTCATTTGTTTCAGGCCTTTATATTTAAAGAGTATGGAATTTTAAGGCCCTCAGGTTCCCTTTTAAGGCCAGTAGAATTATTTGACTATCGCTATTCCCTTTGTATCTATACATAAATGTGTAATGCAGCTAAGGTTTATTTCGACTAAAATGAAAAAGATGGATAAATGAGTTTTCGCAAGAATATTTTGTATAACCCTAATAAACGAAGGTAGAGAAAACCCCACTTTGGTAGTCTGGGGGGTAGGTATCTACCTCACATTCAAGAGTCGCGAGATAGAATATCACTTAAAGTGAATTACTCGGAGAAGTTCCATGGACTCCGAGATCATTTGAGCATCATTTCACCAATTTTGTGCGATATGACCAACCAGTTTAAAGAATGTTAAGATAAAAAAGGGTAGAGAAAGTCATGTGAATGTAACAGACAAGTATATTTTTTTTTTCATATACTTCATTTTAATAATAACCGATTGCAGAAATAGCTACTCTGCATATTTCCATATAGATACAAAGGGAACAGCGAGAGACAGGAATACTTACATGAAGACGTTGTGTGCTGAGCCTAAAATTCTAAACTCTCTCCATGCAGTTGCAAGGATCAACAGAAAATTGACACAATTTTCATGACATAAAATTGTTTGGAATAAATTGTTTATCTTGTAGACGTCTATATTTTTTGAGGAGCACATTTTCGTCAATCACTTAACTTTTAACAATTTTTTTCCTTCCGAATGAAGAGAAATTCACAAGATATTTACAATATCTACAATATAAGGTATTTTAATCAGCATGGTTAGCATAATTTTTCAGAAACCCAACCATTTCGAATAATGTTTCACACAAAAGGTAGTTTGGGACGGGGAAATTTTCTTAGAAGCTTTCAAGTTCCAACTTGAGTGTTTTTTCCGACAGTTTGTTTTTGAAATAACGCTGTTCACAGAAACATACGCAGATAGACATACAGATACTTTTGTAAAAGTGTTCTTTTTACTTTCTCTAAACATCCTATGTTCATAATGTATAGAGAAGTATTGCATTCCACGCAAGAATTGGATATGAGATTTCACCGGAATATGTTTTAAGGGCCCCCTGAGACCACAAAAAGTATTTTTTTAGGAAAAGGTCTTGTGGACTCTGTGTGTGTATGTGTGTGTGTGTGCGTGTGAGTGTATGTGGACAGCATAACTCAAAAACGAAAAGATCGCTAAATATTAATCTTGTTATTTAAGTTTGTATCTTCCAAGGATGCGACACGAAGATTTTCAAGAAAATCCCCCACCCACAACTACTGTTCTTTACATGGAACGTTTTTCGAAAATTTTGATTTTCTCAAAATTGGCTCTAACGATTTTGATAAAAATATCTATATTAAAGATATTTACCTGACAAATAAAATGTATATGTTGAATTTTCTGGGAATAGCCTCTGAAGACTACTTTATTCTGGATGAATTTTACGGAATTTTGCATAGCTACTAAACCGTAAGATATGGACTAAAACTTAATGCACAAAAATGTAGATCTCGTTGAAAAACATAATTTATGTCATCCACGTTTTTCTTATAGAGTTCACCGTTTTTGAGGTATTTGTTGTTGATTTCAGTTTTAAATTACCTAACATTTCTCAAACGGGGCCATTCAAAGCGAACCGAACCTCAATTACAGAGACCGGTTTTTAAAAGATTTGAGTATCGCTGTAGTATAAAGTATTCCCTTTTACTTTCTCTACATAGTATATGTACGTAGGCAGAGAAGGTATTGCACTTCACCCAAAAATTCGATACCGAGATTTTACAGGAAATATATGTTTTAGGGTCCCCTGTATCCAAAAAAATCTTGTGTGTTCCACTCACATGACTTTCTCTATATATCTGTAACAAATTATTGTTAATAAGCTTATTCTTCTTAGCTTCTTCATGCTAATCGAGAAACATTTAGCAGAAATAGTCTTATCACTTGCTTCCTTATAAGTAGAAGCGAAATAAGGGAGTACCATAGGTTAAAGTGATAGTCAAAAGCTGGTTGCCATGTAACTGAAGTTTCTTTGTTTATATGAACAGGAGTGGACTATTTTCCTGTATGAGAAAAGTGTAAGTTTTTCAAAGCTGAAAAAAATGACTGGGAATATCTCAAAAACGACCAACTCCACGAAAAATATGTATATAGCATAAACATTTGACATAATATAAATTTTTTGAGAATATCAAAATTTTCGAAAAAAGTTCCATGTAAAGGGTAGTTGGGGATGGGGGTATTTTCCTGAAAATCTTCGTGTCGCATTCTTGTAAGATACCAAAGTTAAATACCAAGTTTGATATTTAACGGCCTTTCGTTTTTTCGTTTTAACGGTTGTCTACAGACACACATACACACACGGACCTTTTCCTAAAAATACTTTTTTTTTATATAGGGGGACCCAAAACCTGTATTTCCGGTGAAATATCGGTATCGAATTTTTGGGTTGAATACAATACCTTCTCTATCCCTATGTACATTGTACATACAGGATTACAGAAAGTAAAAAAAATAACAATTTGTAGAAAAAGGTCCGTGTGTGTCCGTGTCCGTGTGTGTCGATGTGTCGGTGAAACGATAACTCTAAAACGAAAAGCCAGTAAAATGCCAAAATTGGTATTCAAGTTTAGTATCTTTCATGGATGCGACACGAAGATTTTCAGAAAAATCCCCCCACCCCAAACTATTCTTTACATGGAAAAAAATTCGAAAATTTTGAGTTTCTCAAAAATGGCTCTAACGGTTTTGATTAAAATACCGTATATTAAAGATATCTGTATGCCAAATAAAATGTATATCTTGATTTTTCTTTGAATAGTCACTGAAGACCTATTTATTCTGAATGAATTTTGCTGAATTTTGCATAACTGGTAAACCGTAAGAGAAAGGCAAAAACTTACAAACAAAAAATGTAGATCACGTTAAAACACACAATTTATGCCATATATTTTTTTGCGTGGAATTGACCATTTCTGAGACATTCCTTGTTATTTGTTTCAGATTCAAAATACTTCCACTTTTCTCCCATGGAAAGTTATAAGCTCCAGGCGCTGCATAGAAACGGATTTTAACCACATGGCAACCAGCTTTTAAAGGATTTGACTATCGTTTCAGCCTAGTGTATTCCCTTATTTTTGTCCTAGTTACACGGAGGCAAATAATTAAGACAATTTCTGCTAAGGTTTATCTCGTTTAGCATAAAGTAGACAGAAAAATATGTTTTTAACAATAATTTGTGACAGCGATGTAGAGAAAGTCATGTGAATAGAACACATATGATTTTTTCTTAATGTTCAATAAAATATTGAAAATCAATTTTGATTTATTATTGTTTTTTTACAGTTTTTTTAAGTATTTAAAAAAGTAATTTGCTAACCACGAACTGTAAATTATTTATCAGATCTCGAATGCTTGGGAAAACTCGGCCCTGCGGGTCTCGTATTTCCAATACGCATTCTCGACCTGATAAGTATAACTTACAGTTCTTAGTACGCAATATACTGTTTACTTGTCATGTAAATATTTTAATATATAGCATTTGAATCAAAATCGTTAGCTATTTTTAAGAAAATAATTGCGAAACATGTAAAGGGCAGTTTAGGGGAGGGGGATACTTCTTGTAAATCTTCGTCTCGCACCCTTGAAAGATGCTGAACTTAAACATCAAGTTCGGTATTTAACCGAATTTTCTTTTGGGGTTATTCCCTTCACACATATGCACTCCCCCCTCCCCACTTTTTTAATTCAGTGAACCCTAAACGAGTGTTCTGATTAAATTTCGGTATCGAATTTTTGAGCGGAACGAATACCTGAAGTACAAAAAGTTAAAAATAGCTGTGGAATTATTCATTGCATATTTTCGAGATTATTACGAGCCATCATTAACAATGTATGAAAGAAGGAGTACCCGCTGCTCTTTATTGTATAGAAAAGTCTAGCCTCAACTTAGTAATCTGAGATAGGAAACTTTTGGATGAATAATTCTGTCTGTAACATTTTTACTGTAAAGCTCTTCCCACCTCCTTCGCTGGAGGCCTATCTTGGAGCACTTCGTTAGCAATAGTTCAAATGCCAGAAACTGACAACGGTGAATATTGGAGGCCCATGTTGATCGCTTGTATTCCCTTGTAGGTAATAGTTTTTAATTGCGAAACGAGAATACAGACTTGGAAAATAAAAGATCGAAGAGCGGATAAGACTTATGCCCGGTTGCAGGAAAGCAAATCAAATAACCTCATTGCTAGTGATTTAATCTCTGCTCAATGTGATTTTTCGCTTGGTTGTATAAACGTTAATCGAGACTTAGTAACGCTCTAGTGACCACCGAAATGGATTTGGCATCAGCGACTTTTAGCATCGCCACCTGGAACCAGCTGGCGTTAGATTTAGAACCACAGCCAGCACGTCGTGAGCGGGAGAGTGGTTCTTTAAGAGTACCAAATAGCGGAAATGAATACTCAAAAGTATTATTGGCCATAATTCCTCTACAAACGCTAGAGATGTTCTTAATATATCGAAGATTATTTAGATATTTTGGATTATTAGATGTTTATCTTATAAAAAGGTAGGAAGAAAAACGGAAAGAAAGAAAGGAGGGAAGAAAGAAAGAAAGAAAGAAAAACAGATCAAAGGTCTTCCTCATATGTAGCTCTGTTCTGTGGTCTTAGATTAGCTTATTTGAATGCATTTTTCACTAAAAGCGTAAAACAAAGCCACGTATAAGGGTTTTCAAATTTCCTAACAATGAAATAAGCCCGTTTTTCTACATTTTTCACACGAAAATAATTTTATAATGTAAAAGTAGAAAAATATATATTTAGTTCACAATATTTATAATTACATAGAAGATCTGTAAAAAGTATTATTTAAACAATAATTCCAATTAAAATATATTTGCAAACGTAATGACATAAATAGATTAGTTTTTGAGTGTTTTCTCCTCCCCCAAATACGCTCTTGATTACTAAACAAGTCAGCTAAATAACAGTAATCCCTGACCAAATCCAATGATTGGTCTTTCTGTAACAGAAAGTTTGCTGATTGGCAATCAAAGCCATCTTAACCGTCGATAAATTTATATTTCTTTTCCTGCAATCCTGATGCGCATATATAACTAACTATATATCTTATGGAAGCAAACGATTGGTAAACCAAAACACTGTAAATGATATGTCCTCCATTCTGACTTTTAAAAGGAAGTGGATTACATTAGGGCGAATACAGGCAAAAATTCTAAATTGTACAGTAGTATTCCGTTTTTGTGAAATCGGTACAGCATAATAATCATGTATCAGCTAAAATAAACATAGTTTCAAATCTCTACAGCTGTATGCCTGGTGGCAGATTCCAGCTGGAAATATCCAGACCGTGGATCGATTGTTCCATCATTAACATTCCTCAAATTCTAGTTGCAGAAATTGACCTGACTCTGGTGATCACGTGGTAGCAATTCCTGAACAACCTTGTGCTTTTGCAAGGGAAAAAATCTGATCCCTATAGAAAGTAAATCATATCAGAAAAATCCCCAGCTGTTCTGTAAACAAACCATTCTATAAAGAGATTATTCTTTTGTCTACATGGTAATCGAGATAAGCATTAATAGAAATAGCCTTACTACTCCCTCCTTGTAAGTAGAAGAGATAGTCAAATCTTTTAAAATCTGGCTGATATGTGATGAAATTGAAATTCGGTTTTCTTTGCACGGCCGGAATTAAAACAAAAGAGATATGAAACGAGTTAAACTTTTGAAAGATTTTAAGTATTTTAAAATTAAAACCGATAACAGGGAATATTTCGAAAATAGTTAGCTCTACCCCTCAAATTATATATTCATTCTTGTATAAAAAGATCAACTATATGAGCATTAAGCCCATCACGCTGAGCAAGATAGTTCAGTCGGTTTTGTCTGTGTCCCGAATTCAGCAGAACACGGGTTTGATTCCTGTGGCCCTACGTGACCTTCGGGTATTTTGGGGGTTTCCCTGGGTCCTCAGGCAAATACTGGATAGGTTCGTTCTTCTACAATGGCGCGTCTGCCCGTTTTCAATTTATGGCCTTCCTAGTTGGTCTCCACCATCTACGTCGATCTTGCGCTGCGACTCACAATATTGATTTTGAGGATATGTTTTGTTTTTTGATGTTTCTTTTTTAATTGTTTCATTTATATAGCTCCCTTTAACATCTAAGGTCATATCGGGGATTTGCTTTTGAAACTTGTTGTCTGTTGGTTCTTTACATTGGTTTAAATCATTTTATATTTGTCAATCACACACACACACATTCACTCTCACATACATACTTCCAGACTCTGTGGGAGATAGGGAATAAATTTGGCTAAAGAAAAATTCCCCGCCCCAGCCGGGAATCGAACCCGGGACCCCCGGGTGAGTCGTCAGTGAGTCGTTTTTAGTTTTGTTTAATGTTATTTAACCTAGTTGGACATAGCAGACGATGAATGGAATCGGTTAAATCATGCTCATATGATCTTGAAAGCTTAAAGTTTCTTGACATTAGTTTTCTCGGGATAAGGAAAACCCCCCGGTAAAACCGGGTAGGTCACCCTTAGTGAAAATCATATTGGCGAGACACGTTACTTTCACACTACCGAGATGGGCTACACCATTATCTTTTTCTTTTCCACCTTCCGAGGTTAATCCTCGGTCTTCAACTCAATTTCGTTTGCGAGTCACGTTGTTTTTTACTTTCTCTACACGTATTATGTACATAGTGTATAGAGAAGGTATTTCACTCCACCCAAAACTTCGATACCGAGATTTCACCGGAAATATATGTATTAGGGTCCTCTGTATCCAAAAATGTCTGCTGTGTTCCATTCACATGACTTTCTCTACATATCTGCAACAAATTACTGCTAAAAAGCTTATACTTATATTTACTTCATGCTATTCGAGAAAAAATTAGCAGAAATAGTCTTAATGCTTGCTTCCTTGTAAGTCGAACCGAAATAAAGGAGTACCATAGGTAAAAGTGATAGTCAAAACCTGGTTGCTATGTGACTAATGTTCCTTTGTCTGTATGGACAGGAGCTGACAAATTCCTGTATGAGAAAAGTATAAGTTTTTCAAAGATAAAACAAAAAAAAAAAACAAGGAGTATCTTAAAAACGATCAATTCCACGAAAAAAAAAGTATAAAACATAAATTGTGTATTTTAATGTGCTCTACATTTTTTGTGTGGCAAGTTTTTGTCCATCTCTTATGGTTAAGCTATTACGCAAAATTCCGTAAAATTCATCCAGAATGATACAGTCTTCAGAGGCTATTCCCAGAAAATTCAAAATATTAATTTTATATGTCAGGTAAATATCTTTAATATACGAAATTTTAATAAAAATCGTTAGAACTCTTTTTGAGAAAATCGAAGTTTTCGACATTTTTTTCATGTAAAGGGTAGTTTGGGTTGGGGGGATTTTTCTCAAAATCTTCGTATCGCATCCCTGGAAGATACTGAACTTGAATAGCAAGTTCGGTATTTTATCGACTTTTCATTTTTGAGTTATCGTGTTCACAGATACACGGATACACACGGAACTTTTTATGAAAATGCTTTTTTTTTTATTTGATATAAAGGACCCTAAAACATATATCTCGTATCGAAATTTTGGGTGGAGTGCAATACCTTCTATATACACTATGCACACAGTGCATGTAGAGAAAGTAAAAAAACTGGTAATAAGTTTACGATGACCGGGGTGGGGCTTCTAGTCACTAGGGCGCAGCACAGCAAGTAGGCTATTGTGACCCTTTCCAACTAATTTGACTCCTGGGATGGAGGGATGATGGTAAAGACATGGAGGGCAACCAGATTTCGATGAACGAACCAAGAACAGAGTTTCCAGATCGAGCGCACACTACATTGGCGGGTCCTAACCATAAGCCTCGAGTTTAGAGATTTTCCCGAAAGCACCCGAAGGTGGGTTCGATCAAGAATAATCTCACAACGACGTCTTAGAAAACTTTATAGAGCGCACAGCCACCGTCCAGTCGCAATTCGCCGAACTACGTCGCCCGATCCTTCAACTCCAAATCAGTTAACAAGATAGTGATGGGTACAGGAAATGATGGACATGCAAGTCGTGTAGGAGATGAACCAGATTTCGCCTGCCGATCTGGGAAAACCACGAAAAACCTATGGGTCACAGTGGGTGGTCGCCGAAATCGAACCAGGGACCTCTCGCATTCGGACCACTCGGTCTTACCAGTAATACTTCATTGAAAAAGTGAGTTTAGGTTGTTATTAAATAACTCTCTCTCTCTCTCTCTCTCTCTCTTCTATCTCTCACTGCAGTAGTTTAGAAGCACTGGCTTAAGGGCTGTATCTCGATCACGTCCAGTTCATTTTGACTCCACGTGTGTTGTATGTTGATGCTCTTATCGCTGTTGTCCATAGTCGCTACTCAAAGAGAACACGTTTCGGTATTTATCTAAGTTAACGGTACAGGCTTTCATTTCCGTGCGCTGTATTTTACTCTGTCCGGCTGCTTCCTCTGGTCCCGATGCGAACAGGAGGTAAAATTGACGTGCTTTCGGTCCGTCGCACAATTTTGTGATTTACCACCAGGATGTCGGGTAGGAGCGTTATTATTAATATACAGTGTAATCCTGTTACTTCGCTCTTCAGGTACCATTTGTAGGTATAAACGCTAAGTACAAAGCTTTATGATTTAGGAGATTAACAAGAGTTCATTGGAAGCGGGCATATATAAATATTCAAAACGTACATTAAAACATGCAAGTAACAGCTCAATCCACAGTGTAACTGAAAATGTTGAGCTTTTATCACAAGGAATGGAATTTGATCATGAAATTTTGCATTGTGAAAGTACATTTTTGTTGCTATTATTTAGTTTAATATCCTTGAAGCTGCTGGGCTATATCTGACATGAATGAAATGGGTGATATGATGCTCAAATGGGCTCCATAGAGCATAGATTATTCCACATTGGTCTTCTCAGGATGAGACAAACAACCTAAAAATAAAACCTTATCCGAGTAATGCACCCTAAATGAAATTCGAACTAGTGACCTCTTATGAATGTAAGGCAGAATCAGAAGTTTGTGTAGGAAATTTTAATTAAAGGATCAATTTTACTTAAGGGTTTTTATATTAGTTAATTTATGTCTTAGAGGTCCTTTATAAATATTAATGATTTCAACTATATATATATACTTTTTATGATTCCTTTGTGTTTTATGATTATGTAATTCAAAAATATTTTTTTTTTTACTTTAATATTTTCAAATGTTGATATGTTTTACTAAAACTTTTAGTTTTGTTTTAAATGTTATTAACACCGTAAGAAAAAAGTGTGTATTACACTCACATGTCGTTCTATATTCATATACAAAGTAAATATTCTTACATCTTATTATTCTAACTAGTTCTTTTTTATACAATTTAGCTCTAGCATAAAAAGAATAATAGTATGCTGATGCGATAATCAAACGTTTTCGGTATACGAGTATGTTGTTTTCTTTGTATAAAAAGGAAAATAAATAATGAAATAAAATAAATCTGCATACGATACTTGGCGCCTAATACCTTATACCAAGGCAAATATCCCAGATCTTGCTATATTTTCAAAAACTTTTATCTTCAATTTTATACAACTATTAACCAAAATTAAACTTAAATTAAGCAATTAAAACATACATTTACAATTCAAAATAGTCATATATAGCTATAACATATATAGCTAATCAAACAGTTGACGTGTTCCATTCACAACATTTCCTTTGGCTGTTCCGCTTACAAACTATTCATACAAAAGATTATGTTTTTTATACATCGTACTAATCGAGGTAAACATTGCCAGAAATGGTATGATCACTGGTTCCTTATAAATAGTTCCTTGTGTATGTATTATGTGTGTGTATCTTAATATCAATAAGATAAATACATGAAGCTTGCAATTTTCTAAATATTTACATGCCAAATAAAATGTGTATATTTAATTTATTTGGAACAGACCCTGAAGTCCTCTTCATTCTGAATGACTTTTGCATAACTGGTAAATCGTAAGAGATAGACAAGAGCTTACTTCACAATAAATGTAGATCTCAACAAAATACACAATTTATGGCAAACAGTTGTCAGTTGTTTTTTTCTTTTTCTTTTTTCTTTTTTGTGTAGAGATGTTCCATGTTTCAATTTTAAAATACTTACACGTTTTCCAACAGGAAGTCCTCGTACGTTTCATCCCTGTTTTATTTTACTCCTGTCCTGGCCTTGGAAAGAGAAGTGAATTTTAATGACAATCACATAGCGAAATCTTTTAAAATATTTGACTGCTGCTTTAGCCTAGTGCGTTCCTTTATTTTCCTTCTACTTACAAGGAAACAAGTAATAAGACCATTTCTGTTAATGTTTATCTTGATTAGCACTATGTAGATAACAGAACAATCCTAATCTGTGCAAAAATAGTTTGTTTGCAGAAGAGATCAAGAAATTCATGTGAATGGAACATATAAGATTCCTTTTTTTTTTTTTTTTTTTTTTTTGGATTACAGTGTTTACTCTACTTTAAGTGAGTGGTAGAAAAGTAAAAACTCGTAAGTCGCAAGTGATTTGGAGCTATTGAGGGATTTAACCAAATATCGCATCTTTTTCATCGACTAACCACATTAAATGAATATTAGTCACCAAAATTATAGGATCAAATTTATGGTTAATATATTTCTTCATTTATATAAGCACTTACGAAGCTAAAAGGTATATAAATCTTTTTGTTTCATTTATGCAGTCGCCTTTAATAACGGTGTCATGTCGGGGCCTTTGTTTTGACGTAAGATTTCTTATACACCTAACTCGTAGCTGTTGAATAAAATAACATTCACTCTTTCATTAATTGCCCACTGTTTTTTCTTAAGAAGCAAACTGTTTTATTTGCTTACAGATAAAAATAATACTAATTGCTCTATTGTGTATAGTAATTAGCGGAAGTATTGATTCCACACAAAAAATCGATGTGGAGATTTCGTCGGAAATATTTGTTTCAATCCCCGTTTAAAAAAAAAAAAAAAAAGTAGAATACGTACGCGCGCATATGAACAGCACAACCCAAAAACTGTATTTGCCTTTTTCGAAAATGTTTATTCTTTCAAAAAATGTCAGTTAACGAGTTAAAATACCACACGTTTAAGATATTTTCATGACAAAGGAAATGTACATATGGCTTTTCTGGGAATTAGCTCCGAAGTTCTTTTCATCTGGATGACTCTTGCACAACTGATAAAGTAAGACATAGATAGATGCTTACTATACCAGAAATGTAGATTTCGTAGTAGCCACAATTTATACCAAATACTTTTTTGGTGGAGTTTACCACCTCGGAGGTGTTTGTTGATATTGTTATAAATATTCAAATGCTTTTCTTAAGGGGGAAGTCGTTTTTACTTTCTCTAGCCCGTATTTATATAATGTACACACCTGAAAATAAAATACAGAGATTTCATCGGAAGTTTACGTTTTGAGGTGCCCTGAGTCCGAAAAAGCATTTTCGGGAAAATGTCTATGTGTGTCTGCCTGTTTTTTATCCTGATCTTCCAAAGAAAACGGAATTTCAAAGTCATCACATATCGACGAACTCTAAAAAGATTTTACTCTCGCGTTAGCTTAGTGTGTCCACGTATTCCCTAGAAGGAATTGTAAAATAAAGGTGTCTGTTAATTTATCTCTATTAGCATGAAGTATATAAGAATGAGCTTTTGTAAGAACTTTGTTGCATAATAAGTAGGGAAAGAGCGTGAATGTAACGGTACATTTTTATTCAAAAGGTAATTTTTAGATTTTTCAGCTTTCTGTCTCTGATGCCGTACATTAACGCCCATATGTAATTACTATAAGCATAATAAGATACAATTTGGAATTAGGATAACACCATATTGCAGTATTTGTATTCATTTGTTTTTGTTTCTTGCGATAAGCCATGAACCGGAGTCGACAAATGGAAGAAAGGGGTGGGAGAAACAGAGCTGTTTCTGTCACCCTGCAGATAAGTGAGAGTATAATCCTTGAGCATTAAAGACGAAGGTGTATGTGAACTAACAAGTGTTGCAAGAAAGCCGTTGCTAGGTAACCGAACACTGCAGATTTACATGTCGAGAACCCGCTCGTTATGAAATTTCGTTTCTCCGTCTGACGTCACGTCGTCTGTTTGGGGCTGGGTCGGAGGGTAAAGAGGATCAAATTCCATCCCAACTTCATCCCCTTGTTCATCATGCCAGCTGTCGTCGCGACTCCACACCGAACAGGGGTGTCCAGAAGCTTTTGACTGATGTGCGACAATCACAGAACTAACTGTACTGTTTCCATTTCATAGCTTTTCGCAAAAAGCAATTTTTCCCGATTTACTTCGCATTAATTATCATACATATCTTCTAGCATGATCAAATAATTCCCCTTTTTACTTTCTCTATCACTTATCTATAGTTACTAGCGGAAGCGTTTCACTCCACCTGAGATTTCACAGAAAATACATGTTTTGAGGCCTCTAAATTAAACAAGATCTCATTATAGCATATAATCCATCATTTTTATTTGCAGCTAACCATTCCTAGACATTCCTTGCCCGCTTTTACTACCAAGGGACCGCAGGCAATGACACTAATGCTATATGGAATGAAGATGGAGCACCGGTGGAATGTGATGGCGTGGGAACCCGGAGAAAACCCGCCCCTGCGCCGCTTTGTTGAATACATATCGCACATGCGGTCACTGGTTTGAAATATTAAATACAAATTTCTCAGATGGGAAGGAGTCATTTTTTTTCTCATGTAAGGATCATGGAATTTTAAAGTAATTGCATAGCAACACGCTCTTTAAAATCGAATTATATTTTCCCTACTGTATCCCCCAAATTTTCTGTCCCTCCAAGTCTTTTCAATGTGATTTCATTCATCCTTCATCTCATTGGTTTCTTTCAGGGTTGAAAGTGTTGGCGATGGTGCTTGGTGTAGCGTGGCAGGGGAAAGGGATGCTCCTTGTGACTCCCGACTTCGGTCTGCCTGTGCGACTGTTAGAGTGCTTCAATCTGGAAAATGTCATTGATGTGCGTCGCTCCTGGTTCGAGCCGCCAAGTTAATCCTTAATACCTTTCCCCTCGTGGTTCATAAGGTGCCATAACCGTATTGGTTAATCGTCGAGTCCCCTCCGTAAAAGCAACATTTTGCTCATATCTCACTAATTTCAAGCAATTGCTCGGTTTCGTACGAATAAAAATGTTTTCTTCGACTTCTTGCTCTACTTTGACCCGCGATATGTTATTCATAAAAACCATCTCAACGTTTACACTATCCTTCATAAACGTCGCTAACACCACTTTACTTTCTGACTGCTGACTAATCAAATCCTCAGTCACCTCGTCAGGGGTCAACTATGAGTCAGAGAGTTTTAGGCCCCACTTACAATAAAATTAATCGTAAAAATAACTGAAAAAAGAATTATTCCATAATATTTAAATAAATTAAAATAATAATGCAATCTATATTTGTAAACTTAGAAGCTAGATTCTATATATTGCAATGCAACCTTTCACAATGAATCACAACCGACATTAAATTACATGTTAGCAGCTTACTTAAACATACGAAAGCAACCAAGCAGAGAGCAATTCTCATTCGATGACTATTGTGCTATCTCTCAACAGCTGTTGACTCGCCAAATAAAAGATAATGGGGCCAGGAATCACTGGAATGTCTATAAAATCATATCAAGATCAATTTTAATTGTAGGTGGTGCTTTCTTTTGAGTTCTCCTTTAACCGAAGAGCTATCTTTCGTTCATTTTGATACCTAACAAACCAGTCAGCCTAGCAATGCTGCTCTGATTAGAACAAACAAATTTCGCGTTTTAGATAATGGAAGTCCCCTTATATCTCTACCAACATCTTTCCCGAGAGAAATGAATTTATTCTACTCAAAATAAATTTGTTACTGCAGTTTACATATGCATAGACGCTATTACTATCTGTTCAGAAGCAGTGATTTAACTCAGCTAATTGCCCTTCATGTGTTCTCTCCTCTTGATTGGCCAACACTTGCATTAGCTCTTTCATTGTGAATGTCTACATGTAAGTCCTAAGTTGCTATGTTTATGTATATTTATCCATTGTGAAAGGCCCCTATTCTCCGGAATCCCGGATTAATATTAAATAATCCAGGTAATCCCGGATTCAAGAACTGCGATAATTGGGAAAGTGGTCACAAAGAGGAAGCGAGACTAGCAATGAAAAATGAAGAAACATTATTTCACTTCTAGCTTGTATTAAACTATTACTTTTTATTTAATGTGAATTATACGTATCCGAAAATTCCCTAAAAAATCCTCAGAAAGCAAACTTCCCTCTACGTTATCCCCTGCAATACATATCCCTCCAAACCTCCCCTATGACCGCTAGTTCCTCCTAAATTCAGATGGAAAGGCCTGCTTCCACTGTTTAGGAGTAAATTGTAACGTCTGCCAAGCTTGCAAATGTCATTCGCCTCATCGTGGATTACAGAGTGGGGCGGATGACGTAACCTAACTTCTGTCGTAGAATGCGATGATGTATGAAACTACTAGAAACATCGCCGCGGTTGAGTCAACGTCTTTACCTGAACAACAGTGTGGTATCTGCTCCTGCGGGAAGTGAAACAGCTGATTAGGATAGGAACCAAGCTAGGTGGTTATTATACCTACTACCCACGAGCCAATGCCCACGGGAGGGAGGGATGAGCTGAGAGGACACACCTGGCGGCTGGAATCAGGACGGTCGACACGATGACAAGAGTCCCTACAGTTTCCAGATTGAAGCGCCCCGACAATCGGGCAGGCAGACCGGGGACCCCGCCCACATAGAGTCTAACCCCCCTCCCTCCAGGGATGGTCCTCATCTCGACAACCAGCCGAAGTCGGGGGACGTAGATAGTCGCTTTAAGTATCCTTTTCCCTGCCACACCGCACCGAGCACCATCGCGGACACTTCCAAAACTTCAAGAGAACAACGGGATAAGGATGAATAAAATGACAATGGAAATGACACGGAGGGAAAGGAAATTCGGGGGATGAAAAAACCCTACCCAGAATTCGCCTGGAGACGTGGGAAACCTCCGAAAAAAAGTGATTAGTGAATACAGAGACTTAAAAGTCAAATCTTTAAAGAGCTGGTCGCTATGTGTAGCAAGTTTTTGTCTATCTCTTACTGGTTACCTGTTATTCAAAAGCTATCCAAAAGGAAAAAGGACTTTAGCATAAAATTCCGAGAAAATTATTTTCTAAAAATGTTCAAAGAGGGAACCAAAAGTTCGTAGACACTATCTTGCAGTAAATTAAAATAACGCAATTCCAATGTCCCTCGATGAAAATGGTATGGCAAAATGGACAAAAATCAGGTACTAAGAAGCAAAGAATCACAAATCACTTTAGACCGTTCAATAGCAATATGAAACATTATTCAATTTTAAATATAGGAGCAAGAATGAATTAATATCACATAGCAACTTTACTGAAACCGTATCTGTGGATAAACCTTCAGCACCATTCATCACTTCTGGAGAAATCCTACTATGCACCTCAACATCCACTTCACTCAAATCCATTTTCTTTTCCATTGCCGAAAACCATCAGATTTCTTCAACTTTCAACATTGTGATTTTTAATCTATGCCCATTCAAACATTGTCAGCTTCCAAATAAATCATGATTTTGAAGAAAAAAAATGTATTATTGTGTCCCCATTGTTGCTTTATCTTAAATTTGAGGTTAACTGTTTGCTCATTCCTACTGTTGGCAGCATTGGCTTGAATTCCATTGCACGTTCTTTTATTTAGTACGCCGTGATCTGACAGCTGATACAGTGGTGATTTTAATAATACAAGCAGAAAAATAATTATTATAGAATCTGTTACATTATATTTATAGAATAGTATTACTATTATTAATAATAATTAATAGCATTAATAACCCCTTCGAGGTTAACATTTCGAGAGTGTTTATATGTATGTGTATATATATATATATATATATATATATATATATATATATGTTCACAGTCGCGAACCTATCGATAAATGCATACCATCTCGTTGGATTACCGAGAATAAAATGACGAGAGTGTTTGGCGCTTCGACTAGGCGCCAACTGCTAGAGTAGTTGTATGCTCATATCGCAAAACTACACCCAAATAGTTCAGCGGCACTAGAGTTGTTTTGAAAATTGAAGGAAACATAAACTAAAAATAATAACATGAGATGTGAAGGAAATCGGAGACTTTTGCTTGCAAAAGTACTCATATTACAAAGATAACGATTCCAAACCACATAAAAGCTTAGTAGAAAAGGGGAAAAATGTGGTAAACATGACGTGGCTTCTCTCTACCCTAACTAGACATCCTACTGAACTTTTATGGGATCACTTGGACAATGTAGTTGGGAACATTTCGATAAAGAAGCCAAACCAAAGAGAAATGAAGTAAGATATCAATAAAACTCCTCTGGGCTAGGATTCCAGAATACGTTTAGTGTATATAGAATATAACGTTCGCAGGCGCCTCTTACGTGTTAGAGAGGAACAAGCATGTTTATTATTTCTATATTGGTGTTTTAAATAGAAGGCTTCACATAAAGTAGTGCCTGATAATTTTAAAATACTAGTTTTCAGGAATTCAGGCACTTTTTAAAAAGCAATCTTATTTTGTTTTCTGCGAGTTCGTGCGTACTTAATTATTTACATCCCTCCCCTTAGTTAAAACTAGGGCAAATTTCAAATGATAGATTTGATTTACTCGAAGATTGGTACATAGAAGTAACTAATTATTATCTACTATCATGGTTTAAACTTTTACTTATCTGTTCCGGCTCCTGGGTACTGTTGCTCCCTCCAATCGGATTATAATTTAGAATCATATGAGGCAGCATCTTTTCATTCATTATAGCAATTTATGTCTATATTCTTCTGTTTTTGTTACTACGCTGACTACTTGTAGTTCTTTGGGGATATCTTCATTCTTTTACTTATCTAAAAGAGTATATCCTACTACATGTTGTAGAAATTTCGCTTCTCTTGCTCGAATCGTCTTGGTATGCCTACTTTTATTTAAAGTTCAGCATTCCGAGCCGTACAACGAAATAGGTATAGCTAGAACTGTATAAACAATTAAGGACAGTTTCTCTTGGAATTCGGAAGGAAATAAAACCGTTGGTTCCATGTTTTATATTTATTTCACGTAAAAGAATCTGAGATGCTGGAAGGAAATGCCCCTGGGCTAAATTGTCAGTTTAACCTTCGTAAATCGTGATTTCGTCATATGATGCCATCTATGGGCAATAAGTTGTCCTCGTCACCATACTGCCGAACTCTAAACTCCTTTGATTAAGAAGACGTTAGCGGAGGTAAAGACTCGAAATTAGGCCGAGGTGCCACAGTTGATCCAAATGTTCTAATGGCTATATTCAGTCACCACATCTTTATTTTTAAACGACTCAGTCTTAAATACCCTTTCTTGCTTTTTATCGTCACTTGAAAGTACTGGTATATACATGGATACTTACTTATGTATTTTTGCCACAATTCTCTTTTGCCAGACAGATGCTTTTAAAATGGATTTGTGTATCATTTCGAATTTCTCCTGATTATAGAGTGTGTCTACTTCTTAGACCTGTTGTTGTGGAGGTCTCATAAGCTGATAGGGCTACAGCCCAACATTTCCATTCGCGGCTAGGGAAAACGATTAAACAGGTTGGTTGGTACGGTAAATTTAAATCTAATTCCTCCCAAACGCTAGACTCAGCATTAACCTGACCCATCTCGCTCGTTGATATGGACTTGTATTCCTTAATTTTCTGGTTGATGCACGCAGGGACATTTAATTAAAGCTCGGATATTATAAGCACCTCGTAGGGAAGCAACAAAATATAATTGTTAACACTGACTGCACTTGCAGAGCCTAGGGTGGAGAACTGCTACAGTCAACCTAAAAATTAGTCATTATGATTTCATCAGACGCACTCCAACATGAACATAGCACCAAAACGAGGTCATACATATTTCAAACTTTATATCCAAGGCAGGCAGCTTCCGAGATTTAAGAGTACATGGACAATTTTCACGAGTGTTGTAATAAATATTACAGACGAGTAATATTAATTACATTCGCCCTCCGCGGTGTAATGGTTACCATGTTAACTTCATATACCTAAGATCGTGGGTTCAAACCCGACGGAGGACGATGTATTTTTTTCAGGCGTAAAAATCCTTAGCATGATTTCCTTCGGAAGGCCGTGGGTCCCGTGTCGTAGATTTACGGCACGCAAAAGAACCTCAAGCCTGATAGAGATGCCTCTTAGCAAAATTAAGAGGTATTTCACGCCCGTTTAGAATGGGATGCTGAGAACCACAGCAGTTAAAGAGCGTCCATAAATACAACTCCATTTCCATTTTTACAGACGAGTGACCAACGACAGTGTATAAAAATACTGTATATTTTTAATTAAGTTACAGTATAACTACTAATACAGAAGTATCCAGTATCCTGTATAAGTTGTTCATTATGGCACGCGTGCAACTAATAGAATAATAACTAATAACTATTACTTATTGCAATGACGTAATGCAGGTATTTTCAAGTTGCCGTGGCTAATAAAAAGAAGACGAGGGTATTTTCTTCCCCTTGAGCAACAAAGATACAAAACTCTGTGTACACAATTAAAAACGGAGTAATTAGATCTGAATTTATAATTATTTATTATGCTGTGTTAATAATAGGCTACATAACACCAGCTCACTTCTCTCTCAAGTGACGTATCGCTTCAACCACCAAGAAGTAACAAATGAAATGCAGGAGAGAAGGAAACCTCTTATTTACGAACTCATGAAGATGCTCTTCTAATGTGTATCAGCTTTGGATATCGAATTATTTCATGATTTACTTCCTACAGTCTAAATGCTAAGATTACATGAAATATTGTATCCAACTTATGGATAATCTTAAATCTGAAAATTGTCAACATTCACTTTTTTTTTGGTTTAACGCCCGCTTTAACTACTTATGGCACCGCAGGCTGTGACACTGATGATACATGACTGAAGATGGAGTACCGGTGGAATGCGAGAACCCGGAAAAAACCCGCCCCAGCGCCGCTTTGTCCACCACAAATATCACATACGGTCGCTTGGGATCGAACCCGGGCCGTCTAGGTGAGAGGTGAGTGGTCTAACCACTGCGCGGCCGTATCAACATTCACTCATCCTACATTCATCAAGATAATCCATTTTTAAATAATTTACTATATACACTTGTGGGTTTCAGAATATAATACTTGTAAAGCTGAATCGAGTTAGAAAAATGTTTCAAGTATAATTCAACTTTCCGACTTGATTATATACACGGTTAGTGGGTAAAACCAATATCATTCTCATAATATTGTATTTATACCTATACAGAGTGAACAAAATTAATAGAATATTGACCACAACTTTTAAATGTATCGATAAAGTAAAGTGATAACATATTTTGATTCTCACGGGAAGTAAGGCTCCTGCAGATAGCATAAAGTACAGCGCCCATTGGGTGTGAGCTTTAGAATTTTAAATGGAACCATGGTATAAATTTGATAGTCTTTAATACACGAGAGACAATTGTTAAAACACTTTTTTTAACGAAAATTTGATTGTTTATAGGGTATTGACATTTTATTTATATCTGCCCTATCCAAGCCTTCGCTTCTGACTACTGAGGAGCATACCCGAAGGCCTGACCTGTTACGCATCCACGGTAAAAGCTGTAGGCCCTTTCACTCGCCACCATCCTCATCCTCCCTGCCATAGGAGGCAATGGATTCCCGCGCTAGACACCTCCATCAGAGAAGTGGATCCATCATCGCTTGGTGAAACGAGGTAAACCCCGAAGGTCAATGACCATATGGGGAGCATTGGAAAAGTACAACTCGGTATTCTATCTCTATTACCTAGTTTCTGCTTATAGAAGGTAGAAAATATATTGCATTCTACCCAAAAGTTTACTGTAGAGATTTCATCGAAAATAGTCAATGAAAACATAAAAGGATATCTTTGTGTAAGTGGGTGGTTATTTGATTGAGCACCATGACTCAAAAACAAAAAGTGGTGAACGAACAATTTCGTATTTAAATTCATTATCTTCCAGAGATGTGACATGATTTTCAAGAAAATTCTACTCAAACTGGTCCAAACATAGAAAATTCTTCGTAATTTTATTCCTCAAAAAGGCTCTAACGATTTTCCTTAAAAATATCATGGGTTGGACACATGCACTTGAGAAACTACTCATCTTATTTTTTTGTGTGAATAGTTTGTGAAGACGCCTTCTGAGCTCAGATTATTTTACTATGAAAGCTTAAGAAACAGACAAGATCTTGCTTTAGAAAAGGAAAACTATAGAGGATTGTTAAAGGTTAAAGTCTTTGATTAAACATCTTCATATAAAGTCATTATTTATTATTTATTAAAACTTCATAGACTATCAGACATGACAATGAGATACAATTTGAGATTTCGGTCATCATTTACTCCATAACCTGATGATGGCCTTGGAGGGTAAAAGGCTATAGTTTTATCTCATTGCTGCGACTAATGACCGTTGTTTTAATAAATAGCATTCGCCATGAGAAATTTCCTATGCTGGTTGGAATTTTAAGCAATTTCAGAATCAGGGTGAAATATTGTCCTCTCTCAGGTTTCTCATGCAATGAGTATTTAAAACGCCAGATTCAGTATAAATATTTGTTGTTCTTGTGATGCAAGAACAACCAAGGTCAATGTGTAATGAAATTGAGAAAAGTTATATGATCGCTATAAAATTTAACACATTTTATATGTTAGAACAATCAATGTCTTTCGAAAATGGATTCATCGAACCAATAAGAAAGTACTTATTGCAATAATCACCATTATAGACTTTGGTGAAGATTATTCCACGTTTTTTTGCTACAAAAGCTACAATGCCAACTTTGCTTATTTTAACACCAGAGTGCGCTGAGTGATCCATGACTTTGGTTTTCGCTTGATTATTCTCTAGGTGTTGCTGTATGTGCTTTTATTAACTTATGGTGTGAATTATTTAGAAAACGTATTTATCAAGAAGATGGTAGAGCTGATGTTAAATAATGTGATATTGCGAAAATAAGGTAAAGTTCATGTATTTTTTCTTTCTTTATCTTTTTAAGAGGATTTTTGCTTTATCTTGACACAGAATATAAGCTTGAAGCAATCTAGGCAACTAAAAGATAATGATTGTTTGGCCCGTATAAGCAAAGGAAATGCATGTAAAGAAATTAAAACGTGACGTCATCGCCTCACAATACGCACAAAAACTCTTTAAAATGGCGTTTTTAACGAAAGTATCATGCCCAAGAATGTGTAATAAATATAACTTATTATTATGTGTAAAAGTACTAAACATTTGTGTTTATGAACGTTTAATAAGCAAATAAAACCTAAATAAACATGCAGTATGGGGGGGGAGAAGTAGAACAAAAGAGATTACGATATTCCGGCTACTGTAATTTGTTTAAGTATGTGACAAAACAGGCGCACTAGAATTAACAAATAACTAATTCAGAAAAGATCATGAGTGTATGAACATTACTATGTACATCATTTAAATTCATTACTATAAACACATTATTACGTGTAAATGTATTTCACGAAAAATGAGGACAAGGAAATCTGTCGTCCCTATGGTGACGTGCAGGTTATAATACTTAAAATCAATGAACTTTAACTTTATAAGATGATAGAAAATGTTATAGACTTCCGTTATATAGCGTCTATGAAGAAAAGACTATTAAAACGACGCTAAAAGCTAATCTCGAAGATCAAGGTTAATGTTGTGATAATTACTGTAATAATTTTCATAAATAATTTATGTAAATATTTATGATAAGGCAAATACTAAGCACAAATTTTGTAAAGAAAAGTAGTTAAAATTACGCGTCTTTGCACGCTATGATGTTAGAGTAAATTCCAAGAATAAGTGTTTTAATGTTGCTGAATCTACAAAATTCCTTCTAATTCACTTCCATCTAAGATCTTAACAACCAAGCATGGGGGTTAAGAGTCTTTCACTTACCGACAATGCAGCTAGTTTTTTCTAAAAAAAAATCGAATAACAACAAATTATCCAACTTAAGAGCAGGGAATACAAGTTAAAACTGCCTCAATAATCGGTCTAGCACATAACGCAATTTCTAGTTCCACCAATTGTGTAGCCAACGTAGACAGACTTAGCGGCAAGTTCAAATCTGCCAAACATGCTTACAGCACACCGAGGGTTCACAACGAGGAGGGGCGGAGCTCCAGAGACGTCCAGCAGCCCAGCCAACTCCGACACTGCGTGAACACCACTTTAATTCCTGACACTAACATAGAATTCCCGCACCAACCTTACTATGAAATAATAAACGCAGTGGCTGTACCTGTCAAATAGAAATTATTATAAATAATGTGACACTATGAAAAGTAAATTTCATGCAATTTATGATTTAAAGAGTTCTTTTATTTTCCCCAAATGTGGAATGATAAGCACAGTGAACCGTGATTATCAGGTGAAGTTTGTCTTGAAATACACAGTGAAATAAAATAAGTTTCACAGCATTCCGCTTTGTTGTTTCTAGCTTTACTAATTAATTTGATAAGAATAAAGAGTTAAATCCCATAAAGTTATTTATACTAGTGCCTGATAAATTTTGTAATGCCTAAAACTGATAACTGGGGACATTTGTCCAATAATGATATTGCAAGAGAGCCATCATCTAAACTTATTATAAAAAACCTGGGCTGGTTTTCTCCGGGTCTTCCAGTTTACCCCGCGATCCATTCCATCAACTGCTCCATCATTATCTTTCCTGGCATACATTTGGCGCTCATTTCAAACCATTCACTGCATCACTTTCAAACTAGACATTAGGCTGATTCCCCATCCTTGGTTACTCTTATCAGATCCATAGTCTGCTGCTTCTCAACTGACATCTGATCCCGGGCATTAATTTGTAAGTCCTGGAGGGTGGAACTCCTGTATATGAGGAGAGTAAGCAGGTGGAGAAGAAGAGAACAAGAATATACAAAACTCTGAATTTCGACTTTGGTTGTTTTTACATTAAGCCAAATATATGAGGCGCTTTTTAAATATTCAACTATTGTGTTTGCGCTCTGTAGTTTGCGATTACGAGTAGTAGCTGCAACAAAGTTTGTATTGAATTCATTTTGCAAAATATTTATTATGACTACGACAAAAAGGGAGGGGGGGGGAGAGAAAGCTAGCCAATGTAGAGAAACTCATGTGGCTGTACCGATTCGTTTAAAACTACTTCTACATTCGTCAAGCGCCCTTCATGCAATAGAACTCGCTACATTCCTCTCTTAGGACTGTGTTCTAGCCATGCTAGGGCCAGTGATCTCTAGTTGTTGACACTTATCAAAGTAGAGATGATTAAGACAGGCTATATCGCACATCCACGTTTGACACCGAGAATAAACACTGTTCATTAGTTCAATTTGTTTCTTTGGATGTGTTTCTTGCTAGTCATAGGGACAGTTGTTGGGGGCCTGCTGGTGATTATTTTGATTAGATAAATGCAAAAACCTTACAGAAGAAAACATCATTGCAATGTAGGGCAATAAGCTATTTTTTTTAACTCACGTGTGTATGGTTACATTTATAACTGTTAACACAATGTTATAAACGTTACACAAATATAACGGTTTCTCATATTCCTAGTAGCCAGAAAAATAACCTTTTTGAATAGTCATTGGAATAGCACAGTTGATATTTTATTTCGCTGTTATTTTCCTGCTGGAAATGTTCGCATTTGTAGTTTATTCCTGCATGCTGCAGCTCAAACTAAAATGAATAGAGCAATGTGGTAGTTATGTACAACGAGGAGGTGAATCGTAAATTTCTGTCGGGATGCTAAATGCCTATATACATAACAAAGCTGCTGCCGAGCCATGTATGACGCTTTTTATGTCAACAAACTGGGAATTTTCATCAGATGGTACGAGTTTTCCGATGGCAACAGTTCTCTTAGCAGTTTATGGCAACTTGGAGCTCTGTGATACAAAGCAGTTTCTGCGTTTACAACCCCTCTCGCATTTATGGCCATGCTTGCTCCGAAAGTGAAATCTGTGGCTAAAAGCACATGGCTGTGGCTTTTAAGATCCTTGAATACAGTTCATGGCTGCTGCTCGCGTTTACAAACCTGGACTGTCTCCAAAGCAATTGCACCGAGACAAAACCTGACATTGTTCTTCAGCGGTTTCTATTCCCACCCTCAGCAATTTGTAAAGCAATGTTGACAGTGGTATTTAATAAAGCACGCTATTCATAAGCTACAATATAGATTCTGAGTTAAAGTGTTATAGTGTACCGTGAATATATTTACTAACTGACCCATGATTTGGAACCGAGCGATAGGGAAGCTAAACAAAGCTGTTCATTGTTGTAGCGTTGGCATTGTAGCGATGAAAAGCTCTTGTATGGAAGTTGGAAGGGCTATAGCTTCATACAATTTTAAATGCAGCTTTTAAATAAATATGTGCTAGTTTCAAACATTTGTTTTAATCCTTTTGAAAATAGGAAGCATGATTTGGTTGTTTTGTTTCTTCAGTTTTATTCTGAGGCGAGAGACCTTGTATTAACGACTTTTCGTTTTTAGTTATGCTGTTCGTACACCCTCGCACGCACACACGCGGGCCTCAGAACATATTTCCTGTGTAATCTCGGCACCGTTTTTTTTTTTTTTTTTTTTTTTTTTTTTTTTTTTTTTTTTTGTGGGAGACCAATAAATACATTCTCTACCTATTGTTGAGTTTGAGTTAGAGAAAGTAAAATAACAGTTTTTTGTTGTGCATACAAGGCAGACTGGTGGACGTTTACTTTAATACACCAAAACGTGTTCTGTGCTTGATTCTGCAGAATTTTGCCTTACAAATACCGCAGAACAAATCAACCCTGTTCTGTGGCAGGCAGATTTTTCTGTTCTGGCAACAAGCTTTCTAAATGACGATGCCGAGACACCAGCAGAAGCATCACCCAACAAATTCGAACACCTAACGCCACGTGGTCACACATTTCGAATTCATGGAATGTTTCCTCGGTGTAACTTTATGTTAAACCTAGCCTGTAGCTAGCGGTCAACACGGGTAGGATAAATTAATTTATAAGGTGGTAATGTATTTAGCTACCTCCCTGAGGTTGAAGAAGTTAATGAACGCATTTCAGCCCCAAGCTATGTCATATCGAACGTAGCGTTTGTACTGTAGAAGTTTATCCTTCAAGCTTTTCCTTTTTCTACCTTCGTTAAATTGAACAGTAGAAGGAATTAAGGCACTTAACACTGAAGGTAAACGAGGATTTTAATAGAACAAACATTTTAATATTGCTGAAAAGTGGGTAGAGTTTCTTGATTTTGTTTGTATTAATACACTATGGTTTATATGTTTTTTTATATACCACCTTGCTGTGGCGAGGTGTGTGACTATGTACGTTACAACATAGTGCTTTCACGTAAAAAATAGTAACTGTCTTGTGACTCCGCCACTGTAAAACACTATGCAAAACAAGATCGCTGCGGACCCCGAGCACCCATGGTACTTGTAACGTTACTACAAGTGACTAGTCGGGCCGAACTTTTGAGTCCCTCCCGAATAGGAGTTGTTGGATTGAGTTGGCCTCGACGTGATAGTGATCTACAGCTATGGTAGATTGGGTGCGCTCAGCTGATTACACTTGGGCGGGTTATGAGATGCCTTACTGTCCTCCGACACTAGCTTGGATAGCTGGTAGACCTAAGCTGTTAAAGATCTTCCCTACCGAGGTCTTCGGTAGTCTTTCTCTCGGGGTTGACGCGCGTAAATGGTATATCCACTTCCGTCCTTGTACGTAAGTTCTTCAGCCCTTGCACGCAGAGGGGCTCGGTTTATAAGACAGGTGCCGGGCCTAATGGGAAGCCCCATGGACTTGTTCCCTGGATTGCATGCATACAGTCCCTGCTCGCTTTGTTATGCAAAACAAGATCAGTATTGATCCTTCTGTGCCTCTTATAAGTATTCTGTAAATGTTTTACTTTTTCTACACGTATTGTATACATAGTGTATAAAGAAGGTTTATATTGCACCAAAAAATTCGATACCGAGATTTCACCGGATACCCATGAGTCCCAAAAAGCATTTTTAGAAAAATGCCCGTGCGTGTGTGTGTGTGTGTGTGTGTGTGTGTGTGTGTGTGTGTGAGCAGCATAGCACAAAAACGAAAAGTGCGTTAAACATTTGGTATTTAAGTTCAATAACTTCCAAGGATGCGACACGAAGATTTTTAAGAAAATACCCCACCCCAACTACTCTTTACATAGAAAAATTTTCGAAATTTTTTATTTTCTCAAAAATGGCTGTAACGATTTGATGAAAATATCGTAATTATATTAAAGATATTTACATGTCAAATCAAAATTTTATCTTGAATTTTCTGGGAATAGCTTCTGAAGATATCTTTACTTTGGATGAATGTTGTGGGATTTTTCATAACTGGTTAACCATAAGAGATAGACGAAAACTTATTTAACAAGAAATGTAGAGCTCGTTAAAAACACAAAATGTATCTTATATACATATCTTTCACCATTTTTGAAATATTCCTTGTTATTGGTTTTAGTTTTAAAACACTGCTCTCATATGAGAATTTGTCAACTCTTGACCATACAAATAAAGGAACTTCAATCATATAACAACCAGTTTTTAAAATATTTGACTGTCGCTTTAGACTATGGTACTCCCATTCTTTCCTTCTACTTACAAGGAAGCAAGTAATACGACCATTCTGTACGACCACCTTTCATGCTGCTGCGTTCCAAAGGGTTACATTTATTCACAGCATTGTACAATTGTCAGGAATCCACAAGAAGCTATTCCGGTTAATGGAATTCATCAGGCATTCTATACTTTCGTGGCAATCAGATTCCTGCACAGCATCGCAAGAGCTTTTTCATCGCCCTCATTCCCCCTGGAGCCGCGGGCGGGCGGGCAAAGGGGATGTTTTTCACATAGGTACCTGAGTTGCCTTGAAGCTAGGGAAGCGCTGCCGCCACCGCCTGCTTTGTGAGCCACGGAGGCAGGAGGCACCTTCTGCTTTTCATCTCGTTGAAGAATGGTTTTGTGTTCTTTTGAAGTCTTGTTTTCAAGAAGGGGATGGCGCTCGCTTCGCGGGGCTCAGGGTGACAAATTGTAGTGTCCTGTCATCAATAATTCTAGTTTGTTGAAAAGGAAGGCTCGGATTTCGCTTCGAAAGTGAAGGGGGAAAAAAAAAAAAGCTTTTGAGATATTTCATCTTATTACATGTTCCATATCTGTCAAGAGTATGGTCTTCAAACCCGCGTTGAGCCCTTATGAGAAAGAGAAGGAAAGGGGGAAAATAATAATTCAGTCTGGAAAGCTTATGATTGATACTGTAGTACGGCGCAGCTCGAAATAGCATTTTGATAATTTTGCATTTTAAAATTGATTTCAATGTTTAAAAGCGCCAATTTCCGATTTTTTTTCTCGTGAAAATAGGAGTTTTATTCCAATGGATCCATCAACCATTTATCTCTATATCTGACATATGTAGAATTCAAAATTGTGTGTGTATATATATATATATAGTTCGATGTGTTCTACTCACATGACTTTCACCACATCTGTGTAGTAAATTATTGTTAAAAACCTTATTCCTGCTATTTACTTCACGCTAATCGAGATAGGTGCCCGTTTTAGCTCCTAGCAGAAATGGTCCCATTACTTGCTTCCTTGTGAGTAGAAGGAAGTAAGGGAGTACACTAGGCTAAAATGATAGTCAAATCTTTTAAAAGCTGGTTGCTATGTGAGTGAAATTCGTTTTGTTGCATGACCTGAAGTTGAAAAATTTCCGTATGGGAAAAGTTTAAGTATTTTAAAACCAATAACAAGGAATATCTCGGAAATGGTCATCTACACGAAACATGTACATGACATAAATTATGTGTTGTAAGGAGAGCTACAATTTTGTGCAGTAAGCTTTTCTGTATGTCTTACAGTTTGAAGAGATCTTCAGAGGCCATTCGCAGAAAATTCAAGATTTAACATTTTATTTCGCATGTTGATATCTTTAATATACACTATTTTAATCAAAATCGTTAGACCCATTTTTCAGAAAATCTAAATGTTCCAAATTGTTTCCGTGTAAAGCATAATTTGGGTTGGGAGAAATGTTTCCCAAAATCTCGTGTCGCATCCTTTGAAGATACTTAACTTAAATACCAAGTATGCTATTTTACCGACTTTTCGTTTTTTGAGTTATCATGATCACGGACACACACACACATACACAAACACACGGCACATGCACACAGGGACGTTTTTCCAAAAATGCTTTTTACTTTCTCTATACGTACTATGTACATAATGTATGAGAAGGTAGTCCATTTCTTCCAAAAAATTGATATCAAGCTTTCACAGGAACTACACGTTTTAGGATCTCCTATATGAAATAGCGCACACACACAGAGAGATATCTTTCTAAAATGCTTCTTTGGATACATGGAGACCCTAAAACGTGTCACACACACACACACACACATATATATATATATATATATATATATATATATATATATAATGTCGGTGTCGAATTTTTGGATAGAGTGCAATACCTTCTCTAACTATGTATTAAGTAAGGAATGTTGAAATGTAGATGCTGTGTTTTTGTTTTTTGCTATGTTTCTTTTCTTTCCTTTTATACAAGGGATCGAAAAAAGTGTATTCCGGTAAAATATCAGTATCGAATTCTAGAGTGGAATACAATACCTACTCTATCAACTATGTACA
This sequence comes from Hymenopus coronatus, assembly GCA_030762935.1. Lineage (NCBI taxonomy): Eukaryota > Metazoa > Arthropoda > Insecta > Mantodea > Hymenopodidae > Hymenopus > Hymenopus coronatus. The sequence continues at coordinate 88,538,732 of CM060894.1, read as the reverse complement.
TTGTAAAACATTCTGAAAAAAGTAACAAGTTAAAGCATTATGAATGAATAAATAAGTGTATTTATTGACATAGCAATATCATACATAGAATTTCAAGAATCGCACGGGTCCACAGACCGTACGTGCTTTTGTAATACACATTACAAGCAATATTAAAACAACAACAAAGAATTAAAAGAGTAAACACGAAAATAAAAAGACAAAGGAAATACACAGTCCAAAGCAATATTAAACAACAATAAAGAATTAAGAGTGAACCCGAAAATAAAAATACAAAGATATTCAAATATAGCAATTTAAATTTACAGCACAGGGTACACCTTCATAAATGCACCTCTTACAATAGAAAATTACACTTAAAAGACATATATACACATAATATATACAACATATATAAAACCATAGCACAACAGTGACCTAAGTATGACATAATATATATGTATGTAGAACAATGTAGTCACTTTTGTTTAGTTGATCTTATTCCTCCCCCCCTACTCTATTGGCAGCCTCCTCAGATCTCAGCTGTCTTGCCTTAAGTATAAATTTACCTAGCCCGTCCATGTTTTCCGTGCCTGCCAGTAGCGTCCAACATGCTTCTAGCCCTACATTCGCAGTGGTAAAAAATCGCGGCAAATATTTTTCCCGCCATTCCTCCGTACCCCTACATCTTGCCAAGATGTGAGTCCACGACTCTTCCTCCTCGCAAATGGGACAGATTCTCGTACCATTCTCGTCAGAAATTTTCGTGCTCCTCCATGCTCCTAGTCTAATCCACGCGAGCCCCTCTCTAATGAGTTTGGTACCTGTTTTGATGTATTGCTCCATACCCCACTCCGATTTCAGCCCAGACTGTACTTCTAATGACACCTTCTCTGTGCATTGCGCAATTATTTGCTGTCAATATCACAGAGGGGTTCTTAATTTTTCTCCAAATACTTCGCCTGTTTTCCTGCCCCACCATCCAAATGTCTCCCATCCCAATGGTTTCCTACCCTTTCTTTAATTTTGATGCCCACGTCGAATTACCTTCCATTCGCAACTGTTCACGGTAGCAGACTGCCCTAATTAGAGATTGGTTTCCGTGAACGATTCTCAGCCAATATTTAACTGCTCTGATTTTGCACTCTATCGTTTCACTATGTGCCCCAAATGCCCTCATTATTTGCCGTACCCCTCCCTACACCCAGAATTCCTTTCAAAAATTGGGTCCTCACTTGATCCATATTCCCTGTTTGTTCCCACCCCCATATTTCTCCTCCGTATGTCATCGTGGATCTAACTGTCGCTCCGTATACAGTTTCCATTAAGGTTATGGTTATATTCGGTATTCTGTAGCGTATCCGGAGAGCTTCCGTCGCTTTCACCCTTGCCTTGTGTTTCGTAATGTCAATGTGTTTTGTCCATTTTCCGTTCATTGTGAATGTGAGTCCTAAGTACACAAAAGATTTAACATTGTCCAGTATCTGTCCTGCATATGTCCAAGTCTCCTCCCTGCTATAAACACAACCCTTTTTGAAAGTCATTGCCTTAGTCTTATTCACATTAACTGTAAGTAGCCATTCATCGCAATAATTCTTAATTTTGTCCAGTCCTCGTTGCAATCCGTTTACTGTCGTAGAGCACAATACTAAATCGTCTGCGTATAAAAGTGTTGGAATCTGCAAATCTGCTACTACTGGTGCTTGGATATTCTCTGCTATCATTGTATCAGTAATATCATCCACAAAGAGATTAAATAGCAAGGGAGATAAAATACATTCCTGCCTCACACCCCTATAGCTTCGGCAGCTCTCGGACACTCTGTTTCTGTCGTACTTCACACAGAATTCGACATTTTGATACATTGCCTGCAATGCTCTAACCATTTTACTTGATAACCCCTTTCTGCCTAGTTTGTACCATAATGCATTTCGATTGATTAGCTCAAATGCCTTCTTAAAGTCCACAAAAGCACAATGAAGCTTTCCCCGCTTAATTAACAGTTGCTTCGTCCTTAAAGTGTCTAATATAAAAGCGGCATCTATGGTACTGTGTCCTTCTCTGAAACCCATTTGAAATTTTGAAAGTTTGCCAAATTTAGATTCCCAGTCCTTTATCCGGTTATATAACACTCTACAATAAATTTTCTCCATAATTGGCAAAAGAGTAACCCCCCTATAGTTATCCGGATTTCCAATAGTTCCCTTCCCTTTATAAATGGGATGCCCTTTCCCCAACAGGTAGGGTAATTCCCTTCAATAAACAATCTGTTACATATCTGGAGCATACTCCTACCAAACTCATTAACATTGGCTGCGGCTTTAAAAACTTCCGGGGGCAGCCCATCCAACCCTGGAGCTTTGCCTCCCTTCAGACTCCTCAGCGCCTGCGCTATTTCTCGTGCTGATATTTCCTCGTCCATTATTGGGATCTCAAGCTTTCCCAAAATTTGCACTTCCTTTATAAAAATACCTTTCCCGAATATTCCCATAAAATGCATTACCCATTTTCTGGGAGAAATTTCGTTGGGCGCCTGACGGTTGCCTCTTAAATGTTTTACTACTTGCCACATCTCAGCATTATCCCCCCGCGTTAAAATGTTACTAATTTTCTGAGTAATTTTGTCTTGCCACGTAGTTCTCTTTTCCCGTAAGAGCTGTTTATACTCCCTTCGCTTTTTTGTAAAAAATTTCCTAATGTTATCTCCCCCCTCCCTTCTGAATTTTGACAGAGCCTCCTCTGCTTGTTTCTTTACAGCTCTGCATTGCTGGTCATACCAACCATTGAATCGTTTTAACTTACCATGCATTTGGACTTTCATTGTCCCCGCAGCCGCTGCTATTATATGCGTTAGCTCCTCCGCTGTGTCTGCGTTCCTTTCCCCTAATCTTCTTTCTAATTTATCAACAAATACTTCTTTTGCTACCGGTTGCCATATAAATTTACTAACGAATCTCCCTTCGTCCCCCTGCCCCTCTTCAGGTGCATGCGCCGCCATGGCCGTCTCTGTATTCAGTTCCAGGGCAACCGGACAGTGATGCGACTCGATATGATCCCCCACCCAACAATTTTTAATTCTGCCAATTAAACCCTGACTTATTAAAATAAAATCTATTACACTACCCCCATTTTCATTTATGAAAGTGAGTTCTCCCTCTCGATCCTCACCGTACTTGCCATTCATTATTTCTAAAGAGAAGGTATCGCAGAAAGCAAGTAATTGTCTGCCCTCCCCATTAATAAAGCTATCCTTGCACTTTCGTTGACCGCAGAATTCCTCCCGCCCATTGATGACCCCCGTTAGAGAAATATTCTCCCCTCCTAACCTCGCATTAAAATCTCCTAAAAGAATTAATTCACCTCCTGGAAATTTTTCCTGTAACTCCTCTAACGTTTCGGTTAAGTCACTGAAGAAATTCTTGTTTGCATACTTGGACGTTGCTGGCTGGTTGTATAATCCTATAACTATTATATGTACTCCCCCCTCTGCCAAAATACAGCAATCACCCCTTCCAAACTGATTTCTAATTTAGTTATCTCAGCCTCCAGCTCAGACCTGAATGAAACTGATACCCCCCCTGGCCACCTTCCCCTCCTTCCCCGTGTCTCCCTTCCCCTACTAAAACTATGGAAATTAGCAAGTGTTACATTTTCTCCGTTTTTCAACCAAGTTTCTGTTAAGTATACAATGTCAAAATCACTAGGAAATACAAGAAATTCTCGCTACCCAATTTTTTTTTGAAGCCTTCGATGTTCCATGTGACAATCCTCAGAGAAGGGGTGGGTCCTATTGTTTCCTTGCTGTTGGTCTTCCTACAACTTGGCTGACCCTTTGTCGAGCTGTTGTCAGCCTAAGGGCACGGAGGGGCGTTGTTGTTGGCTTCTCCGGCGAAGACTGTCTCACCCTCCTCTCCTCTTTGCCCTTCCCTGTCGACATAACTTGAGGCACCTGATGTTCTGCTGAGGGACCTGCTGGGCTGATGCACTGGCTACCTGCTCTTGCTGCCCTGTCCTGGGTTCGGTTTCCGCACTACTTCTAGGCTGTTCCATGCGCTCCAGCTCCTGTCGGTTCCAAACTCGCCCGTTAATGAAGAGCTTGTCAAAGCGCAATACGGCATGACAGCCCTGCTTCCTGGCTTCAAGCATGTGTCCCTTTAAGAACTCTCTCTCTTAAAGCATTATATTATATAGCGTGACTGAGAACCAAGTTTAATACAACGAGAAGTTTACAGAAATTAACAAACCAAAGTATTAGTTTCCGAAACCATTAACGTATGTTGTACACCATTTATGTACGGTAATATATTTTGAAATTACAACTTATTTAGCTTAATTGGAGCAGCTGAGTAATAAAATATTCCATTGCCATGTAGATTCATTCTAGAGGTTTCAGTGTTTCGGGTTATTTACGTCACGCTTTATATGTCCGACGCCGTAGGCTGCATGGTGATTCAGATGATAATGTAACGGAGCTAATTCTTATCCTCGAAAAGACTTTCGCTGACTATTGTACAGGATGAAAACATTTTCTTTTATTAATGTAACATTACATTCAAATAAAGAGGACAAGCTAAAGTTACATGCTCACAATTGAGTCTTGTCATTATGAAGGATGAAATTTGTTTAAATTTCTCTCTGTAATGCTTAATTGTACATACAATAATTTGATTAACTATAGGGTACGCTAAAAGTACTTAAACATAATTAAATTCGACTCGTGATAATCAATATTCAGGGAAAATGCTTTATTTGTATGAATGACCAAGTGAAATGTTTTCAGCCTATTTTAGCTCCTATTGGCACATAAAAATAACTGAAGCTCGAGTTGTGTCCACGTATTATCTTCAGCTGCGGTTATAATAATTGCATCCACATGTGTTCTGCACAGTTTGACCGAGTGTGATGGCGGTTTCGTCTGTGACCCGGATTAGGGAGGTCGTCGGTTGGATATCCGTGGGAGGCCTACCTGAATAATGGGTTTTTTTAGCGGTTTCTCCGGATCGCTAAGCGAATGCTGGGTAGGTTCATTATATCCGCCGAATTTTCCGGTCTATCATTTCCTGTTCCCATAATTTTATAATAATATCTTTCAGGGTTGAAGGTCCAGGCGACGGTAAGTTGCGGCTGGATGGTGATTTATGCATTGTAGCAGGATACTCTAGTGTCGTCGTGGGAAACACTTGAGTCGGGACCCGCCTTCCGGTTTCAGGTGTCCCTTTGGGGACTCGCTGGGAGGCTCCAGGGCTCGTGAGGAGGACCTATGGTGGCATTGAAAGCGTCCCAACTGTAACCGATAGGGACTCCACCCATGCTTTCGCCCGTATTCATTCGGATCTCACCCCTCATCTCTCTGGGTCTTGCAAGTGGCAAAGGACTACAAGGACCTACGTCCGGTGTTCCGCTCCAGAGTCCTGACTATGTACACTTTAATATAACCTTACAAAACATGTCCAGAGGTGTATTTTTAGATTATTTAGCAAAGCGAGCAGTTAGTTTCTTCTTTTAGTCCAGGACAATTCTCTCGTGGAAGGCCTATTGGGCTACCGGCAGTATATTCCTGAAGAAAGAGAGAGTAAGAGAGAGAGAGAGAGAGAGAGAGAGAGAGAGAGAGAGAGAGAGAGAGAGAACACAGAAAGAATTTTGCCATAAGTCTCTTCCCCAAATTACATTCCTGTCACTTGGAATAAAGTTGTAATTTATTCATTATTCGAGTAATACGCTGTTTGAGCTGACAAATGTACGTTTTCCCCTCTAAGTTAATTACAAGTGATATTACTTGGCGTTCAAGATGCAGAATACTTTTAGGCTAGCCATCCTTTAATACCTCAACCTTTATTTTTAGTGATAAAACACATATGTAGAGAAACATATCCAATCGGCATATTTAACCCGGTTTATTTGCTGTAATCAGCGTTGAAAGTTGAGGTTTAAATGAACTATCATCTTCGTTGTAAAAGGCTGCTATTTCATTTTTCTTTGAAGATGAAAACGAGGGAATTTGATAGTCCTGAACGTTACGGCTCGTTCTTTTGTGCACAATAAAAATTGTAACAGTAAGTAGTTCTTAACACTTATGCTTTGCATACATACCTCCAATAAATTTTAAAAAATCCGACGCTTTTCATTCACTTACTCTAATTTATTTTTATGTATCTTAGACACACTTCTCACAAAACATTATCTTGTAGTTAACTGCACGTTATTGGAGATAAACATTTAAAAGTAGTTTCAATACAACTTTCGTATCTATAAGAGGGACATCACAAATGGAAGCGATAGTCAAATATTTCGAGGCTGACGCTTATAGGTAGGCTTTGAAATTCCTGTCCTGTGATGACATCGTGAGAAACAATTACAAGAATCTGATGTGTTGCATTCACATGACTTTCTCTACAACTCTGCGAAAATGATTGTTAAAATGTTTATTCTTCTATCTTCTTCATACTGGTCGAGATAAACATTAGCAGAACTGATTTTCTTTTAATTAGAAGGGAAATAATGGATACATTAGGCTAAAACGATAGTTAAATATTTTAAAAACTAGTTGCAATGTGGATGAAATCCTTTCTTTGCATTGCCAGCAGTTGAAAAATTCCGGTATGTGAAAAGTTTTAAGTATTTTAAAACTGAAACCAATATCTCAAAAATAGTCAATTCTACGAAAAAAAAATGTATATACTATAGTCAATACTACTATAGCTGTATTTGGTTGTCAGATCTATGAAAGTGATACTTTCATTAAATTCCAGATGCTTCTGCTGGCTTCCGATGTCGATGTCCCTGATATTTTGTCATTTATTCAGTCACATTCCCCTGCTACAATTTTATGTTCTATGTATAACATTTTCAGTGAATTCTAAAGCTATATTTTGTCAGATGACACTCCAAATCCATTTGGAAAAGATCAGATATGTACGTATATTGGAACACAGATGCTGAGAACTGAAATTTGCATACGCGTTCACTGCCCTAAAGTCCAGTGATTTTTCCCTGGCAGATGTGAATTGCAGATGTACCTAAGTCATATCATTCGTTTGAAAAGCATCGCATTTTATTCACGTTTTTATGATATTGAAACGTGGGCAGGGGATAGAGAGATATAGGTGCAAATAGATCACTTATAAAACAATGTAAATCAGAGAGCATAATAAAATCTAGATAATTCGAAAAAGAATCACAAAGACAATTTAACACTTTATTAGATGAGCAAAAGAAAACTTGTTCAGGAATTGAGACAATATGTAAGCGTAGTCTATAAAATGCAATCATATTAAATGAACATTGGTTCTTATTTAGTGAAAGGCCACTCATGTGATGTTAATGTATAGCCAGTCTTGGCGTAATGGAGCATGTTCCTGTTTACTCAAACACTAAAATTGTATCTTTGCTTTCCGTTAAATACCTTTCTTAATATATCCTCCAAGAATGCGACACGGAAAGTTTCGAGCTAATCACCCACCCTAAACTATACTTTACATGGGACATTTTTCAAAACATTTTATTTTCTCAGAAGGAGCTCAAACAATTTTGATTAAAATACAGTGTGTTTAAGAAGTTTCATCTCATAAAATGCATTTATTGAACATTCTGGGAGTAGCCTCTGAAGTCCTCTTCATTCTAAATGACTGTTATATAACTGGTCAATTATAAGATATAGAAATCTTACGACACAAAACAAGTAGATTTGTAAAAACAGACAATTAATGTTAAATGTATTTGTTGTATTTTGTTGCTTTGTTTGTGTGTGTGGGGGGGAGGGGGGAGTGGATGAAGTTAACAACATCCAAGATGTTTATTGTTATTGGTTTCAGTATTACAATACGTATGCTCTTCTCAGATTGGAAGTCATTTCTTTTTCCTGGTTAAGAAAAACAAACAAACAAAAATGGAGCTTCATTGTCATCACATAACAACCAGTTGTTAAAGGATTTGACTATTACTTAGGCCTAGATTAATTCCCTATTCGCATTATCTACAAGGAAATAGGCAAACGTTTATATGGAGTAAGAGTAACGTAAAGTGAGTGGAAGAATAAGCTTTTATAAGAATTTGTTTAAGAATGGATACAGGATGCAATATGAATAACGCATTTATTGGTTTACCTCCACTATCCATACCATATGCTCTGTGCGGCTACAATATATATTTTCTCTGCCACCTATTAGTAAGAAGCAGTATTCTATTCCATTCACAAATTCAATGCAGAGATTTCACCGGAAATAAGACATATTTTGAGATCCCTGAATAAAAAATTACAAAAAAGTATTATGTTTTTACAGCATAACTCAAAACCGAAGTTCCGGATAACTATTAAACTAGATATTTAAGTCCAGTATCTTCTGAAGAAGTACCTAACACGAAGTTTTCCAAAGCTATACCTCCACCTTCACATAGAAAGTTATTTTTAAAGTTTTTATTTCTCAATAATGGTCACATCAGTTTGATTAAAATATCTACTATATGTTTAACATATTTCAGTGACAAATTAAATAAATATTTTGAATATTTTTAATATCCTGTGAAGCCCTTTTAATTGGAAGTCAATTTTGTATAACTGGAACCATAGGCGATAGACCAAACCTCACTACACATCTCTGTAAATAGCACTTTATTTTAAAGTATTTAAAATAATGTTTGTAGCAATATCTGTTCTTTGTCTCAATTTTTTAATAATTTTGTGATTTTAAAAGTGCTGGTGCTATTAAATTGTTTGTCTCATAGAAAGGTATTTCTAGGACAATATAATTTAGGCCCCTTCTAGGTCGATGTTAAATATCTGACATGGAGTTAGCTTCCTCTATCCAATTTTGGAATTTAAACGAAATTGGTTATGGAATTATTTTGGCAGTTGTTTATCTGGATTAAAATGTTAAAAGTATGAGCGTTCATGAAAATAGTTTGAGGAAGCTACGTAAATAAAATCTGATGCGTTGCTTCACATGATTTCTCTAACCTAGAAAATATGGATATAAAACCATTCTTTACGAAAGCTTATTTTTCTAATGTATTCGAATCCAGATAGATACAAACGGAACGCGATAGTCTAATACAACTGCACGTTGTATACTGGCCTTAAAGTTCTGTGTTGTATCTATGCAATCGCGACAAACTGCTGAACGTCAAAATGACTTTAAAATAATAAAAAAATAAAATGAACGATTCAAATGATGACATTTATTTCAAACATATTTAGAACATTAATTATGGCACAAAAAGTTACTTGGAATAAAGTTTGTATTTTAAAGAGACTTATCTTTTGTTGTACATTTTCGCCTATCACTTAATATTTACGCGTTTTACAGGGTTATACAAAATTACTTGGAGTAAAGAGGATTTCAAAGGCATTTTCCGAGGAAATTCAAGATATTAGTTATATTTGTCATGTAAATACGTTTAATATATCAAAACTAATCAAAACAAAAGTTTTCGAAAAATGTTCCATTAAAGGTAGTTGGGATTGTGAGCATTTTCTTGAAAATCTTCGTGCCACATTTTGGAAGATACTCGTCTTAAACGTCCAGTTTGATATTTATCCGACTTTTCGCTTTTTATTTATAATGATCACAGACACATGTATAAGAACCTGTTTTTAAAATATTTATTTTGATTCACAGGAGCTCAAAACATAAGTTACGGTGGAACCTCGATGTCGGATCTTTGTCCCTAACTTATTATACGTGGCAGAGACGCCACTTTTCATAGGTATTCAATCTCCCAGGATGGATATTCGGGTGCAAACCTCGAGTTAATTTATCTGATGAAACTGCTAACCTCAATAAGATTTAAGACCATTTAATGATTAAAATACTAATAATAATTAATTACTTTCGTAATTGTGTTATTTCAGCTATTTCACCTTTGTTTCAATTTTCAGATAAATAAACGAATGAACCATCAAATATGTTACAGCACTGGGAAAAATAACACAGCTGGTCTTACGTAAGCTAAATTCAGAACACAACAAAGGCACCTTTGTTTCAAGAACATAATTTATAGACTGACACTATCGATGATTAAGAAAATAATTGGACAATGTAGCATTCCATGCTGATACTATTAGAATCGATTCAGTAGCGAGCCAACTTTATCCGATGAAATCACCTCCTTGTAGGCATAACATAAGATAAACAACCGCAATTTATCGAAGTCCGAGGTATTGATTTAGTTTTCTTTAAAATATGATGGCCTTCAAACGGGACCGCTCTCTCCTGCCACTGGGCAATAACCTTAGCAAACAAAAGACGCACCTGTATGGGGTGAAAGGCAAGTATAAAATCTCTGTTTCCTGGAGAGTCGAAGAATCTGCTTGCAAGTCGAATTTCGGGCCTGAGTTAAGGGACCAACAAGTGAGGGGTGATTTCGAACCACAAACCACCTTAACTCAGACTTTAAAGTCCACCGCCTTAGGCAGAAGTTTATGGTATAAAAGACTGTATATTTGATACCAAATGCGGGTGTATTAATGAAAGTGCAATGAAAATGATTACACTTCAGTTTACTTGTTGATTTTGACTCAAGTATTTTCACCTCATGTCTGTCACCTGTTTTACTTGCCTTTGGTTTTGTTTTCCCCTCAGGGAAAATTCAGATACTTAATGTGACCTCACTGGGGTCACTTTAGAAGTTTAAACATAACATAGGTTCAAAGGAAACGTCAGTGTAAAAATATTGTATAATGCACTGTGTGAAATGTTTTTCTAAATATCTGAATTCTTTGATAGTAACTTATGCAACAAGCGGAAATTTTTGATGGTTAATTCCGTCAGTGTTACAATTTTAAAGAATATCATATTAGAATTAGAATTATCCACGAGATGGGTACAACGTTTTATTCAATCTTGGATTATAAATTGTGTGGCAAAATCAAAAAATAATTCGGCATCAATGACTGACATAAGTGAGAAAGCCTCTTCATATGTTCGTAAAAAGAGATGTTGATATCCTCCCACATTGCATTTGCTATTATCTGGCGTGTTGAACCGATAAGACAGCAAGCAATCACTTCTTGGAAAAGAAGTGAGCAGGTGTTGCAGAATGTGATATTGTAGACTATTATCACATCATGGTAAATAATTACAAGTCATATATTAATTGTTCTATATTTAACCATCGACAGAGGTTTTTGCACCGTCGTTGCTCAGTAAAAGGAGTATAACAAAACTGTTTGATATTGTCTCTATAAGCCAGAGCATTTTGGAATTACGAAATTACATCATTATTATAGGATATATGTCATTTATGCTGATATTAAATACATTAACATCTTGTTTATAAGGTAGGATTAAATAAAGGTTATTTCCAACCTTAAAGCATGATTTATTATATATTTTGTTGTTGGGAAAGAAACATAAATGAAGGTCATTGTGATTTAAGGATTTCCATCTAGTGGATAAGCATTCACTTTCAATAAATCAGAATAAGCCTTACCCTGGGAATAAGCTGTAGTTTCGAGCCGTGCTTCTTGTTTGTAAAAATTACAGCGCAAGGCATGAGCCTCGCCCTGCGGTTTATCAACGCGACTGTGCTAGCGACAATGAGATGCAAGATAACGTGGCATAGACCAGCGTTCCTCTTGAGTCATTACTGTTGCCAAGTATCTTGATTCATGTCACGCGGAAGACATGGGAGATTCCAGATGCAATGTCGCTTCAAACATGCGATTTCTCACGGGGTAACGCAGCTGGTTTCCATATGCGGGCAATTAGGTAACACCGCTTCCATCACTCAACCTCATTGTCAACATCTTCTTGGCGACCGCATCACCTGCATTATAAACAGCAGCTGCATTCTTTCACACGTTTTAAAATACACATTAGCATTAAAGTACATTATTTTAAAGAGCTCACAGAAAAGACTAAGCAAGTCATTGTTGCATTTTTCGAGAAAATGAATATAAAATTTTGGTCAATAGGTGAAAAACTGTTGATAACATAGTTCTCAAACTTTGAATATAGTAAAGTGTTAGATCTTTGGCTTCTAAAACTAGAGGCCCCGGGTTCGATTTTTTGAGGGGCGGAGATTATTTTTATTAACCAGAATCATTGTTTGTCTTCCGCAGAGTCTGGAACTTGAGTAGGGGGGCGAATGCGAAGGCGTTTAACGCTAGTACGAAACGTTAAAAATCAAACCTACAGTTTGAGTTTTAACACTGTCAGTAGGCTCAGGCGGTAACGGCTTGACCCGCATTTGCAAGGTTTCAGATTCAAATTACGTGCCGATCAATCTGATTGGGATTTTTCGTGATTTCTTTCAACCGCCAAGGTAAATACCGATTGATTATTTATATCACCAGGCATCCAAAGTTTCATCTAAGTATAAAACATTTTTAAAAATGAAAGAATAGTAAATTCGAATGTTCTGTCATCTATTTTTCTATTTATAGATTGAATGACACCATAATGCCATATGCCCGACACATGTCGAAGTAAGAGACACTGTCTGACACTAAGGTATCTGTGGATATGCATTGAAGCAGCCATCTGCCTGTCACGTTTAGAAGCAGATGTACAAATAGCTGCCTGTTGTCTAGCACTAAGGCCTCTGGATACGTAATGAAGCAAGATTGTACAGTACAGGTACTAGAAGGCTAACTGTTCACTACACACCGATCCACGAGGTATCTCCTAACAGACCCATCGCAATGTGACCACTTAGTGAAAGCGACGTAAATAAGTAAATAGAAAAAGATAGAAAATAACACCATTAGTTGTTTTTCAAGTCAAAGTTGCCGATATGACGATGGAAGTTAAACGGGCTATTAAAAAAAGAAACAACAAAAAGTTTCAAGTTTTATATTGAAATCATTAGACCATTGATTTCAGTACAACAATGTTTAGTCATATTTATACTTATCATATTTATCCAATATTTGAGTTACGTTTGCGAACATTGGGTTAGTAAACATGCTAATTCCCAAACTTAGTATTATTTACCACGGAGATGGCGAAGTGACTCGCGATTGTACGTACTATGATATGTACTGACTCCATGTTCGTATGAAAACTAGACAAAGTTATACTGCTTATGAAATTAATGCCCATTATGTATTGGACTTATGTATAATTCACACTGAAATAGGTTAAAGAAAAAGAAAGAAGCATTCGGAGAAAAGTATATTTGAACGTTTTATTCAGCACAAGTTAAGTAGATACAGGTTCTCAACATTTCAAACTTATTTTTGTATATCAATGCTATATCAGTGCTTCATTAGACACTGAATGCTAATCCAAATTTAAACACGGTAGAACAGTTATATTGCTTTTGTATTTTGATACGGTATTTATTGTTATCTCCTGCACCGTGGCTCAGTAGGCTGTTTCTCGGTCTCAGGATGTGCCCGGAATGAATCCCACTTAGGAGATGCGGATTATAAGTCCCGGATATAGAACCGGATAGCTTTGTGAGAAAAGTGAGGAGGTGCGATAGGCAGCAGCCTTGGCCAATAAAGTCAACTTTCCGGCTGGAGGATGCCTGATTAATTATCGCCTCCTTTGACGATCGTAGGTGGGCGTGAGACCGGCAATGGGATTTAGAGGCCTAGGCTCCATAGGGTATATTTTATTTAAGGAAATGGTTTTTACCAGGAATAATTTCAAGAAAGGATCTTTGTACCGATGCTCACACTTAAGTTGATTTATGAGTATGTATATTGTACAGAACACTTGGAATCGTTATAATACAAACTAAAGCTACCTAGCGCGTACAAGTTAGGGATATTACATTTGAAATATTAATCAATATCTTCTGGCCGCGCCGTGGCCGAGTGGTTAGACCACTCGACTCTCACCTAGACGGCCGGGGTTCGATCCCAAGCGACCGCATGTGAGATTTGTGGTGGACAAAGCGGCGCTGGGGCGGATTTTCTCCGGGTACTCCGGTTTCCCCCGCCATTGCATTCCACCGGTGCTCCATCATCATTCATGTATCATCAGTGTCACCGCCTGCGGTGCCGTAAGTAGTTAAAGCGGGCGTTAAACACTAACAAAAAAAAATCAATATCTTGACATTGCGTCTTTATCAGCCTGTCAAAACTGTCACTTATTGTACATTGTAACGTCTCAGAGCTGAAAACGATCTCCAGTTGAAGTTTTTTAATTTCCTCAATGAGGAAAAACTCAGTAAACTATGAGCATACATGGTTAATCTAGATCAGACATCACCATTTCGCTTGATTTTGTGTGGCAGCAAATAGGCTTGCTCCATGCATGTATGGGTAAATATATGCAGCAGGGATTGTCTCTCTTTCTTGTATAGTGTGTCGTGTGTCAATTTATAATATCAGGAAACGATAACAATGTAACATGCAAACCATTAATCTCTACGTTTAAGCCTGCCTAAGAGGAATTTCCTTATTTGTAGAAAGTGGCGGAATAAGTGTTTAGTTTTCCGAATAATTCTACACTCAGAAAAGTCCACTTGCAGCGTTGTTATGCAACCCAAATGAGTAAGAAGTTACTAAGGAGAAGAACTTGCTTTCAAATTATGTTCCATCCAAATTAAATACCGATATGTCTTCATATTCACTGCCATAAATGTGAATGTTTTCCATTGTAGTTGGCGATACAATGCACTTAACCAAGTTAAGGAGCTTATTGTTTTATTGTGTAATACTGAGATATTCTCTCTCTCTCTCTTTGCAATTGTTTTAGTTACCACTATCAATCATTACCAAACTATGGAAATATGTAATGTTAGTATCCGAAGTATAAATACTAATACAAGGCACATAATAGTGAAATTTTCTTCCAATCATGAACCTATATTAGGCATATTAACTATGAAAGATGGATTGCATATTTCAAACGAAAATATTGCATACGACACAACACCGAAGGAATTATCCTTTTTGCTTTCCGCGCAGTTGGTCACGCAGTGCACAGTTAGCAATTCGCAGGAGCGCTGAGCAAATTTGCCCTTTTTGCTTTCCTCAAGGGGAAACCAGTTGGTGATGCCTGATCCAGATTAACAAAGCACTGACGTTTATTGCGTTGCACATTTAAGGTGAAGGGATTGAGGTCGCAGAGGCAGATCATCTTTACACCCAGATCAAAGACGCTATCGTGGTTTTGAGTGTTTTTATAATTTGTGAATAAAAACTTAACGCTAGCTAGTTATGTAATAGGCTAAGGTACTACGTTTAGATATAGGCCCTTAGGATAGAATAAAGGGCTGAAGGCTTGGGTCGAAACAATATCTGGGGTTTTCATTGACGCCGGATCCACCTGTTCCCGAGTGCTGCACGGCCTCTAGGTGAATGCAGTCCCACCGACTCAAGTTTTCTGGTATTGTTATTTCTCAGACTATTTCAATAAATTTGTTAATTTTCTTTTACAGCTTTCAAAACTATAAGAGGAGAAATAAAAGTTAATTCATCGATTAGAAAGCTGTCTCAAACATATTCATATTTAATTAGAGCAAGAAGAACAAGAAGGTATTGCATGGGTGAAAGCAGGAGTATGGATGCTAAAAGGTTTAAGGGAGGGTATTCCACAAAATCAATCTCCAATATGTGGTGGAAATTAAAACATGGAACAGTTAATATTTAAATGTAAAGGGACTGAAGTTTGGAGAGAAAAAAGTATATTAATAAGAAATGGTTTAACATAGAAATGTAGCTGCAGTTGAAATGTTTCAAAAACGGTATGAAGATTGGACAAATCTTATATAAAGGGAAAAATAAATGGGTGTGGATTAGTAAATAGAGTAAAATAACAAGCATAATTGTTGTAAAAAAAAAACTAGAATAAGAAAGCATTGTAAAATATGAGTATGACTGGTATGAGCCAGGGCTGAACACTGGTCATATGCACCTGTATATAGCTTAGCATAAATAAAAATAAATTAGAGCCTTAAATAAATTACATACTTTCAGCAAACTAAGTGCACAAGCTGTATTGCCCACTTTTATTGAACCAAACTTAGCATTTTTTCCCCCTTTCTCCCTATTATTATAACCCCAGGGGTGTACTGTTGCAAAGGCGCAACGGTACATTTTTGCAGCTTTGGCGCCGCCCGTACTTTCTGTGTTCCATGGGAGCACCGTTTTATTTTTACTAAAAAACTAATGCCCAGCTCACACTTAAAACGCAGAGAGAGAGAGAGAGAGAGAGAGAGAGAGAGAGAGAGAGAGAGAGAGAGAGAGAGCTCTGTAAAGTAGATATATTTTGCTACTTATTTAGTTTACATTGTTGACTAATCAAACATCAGTTACAGTCTATTACTTTCACTTCATTTCTATTAATTGAGAAAGTTAATGCGTAATAATAACAACAAGAATATACGAAAACATTATTTGTGAATGAAGCTCTCTGGTAGTGTTCTTTTTCACAACGCCCCAAATTATAACGGAAATTGTTCCTTCACGCTAGTATATGTATGGGCAACGGCTGCAAAGGAAAATCAAGTTAGAAAAATTGGGCCACGGTCAGGATTGGAATTCATGCCGACGTTGTGCCGAAATTGACTGTTATGGCCTTTGATCTTGATACATCACACCCGTTTTCACGGCTCTAATTATCCCTGCCCGGCAACTACACATCGTTTTGTTGTATTTTCAAGTCCGGATACTATATACACAAAATTGTAGAGGTGCTACAATATAAGATGCTTTAAATCAACTATGAATATATTTAATACTTTGGTTATAAAAGAAGATTACCTATATCTATTTAAGAAACTGCAGTACAAATTTGGTCAATTAGCTACTAAAGATTCATTTGTTCCCCATAACGCATGTCGAGAGCATTTTCAAAATAAAGCTAATTGCATGTTTATAGGTATATGAGAATGTTTTCCAGCTTTCCTCCTATTTAAAGGATACTAATTTGAGAAATTCGGATTCTCATTATGAATGTTGGCCATACTTTGGGATTCTTCGGTTGAAATGAATATGAGATAATTAAAATACTTAATAATTATATAATAACGCTAGGTTAAAAATATTGGAATGAATCTGAAATAAAGAATATGTAGCAAAGGCCAAAAGAAGATTTCGCGTTGTTTTCTCATAATTTTGTAAAAGTCATCGCGACTGGTCATGTATTTAATATAAATAAACGTGCTGTTCTCATTTTCTGTTGATTTTTCTTAAAGATCAGCGATAGCTATTAGTTAAGTATTTTTCTTTCTTTCTTTTCTGCTATTTTAGTTGCTTGCAGGTTTATAATTGGATGCGTAGGCTTCCACGACCTGTGTCTTGATGTATCTTCTTAGCTTCCGGAGAAGGCCGCGTTATCTTGCATGGGATTGCCTATCAGGCATTCTCCGGAAGCTAAGAAGACACATCAGGTTTATAATTGACCATATAGGAAAAACAGAACGGGAAATTTAGAGAATAAATTAAAGGTGACTGCCTCCATGGTCGAGTGGTCAGCGAGCTGACTTCTCACCCGGAGGTCCCGGGTTCGATTCCCGACTGGGGCGCGGAATTTTTCTTTGACCGGAATTATTCCCTATCCCCCAGTCTGGAAGTATGAATGTGACAGTGAATGAGCGTGTGTTTAATAATATAAAGTTTATCCTAATGTTCTGAACCTACAGTTTCACAAGTGAAAGCCCCCGATATGACCATTGATGTTAAAGGGGGTTATACAAATGAAGCAATAAAAAAAAAAAAAGTTTCTCTGTTTGTATTGTAGGATACTTCGGTTTTCATTTGTGAGGTCGTTCGACTTTTACATCGGCCAATTCGCATTAAAAGAAGAATACAATACGAAAGCATGCAGATCAAGACAATGTTGATCTTTGCTGCATTACTCTGGGTTTACTGCATTTTGAGTCAGGTTTTAATCTGTGCATTTGGTATGCTTGCAGTAAAAATAATGAGCTGTCTATACACCTAAGTGTTTCATTTTTAAGTGCAAATCCAAGATTGTTATAAACAGAAAGATTAAAATGATTGATAATAATAGTTACTTCAAATAAAACCTTTTTATTTGCTGTTGATGTACGTAAATGCTTATTCAGACCTCGTTTCCTACTTTGTCATGCTGCTTATCATAAGTACTGATGAACTTAGAATTGCCTTCAGTACTATTCACTATGTTGGCTTAAGAGGTTTCAAAAATGTTTGCCAACCCCACCAGATAAGATGAAGAGCGGAAAGTAACCAAGCCGCAGAATATTAATTGCTTTAGGAGATTTGCCCTAGTCAGATTTTTCGAATCTAGGTATCTCATATTACCGTCGACAACTTAGCTCGAAAACAAAAATGTATAGTATGGTATAATATGTGATGCCGTCCTTTTCCCTGAGGAAAGAGTGCCTCCTACTGTGTAATACGTATTATCTGATCAAAATACGCAATTATTGACTGCTGATTTTGTTAAAACAAAATATATGCTATCTTTTCAAAAAGAATCCACTAACAGCAAGTTCCTTCTTATTTTATTTTACTTTTTCTACACGTCTATGTACATAGTGTGTAGAGGAAGTATTGTATTCCACCCAAAAATTCGATACTAGATTTCACCGGAAATATATCTTCTGAGGTTCTTAGAAAAAGACCCGCGCGCATGTGATCGGCATATCTCAAAAATTAAAGGACTGCTAAATACAAAATTGGTATTTAAGTTTGGTAGCTTCCAAGGATGCGACATGAAGATTTTCAAGAAAAACTCTCCCTACCCTAAAATACCCTTCACATGGAAATATTTTTGTAAATTTTGTTTTCCTCAAAAATGGCTCTAATGATTTTGATAAAATACTACAAATTAATGTTGTTTACATCACAAATAAAATTTATTTCTTGAATTTTCTGTGAATAGCTTCTGAGGAGCTGTTTATTTTGGATGAATTTTGCTTACTGGTAAACTGTAAGATATACACAAAAAATGACTCCACAGAAAATGTAGGTCGCGTTAATACATGGAACTTACGCCATATACATTCTTATTGCAGATTTGACTGTTTCCGAGATTTTTCATGGTTTTTTTTAATTTTTTTTTTATTTCATTTATATAGATAGCCCCCCTTAACATCTAAGGCCATATCGGGGGCTTTGCACTTGAAATAACTCGTTATCTGTAGGTTTAAATTATTTTATTTTCCTCAAACACACACACACACACATTCACTCTAACATACATACTTCCAGACTCTGTGGGGGATAGGGAATAGTCCTAGCTAAAGAAAGGTTCCCTACCCCAGCCGGGAATCGAACCCGGGACCTTTTCCTTGTTATTGGTTTTTATTTTAAACTAAGCATTTTCTCAAACGCGGTCTCACCTTTCGTTTCATTTCTGTTTTGTTTTTCTGGAAATGCAAAGCGAACCAAACTTCAATTGTTCACTCATCGATCTGCTATTAAAAGATTTCACTATCGCTTTAGCCTGGTATATTCATTTCCCTTCTATTTATAAAGAACTAAGTAGAAGCACAATTGTGTTAAGGCTGATCTCGTATAGCATAATGTAGATAGAAGAATAATCTTTTGCAGAACAGATAGAGAAAGTCATGTGAATGCATTACATCAGATTTGTTTGTTCTATATAATACTTAATGGAGAGTCTTATCATAGTGTACAAATAATATGTTTATTTCTTGAATATTTTACATTTTTATTGAGTGTGTTGTAAAAATATTGTAACTCATTATATGCCTCTTAGAAATAAAAATGCATGATTAAAATTCTAATAACTCTGAACTAATAAATTAAAGGGTTTATACAATTATATTTGTCACGGCTACTCTGCGACGCAAGACAGTGATGGTAATAATTCTGCACACTTTTTTTATTTAAATTAGCTTTAAAACTTGAATATTACATTCAACCTTCAGTATCATTCTTATATGATAAGTTATAGCCAGGAAGTGTTACCATAATACAGTATTTCAGCTTTTACATAAACTGGAGCTAATATTTCTTTTAATGAGTTACTTCGGTTCAATTTTAGAATATATGTAATTTTATAAGTATGCATATATATATATATATATATATATATATATATATATATATATATATATATATTCTTTTATTTTACATTATATCCAATGGGAAAATTGGATGTATTGCTCTTATATTACAACATTTGAAGAAATCGATTAATTTTGGTATTATTGCAATTCTATTAATTTTGGAATTGTGCTGTCCAATCATTCTCACACACACACACACACACACATACACAGTCCTTTTTCTAAAAATAATATTTTAATTTATTTGGGGGGGCTCAAAATATGTATTTCTGGTGAAATCTCGGTCGAATTTTTGGGTGGAATACAATGCATTTTCCATCCATTATTTACATTTTACATGCGTGCTAGAGGAACTAAAACATGCATTTTTGAACGGGATTTAATCTCGGATATTGCCTAATGTAGCCTACTATCATACATCATGGTAACTATAAATTCAGATCTTAATTATTTCAAATTAAATAACGAACAGAACTTTTGTATTTCGAAAATACGAAGTGTGATCAAAAAGTTTCTGGAATGACGTCATAAATACTGCATAACAGTTTGTTTTGTCTAACCTGCACTGTCGCCCTCGAAGTAGTCCCCTTGGGAGTTGATACACTAGTCCCAGCGCTTCTGCCTCTGGAAGTCCTCTTCTTTTAACATGTTCGGGGCCTTCTGCGATTCGCGATGGATGACATCAATGTCTTCAAAACGGTGTCCTCGGAGCCGCATTTTAAGTCGCGGGAAAAGAAAAAGTCCACTGGTGCCAAATAGGAGAATAGGCGAGATGGGGAACAGTATTCATCTTATTTGATCCAAAAATTGGTGAATAGAAAGATCTTTGTACGCGGGCGCATTGTCATGATGCAGGAACCAGTCACACTCCTCCATTTCTCCCTTAATGAGTCAGAAAATTCTCTTATTGTAATGCGGCTATCATTTAGGATCATTTCTCTCACCCAATTGATATTTTCATCAGTTTTGCTGGAACAGGGTCGTCCCGAACGATCTGCATCTTTAACTGATGTCACACCACTTTCAAATTTCGAAAACCGCTCAAATGCTTGAGTTTTGCCCATAACTTCCTCCCCATAAGCTGTTTTTAACTTTTCATAGACTTCTGTTGCAAAATGTATGTTTGTTTTGTGTTCTTCGTAATCTGACATTTTTGCTACGCGAAAAAATCGCAGCACATGCAAAACACGTGTTCACTTCAGAGGGTCTACGTCGTCACTACATGGTCACAGGAAATCACGTGACCTCCCATTTTTATCGGGAAGGAACGCTGCATGTACCGTCTGGGTTAGACTTAAAGAAAGCTCAGCATCAGTATTGTTACGAAACCATTCCGGAAACTTTTTGATCACACCTCGTATTTACAATTTTTCAGTTAACCAGTTTATTACGCATTATTCGAGCATGCATGGATGCACATTTTGCATTTTCTTCTACCTTTAAATATAAGTCGGTTATTAAAAGCTTCTCTTAAGTTTTTGCTGTTTATAATGATTATTCAGTTGTACTAAACTACTGCATGAATGAATTGCAAAAGCAGATGGACTGATCCACACTAAGAACAAATAAGTATTTATTAAGTAATGAAATCCCAAGCAGAACTTCCTTTCACGTAGCTTTTTCAAACAAAGCAAACTTTATTAGTAAATAAATAAAAATAAAAGAAATTAACAAAAAATATTTTATTAATTTGTGTGTACTAAAACAACATAAATTCTACTATGAATGCATATATTTTGCGCAATCGTTTCTAATAATTCTTTTTCCATGCGCAGCATTTCTTTTTTGACTTCTCAATACAGTTAAATTAACCCTTTGATTATAAAACCGCTTTAGTATATACTTTATATAACTTATAGGGAAAATGTGGCATTCCACAAAGAAATAAACAAAATTAGGCGAAAGGAACTTTGCCCAATGCTGACTATGAAATTATTCATAACAAAATGTGTAATAAGTCCGTATCGTATAATAATATTTAAATGTAAGTATAGTGTTACAGAATCAGCGGTACGCATGTAGATGTATGTAAATGGAGAACTATAAGAAGTATTTCAAACAAAATTGCCAGCAAAATTGAGTATTTAGTCAGTTTGAATAATTGTGTAACAAAACAAAAAATTCGGAAACAGGTGGATGTGACTGTTCCAAATATTATTTTAGTGGACCGTTATGTTGCTCTGTTCAGAAGTAATGTCACAACTGGTTATTTTTCTTGTGGAGCAGTAAACTGTTAATTAACATAACATCTGTGCAATGCTGCAGAGTTTATGAGTTGAATAACGCAGCTGAATGTGTTGCTGGTTTGAATAATGAAACGCATTTCGTGACATTTATAAAGCTACAGACGGAGCAGATAATAATTCAGCTATATTTACATGAAATGAAGATAAACTCTGAGTTCCATTCACATGACTTTCTCTACATCTAGATAACAAGTTATTGTTAAAAAGCTTATTCTTCTATCTACGTGATGCTAATCGAGATAAATATTAGCAGAATGGCTTATTCTTGCTTTTTTGTAAACAGAAAGGAAATAAGGGAATATACCAGGCTAAACCGAAAGTCAAATATTTTAAAAGCTAGTTGCCATATGGATGAAATCCATTTCTATGTATTGCCAGGAGTTGACAAATTGCCGTATAAGAAAGGTTTTAAGCATTTTAAAATTGAAATCAATAATAAGGAATATCTCCAAAATGATCCACTACACGAAACAATGCTTATGATATAAATTGTGTGTTTTAACACATCTGAATTATTTTGTGCAGTTAGGTTTTGTACCTCTCTTATGTTTTATGCAAAGAACAGTAATATTCGTCTAGAATAAAGAGGTCTTCAGAGACTATTTCCAGAAAATTCGGATATACATTTTATTTTTCATGTAAATATACTTAGTATACGGTATTTTAATCAAAATCGTTAAGTCGTTTTTAAGAAAATCACAATTTTCGAAATTTGTTCCATGTAAAGGGTAGTTTAGGATGGCGGGATTTTTCTCAAAATTTTCATGTCACATCCTTGGAAGATACTAAACTGGAATACCCAGATCGGTATTTTGCCAACTTTTTTTTTTTTTTTTTTAGCTTAACGGGGTAGTGTGGTGGAAGCGTGTCTGCCTCACATTAAACAGGTCGTGAGTTCGTATCTCGCTTAGGGTGATTTACCCGGATAAGGTTTTTTTTTTTCGGAGTTTTCCCTTATCCCAAGAAGACGAATGTCGAGTAACTTTAGGCTCCATGGACTCCAAGATCAATTGAGGATAATTTCAACAATTAAAACCGATATGACCAACCAGGACGTTAAGCTTAAAAAAAAAAAAAAAAAAATACGTATTAAGGCCTTACCAATATCGGTAAGGATTACTACTTCTCGGGGCCTGTTATTTTGTAACAGGCTGGATCATAGCGGCGGATCGTTATCGCAAAATAAATTATTCTTATATGTTTTATACCTTCAATTAGAGTTACGAATTCTAGATATAAAATGTGACCACAAAATATTTGCCTTTGTTATTTATTGACAAAATATTAAAAGAACATTTTCTAGCTGTAAAAATTACATTTTGTATACTAATTACTGTTTGCACCTATAGAGTAACTAACTTATTTTTATTAGTAAGTTAGTATTTACTCATTTTAGTGTAATAACTAGATTAATTTGTAAAAATCTGATGTGTTCCATTCACATGACTTTCTCTACATCTCTGTAACAAATTATTGTTAAAAACTTATTTTTATATCTATTTTATACTAATCGATATAACACTTAGCAGAAATGTTTTCTTGTAATATATGGAAAATAAGCGAATATACTAGTCAAATATTTTAAAAGCTGGTTGCCATGTGGTTAAAATTTCTTTCTTTGCATTGCCAGGGGTTGACAAATTCCTATATGTGAAAAGTTTTTCAGTATTTTATAACTGAAACCAATAACAAGGAATATCTAAAAGAAAATTGTCAACCATACGAAAAAACCGCATATGACATAAATTGTGTGTTTTAATGTGATCTGCATTTTTTGTGCAGTAGGTTTTTGTCTATCTCTTACGGTGTACCAGTTATGCAAAATTCAGCAAAGTTTATACAGAATAAAGAGATCTTTAGAAGCTATTCCCAGAAAATTCAAGACCTACATTTATTTGCAATATAAATATATGTATTATTTGGTATTTTAGTAAAAATCGTTTGCGCCATTTGTGAGAAAATAACAATTTTAGAATTTTTTCCAGGTAAAGGGTAGCTTGGGGTGGGAATTTTTCTCAAAGTCTTCGTATCGCATTCCTGGAAAGTATTAAACTTATATACCATGTTTGTATTTTACGACTTTTCGTTTTTGAGCTATTGTGTTCACAGACACACGGACACTCGGATACATACTCAGACCTTTTTTCTGAAAATGCTTTTTTTTATACAGGGGACCCTTAAACGTGTATTTCCGGTGAAATTTCAGTATCGAATTGTTGGGTGGAATGCAATACGTTCTCTAAACACTATGTACAGAGAAAGTAAAACGGCGAAAAGTTAGCTACGTATGAATGTTTAAATTATTGCAGAAAAGCACCTAACTGATTTTAGATTTAAGAGAACGATAGTGTCGCGTAACTTTCAGGAGCAGTAAAGTGTTTATCACGTTACTTTAGACCTTCCTATCAATGTACCGCTGCAATAAAGTAAATAAGTGTATAAGAAACTATCCACTCCTTTATAAATAAAAATCCTATTTTAAAAATGCTGAGGTGTGATACTGCGAATTTAACCGTAAAGCACAGATGTGCCTAATGAAAATAACAGTATATAATTATATATTATACAGGTGAATAAACAGAGAGTTTATTCCTGAGCAGAACAATTTAAAACGCGACCCGAAGCGAAGCGTTCGAAGTTCTACGAGTGGATAATAAAGGTTTGTCCACTTGTATAATACATTATTTTATCCTACGGATACGACGAATTAAAATATGACAACGTTTCAGCTATTTTTATATAAGGTGCAAATTAGAAGAAAATACTTGTAGAAGCCACCTACAGAGTAGCGCTATCTAATATCAACAATAATACTTTAAACGCATCTTATAGGAATTATAGACACTTTAATATAAAAGTGTTAATTGATGTGAATGTATTACGGGAAGAGAAAGCCCTAAAATTAATTTTTAAAAAAGTATATCTTTATGACCGCAGATCATAATTTGATCCTTCAAATGACATTTTTTAATATCAGCGGAACTAGAAGTTGTCACCAGCTGTTGATTGGCAAGGTAATTAAATATGCACCATTTTACGGTTCGCGCAGCTCAAGCCTTCAACTGCTTCTCCTCTTCCGGGTTTATCCGACCGTGTTCGGAAATGGTAAGAAAGGTAGGTATGGAGGGAGAGTTTGCCGTCACCCCTGTGTCATTACACTATGCGCGTTCATGGCTGAATGTAGGATGAGTGTTTGTTTTCACAAGTAGCAACATTGTAAACAATCTCCCTGTCCTTTAAGGTACTTACCAGAGGAGAACTTAGGTGTGAAGGTTCCGACATTACTGTTAATAGTTCTCAGTTTATGTATTCTTACTATAAACAGTATACAATGATTTTTGTGCCACTTGCAACGCCATCTCTCCCACCACTGACAAAAACCTTGCCATGCGCTTACGTGTCTGACGTCACATGGACATGTGGGAGAAAAGAGAATGATATAATTAGCAATAGTTGCGCCCACAATGTTCTGCGCAGCTTTATCATTACCGTGACAGGTAATAGCACATTCAGTCGAACATTTACTATTATGAATTTGGAATTAGCGTTTTCTTTTTGTTTATTTTCTCTATTATGTTCATACAATATACACAGTAGGTAGCCAAGACATCCAAAATTCGATACCCAGATATTAACGGAAATATTTGTTTTGTGGGCCCCATTACTTTTAAAGTTTCTCCAGAAGCAAAACCTGTGTCACCCCTCTAAAAAATTTTGAATTAACATTATTGTGATTTTTAAAAATATTTTCCTAAATATTTAGCAACAATGACAATTTCCTTCGTGGAGAAGAAATATATGCTTTAGTTGGCAAAATGTTTCTAAAAAAGAATATTTTATTTTACGTCGCTTTAACAACTTGGTCATATCGCGACTATCGGTAAGATAACCCATTGACGGTATGATGTGACCGGTACCCTCTTTTTTTCGTTTTAATGTTTAGGTCTCATTCCTGAACCATACTACTTTCGCTTCGCGTCATGCAGAGTGCCGTCCTACCATCCGTAGTCTAAAGTCTCATCCTCTCACACCATACTTACCACTTAGCTCCGCAAAAAGCAGATGGGATTAGGGACCAATCCACTGTTTA